>CM063112.1:39470738-41870738 GCA_031841125.1 Acanthococcus lagerstroemiae
TTTTTCGATGCTGTAGGTATTCGAGGTATAGTTCCTTTATGTTACTGAATTAAAATGAGCGGACCATTTTTTGGATTCAACCTTCTGCAGTTTCCACTAGGTGCCCGATCACAAATTACATTCCGTTCTAGTGGCTGCCGATCAACGATGCGTCTGAAGGGGACGCTCTGCCTGACTTCTATCAGCTGAACACATCAAAGAAACAGGCATTGTTCAACACTGTCGGTCTTAAAATGCTTCAACTTTTGCAGAATTGACACTAAGTAGTTAGAAACCTAGGCTCTTCTCAGCACCCCTCCTCCACGAAGTTTGTTCAGTACGTTCCAGGCCACTGTGGCCATGGAAATTGCTCCACGGTTATGCAGAATAAGTACTCATCACTTCACTGGATCATTGGAAAGGGGGCCGATGATAGAGGAGCGTATGGCGATGCACGAATGCCAAATTGGCCCCGGGACATCGCACCCTCTATCCCGGAAACGCCCCGAATAGGCCTGCAGGGGGTATCCAATTTCGAAAGTCCTTTTTTAACTCCTCCAATAATAGATGTTCACGGTATTTTCAAAATTTTCTGGGAGAGTTTAAGTCGACCAAATGGGGAACTTAGCTCCTAGTTCGTCCCTAAAGTCCGCCAATCCATCTAGTTCAAACAGAGCCGGTTCAGGATTTAAGTAAAGGGGGGTTTTGCGATTAGGATAAATTTTTTCTTGGTGTGGGGGCTCAGTCACGAGTCACCCTCCTCTCCATCTCAACTCATTGTTTTTTTCGTGTTTTTTATTTGCCAATGGGAGGAGTTTTTGCTTGGTGTGGGGAGGGGGTCAGTCACAGATTCGCCCTCCTTTCCGTTTCAACTCATTGTATTTTCGTGTTTTTTGGACCAATGGGAGGTTTGACACCCCTCCCCATCAGCACGGTATTAAGTTCAAGACTGTATTTTTCCACAGGAGACGGTTGATTTATCACCAAATGAGGAGCTTAGCTCCTAGTCTATCCCCCAATGTCTGCCAGTCCGTCTAGAGGGTGATTCTTCTGATCAGCTGAGATTTCGCATCTGCTCAACTGATGCCGAATAGAAACTAACCTGGACCTAGTGATGCAAAACATCGATAGTTAGCAAAAATCCCCGTAGATCGACAGTGTTTCAGGTAGACCATCAATATTCTTTTTTAAATTCAACTAATGGCGAAAGAGTTCCAAAATTTTTCAATTATGATTGGATTTGATTTCGATACATCGATAATAAATCCTATTACTAATTCTTTAATCTAACTTTATTAGCAATACCATGCTTATTTGATTCGAGATTTGATTGTCAAAATCCCCTGCTAGCTACTGGACCAAAACTAGAGGCAGCTAGGAACTAGTAATTACGATTAAAAAATATCAAAATACTACCGACAGTGCCCAAAATTACGAAAAATATCAGCATGTTGATAGGACTATCGATAATCGTTGCAGAACTATTTGGACCTGCGTATTTCTTGTCGATAAAGTTTTCAAGGATCTTAAGTACAATGCCTCATTTTCGACCAACAAATTGAACACACTTCATCTATCAGAAATGACACTTCAGTTGGTGAAATTAACGTTAACGACACTTCTCACGATCGAAGAACCGCGAAAGAAAAATACGCAAAATCCGAGACGTAATCCAATAAGAGAAAAAAGTAACTTCGCATCGTATTTCTTTATACGAGTACTTAAGCCTTTATTACAGGCCATTAGACATAAAAATCATTTACATCGATTGAAATAATTACCCGTTTTTATATTATACTTACATTTTCAGCATTAATATATTAATTATATTTTCCAACGAAAATGTAGGTCAAGACTGAATAATTAAATTCGCTATATATTTCACCATAGATTTTTTTTTTTCAATGTATACCGTGTCGATATATATTAATGCTTGCGATCGATTTCAAGTATACCCAAATGAGTTTGCAATATCCACCAAATAATCCCCTTCCATCGAGTCCAAAATTATGAAAAGTTGATTCGGTTCAATATCGGTGGTATACTGAATTCGTTTCAAAAGCAGTAAAGCGCAAATATCGTGTATTTCAAAATTTCCATAATTTCATTCTCACGATAAGGAAGGAAGGAGCGGGGGCGTG
This sequence comes from Acanthococcus lagerstroemiae, assembly GCA_031841125.1. NCBI lineage: Eukaryota > Metazoa > Arthropoda > Insecta > Hemiptera > Eriococcidae > Acanthococcus > Acanthococcus lagerstroemiae. The sequence continues at coordinate 39,472,859 of CM063112.1, forward strand.
AAGATGGCACCTTTCAACCAACTCAAGTTCTTCAGCCGTACAAAATACATATCTTATACAAAAATACGTTTTGAAAGATGTTCCCTCCTTTTCTCATACTTAAATAAGCCTTTCCGAAAACTCAATCCAGGATCTGACTTTGACAAGGCACCATCGCCAAAACAGGGCCGTAGAACCCTGCCTCTCGTTTCAGGAGATGTTCAACTCCCGAACTGTACTTTTTGGCCTTTTCAAAAATGACATGTTCTTTTACACGAGTCAAATAGAATTCGAATTGGTCGTGTCACGAACTCATCGATCGAAAACTTGACGAAACCGGTCAAAGTATGATATACATATCAGCGCTGAATCAATATTGGAAAAAAATCATTTCACATGACACCGATTTGAATAAAAAACCAATTAATCTACACGAGGCTCAATCAGTCAAACGAAATGAACTCCCTATGTTTGACTCACTCGAGTTTTGTAGTAAATGATTCATACGCCAGTTAATTAACGTTCTTTTTAAATCGTGTACTAATTGTTTGGTGAGATTATTATACACATACACACAGCGCACACGTGCTATTGCCGTGGTTCCAAACAAAATCCATTTAATTAGAACAGATTTTACCTGCTCGGCTAGGTAAGACAATATTATGTAATTTATATTCACGAGCTATAATACTGCTATATTCAACCCAGGAATCTACAGCGGAAATAAGGTGTGACGACGTATCTGAACATGCTACAAGCATCGGACACAGAAATCCGAAAACCACAGAAATGATGCCCCGAAGGCCGGTTATCGTTTGAACCATGTAACTGGAATAAATCAACTTTTTGAGCTAACCCTCTAGGTCTGTCTACAGAATCATCGATTTGAACAGGCTCAAATGATTGTACCTGGACCACTAAATTAGGGCTGTCAAAAAATCGATCCAAAATCGATTTAAATCGATAAGTTTACCTCTTATTGAGTATCGATAAGGATCCTCGAGTTATCGATGTAATCGATTTTCCTTCATTTATTTATGTACTTCATTTTCTTCCCTCAGTTCAGAAAATATTCAATTTTACTTCTCTCCTGAAAATAATGCAAATTGCGAATGCAATGTTCCATCTCGCCACTTCCCATCACCCAGAGCTAGTTTGTAAGAAGAACATGATCAGTATTTCATCTCTGATTTCTCGCTTTCGTGTATATTTAGCTCCTGTTCACAATCCGATTACCAGGCTGCAGGAGTGCAGGCTACAGGCTTCAATTAAGAGAAATAGGGACTCCGTAGAACGTATCTTGAAAAATTACCGAATTATCAACTTAAATCGATCTAAATCGATAAGAAAAACAACAAATCGATTCAAATTGATAAGAAAAATTTTCGATTTTTGACAGCCCTACACTGAATATTGGCAACTTACAGGAAAGTCAGTCTAATTTTAGCGTGGAGTGTCCGATAAGGTGTCCACTCACAAGCGCATCATTTGCCAAGTAGTAAAGGGCTGATAAATGGTTCTGTAAAGGAATGAGAGAACCTAGCTAATTTTGAAGGGGGACGATGCTTTCAGGGATTCTGCCTTTCTTCAATAATATTAGAAAGTGTGCTCATAGATACACCAGGGTGTCTACAGACTTCTCAAGTAAAACTGGATGACTTTAGATGACCTTCATCCAATATTTTAGTAGCTTCCAAAAAATGTTTGCTTGCTCCGATCGCTTACTTTTATGTAGCTTCCCCACTCTATGGTGCATTTAAAACATCACTCCTACTCTTTCTTTCTATTTCATTCATACTCGCTGACTATTTACTCATTAGCTGATGTCTTTACAATAAACTGAATTTATTTTGGCAGTTTCCCCCCAAATTAGATGACCGGTAGACACCCTGTATACGCAATATATCGTCAAAAATCTCAAAGCAATTTCAGGGTATGCTCAGAAATTCTCTACTACAGGTAGGGTCCTAGCAGAACTCTTTATAAGTAGGAGGGAGCAAGACATTTCCTGGAGGGCAACGCCTTTTCCCAGAAGAAAACAAAAAATTATCAAGTGAAATAATGCAATTTTTTAATGAATACAGAGGACGAATGGCCTTTGTGTTCCGCTGTTGCTGCTCATCCTGGTAGTATGTCTCAAAAGATCATCAAACTACTAGCACATGATTTTAGTATACAACCTCAAATTCATATACAAGGGCTAAAAGGCCACGATGCTGGGACACTCAGCTGAAAGAAGCACCTGAAAAGCAGAGTGAAAGAGCAGATGGAAAAATCAGACGAAACTCTTTTAATGGTGACGAGGGGGGAGGGGATTGGCAGTGATTGGTGCTAGGTCACTTTCGTTCAGTTCACGTTGTTTTAGGTCCTCATTCATTAATTTTGGTAAAATTTGGTATTTCAGAATAGCTTTCTTCATTTGAGGTAAGTTCTAAGTGAGGTTCATTCAAATTTATAGGCATTTTTGTTCGTTATTAGTCAAGTTCAGTTCTTTTTTGATTAGTTATGGTTAAATTTAGTCATTTTAAAACTACGATTGGGTTTTTTCTGATTATTTCTGGTCATCGTGGTAATCTCTGGCAAGATTTGGCAATTTTAATGATGTTCGGTCGAAGTTCAATAGAGTTACTTTTATCAATTTCAGCCTGATTTGGCATTCAAATCAGCTTTAGTTATTTTCGTCCTATTTAATCTATTTTGTTCATATTTGCTCGTTTTGGTTAATCTGTTGTTTTTTGTCGTTGGTAGGGAGTAAAAGTTATAGAAAAGCTTTACAGATTAAACAGAAAACTTTTGGAATTCAGTCGACAGACGCTTTAGAGCTTTAATCAACCCTTTTCTCTTTGTTTTCTCGCGAAGATCTCCAGATCAAACGAAACTAGAAGATGACGAATTCATGGTTAGCGATATCGTACAAAATCAGGATTCACAAAAGCGATTTCGCTGTCCAAATTAAAATGCAGAGATGGGCAAATCTAAGGATCGTTAGACCTGTAATTTAATATCCACACAATTTGAAATAAAATTTAAGATCGAATCGATCACAAAAATCAGGAAAAATCCGGAATCTCTAACCACCAGAATAATCACGCAATCACGATCTTTTCCTTGATCCAAAATCTCTTCTTTCGAACTGATCTTTCAATCTGATTCAATATTTTGTCCATCTCTGTGAAAATGTGACAGCAGGAATTGCGTAAACAAAAAGCCTCAAGCTTCAAGGTGAAAGTTTTGAATTTTTAACAATTTCAAGCAGTCGCTGGGAGCTGAAGAAGAAATTTAGAAGCTAAAAGCTTTAGTCAGTAATTTTCTGAAACTTTTCATAAGCGGAAAGAAGTATTATGATGAATTTTGGTCAGTTTCGATCGACCCTGGGACGTCTTGGTAGACTTTGGTCGCCTTCAATCAATTTTGGCCGTTTATAATCATGTTCAGATGAGACAGTAGTTGAAACAGTGGACAGCAGAATAGAATACAAGGTCATCGCTTGGGAGGCTCGTATCTTCTCCATGCGATGCTTGAGTACCTTCTTCATAAGCGTTTTCAATTCGGAATACGAGTCCAGAATTCTTCTCTCCGATGTCAACTTTTTACTTCAGTTCATTGATAACAAATTTGGGCTAGAAAAGGTTATGTAGTAAGCGGAAAAAAGGAGGAGGAAGTCACTTCAGATTAACCGTTACACGTTACTCAGGTGCACTATCAAAAATGTGAAACAAGCAGCCGGTAAGCTACCAGCATATTACTTTTTGATCCTGGTAATTTTCAAGGCCGTTCATAGTCTCGGGCTAGGGGTTCAAACGTCGGCCGGTACCGGAACGGTTACAAAGTGATGCTTGACAGGCGTAAAATTGAACCAAAAAGTAATCTTTTGGTTCATAAAGTTTTGGCCACGAAACAGTTCACCATCAGGTAGGACTCTTTCCAAAGGAACATTTGGGCTGCAACATGTTGCTTGCCTAAAACCTAATATTTACTGCCAGAGGCGCAGATAAGATAATATTTCGAGGGCAGGAGATTTGGTTGAATGCAGAGTCCTTTCCAAGAGGCTTCAGGAAATTTTGGGAGGAATCAAGTTCCCCCAAGACCAGCCCAACTCGGCTACTGCTCATTCCACACAAATTCTCAGACGTAGAACATGGGTACATGTCAAAATTTCAGATATTACGAGAAAGAAGGTGTGGCCACATCGCCTCCTGGTTCTACATATTAGTGGACAAAAGAGATTCATTATTACTAACACTACAGATATCATGGAAACGCTAACTCATCAACGAATACCGGATGAAGATAGAAAATTGAATTTTTAGAAAATACCGATTCACCGGCTAAATTTTGAAGTTCATAATCAGCTCGAAACTGTTTTTCAGAACTCCCGTTCAACCTACAACAATACGACTCCAGTATACTACATTCCAACCTCCATATTTTCGTTCCATTTCCCAGCACAGCCGATAATAGCACCCGCCAATTCGGCCGACTTCGATTCCACGATTTCGCTGTACTTCCATCCGACCGCGTCACCATCGGATGCGTGCTTTTTTCTCGCTTCTCTTTCAGCTCTACCGATGCTTGAAGGTAAAATCGAGTCGTCATCCGTCGACTGGAAAAAAACATTCCCAGCAGATAAAGCGCACGTGTGGACGTGTGAAAAATGCGCGGACATTTACCCAATTTATGGCAGCATACAGCATTTATTGTTCCCTAAATCAAATAATGTGGAAAAATACGTCCGCGTCGTGAATTTTAAAACACGAATTTTATACATGGCTGACCACACAACGCAGATACGTCTGTATTTCTCTATAAGCGGCCTTCATCCTACCCATCAGGTTACGGGTTTCAATCAAATTTCAACAACTCGAACGGCGAGAGAGAGAGAGAGAGAGAATACATGTTCGAGAAAAATCATTGTCGACGCCACAACCCAGAATCTGAAATTCTGAACAGCGAGTGGGTTTTATAAGCCCTACGTGTAAGTGTCTCCCGAACCTACAATTTTGCCTAATACCCCACCAACTTTAAAGAAGTAAAATTCGAAAGCTTGAAACAGTTTGAAACCCCCTCTCCTAGATAGCCATGAATAAACTGATCATCAGAGGACGTAGTCTCCAGTGCCCATGGACTTCATACTCAACATGTGGGTATCTGAAAGTAAAAAGTTTTTCCTTTTTGTAGCTCCTTCTCCCCCACCCACCGAAAAATTCCACGAATAAGTTGCTCATCAAATACATACGTGTCTTTTCCTAAAATTTTCAAGGATAAGTTGCTTGTCAGATATGTGCCCAGTTTTACGTCGTTGGTCAGTACCCCTCATATTTAAATATTTGTATGCTTTGAATAAAACATTTCACTTTTTCCATATAGCTCCCCCACTATGATGTCAGTAATGAGTTGCTGGCCACAAAAATTACCCCTTTTCCTTTTTACAGCAGCGAATTCCTCTCCCCCTAAAACGCCAACGACCAGAGACGAGTCTCCCCCCCCCCTTATCAAGCCCAAATATCTGGATCATCATTCGAACTGATCTTTAGTTCACTGAAACCATGTCGTTGTGTTCTAATGAGAAGCCCGGCACGAGTGATCGCCCACCAAAACAGCACTGCAACCATTTCAACAGGAATTTCAATGTTTTCAATGTTACGTCTTTACCTGCATTATTCAATAATGATTCAAGATTCCAACGGCGTCACCACTAATGCCCCACTGACCGCAACGAGCCGCATCCCTTAATAAGCGAAAACATGAGGGAAAAAAATCAACAATTCCTTCTAACTCTCCAGTCACGAGTTTGAATCTCGACAGCATTTGTCGCCCTTTCAAAAACACGTATTACGGTACCAGTTCCATCAAATCCTTTGTTACCTGACCGATACAGACCCCAACAAGGCAGCCAACAATGGTCAGAAACCTAGACCGTGTAATCTTCGAAACACCGGCAACACAATATAGCGGGGAAAATTGTCCTAGTAGTTTCTAAGCATTAAAAAAAAAAAAAAAAAAAAAAAAAACAACAACAACACCCTCGTAAATTGTCGATTGTATACGAGTCCAAATAAGAAAACAAAACAAAAAAAAAAAAAAAAAAGGCCATTAGAGGTTATTAAAGTGAAAGCAAGAGCGCAAATAAGAAATCGAAATACGAATTTTATAGGGTCAAGGATTCGTTACGGAATATATTGAAGAAGAATAGATCCGCTCTGGAAACACGGTCGACGCAAAGGCAAAAAAAAAAGGCCAGACAGAGAGTTACAATATAATTTTGAAAGGAAACGACTTGCTTTCGATTTTCACACAAAAAGTGAGACCAGCCCATAGATGAAAGGGGAAAAAAGCAAAAGTAAAGGAAATAAAAAATGCCAAACAAAAAAAAGTCGTATTCAAAAGAAAATACACGAATCAGAGATGTATAAGAATGTGAAGGAAAGAATTTCGTTATACTCGGCGATTTTTTAAATATCTGGGTCAAAAAGATAAGAACGAGTTGAAAGAAATTCTGTGTTCTAGAAGTTTTCGTCTGTAAAATCTTCCGTTAGGTACAGTTGTTTTAAAATATACCTGAGAGCCGCAGTAAAGTTGAGGTCGAACAGTTTGACGAATTGAACTTGTTTTCCTTCTCAACCTCGAACTCCTGAACGTTTTAGCAGACAAAGGAAAGAGAACTAGAAAACTCGAGATAGGACCTGCGAAAGAGTAGTTGAAGATCATGATGGTAAGTCTTGAACAAAGTTTGAAAAAAAGTCTTATGGAGCGTGAGAGTCTTCACTGGTCCGGAAATATTTAATTCGAGAAAATTTTTGAACAAAAATAAACGTACATCAGTGAGTATGAGAGAAGTTTTGAAGAGTCACAAACAAATCTGACGCGATCTCACTCGGTCTTAGGAGTGGTTCGAAGAAGAATTAGAACTGTCAAAAGTGTCTTAAACGAACCTCAAGATCTTAAAAGGTCTAAAAACACGACTGCCACGTAAGAATCTAACAAGTCTTGAACAGAACTGAACGTATATCAAAATGATTCAAAATTTGGCGACTTCTAAAATGTTCTGTCTCCCTAACCTCCGCGAATAAACTTGTTCCTTTTGGTCTAGAAACCCACTAGTCAACATTTTCTCGAATTTGAACAATTTCGAAGGGCCCCGCTTATGGAGTAGGGGACCAAAGGTTACTTAGATTTCAGAAACGCCAAATCCATTCATAAAATCTCCTGTTCAAACTTCCATTTCAAAATTCCACTGAGAGGCCAGAGTCTAAAAATTCACAGATAATACCGTCAAGTACTTTGAAAATGGAGTTTTTGAAGTAGCTGAATTCATTTTTGAAGTCATTTCGACTGCAACGGTTACCAATAATGATCCACGAGGGGAAGGCACAAGAAAACTTCAAAATCGTCCAACACTGCTTAAGGTATATCGGTAACCGTGGCACAACTAGGGTGGAGACAAAGGTGACATGTCTTCAGGCGGCACTTTTTCCGAAAGGCGGCAAATTTTCGAAAATGAAGTGCGTTTTTATTCAATCAGGAAATTAAAAACATTCTTTTTTTTTTTTAATTTTTAAATAGTAAGTTTTTATTTACTAAACTTTTTTTTTAATTTACAAAATTACAAAACTGAATTTTTAATTGGGAGGCGGGGAGGGGGGAGCAGCGACCGACATTCTTTATCCCTTGGCGGCAAATTACTTGTTAAGCCACTGATCGATAATAGGGTTATTGGAGTCGCTGAAATAATTTTTGGGGTTCTTCTTTTCTAATTTACTCTCAACCCAAATTCTGGAATCCGCCCTTTCGAGCATTACCTCACAGACGTTGGAGAGCTGTTAGGGCTGCCTTAGTCCTCTTCCCCTCTGGCCGAAAAAACCGGCCTAGGTCGAAATCTGGTGAGTTGCTGCGTGGGCTCGAGCCCGGGACCTCCGGGTTCCAAGACGAACGCGCCATCCACTCGGCCAACCAGATCCCTAATTTTTAGGGTTATTTCACTTGTAACCCCCACCAACAATCGTCCACGGGGGGCAAGAACGTGAAAACTTCGAAATTATTAAATAAACTGCTTCAAGTATATCGGTAACAGGGTTTTTACAGTCGCTGAATTCATTTTTGGAGTTTTTTTCTCCTGGGCTACCCACAATAATGGAGCACCGGGACTGGGGGACTGGGATACGAACCCCTAGTGCGCAGTACTGTAGTAGTAATGGGAATAGTACAAGACAGCAGTATGGTGGATCCGGACTAGGATAGGTGGTGTTTGATTACTGAACCAATTTCTACATTACACCTAAAGACCTTAAAATTTTTATCAAATCCCTTCAATCTACATATAACCTTACCACAGTGTCTACCGGCGTTGAAAACGAGAAAAATTTCAGGGGATCCAAATTCTGATCCTGGTGGACTTTCGGCAGCGTCAAATAGTTGATCTTCATTACATCATTACAAAATTTATAGTTATTTTTAATATTGGTAAAGTGTTACCTTCTGAAAATTGAAGAGACTTCCAAGAGATCAACGGACTTCTTTCTTAGAACTTACGGGACCAACAGATACTTTGTTCAATCGAGAAATCCATGACTTCATACTGAGTAATGACTTTCATGAACCCTTTTGAAAACGTACTACCCATAACCTGGAGACTTTTATCTTCTCTTCCCAAAATGACAAATCATTACTCTCGTTTTCCTCTTTTTCGCGCATCGACCCAGACATTTCTCTCCCTTCCCATTCAAAGAGAATTTTTTTGATATCCCGTTTCTTTTACGCTGATCCACCACAAAGTACGAAATCGTAATCCGGTCCGTAAAACCAGCCTGCCTGGAATACTTTACACTTCGTCAATGAGTCCGGATACACGGCGACACCGAGGGGATAACTCTCGACTTTACAGGGCACTAGCAGAGTACCGGCACTAGCAGTCTGTAAAATTCGCGAATAAAAATTAACTACCAGGGCGGCTGCCCCCTCGTCGCCCGTTTAACACTGGTGATTCATGCCCCCTTCCTCGGACGTCTCAAATCGTTTAACGACTCCCGACGTGTACATACGAATGCGGCCATTTTCATAACTCTTTCGAAAATAAAATTCGCGATTTCCTCGGGCACATGCCTACCGTGCACACATATACGCGTCTTTTTCGAATAGGTATTTAGCATTTAGCCTGCGACAGGTTTACGAGCTTTTTAAAATACGACTTTTTTATACGGCTGCGTTTACGGGCGGCTCTTTCAGCTGATACAAAGTTTTAAAAATAAATTTACGATTTACGAATGCGCGCGTTTTTACGAGACCTCTTCGTCTTCGTCTTCCCTCGAGTCTCAACTGCTTTTTTCGAAGGTTAGATAATGGTCGTGCGATGTGTAGATGGCAACTCAAGTCACTCGTGTTCCCGTCGTTAAAGCGAGCTTGTGCACTTCTGGAGTCCCGACGATGGTTTCGAAAAGCGAACGGCCCGGCCAATGAAAAAATTGCGATTTCACGTCTACCCCGCAACCCCTCTATGGTAGAGACAAGTCAAACAGCATTATACGAATGACGAAAGCTCCGGGCGCAAAAATTGATTTTACAATCTTACAGCACATTTTCCGAAACAGCTTGGAACTCGACACGACGTATGCATGAAATTCTGAACGATCTTAAAATATTTTCAAACTGGTTTTCACTCACGTAATTAGGAGTTACTCGGATAGAAAGTCGACATTTACAGGGGACAGGCAGGTTCGGGCGTAATGTCGAACGGCGACTTAGTCGAAATTAGTGTACAGCGGCGATGCAGAGAGCCTTTATGGTCTGTTTGTTTTTCGAATCTTCAATCACTAATTACAAAAACATACTATGCAAATCACAGACTCTTATAGTCTATTCGCCGACAACTCTCAGGCTATTTACGACTTAGCTGGGTTAATTTTTGATCGAGTAGCAGGGATCGAGAAAGGAAGTTGGCCTCAAGAAGTGTCAAAACCGTTCCGAAGAATTATGCACTATACGCATTTCAAACCAAAAATGGGTAAAAGAGCTTGAAAAATTGAACTCTGCACCGAAATAGGTAGTTTTTTGGGTCTCTGATTATATCCGATCAGGTTTTCTCGGGCAAAATATACGCCCCTTTGCTCATTTCAATCGAGAAATTTGATTCTGAGAGCCAACTAGAGGTCGGATCAGAAATCTGAAACAATTTTTGAAATCAGCGACCCAGAAAACCAGTCCTCAACTCCGTTAGAATTTTCAAATTAATTTTGCCATTTAAGGTTCAAAATTTAGATTTTTGAGCCCAAATCGGGGCCGGACCCGAAATCTGATGTGAAATTCGAAATCAATAGCAAGAGACTATTTCTATAATCTGTTTGGTACAGTTCCATTCAAAATTCCAAGTCGTACGTTCGAACCCTCTTGTTGAAGAAAATTTTTTCATCCGAACAGACTAGATATTTTCATCATCTAAAGATCCTCCTCGTTCGTCCCAGATGATCCGATTTTGCGTTCAAGAAAAAGAATGGGGGAATCATACCTATTTCTATTCAAAATTCTAAACAGGGTGGCCACTTTTCTTCAATTATGAATTTCCCTGACTTTCCCCTGATTTTCCAGATCCACTTCTGAACTTTTTCTCAACGAGTAAGCCCACTGGTTTTTACAAATTTCTAGTACCGTAATTTTCTACCAATAGGCAGTTAACAAAAATCTTTTATAGAACTAAACGTAGGTGCCAACCACCATAATACTTCTAAACCACGCAATTTTATTTAGAATTACTTATTTCTTGAAAATTCCTCGACTTTTTCATGACTTTTCCCAGACTGAAAAAATTCCCTGACTTTTCCCTGATTTCCAGTTTTTCCAGGAAAGTGGCCACCCTGCTGAAGTAAGTGGTATGTCGAGCCCTCCATTTGGAGGAAATTCATTCATCCAAACAGAAATTAGACCTTCCATCATTTGAGGATCATCCTTGTTCGTCCTAGGTGATCCGACCTATGTGTTCAAGAAAAATAATGGGGGAATCATATCTTCCTACACCCTGCATACCTTTTAAAATTTCCTCTAAATAGGTGGGACGACACCAAAAATCTATTTCAGACCCCGCGAAAGCTCTATGTGGCACTAGTTGAAAATCAGATTCATCAGATGATCCAAAAAATTAATGAAATAAAGATCCAGCCAGAGTCACGTGTTTTGTAACTATAGATACATGTTGGAAATTTGACTTGAGAAAATTTCTCGTTCCAAAAATCGTTATCAGGGTGAAAAAAATTGTATCGGTAGTTTAAAGAAATATTCTGAAATTCAAAATACGGGGAAAACAATCGAAGAGCAATTTTTCAAAAACGGTCAGAACTAAGATTTGAAATTCTGAATCATCGGTATCATTGGACACAATAGACAGGGCACGGCAATTCCATCAAACTGCTTGCTATTATCAACTAATCAACTGAAATATCCGAGTTCATAAATCCCCAGCGACCATAAACTACACGGCATTTTCGAACCACGTATTTTCCGAAAAACTCTTTTGGAAAGTTACACTTTGATTCAATTTTAAAAAATCCCCATTTTACCATTTTTCTTTCCGGCGTACTATTTTAGATTAATGTTCTGCCTTCTTTGAAAATATGGACTGCATATTTCCTCCTCACTCGCCGTTCTCACAAAAATAGCCCACAGTCATGAAAATTCATCAAATAGCATTTCGTGAAGCACACTCTTGCATCTACATTTCAAGGTCACATTTAGAATTAGCGTAAAAAAACTCGTTTGAAAACATTCGTTCTATTTGGATGCGAAACGTTCGAATTCTCGAATTTTTAATCTTTCAACAGACAATTTTTCATTACAATAAAAAATATCTGCACAAAATTTTGTAAAGGGATTCAAAAATATTTGAAGTACAGCATCAGCACAGAAAATTCATCTGGAAACCGTCTACTTACGAAAGAAAACCTTCAGCGGTATCTGGATCAAATTCTGAGAATTTTCAAAACAAGAAATACTCAAACCCATTATAACAAGCGACCGAAATCGAAAACAGGTAATGTAGCAATCTTCAACTCTGAATAGATGAGTATTCATTCTGCATCAGTACCTTAGAATGATGGTATTCTGTAGTAGTATATTGACACTAACTCAGTTGGATTTTCAATAGTCTGGTTGTCACTCACGGTCCTCTGAATCAAATTCCTACAAATATGACCAGAAACTAAGCAGTGATAATCAGGGCTTGAGAAAATTACATGTTGTAAATAATTCCGAGAGGATATAATAGAATGGATTCTAATTCCTGTCTCGTGGAAGATTATATGAGACTATCTTGTGCCTGTCAATCACATTCACATAAACAGGAAAACAATATTACCCAGCAGTCGCTTACTACAATTAGTACTTAGTGGGTAATTTTAATTCAATATAGAGGTGAGCTGGTTGTTCCCTTCATGGACACAAAAACTGAATAAATATAGAAACTGGGTTATGGGATTAGAAAAATCACTTACTTGAAAATTTAGTTAACTGAAGTTGAGATACCACAATAATCCTACTGCATGTTAAACTTTTGAGGTCGAACTCGAGCGAAATACCTTTCTATTGGGTCAGCTCAAAGATTTATACAGAAGTGTAGTGCTTCAAATATACCTAATTGCAGTAGGGATTGAAGGTAGAAATTTTCAGATAAGTATGACTTGAAGAAGAATAGTTACCTTCAAATGGGCATCATATTCCTACAACAGTGCTATGAATACAAGAACTTTTCTTGATTTGCTGCAGTGCTCATAGTACCTTCATGTCTGCCAGTACAGAAGTACGCGAGAAAAATTAATTTGTTGGTTGGTAAATAGCCTAGGAGCTTTTGGTCTTCAATCCTATACTTGCTTTTGAAAGTTGACTTAAACTGAAGTGGGGGAGATAAGCTGATAAATCTTATTTGAAATCGTTATTTTTGAAAGTAATTCTTGACTACAATTACTTCGAATAGGGTACAGTGGGAACCTGATACAGAGGTATGCGTTTCCTAGTACAATACTAGTAGGAATCTTTCCAGCATACCTCAATTGCCCCAGAGGAGTAAAATAAGGGATTCAAAATGAATCTCGGACTCCTACTTAAATCATGGTGAAAGCGAACCTATTCTTGATAAACAGATACGATTACAGTGTTTTCATGATTCCTATCTAAGAGCGATGAATGATTATTATGGTTGTTTGTAGGAATTTGAACATTTTTCCAGATTTTCCAATAAGCACTGATAATTGACATGCCAGACTTTTTTTTTCAATTTCTAATTTAATTTAATTGTATCGTGACAAAGTGCCTTTACAATGGTCTCTTGCACTCTCCCCATGCAGTAAAAAGAATATTTTGTGCCCTGGGGAAGGTCTTCATCTCAGTGTCACAGGAGGCAACAGCATGAATTGAGTCTGGTAAAAATTGAAAGTCACTCCTACTAAAATCAGTATTTCATGGGTAATATTTCGAATTCAATAGAGAAGGGGGCAGGCTGCTACAGTCATGGACAGAAAAAGATGGTAACAATATAGAAACTGGGTTATTGGATTCCAAAAATTTTATACCTTAACAGGGTTGCCACTTTTTTTCAGGATTGGTTTTCCCTGACTTTTCCCGGTTTTCCAGGCCAACTTTTCCAATTTTCCCTGACTTTTTTACAGGATTCCGAGAAAGCCCAGAGGGAGGAGAGTCACAGACATTTTTTACAATACAGATTTTTTTAAAATCGCTATCGAGAAGAAGGTACAGATGTAATTTATGTAATATTTTTCAATATTATAGACTATTTCATTTGCGAATAGATTATCATTATTCTTATGTTATGATAAAAAAAGTTTACTCTGATAAAATACGAACTCGTTTGTTATTTTCAGAAAATTTCCCTGACTTAAATGAAAATTCCCTGACTTTTCCCTGACTGACCAAATTCCCTGACTTTTCCCGGTTTTCCAGAAAGTGGCAACCCTGCTTAAACTTAGTTATAGTAGAAGCTGAGCAGCCACAATAATCCTACTGAATTTCCAAATTTTGAGGTGCAACTCTGGTGCCAAACACCTCTCCACAAGGCCAGCACTGACGTCCATACAGAACTGTGGGACTCCAAATATAAATGTACTAGGGATTAAAGGTAGAAGACACTAGATTCCACTCCTAATGGACTCCTAACTCATTTTTGACAGAAACTGACTTAATGCGTTTTGGAAAAGCAGCTTTCAAGTAATTCAAAAAGTCAATTAATCACTATCAAATAATCAAGGTGACTTAAGATTGGAAAAAAGACCAAGTGTGGTCACCCTGGTTCTAGCTCTTCGGGGATACACGATACACCCTACGCAAAACATCCTTCAAACACGTGAAATTAAGAAGCCTCGCTATTTCTCGAAGACAGTTTTTGATGTCTAGCATCTAGCATGACTTAGAAACACGACTACCTTATCAGAGAGGCCGGCGTTCTTTAGTTAGCAGATAAAGTACAGCTGACGACGACAGACATAGAAATGACATCCTAGTTCACAGTACTGTTACAGATATCAACCCTGACGGTGGGGAGGATACCCCGGGCCCAGACTTGCAGGGGGTCCGATATTTTTAAAAGGCCTTTACTCCTTACATCACGAAAGAAACCTCTTATCCCGTAGCTTATAATAAAAGACCAAATGAACTGAAAGGAGAGGGGGTCTCGTGGAAATTTCCCCAGGCCCTCTTTTTCTCCCTACGGGAATCCCAAATAGAACGCCGAGGAACAGTCTCTGGTGCCAACCAAGTTTCAAGAACGTTTCAATTCTACGAGTGATTTTCGGCGGACTTCTCTCGATGTTGACCACTTCGTTCAGCTGCCATTGATTTGTCGAAAACACACGATTGAGAAAGAATGGAAAAAAGAGACTGACAGTGTGACAGAGAGAGAGAGAGAGAGAGAGAGAGAGAGAGAAAGAGAGAAAGGCTGTTGCAGCCGTAACAAGAGCAGTGGTGCACATCGAGAGCTCATCTCAGGTGATTCGCCGGCCTGTCAGTCCTGGTGGCCTATACACGACACGAGTGCCAGACATTCGAGTTCGGAAACGCTTGATTATAATTTTTTTTTTTTTTTTTCTTTTCTCCATCATATCATTCTCTTCCAGAAGACCCGAGTACACAAACACCAAACGCCATCGCATTCGCGCCTCTTCGACTACCTGTTCCGTCGGATACGCCGAGTCATAATAAATTTTTTTAAGAGGCTCACGATGGGTATACGCTCACCGATGGTTACCGTTGTTTATTTTGCATGAAAATCCGTACAGTATGCAGGAGAAGACAAAAAAAAATAAGAAGAAAGAAAATGTACGAAAAAAAAGAAGAAAATCGGCGCCGACAAACTGGTTTTCCATTTTTCATTTTTTTTTTCTTTTTTTCATTTCGCCGCGTTGCAATTTTCAGCGGAGGGATAATTTAGGTTTTTATTAAGTTGTAAATTTTCAACGTCGCGAAATAACGAATTTCGGTAATTTGCGTTTCGTATATCAGGCGCTGTAATATACTTCGTATGCATAATCGACGACCATAAAAAGAAGACGAAAAAAGTGTATGTACTCGCTGGCCGGCGAAATGTAATTATTTGATCTTCCCCGCCAGCGAAGCGATTTCATTTTGTTTCCTGTTCCTAGTTGGAAGAGTATATATTATTTCCTCGATGACGTGGTACCACACAGTCAAGGGCGACAAGTCCAATACCACCACCGGAGGGGCAGTACGCGTACTTAAAAATACATGTATACCTATGAAGCGAGATAAAAATACACAAGATATTTCTCAGACGTGCATACAAGAAGGAATCGTTGCAAAAATTTGAGCCGCACACACTTCCCGCTACCCGATGATGGCGAATGCGAGTTTTCCTCTTCTCCTGTTTTACCCTCCCACGGACACACACGATTAAGATTACGTCCGCATGCAAAAGGATTTACCTGCGTAGATATGCCATGGGCCGAGGGGGAATCAGGAAGCGAAATGTTAATGGACTGGTTTGCACACACACAGCCAGACAGACAGACACGAGAGAATACTGCCGCATATAAGATCACGAAACAATTAAGGCATTCGCTGTATTATGCGTACCCACTTCCTCTTATATGCCTTCTGTTTGGTTTAACCTTCGGCCGACGACGTAATTCAGACTTGCACTTTTATTCATTACATTATTTCGATGTTCGAATTCCAGTCCGGTTACTTTCCGCGAACCCCTTTCCGGTTTACCGGCACGGTGGGAGAGAACTTGGAACCGATTGGTACTTGGCAGTGAACTTCGGATGCTTCTTCGTGTACGAAATCAAGGTTCCAGTCGTGGATACTTTGTTTTCGTACAGCCAGTGTTCCGTATTCATCTGTCTGTTTACGTCATGCGCAGGGCATGAAGAATGAGTTACCGCCTTCTCCCAACTGTGAATAGAAAATCTGTTCAAGCCCTAGCCAACTTTTTCCCGTTTATTAGACTCGATGACAATGAAAATTGTGTATAAACTGATATGACAGTACGTAAGGTACCCAGACTCAGAGTGTCAGATTTGCATGACGTCATCAGTGAAGATGGTCAGATGACTTCTTGACCTATTCTTACACTCAAGCCATACCCAATATACTAATCCAGCTATGGTCAACCTTTACATCATGCACAGGACATGAAGAATGAGTTACCGCCTTCTCCCAACTGTGAATCGGAAATCTGTTCAAGCCCTAGCCAACTTTCCTCCTCGTTTATTAGATTCGACGACAATGAAGATTCTGTAAATTGAAATGAGAGTACACAAGGTACCCGGACTCAAGAATGTCAAATTTGCATGACGTCATCAGTGAAGATGATCAGATGGTTTCTTGACTTGTTCTTACCATACTCAAACACCAACTATGGTCAACCTTTACACCATGCACAAGGCATGAAGAATGAGTTACCGCCTTCTCCCATCTGTGAATAGGAAATCTGTTCAAGCGCTAGCCAACTTTTTCCTCCACGTTCATTAGACTCGATGACAATAGAAATTGTTTATAAACTGAAATGACAGTACGTACAGTATCCAGATTCAAGAGTGTCAGATTTGCATTACGTCATCAGTGAAAATGATCAGATGGCTTCTTGACTTATTCGAACACTCAAGCTACACCCAATACTAAACCAGCTACGGTCAACCTTTACATCATGTGCGGGGCACGAAGAAGGAGTCTTCTTCTTGCCTCAGCTCTGAATAGGAAATCTGTTCAAGCCCTAGCCATCTTTCCTTTTCGTTTATTAGATTCGATGACAATGAAGATTCTGTAAATTGAAATGAGAGCACACAAGGTACCCGGACTCAAAGGGTTAGATTTGAATGACGTCATAAATGAAGAGAATGATATGGTCTCTTGACTTGTTCTTACACTCAAGTACCACACACCCAATCCAATACTAGACCAGCTATTGTGTAGTCTATATCCACGTCATGAGTAAGGTGGAAGCGAAGCAAGGGGTACACCCAATCAAATACTAGACCAGCTATAGTCTATATCCACGGCATGAGTAACGTGGAAGCGAAGCAAGAGAGGAGCCCCGCTTGCTTCTCAGTTCTCATTTCGTTTGACCAGGTACAGGGTAACCACCCTTATATTTACGTGACCAATAGTCTTGATATCTTGACAACGTTACCCGACGCATCAGGCACACAGCAGTGGCGTAGCCAGGGAAGGTGGGATTAGGAGGATGAATCCCCCCGTCCCCGAGATGAGAATTTTTTATATGCTGGTAGTATCACAGTAAATTCGCGAAATGAAATTTAAATTCGGATGCATAATTGAATCGGTTAGAACTCAAAGGGGTTAAGTCCAAAAATCGCAATTTTTAGGAAGCGAAAAAAACTATTTCATTCGAACATTTGAAAAGTGGAATACGTCCTTCAGGGTGGTGGTAGAGGGTCACAAAAGACAACTTTTAAGCCCGGTCCCGTCGAATAAAATTTTGATAGGCCAGAGCTGGGGGGGGGGCCTCAAAGTTTTTGTACTGAACCCCTTTTGATTCTGAACGATTTTTTTGCAGTTTTACGGCTTGAGATTGCCCCCCCTTTTGTAGCCAGACATAAAGGGGTCACTCTAGTTTTGGTCCCATTCCAATCGAACAAAATCCCAGCTTGTAAGCAAAAAAGTTCTGAAGCTGTATTGGGAAACTGCGATTTCGTTTTTGAAAATAGTACTTTTTAGGTATACAAATGCAAAAACAGGGGGTGGGTCGAATTTTTTAATTTATTTTTATCTTTTACACTAAAATACACTATTTTCCAACAATTTCTGGAAAAAATCCATTTTTTGAAGAAAATTTATTACAAAAAATTCACAGAAAGCGATGTTGCCAAAAAGCATTTCCCCAGCTGTTTCACGAAATTTCGACCACACCAGCAGATCCGCGACACTTCAATACCCCATAATCCGTGAAAAAAGCAAAAACGACAAAAGTGGACTTAACCCTTTTTAGTTCTAACCGATTCAATTGAAGTTGAAAAGCACAACATACTGATAGATCAATGTAAAAACGTACAGTTCATATTAGATGTACACCCCCCCCCAAAAAAAAAAGTTTGCTGACCCCCACCCATGGAAAAATTTTGGCGACGCCACTGACACAGAACAGTATAACGAGGATTCTTGCCTTGAGAAAATACCTACTTCAACCAGTGCTGCCAACCAAGCCTGTTGAAAAATCCCAGGGTTCTTGATAAAAACTCGTGAGACAAAAATTTTCGCCTTTTCTAAGTTGCTCAACAATAAAATGTTTACTGACTCACTACATTTGTTGTTTCACCCCCACCACCCTCAGTTCTGTCAACAATCCTTAAGATTTTCCTCTTTTTTTTTTCACTTTTGTTCTTGAATACTGTGAAGAACAGAGAAGAGAATTTCATTACTCACGCCCTTTTCTCGGAACATTTCGATGCTACTACTAAGGGCCTTTTTCTTTTGACAGGTCACAAATGTATTTTACATTTCTGTTGCTGTGTAAAATCCGAGTGCTTATTACTCTCATACGGCGATACATTTTCCATTTCCAAATTTTGGAAGTGAAAAATTTGAAGAAGCAATGCACATTCACTCAGCTTTATGTAAATTCTTAAAAAATCGTGAGATCTTGAGAAAAATCACAAAATCTTGAAACGTCAAGATTTCCCTTGAGGTTGGGGGCAGTGACTTCAACTTGAAACGTATACAAATCATACTAACAGGCAAACCACAATAGCATAACCAGCGTTCAAGAGGGACGGAGATTTGTGGGAAATCCCCCCCCCCCTTCCGACTATTAAAATAAATTCTTTCACACAAATTCTTCGAATCAAGGGTCAATACCATGAAATCCACCTCCAAAAACGAAAACTGGTACCGGGCCTGCGCAATAGGACGCCTCGGCTTTCAAATATACACCTATTTGGGTGCGGCACTGGTCAACGAATGTTGTCGTTTACATAGCACTTCTAAAAGTCAATACCATTAAATCCATTCCTTAAAGAAATTCTGGTACCAATACATTTTGGTACAAATCGTCCTGCCTGGCTACTTTCTGCGTAGCATGATGCGAGCGTCTAACAAATGTCTCTTGTTTCCTGCATTTCTGTACTTCCAGTCACGTTCTTCTTCTTCATCTTAAGACTCACTTTCCTTTTTCTCCTATATTCGGTCAGGTAGGACATCTGTATAATTCAGTCGTAGTTTAAGTTTTAGCACTCTCAGTCAGATGTGTTTCTATAATTGAAGGGTACAGAGAAAGAAGCAGGTAAGTCACTTTTTTGGCGAAATCCGTTGGAATGGGAGTAATGAGTAGAAGTAGCTGAGCTACGGTAGGATGTCTGAAAGGATGCTAGAGTCCAAAAAAAAACTGGAAAAACAATTTCACGGACTAGTGTTAAATTTCGCAAGATTTTTTTGAAATTTTCGTTGAAATTAAACTTTAATACTTGGGAATGGAGGAACTAACCGCTTTTACCACTCCTGTTAGGATTTACCCGGTACTGATGATGATGATTTATTAGCCTCTGTAGTTACTAGTTACTAGTTACAGGTTGCCATCGATAAGAATACGCTACACATACACATCACCATTCCGGTACTAACTGACGAAAAATTTACATTCCAAACCATCTACAGCGAAAATCCTCTCCTTCCCGAACCACGACAGCTCGTTTTCTCCAAGAAAAACATAGGCGCCAAAAGAAAAATGGCGTTGTCCTTTTTGTGATTAACGGCGACCACAGACTACTGGCAGGGGTTTACTATTTTCCGAGGATAAAATTCCCTGACTTTTCCAGAGTTTTTCAGAGTTTTCCAGCCCATTTTCCAACTTTTTCGTAATAAACAAGTTATTTAGAAAAAATGTTCAACTTATTTTGACAGAGAAAATCGTACAATACTTTCACATCACAAAATATTCTTCAAAATTGCCCGACTTTCCCCCATTTTTCCAAGTCTTACAGAATTCCCTGATTTCCGGGATTTCCAGAAAAGTGGCCACCCTGACTGGAGTAGGATCGGACTACTGAATTTCCAGTGCGTCACCTAGCCACTAAATATTGTAACCGGAATATTTCAAGTGACTTGGAAGACAGACTGGCACTGCTTTCCCACTGGGTCTCGCTATCAGAATACTCAGTATGGAATACTCGTGGTGCTGCCGCCTACTAGTCATAATATCACGGAAACACTGCATGCAGCCGTCACAAAGCACACGTTTTGGTAATATCAATCGTTTGGATACCAACGGTAACGCGTCCCATGTACCTCGATCCAAGAAAACATTGGATTTACAAAGATCTACACTATCTACACCCACCACCTGCATACACAGCAGGACCACAGCTTCCGCTAAAATCCTAGAAGAAACAAAACCTACCATCTTTTCGGCTGGGTTCCAGGCCGATCGATCACTGGAACAAGTCAACACAACGAGTAAGCCTTCGGCCAATCAAGTCGCATTTACCGAGCAGCAACCACTGATTCGCTGGAGGTTGGGTCACTGTGTTAGCTGGTCCCAATGCACGATCGGCGTTGGCTACTACAACAGCAAATGCCCCGACGAACCTGAACTAACATCTATTGCAGACCGACACAGTCCAACCAGACTGTCCACCGGCTGCAACTGCACTAAAGCTACAAAATTAAAAATGCACAAAACGCAGCTTACCTTTAGATCCTTGAAGAACACCGAATTTCTCGCCCAATCGACTTGCGAAAACAGATTTTGATCCAGCACTTTACACATAAGTTCGAACAGGTCTACCTCGCACTGATTGTAAGTTTGATTCTGCAAAAGGCTGAACAGCGAATTTTGCCACTCGCGATCGTCTAACCCCGAAATAAAATCGCGTATTAACGGGCACGCTTTACTCGAATTTGAACTAGAATTACCCTCGAACTGGAACGATTTCGGACTAATCGAGTGCGGCGAGGGCGTCGTCGAGTTGGGCGTGCCCCACAGTTTGTGTTCAGAGAGACTCAGCCCGTTTCCGCCCGAGCTGGTGGTGTTGTTCGCTCCGGCGGGGCCGTTGCTGGTGGGTCCTCCTCCGGCGGCGACGATCTGCAGCGCCGACTGCTGACTATTGCTGCTGCCCGAGCCGGTGGCGATGGAGTTCAGGCCGGCGGCTTGGCCGAGCGCCACCGCGATCGGGCTAGGCGAGGAATCGGGTGACGACGTGAGCGACGACACTTGAGGTATTTGTATTTCCTGCTTGATGTTCAGGTTGCTGAACGGCGACGACAAGCCGGACTGGTAACTAAAACTGATGCCGCCTTCGCCACCGAGGATGCCGTACTGGGAGCTGCGCAACGTCTGCACCGCCATCTGCCGCTGCCGCATCATCTGCAGCTTTCTGGCCCGGTCGCGCTTGTACATCGGGCCGAATTTGTTTCGTCCGCCTCGCATCCGGTCCGCGCGTACGGCTGAAAGCAGAAAGAAGCGAAAACGGCGTCGGTGAGAAATGTGTGCGTGTCTAGATCGAATTATACAACTAAAACATCTACATGCGCAGATGAGAGGCACGACAAAACGACCGACGTATTTTGTTAATTACGGGAATTATTTTCGGACCGCGTTACGTCACACGCCTAACAATAGATTCGCTTCTCCGGGACCTATTGTCCTATTTTCGTATCGAGGTAATTGATTAACGCTCAATTAAGCGACGATAAATTTACGTCAAAATCGGTCGCCCGCGCGCGCACACACACCTTCGCCGGTAGGAAACGACGAACGTGCGGACGGCGGCGACTGCTACTGATGTTGGCGCTACAAGAGCGACACCGACAGGGCTGGAAACGAGGCGATCCACGGGAGAGGTCGATGGGTCGAATACAATGAGCAGTTAGGCTCGCGTATAACCCACCATTCAGTTCTCCGACAGCAATCGAAGTTCAACTAGCTGATATGCCAATCGCTCCAGAGTCGCACGTACTTTTTGACAAGATGGACAAAAGGAAGTGTCTGAACAGTTTTATGGCCCGAGAGGTCGAGGTTATCGAACGAAAAATACGGAATACAAGGTTACATATTGTCATCAAGTGGAAGGGGATCCCGCACCTAGGCTCACTTCGGTTGTAGAAGGTCCTGGGAACCATTCCGGGCTATTTTCTCCTGGTGAATTAATTTAGCTCCCGGTTCTTTATTGAACTTTTAGTGAATTTTGAACAGCTCTTTCAATCTGCTGGGCGGGGGGCTCAGTTTCCCCACTCAATCCACCTGCGACCGTGAATCAAAAGCGGACGACTTGTAGGCTTCGTGGATTTTCAGCTTTCGAATTTCCTCATTTCGAAAGGCGTCCCTGTTCAACGGACTCTTGAAACTACTACACCCTAATTCGCAATCAAATCTTCCAAGTCCCAACGAACTTCCACAGAGCCTTAATGAATCTTAATATAGTTTTCAGTGAGCTCCAGAAGTCTAGATAAGGTTTTAACGAGTTTTCAAACTATCTCAAGAGGTTCTAATACAGTTTCGAAGAGTCTCATTGCATTGTACGATGGTCTCCAAGGGCCTCATTAACAGCACCTTAATATAGTCTTAACGAGTTACATACAGTCTTCAAGAGGCTCAATGCATTTCAAAGAGGTTCATCTCTCAATTTCAAAGAGATTAGTGTCTCAAATTTAAGAAGGTTCGTGTCTTCAACACTGAAGATTCTCGACCACTTTCAACCAAGTTTTTTTTAATGAGGCCTAAAGAATCTTAACGCAATTTCGAAGTATTCTAACGCTATTCTGTAAGATTTACGCAATCTTGAGGGGTCTTAACGAATTTCAATTAATCTTAACACTGTCTTAGTCTTATCACTATTTAAGAAAATCTCGAGTCCTAACATGACCATCAAGCCCGTATACAGGCTTTAGGACGTTCATCACTAGCTCAAGACCCTTAACGAGTCATACAGCATTTTCTTAATAGTTCCAACAAGTCTTCAGACAGTTTTAATGTACTTTTGAATGGGCTAAAGAGTCTTAACAATCTTAAATCAGTCTTCAACCTTTCTTTACAGTTTTAATACGGTAATAAAAAGTGCTGAACCGTCTCACGATTTTCTGAGTTCCGCGAGTTTTAAAGTAGTTTCCTAACTTGCAAAGAAAACTCATTAAGTTTCACTGAGTTGACAAGAGCGAGCGAAAATAGTTTTGTATTTGCTAGAGGTGCATTTTCAGAAGCTATGGGAGGGAATTAACCCTAGACGTCTTCTCAATAGCAAGAGTCAGACAGACTAAAATACACATTAAGAAGGGGTTTTGAAAACGAGGTGAGGATGGGAATTAATGAACGATAAGAAGTTCGACTCTAAGTATAGCCAGTTTAGAAATACCGAATTCTAAACAGAACACTCGGAGCTCAACAAAATGTGTCACTTGCTCGTACAACTACATACACATGACTTCAAACTATTATTCGTCTCTACCTTTCAAACTTCACACTACGTATCTAAACCTCTTGTAGTGAACGGCCAATCTGATCGGAAACAAGACATTCACTCGATTTGTTGTCTGCAAAACGAAAACCCAACACTTCGACATAGCACGGTCCCTATTTACACTTCCCACACGATTTGGAAAGACTCGACGTTGACACCATTTCACATTCGCTTGGAAGAAAAACAAACTTCAACGTGTTAATTCATTCGGTACACATACTGACAACACTTTGAGACCGACAAATTAGGAAACCGAATGTTACGAAGCTGTGCGACGCCTCACCAGGTCACACAGTGAGTACTGAGTCGAGATACATCGACTCACCTTTGCACACGTGCTCTCTAATAATGACGTAATCGTTAGACAGTGTGAACTGTGCATAGATTTAGAAATGCGGCGGGATTGACGCGGATACAACTGTTATCACTTTTTGCAGATTCTGATTTCAACTTTGACCAGCCGCGGGTTCAACTGAAGAGGAACACTGAAGACGAACGGAATATAAAGGCACACGACTGAACGCAACAATTACAATTCAACGATGCAAATCAGAATTCCAAGATCTTTTTCTTCATGAGAAATCAATAACTGCAACCGGAGAATTGACTTCACATTTTTCATCGGGAATTTAGACCAAAGCAACCCTACCGAGACTCTTGTGAAAGCTTTCAAAGGCGTCGACAGAAATACCTAGTTATATTTCCGTTTATACTGGTCACTTGAAAATGAAGTCCCCGGTATCCAACTTTCACATTCATAAAGAAAAAATAGAAACAGCACACACTCGACCATCCCGACTCGGACACGTGCGCCTGCGGAACCTAATATTAAAACGGTTATTGACTCGGGACTCGAGTACACACGGTTATTGACTGAAGCTGGAAGTATAATCCCAAACATTAAACAACGATACCAGAAAGAAAAAGAATAAAAACTGAGCATGACCAATAAACTTGGCCGGCAATTTCCTTGATTTTCGAACGAAAATAATGAATATCAAAAAGTATATCAGCGACAAATGAGTAGAAAGTTTACAAACAATGCACACGGAACGATATTGAAACAAATGTATGTACTAGATATACATGGTAGAATCATCGTTTGTTTACAAACTAATCTGAAGGGTTAATGTCCCCGGGGTGACTCGAGAACACATTCGTACACTTCATGGACACACGAGTCGGACTTGGTTTGAAAACTAACTCCATAAAATGGTTAACATATTTTCAGCAGCATCATTCAATATCATGGTTTCTAGGAAGTACCAAGGTAGCAAGAACGATCATGAATAACATTCATAAGGGTGTTAAGATAACGCTGTCACAGTTCAAGTTCGAAGAAACTCTCAAGCTGATACAGTCTCCACAACCAACCGCTCTATAACTGAATCCTAATACATGGAGAAAACCTTTGATCAGATTAGAAAGAAAGTACATAATTGCAAATCAGTAGGTATTTTGGTTTTACAGCCAGCAAAGGAAAATATTCCGGTCAATTCAGCCACTGAACACAAATTCAGAACCAAATATGTACAGCGGTTGGCTAACTGGTGCAAGTACTTGCAATTTGTAAAAATATTCAACTGGGAATGAACTATTGTGTAAAGGTGGGATGGTAGCACTGGACTGAGACGTTAGGAACAACTGATATTGAAGGGTGCAATGTAAACTGTGAACTGAGGCACTGGAAATCAATTGAAGAGTCCGATTTCAAAAAATCAGGGCGACCAAGTAAACTTCAGTGAAAAAAAAAGGTGGAAAGGTGACCTCAAAAGAACAAAAAATGTTACCAAAAAGTGACCAGAAAATTTCGACATTCTTGTCTTTCAGAACACTAAATCACCTGCCAGACGAGAAGGGCTGGATCAGTTGTACAAATAAGCGAAATGGAACACGCGGCTACTTCATCAGTAGAGTAGATCGTCAAAATTTTTTCGAAATTTCTAACGCGACCCAGGTGAAAAGTTGCCTTTGATGAAAAAAGTGTTTCAAATTTTTTTTGAATTTGTAAATTTTCCCTAAGAGATTTTTGTCCTTGGAAGTTATGTACTATAAGGCTGAAAATTGAATGTTACGCAGCGCCTTGAAAATGCCGGTTATGCAAGATTTTTACATAATCGTTTTATTAGTATTCATCGCGAACATTAAATTAGTTCATATACAAATTTTGCCTACCTGTGAAAATGAAGGCGCTAAAGCACTTACAATACTTTGTTGCTTTATAGCGCCTTCAGTACGGCAGATAGACAAAATTCACATATAACCTTAACAGTAGTGATGATTAAGGTCTACAAAATGAGTTATGTATAAATGTTATTTATCTGCAATATTGAAGGCGCTAAAGCACTTACAATACTCAGTTGCTTTATAGCGTCTTCAATTTCACAAATAGGCAAAATTTGTATATGAAATAATTTAAAGTTCGCGATGAATACTATGAAAAAGGTTACGCACAAATTTGGTCCATCTCACATACTGAAGGCGGTACATCACTGAATAAAAGTACTGGTAAAAATCAAAACATTGAAAGAAAAGCAGTATAGGTTAAGATCATTCTTGCGACAAAATATTGACAGAGGTTCATTTTTGGACTAAATGGAACAAAATTAGACCCAATGTCGGGGAAAATTTTTGAATTTCTCTCATACACAGGCCATGAAAAAAATTCGTATATTCGCTCGCTCCCTTTGGTGGAGTGTCATATCGTTATCCCAAGCTTTCTTACGAAAGATAAAGAACTTCATACGGTGAATTCTGCTTATTATGCTGAACGTTAAAAAAGTTTGGCGCAATATTTGATAAACTCAACTGTACTAACTCTACTACGCAGTTATTTTTGTATCAATTCAACAGCCAAACAAAAAAATTCAAGTATTTTTGCTTCGGGGATAAGTCCAAACTGTTTGTGTGTTTTCCCCGTTTCCCCTCCCATGACACACCCAGTCAGTGGAAAGGCACACTCGATTGGTCAGTAAGGCATTAGTAACAGTTTGTGGTGAGAAAACACGTAATGGGTTTACACGGGGTACTTTATAAAATAGGAAAAATCTTCCAGAATTCAAGTTTTAAAAAAAATTTCGGATGATTTCGCTTTTTTTTTTCAAATTAAAATCAAACATGTTCAATTCTGCTGATTTTATAGGAAAAATCGTTCGAAATACAAGTAAGAAAACAATCCTGGTGATTTAGCCTTATTATTATTATTATTATTATTATCATCATCTTTTTTTCAAATCTAAAATAAAACTTGTTCAATTGATCGTTTCAGAAATTACGTCACCTACATTAAGTTGGTAGGAGCTACATAAGAATATAACACGCAAAAAATGGTTATAACTGGACTTGGTCGCGATTGATGTCATACTCGTATTAAAGAAGATTTAAAATGCTACAAATGATGTTCTGAGGTTATGCACTGAAAAGGTATTCCTCCATATACCTCTATATTAAACCTACTACCAAGTTGTTTGACTGTGACGTCACGATGTCGTCATTTCTGAAACGATCAATTTTACTGATTTCATATTTCTTCACCCCACATCTCTTTATTTCGAAGTTTTTATTTTTATCAGAACTTTCATTCAATGGTCTACGGCCTTCAATATGCGACACAGACCAAATTTGCACATAATCTTTTGAGTTCTACAATTAAGAGTAATAAAAAAGGTCATATTCAAATTTTGCCTATCTTCAAATTGAATGCGCTAATCCACATACATTAGTTTGTCGCTTTATAGCGCCTTCAATATTGCAGATACGTAAAATCTGTACATAACTTATTTTGTAGACCTTAATTATTATAACTGTAAAGGTAATATGTGAATTTTGCCTATCTGCCACACAGAAGGCGCTATAAAGCAACAAAGTATTGTAAGTGCTTTAGCGCCTTCAATTTCACAGATGGGCAAAATTTGGTTATGAAGTCATTTAATGTTCGCGAGGAATACCATTAAAAAAGGTATATAAAAATTTTGCATAACCTGCATTTTCAAGGCGCTGCGTAACATTCAATTTGTAACTCTATAGTACAGAACTTCTAGGACAAATCCCTTAAGAAAAATTTACAAATTTAAAAAAAAATCTTAAAACACTTTTTTTTTCACCAACGACAACTTTTTAACTGGATCGCGCTCAAAAATTCGTAAAGTTTTTTTAAGCCCATGAATGACGATTCACCCTATTCATCAGGACTAGTAGTCACTTGTGCACAAGATCAAAAAATTCTTATTTCATTCACAATTTTCCAAAATTTATTAAGTAAATTCTTTGGAAAAATGTAAAAAAAGTGACTATGGTGACTATACTTACAAAAAAAGTGACCATTTGGTCGCCCTGCAAAAAATGCTTAGTCCAAGACGACTGTTTCCCAAACATGAAGCCAAACCGGGACTAAGCGCTTCTTGGAAACGGGTCCCAAACACGCAAGATCTTTGAACACAAATACAGAGGTAGATTAGGTATTTTTCACTATTCTAATTCCACCTTTGGCTAACAGATATCGCTAAAATCGCATTTTCAATTAAAATGGACTAAGTACTTTTTCAAGGTGTCTACAAGAATGGAAAAATATAAATTCCTGACTTTATCCAAACTTTTTCTTTCTCTTCTTACCTTTACAGTATAGACAGTATATATTTATGTTTATACTACTAGACGCTATGGCTAGAATGAACTGAAATTTTAAGTTGATTTTTGGGTGAAAGCATTAGGAAGGTGTTCACAGATATACATAAAAACAAACAAAGCGATGAACTAAGTTATGAATTATATTTCTTCAAGTATTTCATTCTGTAAAACTTTACCAAGGAGATGAAAAATTCCAAACTTCTTAAAAATATTGTTCAATTTCCTGACTATTTCCAAACTTCCTGACCTACTTTTCAAATTCCTGACTTTTTCCAAACTTTCCAAATTTTCCAAACCTGTAGACACCTTGTTTTTGGAATCGAGCTCTTCAACAAAGACATTTACACTACTGCACCAGATACCCAACGGCAGCGCCTGCTAATAGTCAAGCCCTTATCACCCTCCCCGCGTTTTAGTATCCTATCTGCTAGCTTCACCGGTATTGAAAATCGGCTCCGATGCATTTTAAATCGAAAATTGGTTATTTTTAAATCGTGCTGATCATATTTCGGGCTGATGTTTTGAAGGGTGCGATGATAGCAGCGAAATGAGATTTGGGAATCACCCGGTGTCAAAGGGTGTTATGATAGCATGGCAGTGGTGAACTTAGGTGTTGGAATCAGTTGTCAGGTGGCGTGATATCGGTTGAACTCAGATATTGGAATCAACTGATGCCGAAAAGTGTGATAACAGCAAGAACTAAAAGTACTGGAATCAACTGATATTCAGAGAAGTGATAGCAATGAAATCAGACGCTGGCATTGAGTCCAGAGGTGGAGGGAAAACGGTAAACATAGACGTTAAATTAACTGAAGCGTAACATTCCAAAACGGACTCAACCCATTTTTACAACTTTTCAGGAGAGCAAAAGAAAACCCTGCACACTGTCACACTGCAACACGCAACACAGGAGACGGCGACGCCCGTGCGTTGCCTAGGTGTGTGGTTACAGGAACATATGCTGTAGGCTGAGTAATCCGTACGCTGTACCTGTTCCTCCACCAAATGGCGCCTCTCGCTTATTTTTTATAAAAATGAACTGAATCTGTTCTGGAATGTCACACATCAATTGATGCCATAATCGAAGCAACAGTGCATATTCCGGAATAGAATTAGTCAAGTTCCTTAGACCATCACTAGCAACAGAAAATGAAAAGTCTACCATGATCCAATCAAAATTCCAGAACTTATAATACCTATACCACACTCGAAGTTTGTAAAAATTATACACTGATAATGAATTGCGAGTTTCTGTTTCTCGTTCATCGTTCTTATATTCTGGCAAGGCCTACTTCTACGTGCTTCACATTGTACACATACTACTGCCAACACCAGAACATCTGGAGATACTGCCCTATCTCTTCCTCCAATCATCACTTACAGCAAACAGCAGATTAAGCCAATTTCAGCACATCACGTTACCTCGAACCGATGTTATCGACATATCACTCCATCCGGTACACTGCGAAGATTTGATGAACAAAATATCAAACCACACTAATCACACATCTGCGGGGCAACTCGAATCTTGTAATTTCAGCGACCTTATTACGAGTTTAATCGTATTTACACACATTCTTTACACAGCTGAGCTGATGGCCAAAAAGGCTAGTCGGCTGGTTCGTTAGACTCGGTCGGTCGATAAGCGACTCCCCGAGTCTCGACATGATCTCGAGTTTTCGATACCCCAAAACGTTCATCTCAAATCCATTGTCACTGCCTATAGCCTATAGGCTCATTTTTAGCACAGCACGACCCAGTCGGAAAAATTTTAGGACAGAAACCATACACATTACGCCCCACTATCACACTCGACCGCACTGTCGATTCCACTGCGGACAGAGGAGAGGAGAGGGAGAGGAAAAGTAAATCAGGCTTGGAAGCCATTCAGTTTATCGGAACCAGGTTTTAGTAACCAACGTAATCTGCTTATACAGTTCGCGTTGTATCCTTAATTTTATTATCTTAGGTTAGGGTTAACATAGTAAATAGTGAAAACGACGATCAAATTGTCGAAAACCAATTTTCACTGTAGCTGTGTGAGTGCGTGGTCTCGAGTCGCGGTGCGTTACGTAGTCGCCGTACATCCTTTCGAGCTTGACAGCCGCGTGATTAACGCGAAATTAATGAACGAATGACGTTTTCTTCTTGCACGACAAAACCAAATGGAATTCTCATCGGGCCGTTTTGCGGCGTGGCGTACTCATCACCAAGGGGCGGGGGCAGGGGCAAAAAAGCGAACATTTCGACACGCGGCACCGCTCGAAGGCGCCCGTGAAACACGGAGACCAGACGAAACTGAAATTACAGGAACAGTTTCGAAGTATTTGCTCGCGGTTTCCTTCTAACTCGCAACTCGTTTTGTTGGTTTCTGTTTAAACTGCTTCGGCAGAGGGTAAAATACTGCCCAGCGTGGAAGTCTAACAGAAGTGTACTTGCGAACTCGGAAGGGGAAGGGGCAAAGGAAGAGTCGCAAACTTCTATACAGAGACAATTTCAGATTCAACTAGTTCAAATTTATTTACATTCCCGAACTATCTATCTTCTTCCCGCCAAGTAAGTCGTTCTGACCAACTCGCTAAGTGTACTTTACATCTTCAAGCCGAATCATTTGTGAGTTTACTGTCACGCCTCGGCTTTTTCAGGGTTACAATAGCGCAAGCTCAATACTGCGAATAAACATAAATTGATACTCGTCAAATGGGCGGTAAAACAGCATTTCAGAGGAGAGGAGGAGACACTGGAGGTGATTCAGTTCATTTCCATCAACCGAGGACGTAGGAACCGGGGGAACCTGCCCGCCTATTTGTGAAGCTGCGAGGGGAGAGGCAACAGTACCATTTTGTCCTCAGTTTCGATAAAAGCAATGGTAAGAGTGAAAGCTCGCTTACACGAAACGGTACACATGATTGGGCAAATGAAAGAAGCTGGAAAGCAGAATAAGGTTCGTCCAAAAAGTGGATTTTTCAGGGGAGCCATTCTTCGAGATCAGCGTTCTGCAGCAAAATGAAATCTTAAATGGGTTTTTTGACGTATAAAGTGCACGAGTGGAAGGAAACCAACTGCGGAATCGGATTCGTCGTAGAATTTTACTATCGAACCACCTGTTTTCAGAGAAATGAAAACTAGACTAAATTCAAGAGCCATTTTTCGAGATCAGGACAAACTGCATGAAATCTCAAACTGGATTTTTAACGTATAAAGCGCACGAATGGAAGGAAACCAATGACGGTATCGG
Source organism: Acanthococcus lagerstroemiae (assembly GCA_031841125.1). Taxonomy (NCBI): domain Eukaryota; kingdom Metazoa; phylum Arthropoda; class Insecta; order Hemiptera; family Eriococcidae; genus Acanthococcus; species Acanthococcus lagerstroemiae. The sequence goes on from CM063112.1 coordinate 39,504,617, forward strand.
ATTCGTCGTGGATTTTTAGTATAGAACCACTTGCTTTCAGAAAAATCACAATTTTAGACAAACTGCATTTTGCTTTCTAGCTCCTCAAGTATGCTGGACACCAATTTTCCATCGAACCGGAGAAAACGAAATGGATTATCTTCTTAAGAAAAAAAAAAAAAACAAAAAAAAAACTTGAATTTGTCACAATTGAGGCGGGTGGTAGGCAAAAGAATACCGGTAACATGACTGCAATGTTGAGTGAACTTAGCTTAAATTTCAACCAAAATATAATATCAATATTTTGCTCACGTAAATTCCATATGTCAGCGGGTTGCATAAAAATCAAGTGTACACAATATTATGCACATCTGGACCTTGAGTAGCGCTCCATTACTCATCCTCTGGTTTGGATGTCACTAGCAATGTTAGTATCCGAGTCGCACTTATACTTCCTGGCTTCTCAAAATTTCTTCCAACTCAATCATTCCACTGTACTCGTACGCCTTGACATCAAAGCTTGTTTAGTCATTTCGTAAAGAAATGATGAACGCTTTTATCGTCTTAATGGCTTGTCCGGATCAACAAGGTACCAAAAACGATCTCCAATTTCGAAGTTCTGAAGTCTAGTTCCTAAGGGGTAAAAACAAATCCTCCACACCACCACCATCACCAACAGAAGTAGAGCACCTGGAAACAACCAAGTACTGACATCCGCCATTCTGAGTCGCTTGGTGCCCAATGATACACAATTTGATACGCGGCACGTTCCGCGTAGTGAATTGTGAATCATCGGGCACCAAGCGACTCAAAATGGCGGATGTCAGTACTCGGGTGTTTCCACGTGCTCTAACGAAATGTCAGGAAAAGGCCCATCAATATGGAAATAAACACAGAGAATAAAACTATCAAAGAAAAAGGTTTCTTCTGAGTCGCTGACTGCGAAGGTTCCGTCAAATTTTGAGTTCATCTCCGATTTGATTATCGAAGCAGAAATTTTACCCTTTAAATGAACGAAGTTGAATTGACAAATCAAGCAAAGTATTAAAACACATCCCTAGAAAAGTCTGTGACAAGAAAAATACAAATTCGGTTCAATTCTCTCAAGAGACAAACGGAACAAAAGGGAAACAACTGTAAATACAGAATTTTTTGATTGTAAAATTTGAATTTAGAGGTTCCAATCCGAGACTGAATAACATTCGGAATCCGCGACCAAGGCCTCAATCTCCATACTCGATTCTCAAGGTTGAGTCAATATTACCATCTCAAGCTGTTTTTCGAATTACTGGAAGGCTAAAGGGGAAAATTTTCAAATTTCGCACAAGAACTTTGAACTCCTGTTGCTACAAGTTTTCTAACAACGTACTTGAGAAATTTTTCCGCTTAAAATGTGTGATGTCATTACAACGTGTAACAGCAATTTACGCACACCACACACCCCAACCAAAAGGAAGAATTTTCAGTTAGAGTGGTGACCATTAATTAAGCTACCATTACCAATCCCATTATCTTTACAAAGAACGAAGGTAGTTCGCGGGGCTGAACTAGAGGAACAGCTTAAAAATCACAACTACTTAAAGTACTGTTGTAACACACAACGAAATCACATGGCTTGACAAGACACACTGAAGAAAACGGAAGCTTTGAGGATTTGCAAGAAAACAAATTTCGATTACGTTCATCAGTGTTTTCCAGAACTCCACCGACGACAAAGTACCCGAAGTGTTAAGGAAAATCCCACACGCTACGGATTCAGAAGACCGACGGACAAAGCTTGGCCCACACCGGACACAACTCTGCAGGCACCATCCTTGAGCTGCCGCAGCTGTTGCGGACCCCCCCCCCCCGTAGCGCTTGCCCCGCCGTCATCACCTTCTTCCATCGCCAAACCTACCAAGACAAGGTGGTGAGGAGTGAAGGAAGGAAGCGCCTCCGTCTGTGGTGCACCCGAATTCCAGCTTAGGCCCGTTTCACACGTATATGACACGTTGGTCTGACAGCAAATAGCAACGCTTTCACAACTATCCGACACATAGGTCCGCGCCATTTAGCCGTCATTTTGTCGGATACGTGTCGAGGCAACAGCCGACATTCCTCGACATCAAACCGACGTCGGGCCGACAGCCGACTTCGTGTGAAAGCTCTTATTTCCCTGCGTGTCTCAATTTTATGTCGGTCCGACGTCGGACCAGCATGTCGGATACGTGTGAAACGGGCCTTAATGATGGGTGAGCGTGGCCCTGGTCAGTAGGGTATCCCATGGTAGCCCTCGCAGGACAGCGCGAATCCGGAGCGAAGAGACAAAATAGGGGCTCCAGTCAGTCTCAGTACGTTCCTCTGGCCACTGATGCGATACTCAAAAAGGCAGTTTCCGAGGCCAAGGGGTGCGGTGTCGAGGAAGCCACTTTGGTATGCGTGCATCGCCAAAAGCTCCTCCACGTGAGGTCAATATTATCCTCCAATGATATCGGTTGCTTAGGAGCACATGATACCATCATATCTTAAAGGTACATACTACATATGTCAAGGCCTCATCGCCGGAGAGGTTGATGACGCTTAATATCGGGATATCGAGAGGGGATGCTACGTATCAATTATCGGCGACGAGGCGCACAAAGTTCTGTTTGTTATGTGATATGCTGCAAGAAAAGTTTACAACTCGAAGCTTTCGCCTCGTTTTTTCCAAGATTCTGTAAGTGGTTTCTTTTGTACCAGAAAGAACATTTTTGTTTGCCTTTTTGTCGCATTTGAAGAAATAAAAAACCTATTCTGTAACAAATATTATTCGGAATGTTTCATTTCGACCGGTACACGGTGCCATCGGGCATGGAGTAAATAGCGGTGTAGAGGAATAATGTGATCAAGTACCATAGATACATCTAATTTATTAATGCTAAGGGACAACGGATTATAAATTTTCAATTAAGAATACAGCCTCCCAAGATCTACGAATTTTCCTTTCCCTATTCTTCCTTTCAGCTGGTCGGCATAGTATAGTTTAGTTACGTATTTCAATTACCCTCAGGCGTGCACTTTTCTCAATGGTTTAAAATAGCGGTTATCGTATTAGGGAGGATGCGATAAACCCAATGCAGTTATGTCAGTATGATTGGCAATGGCGACCTAATTAATGGCCACCAATCCAATTAAAAATACTTTCAGGTGGTTGAGGTGTGTTCCATAAGTTGCTGTTATACGTCGCAACAAATATTAAAAAACTTAGAAACTGTAATCAAATTTTGGATTCTAAGGATATACAGGTCAAGGTTTGCATTAATAAATTAATCCAATGATTGAAATTAGTAACTAAAACCATCCTGAAAATCAACGCGAAAAGACGCGAAAATGAAATAATAACCAGTCTAGACCCCTCACCTAGTGTAAAATGATTTTTGAGGAAATCGTGATGAAACGAAAATTTAAAAGTCAATGAACTCACGTTCTTGAACATACTGCCATCGGGTTGTTCTTCGACTCCCCTCTCCTTCACAAATGTAGATAAGGGTGAATGAAAGAGGCTTCCGAGGTTTTGGGGGAAGAGTAACCAAAAGACCGCATAACAATTATTACCGTGTTGTAAAAGAGTCCATTGTTTTCAATGTATGACCTTATATTGCATCTATTGATACTTTTAAATTGAAGCCTCTTCCGCCTCCCTAGGTGTCACAACTTCCCAGCTCCTAACCACCTCTTTACTTTCATCGCATTTGTCATTAGATAAGTCGCAGCTTTTTCAACTGGGTTCTAGAATTCAGGCTCCACAAGGGAGGGGCTAATTTCGGTTATTCTAGTTTTTCTCAAGTTCCAAATTCTCTATGAGATTCTAAGTTAATTTTTCCGACAGAACAGTCAACCAAGCTTTGAGTCGCTGATTTCGAATATCGCCTTAGATTTTTTATCCGACCCCTTCAAGAGCACTATCGTAATAAGAATTCAGCTTCTCTGACGAAAAAGTACACGAAGTATCGAAATAGGGGTAGTTTTGTGTTTCTGATTTCGAGTATCGCTTCCGATCTTTAATCTGGACCAAATTTAAGCCCCTGTGCTCATTGCAACTGAGACATTTTTACGACGTTATTTTCGAAGGATGATAGATATAGCCAAGCAACTGAAATTTGAATACGCGGGATACATTGTTAGAGGCGGGAGGGAAATATGGGAAGGTAGGGTATTAAACTGGTATCCAAGGGAAGGAAAGAGAACCACGGGGAGACGCCTCCAAAGATGGGAAGACGAACTGAAAAATATTGCGGGGAGGTTATGGATGAGGGGAGCAAGGGACAGAGCCAGATGGACAAGGGTGTGGGAGGCCTATGCCTGCCCGTGAGCGCACTAATGTTCGTGTAACTATGTACATTGTTAGTAAGGCTGTAAAATATTTTTTTTTAATAAAAAAAAAATGTCTATTGGCAAATAAAACTGTATTTTTACCGCATTCGGTGGCTTTAATTAGAAAGGGTGAATTCCGAGTGAACCGTTTAGATCGTTTCATGCTTGCCCTGCGCTCTTGCTACCCCACTGGTTGCACCAGAAGGGATCGGGTCCAAAAATTACCCCTAAAAAAGAATGTAACGATCTGAAAACCCCATAAACCAATTTTCGAATTTTATTCTTTCACCCCCACCTCCACGGTCGACATTAACTCACACGGGAAAAAATTCTATGAAGCCGATAACTGACATTGCACTTTTAAGCTGTACCAGAGAGCGCGTTTTCATTTCAATCATTTAATTTTTTTTTTTCGTTTTCATTTTTGATATTCAAAAGTTTTGAAAATTTCTCCATACTATACATCAGGCATTTTTTCGGCGAAATTTTGTCGCGAGATCATCAAAGAAGAGCCCTGTGTCAAGGCTGTTTTCTTATAATTTTCCTTTTTTTTTTTGTCCTTTCTTTGTACAAAAGTTGAGCTGTAAGACTATCATTATATTCAGATTAAAAAAAGAATTCGAACTTCGAAACCGGTTTTCGGTCGATTTACTCGAGATACCGTATTGACGCAAACGGCCTGGAAAGGCAGAATATACTAAATAATGTGAGGCGCTCCACGAAAAGGTACCATACGTCGCAAAAGTGCATTTTGCCCAACAGAGGGTCAGCGCTAAATTTAGACAACAAATTTGAAATCAGCGAGAAAAATTGAGCCAAGCCTCTTCAGCAATTAAAAACAGACTGCAGACTGAACTGCAGATGAATTGATTCACCAAATCGACACACATGTTACGATAAGTGTAAAGCCATCATATTCGTTTAGACAGTATAGTACGAAAATCCCTTGACATGTCGTCAAAATGCCGAACTCTTGGTGAGAACACGAAATGCGAAACACGAAAATGAAGATGACGAGATGCATCGCGGGAACACGAGAACATCTATGCACTTTTCGCTTCCGCGTATCGTCTACTTTTGCGACAAGTGTATAGCCGCCTTTAGTTTTCCTTCTCTACGCCGAAGAGTGGGCAGCTACAGTTCGCTAAAAGCCACGTGTTTCACAACGTCGAGTAAACTGTCCACGACGTGCACACACACAATACCAATCTTTTTGATCTGGTGGTAACACACCTTGCGATTTTAATGCTTTGTTCGTTCGAACGGGCGAGGGTTACAAGGTGCGCTATCTTTCCACCTTAACTGATACTATAATCGCTATGTTCGCTAGGATGTTAGCGCGGGGTTGGTGGAACTCGAACCCGAAACGCAGGGATTGCGAAGTCGCACGTTACCACTGCAACCATACAGCGACACTTCCACGTTTCACCGTCTCTCAAAAGTGCAATTCTGGGAGCTGAAATCCGGGTAAACATCAACAATCTATAAAAATCTTTGAAATTAACAACCAGAAACCTTTATTTCGATATTTGAAGCTAAGCCAATCAATTTACGAAGAATAAGATTTTCATTTTCGGGCTTAAGTCGGAGATAGATCAAATCGACATCTTAGAGCAAAACAGAGTTATCTACATTTTCGGGAGAAAATGAGTTATTGATATCATTGGAAAGGAAATTTCACGCTCTATCATGGGCAACACTGCATGTTGATGCTGGCAAATTATCAACTTTATGTAAGCATGCCGTTCGGACTTCGTAACACAGGAGTAATAAATAGGCTACTGAAAACTCCTCCTTTTTCTGCCAATTTCAATAAAATGTAGATCATACTATTTTGCACTAAGATATCGAAAATATCTCCACCTAAAGGGATGTTGAGATTCAGGGAAACAAGAAAGAAACAATTTCGATATCTTTTTCTCTTGTTTTGGACAGAACACCTTCTCTCTTAACGTGTTCACTCCATACCATCCTAATGTACAGCGTCATACTGTTTACTCGGCACCGAATACTGTAACTTTCTGATCTCACCAATCAAAATATCCACTTCGACATACTCTTGCGGCGACGCTCTCGTGAAGGCACATTTTGGTTTATTTCGTCCAGCCTGGCTATTTCCTGTGTAGCACGATGTAAACGTCAAACAAACGTATTTTGTCTCCTGTATACCTGCATTTCCGGTACGCGATCTCTCCAAAAACACGTTCTTCTTCTTCTTCTCACTCACTGTCCTTTTTCCTTCCTCGATCGGTGAGGCAGGACATCAATCTTGGTTCAGTTACAGTTTATGTTGAGCACTCTGCAAATCTGCTCATCCTATCGTTCAGCAGTTAATATACTCACTTTTTCTACTCTCGTTTCTTCAACTTCAAATGTCTTCGCTGCGGTCCGGATTAAACACTTTTCTCTCGCGCAAACCCACAACAAAACTCTCATTATCGACCATTTTGGACTCGTATGCTCAGAAACCCACTCATCAACCTCTAGAACTCGAAATTTCTCAACTCGTTTGTGCTCCTCGAAACTATGTAAGTCATATTTCAACACGGAGGAGCTAACAACTGACTGGATATTCCTGCGCCATGATTACACGAGGTTCCCCAAAGCTAACTCGTCGCTGGCTGCCACCATTTTTGGCATAACGCTCTTCTTTCGAAATAGGCAGCACACCCAAGCAACGTGGTCCCAGGTGATTCTACATGGGCATTCGTTAGGTCGAAATTACGTTTCCTTTGTACAACTCGACCATCATACATGTATAGTTCAATATCGCGACTTCTTCGACAGTGCACACGATATTCCACGCTAACAACTCGTCCGAATCCCAACCTATCGCATAGATAATTTAATGAATAAATTTAAATACCGAATGGCGGTTAAAGCGACCTACGTTACGCTGTTGCTTCGGAAATCGTCGGCATTAGTGTGCGTGCATATGTATATACGATTGTTGAACACGATGTTCGACATACCAGCTCGATATTGAATTTTAACAGATTAATGAAGTTTGTATTAAGCATAACCCTGTCTACGTGTGTATCTGTATACTTAATTACATATCTCGACCATTTTATAACCTACTTTTGGTCGACCCAAAGCGAGCAGACCCCGAAAAATACCTATATACGCCGCATACAACGTTCCTGGGTGCGTAATTTATGCGTTCCGATCGCTCGAAATGAAACGAAGGTATTTTTATAAAATACGCCGCGGCGCGTATTAATCGAATCGTACTCTCGCATACGGGGTTTCAACATCGAGCATGCTAAACGGCATTTGATTAGATCGATGATACGCAAAAAAAAATCGATTTTGAACTTTGTAGAGGCCGTCCAGTAAGTGCGTCCAAGACTACGATGGAATTGGAAGTAATTCAATGAAACCTGATTAGCAGATTCGAGATTCGAATAGAAATCGCAGGTATCATCGACTGATTGATAAACACATCACGATAAAAACAGCACCACCTCCGATTATTTCACTCAGCTGCCAACAATGATTCGGAATAGTGTAGCCACTCTGTTACTGCCCTGAACACAATCAATACTGCTACCAATTTTTTAGCCTAAGATGCCTCTGGACATATACTCAGAAGTCACTCTCGCCAAGGCTGGATTAAGGACTAATACATCCGGGAGCAAAATCATCAACACCCAGCTCGAAAAATCCTTCCCATCATCCAACTTCATCTCTTCTGCTTTTTTTTTTTTACAATTTTTTTCATACCACCTTTACCAGCACCCTTTCAAGCTGAGCACTCCAGATCATGTAGACCTGGATACATCTCACAAGAATCCACCAACACTATTATTCAAGACTCTTCTCGACTTCTATGTAATTCATTAGGGCACTTCAAGACGTCTCAAAGTTTGTTTCAAACTAGGTTAAAATTCCTAGCTCGTTCAAGACAAACGATCCTTGCAGGCTCTTTAAGGGTATAAGATTCTTCAAAAACTAGTTTAAGACCCTTCGCGACTCTTCTCGGCATACTCAATATTTTTAAAAACTCTGCAAAAGGTGCAAGAAATGACCACGATTTCCATAGACTCGATACTCATCCAAACTTGTTCTTATATGTTCAAAACAATTCTTCAAGACTTGTTCAGGACTGTTTCAAAACTTCCCAGACACTTCATTATTAGCCTCTTTGGAATCCTTCAAAGGTTATTCACGAAACGCCAGAACCCTTTCAGGATCGATGAAACTTCTTCACGCTATTCAAGGCGCTGGTGACATCTGATGATTCTTTAAGATTGTTTCAAACTACATATTCAAGATCTACCAAAATTCCTGCACTATATTGGTTTCGGACTAACCGAAACTCTTCGAGAGTTGTTCAAGACTTTCCAACACTCTTCCAACATCCAGGATGGCCACTTTTCTTCAATTATGAATTTCCCTGACTTCCTGATTCTTCCAGATCCACTTCCCAATTTTTTCTCAACAAATAAGCCTACTGGTTGGAAGTTCATTAATGACTGTTGTCACTCGCTTTTTTTTTCAATTTCTAGCACCGTAATTTTCTACCAATAGGTAGTTAACAAAAACCTTATACAGAACTAAACATAGATACCAACGATCAGGAAAAAAATTCTTTTTATTCAGTTTTTTACAGATAACTATTTGTATGTGATTCAAGTGGCAAAGAAAACAGAACCATGATACTTCTAAACCATGCAATGTTATCGAGAATTCATTTTTTGAAAATTCCCTAACGTTTCCATGACTTTTCCCTGACTGAAAAAATTCCCTGGTTTTCCCCGATTTCCAGTTTTTCTAGAAAAGTGGCCACTCTGAATATTCAAGAACTGTTTTTTAAGATCCGTTTAGAGCTTATTAGGACTTTTCAAGATCAGTTTAAGTCTTCATCAAAACTTGACGTGCGTAAGCCACCTTCTCCTTGATTTTCAAAATTATTCAAGAACTGTCAAGACTTTTCCCTCGTATTCAAGATTCATTTTCCAATATTCCTTCAGAACCCATTAGGGCTCGTCAAGACTAGTTAAAGTCTCCATCATGACTTGACCAGGGTATCTACAGAAATTGAAAAGTAAAAATAAAGTACTTTTCAGGACCCTCTGTAGGACTGTACCCGGAATATTTACCATCATTTCCCCGAGTGTGCAATTTTTTTTTTGTTTTTGTTTCCAACTGTTTCACCCCATTTACCCCTCCCTCCTTTTGGCTCCCAGACTTCCCCCTCCTTGTGAATTTAGATCCTGCGCTACACTTTTCAATGACCAGTAATATACAGGAATCGCAAAAAATTTATTTTTGAGTATTTCTAACAAAAATGAAGGACTTTTCAATTTTTTTTTTTTTGGAATTTCAGCACTTTTCAGGACTTTTAGGGCCTACTTTTTGAAAGACTCTTCAGCACCTGTAGACACCCTGCTTGACGTGTGTAAGCCACCTTCTCCTTATCTTCCAAAATTATTTAAGAATTGTCAAGACCCTTACAGACTTCACTGCCAGCTTCTCAACCACTACAAATATAGTTCCGAGACTCATTCTAGACGTCTTCAAACAGTTTAAAACTCATTCAAAGCTATGTCACACTGGTTCAGAACTTCATAGGCTTCTTGCAGACTAATTTCGGATTCGCTGAATACTTCAGGATTCGCTGAATACTTCAGGATTCGTTCAAAACCATTCCAGAACCTTCAAAAGGCATTTCAAAATCGCAGGACTCTTCAAGGCTAATTCCAGACTCGGCCACATTCTCCCACAATAGTAGGAAACTCCGAAAGACTTTTTAGGGTTCATTAAAAACGCTTTAGGACTGAGGACATTTCAAAGCTCACATGCAGCGCACATAATCCCCAGAGTAGCTACTGCTTTAAAAAAAAAATTGAGACGCTTACGTGGTTGTTTATGATATTTTCAGACTCTTATAAACTTTTTCAAGACTTTACATGACTTTTCGAGAACCTATTTAGATTCTTCAGAATATCTCAAAACTCGTTCAGAATGCTTCAAGACTCCAAAACTCACTAAAGATCATTAAGAACTCCGTTAGAATAGTAACAACTTTTCAAGATCATCTTAGACTTTTTTAGAACCCTTCAGGCTCCAGGAATTTTCAAGAATCCTTCAAGACAAGTTAGAGATGATTTATAATTACTCTACTCACTTTTAGAACTAGCAGATGACTTTTCAAAATTCGTTTAACACTTCTTTAGGACCGTTTAGGACTTATCTAAGACTGATTCAAGACTACTAAGACGATTTAATACTACTGAACATTAGTTGAACTAGTTACAGACCTTCGAGACTCTTTCAGACGTTTCAGCGTTCTTTCAAACTTGCTCAAGTGTCCTCAGAAATTTTCAAAGCGCATTCAATATTTTTCAGGATACTTCAAATCTTTTTCAAGGCGCTTCAACATTCATCAGAACTTATCGAAGATCCTTCAAGACTCCTTTTAGAGTTGGGAAGACTTTTCACGATTTTTCCAGAGTGTAATTCAAGACTCACTAAAACTGCAAGACCGACTCTGAATTTAGATGGAGTGTGCGCCTAGGGACAAATCGTACACCCTCTTCCCGGAATAAAAGACTTCTCTTAGTTCTTCGTGCAACCAGTTCTCAACTCAATCTCTCATCTCTACTCAGCGTTTCTTTCTCCTTTTTTTTCGGGCAACTCGGTGCACATCACCGTCGACTCTTAGGATTTCGTCACTTCAACGCTAGCTCTCAATTTCCTTTTGGACCTCCAGAACAAAAGCACGATTGCTAACAGCCTTTAACCAACGTTGCTGATAGGTCCAAAAAATAAGTGGGAGCAACTTAGGATACACACGATATTTTGTTATCTCCTGAAAAGTTCCCTCTTCCTCCCCTCTTCGGAAGAAGCGACGCGATGGCCGAAGATCGGAAAAAATCTTTACCGGAACTGGAGGTAATTTCGAAAACTTTAGCTCAAGGGGCTTGTTATTACTAAGTAAATTTTCCGAACATTTTTTGCTAAATTTGCCAACTGGGAAGTTGTTAGGGAGGAGGAGATTCCCCCAAGAGGCCCTGAAGAGAAATCACGGGGGAATTCAAAATTGGTATTTTCCTTGAATACAATCAAATTTTTGCTGTATCAAGCCCTTTTAAGGTCAGACATTCGTGAAGTTGAAGCAAATTTCTCATCGATCCGGGCGCTACAAATGTGAACTGTGTAATGGAACAATAACACCGAAGTCAAAATCATCAAGTTCTTCCACCAATAAGAGTCGAGCCGTAACATCACTCATTCACTTTCTTCTAAAATCAACAATTGCGATCTCCTTCATCGTTCATCAGTGGCAATTCTCTGTCGCCCTGATTTCAGAAAAGTGAGTCCTCCCCAAGTCACGAGCTGCCGTAAAACCGAAGAGCGAAGAAGCCGAGAGCTCGAACACCCTGTCCAATGCCGCCTACAAGAATGCCGAAATGCCAAAGACCACCAACAGATCGTCCATTCCAAGCCTCGTACAGAGGCTAAATCCGAAACAAATGTCCGGCTATAAACTCGTAAAAATTTTAATAACCCATTTAAACCTTCTTCGCGGTAACAAAAAACAACACGTATTCCCCGTACAGCGCAGCAAATTATCGATTAATGAATTCGAGAGAATACTTGACCTAATTAGCGAGCGCAGATGACGCGTGATGGGACACCAAAGTCTCGACACAATACGCTTGGTGAGAACTATTGACATTTCCCAAATGCACTCGAGTCAACAAGACAACGCCGAAATCATAATTTCGCCCTCTGACCTGCACCAACTCCTCATTGAACAGAGAAATAACAGGAGGACGCGAGAAAATAAAAATACGAAAAAGCTCGATTTCTGGACGACGATTTTTATACGGTCGTTATCGCCGCAATTAAAAACTGTACACGCTTGGGACGATAAAATTTCTAATGGAGGACTTTTCTAATAAAACAATATATTGGTTCGCAGCGAAGCGACGGAGAAAAACGTAATTACGTTTTCACGGTTATTAAATTTTCCATGCAGACGCTAACAACCTTCGAACTGGGTCGTTGACAACAGCGAACACGTTACATCTGGATTACAACCAGAGATGGTGAGGCAAGGGCATTGAGCCGAGGAACTCAAGTCACCGCTACTTCAACAGGGATAGCGCAACGGATTTGCCGGAGTTGGTCAGGAGACGACACAAAACTGCGAGAAGAAATCGAAATTGGCTCCGGGTACCAACGCATATCCCACATCAATATGGTCAAGTCCGAACTTTTTGAAAAGCTATCGCAGACTCACCCTAAGGTGCTTGTGGGCTAGCTGTCACAAAAAAATTCCTCAACTTTCCAGAATTGTTTCAGATCTTTTCAGTCCATTTTCCAACTTTTTCATAACATCACAACAAACAAATTATTATTTAAAAAAAAAAAGACAGCGCATAGAAAAAGGAACCTAAAGGTAAAAGATCGAAAGATATTTTTCTTAAATTGGAGGGAAAAATATCGGAGAATCGAATAAAACCAGTTCCATGTCTCTAAAGTCAGTTTTCAGGGAAACAGAATCGGTTACAGTGAGTGAAGTACAAAAAAGATTGAAAAATTTTGAGTTGACTGAAGAACCATTCATTTTATATACACTATAAAAAACTCACAAAATACTTATAGAGATCGATACAATATTTTTCGAAACTATGGTAAAAAAACGGTGTACAATAGAATAAAACTGGTCCCAGGTCTCTAGAGTAATTTTTGAAGGAGACATAGCCATTTAAAAGGAGTAAGGTTCAAACAAATCGAAAAATTATCAGTCTACTAATTTGATTGACGCGCTACAAAACTTTAAAAATTGCGAATAAACACTGAAAATAATATTACTGAAAATCGAGAGGAAAGGTAGTATCGAAATTAAAAAATAATATTACAAAATCAAGGAAGGTGATTACAAAATTAAAGAAAAATATTCCTTTTTTTGGCAGATTTTTTTACGTGTTTCTGGTTCGTTTTTTCCAAAATAATGCTCAACTTTAAACTGCTCTCCTATAATATTTCATTCTTTACCTTTAGGTCTTTTTCTCTGTGCGCCGTCACAAATGTTTAATGAGTCTGACAGAGAAAATTGTACAATACTTTCCCATCATAAAATTTTCTTAAAAATTCCCTGACTTCTTCGATTTTCTTTCAAAATTCCTTGACTTTTCCCGGTTTTCAAAAACTGGTCGGTTTAGGTGCTAGTAACACTTCAGCACGCGAGAGGAGTCGCCGGTTCCGTATTTTACGACCATGTCGTAATTGAAGAGCTTCCTGTGATAACATCAGTCCATTCTGGAATTCTGACTTCACGACCAGAGAACAACGTAACTGCTGCTGTTTTGCTGGATGAGCTACTGCAGGGGTATAAACAGATATCGCCTTATCCCAGGTGTGATAGTGTAAAGAGTATAATAGTTGCAGATAGAGCGCTATCTGGCGGCCAGATCTGAATTTCAAAATGAACTAATGTCGTTTTCACGAAAAACTCTTTTAATTGGTAAGAGATGTCCGTTTCCAGCAGAGGGAGTTACAGAGATATGACCCCTAGCAATCATTGCACCAGCCGCGTGACTAAACTGGGCAATGCAGCCGCAATCCCAGCCTACCTCCAGCGGGGGTGGAAATGCTCACCCTTTTCAAGAACATACAACTCGACGCAACGATGAGAATATAGAAAGAATTTCGTGAATTTCGCTATTTTGAGGTAAGAGTCGGAATATGAGTTTTCAAACACGCCGCATCGACTGATGACGTCAGAATTTTGGAGGGATTTCACAAAACTGCCACTTGGCAACACTGAATTTTGTGTTTACAAGCAGTTTGGAACTAGAAAGTAGTTGCGTCCAAACAACATTTGTGCACTCAGCCCAAAATCTATATATACACAGGTTTGTTCAATTCGCAAGGCGCACATAACGAGCAGTGACGTCACTGTATGCAACACCCTGTAAGTAGTATCAGGACAAAATTCATTTTATGCTTATTTCTCAAAAAGGGTTGATTTTTATCCAACGAGGAAGAGAATAAAATTCATTTGTTTTATAATTTTCTACAAGTTGAAATGATTTCAGAATTTATTGGGATTAACTTTGAAAATTTTTCGATTCTCATTTAACTAACAACACTTGCATACAGAGACGTCATTTTGTTGGGGGTTGCGTTCCGATCGAGCTAACCTCTGGGTATACAGATCTTGGACTTAGCCTCTGTTTAGTTCTAAGTGCATAACATGTGATCACTTGTTATTCGGACCGAACAGCGCTAGTATCGCGCACGACGAAACAGGGACAATTGACGAGCGGCGCGGGTGGTGGGCAGAAGTTTTCTTTAAATCGATCGAAATCAATTTATATAAAAGAAGTTTTGTTCTCTTAATTTGTCCGCTAAACGGCTTCGTTCTCGACTTATTTTGAGATAACTCAATCAACATTCAAATAGGAAAATCGTCCTGATCCCGTTTTCAATTTTGTCGATTGTAGCGCTCTTAGCGGAGGCGCGGGTGGTGGGTGGAAGCTTTCTTTAAATCAGTCTAAATCAATTTACATGAAAGAACGTAACTTATAGGAAATTTTACTCTCTACAAGTTTTGTTCTCCTAATTTTTCCGCTAATGGCTTCGTTCTCGACTTATTTTGAGATAACTCAATTAACATTCAAATAGGAAAATCTTTCTGATCCCGTTTTCAATTTTGCTGATTGTAGCGCTCTTAGCGGTTGCTCGGCCCGAATAGAGCTGATACGACTTCTTTCCATGTATGCATCAAATATTGTGTTCAGTTTCCTGTTGATTGTACATGTATTGACTGAAAACTCAAAGAAATACGTATATTATCACGCCACTTCCATTAGTTCACTCTCAGAATCAATTTGGTGTTACGCCCATGACGTCTCGTCACATGGTTCAAGTCCCAGGCATTATTGCCCGGTTCTTTAGACTCAATTTCAGATGTACAACTAAAATGGGTCAAGTCTGCGATTATTAGGCCGTCACTGGCGTTCCGATTCGAAGAATTTTTTTAGAAACTCAATATACAACTGTTTTTTATACTCTTCTCTAGGCGTATGCCAATTTTCAAGTCATAAACTTCGGTTCATGTAGAGCCAAGGCAAGTTTTTTGCGGTTTCCCAACAATTTGGATTCTGGACGTGGCGACCCGTCAGTTTTATCAGCTGCTTCAACAGGCGGGCTCTATGGCGACATTAAGTATCATAGATAGCCACTCACGTGAAACCAACTACATCGAGTATAGACCGACAGATAGACAGGCAGATAGAATAGTAGACAGACAGACCAACAAGCAGCAATCAGGTAGATAGACAGCGACTAAGAGTGGGCACATCGAATACCCCAAAGGTATCTCTACCATTATGAAGTGAAATCCTGATCGTATCCAAGCTGCAGCATAGAACTTTTGGAAACCGTTCTTAAAAATAGACCGTCCATCGCAGGGACTGGAAAAAATTCTATTCAGACAACTATGCCTATACCATTCGCTGAAATTTAGCTTTCGAAACGCATTCGTTCGCCGTCCCAATACATCGCAAGTTTCGTCCCCGCCTGACACCACTCGCCATTTCCTCATTGCAAATCCATCAAAATTATACTAATTCAATTTCAACTTTGAAACCTTTGCAATGCTGCGAAATGCATGACAAAAAAAAAAAAAAGCTAACTAGGTCTCGCCGAGGAAAACCATTGACAAAATACACGTCCCGTATTACAGAGAAAAAAAAAGTAGTTATATCGATCCCAGCAGTACAGTTTTCTAATAATGAAATTTACGAACACGCTTGCATTCAACGACAGAGTCTTTAGGGGCAAAAGAGAGAAAGAGAAAAAAGGGATCGATGTTAATGCTAAGCAGTTGGTAAGCGATTCGGTCACTGGAGTATGTGCGGGTACAGGTCGTTATTTCACTCGATTTGGGTCAGTGTTAAGAGTATACATAGCTGACTATTATATACATATACGTGCGCAAATGAAAGACGTCTGCACACGTAATAAACGAAAGTGAAATAATCCGTGAATGAATGAATATTCGGAGTCATCGACGTGACCAATTTTGTTTCAAGCCGCCAATCTCCGTGTTCTATCAGAATTTTTCGTTTTTGACTGGGGTTTGATGAGTCGTGGACTCGGTAGTCATTCTTTAATTGACACGAGTCACAAAATTTCCCGAGTTTACTTTTTTTTTCGACGTATAATGAACTCGAGGATTGAAACTCTAAAGACAGCTCTATGCCAACTTCGAACATCTCGCAGGGCAAGACTAACTGGCTTCTGCTTGACAATGCGCACACCTCCAGAATCTACGATACACCTCAGTTCTTCTCTGTTTTTCGGAATGTTCAACCACGTTATCCACATACCAACAAGTCTATCTAATACTTGAATCCACTATCAGCGAATACTGGATAATTACTTTGCAAGTCAGTCGATCAAACGGAACATTAATAATCGAACGAGCTAACGAACCACTAAGTCAGCAAAACAGTCGACCAAACTATAGATGTACCTTCCAAATAACAATGAGAACGATGTTGAATAACTGAGACACCTACTCGTCTTAGCCCACAGATGCTCAGAATTACTTCCTTTCCTGTAAATACAAAGTAGATGGCAGAATAACACGGTTCGATTACATCGGCAGTCAAAGTTTTAATATTAGATATTCTGACAGTAAATTCCATCAGGTAAGGTAAATCACATCACCGCAGCCTAGAATGATATTATCGAGTTCAAACTAAATCAGGCTTTAAAATGAAAGTGCGAGACTAGTATCAGTTTTTTGTATGTAACCAACAGAAAGTACGAAGTCGTACAAGCAGTTTATGGTTTGCGTGGGTTAGATCATACAGACAGAGTTGGCAAAAAAAGTTAATTTTTTCTAACACACATAAGAAAAAACATGTTTAAATTGCGATTCCTTTTTTCGTTAAAAAAAAAAGTAACCATTTCCTAGTTTTAATTTGAAAATGACTCTCAAGACGTACTTTTAGCTTGATAGAAGAAACAGCATTTTAAATGAACCAACAAAAACATGTTTACAATAAACGTGTTTTATTTCGTCGTTTTAAACTTTTTGTTTAAAACAAGCATACTCTACATATAGGATAATGATCTATTTCGCTTATCCAGCCATATGAAGGAATACAAGTATTTTTTGAGTCGAAGAAAACAGAAAAATGAATAAACCTAGAATAGAGGAGGTCCAGATTGTGCATACACTGAGAAGAAACTACGGCAAAAACTACTGGAAATTCTAGTAAGTTCCTGATTTTAAGTAATTTATAAACCATAGTAATTTTTAATAGATTACGGTAGAAATTACTCTATATTTGGTAAAAGTAACTGTAATTCTGGTCAAAATGACTGAAATCCGATTCGAAGTCACAGTAATTTGGTCTCCAACTATTTCACAGAATAAACATTTTTAGATGACCTACAGCGAATAAAGATGACTTTAGATGACTTAGATGACCTTTTTTCAAAATAGATAACTTTAGAAGACACATGACCGGTAGACACCCTGTGTAATTGTGGTCAAAATTACTGAAATCTGCTTCATAGTCATAGTAATTCTGATCAAAATGACTGTAATTCTATTTAAAATTACTGTAATTATATTAAAAGCTCCTGTAATTCTATTCGATTAACTTTTAATATAATTACAGCAATTTTCACCAGAATTTAATAAGAACCACTATAATTAGTAATTAAAAAGCACATGAATAAATGTTAGAAAATTACACCCCAATTTTGTACCTTTGCATAAAAGTATGATACCTGAAGGGAAAACTTTTGTCGTTTTTTTACGGAAGGATAGGTCGAATGTACGACACAAGATGAGTTGAGTCAGAATTTTGTACTGTAGACATTACCTCGAAATTTTCTTGATGAGATGAGGAGGGAGATCAAATTTTTGGTACATAAAGAGACAGAACTCAAGACAACCAGAGAGATCTAAGCTCTTGAATGCCAATCTATGTAGTACAAAAACCAAATCAGCGGATACAAAATACGGTTGCGGACCAAAAGTGCCAAAATAAAACTTCCAACCCAAAAGTGCTAAAGATTTAGTTCCAAAGAAAAAACGTTCCACGAATCAAGTTTTTCAAAACTCAGAATTCCGAAAGTATAATAATTATTGTTCCATAAATTGGGAAAAATTATCTCAATCATCCCTTTACGACATTACATCACAAAATTCGCTCAATTTTTTTAGGGCTGGGGAAGGGAGAGATATTCGCCTTACAAAAATGGGAGGTGTTTTTTACCCGCAGGCACCTTAGTTTCATTCTGGTTTACTGGTTCTGTGATGTTTCAATAATTTTTAAAAATACGTACGATCACTAGGACTCATAACACTACCTAACGAAAATATGAATTTGATAAGCAGTGAACGTGATTGTGTATAGACGTTTTTCTAGTGATGTTAGGACAAGATTTTCAGTGTTACCGTGCGCCACTTTTTTTTTTTTGCTTACATCTGATGGACTGAACAGCCTACTTCTGATGGAAATTGTCATTAATATCAATTATATTAATGAATTACATGAAACTTCAATGTCAGTTTCATGTATAACACGTGTAGGAAAAGGGTAAAATGAAAACATAATAATTAAGGCAGCAAAGGAGATGAAATTTCTAATCGAGTGTCTACAGACTCTTCAAAAGCTTTTTTCGTGACTTTTTCCTAACCTCCTTTTTTGTTGCCATTTTGGCATAAGACAGTTATGTTACACGAGTTGAGTCGTGAAGAAAGGGAGGAAAGGGTTTTCTAAACACGAATTTATTACGTCCATAGAACATTATGTCTTGATTTTCAAGTATTCATATTATGGGATTTCCTACTCCATTGTATGGTAATTTACTAATTTTTTCCTGACCTTTCAGTTGAATTTCTCGAAATTTCCTGACGTTTTCCTGGCTTCCTGACCTATTTTCAAATATCCTGACTTTTCCTGATTTCCTGACCTTGTAGACACGCTGATAGGCAAATGTACGAAAATTTTCAAAATATTAAACGTTAAAATACACCGAATAGCAGCAGATTAATTTCCTTATCATTTTGTACATGCAATTTTCGGAAAAAGAATTCTACGGGGAATATCAACTTCGGAAAAAAATGCTCTGGGTAAAACATACTTCGGAACATTAATACCATCCGAAATTTCTGCAATCGGAACTATTCTTTTGGAACTTTCGGTCCCCAATCACAAAAAAATACAAACAGATGCATCGGAAGAGCAAGGTGATCAAAAATGCGAAAAATACCTTATTAAATTTAAAAAATGACCAAAACTTGACCAGAATTGGAAATCATTTGCAAATTTCTCTTTTTTTATGTGTGTGTGTGTGTGTGTCGATTCTCTACACACTATTCATTATACATGTATTTTCCACCCCATCACCATAAAAAACTTGAATATTTTTAAATAAATAAGGAGTAACACAACACTCGATTTTCTTCTCGCATTGCCGGCCATGCCCGCGAACTTAATTTATTGTTTTATAATATTCAGTCATTGTCCTTCTCAAATACAACTGACTAGCTAGAGTTGCGTTAAAAGTTTTTGCTGCAGTCTATTTACTTTCCTTCATAATCAGCAGAATCTCCAGAATTCGAAGGAAAAACTTAAACGACCATTTTAGGAGAAAAATTACCAAAAATGACTTTAGATGACTTTAAATGGAAAAAATGACCAAGTGGTCACCGTGGGAAAGATGTAGGTAATGAGAATTTGGACCAAGTTCTCGACTCCGTTCACTCTGGGATCGCCATCATCGGGTTTATTTCTGAGTACGTTTGGAAGAGTTTTAAGAAGCCCTAAGCAAGTCTGAAGGAATCCTGAAGAGCTGCAGGCATCTCAAGAAACAAATATGCACAAAAAAAGAAGGGAAGGAAAATAAAAAGAACGCTAAGAGGAAAATGGACGAAAAATTTTCTTTCGGAGAGGCAGCTCTGTTTAATGATTTGTCCTTGAACACTTTCATTTCACTTACAATAGGGAGGGTTTAGTCTGAATTTTTTCCCGCGACATTCCTTAGAATTGCGCTACACGACCACCCAAGAGGGGTGAAGTGCACCATGATCAAATCATAACGGAATCTCAACCAATTCGAACGAAGTCTCCAGCGGTTTGGGAATACACAATTACGGAGCGTATACACTATGCATCAGCAGGTCGTCCAATTTTTTTAAAGAATTTCTAGCGGGTAAATTGATATAGCTGCGGATTTAGAAGCTAAGCCGCTATAGGCATTCAACGAAATGTCCCCTCTCACTTTCTACTCTATATTCTCCTAATGAGCTACACGTCAAAACTGGATAATTATTTCCCATTTGTGTTTTCTGCAACTTCTACAATATTTTCCTTTTTTCTCCCTGTCTCTTCTTCTTTTTCTCGTTTTCCGAATTTCTTTCCTTTTCCCCGCTGGTTTTGTAGTAAAATCTGCCGCCCGTCGGAATCTACCGCTCTACGCACTTGCCCAATGTGCCTGGTGGGAAATCCATCGCTGGATTGATAACTGTTAAAGACTATACTTACTGACTACATTCGCCATCATGCTCAGAGAAATCAGTAAGTGAACATACCTGCAACAGAAAAATTTCAGATATATGTTAATAACGAGTTACAGCATAGGTATAGGATGGTCATTAAAACAGTTCGAACGTTCACGGGTCGTCTTCATTTCAAAAGTTTTTGAAATAGGGATCAGTACTCCACTGATGATGGCATAACAGCCGAAAGCGCTCTGGACTATAAAAGAAGAAAAAGTGAATTGGCACACCCTACAAATGGGACAAAATGCCACATTGAACAAGCGCGAATATTTTCAAGGCTGACTGAATACAATAATAAAGTCCCACAAATATTCAATTTTACCAACTGCAGATAATTTTCAAAGCTCGCTGCCAGTTCAAATTTCTTGGATTTTAATCAAGTGTTCTGCACCAAACACTATATAGCCTCTCCAAAGTACATGTTGTCTACGGCCAACACGCCACCGAATCCTTCCGGCAACTTTCTCTCTTCATTTTGAATTCGTGCCTGAGTAGATAGCGAGTCTGCGACCAGTTCAAGGTGTTTTTTTCTTTATAATCTAATCCGTGACCAGAAGCCTTGCTGATGATTTATTTCAAATTCTCAAAAAAAAGGATCTTGTCACGAATCGTGGCACAGACGAAATTCACCAGAGGCACCAGACCAATGACCACTCGGCGACATCACTCCCTCAACTCCACTAAGAGCAGGCGTTCCAAAACCTCACAGAGGTGGAGTTAGATTCACATTCTGAGGAAGAGAAGAGACCTGAGCCTCAGAGTTCCAGCAACTGTTTTGAACTATGTGAACACGTCTGTAGCATACAATAAGAAGAGGTAATACAGAGAATGAAGTCCTCGGGAAGAGGGCTTCAAGTCTATGTCTAGCCACTCGGCTGCTCGGCCTGGAGTTTCGATCCAAAAGTTCACGGACTGTCTCTACGAAACAAAAACATGGCAACGTATGAGGATAAGCCGATGGGAGAGGGGTAGATAGATGCCTTCCGAGTTTACGTTGCAAGTTTCAACTTCATCGGCTCAATAGCGGCCACTTTACTTGTGTTGTAAGTACTGTTTTACGATTTTCATAATGAACGAAAAATTAGAGCAACGCGCGTGCATTAAATTTTCTTTTAATCTGGGGAGGAATCCTAATAAAACATACAAAATGATACAAAAAGCATTTAAGGAATATGCAATGAGCTGAAAACAAGTTTTTGAGAGGTGACAGAGCAGAGCTTGCAGATGATGAACGAGCATGCACCTCGTTTTTTTCCACATCAAAGGGCATTACGCATAATTTGTACCACAGGATCAAACTGTGAATTCAAGCTTCAACTGCGATGTTCTAATAGGTTCGCATGAGAGCTGTAGACTCAAAAGACCCGAACTTTGGCGTGCAAAGGATTGGATACTGCGCCACGAAAATACGCCTTCTTACACTTCATTCTCCACGCGAACATTTCTGGCGAAAAATTCGATGGTAATCGTTCCACATCCCCCATATTCGCCCGGTTTAGCTCCGTGTGATGAGGAACTCTTCCGAAAATTAAAAATGAAGCTAAAAGAGCCCTTTTTGAGACGATAGATTCAACGAGAATCGAAAACTGTACTCAACTCGTTTCAGGAAAATGACTTCCAAAAAAATTTCCAGCAGTGGGAAAAACGTTGGGACCGGTGCATGAATGCGGAGGGGGGACTAATCTGAAGATAACGACGCCGACGAAGATTGATTTTTGAAACATCTGTAGCATCAGTCCGGAAACATGATCGCACCCATATCGGGCGAGTCCGGCACAAATCACAATTGGTCAGAAATGACTGGGTCGGGCACGTCGACCTTAAACGCGAAAACGAACCAAGTAAACGTTTCGAGGACGTTTTAATTTTCACTATCTATCGATTTAACTCAGAGTAAGTTCGGTTTTACGCTACACAGAGCTTAATCGCATTTCGTAACGATTTCAAACACATCTAATCTCGAACAACGCGCGCGGTACGGGGGCGTGCTATTGATAAAACAGTGAGAAAATTTATTACACGTTTTGTTCACCATCTATCTTCCGCTGATGGCAGTTATTAGGAATCGCCTCGTTTTGGCAGACACGATAATATGGGCGCCCGATTAACACAGTGAGCACGTAAACGACGCACCGAGCTTTTCTTGTTCCCGTGTAACTTCAAAAGGTCAGGTTTCTCGAACAAGAACACACTGAGAACAGCTTTACACCTCACGTATCGATAAAAAAAATTACGATGCAATTTGACAACACCGTGCCGTTAAGACAACCCAGTGTCAATGCATGGGAAAGAAAAGAGGGACAGAGGGAAAGAAGAAAAAAAAAGTTGTAATCAATTATAATCAATTATACTCAGCTGGCGTGAAATTAATACTCGATAAAGATGAATCTGGTGTCCGGTGGGCCACATCACACTCGACAACCGGTTTACGGGTATGTATCTATAATTAGTTACAGTAATGAAAGACGAAAAATATTGTGTACAGCGTAAAATAGGAACTCGATTTAACGCTCCGAAATTTACGTACGGCGCGACTAGAACTGAAAAACACAATTTCGTTCACATTGACTGGCGGAGAGGGGGCTGAAACGGCAGCCCACCGAAGTTACATGAACGACTAACTTCGTTGCAACGACTGCAATAACACAGAAACCACCGAGGATCACCACCGAATCGGATCAATGTCGAAGACCCAATCAACCAACTCGAGATTCTCAGATTCCGCATCCTACGATAGAAAATGAAGGAGCCAACTTAGGCCAATTCACTCTAGATGATCTGAGACAGCTGGACTTCGTTCACCGATCACTACGGACCACCGAACGCCACCACCAACACATCAATCCGGATTGTCTTCCGCCCCCTCAGTCAATATCCCGTCATGCCTTCTGAGGAACTGGGGGTTCAGTAGAACAGGCCTTAGGACCCGCTCCGCTCACCATAACAACCAAAAATATTTCGGACTGGCTACCTTCTGGCGAAAGGGGCACACGGTGGTTCCTCAGAAAACCTAGCTGGCCAAAAATCTGAAACTTGGCATTCGGGGAGTTTCGCAAGCGCTGAATTCATTTTTCATGAAATTTTCAGTTGAGACCCAAAAGGGGGTTCAAGGGGGGGGGGGGGGGGGGGGGGGGGACAAAACTGAAAATTCGGAAAATTACCGTGAACATATTAAAATAAATGTTTTCAAATCTCCTGAATACGTTTCTGACATTATCTTGCCCATAAACCTTGAGGAGGGTTCGCGAGGGGAGGGGCAAAACTGAAAATTCGGAAAATTCAAAGTGTAAAACAGTAGTGTTACGAAGTTGCGAAAAGTATGAAAAGTTCCTAAAAGCACACATCCTAAGGAATAACTGCAAGCCAAACATTTTGCCCGGAAATGCCCAGAAATTTTTATGGAGCTAAAAGTTGTGAACATTAGATAACATAAATGTACTTATTTCAAACATCAAATTCTCACGTTGTAACGCATTAAAACCAAAAAACAAACCTAAATTCTGACTGACTATGAAAAGTGCATTAGAAAGACACATTCATTAAATTAAGCCACACAATATCACAACAGTAAGGCATGGGTTAAAACATGTGCATGAAACTGCAAAATCGGCTCATGGTTAATTCCCCCCCCCCCACCCACTTGACGACTTTTGTACCTAGAAGACTGGAGTCAAGGCAGCTGGTTTAGGGATTTTCCAGTACTCCATATTACATACTTATTCGCCTCTCCTGTTATCAAGCTGGTAGTGTATGATCACAAAATTTGATGAGCACTTGAAAAACGCCGGAGATCAGAATTTTTTGAGAAAGTTTGAATTCTTTCGGCAACGCAAACGTTGCTGAATTACGTAGCCGAAAGTGCAAACCGAAAATTGAACTGTTATATAATGAAATCGATGATCATATACAATAAGACCATGAGGAATGATCGAAAAACGAAAATTTCGAATTATACAGAGAACAGAGAAGATGACGAGGTATCACGACACGAAAGAAGAAACTCAAAACTCACTGGTACAACCATAATATTACGAAATTACGATTATGTCCTTATCATACACTACTAATTTCATAACAGGACAGGCAAATAAGTATGCAATATGGAGCACTGGAAAAGCCCTGTAGATGAAAGCAGGTGCTTTGAGGGTTGTAGAACAATATCTGCCTAGTTGTTTTTCGATTTGTTCGTTCTTGTTGCTTTTCAAAGTAGGTTTTAGGGCCCAAAATTTTTTCCACGCATTTTCCTTCCTTATCCCTGATTATTTCCAATCAAAATATTAAATTTTAATTTTGATATTTTAATGATTCAAGAACATACGAGATTGTATAAGAAATTTTTTAGTGTTTCGTATTTTTTCGAGTAAAACTGAAAATTGCCCAATCTGTTTGTAAATGACACTGTTTACCCTAAATATTAGTATTCTCTTACCTTTTCTATTTTCAAATCCCCGATAGTTAGACCTGTTACATTCTCTGTTCTCGTCATTAATTTCGATTACGATTCGTTCATTTCCAATCCCACTCGCTCGTATTCTTTTTTCAGTTCCCAGGGCATATGTGTTAATTCGTCCAAGTTCGAGGCGATCAGTACCAGGTCGTCCGCAAAACGCAGGTTACTCAATATTCCTCCATCGATTTTAAATCCGTGTTTTCCCACTTTAGATTTTGAGAAATATTCTGCAATACTGCGTTGAAAATATTAGGGGACAAGGGGTCTTCCCTGTTTGACTCCCTTGTTAATGGGGAAGACTGGGCCTCTTTAGTCTAGGACTACATACACCTCAGCCTTTTTGCATGATTCCTGAAGGATTCAAACTATTTCCACAGGTATTCTTTGTTTCGCTAACGCTGACCATATGATCCTCTTCAGCGGATCGAATGCCTTGCAAAAATCTATGAATAGGAGGTAAATGTCCACGTCGTACTCGTTAGTCTTTTCGAAGACTTGGTTTAATAAATAAACGCTACAAAAAAGTTTTGAAGATTTAAATGCGTGCGGGAGC
Source organism: Acanthococcus lagerstroemiae (assembly GCA_031841125.1). NCBI lineage: Eukaryota > Metazoa > Arthropoda > Insecta > Hemiptera > Eriococcidae > Acanthococcus > Acanthococcus lagerstroemiae. Next base: position 39,530,483 of record CM063112.1, read on the forward strand.
AAGACCTCTATACTGTGACAGTCTGTCTATCCCTCTATCAGCCGAATTGTCTTTTATCAAACTGAGGACTTGTGTATCCACCAGAGTTAGTCGATCGGCCCACCTGACTAACTAGCTATTTGACAGCGTGCCCAACTGTCAATCTATCGTCCTTACTGGCTGGCTGTTTGGTTACGAATCTCGACTCTTCGAGTGGACTTGAATTCTCACAAGACACCAGCCTAGCTGTTTGATTAGGACAAACTTCGTTTCTTAGATCGTGGACTGAGATCTTCTCAACAGGTGCTTGACGGTCTGGTTAGGAAGAAACGAAACTCTTAGGTTGCGGACATGAACCTCCACAGCAGAAACCTGACCTGTCTGTTTCAGAAGAACCTTAACTCTAAGGTCATGGGCTTGAATCTCCACTGAAGATACTTAACTCGCTCTTAGGTTCGGAAAACCCTTGTCTAGTGGACTTGAATCTCTACAGCGAGCACCAATTTCTTATTTCATCGTATAGACATCAAGATCATGCAAAACACAAGAAAAACACATAAAATTCTCTACAAAAATCCGGCCAAGAGTACGCTTGAGTCAGGTTTAGAAATTCAGATTGAAGCTCCTTCTGTAATATAACGTTTTGAACGATAATGCTGCTCCTCGTATTTCCTGATACAATCGACTTCATTTCAGAATCGAACGGTCGTTTTCAGACCAAGCACAATACATCCGAAACTACAATTTTCAACCACTGAAAACCGCACTCGATTAATGAGACAAGAAACACGGAAATCGATAAAAATGAAAACGAACTTATTACCGGAAATATCACACAGGTCTTCATTTTAAACCCTCCACAATAACGCGAAACCCCAATTTTGGGACTTTGGGCAGCTATCTTTAACCAAGGTGTCTACAAGAATGGAAAAATATAAATTCCTGACTTTTTCCAAACTTTTTTTTTCTCTTCTTTAAACATTTACAGTATAGACAGTATATTTATGTTTACACTACTAGACGTTATGGTTAAAATGAATTGAAATTTGAAGTTGATATTATTCAATGCACAGTTTGTATTTGTAGAATACGACTCTAGGCAGTGTTGAAGTAAAATTAAACGACGAAAAAAAATTTCCGTGAGTTCATTCTTTGTTTTTTTCCGAACTTCTTAAAAATATTGTTGAATTTCCTGACTATTTACAAACTTCCTGACCTACTTTTCAAATTCCTGACTTTTTCCGAACTTTCCAAATTTTCCAAACCTGTAGACACCTTGTTAACGCTCCACTGGAACAATTTCCGTCCAATCTGAGCCTTTCAAGTTCAATAGGATACCTCACCAAGCATTTTCCATCATATCGGCATCTAGTCACACAACTTAGCATCTCATCGTTAACAGTTTAACGATAGCTGTTCTTCGGCTACTTCGACAAGACCAAATTGATTTACACGAACGTGTCATAGATACCATAATCAGCAACCCGGCTGTACAATTCTACCGCTCGCCAACCGAAATAAGCTCGAAGTTTCATAAACGATCAGTCGGATCGAAATAAAATTATCCTAAAACCGAACATGATCACGCGATGTTTCCCCAACAACAGAATGGAAAAATAAATAAATAAATCAAACGGAACGTGACCGCCTTGCCAAACATACACAATTTCGTAATTCGACATTCCTATGCACAGGATAATGTGTAAAAAATATATACGAAATGGACAGTTCTTCCAATAACGATAGTTTTACTATGTATTTCAGCCTTCTTCAATAGGTAAATGTTATTTCAACATCAGCTGTATTTGCAAGTGGCCCAACAATCCGGAAGGACAGTTCAGCAGGTCTGAATCACCATATCTCTTGACTAGAAAGGTATGCAAAGAAACATCAATGTCTCCACGTCTGGTCACATACGAGTAGTAAAACGATATCTCATTATTTAGTGAAACGAAGTTTCCAACAGCACGAGGTTTCATTTGGGCTTTCAAGAAACTGATCCACGAAATGTACTCGTGTTACTCCATTTTGACGTTTCCATCGTATGATTTCTGGTTCTGCTGCTGACCACATATCCCGTTAATGAAGCGGGTTTCCGACACAACACACGATTGCATTTTTGGCCTTGAGAAATTGATCCACGAAATGCAACAAATGTTCTAACTCATCGCAACATCACAAATGACTAAGGCTGTATATGTACGTTTTGGAATATAGAATGTATTCCACAAAATTGACTCAAAATACGGTTTATTAGAAATGAAGCGGACATCGAAGGGGTACCGTAATAATTTTACACCCCAGGGTGCCTGAGATAGTTCTACGACCGGCAGACCGACACGGAGTAGGGACAACCCACTGTGACAGACACGACTGCCAAGTTGAGCTAGTGAAATAATGAACCACTCTTCGGGGTCTGGGAGTTTATTCAGGTGAAAATCCTATCTATATTCATTCCACGACAATGACCGCTGACTCGAAAACATTATCGTCGATTTGATGTTTTTTCAAGAGACCTGTATGGGCATATCCAATCAAAAATAAACAAGAGCACAAACTCTGCGTTGAAAGGCTTGAAAGTTTTACAAATTAGCAAGTTCAGAACTTCATTTTCTAGCTTTGTCAGATTTTTGATCTTTAATTTCTCATTATAGAGAAAATTATCACGCCCCCAAACGCCTCGATGGGAAGCCACCTTAGCAGGCAAACAGATCTGTTTATAAATAAGAAGTTGCTGCATGCAGGATTTAGAATTACTGAACGAGAGAGGGCTGAATTTTGTTGATAAGGAAGTAAGGTTAGTCAAGGCTGTGGTTCGAGTTACCTGGCAATCTAATTTGCTCAATTCCACCATTTTGCATTCAGAGAACAAGTAAAATCACCGTTCTTATAAGAAAAATTAGAATTCTCGAGTCTGTGTTGCGTCGAGGCTCCAAAATTATCATTCAGATACCCACTAGGGAGACGGAAGTTCTCACGGCATTCCTCACTCTCCATTTTTCGCGAATTCAAGCATTCGTTCAACAATTTAAGTAGGAGTATTTTTCCAAAAAACATGTTCTCCAGAATTGACACGACGAACCCACTTTCATAACAGCTTGACTTTTTCAATTAAGACAAAAAGCAACCTTATTAACCTTAATCCCGGAACAGCGAACTATTATTCAGTGTTATTTTAGGATAATCCGTAATACGGTTCAGTGCTGCCAACCCTAAATGGCAATAAGAAGTACTTCGCTGCTTTCGAGTTACAAGGCCAACAAAACTGAATTTTTCTCTCAGGAATGAGGTAAGCCAATTTAAAACCTCTTTCTTTTCATCTAGATAACTTGGCGGATCCAAGTTAGGCCATAGAGGCCATGGTACTCCATTGTGTTCAAGATTACATTAAACAAGATTGAAAGTAGATTTTAAAAAATAAAGAAATTGTCAATTTGGGCACATTCTGTGCCCCAATTCCGAACAAAAAACCGCGAAATTTTTCTGGCACTAAAATCACTGCCAGCTTCGTACAACAGATGGCATGATTATACAACAAACACGCTCCAAGACATTAAAGTGACGTTATTGCACATTACAGATTCGAGTCACTAACAAACCCATGAATTATAGAACAGTCCCAGGTAGTAGCGGATCCCGGATTTCGGTATGAGGAGGGAATCCCAAAACACAATTGTTCGTACGAGCAAGACGAGAGAAAAAGTTCTTGTGGACATATCTGGATGGTTTGCAAAATTTGTCACATTTTTTCATGTCGAAAGCAGAAAAAAAAAAACTTCTGTAGCCCACAAATGTGAACATTTCTGATGTCAGAAAAACCTCAAGGTGAGGAGGAAAGAGGTCGGGGCACCCGAATTCTACCCCCCTCCCCAGCGGGGTTTATAAAAAGCAAATCTGAACAAACCTGAAGGGAAGAAGTTTGGACTCGTAATTTTCTTGTGGATCCGCCACTGCCTCATGAATCAAGAAAGACTAAAAATTTTAGTTGTACATTATATGTTGAACAAATATACTTCAATAGAAAATGTATACGCCAGTTTTGGAAATTCCACCTAAAATCCAAAAATGAGAAATCGTTCATTTTCTCTAACTAATCAATATAACATTTAGAACATCAATGTCTATAAAATACAATTTAATAAAAGAAAGAAAAAAACAGGGAATACTGTTACTTTGTAAGTAGAGATGGACAAGATCAAGTCAGCGACCCACGTTCCCGATTTTCAGATCGCATTAAAAACTGAAAAAAGATCACATTCACACCGGGTCTGTACCATCTGTGCCATCGAGAAAAGGGGCAGCATTATCCCAATAGCCGATAATTACCCCCTCTCTCCTCACCCGTAGGGAATATACACGACAAAAAAATATCATGACAAAAATTTGCTAAGATGTAACAAAAACTTGACATATTTTAATTAATAAGTAAAAAAAAGCATTTTGTCGAATTAATTTTGCAAACTAGGCCCTAGAATTTCCCGACAACGCTGAGTTTTGGTAACCAACGATTGAGATGTTAAAAAATTTCCCATGACAAGAAAAAAAAGTAACATACACAGAGTGCCAAAATTTTCCGATCGAGAGTCAGAATTTCTTTGATGGAGAAGGCGAGTCTTATGCCCTGGTCCATATTCCGCTGACACCGGTCTTGATGCACAAAGAACGTGTGCTCCGGAGTTGCCGAGTATTTATTCGAAATGTTCGAGCACATCGAGCAAAAAATGTGATTGAAATGCTCAAACATTTATCGATTCAAGTTTAGAGTTGAGTGGAATCAAAAGAAATGAGTTGACTGTGACCTGCGTCGTGATTCAACTTATTTTAAAATGAGTCGTCTTCAACTCTTGAAATATGAAGCATTTGTTTGCCTATAATAAGCGCGTCTACGGCTCAGCGTAGGGAAGAGGAGAGAGTACAAAATTCTTCGCTTAAACCAAAGGAAAGCGATCACGGGCAGATTTCGATCGTTTTCAGTTCTTTTAGCCAAATATTTGGTTTAAAAAGTTAAATAAATAAACAAGTAAATTTTTAGGCTGGCCGAAATACGTACTCTTTCTGTAAGAAACCTATAAGCATAAGTACTCGCGTACGCCATATTGGAGCCCATAGCGCCCGTCGATGCTGAATTGACTACGCGGTACGCTTTGCATAGTCGGATTCGGTATCCACGGTCACGATGTGCTCCAATATGGCGTATGCGAGTACTTGTGCTGTGGATTTTCAAATCTGAACGGGAGGTACCGGATCTAGACCAGCGTGTCTATTGGAACAGTTAAGTAAAGATGACTGTAGATTACCGTTATCCATTTTTTAGTAGCTTCGAAAAATTTTTGCTCGCTCCAATTGCTTACTTCCCTGTTGCTTCCCTACTTTCAAAATACCTTTATTGAGGAATATTTTCATCCATCTGATGAAATAATTATAAACTTATAAAACTGTATTTCTAAGAATTAAAAAATGTAGAATTTAGAAATCTTTCCTCGGCCCAAAGTGAGTAAAGGTTTCCTGCAGCCGTTCCCATTCTGCCCGATTCGTTGCGATATTTTGGAAATTCTTACTCCCTAAGAATGCGTTTACATCATCTTCCCATCTTCTTAGCTGGCGACCTTTTTTTTTTTTTTTTTTTTTTTTGTGAAAAGTGTACCAGAAAGTGGACTTGTACGTCCATCTGTCATATTTTAATCTAGCAAGATGACCCGCCCATCTCCATTTCTGTCTTCTTACACATAATAATGAGGAGTGGTTTTCCAAACTGCCCTAATTCCACTTTTGCTAAAATTGAGTTAGCGGCGCTACCTAGCAGCCTAAATGGTGTACTATGTTTGTAGGCAACAATCGTACCGAAAATCTACCTATTTCTTCTGTATTCTATGCACTGAAAATCTAGGTTTCAATGTTACCAAGTTAACGCAGGGAACTGTTTTTATCGATTTCCCAACATTTGTAAAAATGGAATTAGGGCAGTTTGGAAAACCACTCCTCCTATCTTACTAAGTCTAGATTGTTTGCAAGTTTTTGTTTCAAGATCTCCGTGCTTATGCAGTCTTTGTTCTCTACTTTCAACATTGACCATTCTATTGAATTTTACGTTATTCTCAGCTTGTTTATAATTTTAGAAGTCAGTTTCCAAGTCTGACATCCATACGTCAGTGTAGGTACTTACATGTGTTAAATATTTGGCTTTTGTGCAAATCGTTAAAGGGGCCCTTAAATATTCTCTTGAGCGTCCAGTATTTGGACCACGCTTTTGTAATTCTAGTTTCTACTTCTTTTTCTGTATTATTTTCGAACGTTATTTGTTGTCCTAGTTATGTTGCCTGTGTTACTATTCCTATTTTTTCTCCGTTTAGTTCTATTGGTTTCATAACTGGACTTTTGGTTGGAATTTTTGTTTCATTAATATTCATTCGTAGTCCCGATTGTGTAGCTAGCTCAGAAGAAGAACCGAGAGAGATGATAAAGGAATAAGCCACAAAGGTACACAATCGGGGCTTCCCTTGCACTTAACCCTCTCGCGATGGTGGTAGGACAGAGAAAACCCAGCTTTCCATTTAAATTAACATTGAAAAGCTGGGATTCTTAGTCCCACCGTCGCAAGAGGGTTAAATCATAACTTCTATTCATCCTTTCTATTTCATTCATATTCGCTGACTATTTACTCATTCGCTGATTCTACAATAAACTGAAGTTATTCTGGTAGTATTTTCCTAATTATTTAACAGAATAAAAATGTTCAAAAGCGAAAAAAATATGACTTCTAATTACTTCGATGATCTCTCTTCAAAATGGATGACTTCGCCATTATAGAGTCGAGCTCTCCCTTCCACGAGAATCCACCGCTGGGTTGAGCATTTTTTCAATTAGCGCTCGGCTAGTACTCCGAGGAGCATTTTACTATACGCGCTAACAGACTTTAGAGAACATGAGAAGGAGAGAGGCTGAAGCCCCTTCCAATGATCTGCAGGCCATAAGGAGCGATCAACCCTCCCTCTTCTTCTGGCTCTTAGGCGGCAACTTTCATTTTCCCTATATGATGCTCGACTTGGTTCGACTCTCTCCTCCCCTCAGAGAGTCTTTTGAGACACTTCTACCCTCCCCGTCTACCTAAAATATCAATTTTACTACGTTGTGCTCGAAAACTCTTTATCAGGTGCTAGAGTCTCGCTGAAGTTGCCATCCATGTTCTGATTCCAGAAAATCTACGCGGGACTAGGGCCTCCACCCATTCGGCCTGATGATTTAACCATTACTAGCAGCAACCGGGCGGGGAAACCGTACCCCCATTCTTCACTTTTAGAACTCGATTCCGAGCTCATCATCGGCATCGCTGCAGCCCGGGACGTCTTCGCGCCGGCGGCAGCGGCGGCGTCTACAACTTCATTATCCAATACACTTTAAAAAATTCAATGCGCCGACGACGCTGGACGTTCGAGTCTAATTTTAAAGAGTAAAAAAAAAAAAATTATTTCGTAGTAGGCGTTCACCGTTCACTGAAGGTGCAATAACAACCACAACACTCTCGCGGTGTCCTTGGGGAGTACAACAATGTTACGTAAGGTAAGCACATAATGCCCGTGTACCACTCCGCTTCCATGCATTAATACCATTACAAATCATATTGGTTAGAAATGAAACGAAAGAAAGAGAGAAAAAAAAAAGAAGGTAGGGTGGAGCAGGGAAGAGGTGAGAGCGATGTTGCCACACTGTCAGTCACGCTTCGCTGACGTTTTGGCGTTGGACCCACATTCACACTGACATACAGTTCCACTGCTCCATTACTATTACTGTACAATATCAGACTCTCTCGCCGTGCCTGGCGTCCGCAGTGTCCGGAGACTTCAACGATGGATGAGGAACGATATCGTTTTTCCCCACCGCGACGTCTACCGCGACTGCACGAAAAAGAATACACCGTTTAATTATAGTGTAACGTGGCTGGTCTTGTCTCGATCGAATACACAGATATACGCTTGGTAAATACACGACCGTGTGATATAAAATGAAAAATTACGCCAACAAAACAATACGTCATCGTTTTACGTCAAATGCAAGTCCCCCCCCCTCTTTCTCTCCTTCACGAATCGACCACTTTGACCTTCACGTACGGAATAATTGGGGATCCGGAGAACTTGGAAAAAAATATATAATTTTCAAAATCCGGCTGAAGACGAAGATACAGTATTTCATCATCCACACGATGGTTACACATCGTCGAATTTCGGACTACGTTCTCGGATTTCATGAAAAATTTTCTCGCACAAACGACTGATTTCATCCTCAATTTGGAAAGTAGATCTGACGTTTTCTTTTTTTTTTTTTTCTTTAGGTTCCTACACGTGCGGCCAAACGAACTCACGATCTCGCCGCGATAAACGGCGATTGAAAACGTTGAAACACGCGAAGTATCCAACCAGGTTACGCTAAACAAGAAACGAAAAATTTCAGCGCGAAAACAAGAGGATCAACCTGTCCAGGAAGTCTGCTTTCCAGACTTATTATAAATTGCCCCGAGAAACCCAGGATGATTACGAACGGCGTATAAATAGCGACGAAATACGTCGACGTGAACGAGCCTACCAATTTTCGGCTTCTCCGAGACCCCGCCGAATTTCCCAGTCGCGTCTCAACGCGTCCGACTGTAACCGAGTACAAACGAGCAACCGGAAACCCGGCTATATAAATTTCAAAATAGGATTTAACGAGCTCAATTCCACATTTCCAGTTCTTCGGCGCATAACCGAACACGTTTCTATTCATCAAAATCAGAATAGGCAATAAGTTCCCAACATAGATCAGAAAAAAGGTCGAGTCGAAAACTTGTACCGAACAGCACCGACTTTCCACATAGAAGAGCAGACTGTCATGCAAAGTTGAAGGAGGATGCCCACTGTCACATCTACACAACCGAGTTACGCTGAACATACAGACCTCGTGGTACTACCTTTCTCAAGTGCTGAAGTTTTGACATCCAACCTACCCACAAGCTTTCTACACAAGTCAATTGGAAAATACGGCGCAAGAATACCATCAGCCAGCTCCACAAAAATCAGCCAGTGGAGAGATTTTTCTGAAGCCCCGCATAATTTTAGAAAAATTTTTATCCATCTGCGAAAGTACTGTCGAGTTCGAGTACACTTACTTATTCGACAGCAGGTATCACAGTCCTGCTGTATCACCAAAACTAGCTAGCATCATAGCAGTGCAGTATATCATTGTAGTGGATCAAACCGGTGTCTTACCAAAGAGCGACGCTCTGGATGAATTCGAAAAAGAACACAGTTTTGTCTACCTGGGCTCCTTCGAGGGGTCTGGTTGGCCGAGTGGATAGCGCACTGGTCTCGGAATCCGGAGGTCCCGGGTTCGAGCCAACGTAGGAACTCGCTACAATTCGACCTAGGCCGATTTTTCGTCAAAATGAAAAGAGGGCTAAGACAGCCCTAACAGCCTCCCCGGTGTCTGTGAAGTAATGCTCGGAAAGTCGGATTCCAAGGCTCGGGTTAAGAGTAAAAGTTAGAAAAAGAACCCGGGCTCCTTCGTGGGGTCACACGGGGATTCGACTGGAGAAATTGGTCGCAGGATTGCCCTCGGGAAGACAGCGATGATGCGACTCCGAAACGTAACATGTTTCAAGAAGATTTTAAGACGGCACCGCATGAAATTCGTATAGACTTTCGTCTTACCAGTGGTTCTGTACAAGAGACATGAACGCTGAAGTAAAACATGGTGACATGCACAAAATGCCTAAGTGACATTTTGGTCGAAAATGAGTAAGCAGACAATAAGCCTGCATTGAAAACAGAACGAAATAGTTCACCATTTCAAACCCAGGCGGCGGTACTCGCATGTGTTAAGTGCATCGATAACTGTATTGGTCGTGCACAGATGTTGTAAATAAATGGATAAGGTTATGGCACTTGATACATTTGGCTTGGCGAACGTATCAAGTACAATTTTCATCATGCCAAATGAGCTAAGTGCGCTTGAAATTCTGGATATATGTATCAAGTGAATTATTCGTGTTAAATGTATCAAGTGCGTCGTAATTTCTATGAAGGGGCTATAGAGTGCAATCAATGCACGTTTATACTCTCCCCCCCCCCAGCACATACGGAAGGATTATCAAGTCTTATTCCTCCGATTTGAGGAGTCACAAGAATAAAATGGAGTACAGGACAGTGAGCGGAAGTTGATTAAATTTCCAAATTGCTCTCCTGAAAAATTAGTAAAATATCACGAAGGCATTTTGTGCATGTCACCATCGAAAAGTTAGATAAATGCCTTTCAAATCTGGACGAGGCGCAAAATGTTGCGAATACTTTGGACGGTACGACGAACAAACGTGTCCATAACAACAGAACTGAAAGAGCTGCAAAGGTTGAGTATTCTGTGTAATAAAGCATTCCGAGTTATTTCGGCCACATGGCACGCAAAGATAGCGAAGACTTGGAGCGAAACATCATGCTCAGAAAGTCCCGGGTACCAGAGGCAGAAGATCGCCAACACAATGAACAGATGGCGTAAAGAACAGATTCAGATTTGTGATGACAGCGGTGGCCACAGCCCAGTATCGTGATAGGTGGAGAGATGCCATCGGAAATCAGAACAGTCGTTAGCGACTAGAACCTAATCGTGCACTGAAGCCAGCCATTAGCAATCAAACTGTCAATCACTTACGTTTCAACCAGCTAAAATCAAGACCAGTGGCTCTTTTGCTGGTTGCTGAGTGAAATGTGATTAGAGGAAAATCATTTCCTATCAAAGTAAGATCAGTGGCTTTCGAAGTAAAATCATTTATTTGCTTTCAAAATATGATTTGCTTTCAAAATATGATTTGCTTCCACAGCAAGATCATTTGCTTTTATAGCTAAAACAATCTTATCTGGTTTTAAAGCAAGACCATATACTACCAAAGCAAGATTATTCCATTTTCCAGCAAAATCACTTGCTTCTAAAGCAGAATAATTAGCTATCAAAGCAAATTCATTGGCATTCAAATGAAGATCACTTGTTTTCAAAGGAAGAACATTTACTGACAAAGCAACGTTCTTTGCTTTCAAAATAAGATCTTCTTCTCTTGAAGCAAAATTATTTGCTTACAAAGCTTCAAGTACATAGAAACATGACAAAGCAGTACTGAGGATTTTCAGCCACTATGTTACAGCAGGTTTTCATAAGCAGACATTTACAGGTGGAGTATCGATGAAATGTCTTCGACTTGTGGTAGAAAATTAGCACCAGTTTTCCACTTCAAGCACATAGTTGATTGACAAAAGTGTTTCAGTGTTTTTAGTGTTACCCAATCATCCGTGTATTTACTATAGTTGGTTCACATCACAAGTAGTACCGATCAGTGGATTGTACTCTTCTTATTGGGGATTTAGCTTGTATGGTTTCTGTATGATTCCCATTGGTTGTTAAAGAAACGTTTAGAGCAGCCCTCTGTTATCAATGTGATTACTGATTCAGATGACAACACTGAGTTTTCATGTATTAGAGAAACCAACCTCCAGAACCGTAAGGGTATTCTAGTAGGGACGGTACTTTTTGTATCTTAAACACACAAACCAATTTCTGGAGTTTGTATTCCAGAATACAAGATATAGCATTGATTCACACGCCCCCCTCCTATCCTGACGTAGGCCCAATTGGGGTAATTCCGGGATATGGGGTGCGGTGTCCCGGAGCCAATTTGGCATGCGTGCATCGCCATACGCACCACCATCATCGAATGGTTCACAAGTCTGTGAGACCATTGGCTTTAGGATTGGACAATACACTTGATCACTGGTTGTATGGGCATGCTCTTGAAACTACAGATTGGTTTCTCTGTGTTTTGACACCCCTGTCACTTGATTTTCATGGCGCTTGTTGATTATTTTATAATAGCGTTTATGAAGTGAATACAGTGATCTTTCAAAATCGCTTCTTCTTGTTATAAACTTTCTTCTTATTCCCGATGTCTGTCATGTTTCACTCATCCATTCTGTATACTCTGTTGAAGATATTCTGGTCTTAAATTCCAGTCAATCATCTTATCACTGTTTATTTTGCTGTATTGCACTCCAAGTATTTCACTGATTTAATCAAAAGTTACAGTATTTTGAGAATTTATTTTTTACGGTACTACTCCAAACACGTGATTTCTTTTGTTGGCAGTTTATGGTCGCTGTTTTCCAGGTTGTTTTATTGGGCATGTTATCAGTAATTCTGGTCGGTAGTTGTGCTGAATAGCAATTTGTTTTATGTTGATTCTATTATTACCAGGTGTGATGACTCTCCACCAGTATAGTTGTTTAGGGCTTTCATTTTGTGGGTCTGGTGATGGTACGTCGTTTGATATTATATACATTCTGCTTTTCGTTTTGTTGTTTATTCAAGATAATTGACCATTTTTGATTCTTTGTTTCTTAAATGCTAGATTATCCTCCATTATTTCAAAAGTTCATTTTAGTTCACTTTACTAAGGCGCTGATGGGTAATTTGGAACAACGAGTCAACTAATCTGACAATGCGGAGTAATCCGAAGTTCTTCTGCAGTGGAATTTCGCATCAACGGACTCATTTGAATTGTCCATCCAACTTGCTTATTGTTTACTCTATCGCCTTAACAACACCATCTCCAATCAACCAACAGGAACGTCAAAAACAGCACACACCACTCGAACGACCAATGGGGAACACAACAAACTTGACCATACGGTATTACTTGAACCCATCACTAGCAGAGCACCTAAAAACACTCGAATACTGACATCCGCCATTTTGAGTCACTTGGTGTCCGACGATTCACAATATTCGATACGCGGAACGTTTGGCGCAGTGAACTGTGAATCGTTGGACACCCAGCGACTCAAAATGGCGGACGTCAGTACTCGGCGTTTCCAGGTGTTTCCACAGTTATACAAAGGTAAAATCTATCCACCATTCTTTTGTATGCAGAAAGCAATTTTAAAATCGACCTTATCTGAAAAATGACCAATTTTTTAGAACTTCTGTTAAAAATTCGGAGCTTACGTTCCAACTTGAGTCTAGACGCGTATAGAAATAATTATTTATCAATTCTGATAATCACCTAGTCTGAAAATAAAAAATGTAACAAACTTTAATTATTGTTCTGGTAGTTGAATGACATTACTTTTGTGATGTAACTAGTTCCATTTTCATATAGAAACCGAAAAATCCAATCAAAAGTTGGAAAAATTGAGGAATTTCTCAGGAAACTGGAAAAAACGATTTTTTTGCAAACAAAATATAGATCCTTACCACAAGGTGTACAGATGCAAGATTAAGTTTTCAGCCTCAGTAGCCAGAGTACTGATTATAGGGTGACATGCGACCGTCTCTTGGTCAATAAATAAAAAAATCAGTGTTTATTTCAGAGTAGCCACTTTTTTCAGAATGATTTTCCCTGACTTTTCCCGGTTTTCCAGACCAATTGACCAATTTTTCAAATTTTCCCTAACGCTAGAATTGTACACAGCTTTGATTAAATCTGACATGCATTCAGACCTAGCAACGTAATGGCTGACATCTGGCAGAAGTTTTCAACAACATCTAGTTCTTTTGTGTTCTTTGATAAGAAATTCAATGGAAAGTCGTAAAACATCAGCGCGCCACAACGCTACTAGGTCTGAAGTGAAGATGATTTTTGTGAAAAGTCACTGCACTTTCAGCTGACATTTATGATTTAATTCTCATTATTCTCAAAGAATTCTCGGATTTTGGTCACTGACTTCTCCACACTAAATTCTCTGACTTTTCCTGGTTTCCCAGGAAATGGCTAACCTGTATTTCCCACCTATTTTTATAAATGAAGTTTCCTGATCGGCTAGAAATACTTGATGCCAACCATATTCCGACCACTTGTGAACTCAGGCCTAGCTGGAGTTACCTTTTCGGCCAGTCGAACATAGTTGACTGTAATGAGCAGATACATAAGTAGATGTTCACCCAACACCTTCCATTACTGCTCGTGATTGACGAGGGACAGATATATACGTGCCGAATCCGACTATGCGGAGCATACCGCGTAATCAATTCGGCATCCACGGGTGCGGCTAGATTTCGAAATGACGCATGGCTACAGTCGAGTTAAAGTGTTCTACCTAGAGAACAATCAACAGTACCAATGTGATTAGATTAAGGCAGGAAAAACTGGTCAAATTCAGTTCTTGCCTTTGAAAACCTTCCATGTCATGTTTCCACATAAAGCTACAGCCGTCAGAATTGCTGAATGGCACTGATGCGCACTCCAAGCACATAGTTTTGAATTCAAGAACTGAAATCGATTCCATCAACTCTAACCGCAGCACGACTTCGTTTGAAAACAAACATCACTATATAACCGCTTACATATCTCACAGCTACATATGCTCGGTCATATTCGAATAACGAGCCTATCCCACATCTTCACTCTTCACAGACGATTTTGTTGAAATTCACATACTTAACTAGACAATTATGTTGTCGGGTTCATCAAACGAGCTTTCGCTTTCAAAGCAGCTACAAAGCCACGACACGACTCGACTCGACTCGTCAAACAAGTGGGTTCAGCAAGCTCATACCTCACCCATCCTGCCTATCGGTCACCACCACGCCAATCGATGTGAAAATTCGTAGAATTACCGACAGCCCCGCTTCGATTAACGACCACAGAAAGCCACAAAGGGAATATTATACGTTTCTTCGAATGTCAACCGTGATTTCGTAACGCAAGAAATGCGCTAGAGCGAACACACAACATATACGCACTCCCATATTATACATTACATCAACTCGTCGACGAACAACGCTCAATTCATCTGTCAGTCATAAAATATTCCCATAAACATCCGCCGTTTCTTTTCTCGCTTCCAGTCATTACATGTGTCCAATTTTATTTTGTTAGAAACTGAAAAATTTTTCCGTCCGCCCGTGAAAATTGCACTACTACCAACAACCGGTTGGCAAAAAAGAAGTGCGTGAATACAAACGAGTAAGCTCGGCGTATCTCGTATAATTTCTCGTTTAAAAATAGACTACACGTTGAAGAAATTTATCGCATTTTAATATTATGTTCTAGAACAACTATTTTGCTTGCTCATACTCTGCACCAAACGTACATACACGCTCACACCCTGGGCACACGGATGTTATTTAAACCCGCTGGCCGTAAATTTACGATCACGTGTTATTGTGCATTATTACCTTACAGTCCAAGTTAAATGACCTGAACCGAGTCCAGCTGTCCACATCGGGGTTCGAACAGAAATGTAGCCGCGGCGATGGCTTGAAATCACTAGGAGGCGAAATACCACCTCGAACTTGACAGACAGCGAGCCTGGGGGAAGAATCTAGTCGAACTCCGAGAACGTGGCTGATCGGCCGGTGTGGCCATACCTCGAAGTAAAATGTCTCGCTAGACCACAAATATTATATACAAGGAAACAGAAAAGAAACTGGAGAATCAACGGATACCCAGGCGGAGACGAATCCCCAAGAAGGCCACCGAGGAGACCAATAAAAAACAGACCAGGTATTACAAAGTTCTGGTAAAATTGGAGACGAATCCGAAACTAAGAGGCCACCAGGGAAAAGCCGATAAAGAACAGACCATTCACTTCAAAGTTCTAGTAAAATTGGAGACGAATCCCCAACTAGCAAAACCAAAAGAAAACAGACGTGAAATTTCAAAAACCCGGTAAAATTGGCAACTTCGACGTTACAAACACATTAGTAAACCTGTCACAAGAAAAGAAGACGAAGACAACTTCGAGTTTTTTCTTTTCGATTATGAGAACGTAATTTTTCCAATTCAGATGGTAACCCATCACAGCAGATGTTACACGAACCACAGACACATATCTTCACCTGGAAGACAGAGTTATAAAATTGACGCACGGAGATCAGCAACACATCGTACATTTTGAAAAACCATATCGTGAAGACAAAAACTATTTTAAGAACAACTTCATTAACATCATTGGACTAATGTTTGAAGCCGATAAAAACCATAAAAGCGATATTCGCAAACATAAAAAAATTCAACTCATAAAAATGAGGTTGGGCGATAAAACAATATTATTTCTTCTGTTTCACACAGACAATGCTAGGCGAAGACTCGGTAATAAGTGGGAAAATTTGGTAATCGTTAACAGCATTTTGGCAATTTAATGCGTCCTCTTTGCTACTTTAATTGAGGGTCTACTAGGTTACATCAAATATTACGGGGGAGGGATGGAACGAGTATCTTCGAAGGGGCACGCGCTCCAAAATTCCTCTACCGTCTCTGTTTACTAGAAATCTGCTTCTCCTCGAAAAGAACACCGGATGAGTTGCCGACTTGAAATCAGAGAATCTGCAGAGACAGATCTGTTACACTTTTAGCCAGATCGAATGAGTAACAGGCAGTCGGTTAGTTATTCTACTACGCAACTATCTTATCAGCCAGCCAACTCATCTCCTCCGATAGGGAATGCGGAACCGGGAAACAGATTCAGGAACTAAGATTTCTTCAGTTTTCTCTAATTCAGCGGATGTAAGCATTATAGAAGATTTTCCACAGCCCTCCTCGTCTGGCCGAGAAAAACGGAGCCGTAAGCCAAGTTCCAGAATTTTGGAGCCAAGATCCCCCTGGCTCGCTGCATTCCACACGGTGTTTAAGTATTTTCTGGGAATATCTTGACGGCTTCTAATGAGCACAATAGAATTTGTTTCATGAAAAATCAAAAGAACAATTTTTAATAAATTGCGAAAGTATTCAAGAAAGAATTCCTAAAAACTACATAGTGGAGATGTTTCAAAATTGAAACTTACGCTTCATTTTCCATTTTTCAGATATGTGTAGCATAATATATCGGATTTTACAATCTATAATCTGAGGGGGGGGGGAGATAACCACGCAGGCAGCAATATTGTCCATATTTCTCTGGAATTCAGAAGTATAAAAAATATGAAATTCCCATCGACACAGCTCTTCCACTTCATTCGATACCAGCGTTGCCAGACCCCTTTCATGAAAATTCTTGAGATTTGGTAGTGTCATAGGAATAAATACATCGGAGTTTATATTTATGATGCACCAGTTTTAGATCTCACGAAATATCATGAGAGATGGCAACACTGTTCTATGGCAGGGAGGAACCAGGGGAGGGCAGTTGAAGGTTAAAAGCAGGTTATAATTTTATTATCCTTCCAGTTTTCTAAGATAGAGAATTAGTTGCAAACAAAAAAAAAAAGTTCGAAATACTCATCAACAGCTGTCGCACTTGACGTGGTATTTTCAGTCGGGCTCAAGTTGTTTTCCAATACTGAAAAATAATAATTTCTCAACTTTGTTAACTCATTGCTTAACAAACCATAAGCATTTTGCGTTATCGTTATAGGGTTGGCAAAACAGAACCTTCATATCTGTTGACCTGAAAAACAATAAGAAATGGGTGAAACTTTTCAGGTGCCAAGCTATGAGCCGACAAAGTTAAGAACCGAATTAGGACCATTCAGAAATGGTGACAGCTGTTGATAAGGGAGGGCCGAAAAAAAATGCAAAGTTTGAATCTGAAAACGCAATAGAAGTAAGGTAAGGAGTGCACCTACATTTCATTTCAATTTGTTATACAGGATGTCCACTTTTTTCCGAGGATAGAATTCCCTGACTTTTCCAGATTTTTCCAGTCCATTTTACAACTTTTTCGTAACAAATAAATTATTTAAAAAAAAATTTCAACCTAGTCTGACAGAGAAAATTGTACTACAGTGCTTTCACATCATAAAATTTTCTTCAAAACTCCCTGACTTTTTCGATTTTCTTTCACAATTTTCGGACTTTCCCCTGATTTTTCCAGATCTCACAGAATTCCCTGATTTTTTCCTCACTTCCAGGATTTCCAGAAAAGTGGCCACCTTGTTATATCAAGTCTTGTGCCCTTTATTAGATTCACAATTTTTCTAAAAAATACATACTCATCAAGTAATGACACCGACATATTATTCCACTTCTTACACCAAGTCGTAAGTCCTCCACCAGACTTCCAATTTCTCCAAAAATTTGTCATTCTTGGAAAAACTGAGGGTTCACAAGAGGGCTCAATACTTGATATACAAAACAGAATATGTTTGTTATTACTAGATACAATAGATGTTGAAGAAAATTGACTGAGAGGCAAAACTCAAAAATTTTTCAATTACACTGAACAACAGAAAACAAAAGCAAACAAAAACTCTCAAAGTCGCGTGAATTTGAGCACTCAGCATCTGAAAATGACACTTTGTCAACTTTAATAGATATAACCAAGGGGGAGGGGAGAGGGAAGGCAGACAAATGTCCGTTACTGCATTTGCAAATTGGGACTTCAAGTTTTTCAACCCACAGAGGAAAATGAGATGATGGTGAGGGGGGGGGAGAGAAAGGTCTACCATTGCATTTGTAAATTGGAACTTGTAAGTTTTTCAGACCACAGGAAGATGTGGTCGGAAAAATTGAAATTCCAAAACATTAAATAAAATATGGGTGATATTACTCGATAAAATACCAGTACCCCCACCTCTCCTCTGTATGTTTAAACTAAAATTCCAGTAGGGCCCAGTCCATTTGCTCGTAACCGCAAAAGAAATTTTCCACCTGTGCGACACTGAAAAGGTGAGATGAAGTTTCACACAATTCGGTGAAAGTAAAGACAACCTTGCCCCTTCGATTCTTCGAAAAGGTAACATATTACCACAGAAATTTTCATTTTCCCCTCAAGGGCTATCATCCGCTGAAGCTTTTCCGATTACCCTGCAGCAACCCGCAAACTGACGTCTTACTATCTTCATCACCCAGACAGGAGCCAAGAGCTGAGGTCCAGGTTCCGTGAGCTACAATCTCTGTACTGAAGCGACTTTTTTGATTTCTTTAGGGAAAGGAGAAAGGGGAGGAGAGGAAACTCAATTTTTCCAACTAAGAAAAAGGATTTTGCTATCTTACTAATTAAAGAATATGTTTGAGATTGGCTAGCAAGCATACAAACATTGGAAGCTTTAGAAATGTTATAATGGCTGATCTAATTTTCCCCACTGAAAGTCAATTTCGCCAACTTAGAACTTTTCTCGGGAGAGCCCTCCACCCCGCCCACCGTCGGCACGTCCCTCAGTTTTCCATAAGCCGCCCTGTTATTAGCTAGTTTCTATGTACTTGTCTCTCTTATCTCCTCTCATCACATCTCTGATGCGATGTCCGAAAAGCAAATGAGGGTCAGCGCGCAATTTAGACAATGAATTTGAACTCAGCGCGAAAAACTGAGCAGAAATAGGCGGTTATTTCCATTTTTTTTGAGTTTCAAAAATTCTGAAAATTCCTCCATAGGCGGTTTTTTTGACGAAAAACTTTTTGGAGAGCTTCCAGACCGGAACCTGGTGATATCGGCTTTTCCAGACGGATTCAAATCCGCCATCAAAAGTGATCCACACTCAATTTTCGACCGAGCATAACTCCCTCCCCCACTAGTATAATCGAATTTTTGATCGTATCTCGAAGCACCGGAGGGTCGGGTCAACTAGTCCAACAATATTTGCGAACTTATGTGAAATTCACTTCTTACGAAAGGACAGGGGTATGCGACATTCGATATGCTCAACACAGACCACCTTCTCTTGGCAGGGAAAAATTCTAGGGTTCGAACTACACCCACTAATGAATGAAAAGTTCTCCAGAAAGTCAGCCAGTGAAATAAACAAACCAGTCATACTACAGCAAGACATGAAACACAAGCTAAAGACGTATTGCCGAGAAAACGAAATTAAGTAATCAAGAAGTGAAGTATGTAGATCGAGCAGGGGGCTGACATGAGCGAGAGGAGCAATGATGACTTGGGGAGCAGCTCGCAAGATCCCAAATTGCTCTGTTCACGAGAACAAATTTGAAAATCGTTTTCTTGAAAATGGGAAGGGTGCCACAAGATTTCAGTCCGGACCCGAATCTCCCTTCACAGCCGTACATTATCACCCCTCTCGACCTCTCAGTTTACCATAACCTAATCTAGATTCCTACCCCGTAATAACTCTTTGCCAAGCAGGGTGATTCAACCTTCAGCCCCCTCCCCGAGTCCCTAGCCATCGTTACATTGTTTCAATCCGTCGAATGAACGTGTCAGCCATCGACGCTACACAGCCTTGAACCGTTTCAACCAACCGAGGGCCTGCCTGCTCCCCGACGCGTCTCAGCCGAACATTCGAATAATACGTAACCGTGTGACACCGCGCGGAGCCGGCAACAGCCATCGCGAGCCATTGAAGTCAACGGGTTCGAACCTCCGTAAGACACACACACCGCACACCCAACCGGTTTCGCGATTCAACTCGTATCGCCGCAGATCGCAAAAGTAATTTCGCGTTCGCAAGTTCGTCTACGCAGACAACAAAAACCACATCATCAGACATCGCACACCTCGCGAGCCCCGCAGTACCGACCAAGACCATCGCCATTACCATCGTGCGCCAATTTTTTTCCACAAACTGGTTACGTCGGCCTGATTTTGTTATCCAACGTCGGTCGTCCTCGTCGTCGCCGGCACACCGCGCACACCAGACCGGACCGGCGCGGCGCGATAAACGTACAAACGAAATCGAAAGCGATGCGCGACCTACCCTAATACACGCAGATATCCGCGAAAACGAGGAGGGAAAAAAAGACGACGAATCTCGGCGAAAACGCCGCAAACTCCAGAGAGGATATCGGCGCAAAGGGGGACGAAACAATCGGAGCGCGGAAAGTGACGCAGACGGAGAAATGAGAGAAAGAGAGAGAGAAAGAGAGCTTATTGTATAACATGAGATAATATACGACGAAGAGGGGAGGGGAAAAAATCGACAACGCATACACGGCGTTAAGTGGGCCATCTTCGCAGAAGGAGAAAGGTCTCGTTACTTTCTTTTCGCCAGACCGCTAGACCTTGCCACTCGTTTCGTATTCGCTTTTAACGACTTCCGTTATGGTCGGCGCAAAACGCGCGCCAAACTCCCGCGCTCACTCGGAGCGGAGCGACTACATCGACCCGCCAAAGCCAGCCAAGGCTACGTGCGTTCCGAGAGCAGGTAACGCGGAATATCGCACAATCACGCCTAGTAAAATCCTAGTTTCGAGGGAAAAAAGTATAAATAATGGATTAGATATTCCAACACTGGTAACCGGACAGAATTCCGGCCGGATTTCGATAGTCTACTCCCGGTCACAGAGGTCTCCAATGGGAAGAAACGCAATCACAAGAGTGCGTCCCGTCCTTGTACAGTAGTGCGTATCTTCTTCCTCTCCCCCTGTCAATTTCAGTGAGAGCAGCGGAGGTCACCTTCCTCGTCTTCAGACATTTCACAGGTTTCGAGACCCAAGGACTTCTGGACAGTAGATCTGCAGTACATCTCTTAGTCTAATGGAACTACATATACGAGCATCTACTTGGGTTTCACAACCTCAATTGGAAGCCATTAACTGTAGATTCACTAACACACACATACACACCACACGAGCTTTTCTTTAGACAACACACATACCACTACGTCTCAGTCTCATAAAGAGTCTGGTGGTCGGCTCTCCATACTCCTACTGCAGTCAGTAATTTCTTGTAACTTCTACACCACAAAGATCAAGAGTTGTTGCGCGCTTCCACCAACACATATATTCGAGCAAGAGCCATGTAACTGACGCTTAGAATTATAGGCGCAAATAACTCACCTGGCATGGGGAGGCTCATAGAGGGGGAGGCGGCTGACAAGTATGAAGATAAAGATATAAATTTTTTGCTTATGGGTTCGGCAAGGATGTGTACTGTCTCATCTCCTCTTCAATTTACACGCAGAAGCCATATTCGAAAAGGCGCTGGAGGAAGATGACGGAAAACTGACAACATACGATACGCCGACGACAGCTTGATTTTGGCCGCAAGTCAGGCGGACCTACAGAAAATGATGGATGAAACTGTCAAACACAGCGAAGACGCCGACTTAACAACCAACATCTCTAAGTCATAGTATTCTCGAAAAAACCGGCTAAATGCTCAGAAAAGAACTGGAGCAGGTATCCTCCATTAAATATCTGGGAACTCTCCTCGACGCTGCACATCAGAGAAGGAAGTTCGATCACGAATTGAGACAGCGAAATCGACGTTTGTGAGGATGAGAAAAACGCGCTTAGCAGAAACGACCTCAGGCTCGACATACGACTGCGAATTCTAATATGTTACGTTCATTCAGTTCTGCTATACGGATGTGAATGTTGCACAAGCTGGATGCTGCAATGGAAATGCGGATAAAGACCTTTGAAATGTATACCTACAGAAGAATGCTGAAGATCCCATGGATACGAAAAGTGACAAATGAATCAGTCCTCACTAGAATGGGAAAAGATCGCGAACTACTCAACACCGTGGAAGAGAGGAAAATCCAATACATAGGGCCACATCCTAAGAGGACCGAAATACGAAATTCTCCGGGCCACCATGGAAGGGAAACGGAAAAAGATCAATCGGCCGCCGACAGAATTCATGGACAAAGGATTTGAGTCGGTGGTTCGACTGCTCGTCTGTTGAGTTGTTCCGGTCGGCTGCATCGAGGATAGTGGTTGCAAGGTGGATCGCCAACCTCCGAGGCGGAGAGGGCGGATGAAGAAGAAGAGGATAATTTTTCAGTTTTTGGGGTTTTAAGCCGTCAAGAGTGTCAGCTTTCCCATAGAGCAAACTGGGCAGTTGCCTAAGGCATTAAATCCCGATAGGCGGCATTTGGATGCGATATTACGGGTTTTCGCGAAAATACCGTATTCCGTATACTTTTTATTTTCTTCTTCATAGTCGGGCCTACATTTACTTATTTCTAGAGATTTCAAAAATATGCTTTTGCATGCTTTTTCTTTCAGAAAAAAAAAAATTGAAAAACGACTACCTTCGGACTTTTTCCTTTCACATTAGCTTGTTACCGTTTAGCGGGTGCTTTAACCAAACCCCTTCCTATCCACTGGACGACAGGATCACTGATAATTATTCAGACGCATTCAACAAAGTATGGTATATTTTCGAAGTTTCATTTTATTTCTTGAAACTGGACACCGTCCCGTACCTTTTCCTACAATTCACTACCAGCAATCCATACATCACACACACCCTCGTTGTTGAACATTCCCCCACGCAATTTTGAGTCTACACCGCCTCGGACATATTTGCAAAAAATTCTGGACCGCTTTCCTAACCGTATCCTATGCTTCCCAGATGGTTCAAAGAACAACCAACGCACCGCTTACGCCTACTCCATAGATAGTCGACCATATTCCTTCCGACTTGAAAACACAGCTTCCATCTACACAGCCGAACTCCATGCTATTCTACAGAGCCTAGTCACGATTTCCTCGCTCGAAGACCCACCCACTATCTGGTCCTCTCAGATTCACTTTCCTCCGTAAGGTCTATTTCAGATCGCCTTTCAATGAACGCTCTCGTCCAACGCATCCATCTCATTTCCTTCACCACCAAGATCATTTCACTCATCTGGATCCAAAGCCATATTGGTACCCCAGGAAATTGAGGCAGTTGATCAAGCAGCACAGCAAGCTACACAGCTCCCATATATTACTAGTCACCTCCATATCTCAACAGATCTCACTTCCGCCATTCGCCAGACCATTTTGCGTAAGTGGTTCAAAGAGTGGCGGCCCCAAGCCTCTCGGCACAACAAGCTCGCACAAATCACGCTTACACCTGTCCCCTGGTCAACGTCCCAACGTTCCTCCTGCCGCGAGGAAGTTATCATCACCCGCTTAAGGATTGGACTTCTCACTAACATTTATCCCCTCAACTGCCCACACTGTGAAGATGAAGACCCTCTCACCGTGGACTACCTGTTCTCATGCCCCTCCCTCACCTGTCTTCGTAACTCTCACCACGTCCCCTATAGTTGAATTTTGGCCCTCTCCAACTAAGCACATAAACAACACACCCACCTGCCTTTCCGCTGCTGGATACCTCTGCGACATACAGACAACAACCTTTTCCGAATCCATAGCCCGAGAGTGTAGCTCCGTGGCTCGAAAATAATAAAATTAAAATAAAAAAATTATTATTTCATTCTCCAGTAAAGTTTTGAAAAGTGAATAGAGACTGTTTTGAAATATCGCTCGTTAGTTCGAGAGTTCTTTAGAACTCTTCCACACATGATTAGAACCTTTTGGAGACCACGTCATCAAGACTTCGGAGACTCTTACAGCCGTGTTCAGCACTTTTCAACGCTCATCCCAGCGGACTTAATATTTATTGAAACTCTTTAAGATTTTTTCCAACTTGTTTACGACTTTTACACCCATTTTTATAGAGGGATTTGAAAGTTAATTTTATAATCAATATTTCATACAGCTTGACAATCTCACAATATGCAGCTGGTCTGCAAAAGACGAGTCCCGATGTCTACTCTAGATATTTACAGAAAATGTCTGCAATTACATTGATCCATATACCTTTGTTCAAAATACGAAAGATAAAATCTCAAATCCGATAACACTGTCAAAAATTTGGAGAAAATCCTGACCATTACTAGCGTCAATATCCACAACTTTCTCATCATAAGAGCACCAATCTACTCAAACGAAGAACTGAAAGCATTCGAAAGTTTAGAGTCCAACAAATATTTTATGGAGGGTTAGATTAAGAATATCGAGTAGGCGAAACTAAACGATCACTTTCTTGTTCTATCTGAAGTCAGTACGTCTTACTACTATACTTACTTTTGAGAAACACACGAATCCCCACTTGGGATTTTTCCCACTGTTTTTAGAACAAATACAGTAGTCATTCCCCATTTTTACAAATTAATATCAAAACAAGAAAAAGATTGGCTAGTAAATAAAGGAACCTGGCAGAATTATTAGTGATTCTTGCGAATCTTGTCCTCCAGCGTGATAACAAGAAGGGGTGTGGTTAGAGCACCCGCTAAACGGTAACAGATTAATTGACCAGCTTTATTATTTTATTGTGATTTGGACTAATTCCAATAAGTGATCTTGTTACTAAAAGAGAAATAATGAAATGAAGCAATGGTTTCGAATTTCCAGTTATTTTTAGAGGTAAATGCCTGAAGTGAAACTAGTCGGATTCATTCTCTGGGATACAGTTACCTGTTCACTTCATACCAAAACTAAATTCTTATTACCTATTGTAATGAATTTATAATGTAATTTGTCATAGTAATTAAAAAAAAAAAAAAAAGCGGCTCAAACCAACAGGAAAGACCCATTATCACAACTGAAGGAAAAAAAGTTAAAATTGCAAAAAAAGCCACGTACCTGGAACAAACTATCTCATTTGAAAACAGTTTAGAAAAGGAAATGTGTAAAAGAAGAGCTAATACGTGGAAAAATTATTGGTCATTCAAAGAGATCTACAAAAGCAAAATGTCAATTCAACAAAAAATAAAAATACTAGAAGGCTGTAAAATGACAAGATCACAAACCCCCAAATAGCAATGGAACGATCAATAATTGGCGTAAACAAGGACAGAGTAAAAAACCAAAACGTAAAGAGAACGAAAGCAAGAGACTGCAGGTACATGGATAAAAAACAAAAGGTGGGGAAGATAGATAGGAAAAACTAATAATGGATTGGACACCACTACAGGGGAACAGAAAGGTGGGTAGACAAAAGACTAGGTGGGAAGATGAAATTACAAAATTTGCGGTAACAGCATGGATGTTAAGAGTTCGTGATCGCTGGAGCAAAGTAGGGGAAACCTATTCCCAAAGGTGGGGGGCGCACTAGTTCAAGATATTCTATATGTATTATACAAATTGCAAATAAAGGCTATACTACCACTACTTATCACAATAATATGATAATGGAATGAAGTACTATTGCCACTGGCTTATTCTCGATTTCCCCTTTCAAATGATACCCATATTGCTATTTCGATAGGGAATATTTTGGAATACTTCGGAATTTTCAGGGAATACTTCGACATACATGACGAAAATTAAAGCATATTATACGCTCATATTGGACCCCTTTTCAGAACATAGTTTTAGAATCCCTATTTATTTCTCAGTCCAAGGGACGTTTTATTCCCGTCTGCAAGTTCAAGAAAATGGTCTAGCTATCAACATTGCTTGAAGTAAATTGTTTGTTCTTTCTAAAATCAAAGAAGAGCGTACTGAACTGAAATACTGGGTGTTATTATATCATCTTCATCGTTCATGAGAATGAGGGAGAACCTGTAGAAACTGAGCAACCTGCAACGTATAACTTTTTTTAACGTTGTCGTTCATTTTCGTTATTTTCTTGTTTGAAAATGGAAGACCGCAGATCAGAGTATGATAAAATGGGTGACAATTAGAAAGGACCTAATGTGTGATGAATTCACGAGGACTGAATGCTTGTTTTCATTTTCATTCTGTTTTATTCCAGCATTCTACAGCGAGCAAGTGAACCTGTTTCAGCATTCTACAGTGAGGGAACGAACTTGTTTTCGAATTTTGAACATTCGAAGCAAAAACCCTCTCGCATTACGCGAGTAGCGTAATAATTTAAACTGCATTACGTCATTATTCGACCATACACTGAAGAAAAAGAATAAATGCAATCTGAAGAGGACAGTCCCTCGAACGTGTCTATCGTACCAAGAGGCCAAAAATAGGCGACACTTCCTCTTTTGCCCGCCCCGCAAAATGTAAATCCCGCGCTGCACCCCAAGCCTCTCTCCCTATTTGCAACTATTCTATGAACTTACTATTCAACATGAGGAAGTTTCTGTACTTTTCCGCTGACTGACAACGCATTACGTCAACAGGGAGTTTTGCATTTTCCCGTTAACCAATACCACACAAGACTATTCATTAGTCTAAAGGCGATTACATAATGGCGGAATATAGTGTTAGTTAGCAAGAGTGTAAAAACTCCCTATGCCAAATTCGCCCTTACTGATGAGAAAGTAAAAATACTTAGGACGATTTACATATGAAATAATATAAATACTTCAATTATAGCGCAAGTCAGCTTCCAGTCTCAACATCATAAGAATTAACAATTAACGTGTGCTTCAGCGCTTTAGCCGTAGTTTATTTCACCTTCAAATGTTAATGTGTATGATAATGCGTAAACAATGCACACAAAATCAATAAGCGCAGTCTACGTTTAAGAAGATGGTCTATGATTTGCACTCTTCCACTAATGAAGAATTGGGAGTGTTTTGCTCTCTTCTATTAACAGATACCCATACTCAACTAGTCTCAAGACCACTGATAATGAATGGTCTCTATTTGACAGGTTGGTGGGAAAATGCTATGTCTGCATATCATAAGTTTTTACACTTTTCCACCAATTTTAGGAGATGCAAGTGCAACGTTACTGCCTTTGAACTAATAGTCTCTATTTGATAACTGTGGAATACAACATCAGTTAGCGAAAAGGTACGAAAACTCCTTCCACCAATACCAGGCGAGTAAAAACTTATTCATTTCTTCATCGGCAATTACATGATCCCCTACAGAAGACTGTATCTATCAAAACAACGCGACCGCCTTTGGACTAAATATAATCCGTATCTCATAGCCGTAGAATACAATATCAGATAGCGAAGACGTACAAAAACTCTCTTCACCATAGTTCACCAATAGTGACAAATAAAGAATATTCATTTATCCACAGGCAATCACATGATCCCCCAGAGAAAATAGTATCTGACAGCGGATAAATGCAAAAAACCTGCCTCGTTCACAAATTTTTGCATTCTTCAGCTAACCAATACAGACCGTACTCTGATGCGGGCAGATACCATATTCCAAGTATTATATGACTGTTTCTCGACTAATGCGGTCTCTATCCCACACCAGCCGCATCTGGCATCCGTTAGCAGTTAGCGGAAGACTGCAGAATCTACTTAGTAGCTGGAGACGGATACTGTACTCTACTAAGTGCAACCGATTATCTTTGAATTAGGAGTACATACATCTGTTTTACATTCTCCGAAATATCACATACTCTGCTAAGGAATGACTGGCTCCGCATTAATGAGTAGTCATTATTTCACAATAGTAGAACAAGGTGGAAAAGTGCAAAACTGTTCAACTGTTTGAAAATCCAGAAGCAATCACATAGTACTTTGTACAAGTAGAAGACAGCATCTGTTATCCTGAGAATGCAAAAACTACCTATTAGCAGCTAA
This sequence comes from Acanthococcus lagerstroemiae, assembly GCA_031841125.1. Taxonomy (NCBI): domain Eukaryota; kingdom Metazoa; phylum Arthropoda; class Insecta; order Hemiptera; family Eriococcidae; genus Acanthococcus; species Acanthococcus lagerstroemiae. Next base: position 39,558,602 of record CM063112.1, read on the forward strand.
CAAATACTGTATTCTGCTAAGTATGGATACTGTACACACTGTAAGTACCACATAACTGTCTCAAGTGGAAAAGTGTCAACACGTCCTGTTTGTTAGTCCAGAAGTGATTACATAGTACCTTGTAGAAGACAGTATTTGTCAGCAGAAGAACGCAAAAACTAACAACTGACACATATTGTATTGTGCTGAGTACCACTTGACAGTCCCGGACATCATATTATACATTATGCTTGTTACCTTAAGAATGCAATACATACTACCCATCAGCAGCTAACATATACTGGACTCTTGTTAAGTACGGATATTGTGCACATTCTGCTAAGAACCATGTGACAGTCTCAAGTGAAAAAGTGCAGAAACGCCCAGCGGTTTGTTAGTCCAGAAGCAATCACGTAGTACTTTGTACAAGACAGTATTTGTAAGCTGAAGAATGCAAAAATTAGCAGCTGACACACACTGTATTCTGTCAAGTACCACGTGACTGTCTCCAGTGGAAAGTGTAAAACTGCTCTCCAGAAACGTTGACACGGTATGTTTAGAAGACAGTGTCTGCCAGCAAAATAATACAAAACTATCCAGTAGTCTCCACCTGACATTTGCGGAACACGGAATTAGCGAAGCGACAACGTGCAGAACCTGACCTGTTCAGCATCCCCCGAACAAAAACACAATAAAGGTTATTAACACCACATACACTTCTCAGAATTTCAATTCCACCCGGCTAACACGACGTGTCTCATAAAATCTGCCCGTAAATTCGCCTTCCTTCTTTTTTTTACTTCCAAGTAACTTAGACACACATTTTACTGCCTCGTTATATACTCGACACGCAGATGGGATTTGTGCCCACTGTATTTGAGCGAAGGCTAATCCTCTCTTACCACTTTTCAGCGAATCGAATATACGTCGCACGGTGAAATAAAAAAGTCTCCTCATTCTCAAGCCGGACGTCACGCCGTCATAAGCTATCTTATGAAAGAAAAACTTATCAAAGAGTCGACCCGCGGAATTAAGTAATTATTATATGTACAAGAAAAAAAGAACACCGAGCTATTTCATTACTTCGAAAACGCGATTTGTATAATTTGGCTGGCAGTTCGAAGGCTTCAATTGGCTTGTAATATTTGATGCTCTGTTGCCACGTGACTGACGAGTATAATTAATCTAGATGGCATTTCGGAAAGACTGACGCACTTTGAAATAGTTTCTTCGTAAAGCAAATCTCTGAAAACATCGAGAGTTGTTGCACACTCGCAGTACAGAGACCGATACTTTCTTGGACTATTGCAGCTATACGCTACAGTAGGTGGAATTTCAACGTGACCTAGTTCGGCGTGAATTACGACTTCGCCTTCCCGCCTCTACTAATCATTCAGCTTCGCACATTCACTCAATCCGGAATTTCTTATCTCCCAATTTTTTATTTCACGTTATAAAATTCATAACGACCGTGCATCTCACAGCCCAGCTGATACATGCGATAATCATTCACCGAGGCTTAATCAAGAGCAAAGGTTAATTAAACCGTTCTCAAAGCTTCTACACTTATAGGTGAAAATATTTTCCGGAGGAAAGAAAATAACTCGATATACAAATCTAAAATTAAAGTGCCATTTTTATCTTCTGATGACTGATACAAAGATATTTAAAACCGACGATGACCTATTCATATCCTGCAACTCTGAATAACAAGTAAATCAATCGCAGTTTGGAAAGCACGGATACAAGCATAGTTTTATTAGGTGCACCACACTAGTTAGCTCCTGGATCTTGATATTAGCTCTGGCTTCGTTTATCCCCATATGCAAAAACCACCACTAGGAATGCGGGATGATACACTTGAATAACACTCAACATTTGAAGATTTGAAAGACTTTGCAACTATCGTTACAGAAACATTTCCAAGGAGCATAGTGCGTGACCGCTGAAAAAGGGCACATGCTGCCTTAATAAAAACTGGCTTACAACTTTCTAGTTGAGTCCATCATCGCAGTTCAAAAAAATATTACTTTTTCTCCTCTCTCGAGCGATCACTCATGACAACAGCAAGACGACAAGCATACAGAATGTTGCATGTGACCGGGTTACTGCATGAATTTCCAGAATCCCTGACGATTCAAGTTCTTCCGGGCCCATTTCGGATGTTAGCACATGCTGTCTTAATAAAAACTGGCCTACAATTTTCTAGCAGTTCAAAAAAAGATTACTTTTGTTACTCTCTAGAGCGATCATTCATGACAGCAGCAAAACGACAAGCATACAGAATGATGCATGTGATCGAGTTACTGCTCGAATTTCCGGAATCCCGGACGATTCTAGTTCTTCTAGCACTGAATAGATTTTCCTGGCCCATCTCGGATGTCAACAGTAATATTCCTGACGTTTCAGTTCTTCCAGCACTGAATCGATTTTCCTGGCCTATCTCGGATGTCAACAGTAATATCCCTGACGGTCCCAGTTCTTCCAGCACTAAATCGGTGTTCCTGACTAATCTCGATTGTCAACAACAATACTAGGTATTAAAATGAACAATCTACACATTTCAAGATTTCATTACAAATCACCCGCGTGCATTAAATCTAAAGTGCTGTACAAATGTCGGGCTGAACAGAATTAGTCAATTTTGCAACGACAGAGTACATCAGCCAACATTCGGTTAGCACAGTCTATCACCAAAAACTCGACTCAATTCTTGCACTGAGCAGCCCAAATAGTGAATTTACATAATATCTGAAAAAATTCTTCCAGTGTGCAAACGACTATACAACTCACATGAAAAGTTCGATAGTTCGTTCCATTAACCCAGACACGCACTCGCTGTTCTCAATAGTTCGATAAATATGCCAATTCGACGGACGTCATCGGGGTTATCGACAAATTCATAATTCAGACGTCGAAGCAGTAATCACCCAATCTCACTTTAATAATTAGTGTATCTATCGCCGTATCATTCTCATTCGTACCAACGAATGAAAATCGAGAACGACCTTTACGAACTTTTGAAATAATGAGGAACGAAATAATCTAAAACAACAATTACGAGAAATCAACAAAATTCGCTAATTACCAATCATTCGTTTTCGGTCAATGATACGAATGTTTCATTGTTATCGCGAAAGCAACGGGAAAAAAGTTCATAAAAAATTCATAAAAAATTCATAAAAAATTCACGGACATTCGTACGCCGGAAACGCAAACAGATACGTTCGGAAAATGTGGGCACGTGTCAAACGATAAATTGTTATTACGAAAAAGTAAGGCGAGGGAGAGAAGAAAAGTCTGACAGAAGTTTTAAAACGTACTATTCCCCGAAACAATACTGTACAGGGTTCTGCGTTAATCAGCAGCGCAGGATTTAGGGTACGTAAGATACCTTAGTGAAAAAAAGTCTTATGTCGCATTTCAATTTTTGGACTTCGAAAACTTTTTTCGGATAACGATGGGGAGTTGAAGATTCTATAATGTGGAGCAGCTGGACAGATGATCAGTTCAGCTGTCTACCACCATCACCCGGAAAAGTTTTCAAATTCGAAAACTGAAATGTGAGGACTTGTTCTGCACTCGAAGTATCGATACAGGAAATGCGACATATAAATGTGGACGATATCTTCCATCGGTTCTTTCCGGATTTTGTATATTAACAGACATTTTGGAAGCAACCTGACTAGATGTTTTTCCAAGTCAATTCCTGCATTCCCACGAGTAAAATCAAACTGCTAGTTCATCTTGAATTCTCGATGATTTCTTCGCACGTCCAGGATATTAGCAAAATATGCTCTTTCCAAGCGCAATAACGTCTGAAAGGACAGAACCATAACAAGGAACACCATCTGAGATTTCCAAAAGTCCTTGCTTTTCCCGGTATCAAGTATGGAGCCATGGAGTAGGAAGGTGGATAGGTGGATGGAAGATCGCAAGAGGATCAACTCGACTTTTCTGAGTCATGGTCATGTGGGAGAATTCTCCCAGTCCCAAGGACGCAGAAGAAGACAAAAGCCTCAATTCTTAATTATAATAAACTCAACGTTGAAAAGAGGTGCTCTTCTATATGTTGCCAGCGTATTTCATGTTTTTTTTTTAGCCTTGTAACCAGAAAGCCGGGAAAAACCTGAAGAAGTTGGTAGTACCAGAGAGAGTTGAAAGCAACCAAGCGCGCGGAAGATTACCCAAAAGATGGTTGGACCGAAGATGACGGGCTGTGTATCAGCTATTTTCATCAGAACCGAAGGGGACGGAGATCAGTGGAGAAAAACCGCACAGGAGACTCGATGAAGATCAACTCTAGACGTGGAAAAGAAGACAGAAAAAGAATTTGCACATCAAAACAGCAGGTCTCTTGTCAGCAATACAAACTACAAGAATTCCATCCTCGAAACCAAGTCAATGCAGACATCAGGGGCGGACTAAGATATGCCATCATGCACATAAATTTTCATTTGCATTACCACTTGTTCATGTCTGCTTTTCCAGCGCCCTCCATTCCAATCACTACACCGGTCCAGAAGTCCCCTAATAACCTGCTCAAATCTTCTGAATTGAACCGGCCCATCGGGAAATTTCCCGTATAAGGCCAATCCACCCCTTGTAGACACTCAGCCACGAGGAAACAACCACTCATTCAATTTTCGATGACTTCAAACAGCAACAAGACATAGCAGATAGCACCCCAATGGAGGAATGCAACCTTCTCGAATTCAACCTAGTCTTCTCCAGTCCAATGCTTACAATATTGACATAGCATTAATGTTTTCGAACTGCAAGCACACTGGATGGTTGCAGACACTCCCACCATCAGTCCGAGATTGTGTCTGTAATATCAACCATACTCCAATTCACGAATACACTTCTATTTACTCTAGTTAGTCTACAATTACGAGCGACGAGGACGTTAACGAGGAAGATAAATTAAATCAATTCTACACTGCACAGATAATGTTCTAGATATACCGGTCACACATATCCACTGGGGTGATAAAGTCAGTATTTCATTCTCGACCAAGCTGTAACGAATTTTTCTTTCACGGGTACGGGGCTCGTGTTCCAATTTCGTTCCAATAATTCGGGAGCAAACCTGGACGCTCCCGTCCGACCGCTAAGTCTATATACTCGCGTGACGTCGTCGACATACATGCAGCGGCGAGATAATGGGCGCGTTTGTACAGCGGGCACACAGCAGAGCACAGTATAATGTCAATTATCAATTCGATCTCAGCAAATGGTTACAACAATATGATGAAACAAAAGGAAAAAGCGAATGAAGCGCGACCGAGCATGTCCTACGAACTGTCGCAATAAAATGTTGTTATAAATTCTCTCTATGTACTTATGACACTAAAGCCGTCTCCGTTTTCCCCTCACTGTCACCTCCGCTAATGCCGCTGTTACTGCCACCGGTAGATACATTCATTACAGTACGCCCGAAAACCTGAAACGAAAACCGTTGACTCTAGCGTAACCGACTGTTCGTGATTTCGTTTTTAGCCTATGATACGACTTGAGATACGATACATGTGCTGAGTAGGCAGACAAGAAAACACTGTCGATGAATGGCCGAAAGCTGACATTGATTACGTCTGCTGAGTGCGAGATTCAGCTAGACGAGATGTCCTATGCAATAGTTGTGAACAGTTCAAAGCGCTCCTTAAAGCACATCCATAGTACTTATTGGATACTTCCAACAGCTCAACCTGACATGACAGGGATAATTCACGCAAAGGTAAAACATTAGATGGTCTCTGTTAATTCACGACGACTGCACCAAACTAATGAGCAAGGTTGATAGTAATTCCCAAAGGTAATAGTATTGCTACCACTCGGCTCAATAATACATGTAGTCTTCAGAACCAGACTGCAAGCTTTACTCAATCTCAGATTATAACCAGATTGTCAGCGTAATTCGCTCATTTACACATACATTCGTCTTCAGATATTGATCTCATAGAGTCGAATCTAGATCCCAAATTGAGACTTACTTGAGCATCCAATAATTGCAAATTCCACTCCGTTCTTTCATTTTTGCTTAGTAAATCAACTTCTGTATCATTGCACAGTGCACCAGAATTCAAAGAAATCAAATGCCGTTTAACAACTCACAAGTCTCACTCATTACAATAACCGATCAACAATCATACTGAGAATTTGTTCCTTCATGGAGCACAACACCAACTGAAAAGTTTATGCAACAATCACAGAACAGTCTGAATACAATCGTCTGAACTTAACAAATCATATCATTCTCCTTATACACATGGGATTCATAGAAGAAAACAGTAACACAGGACTTGACGCTGAATGTTTGGCATTAAGGTAGGTATTTAGAACTTGGATATTTGGGAACTCTTGGCAGGAAATTTGGTGTCCTGTTGCCTAAGTGTAATTTCTAAAGTTAAACCCGGTCTTAGAGGCATGATAATTGAGCTTCCCTGTAGTTCCAATTATCCACAATTTACTGCACCAACACTGCTATACCACATTCAGTTGTAAAGCCGGGAACAGAAAACTCATAGACTGATCTCTTGAAGCAATACTTGCATTAAAGGATTTGGGAGCCAACAGGATTCATGTTTGCAACAGTAAGAGTAAGTAATGCGCTTACAGTACACCTGTCATGACTTTAATTGGTCACATCGCCTTTGTTATCCATATCTCAGTACTTTCAGCGCCACTCCTAGTCACAGAGCACTATGCCTTATGTTATTTTCATTATTAAAAGTGGTTGAGGTTCACTATAAAGCTTACAGCCGAGGATTGCTAGCACTTGGAAATTGATGCCATATATTGAGGCCCTCAGAGGGTCAATTTTCTTCTTTTCAGCAACTTTTGACACTTGATGGGTGGTACTAGTGCTCGATAAACGCGTGTTATGGCAACAGATCATTGGCTAGAAGATTTGTGGTTAGTTGTTTACATCCAACTGACACACACAAGTCCATATCCCTCCTTGGAAAATTCTTTTTTTCAGTGTATCCTATAATTAGAAGACCATTGTGGATGCTTACAGCTCACCCACTGAATAATATACAAAGAATCTAAAGAAACTTTTGAATCAAACAACTACAGATCATTATTCAGCACTTTACAACATGGACAAGTGCTTTCACCGGATTCCTTTCCAACTCCGGATAAAATTAGTGTTGTACAATTGGGCAGTTAAGTTACTTCGCGGTTCACTTAGTTCCTTACAATATCTTGCATTGAGGTTTCACATGAAACTGAATGATGCGCTATCCTAATTGAAAAGCCAACTAATCTTCGATTTGGACACAATATGAGTGCACATCTTGTTTGACAAGAATACCAGCGCCAAATGAACTTCACAGAGCCGTTACGACCGCGTAAGTTGCTTAGAATCCAAGTGACAAACTCAAGACTATACATGTAAGAGTGAAACCAACTACGAGTACTATAGAAGGGTATAACGAAGTGACACACGAATGTGGCATGACGGCAAGTTCTGTACCTTCGTTTATCTATCAGTGTATCCAGAGCGGGTGTATCATAATCAGAAAGCAATGAAAACTCCGAGCCACTTATGCGGTCGATAAAAACTGTAACGAAAATGCTGATAGTCACTGGCGTTGATCATCCAACCTCGACTCTATTGAAAGCATAACAGACGTCCAAGGGCGGTCGATAGTTGATACCAGTTCATTGCATGCCATCTCATGACGATATGTATGAAATCATAACACGATAACTCGCCATACGGGCCACGTACTCCAGTATATCAATTACACGGATGACACAATTCGACTGCATGTGCATCGAACGCCGTCCGGCTGGGTAATTAAAAAGCACCCAATTACGAGCTGCCGGCGACATTCATTGATGACCTTATCGGCCTGTACATAACGTGTACCGAAGTTATACGAGAGACAAAAAGTGAAACCGGCCCAGTTCTTTCGACCTAAAAAGAAAGAAAAAACTACACCGGGTCCGAAGATGGATTCACAAGTTCATTTCTATATGTGAGACGGCGATATAATAAACTATTGGACACAGTTACGCAATGGGTCGACGCGACTATGGAGCAAATTCTATTATGCTTAGGCTGTCTTCCCACTTAATACATATATACATACATATACCACTTGCGCAAAACGCAAATTATTTATTACATAGCAACCTTTAGAGCTAGACAATACCTTAAGAATTCTAGTATACCAGCGAATCAAACTAAAGTTCTTTCTTTCCAACCGATAAAGCGAATTAACATACAAAAACCTTCTACCAGGTTAATGTATTCCTTTTTTCTTTCTTTTCTTTCGAGAAGAGAAACGCGACCAAAGTTTGCCAACTTACTCTCGCAAAATGAAGTATGTAATACAAAAAAAGGTATTATCATACGGACGATGAATGAGGAACTGGTTCGCAGAAACGAAAGAAAAAAATCATTCTATTTTTTAATTGTTCGATGTTTCCGAGACATATGGGAACTAATTACCCGCGGGGAGTTGACAGCCGTAACAACGCACGCATTCCTCGTGCGTAAAATGAATTCGAGAAGGGGACAAAATTTCGCGTCAAGATTTTTTCCAAAATATCTGTCATTCGGTACTCGCCGCTAATCAGGACCGAGAAAACGTACAATAGAGGAAAAATGGTCGAGTGGGCGCGTAACTCCCCCTACCCGCTTCCCATCAGCTCACAATCCACTAGCTGAGTAAATTTCAAAACAATTTCGAAGCAACTTGACACGATTTCCTCTAATATAAATCATTTCCCGCACAAACCGATATGCTATAAATAGTATACGTCAGGCTGACCCAATTTCTTCCAGATAAAACAGAAGAAAACTTAGAAGTATGAAAGCTACCTAATTCAGAAAGTTTCAATAGTGAAATTTTTTCAATATCCCCTCAAATTTCGAAGCAACGGCTCTCAGCCATTCGAGTGTCAAAAAACGGAGACAATGCCATATCAGCGCAGAATATTTTCGAAGATCCGCAACGCCGCGTTTGATTTCACTTTCGATGAATGTTGACAGAGAGAATAAACGTGCTAAACCGAAATTCAGAATACACAGTTTGAATTACAAATTAATGAACTTCCACACAACACAGTTGTAAGTTTGTCGCCTTTAGGTCTATACTCGACAGTCTGTAGTCTGTACTGTGAACACAACATTATTTGCTCCTCGTAACCCGTCGGCCACAATTGTGCCGACTTTCCTCTTCCTTCCTTCGACGACACTTTAAACGAGAGTCAAACGCGAATCGTAATCGGCAGATGCTTTATCTGCGTCCATAAGTCTTCCGCCGAATGAGTCGCAAACGGGGAGATAGATACATCAACTGAGCCTAACCATACACAATGTATGATGCATTAAAACAACGATAAAAAGAGACACCAAAAATAACGTGCGTTGAAAGACGCATAAACTCTGCTACACATTAGAGCTGCATTCTATATAATTAAAACATCCCGCTATAAATACGTTCATGTTAGACCATTTTATGGTTATAGACATGCGCCTTCTGCACTTAGGTTGACCTTGCATTGAGAGATGCAATACACTTTGAATATGCGCATGCTCTAAAACCATATCATTATGTTATATACATCAGAAACCGACCAGCTGGAACTACTAAAATTACACGATAGAAGGACCTGGAATCCTAGACTCACGGAATACCAGGCAGACATAAGACATATCCCCATCTGCAACATTGCAGTCTATCAGTAAGTCTGACAGGCTAAAGTGGAAAACTGTTAAAACTAGTCAAACTACTAGATTTGCCTTCCGATTAGCTGAGCCGACACGCCTAAATAGCACCAAAATACAATCAGTTTGTTATTCCCATATTCCCACCCTTTAATTGGCTGGGTCATCCATTACACTGCATATACATACGCACTATAAGTCTCGTTTTGGCAGATAAAAGACAGACAACTTCCGCACATCATAGAATCTGAGCAATTCACATTTAAACAGGGATACAGAATGTTCCTCCAAAATGAAGAATAAAATACTGAACAAAGCTGAAAAACCGCTACATAGAGATACAGAATTGATAAGGTAACACTTCTGATATAAAATCATCAAAATGCTGCAGCCATGTTTCTCACCTCCGCCAGCTTTGCTGTCCTACAAGCTAACAAGGCAAATGCGGCAAAAGGAAAATTGTGGTTTCATTGTTATCCTCAAGATACAGTATTAAGAGGGGTACTGTCGACGCCTTCCACCAAAACATCACAACCAACATAGAACACTTCCACTAGCACCACCAAAATATCACAACCAACACAGAACACTTCTACCAGAACATCTCAACCAATATAGTACGACAATATTCGAGAGTCGGAGTTCAGATTGCAGCAGTCTTTACAGAATTTTCCAAGAAAGTTCCGACAGAATCGACTCCACAACTACTTCTCAGCGAACACTCTTAAATCCAGCTTTTTCAAGACAGACAGCAATCAATGATTCTGAAGGATAATGCGATGTGTGAGACTGACGGCTTTATAACAAAAGACCGAATAGAAGTCTCTGGGTATGAAGTAGTTCAGTGACATTTCCAATAGGCGCAGTACCACCGTTTGTAGCACTGGTCTTTCTTGAAGATGGAGTGCCAGACTATGCCAATTGGAAATGTAATTCATTTATTGTCCTCAGTCCTCCACATAGATTCATAATGAATACAGACATGGCACACCTATAAATCTATAACAATAAGCTTAATATTTCCAGAGGGTACCCCTTGACGCCACTGGCCTAAGCCTAATAATATTTCCAGTAGGCATCCACTGACACCACTGACCTGTCTTGAAGATGGAGTTAGAGACTATGCTGAGAATGTCATTCTACTGTTTCTTGCATTAAGACTTCCCAGCGGATTCACGGTGCGGTGTTGTGGGAACCAATTTGGCATTCGTGCATTGCCATACCCTCCCTCAAGTGGAAAATAAACCTGTCACAGTGCGTAGCAGTCAATAAGCAGACATATTCATAAATCTTACACGACAGACAGAAGTACAAGCACAGCTTGCGAATGTGATTTAATAGACAGAATAAACTGAATAGTAGGACTGCACATAGACAAGTCAACTCACACTATAATCCTGCAGAAAGAGCCCCACAATAAGGTTCAATATGAATAATCCAGGTGATACAGTTCGGAATTCGGCACCCACAGCGAGCTCGAGTGGACACTCGAATCATTCGCCCGATAATTCACTCACACTTCAACACGGCCAGTCAAACGCGGTGTCGCATGGAACATTACAGATAATCATTCGAACAATTCGAGTATCGTCACGAGTACTCAATGCAGAATCCAGTACACACTTAAGCCCACTATTCAATCAACCCAAACACTGAAACAAGATGTCGGTGTTGAAAGAGAAAATCTGACGTTCACCTCCAGCTATGAATCGGCGCACTCTCCACAGGAGAGGAGATAACAATTCAAGACACCAACATTACTAAATAAAACTACACGAAGATCACGTCAGGGATAATTATGTTTGTTACAGTACAAGACGATGTACGTATGCCAAACTGACCCTCAAGACACTGTACTCCAGTCTGCATCGCGTCAGAAACCTGAAGGCCATGTCATGTCACAAATGATGCACGAAGTCTTGCTCATGAGTAGAACAATCTTTTTTGAACACACGACAGTGTATCTTAGTACCGCAACACTATTTCTAGATTCCTCTGCCTAGCCCATTGGCAGAGTGAGCTTTAACAAATGGATTTCCTTCCTGTTTGAATTAACCTCGCCACATCAAGCAAAAAAAGTGTGAGAATGATCACACCTGTGGCGATGGCGCTGGGCGCAAGTGTGAACCATTTCATCAAACCGAGAAAACGAGATCAACTGGTATAATGGTAGAAGATAAAAGGAAAACAGCCGTCAAAAAGCGGTCCACGGTGCTCCATAACAACAGCGAGTCTCACCCCAGAACTGCCACGAGTGAATCAAAGAATCGGCACGCGCGAACGATGACAGTGACAAAGGACTCTTTTGCTTTCATTATCTGTTTTCCGGAAGCTGTGTTGGACATGGTGAGAAGTTGCACGTGGGACTATGGGGCATAATGAACCGGCTTTTACTCCTGTTTTCCTTTTCCCCTAGCCGCCACTATGATACTGCGTACTGTGCAGGCTAATGGTGCGTCACATTGCCGTCATCTGGTGAAAACTGAGAGAAAAGGGTTGGCCCTCATTAGAATGTAAACGAGAATACTGAATACTACAACTTTGTTTATGTTATAATCTGGTCCATTGCGGCGACTAATCGTCTCAATTTTCAACTGGCGTCAACCAAAACTGCTGTCTCACTCGTCACTCTTATGACCCCGAGCAAGATGAAAACTGATTTCAGCCGGTGGTTACTGGAGCTCCGCTGACAGGGAAGAAAATGTATTTCACTCTTCTGAACTTGACCTCAACAATTGCCAATAACGGTTGAAAAAATGTGTAATATTAACAAGTCTCTATGAAGATAATTATCATTATCTGAATCCTACATTCGCATGAATTGTGTGGAACGTATCACTGCGTTATCAGTTCGAGCGAAATAAATAAACCGGTTGTCGATTACTGAAAAAAAAAATTAGAAGCTAACACGTGTGGTATAGACACCGCTCCAAATATTATCAGAATACCAGCCAATATACTTCCGGACCAGATTTCCCGAGTAGTCTCCTTTCACAAATTACACCAAATCCGCTCAAAATTTCCACTTTCTACCGGCGAATCATTTAGCAACGCGGACCATAATTATCTTCCACTTTTCGAGACTCGAACCCATTTACACCGGTCGCATTGTACACCTTACATCCTGCACCGGATGTGTGTGTCTAGAGAGTAAGAGCACTCAATTCTACACACCGAATACGAAAAGATCAATTTAGATATTTTCGGCTGATAAAATAATAGAAGGGGTGCATAATATTAAAATGTCTGAGGCTGCACACCGACCCACCAGACAGACGCGGAAAACCTCCCAGAAATAAGGTACTTAGTGATTCGATCCATCTTCCGAAAAGTTTCAGCGCAAGCTCGAAACTTCAATTTTATCAACACGTGGGAAAAGTTTCGCTTTTTCTTTTCTTTTCTTTTTTTTTTTTTACATCACAACTAACCCGATATCTCGAACACAGCACACGAACTCGCCGTCCGCTGTTAATTAAAATTAATTTTCGCGTGAATTATGAAAAGCGAAATAGATTCGTGCGCGCGTGTGTGTGTGCACGATAAAACAGTACACCAAGTCGGACACGTGAAAAATTTCACATCTGCAATTTAAAGCAGCAGTTAATTGTTACGATATGTCTGCCAGTCTAGTCGTTTGTAATTGGAACAGTTTCATTAATGTGTGTTTGACATAATATTTCTACGCACGAGACCTCGGGTCGCTAGCTCGGTCGAATTCACTGGTGAGACCGTTCAAGTATACACTAGAGAATACAACCAACTCACAGCCGTGTGAATTGAGTGCCATTCATATGTTCCAGTTGGAGTATGCTAAGCAAAATTATGCAATTTTCCTAGGCTGGAATTTACACGAGTTTACAAAACGAGTGAAACCATCGCTGACACAACTGCACGTTCCATTGACTAATACGAACAGGAAGTTGCTGGCTGAGTCGTGGTACAGGTGAACTAAATCAGAGGCTAGAGAGGTATTCCTCAAATCCTCAGGATAGTGAGAATAAGGACATCCACAATGATTCACAATCACGCACTAATATTCGCCGCCGGTATCTTAAAACTTGCACATGCCTGAGTTCCTTTTATAATTTACAGGTACCGGATGTAGTCCATGGCGATATAAAGGGGAAATGTTTGAAAATTTTTAAACAGAAAAGAAAACACTTCTACATTATGTAACCGTACAGTCAACTGATAAGCTTGCCATTAACGGCAAGCAGATATTTATCGACACTTTCATCGGTAGTGAAATCGACGAAACTGTGTCACCTTATGACATCGATTCGTAAAGTACGATTCCAAGGTCGCCTCATGGAAAATCAAATCGAAGAGAAAAAACAGTAATATCTAAGAGGATGAAGTAAAAATGAATTTAGTTTACGAATTTGTACACATGTCAAGTGATACAGCAATTTGATAGCGAAGGAATCATAAAAACGAACATCGAACTCATCAACTCATAAGGCAGTAACAGTCAACATTTCAAAATTCGTGTTTATAAAATACGAATGTGAAGAGCTAGAGAGGTATTCAACAGAGTACTTTTATTGTCAGTAATCCATTACAAAAACTCAATTTGTTTCCACGTATTTTCTTCCACAGAGAACGTCTAATGGTATACATTTTTGATTTCCTAACTCTCACTATACAACTGGAAGACTTTATCAAGTCGAAGATACTCTCTAACGGGACACGCACATACCCCGCTATGTAAATATTCATTATATAGTACAGTAAAACAATACTATACTAGATTACTGTCATATGCAGTCAAACACAGTCTTTACAATGAGAATGCAGTCTGAAAACCAGACACACAGACCATAAAAAGCGATATATGATTCTCATATGTAAGCTCAGCCATCAGCAAGCAGGAATTCAGAAGTTTTTACTCTATAACGTGTTCAACAACATATGGAGAACTGAGTGCAAGAACAGGTGAATTAGTTATTAGCAACAACAGATTATGTTACCTAAACTTCCAACATGATATTGGTTAGTACAATCTGTTACTACAAAGGAATGAACTTCACCAATTCTTGTACTTGGCCATTGTTACCTAAACTTCCAACATGATATTAGTTAGCACAATTGGTTACTGCAAAGGAACAAACTTCACCAATTCTTGTACTTGGCCATCCATTTGAGCAGACAAAGGAGCTCAGTAAACCAACTCAGGAATACTTCCTCATAATCTAAACTATACATGAAGAACTTTTCATAGGCTTTGGAATACCAAAATGAAGGAAACGCAATGGCCTACAAATCAAGCGCACAGCAGATTGCATCACTGAGTACCCAACCTTACTCATGAGTCAAAACTACCTTAGATTTGAATCATCAATAAATTATGAACAGTAATCGCATCAACTGTCAACATGCGATACAATAACACTGAATGGGTCATTTCGCCCAGAGAACGCCACAACAATCTTGAATTAACTGACCTTATCCACGATATTTTTTGTAGGTAAACAGCTCAAGTCAATCATTTCTGAAGAGCTTCAGATACCACAACCACAAATACATACTTCAGCATACTTAAATAACCAATATAAATTGGGCTGACTGAACCACACAGTTAGCAACCAATTAAGTTGACTGAACTACACAGGTTAGTAACATTCATAACTGATAAATCTTGAAATTAAATATGACCCAGCTTTAGAGAGCTTGAATTTTTCTGCTGCTGTACAATGCCACGTTTCAAATATCTACTCTAAGTTAGCATTTCTTTTGAATCAATTAATCCAACCAGAATAATTCTACATGATATACAGCAAAAACTATAATTTCACTTCAACTATGGACAAACGAACCCATATTAAGTTCCAGCAAATACTACTGAAAATAGCTTTCAAATATTCTTATTGAATTTAGATGCCTTATCTAAAGAATACAAAAATCCTGGGGTACTTCACAAATAATACTACACACCAACGTCACCAATCAAGAAATTATCGAGTAGACATTCAACTTTATGAAAAATTTAGATACCTCGCTATTTTACAATTAAAATAACAACATCTAACAGTACTTAATAGCTTTCAAATATTCTACTGAATTTAGATGCCTTATCTAAAGAATAAAAAAAAAAAATGCTAGGGTTCTTCACAAATAATACTATACACCAACGTCACCAATCAAGAAATTATCGACTAGACACTTAACTTTATGAAAAATTTAGGTAGATACCTCGCTATTTTACAACTCAAATAACAACATCTAATAGATTTAAAAATAAATACTAGGGTACTTCACAAATAATAGTACACACCAAATCACCAATCAGGAAATTATCGAATAGACATTTAACACGAAAAATTTAGGTACCTCGCTATTTTACAACTAAAATAACAACATCTAATAGTACTCATAACCAGAAAGAGGATAAGTAAATTCATATTATTTCAGTAAAAGAAACGCCAAGGTTAAAAACTTTGTATAAGAACCTTCTTTCTCAGATATGAGTTTATGACTTGGCACTTCTTATACCGAGGTACAGATTTGTTCAAATTTTTTCCCACATATACAGACATCGACAGAGAGTGAAATCTTATCATACGACTCAATGAGGATCCTATTATGACACGATGCAGTCAAATTTTGAATCAACACTAATAGTTTATTCAGCAATTTCTTATACTAATAGATATCAGCAGCAAGTACAAAGCTAGATATGAATCAAGATAAGACTGGCTTATACGTTATGGGCTGTAATGTAAATTTGGGATTAATTAAGAGTCATTGGAGGCGAATGACTGCAGTATAGTGAAGACTACAGCTCATCTGACGAAGGACTAACGAGGAACAGAAATAAATGCCAAAACGTACCCCTATACCTAATTCAAAATCACACAGTAAAGTTAACAGAAGGTAATTTCAATGGAATCCAGGCCAACTTTAATTCATATGATACCTAATTCAATCTACACCGAAATTGGCATCTGATTCAACTGATCAATACACTGACTATAATTCATTTACATCAAATATTTTTAACACTGAAAAACTTTTCATAATTACAATGATACAAGTTTGAACTTGTTACTCTGATCATCGTAACAGTCCAATTCAGAAGATCTAACACACAAAGGTTCTCAGTGTAAGAAATCAACAAGACGGCATGTTTACAGGTAAGTTTTAGCTCTAACCATTCACCCAAATCGTGAGAAAATGAATACATACACGACACAAGACTTGGCATGATTTTTCAAGAAAGGAGATCTTATCACAGTCCATCTGGCTACCACAGGCATACAACCTCATCTCTTTCAAAACGCAGAACCAGGGAATCGTACAGTTTTAGTGTGGAATTTTCGATTAACATGGTCAATTTACCAGAAATGAAAAGCGTGACTGGCTGTTATCTACGCAGGTCAGCTGGTTTTAGAAAACGGTGCTAAAAATAGAGAGGTATTTCTTGATACCTCAGTGAAATGAATCGAGGATTCTACCTTAAATTCATTATTAACACATTTAGCGTTTTGCATAATTTTAAAACTTTTATCGTAGGCTGAAGAAATTTTTCAAATGTTTTCGTAATTTGGTGTTGGTCACCATTGACCAACATGGCCCTGCGAGAAAGTGATGTGTTAGTCAGCATTAACCAACACGGCGTTCACTGTGGAAATGAAATTATACAGTCAACTACAGAGAATATAAAAAATTCCGTATTCTTCAAGAAAAATCTACCATCTATTCCGGATTTTCGTTTCCAATCATACACCTCGTTCAAGAGCACCTATGTATGATACCCAAAAGATAATTTTTCATTTCACTCGCGGGTGTTATCGGAGAATTTGTGAGCGATGAGGTAGTTGGCGTCATTCTACCACATGGTAAGCCCAAAAGCTCTATTTGCCAAAGAAGCCAAAGGAAAACCAAACCTTCCAGCAATACAGGCTAGAAAATTCAGGAATTTGAGGCAAAAATAAGGATGGCTAAAATATGGCTAGTGGACATCACAGTTTCATAGAGTCAACAAATCTCAAAGAATCTCACAATATGCAATTTGGATATTAGGTACTAGAATGACAGCAACTTTAGTGAAATACATCTTACAGTATCACGAGCAGGGTTCCGAATGAATGAGAATAAAATTTCAGTCATTTAAAACAATAATTTAGAATTGTTTCCAAAATTTCGCTTATTTATCAATTTACTGAAATTTCGGTCATTTCCCTCTAATAATTTATTACAAATTAAAGGAAATTGACTGTCTTCTCATAATTTGGAACGTCTGATCACAAAAGCTGAATACTGACCATGAATGGGGTAGAACTTTCATAAGATTAAATTCACACAAAATGAATTCAGTCAACATGGAACAGTTGGATGCTATTCAGCGTAAGGGAACCAACCAACATATGCAAACAAAATGAGTTATTAGTATCGTTTGAAAGAGCGTAAAAAGTAGATGTTGGAAAAAGCCTATCAGTAAACGCTGTGTCATATTAGTTTTTACATGGCTCTTGAACTTCAAATTACGTTTTTTCAAAAAACAGATTTTGCTGGTTGGTTACTTTACGCTGAATAGCGTCCAGTTGCCGGTATAAGTCTTTATCAATTTATCCGGCCCAGGACTCAACAGTGTGGCCCGCACAGAAGATGGGTAAATACTTCAAGCTCAAACTGTACCTCAAATACAATCCTGCTGTCCAAATTAAAATTACACACATCTGAAAATGACAAGGGAAAAGGATCTAAAGATAGGGTTTCCTTAGGTCCCTTCCCCAGAACATCAGAAGATAATCACACGTTCAAGTCACTTCAAGTTATCAGAACAGAGAACTGAAACTTTCGAGACTAATGGTATTGTGTTGACACAGGTTCTTGGAGCTGATGTGGAGTGTGGACAACGGTTTAAAGCTGCAATCAGGGTTTCAATTAAAACGCAGTAAGGATTGGATAGGTGGCTTCAATGAACTGCGCAGACGAAGCAAAAGGGAGCTGGGCCAGATTTCAATACGGTTCCCAACCCACTATGATTCCTATTACAAGAGTGGACGAGAACAATTCAGTCAATAGGACCGATACCTTCGACAGCCTAATACCAGCAACTGAACGTTTACCGGCTTAACTGTGCAGACACTTAAGGCAAGCAAAAGATAACAAAATGTCGCTTACCTTCCAGTTTCATGCCGACTTCCAAGCACTTTTGGAACCGGCAAAACGGGCATCGCTTCCGCTGGGTCTTGTCGATGTGGCAGCTGCGCTCGGCGACGCACGTGTACACCTTCTTATTTTGGACGGTTCGCTTGAAGAATCCCTTGCACGATTCGCAGGTCAACAGACCGTAATGGTAACCAGAGACTTTGTCTCCGCACACCGGACACAGCTCCTCGATGCACTCTTTCGTATCCGGTAGGTCGGCGGACGGCGGCTGGTTCGAGCAGATAACGTGATGCTGCTGGCCGATACCCTGCGGCGAGTAGCTGATGACGCCGCTGGTCACGGCCACCTCCATGCCGGCGTTATTGGCTGCACCTGTACCCGGAAACAGATACGAAGTGTCGATATTACTAAAATTGTAATTCAGCATATTGTGCTGCTGTTGTTGCTGCTGCTGCTGGCTTTGCTGCTGCGGCGCCGACTGATGGTGCTGCTGCTGCTGTTGCTGTTGCTGGGGTGCGGACATCGCGTTCACCGTGTACAGCGGCGGCGAATCGTATAGCGGCGGCGGCGGAGGCGCGATACTGACGGCGTGGCCGGCGGAATTGGAGCCGGCGTTGTCCACCACCGGCGAGCCGTTTCCCTGGACCGCGCCTCCGCTGCTGTGGCCGGGACTATTCAGGTTGAACCCTAGCGAGGCTAGAGAGGACGCGTGCTGATCCATAGCCGATATCATAATCCGATGCTCATCACCATACAAGATACCGGGGTTCCGGGGGAGAGAGGGTGCGTTGGTGGCAGTTAGAGTGTACGGGTTGCTCTCTGGACAGCGTAGAAGGCTGCCGGGAAGTAAACACAGGTACGAAGTGACGAACCAATCTCAAGTCATGCCGGTGCACACCGCAAATACTGGACGATCATGACAACCGTATTCGCGAAACAATCATTATTCGAATTTTAAATACGATCACATAACATACAATCGGGTAACGAACATCGCGCAGCAAATTCAACGGGCACCAAAAAAAGATCGACGCAGAGGCGATATACTGACACCCGAAGTCGATCGTCGTCACTGCGAGTAAATGAAAAAAATAGAAAAATTTTCTCCCCGAAAACTTTTTTCGAATACGCAAAAATTATGTGTACCGAAAAAATTTAATAAAAATATCGAAAAACCCGACAAAGATGAACGAGAGAAACGAAATCGACGGCGATAAAAAACTATAAGGTAACCACGAAGGTTCGGTTGCGGTAGGACACCGACGGAGTGTATACGCGAGAGAGGAAAAGAAACAGAGAGAAAAAAAAACGGGCGAGGTAGAACAGGTAAGCGCGTTTTACAAAACGACGATAGTAGTATGTAATAATAACGCAACAGCGGCGGTAATAATGGAAAGAGGACGCATCATAGCCGAAGAGAACAGACGACCGAGCAGTATGAACACAAACTGAATCGCGGGAAAAAGCGGAGCGCGCGGACGAACTCCCGCCAAACCGGCCCACTCGACCCACCGTACCCCGCACGCCGCTCCCGCACGAACGCAACCACGTTTAGGTGGCGGCGTTGATTAAGAGGAGCGAGAGAGGAGCGAGACCGAAAGACACACAGCCAGAGAGAGAAAAAGTCGTCTGCGCGTCGCTCCCGCTGCCTCGAACCAAGAACACAGAGAAAAGCTGGTACTGAATTTCTTTCGCTAAGTTCAGTAGTTCGCTAGTATCCGAAATATAGGTTGGTACAACTGTGACCGAATTTACTTCGGTGGAACTTTTCGAAGTACACCATCAACGGGGCGACATCTCTGACTGCAGAGTACATGAACTGACAATAGTAATATCAGGTTGAAACTGGAATAGGCGGTCGAGAGGAATGCCTTGATACCAGTATTCAGAGAATGAACACTGGCTCTCAGGTCTCAGAATACTGGTCACCGCTCCAGCTTCAACTGAAACTACATTTTTGGCCATCCATTTGCAGTCTAGTACGACAAACGGCCGATAGGAAAATTCAGTTTCGTGCTAGTTAGTCGAACTCTGATTGGCCTTTGTGCAAGGCATACAAGGGGTTCTCCCGTCAGCCATTTTTCCAAGTCTCGTTTCACGAGCGATTGTCTAAAAGTGATACGCGATTTTCGGATCGACTGATAAACCAAAATGTCTGACAGAAACACATATATAGGAGCCCTAGTGTTACGAAGTGTACCAAACCCTTTTTACGAAGCCCATTTAAGGTACAAAGGGCGCGAGATCGCTCAGCCCGACCAGCTCCAGGTGTACCAACCGCAGCAAAAAGATCAGAAGTTCGGTAACTCTTTTATCACTATACGCGAACGATTCTCAACGACTGCACTAGCAAGGGCGACATCAAGCATCAACATCACTGACCCAAGCACAGCGCGATTGATGCATACAATTAAGAGCACGCGGGGAGGGACCCAGCAGAACATCGTACTGCACGTTACAACGCAACATATACACACACACACACGCACACCCATATACCGCGCACCAACATCCACACGGCATACGTGTACCGACGCGGTAACACTGTAAACGCGCTAGTACGACGAAGACAGAACGAGACAGCCAGTCAGACGAGGGAGAGAGAAAGACGTGCACAAACACAGCCGCGCACGAACCAACACGTACACAAAGACATGCCGAGCCGGCTACGTAAACGCGCGCGCCGGGGGAGGGGAGCGTTACTACATGTAATAAGTGAAAGTGACGGGGACTACCGACCTACTTTCCGAGTATTGCTTTAAGTTGTTATGAAGTCGCGCGCACACACGCACACACGGATACGCGGGCGGCGCGACGCGAGAACCCGCGGGGAAGGGAAACAGGGCGCAGGAGGCCACCCCGCCGAACACGAAACTCTTTGAAAAACCGTCGTCGCTGTCGTCGCGAGCGAGCGACAAAGACGCAGCCGCGGAGCGAGTGAGCCGGCGAACTATTCAACGGCCGCGGACGGGGTGCGGAGGAAGCGCTTTTGCCCCTGATGCTAGCCTACTGACCTACTTATTAATCTCCTACTTTATTTCTGTATATTTATCGCACTTCGACTCTCTCGCTGCGGCCCCGTCCGTCTCCTCGGTTGCACTCCCGACTCCGTACCTCCGTACACATCAACCATTTTTCCCACCGATACCGCGCCATGCCTTCTCAATGGCTCGATGTGCGAGAAAACAACTACAACGATGTCGATGATAATAGCGATGCAGCAAGAAAAAAAAACAAAAAACTTGCAAGCTCGAAGCTCGACCGCTTCGAATGCAAGTCCACCGCAAATTGCCGTTCGCGCGCGCGGTCCCCCCAAAAGGTACGCGACACCTACAGGTGCTTTTTCGGCTGCAAAGGACGCCGTCGACGACCTTGACGCGACGTGACGAATAAATTTGAACGAGTTTGACGACGACTCGTACGCGCGCGGTGCGAGTATAATGTGTATGCACCGTTTGCGCTTCGAAAAAAAATTTCGATTCGGCACGAAGCTCGCTAATCGATGTCGGGAATTTAGAACGTTTCAAGGTCACTACGTGTGCTGACCGGCGGCTCGAAAGCTCTTTCGCTCTTTCAAGTCGTCCATCCGTATCGAAAAGCCAGCTCAATGGGACAATTCTCGCCAATCCCACCGCGGAGCCGTATAATTAGCAGACCGCGTCGTGGTCGCATTTTGGAGACCGACCTTTCGACAAACGAACGAACACAGCACACACATGCCGTATAATAAACGTTAATTTGGTCATAAAAGAAAACTTCAATTGGGAGTGCAAAATTTGGGGTCGTTTAATTTACGTAACAATTGAAGAAGGGAACCCCGTCCACGTCCCTCATACCGAACCGTTGTAATTCCCTCCCATTTAATTTAATACCCATCGAAAGTAAAAGTAAAATCCATACCTTGTTTACATGCTGGTTGACGGACTGACGTAATTCGAGGTTTATCTATGTTCTTTTTTTTTCTGTTTTTTAATGGATTTGCGAACACCGATTTTCCATTATTACGGTTTTTTTTCTGTCTGATTGGCTTCCGATACGTCCGTTTCCTATTTAACGTACCAAATAAGTTTCGATTTTTTTCTTTTCGTCTTACATCGAAACAACGAGAGATAAATAGCCAAGAATCACGTTACAATTCAAGGGGTGGGAGGCTGAGGTCTATTCAATTTATTAGGACGCAATACAAAATCTGAATTCAAGTTGAACATTACAGATCTGACGAGTGGCGAGTAAGGCTCGGGTTCTCGAGCTTTCGCGTATAAGTGCCTTTCCAAAACGCAGAATGTCCATTTTTTTCATTTTTCATTTCTGCGAAATCAAGCAATGAAACCCACGCCCAATTCACCGACATTTCCTCGTCAAAAGCGAAAACTCATTTTCCTACATGTTATGACAATAATAGCCAGTGAAAAAGCTACTTCCAAGACACAGTAAGTCCATCAACTATGTGTAAGTTATTCCAGTTTTAAAACACAGAAAGTCCAATTTTTGAATTTTTTTTCAGCTACTCGTAATATTTTTGCAAATAAAATTAGTTTTAAAAACGAAAAGTCTAGGTTGTACCCGTTAAGGTAGCCAGCTTGTGTCAAAAATTAGAATATAAAAATCAAAATTGAGAAGATAGTTTCGCTTTTCTTTTTGAATAATTTAAAAATATGGAACAGCGTTTTGGGAAGGCAGAAAGCACCCATCACATTATTTCGTATGCAAGTTTATTGGAAATATCAGGTCCATATACAGGGTTTCTACCATATTTCGAAAATATATGACTTTATATGACCCGAAATCGGGACGAAGGCTGTTGCTTCAAAACACTGTTGAACTCCCCACCCCCCACCCCGCAAAAAAAGAAACATGGATGTTATTTTGCAACTGTTCTAATGCTGAATCTAAACAGCTGAGAGCTGCTTAGATTTAACTGTAGAATGTTTTCAAAGCGCGACAGCATGCAGTAACACAATGAAAATTTACACAATATAACCTTTTGCTAGATGATTGGAGCGGCCCCATTTGCCAAAGGCACATTGATACCTTATTGCTGGGCCTTTCAATCTGTGTCTTGCTACATACTGCCTCATTTAGCAATATTCATAATACTGTCTGATACATTATAGAGCATCACAAAATAGATAACTTTTCTTCTCCTTGTTCTAATCTTTATACGACTTCGGCTGAAAATACAAGACTTTATAAGACCATTTTCAAATATAGCACTTTATACGACTTATATGACTTTATATGACCGGTAGAAACCCTGATATACATATGTACTTGGCGGAAAGATAAATAAGAGCATATCCTTGCCTGAGCAAAACGAATTACCAGCCGCAGGGGCGCAACCATAACTTTTTTTTTGGTGGGGCTAGAATTGAGAAAAAAACTTGAACAGAGGTAAAAACTTCATTTGGTACCTGCCTGATTTCCCGATGCGCAAAATCCCGCCAGTTACCCGAGTAACTAGAGGGGAACTAAGGGTAACTGTTGGATTTCTGGGTAACCTGAGGGTAACCGAGGGTTGCAAATGGGTAAATTTTTCGCGGGTAATGGAGGTAACTGATTGCACATCGGGTTGGTACCTACCTATTTTCATGAATTGATTTTGAAAAAATTTCGAATGGGGGCTACAGCCTCCCAGCCCCGTCCTTGGTTGCGCCCTTGACCTGCCGGAAGATTCAATATTCCCAATCTGGAGGAGAATATTGAAATGACGAGTCTTCTTGCTCTTTTACTGAACTCGGAAGGTCGAACTTGTCATGTCACCCCAAGATACATCTCCCCTCCGATGGAAAAGCGGTCACACAGCGGAGCTAGGAAATATCGAATGAGAAGAAATAGAAGTTATAACAGCATGTTTTAGAGCATAGGAGACATTTCGCATCGAAAGGGTTCATTAGGCCGACAATTGTGGCCACTACCCCCTTTCGATTCCATTCTCATTATGGACCCCAACTTCGTAACTTTCAACGCTGTCAAGTTCTTTGACCCAAGATCGGAAACATAAGAAAGTCAAGGGTAGCAGCTACTGGACAAATTTGATCTGAGTTATCATTTTCTTCCCCTGAAAATCAAAGACTGTTGAAGTGCACCTCTTTGAGAATGAAATTCAATGCTTCATAATTAGTACGGTTCGATTTTTTTACAACATATCCGGGACAATTCAACCATTCCTTCAATTTCTAATTTTTTTCACGTTCAAATACTATTGTAGCATATAGCACGCTAAATTATGCAAATTAACTTAGTTTCATAAGTCCAGGGAAAGAAATCTCAGTATATATGAGATGCGGAAAGGTCCGTAGCGTCGGGGGGGGGGGGGGATCGGGTAATACCTCATCTAAATCGACGACTTACTCCCTCTCCCAATCAGAAAGGCCAAGACTTTTTTTCGTTCTTTTTTTTTTGGCATCAAATTTACAATTTCCCCCGAATTGTCCCCTCTTCCCAGAAAAGTGGTCACGCTACGGGCCTAGACACCAGTCACGTAAATAGGAAGTTCTTATGAAGGAGAGATAGTTGAACATTTTGCAGATAAAACAACGGCGGATCAATAAAATGGCTCGCAATCTTGAACCGACAACCAGGAAAAAAACCTGGGGGTCAAAATTTTACCCAAATTTCCACTTGAGAACAAAATAAAAAAATGTGTGAGATCTTAAAATGTTAATTGATAAGCTCCAGAATTTTGCTTCTTCCTCAGGTGAGATCCCAACATCACCCCTCATTAACACCAGATACCGTTATTCTGACATGTGGTTTCAGAGGCGGTGATCATTACGCGTTTCCAAAATGTAGCAAGAAGTTTTTCTCTTTCTACCTATCCCCTCTCATGACGAATGATAGTCACTTCAAGTCCTCTAACCCTTCTTCACTTCTCCCTTTATAGTTTTGTAATTAAATTTACTTTGTATCGTACCCCCTAAGCAATGGTGGATCAAAGAACAAAGGCCTAAACGGCGTCCGAATACAAGACCTATTACTTTTCTAAATCCATTTTACATTTCTCTGACTGACATAACGACTCCTAACAGGATCTTAAGAAGTCATAAACCTGTCTTCGTAGGAATAAAATGAATTTCGACGACGCCTGATATCGCTTAACCAAGCATTGGCGGCATCTAAGACTTTGTCCAGGAAGAGGTGATATGGTTCGAACAAAAATGAGGGAATAATTGTAGCCAACAGCACTGAGCTCAAACAGTACCATACATTTTCGGGGTAGGGGAAGGGGGAGAAGCAGGTCATCCCAGGAAAATAACAAAATGGAGATACTCTCAAACAAGCGAGCAAAAATGCCTCAAAGTGTAGGGGGAAATTGTATTTTTGACTTGAAGAGGTCCCTCCCCTGGTGGGAGCTCGCTGGAAATTCTACTTTTCTCTCGAATACCATAGTACCTAGTGTAGCCAGGGCGCTACAGACCCAAGTATGGTCATACGCCATCTTGATTCCAAAAACGCCCGTCGATGCCGAATTGACTAGGCGGTACACGCTTCGCATAGTCTGGTTCGGCATCGACGGGTGCAAGACGGCGTGAGACCTTAGGGTATCTAGTGCTTTAGTGTAGCTTGATGACTCTGAGGGAATGGGGGTGAAATCCCTAGTCCCCTTTAAATCCACCACTGCAACCAAGTCTCAATGGTTCTTAACAATTTTTAAAGTACAAAGTTTCAAGGAGTTCTGAAATAGTGGTTCGATCTTGAAAACCTGGAAAGTTTTCTCGAGTTCGAACTATGAACAAATGTAATGAAGTATCAAAAAGTTTTGATTGGACTTAACTGTCTTAACGAGTCTGTAAGTAGTCCCAAGTGTCTGGGCGAAGGACAAAAAGGTACAGAGTTTTAGATTGGTCTCAAATAGTCTAAGTCAGTCTGAACACAATCTAAAAACCTTCAAGGTCTTTTCAGGATCCTTAGAAACGATCTCAACGCATCTTAACACAATTCTAATGAGTCTTAACAAATCAAACACTGGGATAACAATAGTCTGCATACAAAAGTAAATGTAAAAAAATAAGAAAATTGAATGTTTTATCAATAATACGCTTCTTGCTGAAGTCGGATTTAGGTACATAACAGGCAAACGCAACACAGAGCTCGTCTGGGAGAAGGCACCTGTTAAAACAAAGCTGAAAAGAACCTGTGAAATAAAAACAAAAATCAAAGAATGCAGAAGAATTCTAGAGAGAGGAATGTATGAGAGAGAAATTTGTTCACTGTGTTGGGAGAGGGGAGGCATTCTAATGACTTACTCGAAAACGCGTTTACCCTCAACTCGACATGCTGGTCTGGACGAGTCATGAACAAGTCTAGAAGTTTTAAAGTCTTGAATAAACCTGGAAGGGAGTACATGTACTGGCATAATCTTGGTGGGGCTCGAAAAAGTCAAGAAATGTCTTCATAAATCATAAACAAGTCTGCCTAAGTCTTGAAGACGGTTAACAGAGTCTCAGAAGATCTTAGTCTTGAAATAGCCTAGAAAAGTTTTTACAAAGGCTAATTTAAGTCTGCAAGATGCTTGGGGTCTGGTTGGCCGAGTAGATAGCGCGCTGGTCTCGGAATCCGGAGGTCCCGGGTTCAACCCCACGTAGGAATTCGCTACATTTCGACCTAGGCCGAATTTTTGGCCAAAAGAGAAGAGGGCTAAGACAGCCCTAGCAGTCTCCCCGACGTCTCTGAGGTAATACTCGAAAGGGCGGATTCCAGGGCTCAGGTTGAGAGCAAAAATGAAGAAAGAAAAAAAAAAGTCTGCAAGATGCTTGAAAAGTACTAAACGTGTTACTAAAGCTGAAGACTCTCCAAGTCTAAACGATCGTTCCAAAAGGCCACGAACAGTTTTCTGGAACAGTTATAAACGAGCACAGAAGAATTTCAACTAGTCTTGAACCAGTTAGTGGAACTTTGTATCACTTCGTAGTGATGGGGCTATAGTCAGTCCTGAGGCGGAGAATTTCGGGGACAATTTTCTCTACCTAGGGTTCAAAATCTTTCTATGAAATTTTCCTAAAAGTTGAGAAATTTCTACTTGCTCCGCTCGTGCGTGTTTTTCAGCATTTTTTGAGAGCCAACACTTAAAACCCCTCTTCCTCCTAGAAAAACTCAGCTGCTGAGCTAAGACGGGGTAAAATCTTACTAACAGAGAATTATTACATTGTCAAAGCCTTAAGGAGTCTTTGTGAATCTTCAACAAGTCTACAGGTCATACACGAGTTCAGAAATCGAGCCTTGAACAAAACTAAAAAAGTCTAGACCAACGCTGGATTCACACGGTTTGCACCAAAGAATGATTTCCTTCGGTACTCAGCTTTAGCGGAGCATTTGGAAGAAAGGCGAAAAAACATGAAAGAAAAGGAATCAAAGAGTAAAATGAAGAGAAGTGTCAGTGAGAGGGCACTACCGAAATCATCCTTCTGTATCAGGGAGGCAAATCAACTTTTTGAAGGGTTAATGTAAGCAAGGGAAGAGCGTAACAATGGATTCTCTCTTCTAACCGAACTGCTAGAGGAAAATGTTTTCATCGGCACCCTTCAGTTACCTCCTATAGAAGGGGAACTTTCCAGTGATTTACCTACAGACGGACATTGCGAGGGTGCTAGAGGAGCAAAAACTGATGTAACCCTCTTACCGAATAAATAATTTAGCTCTTCCACCACACGGGAAAACTGAGATTTTAAAAATCAATAATTTTCATAAGAAGCAAAGTACTTTAATAAACTTCTACTTAGTGTCCAAGATACCCTAAACTGCTTCAATGAGGCTTACACTAGTCTTGGCTTGAAGGTAAATGAGGTTAAGACTAAAGTGCTGGAAGTTGCAGAGATCTTCCATCAGTTTAATATAAATCAGGAGGCCCTAGAGGGAATCAGTGACTTCTGTTACCTTGGCAGCATAGTCACAGACAGCCTGGATCTATGAGTTGAAATTCAGCATAGAATTCAAGCTGCGTTCAAAGCCAGTTACAAGCTTAAAAATAGAGTACTCAACAATCGCGATATCACACCAGCTATCAAGATCAGTATGAGGCGGTGGTGTTCCCCACTTTGCTGTATGGGTGTGAGTCCTGGATCCTATATCGCAAACAGGTTAAGCAGTTGGAAAGGTTCCACCAAAGGCAGCTCAAGAAAATTCTGAGGATACGTTGGGACGACTTCATCTCAAACAAAGAAGTCTTGAGGCGAGCTCAGGCGCTGCCAGTGGAAGTCCTTATCGAAAAAAGCCAATTAAGATGGTTTGGGCATGTATGAAGAATGCAGGGGACCGAGTTTCCCAAGGTGGTGCTGTATGGGGAACTAAGTGTCGGTAAAAGAGCCTCTGGGGGCCAGAAACGCAGAAGAATCAGATGAATGCTCTGCTCAAAAAGATCGGAATCTCAAACTCGTGGCAAGTCCTAGTCAACGACAAGGACCAGTGGAGAGAAATGATTGCTTCTTACAAGGGGGTACAGCAGCCAAGAAGAAGAGCGCAGCGGAGTGCCTCAGCTGATCCTCCAGTGTATGAGTGTCATCACTGTGACAGGCAGATATCGTCAAGAATTGGGATGACTGCACACAGCAAGACCCACCTACGTTGCTGAAGAAGTGGACCAGCAATAGTCGGAATCGACTGGCAACGGTAAGGTAAGGTAACTTAGCGTCCATATCGAAGTATGAGTGACCTTGGTAATATTCTGTTTTTAGGGTGTGCCAATTCACTTTTTTGTTTCTGAACAAAAATAAATAGAAGGGAACTCCGCAAAAGATGCGAAAGCGCTGTGGACAACAGAAACGAAAAAGTGAATTGGCACACCCTAAAAACAGAAGAAAACTGCTTATTGAAGTAATTGAATATAGATGTACTTTAGGGGCAGCTGGTAGGGTTTCACCTCCTCCCCCAGAGAGTCGACGTAGCATTTAGTAGGAAAGCTAGAATCGACTTTTTAAGGAAGGTTAGCTCCTCCAGCTCCCTTCCCAAACCTTACCAATCGAAGTTCACACACGGATTTGCCCCAGAGCATATTTCAGCTACTTCTCCGTTTGCCAGGTCACTTCAATTAGCTTATCATAGCTGATCGGTACCTACCGAATCAATAGGCCATTCTACCTCGCCGTCTTTCTGAAAGCTTAATCGATCCTCCATTCAGTCGCTGATTTGTATTATTCACAAGCGTCTATTCAACATACATTCCAGATCATTTTATTGCTGCCGGACTCTATGCTGATCCGAAACACCGCAGGGATTAGGTTGACCGATGAGTCCTCAGGCCCCCCGTCAAACCACGATCGAAGTTCGTTCTCGAGTCTTATCTCGGCTATCTATCGCAATGTACTCAAATTATGTTTACCAAAATTCGGCCCACTGATGCGTAAACGGTACGCGCGTGTATGAATATACGCGATTTTTTTTTTTTTAGTTTTTCATTATAAGCGTTTGTGCACATACACATTTTCATACGTTCGTTAGCTGGTGTGCGAGTATTTCTACGAACGCACACACACACTTACAGAGAATATTCCTGCACGCAAATATCGAAGCACTGAATAACAAGTCCCACGAAGGCTATCCAGTTTTAATAATATCCATGTTCACTCGTACACTTGGCGTATACATGCATGCACTCGCACACAGACACTGGCTCAAATCATACAGACGGCACACGTACCGTAATAAAGTAATTTTCACCCGAATAAACCGAACACTTCTCTGTAATAACGCTAATTTCCAAAAATAAACCTCATTCGCGATTGACAATGTAGCACTCGATGTCCAAAATTCACAAGCATACGTTTCTTTGCATTCTGGGGAGGCCGATAATAATTATTATTTCGCCCTCTCTCGCTCTCTTCCACACGCATCGTTACCCCATTTACACCCTCGCCTCGGCCATCAAGAAAACGTCGATATTTATCAATCAAAATTCCGTGAACAGGTTTCGTCATAATTTACCCACTTCCCCCGACTGGAAACCCGACCGGGACTCGTTACGAGGAAAGATGGAGATCGCTTAAGGTACCCGGAGGGAATATTCATATAATGCAGCATCCAGCGAAGACAAGGTAGATGGTACATGGACGACGATTAGCTCCGAGCGTATAATATTACGAACTAGGGTGCACAAGTGGGAACACTCACTTGTCTCATCTCATCTCGCCTCCCCGAACCCAAAATTACGGGCTCGAGATGAGCTCGGAAATTAAGATGATGCCACCCTACGATTAATCATCTGATTCCGTGCGCTCGTCCGGTTTCCAAATAAAGTATACAAATTACAAATGCGGGATTTGGTTGTATAGCTTTTTGTTTCGAGGGCACTCGCATCGGTATCCGTCGACCACAGATATAGAAATTTTCGGTTATAATTGGTCGTGATGTTGGGACAGGCATTTTGTCTTCCTTCAACTACTAATTGGACTTTATACAGGGTTAGTCGGTTTTCCCTCCGCCATAGGAAAACTCACTGGGTCACGGCCAATAAATAAAAAATAAAAATAAAAAATAGGAAAACTCCGTTAATTTTTTTGCCAGGCGAGCGATCTCTTCGACAAGAATATCATGGAAAATATTCGGGGAAAACTCTGATGACTTTGACGAATTTTATCAAAAATCTTCAGGAAAAATTTTCTAAATTCCTAAAGAATTTTATCGTAAATCTTCGAGAAAAATCTCCTATTCAAGAAAAATTTCCGATAATTTTCGAAGAATTTTATCGGACATCATTGAGAAATATCTCCAATAATTTCAGGCGAATTTTGTTAGAAATTTTAGGAAAAATGTCCACGATTCCAAACAATTTTATCGATAATTTCCAAAGAATTGCATCGGAAATTTTTGGAAAACAACTCCGATAATTTCCGAAGAATCCCATCGAAAATTATTCTAATGAAATTACTCTGTAGGAATTATCGGAGAATTTTCCGAACATTTCTGATGAAATTCCTCTGAGATCATCGAAATATTTATCTCCAAAATTTCCGATGAAAATATCGAAATTTCTGAAAAAAACCTTCAAGAATTATCAAAGGTACTTCTCAATGATTTCCGATGAAATCCTTTGAAATAATTGCAGAGTTTTCCTAAAATATCCCACAAGTTTCTCGTGAAATCATCCGATAATGTTTTTCAATGATGTCCGATAAAATTCATTGAAAATGATCGGAAATTTACCCATAATATTTTCAATAAAGTTCGTCGGAAATTATCTCAAAAATCAAAGGAATCGTCCTGAATATTTTCCATGAAATTCCCTGGAAATAATCGAAGGTTTTTTCTGAAGATTTTCGGTACATTCTTCAAAACTGTTTGTGTTAATACCTGAGTGCTTTCGGTAAAATTCTTTAGAAATTATCAGGAAATTTTCTCGGAGAATTTTTATGAAATTTTTTGGAAAACCATGGACATTTTTTCCAAAGATTTCCGATGCGATTCTTCTGAAATTATTGGAGATTTTTTCCGAGGAAATTCTTTGGAAAACATGAGTTTTTTCTGAATATTTCTGATGAATTCGAGATTTTCTTCGAAGATTTACGATGAAATTCTTCGGAGATTATTGAATATTTTTCCAGAAGATTTTCGATGAAATTCATCAGAACTCATCGGAGTTTTTCTCCGAATATTTCCTATGAAATTCTTCAAAAATTGTCAGGAAATTTCCTCGAAGAATGCTGATGAACTTTTTTTTTTGGAAAACATTGGAAATTTTTTCTAAAAATTTTCGATGAGATTCTTCGGAAATTATCGGAAAATTTTCCCGAAGATTTTCAAGGAAATTATTTAGAAAACACTGGACTTTTTTCTGAATATTTCCGATGAAACTCTCCGGAAATCATTACATTTTTTCTCCAAAATTACTGATTAATTCCTTAGAAATCATTGGAGATTTTCCCCAAACATTTTTGACGAAAATCTCTGAAAAGCATCAAAATTTTTTCTAAGGATATCCTTCCAAAATCATCAGAGAACTTCTCGATGATTCTTGATAAAATTGTTTGGAATCATTGGAGATTTTTCCTAAAATTTCTAACAAAACTTGCCTGAAATCATTGGAGATATTTCTCAATGATGTCCGATGAAATTATTCGAAAATTATCGCAAATTTTTCCTGAATAAGAGATTTTTCTCGAATGTTTCCGATGAAATTATTCGGAGATTTAGAAAACTTTTTCTGAAGATTTTTGATAAAATTCTTCAAAATCCATCGGAGTTTTGCGCGAATATTTCCCATGGAATTCTTGTCGAAGAGATCGCTCGCCTGACCAAATAATTGAGTTATACTTCGTTCAGCGTAACGGAGTTTTCCTATGGCGGAAGGAAAACCGACTAACCCTGTATACTTTCACTCATTTAAAGCTGATTACACTATTTACCACCAGTAACGTAGCCAGTCTAGTGTTCGACGGGAGGGTCTGATCTTGACCACATGGGGAGGGGGTGTTCCTCTATTTATTTTCGCTCTCAACCCGAAACCTGGAATCCGCTCTTTCGAGCATTACCTCAGAGACATCGGGAAGGCAGTTAGGGCTGTCTTAACCCTCCTATCATCTTGCCGAAAAACCAGCCTAGGACGAAATGTAACGAGTTGCTACGTGGGCTCGAACCCAGGACCTCCGGATTCCAAGACCAACGCGCTATCCACTCGGCCAACCAGGGGTGCTAAAATTATTAAAAACACTATTTAACAAAGGTGCAAGGGGAGGTCCAGACCTCTTAGCTCGCCCCCTGGCTATGCTACTGCCCATTGATATCAGGAACCATCAGCTTTAACACGAAAATTCGAAATACCTAAGGGGAAACTGAAGCGTCCGAAAGGTACTGATTCAAAGACGATAACGGGAAGTCGACGAATTCGAATCCTTTAATCGTATTATTCAAGCAATTGTTTGTAAGATCATATTGACCCCCCCCCCCCGGCAGACAAGTTTGCTGGGATCTTCTGTGTTCAAGAAGAGATCACACAATTCTGGCAGCCCTATTCCTTGTCCGAAGTTCAAATGATCCCAAAAATGGCAATAAAATTCTGCGGAGGTTCCTTATACGAGAAAAAAAAGGTCGCACGATAATGATTGTCCCCCGAAAAAAAAAACGTTATAACATTCTACCCGGACTCTTGACAAGAAACCAAGATCGAAAAATTCTAGAAGTCTTTCCCCCGTAAAAAAAGATTAAACGATTCATTTAAAAAAAGGCATACGATTTTACAGGCGCCCTTTACGTGCAAAACAAGATTGTTCGATTCCGGTACCTTTATCCTAAAATGTTAGACGATTTTGTTGGAGTCCGTCACGAACCAAAAGAGTTTGCACAGTTCTACTATATCCACTCCCTCCGCTCCAAAGAATACATGTGTAATTCCAATTAAAATCATATGATTTTACTGAGGCTGCTTTTTTACCGAAAAGTAACCGCATGATTTTGGTAGCCAGCCTCCCCCCCCCCCCTACAAAGATTATAGGATTTTGCTTGGCCTTCAGGGCGCCTACTGAAAAAAAAACACACAAAAGGCTGCTATCTGACTGCCCTACCCCAAAAAGTAGTCTGTGTAAGCGAAGAGGAGCGTCTTGTGCAGTTCTTCCACCCATGCGAGGGAAAATGGACACCTCTGGCACCCCTTGAACAATTATATGGGCGTGTACTCAGCATTTGGTTTTCAACAGTGTAATGCATCATAATTTTTCTATAATATGAAGCATCAAAAGATAATAGCGTTTGTTATTTCATTTTTTTTTCAATATTAAGTACATGTTCAGTCTTTCAAATGGTACCACATGTATGAGCAAGAAACTTTTATGGGACGAATTTTCTGCAAGTTATTGGAAAAACATTTCTTGGATTGAAGTGCAAAACAATTTATAACTGAAAAACAAAAATAACAAGAAAATAATAAGGAACTTTTGGACAAAAGAAAACTAAAAAGGTCCCACTTTGTCGGTATGGAGTTCATGGTATGTTATACTAGACAAAATTTCTGATCGAATAAGACCTCACGGAACTTCCCAAGTTCAAAATTGGCCGAGATATTCGCTTCCGAAGTCAAAATTTCAAAGAACCTAGTTTTGAGGAAAACGCAATTACAGTTTTGCTACAATTTTCAAGTGAAAAATGTAAAAAATATCAGTAAATTTCGAACTTCGGATATTCCGCGGAGACTCATTCGTCATTCGAAAGAGCAGGGTTCACTCTAACGGAAACGCTAAAAACCCAAAAATTTGTATTTTTGACCTAACATCCGAAAAATTGCGGTATCTCCGTAAATAAAATCGACACAGTGGCACCTTTTTAGAAGCACGTACACAAATATCAATTTTGATGACCAGAAGCTTCGTGAATTTGGGAGGATATCTTCTGAATGGTCAAATTTCCAACTTGTCTGAATCTTGTCCAGCCACTTTCAAAAACAATGAATTTTAAAATAACAAAAGGAATCCTTGAACTCGTACGGGCCATGGCTAACAATTTTTCAATAATGAGGGGGGAGCGGAGTACAGACAGTAAAAATTCCAACTAAAATGTAAAAAAAAATAGACTGAAATCGAAAAAGAAAAAAGTCTTTACTTTTCCAGTTTTGCCAACTGGCTACTAGAGTTTGCAGCACATTTTAACTTTTCTCACAATTTGAAGGCTGCAGGGGGGAAGGAGTAACTCATTAAATCTACAAGTTACGCGTATTCTAGCTCATCTGGGACTAAGGTTTAAATTATTCATATGTAACTCAGGCTGCTGTAATTCAAATTTCAAACGCGTAACCACATCTGCTGTCGGTTGTAATTTTCAAAAATGTGAGTTTTCTCATAAAATCTTTTTTTCAGCATCACGTAGGCTCTCTCCAAGAGACAACAGATCGTCGGTTGATACTTAGCCAGATGCCTGTACCGCCTGTTTCCTTTGTACATTCGACAGTTTTATGTTGCAAGAAGACCGTATTACAAGTTGTGCACTCGATGTTAAGTCGAAAACGTATAAGCACACATGGGAGTAGCGACGCCTCATTGGAGGGAACTCCACATGCGAATATTGGTCCATTCAAGGTTCTCGGAGTCGCTGATTCGCAACGCGTTCTGCCAAGTGGAAGCCACACGCAGAATTCGAATCTGGTTTAAGTTTTTATGAGCAATGCTTGAATTAACGTGGGACACACTCGGTAAAATAAATGGAGCTGCATATGTTCGCACATCCAAGGTTCTAACAATCCTGAAGCTTCACTAGGAACGATAAAATGCACACTCAAATATGGTTGTACTGCGCTGATGTCTTCAAATGGTAATGTTCTAGAATCCGTTCATCAGGGTGCGTTCAAGGGAGGCAATTCACAGTCAGTATGTGATTTCCGCTATTAATCATTCACCCTGCATTGTTACCTCCTGAAAGATCCAAGAACATCAGTCTCATTTCGTGACCACAGATTATGTCTCAATTCCTTCCTCATAAGGGGTACTTTTCAGGGCGATAGTTTACAGTCAATATGAGATCCGTTATTGATTATTAGCCCAATTCCATTATCGTCTGCAAGATCTTTGGCCACATTTACAATACGAGGTCTACGTGTCAACAGTTGCCTCATTTCATGACCATAGATTTTAGATTCGATATCTACTTCGAGATCGGTAGTAAACCAGACTGCAAAATGTGCTCTTAATTTAACTATCATTAGCAGTTCAACTCCGGATGGACGCGTCCCTGTTCCCTGCAGTATACAAAGGAATCTAAACGTTTCCAAATAACTTTCACTTCGGTTTCCGATAAACTGAGTCGAAAGCGATACCAAAAACCCATAATAATGTTTCCGCACGTCTGCATTGCTGATTACCCTCATGGTAAACAGACAATATACTCACACGAATGAGACGATATATCATTTTTATGTATGAGCACGACAGTCGCTAGCAAATTCCCTTTGGGGGAGGGCGGAGGTAGCAAAAATGCCGACTAAAATATGAAACATTTGAGTTAAAACGTGGAAAAAAGTCCCAAGTCACAATTTTCCAATTTTATCGATTGGTTACTAGAATTCCTTGAGTCTCAACTTTTCAAATAATATGGAAAGGGCTTCCTATATCCCCCTCTCGACACTATAGATGAGAACTGGATAGGTTGCTCTGTAAGAATGAAAAACTAAATCTTAGTTGAAAATAAATGTTTCATTCGAAATTGGGGGCACTGCCTACTTACAGAACCACTACTGTCTTTGACTTGTCCTAATTGACAATTTGGAGAGCACTCACAAAACATATCACAAAATACTACCGTTTTGAGACTTTTGGCAATTCACAGTTTTTTGCGAGTGTTCAACATCTCATTATTTTAAAATAGTGTGTGCGAAGTGATCACTCAGCAGTAGTGTGATTCCTGAGTGATATTCACAAATGCACTCACAACTGGCCTCATTTTCAATAGGGGTATAGCACAGCTGCACACTTCATATTTTGAATTTTCAGAGGCTATGTCAGTATATTTCAGTTTCAGAAGATTTAGAGAACACAGTGAGCGTTTATGGCTTCAAAAGTCATGCCACAGAGATGACTGACAACAGTTAACAAGCAAAGTTCGACTTCTGCATGTTTTCATACATTTCTGAATCAACTATGTACGATGCTCTACTCTACTTCATCGCCCTAAAAATTTGTATCCTCTGTGACCAATATCGCTCGCTAGTGAAATGATCTGCTCGAGACTCAATATTGAAAAGTCTTTGTCATGTCCGTCATAGTCTGTCAATTGACCAAGGATACTCAGTCGGTCACGTTCACGTTCAGTACGCATTTTCGAAATTCAAAACACTCTCTTCGATAAGTTAGCGATTTTACATTTCGGGGGCAAATCAGCTGAAAATAAGAAGGCGAGAATGGGGAAGACTTAGCAGATGTGTGTGGAAAATAAGTGTTCAAATCGAGTCGCCTACTCTTGAGACTAATCTCGGATAATCAACCTACATGTGATGTTTGAGAACTAAATCCCCTTTAAAACATGTGAATTAGGAAGACAAGAAGTCCTTAATCACCGGAGAATCAGCAGAGACGACTGAAGAGCCGATCTCTTCGAAAATATACGAGCATGTCGTACCACGAATCATTTAGCAAAGCTCGTCACATCAGAAGGAGTCTGAAGCCGTCTTATCGGGAACATAATATTAGAACACCTGAATCGAGTCGGGGAAGTAGGCCTTATTTTGACAGAGAAAAGGAAGATCAGAACACTCAAGAGGCAATACGGAGCAAGCGACCATAGGGACCATGACTCCAATAAATAGCAGGGAGCCAGTGCCACAGCTTGAGGACCCTGAGCTGGCCATTTTAATGGTGAGTCAGAATGAAAAAGTTATTTGCTGAAGCCGGAGTTCATTTCCGAATACCACTGGAACCGGGACGATTTCCGGTTTCGGCTCGTCTACATCCTCATTCTTCTCACTTCCCCATCAAGAATTTTAGCCGGATCTGGAGTCAGAGTTTACTTAGAATTTGCTCAGGAACTGAAGTTAGGCCGGAGCAATTTTGATTTTAATGCTGGCTTCGGGTCTTTAATAAATAGTACTCGTCTAAGTAAGAAATGAACATCATCATTCAAAGCCCGTCAGCTTACTTCAGGTTTACTCCGCAAGTCTTAACAAAATGAGTAAATTTATAATTCTTTCAATTATTCAGTTATTTTTTTCATTTTTACACCACGTTTTTCGATGTTTCTTCCGAATTGCTCCCCTTCACAAAAAGATTTCTCAAATTTTCAAAATTCTTCGGGAATCTATATTTTTTTTATCCAACACTGCAAAGTCTGATTCTGGTCAGGAAAGGCACACTGAATTTAAAGAAGTTTTGTGCATCCAAGAAAGCACGTTTCTCATCATTTTGTTACTGTGACAATATTGGAGAGTATAAATGGATAAAATTTTGTCTACGTGATTTCCTAGCTTCAGACGATAAATCCTCAGCGTTTCACCAACATCCGTCAAAATTTTTTTTAATTTTCCCGAATTTTTCATTCTGAACAGCCTATTTTGACTACGAAAGCAAAACTTTGAAACCCACTGAGGCACGGGATAATATTATCCACACAAGCTCGAACCCTTCAGTTTTTTTTTTTTTTTAAATTACTCAAGAGATGGTTTTCCAAAATGTGCTAAGTCCAAACTTCTAAATTCCTCAGGAAGCACAAAAACTGTCGACAGACCTCAATTTTAATTCCCCCACTCCAAGTTTTGGAAAAAGCTGCATAGTCTCAACCTTCATAGATACGACCCAGAAATTTCATTTTCAAAATTAAAATGTTCGCGAAAAAGTACACTGACAAACCACCAGAAATTGGACTTACTGCGTTTTGGAATTGATAATAAATCAACTTACTCCGTTTTGGTGAGTAGCGCTTCTATTCGCAAATATTGAGATGGCAAGAAAAAAATTGATTATTTCTTTGCGAATCGACTGTGGGATATTAATGAGCTGGGGCTCCATTACCCAATACCAATGCCGGGGGGGGGGGGGAATAGCACGCGTTTTGGAAGTGATCTTTTCCTTTAACAAATACAAGTCAATCATTATTAATATTTGCAGGGCCGGATTTATCTCACTAGCCGCCATGGACAGTTGTACTATACCGCCTTTCCGCCTTTTATCTTGTGAGCTTAAAGCCCTTGACCCCCTCCCCCGCCCCCTGAACTCCCATTCCTAAAATCTACCTTTCTAAGTTTTTTTCCCCGTTCTCTTCATTTTTGTTCTTCCATTTCTCCCGATTCGCCTCGAAATTTACGGTCCTCAAATTTTTGCCGCTGTGGGCGCCTGCCCGCTTCGCCCACTGGTAAACTCACCGCTGAATATTCGTCAGAATATCATCTCATACTAAACAAAT
The DNA here is from genome assembly GCA_031841125.1 of Acanthococcus lagerstroemiae. NCBI lineage: Eukaryota > Metazoa > Arthropoda > Insecta > Hemiptera > Eriococcidae > Acanthococcus > Acanthococcus lagerstroemiae. Next base: position 39,598,179 of record CM063112.1, read on the forward strand.
TAATTGAATACAATCTCCAGAGGTGAGAGCAGTGGCGGATCTATGGGGGGTGTTTTGGGGGTTCAGACACCCACCTTCGGGGCGAAGAAGAAAAAAAAAACCGCTTGAGTTTGGAGTTTTTCTCCCGTTTTCGAGTATCTGCAGCACTACAGTCTACAATGTTCATTTTGAAACGATTTAAACACATTATGAAACTTGTCTTCAGAAACTATTTAAAATGACATCCATCTCGGTTTTTTAAGGGGAGGAGGTGGAAAAAGTTTTATTTTCAAAATACCCTCCTTGGGAAATTTCTGGATCCGCAACTGGGTGAGAGCGCCGGTCTAGGAGAATTTTTTCAATTAAAGACCATTATGTAATACACATAAAGTGTCCTCATTTCCACAAGAACCGTTCATAGTTGAAGCCCAGCCAACCTCCCACAGAACATCCAACAAACATTTTCAAAGCTATATTGGATCTCTGGCGGTTGATGTGGGCGCCGTTGCACACAAGATAATATCAGAGCCGGCGCGGAGAAGAGGGGGGATGATACGATCAGGACATTTCCAACACGTCCGTTATTTTCTTAAATGTATCGGCAAAACTGAGGACGTAAACACCTTTTCCCTCCTGTATCAACTAAGAAAGTTAGAAATTCTGGTCGGCATTTTGGCTATTCATCCCCATTTCTTCCTTTACACGAAAATTTCGTTCATGGCAATCCTGAATAGAACGCAATCATTTTTTCAATTTCACTCGCTCCCTCCCAGCAAACTAAGTCCGTCTGTGGCATCAACTCCCGGCAGTGCCATGACGGTGGACTACCAGCCCGACCAAGTCCAACAATCGCCGATACGAATGATAATCGACCGCCATATTCCCACACAGTTATCTACGATAATTTCGGAGAAAGTGCCCAACGAAGAATCGTTTTCATTTTTCAAACCGACTGAGACACCCAGACGAGTATATTGACTTCGCGTGTGCTTTTTTCCTCTCTGTCATTCTCTCTCCCCCATTCCGCGCCACACAATGCCAATCAATGGAGTCCCAACGTGTACACACGGTTTTTCGTCACTTAGTTTTTCATGAAGGTTGTACATACGTGCTTAAATTGCATCCGGTTATACAAAGGAAATCTTCATTAAATTGATTCTCAGCGTTTGAAATATGTTGTTCGACACGTAAATTGTCTTCATTTATCTGCTTATTACGTAGAAGTTTATATATATGTACCAGCATGTTGAAATTTTTTCGAATTATACAACGCCGTTCGCCCCCCGCCTTTGAATGTCGAACTTTACTCAAGAGCCGAACAAAGAATCACAAATGAGAAAAGCGAGACTAAAAACTCTCGTCACCGTGATACTGTATCGCCAACTTTCCACTTTCATTACCTCTTCGCCACGTATCCTTTTCCTCCTCCCTGCCTTCTAGGCACTACAGCAGCCCGACTTTTGAATCTCATAAAACGGACCGGCCCACCAGGAAATTTACCGTTAAAGGCGAATGAGAACTAAAAAACAGAACTAATTTTTTTGATTACAAAATGGACCCCTAGCAAAAAAAATAAACCATTGGCGCCTATAAGAACAGAAATTTAGGAAGTGAACATGGGGGAAAGAGTGCAAAGGGTCAGACAGGACAGAGAAGAAAATTTTTTAGACCCCCTCCCCCCTTATAACGGAGTAATCTACGCTCTTGTATTTCTTTACTCATCGTCAAGTTTAAAAAAAATGAAAGTAACTCAAATACGAGAAATGTTAGAGCAGGGGTATCCAAATTGTGGACTAGAAAAAAGACTGAAAGAGTGGAATCGGGATCTGAAGTAACCCCGCAACTTTCTTCTTTTCCCCACACTGATAGTCCTCAAACACTCGCCCCCTTCCTCACTCAAGGAATACTCGAATCTGAGTTTGTTTCATATTTTTAGTAAATTCTTGACTCCAAGAATCACATTTCCCTCGCAGATTCAGATTCCACTCTTCAAGTTTCTCCGTAAGTCCTAAATTTGGATACTCTTATTCAAATCCCGCTCAAGAATTTCTCGAATTTGAAATAGTTTCACCTTTTGAACTTGGGAGGAGGTAAAGAAAATCAAATCCCCCCCCCCCAATTATCTGATCTCCCCAAACTAATAGGCTCGTACAGGCGAGAGACTTCGAAAAAACACTGTTCAGTAAAATTGGCAAAATAACTTTTTTTGGTACTTTGAGGAATATTGGGTGATTGTAATAAACTTAAGTGCTGCATCCGAATTGCGTGCAGAATTTCTTCATCAACCTCCAATTTCGAGAGATAACAAATGTAGAGGAACCCAATTCGTGGTCCTGCTGACAACGAAATTAACCAAGGTAGATGTGAATGAAATCCCAAAGTAAGTAAAGTACAATATTTAAAACTATTTCAGAATCTTTTTCTAAAGCATTAGTTAAAAGAAAATCCACATATTGCTCCTTACATTTTACGTAATGCTGACCACAGATTTTTCTACAAATTCAAAAGAAACCCAGAACATATTAATTTAGTATGTTATCGTGTAAATAAAAACAAAATTCAAATTCAAACATACACATTGTTAACGTCTCTACTTTAGCGGAAAATCAGCGATTTTGCTCCTTATCTGCCCACATATTTTAAAAATTGTGGGCCAAAGAAATTTTTTGACCACAGATTTAAGTTTAGCACACTAAAAAACACGCAACCAAATTTCGCCTTGTCTTATATGGGAGCAGGACTTAGAGAAAATCAGAGGTGTACTCCAGCAGACATCTCGAATTTGAGTTAATTTCACATTTTTGAGCTTGGGAGAAGGTGAAGAAAATGTTCGCATCACCATATCCTCCCCCATCATGTTCTGCTCATCCCGAGATTCAGGCCTAAAAAATCAAAGGTCTACTATTGTAGACATACGACCAGGTTTCGCCTTGTCTTGATTTCGAAAAATAATCAGACGTCTACTATAGTGGACATGTGACCAAATTTCGTCATATCTTAAACAGGCGTGGAATTAAAAAAAAAAAATCAGAGATGTACTACTGTAGACATCTCAAATGTGAGTCAGTTTCACTTTTTTGAACCTGGCAGGAGGTAAGAAATGTTCGCATCATTAAATCAGGCTTGTGTAGGTGAGAAGGCGATAAATGATTAAAAAAAACAACAGAAATCTAATATTTTAGACATGCGAATAAATTTTGCGATTTGTCTACCATTGCAGACATTAATGGAGCATTAAACACTTTTTTAATAATATAAAGCCTAACATGCAAGTTAGACTCTCCGCCAGCAAAATCTATTAAGTAGCCACCCAACCACAATTAGAAATTCTGTTCGGCATGCCTTCGTTTATCTCCAGAACTCGCAAGGGAAGTGGGCGAGTTCTCTTGAATTCAGTGATTCATTTTCGGTAGATTCGTCTACGATGAAAGAACTTACAAGTACACGGATGTAATGACTGCTTAGGTAAAACTCAAAATTTATCGACTTGAAAAACGATAGAAAGTTGGAGACTGCCCCCCCCCCCACAGCACTGATCCTGAAACTTGATCTCATTCACTCCGATTATGTATGGCCAATCTGCTCTAGTCTTCAATACTCCCTACAAACCGTTTTCAATAAAATCGAATGGAAACATCGGACATGAAAAACTAAACCAATCGCAGCCATCTATTTGAAATTCCAAATCAATTAAATGGATTTACCGATTGTTGAGGGAAAACTCGGAATTTGTTGACTTGAAAAATGATAGAAAGTAGGAAAGTTGCACTACTCCTCCGGCACTGACCCTGAAACTTGATCTCATTCACTCAAATTACATCTGCTTGAGTCTTCAATACTCCCTACAAATTGTTTTCAAAAAATTCGAGCGGAAACATTGGACATGGAAAACCAAACCAATCGCAGCTATCCAGCTATCCATTTGAAATTCCAAATCAAGTATATGGATTTACCGACAGCTGAGGTAAAACTCAAAACTTGTTGACTTGAAAAATGACAGAAAGTAGGAGAATTGCACCCCCCCCCCCGCACTGATCCTGAAACGTGATCTCATTCACTCAGATTACGTATAGCCAATCTGCTCTAGTCTTCATAGTCTTCAATACTTCCTACAAACCGTTTTCAAGAAATTCGAACGGAAACATCGGACATGAAAAACCAAACCAATCGCAGCCGTCCATTTGAGATTCTAAAATAACCAATCGCAGCCGTCCATTTGAGATTCGAAAATAGGTAAATGAATTTACCGATTGTTGAAGGGAAACTCGGAATTTGTTGAGCTGAAAAATGATAGAAAGCAAGAGAGCACTACTCCCCCCCCCCCTCAGCAATGACTCTGAAACTTGATCTCATTCACTCAGATCACATATCGCCAATCTGCTCTAGTCTTCAATACTACCTACAAATCTTTTACAAAAAAATCAAACGGAAACATCAGACATGAAAAAACAAACCAATCGCAGCTATCCATTTGAAATTCCAACCTACACGTAGAAAGTAACGCCATGCCTCTGCAACATCACAAGAAATCTAGCTCCTCTGCTGTGCTATTCTCGAGCACACACAATACAAAATCACATAAACGCCTTCAGACGGACGTCTAGTGCAACTTCATCCTCCAAGTTTCGTCAACCCTGCCAGCAACTACTGCAGCAATACGAATTACAAGCTCTCGATGGACAGCAACATGTAACTAAAACTGATCTCATACCAGCAATACTGGCAACAAGTCAACAAGAATGGACAGCAAGCCCTCCGACTCATCTTCACTTACTCAAATTTACACTCGCAGAATGGGACATATCCTACCACAGAAAGCGCAAAATAGAGAAAATACTAACCCGTCTCAGGATCGGTCATACCATGCTCACACACAGCTTCTTCTACAATCGACTACCGCCCCCTATATGCGAAACGTGTGACATTCGCTTGCTGTGATCCATATCCTCAATTACCGCCTCAAATTTAATCCTATACGCCTCATCCACTATCACGCCTCTCCCTTCCCAGTCATGGAGTCACTCAATGACACACTTGCAGAGATATGTAACTTCTCTCTTTTCTTAAAGACTGTAATTTAAGATCACAGCTGTAACTCCTTTCGTCGATACTCGTCGCGTAAGACTATAGGTTTTAAGAGCGACGTAAAATATAAAATATTGATTGATTGATTGAAGTATATGGATTCACCGACTGCTGAGGTAGAACTCAAAATTTGTCGACTTGAAAAATGCTAGAAAGTAGGAGAGTTGCACCCCCCCCCCTCCCAACACTGACCCTGAAACTTGATCTCATTCACTCAGATTACATATGGCCAATGTGATCTTGTCTTCAATGCTCCCTACAAACCGTTTTCAAAAATTTCGACCGGAAACATCGGACATGACAATCGCAGCCGTCCATTTGAAATTCCAAATCAAGCTGCTGAGGTAAAACTCAAAATTTGTCAACTTGAAGAATGATAGAAAGCAAGAGAGTAGCACTACCTCCCCCTCCCCCCACCCCAGCGCTGATCCTGAAACTTGATCTCATTCACTCAATTTATGTATGGCCAATCTTTCTTGTCTTCAATACGCCTTCCAAACCGTTTTCGAAAAATTCGAACAGAATCGGACCAATCGTAACCGGCCATTTGAAATTCCAAATTCGTAACTTCCCTCCGCTCCTCGACCGCGTCCCGATGGACTCCATTGTGCATATCTTTGAATATTATACATACATACGTATATTATATTATATTATGCATTTATATGTACTTTCCAGACATAACGTAGGACAAGAGTAACGTGTTATGTGTTCATAGCGATGATGGCGGAGGTTTTATCTTGAAATGTAGCTCAAGTGCAACAGTTAACGATTACGTAAATAGGTCGAGACGGAATGTTGCGTTTATGTTGCGTTCCCCGCCCGTCTCCCCGACGCACTTCTCGGTACGCCTCCTCTCTCACAGCGGTTCTTTTTGTATTCGACTCCGGTCCGTACAAGCTCTCCTAACACTTCGCGGCTACAGTACCGCACGTAATGTACGCAGACGTATATCTCGGGATGACTTGTGGACGCTTGGTCTCTCTCCTCTCCCTCACCTCCACCCTATATGTACAGATGCACATACACATACACACACAACCTAATCCAGCCTACCGTAACCTCGTCAAATATTACCACGAAGAAAAAGAAAGAGAGTGGGAGCGAAGAAAATATACCTGTTTTGTTGTGTTTGATGATTATCAACACACAGAGACGTTATCCAATTAAATTCTTCGTACATACATCTAGAAGAGTAAAAAGAACGAAAAAAAAAAAAAATGTTATGACCATTTTATAGACGTGGACGGTTCGACGGTGGAAACCCCGGTAATTAGTGTACACAATAATATTATTTTATACACAGAAACGAGTCTCCAAAGCACTGAAAAAGGCGGGACGGGGGGCGCTTCTTTTAATGTCTTCGGTTCTTCGCCCAAGATCGTTCACCGTGTACTTTTCCCGCTCTCAACCGGACCTCGCGACGAGGGAGAGAAAACGGATGATGGTTTTTCAAATAATGATTTCACGGATGACGGCGCTGGCCGCGTCCAAAGCGGGCACATAAATGTACCGAAGGTAATGACGCCGTCATTCTACAAATGGGCATCGCCGCACACACGGCAGGGTGTAAACGCGAATCGGGATTCTTCGGCAGGGTGGATTGACGAGAACAAAACGTAGCTGCGTATCACTGACCGAAAGCACGCGACACCGGTGACTGGAAGCACCCTTCCTCTTCATATATATGTACAATATATACATGCGATGTATATATGTAACCCCACAGGTGCGCGTACCACTAGCTGAAAACCTTGACCCAGATCGGCGGAAGCGAGAACAGATTTCCCCGCGCTCCGACGGCAAACGTGCGGCGTCTGATGTTCACGTACATAATATTGAACATACTATTCTTCGACTTGGCTAAAATGGAGAATTCTTCAAACAGAACTGAATGATAGGTTCCTGGCGTTATGTTCGGTGAAGCGTATGGCGATGCACGCACGCCAAAGTGGCTCCCCAGACACCATACCCCTGGCCTCGGAAACTAAACTTTCGAGTATCACGTCGGTGACCAGAGCAGAATGTCCATTCTTATTCGGAAATGATTTTCCCTGACTTTTCCAGGTCAATTTTTCCAGTTTTCCAGACCCTTCAAATACAAATTACACGAGGGGTCAAAATGTTTTCGAACATCTTGAGCGGCGAATATCGTCAATCACTCCATGAACTTTTTTTTTACTACCGTGTGCTTATGAATCTGTGGCAGAGGGGGTGTAAACATTTAATGATGGAAATGAGAACGCGCTCTATAGGGTGCAGCGTGGTGCAATGTCAGTTAAAGACTTCATAGATGGTTTTTTTGTGTAACTTGATGCCGACCGTGAAGGAGGGTTGCTGAAAGAATAAAATTCTAAAATTGATTTATAGGTTTTCGCGGTCGCTGTATTCGATTTTAGGGGTAATTTTTGGATCCTGTCCTTTCTGGTGCGACAAATGAGGTAACAAGAGCGTAGGACAAGCACCGGTTGACTCAGAATTCACAATTTCCAATTAAAGCCACCGAATAAGGTGAAAATACAGTTTTATTTATTCAAAGTGTTGCTAATAGAAAATAATGTAAAAATTTCTCAACTGAAAAAGCACGGGAGCTTAAATTTGGTCCAGATCAAAAATTGGTAGCGATATTCGAAATCAGCGACACAAAATCACCCCTATTTCGATGCTTCGTGCAATTTTGCGACGGAGAAGCTGAATTTGTATTACTACAGTGCTTTGCAAGGGGTCGGATAAAAATGTGAGGCAATATTCGAAATCAGCGACTCAGAGCTTGGTTGGCTATCCTGTCCAAAAAATTGACTTCAGAATCTCGTAAAGAATTTGGAACTTGAGGAAAACTAGAGTAACCGGAATTAGCCCCTCCCTTGTGGAGACTGAATGGTTTAGGGTGAGGGAACATAACTATTAAAATGAATTCTGGAACCCAGGTAAAAAAGCTGCAGCATATCTAACGACAAATGCTATGAACAGGGGCGTACGCACAGGGGGTCAACCCCCCCCCATAGGCCCAAAAAAAACGAGAGAAGGGAAAAATGATATTTTGAGGCATAATGCAATAACCTCAAGTATTATCAGAAAGCATACCAATTCGGGCCGGTCATCCGCTAGGAGCGTTACAATTGGCAAAATTGAAAACGGGATCAGGACGATTTTCCTATTTCAATGTTAACTGAGTTATCTCAAAATAAGTCGAGAACAAAGTCATTTAGCGAAAAAATTACAATAACAAAATTGCTAAGATTTCCTAGAAGTTACCTTCTCACATAAAAAGTGATTTCGATCGATTCAACGAAAGCTTCCGCCTACCACCCGCGCCGCTCATCAATTATCTCGTTTTCGTTGTGCGCGACACTAGCGCTATCAGGGCGGAATACGAGACTACCGATTCGATTCGGAAGTTATGCTTCAATTCTACCTAGTGATAATCAAGAAACGTGGTTGAATGAACGAGATTTGTGGCTAAAAAGACTAGAAATGACTCCATTATCGTATCTTAGTAATGCTTTTGAAGCTTTGGACCGATGCAATCCCGAAGCATTTCCAAATATTCACACTCTGCTTCGAGTGCTAGCAGCTTTACCTGTAACCACGGCTACAAATGAAAGATCGTTTTCTACTCTCAGACGCCTTCGCACATACTTAAGAAGTACAATGAGTGAAGGGAGATTAAATGGTCTAGCCGTGCTAAATATTCATAGGGATATAGAAGTTAATAATGAAGAGATAATTCGCTATTTTTTTTCTGTACCTCGTAGAATTAAGTTGTTGACTGAAAATTAATTTGTAGTATCTAAAGATATTTCTTATTAATTCACGTTACCGATTTTTTTCATGACTGATTACCTACTACAGTATACACATTTTTTATGCTTCAAACAACACCACAGTGTTGTCACCTTAAAAATTACAATATTTCGTTTCCCAAGTTTTGTCAACCCCTCCCTTGCTGAAATCCTGCGTACGCGCCTGGCTATGAAAGTAAAAAGGTGGTTAGGATCTGGAAAATTATAGCACCAGGGGAGGCGGAAGAAACTTCAATTTAAGAATATCGTCAGATACAATAAAAGGTCATACATTTGAAAACAAAGGACTCTTTCGTAACGCGATAATAATTATTATGTGGTCTTTAGATTTTTTCAAATTCTGTGGATTAATTACTCTTCCCTAGTGACGTATCGTCAGGGGGGCACGTGCCCCCAATATTTTTACATAGTTCTCTAATATCGGCGATTCTTAAAAAATACCTCAGTTTTCGACTTTTTCTCCCTTGAAAATCCTATTTTGACACCCCCCCCCCTTGGGAAAATCCTAGCTGGCCACTGTTCTCCCCCCCCCAGAATCTCGGAAGTCTCTTTCATTCTTACTTATCTACATGAAGGAGAGGAGAACCGAAGCAAAACCCGATGGCAGGATGTCACAGAAGGTGAATTCATTGGTTTTCAAATTTTCGTTTCATTACGACTTTCTCAAAAAAATCCTCACACTGGGGAAAGAAGCTAAACCGAATATATTTTCATTTTCGCGTCTTTTCGCGCCGATTTTCAAATTCTCGCGAACAGGATGAAATGAAAACACGAAACACGAAACAGCTGATATTGGGTGAAGTGTATAAGGATTGGTTCGCGTTTCGTCATATTCAGGGAAAATTATTTTATGTCCTAAAACCAGTGAAATATGCGCATATAATATTCCCAAAAAAAGGCCAAAATATGTCAAAATATTCCTTCACGTGTAAAATATGCTCAAAATATTCAGTAACGCAGTATGGGTATCAAAATGCAGGACTTTTCGAGCTGAATAATTGTGACACCATGTCTATGGTCAAAAATTACAAACACAAAAACTTAGTCCATCACAGATAAAGAAATCAACACATGCCACAGATAACATAATTCAGAAGTACAACTTCACATCCGCATTCGGATTTGAACCATGGAAAGATGTAGGAGCGTTAATGTACAACCAACCAGTTTCTGTCATTTCATTTCCTATCGAATTTTCAGATGTTTTTATTGTTTTCCAGCAGAAAAGTAGAAATATTCCCAAAAAGTTCTCCAAAATGGCCAAATATTCCCAAAATATTCCCAAAACCGAGGAAAATAATACAAATATGCATTTATATGCTTTTAATAGCAACATATGTCAAAATATGTCCAATCAAGTTGGGTCCAATTGACTGCATATTACAGTACATGAATCATAAAGATATGATGGATATTCCCTACTACATGAATCAAAAGGAAAAATAAGTCGAAACATAAAATAATTTTCCCTAGTCATATTTTCCGTGAAATGGTTTGTGGAAAGTCACGAAATACGTTAAGCGTATTAGCAGCCTTAATAGAAAGATGTAGACGCGAAACAAATACCATGAAAACGATTTCATCACACGAACACACTCTGTATCTACTACTGCGATGGGGAGGGGGTTGTATTACCCCGTCATTCTCCTATGAAAGAAAAAAGATAAGAAAATGGCCTGAGTGAAGCGAAGGAAAATTTTTTTATAAGAATTACCGCCCATGATGACAGAGAAGTTCTTATGGGTACCAGCTTTTTATCTCGAGTTCACATTTGTTACTATTAGGGGCGTTTTACGTAGAAGACTTTTGCGAGCTTGATTTCAACGAGATGGCAGTACTATTACATTACTGAAGACTCAGAACTAACCTTTACATTGCCCCAGAGAACTTCTCCGAGATCGTAACCGCATGCTCAACACCAGATTTCCGCAGGGTAACTTTTCAACTTCTCATTCCCCTGGAAACGGTTTCTGATTCTAATCGAGTTATTTCAATCTTGTAACGAAACAGGCTATTCGCTCGTCAATTTTAAGTTATTCGGTGAGAATCTCCATACAGTGGCAACATCACACGCGGAATCCAAACATTTTCACTGGCAATACCTCATTCCCCAGGTCTCATTCTCCTGGCTTAGTGCTACAAACCAACAGCGTCCCAATGTGAGCCAGACTGAGACTTTCACTGAGGAGTAGACCAATGTAAGTGGAAAAACTCGACCGAACAACAGAATAAAAAGACGCCAAAATTTGAAGCCTAAAATTCTTACTATTTGAAGAATGCTTCAACTACTGAAAACTACACATAACAAAACAGGAAGATTCAAAAATGAATAAAGAATTCCATTTTTAGTGTGTGCCAATTCATAATTTCTTTTTTCTGTAGTCCACAGCGTTTTCGGCTGCTATGCCATCATCAGTGGAGGGTAGCCGAAAGCGCTCTGGACTACAGAAGGAAGAAATTGTGAATTGGCACACCCTAAATATAGAAATTACCAAGTTCACTCACACTCCAACATGGACATTATGAATGAAGAAGTTATTTATGAATGAAAAAGAAGAAAAAACTAACTTAAAACAAGAATAGACTATAAGAAATTAGTTTTGTAACCCTCTACCCCACTCGCTAATATCCAACAGTCGAATTTATTTTAGTCTCGAAAACTCGGTGGCTATTGCAACACGATAAAAAACAAATTTAAATTTCAGCTTCATAACTGCAATATAACACTCACTATTAGAAGACAACAGAACCTAAGTAATTTAGACAGCAAATCAAACAGAACTGACAAATCGAGAAAAATTGTTCCTCAGAAGTAAATAGTAGCCTCCATTGAGAACTGAACCCCCACTAACTACCACCGCAACCACGAAACCATAACGCATTCTGCATAATGCAGTCAAGGTTTCCTATACAAGTGCCAGTGCATTTCGTATGCTGAAAACAAATTGAATTCCTATAATAATTATACCACCTTCCCGGGAGAACCAAACTAATGAATAGTGGACACTGTATGACTAAATATTAGAAGATTGTCGATTATATTGTAATTTTATTGAACAAAATATTAAGAGGGCTTCATGACCTCATACACATCGAAATTCGCAGCAACCGTTGATTCAATATTAAAAAAAAAAAAAAAAAGTTTACCAAATTTGTAGATCTAAAAAAAAAAAAATATTACTCTTGGCTGCTACCAGTTCGATACGAGACAGCATTTTAAAAAGAAAACCGACTTAGTACATTTTCTGGGACCCACATTTTGGCTTCCACTCCCCCTACACGCCAAATGGTCCGATTAAGTCCATCTAAGAATTCCAGCTTAGTTTCGTTTTTGTAAACATAATATCAAAATTTCAACTTCCCAATTCAAACATAGCTCTCGTTTTTGCCGGACATAACTCGGATCAAGAAAATAGCAAAACAAAAAAAGTTTGAAAAAAGTGAACATTGCGATCAAGGCCTCACACTCCATTAGTCTAACATGAACGCTTCATATCTTATTTATTTCCGAAGTCCAGATAAGGATCCGCTCGAAGATGAGACGGAAATTTCGAAGTTAGTGACTTACGCAGTTCGAGTTCTTAAATCAAGTTTTTTGGCCCCTTCTGAATCGTGGAAAAAAATATACAGAGGACTGAAACTGAAGTCACGACCATGAATCTGACGACATATTCAGGACAAGGGGCTCAACACATCCTCTTTTCGATACCTGGTTTGATTTTTCAAACTGAATTAATTCAGTCTCCTCCAAAGAGTAAAACGTCGAATTTAAGGCCCAAATCAGAGCCAGATCCCAAGGAGACAGACATTTAAAATCAGCGACCCCTTCCTTCCAAAAAAAAAAAAAAAAACTTATTGCATTTCTCAGTTCAATTTAGAGTCAACCAAGTCAATTTCACTCCAGCTCCGTGGTGAAATTCAACTTTTAAGGCCCAAGTTAGGAATTGAATCACAAATCTAATGAAGTATTCGAAATCAACTTTTTCAGAAAAAATACTGATTTTTTTTGAGCTAACTGAGTTCAAAATTTGAATTCACCCATTCAATTTACGAACAATAACGTCCTCAATGATTTTCTCTGAAAAAACTTCCTAAGTCAGTTCTAACACCGAAAAAAAAATTCTGCAACGGTTTAGGTCAATCAAATAACAGGAATATGCATATCCCCCTCCCAAAACTGATACTCAAATACAAAAAAAATGACGAATTCCTCGTTTTTGATTATGAAAAGATTCAGGGGTGCGGATCCTCTGAAGTACCGCAGGCCGAACCAGAAGCATATTCCCCTTCCCTTTTTCATCCCTGTTTACGTTCGTTTTCGTTGAGCACGCTTGGATTTCCAATTGCCATCTGTTACTTCGTAGAATTCCGGAAGACGAAGTCGGTAGGAGAGGATGTAACACCTTCGCGACCACTATTTCTCACGCCCATACTTGCTCACGTGATTGAATAAATTGGTTGCGGTCACACAGGGTTACGTTCCGATAATATTTACGGCGATACATATATGCAACCAATTCGCCACAGCATTGGTTTTCCATATTTGCCGAAGCGATATCGAAGAGGCTGAGGGTTCGTTTCAGATATTATTTACGGCGCTTTTTATATGCAACCTATACGTCATAGTCTCACATGTTCGCCAAATGTTACCATATTGAAATTTGTTCGTTTTGGAAAACTAGAGATATATGTACTGAAGGAGTTACAACCGCAAGTACCTTACTCGACAAAATTCAGTTTCAGGTGGAAAAATAGAATCGAAAATTATTTTCAAGGCGGGGAGGGGAGCTCATCGGTTGGCATTTCATCGCAATAGGTAAAATAGAGAATTTATTTTCTTTTTCATCCTTCTATTTCGTTATACTCTACATGCTCCTCTATTCAAAGCCAAGAAAATCTGCAGGCCGAAGCTATTCTGAGCAGTCATTTCACTCAAAGCCACAGCCAAGAGTCAATTTTGAGATTTTCCGAAGTCGAAGACAATTTTTTAGTTCCCAGAACTCGGATTTATTATAACACAGGATGTATATAAACTCTCAAACATTTTTTCCGACTATTTCGTGACCTCATTTTTTATATTTGAAGAATCTATACATCAAAGTTTTCGGATTTTTTTCAAATTTCAAATATAAAACCACGAGTACAAATTTAAGGACTCGATGAAGAATGTAATTGCACATCACATTGCTTTCCTACAGAATCTTCTATTGGATGGTAATTTACCAATTCTTTCCTGACCTTTCAATGAATTCCTCGAAATTTCCTGACGTTTTCCAGACTTTCTGACCTACTTTCAAGAATTCTGACTTTTCCTGACCTTATAGACACCACGTAACAGATGCACGGTTGGAGAGCAAGACAAGCGAGAAGTGGAGGATAGCCTTAATGAACGAAGAGAACGATAATGGGAAGAGCCAGAGCTACTATTTGCCTGCGAAGTCAAGTCAGTGCCAATTTTGATTTCTTCCAGAAGCTGGAGTTGAAGCCCGAAGATCATTCAAATTCGCTCATCGAGCCGGAGCTGACAACTGGGCCTGTGCAAATTGTCGAAGCGCTAGCGTCGAATAGGTATTTTATGATAAGCGAACGGTGATCTGACATCACGGAGCGAATTACTGTTCTTGGTTACTGTTGGCAAAAATACCCAACTTTTGGTCGACGCACGTTTTGACTCCCATAAGAAAAACACACGGAGCAATGATCATTATGTTACTACCTGAGAATAAGAAATTTGCTCGGAACCAGAAGTTTAGTAGCAAATGCTAAAAACCTTCTTGAATAAAAATGTATACCTTAGGTTTCTAAGAAATTTCTTATTCTCAGGTAGTACCACAATGATCTTTGCTCCGTGTGTTTTTCTTATGGGAGTCAAAGTAACCATCACCGTTCGCTTATCAGTTAGGTTTAGTTCCCGTGTTGTTTCTGTTGTTTGCCCAGTCCGACTCTGTGGAGTTTTTGCCAAGAAATGAATTAAAACTAACCAGGGATGGGCAACATCCGGAAACTCCAAGATTTAAATCCAAAATCCAAAATCCTGACAAAAAAAGGATTCGAATTCAAAGTCTCAAATCTTTTTGACAAAAGCCAAAATCCAATAATCTGAATTTTGATTTCCAAATTTCTGTAACTCAGCAGTAAGCACCCACGCAATCTTCAATCTACCATTGGCTGAGGACGTTCGCATACAAGATACAACTTCTGTTATCTGTAGCCAGGGCTGCTTAGCTAAGCTGAAGCTTTTAGCAGCTAGCCGATCGATTTTGACCCAAAATTAGCTAGCCATTAGCTAGCTACTGAGACAACGTTAGCTATTAGCTGTTAGCTGAAGCCAATCGTTTGAAAACGTTAGCTTTCAGCTAAGATTTTAGCACTTCCGATTGGCTAAGCAGCCCTGTCTGTAGCTCAGTGCTAAAATGCTAATTGGACGCTGTTTGGCAAAAACCGCTCAAACGACATTTGTCGACAAAATGAGATATTAGTATCGTTGAAAACATGCGAAGAGCATAACAGTAGAATTTTTTAAAATTGGCCCCCTGATACAAAAACCTACATCCACGTTCAAAAAAAATTATCAGTAAACGCTATGTCCGTAAACCGGCATTATTCATTGGCTTTTAATGTTACGTTTTCTCAAAAAACAGATTTTGTCGTTTGGGAGAGCATCGCTTAACAGCGTCCAATTGTAATCAGTGAGAAAGAAAGTTTTAGGACTTTGCGTTCAGTGTTCTAACTTCTTACTTATTAAAGGTGACCAAATAAGCAGAAGCGCAAACAGGGCTCAGAACTGGGGGGGGGGGTACTTAAACCCCATTATTACGAAGCAACACCACCTCCCCCGCATCATTTTCTTTGGTAATTTTTCAGTGTTCGTAGGTTTATAGCTTTTAGTGTGTTTTCTTCGCCACGAGTTTGGGGGCTATTTAGCCCCCCCTCCTATTTGTGCCTATGCAAATGAGCTCCTTTTACGTTCGCAGATTACGATAAAGCAAAGAGGATGTAAAACTATCACTATGCACGGTTTGATTTTCGAGATATCAATAAGTAAATGTTAAATTGTTAAAATTGATGAAATGAAGATTTTTAGGGTGTTTGCCGCAGCGTAGCACTGCAAGCACCCTATTCTTGAATTTGGATATTGATTATTTTTGGGATTATAAAAATACAAATTCTTTGTTAATAATTAGGAATAAACTGAATTCGAAATCCTCTTTGAGAAAGGATTTGAAATCTAAAATCAGGATTTTTGGAAATTTGGATTTAAAATGCCAGAGGATTTAAATCCTGCCCAACCCTGCAACTAACCCAATTCGAACGTTTATTCAGAATGTGTATGTGTGCTCTTGACCAGGGACGTAGCAAAGAGTTTTTTCTGTTAAGCTTCCAACTGACTCAATTCAAAATTCCCAAGTATCAAAATTTGTTTGTATTAGCTTTAAGAAAGAAAAATTGACTTGTTGGAATTTTCCAACTTTTGATCCATCTACTAAAATTTTCCAACTCCGACGGAGGCTTGGGGAAGCACAATGCCCCGTGCCCCCTATTTTCGTCCCTGCTCTTGATTTACCCTACATCATGTGTTTGATATCGCCAGATGGTCAACGACTAAATATGTAGACCAAAATTCAACTGAATTTTGACGCTGATTAAAGGCTTGAGGAAAACTCTTCACACAAAATTGACTTCATATCGACTTTGATTTACAGTTTACGAAAAAGCTAATTACCTGCATTCGACTGAATTTCGACGCCGAATTAAGGCCCATGGGAAATCATATACTCAAATTCGACTCGATGTCGACGTGGGTTTACAGCATACGGAACGGCATCTACCCAAAATCGACTCAATTTCGACGTTGATTTCGAGCACTGTCAGGGTGTCAACCGGGTCCAAATTTTCCAATTCCTTGACTTTTTCTTGACCTTTTCTCACTTTTTTCATAACCGTTTTACACACATACAAATATAATCTTATTCGTAGAACCTTACCAAGGTGGGATGGGGGGGGGGGCCTCACAATAAATGGAAACACTAAAAAATACTATAAAAATGATATTATGTATGTAATTATCTGAAAGTATTGAAGTCAAGCAATATGTAGGTATGACAATGACAATCTTTTTTTAACAATTAAAAATAGGGTTCGGTTCACTGAACGCAGGAAATATTTAACACTAATGTTAGGATTCCACTCAGATACAATTCTCCTATTCCTAACGAAATTACTTTAAATTTACTTTTAATTAAAAAAAAAATTCGTGATAATAATTTTGAGGAAATTTAAATGAAAAATTTATGACTAGACTTTTCATGGCCACTATCCAAAATACTTGACTTTTCATTTACTTCCTTGACTTTCTGACTTCCTTGACCGGTAGACACCCTGACTGTGAATTTCATGACGACCTCATTTCGACCGCGATATGCAGTCAACTTGGGTCGATTTGTAGTCGACCACCCCAAAACTATTTCGACGAGAAATCGACGTCGATGATGAGTCGATTCTGAATCGTGACAAAAGGTCAATTTGGCGTCGATTTGACGTCAAGTCGACGCCGATTCTCGGTCGACATGGTTTCACGGCTACCTGAAGTACACCAAGTTTGTGACTCTCCTGCTAATTTCATTTTTCACAGTTTGTCAGTTTTGGAAAAAGACCCTCCACATCGTAATCTTTGAAGACAACTGGATGAGGTGATATAGTAAAATGAAGAGATGCCAGGGCCGGCGTTCTTTCATTTCCTTACCTGATGCAAACAAAAAACTTTTAAATAAGGAACCCTAGACCCCCTCTCAAGAAATCCAATAAGTGCCGATAAGTTTAAAAAAATTGAATTAAACAAAAGTGTGGATTTTTCATCTGGTGCACGCGCTTCAGTGCAAATGGGTCAGAATTACCGTTCAACATAAAACGTACTACCTTCAAAGGCAGAGATCAATATTCGTGAGTGTGCGCAGCGAAAGGGACCACTTGGTCGGTAATGTTATTTTCGAGGGAAAAAAAAATAGCAAATGGGGTAAAAAAATCGTTTTCGGGATTTTTGCGCCTTTTGGTAGGTTGAACATTGGAATTTCATCAAGCAGTGTTTCAAAGGGGTACTAAACCTACAGCCAGTAAGAAGGGTTGAACATAGAGAAACGAGAGTGGACTCTTGTACGCATGCGCGTCATAAACTCGTTATTTTCGAAATTAGTGATGGGTGGTTCGCTTCATTTTTACGTGACTCAGTTCACTAACCAGGTCCGTAGCGCAGGGCCTTCGTTAGGTAGGGTAAGCGAAATTCTTGGAAGGGCAAACATTTTTTCCTCATATAAGGGGGGTTGAGGGTGGTGGCTACAATTTTCTTTTTTTGTATACACATTTAGATATACTTGATTCAGTAAAAAAAATCGAAAATCAAGAAGGAAATCAGTGTCCTATTTAACTGAAATAAATATCGCAAAAGGCTTCCAAAATCTAAACGAGAGCCAATTTCAAACAATTATTCTTCGGCTTATTCCATGCGTACTCGGCCCCTATTCCATCGCAATTCCTGAACTACACAGTTAAATGTGGAGTAGAAAACTCGCGTGGTGGGGTCACAGGGCGGGATTGTGGGTGGCATCTCATCATTTCATCATCATCTAATCTTCATCTCCAGCTCACTCATTTCCCATCTCGATTAGAGTCTCCCTCTCTTCTTCTTCCCATAATTTTCTTTTCTCTTCCACACTCCAACACCTTTTCTCTTGCTCAGTATTCTACCTTTATAATATTATCTTCCTTTCTTACTCAAGTTTTTTTTTCTCCTTCATTTTTTTAATTTGCTCTCATTATTTCCTTTTGTACAAATTTGTGTAAATTTTTCCGGACCCCCTCTGTAATTGGCCACTTTAGACTGTAGAGAGGGTCGCAAATACAAATTATTATTATTGAAGAAATCACTGTCATTTTTATCAAATATCTACATCAGTTTTGCTTAAGGTATTATATTATAGAAAGTTCATAAACTGAAATATAATAGAAACAATTGGAAAAAAAAAAAAAAAAATTATAAAAGAAAAGAAAAAAGAGGAGAAAATTATTTTAAATCCAAGCTGTATGTACACTGAAGCCTAAGATTCTTACTATTATTAAAAACACGTAAAAATTCATCACACGTGACGGATTCACCCCCCCCCCCCAAATGGTAAAAGTGTCAGGCTCGATTCACGACCAAACAGCATTGATTGCCTGTAGGGTCTTAATACACAATTTATGAGACTGAACGTAGCTTCACAAGCTGCTGAACTACAGCCAAAGGTTATGGTTACAGCATGCAATTCGTAGATAATCTAAAAACTTTTCTCTGAAAATTTTTTTTTAAATCAACTTTTAATCATAAATTTTTCGAAAATATTTTCATTTTTTTTTTGTTTTTCGGGGCAAAATTCTGTAAAGCGCAAAATTTTCTACGTCGGGCAAAATTTTCGTTAGGTAGAGCAACGCCCTGTTTGCCCGCACTGGCGCTACGGGCGTGTCGCTACCTCTCAGTCACTCAAATGAACTGCTTCGGTGAAGTACTTCAGTCGTTCACTCGTTCAGCAGATCTGAAAAGAATAGAAGAATGAACGAAGGAATGAAGGACAGATACAAAAGGAAAAGAAGTGGACTCTTTCATTTGACTCGTCAATCATTATTGAGCCAAATAGTGAAAATGAACGACTGAAGCATTACAGTTCGAGATGAAGTAAAAAACGAATCGTTCATTGAAAAGAGTAGTTCATGAGAAGTACGTCGTGAATGAACGACACATCATTCGAGATAGGCTTTTTCGAATTCTCAACTTCAAAATGCTGTAAAATGGATCAGGGATGGCAGTTGGGTGTAGCAGGCGTGCAAGTGCTACACACGAGAACATTTTCGCTACACTCGGGGAAATCGGGAAAATTAGAAAAAAAAAAACTCTGCTACACTCCGAAAAATCAAAATTTTGCACTACTCGAGAAAATTCTCAGAAAAATTCAATTTTGCACCATACTTTACAGAAAAAAAAAAAAAAAAAAACCTACCTCAAGAAAATTGCTACTTTATTAAATTTATGATCAGTCATCACCATCGTAATTCGTAAAATCAAAAATGTGACTGATTTTTATTTTTTCTATGTAAAAGTACAGCGCCACCTTTTTCAGGGGGAAGGAGAGAGGGGGGTAGGAGTTTCTTGGTCAGTTTTGGGGGAAAAATTATTTTGCATCATGCTACACACGGGAAAATCAAAACTTGCCTTTCCTGAAATGGATTCTATTGCAGGGTGTCGATGACATAAAGTCGTAATAGTATATTACACCCTTTACGCCGTTTACGACGCAGGTTTTCATAGTCGTAATGGGTGTAATTTTTACACAGCCATTTACGCAAATTATGGAAATTATGCTTTTAGGGAATCGCAAATGAAAGTCGATTACGCCTTGTACGCTGATTACGACTTATGTCATCGACGTGCACGTAGAGAACTTAGTAAGGGCTCATTTTACTCTCAAATGTGTCTACTTTTTTCCTGGGTACTTTTCGTGAAACTCGTCTGACCGACCAAGTGGTTCATTTTGCTACACACACTCACACGTATAGGTGAGAGGCTCAAGCCGTTGCTCGCTTTTCCAGGAGAAACTTGAGGGAAGCTGAATTCTTTAGAGGCTTCACGAGATTTTGGGAGTCCCCTTCAACTCTGCCTCTGACCACAATCAACTGTCCGCTCCGCAGTTTCTCAGTGTTAACGATTCGGTGCACTCCACTCATCTATTCTACATAACCATAGTTACATCAACAGAGCATCTTTGACACATTCGAGGAAACCCTTCTCGACTGAACGCATCCTCTCGACTCGACCAAACCCATTTCTGCAACTGGAAGTTGACTCGGCGGACCAACACGAACGAAAGCGAATCCGCTATATCGCAAAAAGTATCGCACATACAAATATCCACTCGCACTCTCTTTCAGTCCCCGTACACAAGCATGTCTGCCTAGAATTGAGATCAAGAACACACGGAACGCTAATTAACCGACTCACGGGCCGTATATCCGATATGTATATACGTTCGAAACTAAATACACGCACACACTTGCATAAAATAACGAGAGAACGTTTCGTATCTTGTGAAGAAACTCGGTGGAAAAAAAAAGTTATCGTAAATTTAAATATGGCAGCACTGTTCGTATATAGTTGTCGACTTTATTTGCGGTTAAAGCCCAAATCAAGCATCAAGTTAGGTTTTACTGCGTTGTCGACTGCACGGTGTACACATTGTGAAGTCAATGGTAAAACTATGTCAAGGGTATCGCAACCATTCAATTGCCGCTATTAAGTATTAGCTTCACGCTAATGGGGCACCAATTACAACAGAATTCATCTCTCTCACCCGTTCTCATTGTTTAAATCAACATCAATGATCGACGCTATAACGTTTTATCAGATGCGACGCAGGTAGGATATCCGTCCTTTTCACGGTATGGTGTATTCCTCCCCTTGGTAGGCTGACCTACGCCTGAGAAAAACCAGCAACCCAATTCTGATTTTTCGGTCTCTGTGTCAACTATATCGCTGCAAAGACACTCGCCCCGCTGAATCATCACTATCACATTTGTCCGCCAATGATCTATTTTAGCCCCCCCCCCCCCCATTCATGATACATGCCAATGATCTACCAACACAACGAAGTTAAAAACATCCAATATATAGACGACACCAGCCTGATAATGCCAGCCCAACTATATCTGCCATGCTTATTAATACGCAGTTAGCCCTATCCACACTAACACACAGGTTCAAAAGTAATATTGTAAAACTGAATGTACAAAAAACAGAAGCTATTCCCTTTTCAACCAAGCCAAATCCTTCAGAATTCAACTTAATTCAAATCACAGCCCAGATAAGAAGAGAAATCCAAAGGGATAAGAACCAGATTATCCAACAAACATGTGACCAAGTAGAATAGTATGCGGACAAGAACCAATCACGACAACTGAAGTTAACACGGACCTTCAAGTTAAAAATGTCAGCTATAGAGGGCGAAAGTAGAATAGTGCAGTCGAGTTCAACCAGCATTTCAGAACGCTGGAGAAATTACTGTTGAAAACTCTACACAGACCCCAATGAAATTCCTGGAAATACATCAATATACCAGCAGAGCAAGAACCGGACATCCTAATGGAAGAAATAGAACGAGCAATTTAGAAGTTGAACAACAATAAGACTCCAGCCCCTGATGGTGTCACACCAGAAATGTTGAAGATGGCCGGAGAGAAAGGTGTGGAAAAGCTCCTTGGGAAGCGTGCAATAAGATTTGGTCTACCGGAGAGTAGCCAAAAGACTGGGCCGAGTCCATTTTTATAGGACAAATGGAGACCTGCAGTTATTACCATATGAGGGGTCCATATAGAAAACAACCTTAGTCAGTTTTGAAATGTCGACTTTGCCGCCAGATAGCGACATAACTGCTGCTGTTCTGCGGCATGAACTGTCACGGGTGTATAAGCAGACGTTGCCTTATTCCATACGCCATAATGTTAACAGTGTAATAGTTGCGGATATAGCGCTACCTGGCGACGAAGTCAAAATTTCAAAACTGACTGAGGTTGTTTATACTGCATTTCGTCAAATTTTTTCTCCCTCCCCTCTGGAGCCACCATTTTGAATTTAGCATCAAACTGTCACTGAAATTAAATGACCTCGAACACCCCACAGGGGGACTGCTATTTTATTTTTAATTGCGCTCTTTCTATTTATTTATTATTATTTATTACAGCCTTTTTTTTTTTCTGTTTATAATTAAATATAATTATACTTAAATATTACAATTTGTAAACGGGGGAAAGAGTCCACCTTCTCCCTTGTTTAGGTCTCTCTTCGGGCAACGACTTCTTCGTACGGAGCCCAGTTGATGCGATTGGCGGCTGCTCTTCGCCATGGAAGGTCTATAAATTTCTCAATATCGTTTCTCCATTTTGTCAACGGTCTCTCCTCGATCTTTTTGCCGCGTATGGCGTCCAGACTTCCGCCTTGTTGCCACACCTATCTAAATTTTGTCCCGCGATGTGGCCAGCACAGCTCCATTTTAATTTTTTGGTTTTATATGGTTCAGAAAATCCACACCGTTTCATAAGTGTGGTATCCTAATGTTGAGGGGGGAGGGAGAAGGAATTCCCGGGATGGGTGGGTACAAAGGTTGGGAAGCGAGTCGAATGACAGCTTTCACCCCATCTGGTCACAAAAATTGGCGATTCCGGAAAAATTACCAAAAATGAACGTCTTCCTCCACGAAGCCCGTGTTAATATAATATTATGGTAGCATGAGGAATCATTCAAAATTTCACAAGGAATGTTTTATTTATTTATTTTTTTGTAACCTTGACAGTCTTGGATATTTCTGCAAGAAACCAATTTCGGGAAGCACCCTACAAAGAAAAATCGGCGACTTAGAAAACCCCATTCCTCGTGTATCTATCAAGCTTTTATGAAAAAATTTTTATTTTGACCATCAGTTTGCCGTTTGCTATTTTGTATTTTCAGGAGTGGTTTTGCTGGATCCAGGACTAAAAGTTTTCTTCTGTACACATATGGTCATATTTACCCTCGCCTCAAGTCACATTCTGTGTTCCGAATTTAATCATAATTAGTTAAAAATAATTTTAATCCAAATTTGAGTCAAATCAGTTGAGGAGAACATTAGGCTCCCTTTGGAGATTCAAGTCTTCATGGAAAATCACATTGTTTCCAAAAATTTGTGTTTCATTATTTTATAGAATTGATCAGTTAACGAACAAGAATCTATTTTCTCACTCACTTGAAGGGTATTTTGGTTGCTGACGTAAAATTTGAGGTTATTTTGCACTTGGTCTCTAACCTTCCTTGGACCTACAGGGAAGGGGGCTAATTTCTAGTGACGGAGACAATAAGGTCTAATAAGCTAGAATGAGTTGAGAATAGGGATTTTGTTGTAATTTAATTTGAATTTCGGTTATTTGGTTTATAACGGCTGATTTATAAGTTGAAAGGATGCTAATTTAATGTAATAGTGAAAGGTTCCATCCACCCTTGGGGACTAACTATTCTCCTCAACCGATTATTTTTCAGTCATTGAAACTCATCAGAGGGGGGAGGGGGTGCAATAAAAAATTCCAAAGTTGCAAAATAAGGACCGCACTACTCTGTAGTTATTACAAGCTATGCTGGCTACAAAAACAGTGAAGCGGGCGGTGGACACAGGCACGATTTTACAGTTCAGTCAGCTAGTTCGAAAAACTGAACAAGTCCAAACCTGTTGAGAAAAAAATCTCTATTTTCGAAGGTTATTTTTCGGTTCAATTCGTTCCACAATAATTATTTCATAATGCATTATTTTGATGCCCCTGCAGAGAAGTGCTGTAGTGAAGACTCCATAAGACAGAGCGAGTAAGTAATTCATCCATCTACGAGTACTTAGTTGAATCAGTATTACAGACTCGCCTGAAATTTCGAGCAATCTCCTGAAAATCTTCAGAACTCCAAAATACTGTTGAAACCTTGATTACCTCCAAACTTTTAATAATTTTCAACTAATTTCACGTAAATTTTTGGAGTAAATTTCAAAATTTCCCCCAAATTTTACAAAACTTTTCTGATGTAGCAAATTTTAAATTTTCTGAATTCTCTGAATCCTCTAGAAAACGACATACCTGCAACATGGAGTTGAACAGTGTACACTCTCTTACCCACAGTGAATAAGAGGTTATGCAGCATGATTGAATGTCTTTCAAATGGAAAGTCAAGATCATCACACAAGACTCTCGAGATTGCATCAATGTAGTACTTCGGTTGAATACAGGGGTCAGGGTAATTTAATAATAGTGTGATAATAGCAACATTATCACAATACTGAGCGTTATTCAACAAAAATTGAACGGAGGAATTTGAAATATCTGGGCCACAAAACGTAGTCAAAACTGGCATCAGTTATGTAACACAAGTGAGAAGATGAACAGCTACAAAACCAAGGCACAGCAGAGATACAGAGAACCTCCTTTACGCATTAATTTACAAAAAAAAGAAGAAGAAATATACCTATAGAAGAATGTTAGTGCGGTTGTTAGAAAGTTATGTACATCCTCATGGTTCATCTCATCGGTAGCCTGTGCTTTGAGCCACGCTGATTAGTATCCCTGATGCAGTTGGTAATAAAAAATAAAATAAAATGTTATAACGTTTCACGCTTTCACTTCAATAAAAAGATTCGAACAATAATAACGCCAAGGTCACTGTAAATGAAGAAGAACGATGTACAAGGTCGATAAATAAACGACGGCCTCGTAACGCTACCGCTCTATTTTTTTTTTTTCTTTCTGTATCGCCGTTTAATTAATATACATATAGAAACACGAAAGTTTGGACCAACTGGAAACGAAAATTCAAAGCATCAACAAGACTAAGTTCACGTTCCGTCAGAGGCGTAGATAGAATAAGCTTAAAACTCCAGCATTCCTCCAATTCATTTTCTGAATATGTAAACAGAGCTGTAGCGTGTGCTCACTTTCTTAAAGGAGAGGGTAATTTCATGTAACAAACTTCCCAGAAGGCTGCAGGAGATCTAGGGGAGTAAACCTCCCTTAGCTGCTCTTCATCTCCACCTCTGATTCCCAATCTGATAATTATGTCGACACTGACACGAAATGCTTTCCATACCGATCTTAGGGGATAGTTCCAGGTAAGTTCCGATCAGTTCGTATTTCTAACGAAGCTAGCTGAAAACTCCCCGATTACATTCCAGAGGATAGGGGATTTGAGGCAACAATGGATCTACTTGAGGTCTTTAGGGAATTACGGTCCTCTCAGCTTTCCCCTATCCCTTCCCTTGATTCTCATTATGGAAATCACGTCGATACTAATACGAGATTCATTAAAATCCAATCTTAGGAAGAAGTTTAAGGAGATTTCTGATCCAATAATTGGTTCGAATTTCGGGAAGCTCAAAAGGAAACTCCACAACTAGTTCCAGAGGGGAGGCGATTTAAGACAACAAAGGATTTACTAGAGAGGCTTATGAAGGTCTTTGGGAAATTACAGCCCTCTCAGCCTTCCTGAACCGCTACCCTTGATTCTCGTTATAGAAATAATGTCGATACTAACGCGAGATGCTTTCGAATCCAATCTTAGGAAACTGTTTGAGGAGATTTCTGATCTCATAATTGGTTCAAATTTAGGGAAGCTCAGCAGAAAACTCCACAATCAGATTTCACAGACACGGCAAAGGAGCTCTCAGACAACGTGAAACTAACTGAAAGAGCTTAATAAGGTATTTGGGAAATTACGACCTTCCCCATTTTCCGCTAGTTCCATATCTGGATCCTATCTTAAAAATATTCCAAGACTAACACGAAATGCTTCTTGCCAGTCTCTGGGGTTAATTTCGGACGACTTCAGATCCTCAAAGACTGATCCGAATCGAAGAAAACTCAGCACAAACCTCCAGAGGAGTGAGAAAGATGTACCAAAAGAAATACCAATTTTTATTCTCTACAGGAATTATTTCGATACTAATTAAAATTTCAAGGGATAGTTGAAGACGATCCCTGATTTTTACGATTTTGGTCCGAATTTAGGAAAACTTGACGAAAAACTCCATAATTAGATTCAGAGGGAAGAGCAAGGGGATTTCAGACAACCTGATACTCACTAAACGGGATTCATAAGGTATTCGCAAAATTACGATCCTCTCAGTCCTCCTCGAGCTCCATCTTTGATTTTAATAATGAAAATATTCTGAAACCATCACGAAATGCATTCCAATCTCGTCTCGGAGATAGAGATAATTTCTGTTTCTCGTGATTGGTTCGAATTCAGGAAAACTGCACAATTAGATGGCAGAGGGTAAAAGAAAGGGATCTGCGAGAATATGAAATTCACTGAATGGACCAAATGAGGTATCTTGGGAAATTACAATCCTCTCAGCCCTTTTAAATCTCCACCTTTGGTTTTCATGGTAAAAATATTTCGAGAACATCACAACATGCATTCTAATCCCGTCTCCGGTGATACAGTTTAAAGCGATATCTGGTTCTCACTATTGGTCCGAATTTAGAGAAATTTAGCAGAAAATTCCACAATCAGATACCAGTCAGAAGAAGACGGGGATTTGAGATGAGAAATTCACGAAAAAAGATCCATAAGTTCTTTATGAAATTACAACTTCTTACCTGCCCTTCTAGCTTTAACTTTGTTTTTCCTGACGGAAAATTTTGAGACTATCACCACGTGCACTCGAATCCCCTCTCAGAAAATAGTTTAAGGCGTTTCCGATTCTCAAGAACGGTCCGAATTCGGTTGAACTTTATAATTAGATCTCAGCCGAAAAAAGAAGGAGACTTAAGACAACGTGAAATTTACTGAATGAGCTTAATGAGGCCTCTGGGAAATTACGACCCTCTCAGCCCTTCTGTATCTCAATAATAAAAATATTTTGAAACTAACACGAAATGCATTCCAACTCAGTCTCGGAGGACAGTTTGAGGCGATTTCCAGCTGACGTGTTTGGGCAGATCGAAAATAGTAATTCGCAGTTGTAAGAGAAATTTTTGTAGTTGTAGTGATTATTCAAAGTGGCAGTTCTGCCGAGTATTTCTAAAACTGAAATTGATAGCTCTATAGGAAGATTCGAGCCGTAAGAAATTTGCAGTTCTGAGGGAAGGTTCGAACAGTTGTAAATTGTAATATATTTATCAACACAAAATAAAAATAAGGAATGTTTATATTTTGATATCAACATAAAGTTGAGTTCCCGTATACAAGTTATGTCTGCCAAGTTTCATTGAAAAATTTAGGTTTCAGCAAAAATGTTCAAAGTTTGAGACGTTATTGAATCATTCAGGTTTGATTAAATATCGTTAAGACTCTTCCGGAGATGTGTGAGACTTATAAAACCCTAAAGAGGCTTAAAGTTTTAGACCTAGTTAAAGACTCATTGAAGTTTGATTAAAAATCGGTAAGACTCTTCCAGATATGTGTGAGACTTATGAAACTCTAAAGAAGCTTAAAGTTTGAAACGTTGTTGAAGACTCATTTAGTTCTAATTAAAAATCGTTAAGACCCTTCCAGAGATGTAAAAGACTCATGAAACTCTTCAAGAGTTCTTCAAGACTTCCAGGCACGTTTTAGAGTCATCGAAACTATTCCAAGCTTCACTGAGACTTTTCGAGGTAATTCTACAGCCTTATTCGAGATTCTAAAAAATTCCCCAAAACTTCTTGAACCCCCCTGAAAAGTACTTAGGATATGCTAAAATTTTTTAAGGCTCAATTCAGCCAGGTTTAAAACTGTCCTGGATTACTTTAAGCCTTTCTGAAACTCATTCGAACGGGCTAAAGACTTCTTGTGACTCTTCGGCATTTTTCATTAAAAAAATAACAAATATTGAGGATATTTACAATTAGATTCATGGGGACCGAGGAGGAGAAGGGGGTATGGATCCAGTGTTGGAGAAGCTTACTTTTTATTTACTAGTTTTAACCAACCATTTTTAAATTTTATTCGGGATGTTCACTGCCCCCCCCCCCTCAAGCACGAAGAAAAACTAGTTATTAGCAATTTTTTACATCAAAATAAAGATTGTACGAAAGTAGACACTTTCCTCGATGCACTTGTTTTCTCGAATATACATACAGGTCGAAACAGTGACGATTTTTTTACGACTTTCAAGGGTTCAGACATATTTCAGACGTTTTCAAATTCTTCCGGACACATTAAAGATATGTCAAGACTTATTCAGACTACTGAAAACTCTAGGTTTCTTCAGAAATCTCTAGAAGAAGATTAAAGAATTTAAAGCAACTCTGAAAAAGTCTTGAAGAAGTTACGGAAAATTTAACACAGGTCTCACATGAGTCTGAAACAGGCTTGAAGAGTTTTAAATAATCTGGAAAAGTTTAGAACACTAAGTCTTTTATCAATGGCGTAGCAAGCCTAGTGTTCGAGGAGGATCTGGTCTTTCCCTAAAGAGAGGAGTTGTTCGAGGGGGCGCTGAAATTAGAAAAACCAATATTTAATGAATTCGCAAAGGGGTTCAGACCCCTCCAATGATGCTACTGTCTTCTATCTTCAATCAGCATAGCAGAGTCCTAATGAGTCCGGAAATGCCAAGATTTTAAATAGCCTGGAAGAGTCTAGAACACGTCCGAGTGAGTTGAAAAGAGCCTTGAGCTGGTCAGAAACGAATTAGGAAGAGGCTTAACCTTCTCAGGTATTCCTAACATCCTTCCAGCTTACCCTCTCAGTCTAGGGTATGCTCATGTGCGCAAATGTGAGTGCTTGGGGGTTAAGGTTCCAATCTGTATTTGCAAGGCAAGGACGAAACTATGCAGTCGGTAAATTGAAACTGTTCATTTGAATTTTTCATTTTCTAGGAACGTTTGCAGGGTGTCTACACCATGTGGAAAATCAAAATATTTGACTTTTATTTGACCTATAAACAGGGATGTACCGATAGGGGGTAGGGGGCAACTTAATCCTTCCCCCGTAGGAATTTTTTACTCAGCAGTTGGAAAACTTTACCATTTCAGTCCCGCGAAGTTGGAAAAATCCAACAAATCAAAAGTTATTCATTTTTATTTATTTTTTTACTTGCTTTGACACTTGAGAATTGAGTTGAGAAGTTGGAAAAATCCAACAAGTCAAAAGGTATTATTTTTTGCTTTGATATTCGGGAATTTTGAATTTTGAGTTGAGTCAGCATCAGTTGAAAAAATCCAATAAGTCAATCAAAAATTTTTTTAATTTTTAATTTTTGCTTGCTTTGACACTTGGGAATTCAGTTGAGAAGTTGGAAAAATCCAACAAGTCAAAAGGTATTATTTTTTGCTTTGATACTCGGAAATTTTGAGTCAAGTCAGTTGGGTCTTTCACAATTTTTGCCCCCCCCCCCCCGCCCTCCCCAGGATAAATTCTTCAGTACGTCCCTGTCTATAAATTCAACTTTATAAGGATTGCGAAAAGGCGCGCCTTATGCTGGAACATGCAAGCAGTTCAGCAAATCGTAAAACTGCCAAAATTAGTACGATATGTAGTGTGGCGCAAATAATGAAGAACAAATTGCAATTATTGAAAATTGGAACAAAAGTTTCTACCTCTAGCTTTGTTATTTTTTAGATCATTCATCGTTCTTAATCATTCATATAGTTAACATTATTTGACTTATGAAAGACTTTTGAGAAAATACTTGACTTTTATACTTTACCACTTGACTTTTTCTTTGAGTACTTGACTTTTACTTGACTTACTTGACCCCAGTGTGCTGCAGCTGAAAGAATCAGCTTCGGCTTTTGGCTTAAACTTCTGACCTTGAAAAATATAGCTTCGGCTTTGGCTTTTGGCTGTTCTAAAAAAATTTGGCTAGCTTTTGGCTTTTTTTCGGCTGGCTTTTGGCTTTTCAATCAATGGAAAAATTAGACAAGATCAGGAGAACAGGATCTCTGTTAGAGGTTAGAGGTACAACGTACAAGTACAATGGTACACGAGAAGAAGAAGTTGAAGTTGAAAAATGAAAAGAAAAACTACATCTATATCAGTACTTCCGTCCATTCATATTTAATAATTTAAATATTTTTGTTCATCACTCATCAGTATTCACGTATGGTAGCGCTCTCTCGCGGATGGCCGGCCCCAATGAATTAGTGACAATCTGACAATTCTTTCTGTGACAAAGACGAGCCGGCAGATGAAGCTCAGTCAATGATAAGATGATAACAATATTAACAAAATCAGATTCAGCATTCAGGTTTGGTTTGTAATTTGCAAATGTACTTTAATTATGATCTGAAATCTTATTATAGAATCAATTTTGTGAGTTAACAGTTAAGTATGTTGTTGGTTAAAACGTTTGAAAGTTGAAACTATGGAAACCTTAAAACGTTAAAGTGCAAAGCTTATTGATTTAATCATTTCTCATTTGGTCATTTGTGTTCAGCAGTTCACTTTTGCAGTTTTGCTGACTTCAGAATGGGAAGACATAAAGAATCAGGCGTTCGAAAATTCTTCAAATACAGTAAAAATACCGATAAAAGTGAATGCCAATTAATTGCTGAAGACATGATAGATGAGAATGCAGAAGAAGAGGATAGAATTGTTGAAGAAAAATGTAACCTGATATTGAGTGTAAGTTCGTTGCTGTAGAGTAAGGATGCCTCTTTCAGTAATACATTATTACATTCATTTGTCATTCAAGTTTAAAGTTACTTCTTACTCTTCCCAAAGTTACCAAATACCAGGTAATATTTTTAAATTTCACTTTCAGGGCTCTAAAGCGAGTAACTTGAAGCAGCACATTCGAAGTAAACATCCAAAAGTATGGGCAAAATTCTGTGAAAGTGAGGAAGCCAAAGTTTTGCTGCCAAAGAAGAAAATGAAACTAGATGAAACTTCTTCAACTGCAATGTCTCATCATTCTTCTCAAAAAGGATTGCTTACTAGCCACTTTCAATTGTTACACTCACAAAAATCTTGCTCTATATGGGTAAAAGAAGATGATTTAAAAGAATCTATCCTTCGAATGGTCACTGTTAACTCTCGACCATTGAGAATGGTCGAGGATGAATGGTTTCGCCTATTTGTGGCCCCTTACGAAAAAGCCTTTGGTATAACAGTTAATTATCGGTACGTGATCCAGTGTATTGATGATGCGTACAACGAATTGTTACTTGTTTTGAAAAAGGTAGTAAAGTCAAAGATGGTGAGTTTGAAGGCTGATTGCGTAACAAGAATGGATAGATCATTCATTGGGATCAACATTCAATTTGTACAGAAAGGCTTACACCACGTTATCACACTCAGTACCACAGAGTTGCTTGATCACCACACTTCAGGGTATTTAAAAAACACAATTGTAAATGCATTAAAAAATTGTGGTATCAGTTTGGATCAGCTATACACAGTAACAACTGACAATGGAGCCGATTTATGCGCTGCAGCAAGACTCATAGAAAAAGAGTCAAATTTGAAACCGGGTTCAAATGACCAAACTGTAACTTCCGCTTCAGAAGCTCAACCGAGCAACATTGAGGATGATTGGGATGATGAACTCGAATACAATGCTGGAGATGATGAAGACAAGGAATTAGAAGAGCTGAGAGTTGATATTGACAGTCTAGATGCTGCAACTGATCAGTTTTCATGTGATATAGAGAATATACAGTGGGATGGTAATGTTGTTATCAGTAAGTTACTTTTTTAATCATTATGTTTAATTTTAAACTAGTTTTAAAGTCAAAGTATTTAACGTTTCATTGTTACTGACTTGTTGGTGTGACTTTCATTTGTGATATTTTTCCATTTCTGTTTAGATGTACGTTGCGCAGCTCACAAACTAATGTTGGCTATAGCTGATCTTTTCAATGTGAAGAAAGCCTGTCCTGTAATAAAAAACCATCTCAATATTATAAACCAGGGCAGAACAGTTGTCAAAGTTTTGAGAAAACCTACCATGGCTCGTTTACGCAAGAAACACAGATTATTGAAGCCTAAGCTGGACTGTGAAACGAGGTAAAATTAGAAATTTCATTTCAATTTAATATTCCATTGAATTTTGAATAAAAGTAATGTATTTTATTTCTTAGATGGAGCTCAACTTATGAAATGTTGAGAATATTATTTGTGCACTACAAGCAATTCTGTAAGGATTATTCGGCAGTCAATGAGGAACTGTTTATTTTGGATGATAAGTGGGATATTATTGAAGAAATTGTCATGTGTCTCCAACCAGTTGCAAAAGCCTGTACAAAATTACAGAAGCAAGATGTGACCATAAGCGACATTTATATGATCTTCAACGTTTGCATTATGGAAGTTGGAGAAATTGGTAGGTTATTTCCCAGTGTATGATTGTAAATGAATTGTGAATGTGATGTTCTGATGATAGTGATGATGACATTAACATAAACTTTAGGAAGCGCTTTTGGACAGGAAGTGGTAGACTGTCTAACTGTAAGACGAAACGAAGTTTTTGATCACCATCTTTTCCAAGCTGCTTTATTCCTTGATCCCAGGTTTCATTTTGAATTGTCAGAGATAGAACGAGAAAATGCGATTCACCACATCATTTGGCTATATAAGAAACTTCAAAGTAAGTTCACTCGTCAACAAGAGGAAGCACTACTTGATATTTACTTTTCTAGTTTTCTACTTCATAGAAATCATACCTTTGTTTTCTTTCTTGACACAGGGCTGAAGGAGGAAAGAGGAAGAGAAGGATTAAAAAAGGATGAGGAGCCAGTTTCAGATGCTGAATCGTTAGCTAGTTCTTTTTCCTCTGATATGGACCAAGGAGAGCGGCGTTGGGAAAATATGTTACAGTCAAAACGTCGAAATAAAGTTGATCATACTACTGCAACTGCAGAAGAATTTGAAGTTCAGTGCCGAACATTGAAATTCCCAGACAGTAAAATTCGATTAAAGCAAAATGTTCTGAAGTTTTGGGAAACTCATAAAAATGAGTATGGCGAATTGTATGATGTAGCACAGGTAATTTTTGGAGCTCCAGGAACTCAGGTGAGTGTTGAACGCCTGTTTTCCCTACTACATGATTTGTTAAGCCCTAAGCGTTACAATTTAAAATCCTGTACAATCCACAAGATTTTATTTCTGAAAGTAAATCTCAACATTTTGTTGCAATTACAACAAATATTGTAATTTGACTGGAGAGAAAAAAATAAATGAAATAAAAAAGACGCTTTTTTTTATTTATTTATTAAGAAACATGGTTTTGTACAAACTTCTCATAACTCAGAAGAGCCAAAAGCTAGTCGAAAAAATTTGGCTGAATTCAGCTTTCGACTTCCATAGGTGCGCTTAAAGCTGGCTTTCGGCTTTCATCTTATCAGTAAAAATTCGGCTGATTTTGGCTTTCAGCTTTCGGCTTTCGGCTGGCTGCAGCACACTGCTTGACCCTGTAGACACCCTGGTTTGTTTGTTTTGTTTTTCTCAATTAAAAAATCGGCGAATTTTCAAATTAAAAAAAAAATTTGTCGGCGAATTTTCAGTTTTTAAAATATATTTGCTGGCAAATTTTTCTTCTCCCCCCCCCCCGGGAACTGAAAATCAAATTTCGTCTCTGCCCCCTCCTCACGAACCTAATGATCTTGGTGATCTTAGATGATGATCGTTTTGATTTTTCTTTTGATCTTTTTGATCTTTATATTTTTGATACGTACTATAGTGGCCGTATGATTTCGGAATATTTTACAGCACACTTATACATGTAATGAGAAGACAATGAAAAAACGCTGTTTTATCAGGACTTTCAGCTACCCGACTGACCCAAATTCCCGTTCATGCCGGATAATCAGAGATCTACTGTATTATTAAAATTTAAACTTTTTTTTTGTGATCCGCGCTAATACCAATGAACTGAATAATAATTTAGAAGTATATACTAGTGCTAATTGGGAAGAAACGAAGTTCACAAATCGTATGATTTTACTCCGGCTGATGATAAATCTCAATACCCCCAGCCCCTCTTACTCATACGGCACCTCATCTCACTAACAGATCGTACAGTAGTTTCAGGGCTATCAATGTTCTATGATTTCAGAAATCTGCAATCTGCAAACAACATGTTTGGGAAATCAAAAGAAATTGACAAATGACAGTGTTCTATGAAGCATTTTGTTCAAATAAAGTCACTCAATCGGAATCTATCGAAATTTGGTTTAAAATCAGAAAGTTGTACTTGCAGACTACGGATTTCAGAAACCATATCGGTGAATTCAGTTACGAATTTTTCCTAATTTTTAGGTACACCGGTGAGTGGAGAAAAGACCCGAAATACATTTTCCCCCATCGATTGAAAATTTCTCGGAATAACCGCTGCTATCGACTGGTCCGAATTGAGCGAACTGAGAAAAGCTCGGCGGGAGGCTCTCAGAATCATTTCCAGACGTCAGCGGGGTGTGGACAGGTACCTAGAATACGAAAATACGGCGAAAATTTCGATCTTCAGCGGCCGTTTTTATTTTCAAACATACGAATGTAAAAAAAAAGATACGCAATGGCCGTACGAGCTCACCGACCACGTTATTTCAATCACTCTCGCGGGGATACAGTCGAGATGCGTTTGAATTATTAATTAACACTCCAGACGTAACCTAAATTAATATTCCAGACGACCTACACGTTAAATAATCGAGACATGAAAAATAAATAAAAACGACAACACGAGAGCAGGACAGAGACCCAGCGAGAACGAGAGGGAGAAAAAGTACATTTAACGTAATAATGATAAAAATAACAAAAACCACTTGTATATGCGACTAGGGACTGACTAAGGCTGTTGTAGGTCTGTGTCAGAGACCGTGACACAAATTTTAACGTAACACTTGGCGATATTTGCTGAAAATTTGTAGTCACGTTGATTTCGCTGCGTATAAGCATCACTGCTGTATCAAAAACTAGGTCACTAGTGCCAATGTTACGGAAGAAGACCTTGAAAGGAATGAATAGCAATGATAGCCAAGAACAAATTTCCATTACCACTACTCCACTACCATCGATATTTCTTCCCCGCCGCATATAATACATCTTCTCCTTTCATTACTACCAGATTAATCAAATAATTATCAACGATAGATAAGCGAACCCTACCCCGTCTACGTCCGTTAAATAACCAGCGATGAAATAATTTTTTACCCGGTTACCGTTGCATCGAACAACGCGCCACAAGTAAGCACGTCCAATAAACCGCACTTAACCTTGATTTAGAAAATACTTCCGAAAATGAAAAACAAAAGGAAAAAAATCACAACGGATGAGGAAATTTGAACCATTTTCAACGAGCGGTAAACGAGGCGCCTCCTTTATGGTCACCGCTGATAAGTGCGGCTTTTCTCTCCAATAATTCCGAAGCGGCAATAAAAAATGAAACGTGACAATTGGTGGGAAAACGTGCGACACAAAAAAGTTACGCGCGTTGTTTCCGCGTCCAGAAAATTCCATCTTCTTTCCGAATAAGGAGAAAATTTATCGGGCTGGTTGGGAACCGAATCGCGATCTAGATTTCTAAATGCTCGCACAAGTAGGTCGGAGCATGAATTCAGCTTTTCATCGTTCGGATTTAGGGCCAATAACTAAAATCGAGTACATCGTCAATGTCTCGATGTGGAATCAGTTCCCCTCAAGTTAGCCGCGGAAAAGTTACCCTTTTGTAACCCTCGGTTACCCTCAGATTACCTTCCATAAACTACCATGCAGCCAATCAGAACGCTCCGATTACGTGGTGGGTAACTGGTAACCCTCTAGTTACCCGTCAGTCACCCTTCACAAGAGAGTAATTTTTCCGTGGGTAACTGGCAGGTTTTTGCACATCGGGTTGAAGACAGGACATCAGCGGCGCATTTAGAGATGGTTAGGGGTTTAATTTCCCTAAAACATCTGAAGGTCCCTCAGTGAATTTATTCATTCTTTCAAACAACGAGCATCTGTTGCATGGACCGTCTCCCAATGGACACCTTCGCTGAACACGATAACGAACATGTTCTAGGAAAAGGATCTAAATGCAAATTGATTTTACGTCTCTTTTCTCCAACGTTCAGTTCTCTACGATGTTCCGCCAAAGCGATAACGATGTTCCAGAATTAATTTCCAAAAATCTTAGGCTATGCTAAAGATCTATCAAGAAATATCGCCCACCTCCGCCTTTGAGGAAAAAAGGAACAAACAGATCCAATATTTGCACTTAAGTATATTATGCAGGTATCATAATGAATTCTACATTTGTGGCAGTTTCTATTAAAAGGAGTAACTTTGTTGATCGATTAAAATCTCAGAAAACGCGAAAAAAACACATAAATTTTTGGTCAAAAAAATCAATTTTGAGATTTTGGTTGATTTCTATAGAAGAAACATCTCAATAACAAAAGGACAAAATTTACGTGCATGAGAGAGAAGAGGGAGAGAGAGAAAGATAATCATGAAAGAGAATGAGAAAAGAATGCGAATGTATGCGTTCGTTTCTTCGTGGTTTTTCGGAGCTCACGAATAAATCCGATGTTCTGAATTGTTACCACGAAGAAGTGCGAAAAATTACCTTTCCAACAAGCCCTTGTCGAGGCTGGTAACGTGATTCCGCGGTGAGTTAGGGCCGCTTGACGGAGTGGGAGAAAAAGGTGCCTAACTTCAAACGCGTTTTCCCCAAAAACGTGTTTTCGCGCGTTTTCGTTATACTCATCTTTGACCGCTTGTATCTCCGGAACAAGAAACGCTAACAAATCTGGCCGATAGCTCGTTGGAATGGGCATTCATTCCTCTATTACGTACTATCTGTAACTCAAAATTTGTCGGATCGACAAAGTTACCCCTTTTTTATAGAAACTGCCACAGTTAATGATACAGTCAGCGATGGCAGCCTTTGTATAGCGTGTGTAGCAAGTTGCTACACCCCAAAACAGCTTCCTACACCTCGAAAAAACGTTTGCTACACCCCGAAAAATCTCCCTTTTTTTTAGAACTTTTTAATCCAAAATAATCATCTTCATCTAAGCGTACAGAGCACAGACAGGTTTTGCAGATGTAGTAAAATAAGTAGAGAGAATTTTTGCGTTGAAAGGTTGTCACAAGTGCATGTGTCAGTTGACTTAGACCATTTGGACGCTATTCAGCGTAAGGGAATCAACCAACATTTATAAACAAAATGAGTTATTAGCATAGTTGGAAAGAGCGTAAAAAGTAGAATTTTTCAAAATTGGGCCTCCAATTCAAAAATGTGTACTTACGTTGAAAAAAGCTTATCAGTAAACGCCATGTCATGTAGTTTCTACATGGCTCTTGAACTTCACATCACGTAAACAGATTTTGCTGGTTGGTTCCCCTACGCTGAATAGCGTCCATTTAGAATGATGATGAAGAAGTTAAAATTTCGAGATGCATTGAAAATTTTGTTACCTTGAAATCGGATGATATCGAAGGTATTACAAATTTTTAAAAATCAGACTTGAATGGACAAAGACTGAAATTACATAGAGATAATTTTTTGGATTATTTCAAACAAGATAAAGGTCGATCTCCTACTTCTCTACAAGAAGCTCTAAATTTTTTTGTCTCTGAAAAAAGTCTACAGCGAGTGGCTTCCGAAATGAAAAAGTTGTATGCTCTAGTCTTAACAATTCCAGCATCTTCTGTCACATGTGAGAGGTCGTTTTCCACGCTGAAATTTCTGAAATCGTACCTGAGAGCGGTACTTATCGCAAAAAGAATGAACAATATTGCTATCATCTATTCTTATAAAAACGAACATTCTGAAAAATTATTGCGAGAGATCGAAAATTTAGCTAGCACCTATTCAGTTTTTTGGCACTGCCGAAATCAGAAAATTGGCAGTTTTATCACAACTATTCTTTGTTTCTCCACCCCCCCCCCCCAAAAAAAAATCTAATTTCAAGTGTGTGATTTTTTGACTCAAAAATTGTACAAATGATTATCCATGGCAGGAAAAAAGTTTAAATTTTTTTACTTTTGATTTTTCATGAATATTTTTTCACAAGTTTGTTTTAATGAATAAATTTTTGAACGCATATCGTCGGCTTCGTGGCAAAACTCACCGAGTCTTATGTAAAAACGTAGGACTCGGTGAGTTCTGCCACGAAGCTGACGACATGTTTACTGTTGCTTTTTGGAATTGCACAACAAATTTTTAGTACTGTCCAATATGGGTGGTACTGCCCTTTAGAATAGGCGTTGTTTCATGTTGAGTCAGTATGGCTCATGTGACGTGTGTTATTTAGATTTTGTGGCTCGTACAGATTTCGATAAGTAATCAAAATTAAAAAAGGAAACGGAAACTTACAGCTGTACTCGAAGAAAAAGAACAAAATTACCTCAGATAAAAAGGGATTGTTTCTTTCTTTAAGGAAAAAAAAATGAAAATCGGCCTTTGCCTCATTTGATGGACAACAAGAATTTTATTCCTCTTTTTGAAACATGGAAAATAACTTGTTCTACTTTTTGAATAACAAGAAAGCCAAAGGGACAATTTTTTTGTCTCTTAACCAAAAATAAAATTTTTCTCTTCCTCACATTGTATATTATAGATTTTTGCTAAATTTAGGCATTTTCCCAATGTGGCAAAATTTCCTGAAGTTACACATAGTTTACGCCACTGCCTTGAAATTTTTGCTACACCCCGAAAAATCATCAATTTTTTACTCTCGTCAAAATGGGGTTTTGCTACACCTCAAAAAGTCTAGGCTGCCACCACTGGATACGGTAATCTCTGCAGAAGTAAAAGGAGGAGGAGGAGGAGGATGAGAAGGATACCCATGACCCCGTTCTTGACATTCTTGACAATCTTCAACGCTTCTACTTTGGGAACAAAATAGGACATGTGCTTTTTCTTTTCACGCGATTTTTTCTCCACCACGTACTTCAACAGTACAAAGTGAGAGGAGGGACAGGGTCTTCTTCGGTGAGGCATCAAAAAGGCTTTATCCTGCTCTTTTGGGTTTTGGTTTCAACTTGTAGGATCAGACTAAACAGATTATTTACGAGACCTCTCGAAGTTCATATCGGTGACATTTTTCGGCGGTAGGTACCACAGCTGGCCGCGAGATTTCTTTAGAGAAGTTCGGATGAAAGGTTTATGGTTTTTCCAACTGGTTTGAATAAATCTGAAAGAGTTTTAGTAATCTTGCAATAGTCAGGAAGAATCTTCAAGAGTCTCAAATGAGTACTACGTGTGGAGTCCTGACGAGTTTGAATTGCCCATAAGAGTCTTGAAGAGGTTTACACAATTCTAGAAGGGTCTTGAAAAATATTAAAAGGTTCCACAGAAGTGAGGGACA
Organism: Acanthococcus lagerstroemiae; assembly: GCA_031841125.1. NCBI lineage: Eukaryota > Metazoa > Arthropoda > Insecta > Hemiptera > Eriococcidae > Acanthococcus > Acanthococcus lagerstroemiae. The sequence goes on from CM063112.1 coordinate 39,637,847, forward strand.
GTCTTGAGGAATCTAAAACAAATCTAGAAGAGTCTTCAAGAGTCTAAAATGAGTATTACGAGTGGAGTCCTAACGAATTTGAATTACGCCTGGAAGAGCCTTGGAAGAAATTCACACAATTCTAGAAGAGTACCTATTGGAAAATACTAAATTGTTCTACAGAAGTAAGGGACAGTCTTGAAGAATCTAAAACAAGTCTAGAAGAGTCCTCAATGGACTTGAAAGAATTTTAATAAGTCTTAAACGAGTCTTGAAGGGGTTTAGCAAGTTTTAGAGTTATCAGAAGTCTTAACTGTAAAGCCTTAGCGAGTCTCATACAAGTCTCTACGTCTTGACGAAGTTCAAGAAGTTTAGGCGAGTCTTACAGAATCTTAAGGATCACAAACCCGGGTTGAAAAATCTAATACAACCTAGGAGAATTTCAAATGTTTGAACGATATTTGATGAGTTTCAACCAGAGATGGGCAAGATCATGAATACACTGATCCAAGATCATGATTTGCAAAACCATTCAAAAAATTGAAAAATATAACGAATTCAAATCACAGATTACTTTTTAAAAAAAGAAGAAAAAACTTAAGATCATGACCTTGTGATCTTTTTGATATTTGTAACTTAATCATTTTAGAAATCAGAAAAACCCAGCAATGCAATAATCTTCTGATGGTCTGAGATCATGATTATTTTGACTTTACGATTCTTTTGATCAAAAGATCATATGATCTTACACATCCCTGGCTGAAATGAATCATCTAAGAGTTTCAACACATATGAAACAAGCCTTAAGGAATTCTAAAGAGTCTTGGAAAGTTTCAATCACGTCTAAAAGAGTCTCTGGAAGAAATAGAACATGCTTGGAAAAATCTTAAAAGGTTTCTAATATGTACCTCGAGAAGTCAGGAAGAGGCTTCATGACTCTTGAACGACTCTTCAAGAGAGAGAGTTTCATGAAGAGTTTTAACAAATATGGAACAAGTTCTCACGAGTTGAAGCGTATCTTAATTAGAGTTTTAATCAACGTTGGATCTAAACAGGGGGTCAAAGAGACAGATTCTTCCAGGTGTTTGGTTGGAAGGTGGCACCTGGTTAAGTATAAGGTAAGCAAAGAAGTACAAAAAGGAAAGGATGATGAAGTTCGGGGAAGGAAGTCGTCAGTGATTTGCCACAGGCTGTATTTTACTGATATATGTTACTGGAGTCAAATTATCAGTACTTTCATGAATTGAAGAAGGTTTCTACTTTGTCCGCTTGCTTTTTGGATAGCTAGTCTCCAGTTTTCCAGGTTCCGTTTGCGAGCATGAAGTTCATTTCGTTGGTGAGATAAGTAGTGCAGCCATTTTTGCGACATGTTTTTGAGAATGACTTTCTTGCGATCTGCTGCTACGTGAATTTCTAGGTTGACTAGGGATTGGATTTTGGCTGCTGTGTCGACAATTTTCCAGTAATTTGGTTGTGTGCTGGAACCCAGAGGAACTTGATTTCTGTGACTGTTTGCTGTAGGCGAAGTAAGATGAACGATATATGACTCGTGCTGGTTCAAGTTATACTAGGGTTTTGGAGTCGGTTCAGCGATACTCTTGGGTCTGTGCAGACAGTAAATTTGGTTATGGTGTTTTTATTAAGTTGACAAGACACTGGTATATCTCCATTTGGTCTGCAGTGACGGGATCGAGAGTTGATGATAGGTTGAAGTTTTGCAGTTTGGTGTCGATGAGGAACGCACTATGTCTTCCGTTTTGGAGCCGATGCAAAAGAAAGTCCAGTCTAGTAGCTTTTGTGTGATCGCATCAAAGGCCTATAGTCAAAGGCGGGAGCACAGCGAGAATGGCTGAAATTAACGTTATCTCTATACTTGTACTGTCCACTGTGGGTTGAGAGTCTGGTTGGCCAAGTGGATAGCACGCTGGTCTCGGAATCCGAAGGTCTCGAGTTCGAGCCCACGTAGTAACCCGCTACATTTCGGCCTAGGCCGGTTTTGTGGTAAGAAGAGAAGAGGGCTAAGACAGCTCTAATAGCTTCCCCGACGTCTCTGAGGTAATGCTCGAAAGGCCGAATTCCAGGCGGGTTGAGCCAAAATTAGAAAAGATACTTGTACTGTCGAATAACCAGCACAAAAGTAAGATCTTCAACATGCGTATAGTACCCACCATCAACTCAATAGAATGGTCAATGTTAAACGTCAAAAAGAGGGACCACGTCAAAACAACGTTTCTAAAACACAACACGAACATAACACATTACTTTGGAAGACAGAAATGGAGATGGGCGGGCCACGTAGCTAGGCTAACAGACGACAGATAGACTTACAAGAGAACGTTTTGGTTCCTATCCCACCACAAGAGAAAGACAGGGGCCAACTAGCAAGATGGGATGACGAATCAAAATCATTTTTGGGGAGAAGAAATTTCAGAAGAATTGCAGAAAACAGGTTGCAGGAAACTTTTGCTCACTTTGGGTCGAAGATATGGAAATACTAAACTAAGAGAGATAACTGATTGTAAAAAAAAACCCTACTATCTTCAATAAAAGTTATTATTATGGTCCCTCATAAAATACACCATTATGATGATTTCGGAAATCGGTGCACATCAGACGCTGACATCATTAATTACGAAATATTTCCGCGGTTTCTCAAACTAAATAGCCACTTCTAAACACATACACCTACAATCGACTAAAATGTAAAACTGACACCGAAACGATTAGGCCAGAAATGAGACACAGCCAGTCAGCAGTTTTTTTCTCAGAATCAATGATCTACTCTTCCATATCGTTCATTGGGGTTTCAAACTAAAACGGAACTTTTGACGATGTGCATCCGATAGCGAAACGACGTCATCGTCATCGCAAAATGCGAACGGAATAATTTTAAAATCTTCGTCGATGGATGCGATTACGCATCAGGTAGATTTGAGCTCAAGGATACCGGTCTTATTAGTATACAGAATACTTTATATTATCGTCGATAAATTGGCGAATAATTTCTGATTAATTTTCTCGTCTTGACCCCTTTCTTCGTTTTTCAGCGTGTTATCATTATCAATACGACGGTTTCGTGTCCTGGCGTACTTTCTAGATACGAGCACAAATTCGAAAAAAAAAACAAAAAAAAAAAACTTACCGAGATCTAATCACTCGTACATCCTCATTAAGGACTAGACTAAATATTTCTACTAGTAGCTGGTATGAAAAAATCTTCTCGTAGATAATAATAAAATATGATGACGTACTGGCGAATAAATTTTTCGTTTTAATTATATCTTTCTGATGATGCAACAAACGTAAATGTGCCCTTGATACGCTATTAATAAATCAAAATTAAACACTAATTCTGATTTCTCAGTATAACTTATTTTTGTGGTAGGGTATGGTCAGATAGCGCCATTTTCAGAGGTGCCACAAATGTGTGTCAGCAGTTCGAGCCGGACAGCTTGTCAGGTCCTATCGGAGATCGCGACGTGCACTCACCGTTTTGGATATGTTCCCATTATCGCACTTTGGTCGTAAGCAATAATATTTCATTTTCGGACACGCGAAATTGGTTTTATCTTTTATTTTTCGAATCTCAGGACGAAGAAGAGCAGTACCGACATGACGAAATGAAACGATATTTGGAGGCATTTCGAATGGGAGAGTAAAACGTCGTCACACCCTCTCTCCTTTCTGAAGACATTTTCATCGGCATTTTCGGCAAATTGGGATGTCAACAACAGATTTAATAATCAAACTTTCATGTTTAGCATGGAAAACTGGGGTCATAACATGTATTCAAGAAAATTAGCAACTGAACTATGAAATGGGGAAAAACCGCCATCAAGGTATCCCGGAAATATTTATTTCTTCGAAATGAAGAGGAGTCTTAAAAATTTGACACCCGGATGCCAAATTTATATTTACGCCACTGACACAAGTACTGTGGGGGGCAGTGGCGTAGCTAGGGGTTTCCCAAAGGGGGGGCACAATAAGGTTTTCAAGGGAGAAAAAGTCGAAAATTGCGGTATTTTTAAAAAATAGCCAATATTAGTGGACTATATAAAAATATTGGGGGGGGGGGGTGAAGCCCCCACCCACACACTACGCCACGGGTGGGTGGAAATGTAGAATTTTGGAATTATTTGTTTTTTCGTTTTGCTGCGTATTGAGAACAGGAAGCTCGGTATTTTCGAAAAATTGAATAATCATTCGGCAAAATTGTGTAAGTGGAAAATTTTTCATTCATTTTTTGCTTGTACGGTAATTTTGAACTTTTTCGGCCAACTGCCCCCTTCCGGTCACCGACTTTTCTCCGAAAAGTCGGTAAAATACACGCGCTAGAGATGTACTTCTACCGCAGGATACTGAAGATCCTTTGGATTCAGAAAGTGACAAATGCCGAAATGCTTAGCAGAATGAGGAAGGCTGGGCCATACACTAAGAGGTGAAAAGTATGAGATACTACGCTTGATCTTGGAAGGCAAAATCGACGGACGGAGATCAACTGGCAGACGGCAGAACTCCCGGTTAAAGGACCTGCGCCGGTGGCTGGACTGCACATCGTCAGGAAAGCAGTATCAGAACTACAGATGTTAGCCAACCTTCAATAGGAGATGGCAGAACGAAAAAGAAGAACATGGACTGAAACTAACCAGTGAGTCTTGCATATCTCAAACATCCAATTGACGAAATATCTCACTTGAGACAACAGTTATTGGACACAAACTTGAATTAGCTCACTTTGAGATGGCCCCCCATTCTGGTGAAGTGAAATCAGAGACACATTTCTCCGTAAGTTTCATTTGTGGTATTTTGTACACTGAGACTCTGATCAAATTTCGTCAACTGGACCAGTTTTAGGAAGTTTCACAAAAGTTTGAGTAATCTAACACAAGTCTGGAATAATCCTGAGCAGTCTCAAGAAGGTACGGACAATCTTAGGGTAGATACATCTTAAACACGTTGCATTAAATTTTCAAAAGCATCAATAGATCAGAACAGTGGTAGTGATCTGTACCGGGGGGGGGGCAGGGAAGGACATCAACATATTTTTGATAATATTTATTTAAATTAGAAAAAAATGAAAAAGTTCATTATTACTGCTGAAACTGGGCATAGAGGGAAGGGGAGACAAGATACTCGGAGCCCTTACTCAAATATCTTCCTGTTCCAACACCTCTAGCATTTAGTACTGATGAATTTGTACTATGTATAACTTCTTTGAGGGGGAGAGGGTTCCACCCTAAATTTCTGCAGAAGGCACTTACGGCCTCTGCCCCTAGGATCGCCACCATCGGGTTTGAAAGAGTTTTACGAGCCTTAATCATTTCTAAATACGTTTGAAAAAGTTTCAAGACGTCCTAAGCAAGTCTGGTGGAATCCTGAAGAGCTGCAGGTATCTCAAGGAACAAATACGAAAAAAAGAAAGAAATGAAAATAAAACGAACGCTAACAGAGAAACGGACGAAAACATATTTTTGATAATATTTATTTAAATTAGTAAAAATGAAAAAGTTCATTATTACTGCTGAAACTGGGCATGGAGGGAAGGGGCGACAAAGATACTCGGAGCCCTTACTCAAATACTTTCCTGTTCCGACACCTCTAGCATTTAGTACTGATGAATTTGTACTATGTATAACTTCTTTGAGGAGGAGGGGGTTCCACTCTAAATTTTTGCAGAAGGCACTTATGGCCTCTGCCCCCAGGATCGCCACCATCGGGTTTGAAAGAGTTTTACGAGCCTCAATCATTTCTAAATACGTTTGAAAAAGTTTCAAGACGTCCTAAGCAAGTCTTGGAATCTTGAAGAGCTGCAGGCATCTCAAGAAACAAATACGAAAAAACGAAGGAAAATTAAATGAAATGAACGCTAAGAGAGAAATGGACGAAAAATTTCCTTTCGGGGAAGGAGCTCTGTTTAATGATTTGTCCTTAGGCACTTTCATTTCACTTACATTAGGAAGGGTTAGGTCTGAATTTTTTTTTGTGACTTCCTTTAGAACTGCGCTACACGGCCACCAGAGGGTTGAAGTGTACCTTTGCTGAAGCTACAGAAAAGTTCCTAAACTCACTAGACTCAGTAAGTGGACCAAGTGATGGAGAATCAAAATCAACGAAAGCCAAATTGGTTCACGTCACGTTTGGTTTGCGCAAAGTGAACCACCAACCTGTTATAATCAACAATCACATAGCGCTGCAGAACTGCATCGCCAGATATCTAGGAATGACTTCTGACAGCGGACTGAACTGGAAAGAACATGTCGGGCTCAAAAGATGGGAATTAACGCGAAAATGAAGAGAAAAAAATGTACAGGCTGCTGGGAAAATCCTCCCAGCAGTTACCGCGAAACAAAATACTGCTGTACAATCAAATCCTAAAACCAATATGGACCAACAATATAGCCCTCTGGGGCTGCCCGAAGAAGCCAAATCTTAATAAAATACAGGTAACTCTCAGAACCAAAGATGTCAGCGTTTCCCAAAAATATGAACGCATTTACACCGTTCGCTTTAAAAAGTGAACGCGTTCACATAAGTTCTCGTTCATGTGAGAAGAAGACATTCACTTTGTTCTTGTTTGTGGAGGTGCTCCGTTCGTGAACGTGTTCCCGTTCGCGAACGGGAGTTAACATCTCGGTTGTAGTCATTCCTCTCTGCGTTCTTGTTCACAAAATGAAACGAACTCGTTCCTGCCCGTTCTCGTTCATGTGAGAACGCGGTCCTGCCCGTTCTCGTTCATGTGAGAACGCGTTCACTTAGTTCTTGTTCCTGGAGGTGCTCCGTTCGTGAATGCGTTCCCGTTCGCAAACGGGAGTTGACATCTCTGCTCAGAACCAAGTGCTTTGAATGATCGCAGGAGAACTCTGGTTTGTACAAAACAAGGACCTCCATCAAGATCTCCACATCACCACAGTTGAAGACAAAATCAAACGGCATGCAGTAAAACATGAGAAGCGCCTTCACCTTCACCCAAATGAAGAAGCCCTACACAGCTATTGGACAACGCTGGTCTCAAGAGACGACTTCAAAGGACCAAACCTTTTGAACTAGTCTTGTAACCATTTGGTTTTAAAATGTTATAAAAATAAATGCGGACGTTATATGCACAGGGATACAAAGCGTAAGCCCATAAGATGTAAGTACTATGCATTAAGCTTGTATGAACATCAGATGTAATAAGCATCAACTTGAGAGGAACACTCCTGGGGTATCAACCTCATTCACGTTCACAGATCAAAATTATAAATACGAATAGGTATTCTCATATAATAGGAATTTGTATAAATTAGTAATTTAGGGGGGGGGGATCAAATTATAATGGAATCTCAACAAATTCGAACGAAATGTTCAGTGGTGTGGGAATACACAACCATGGGGCATACACACTATGAATCAGCAGGTCGTCCAAATTTCTTTAGGTTCAATAGTGGCTAAATTGATAAGTGATAAAACTATACTTACTAGACTACATTCGCTATCACGCTCAGAGAAATCAGTAAGTGAACGTACCTGCAACAGAAAAATTTCAGATATGTTAATGACGAGCAACAGCATAGGTACAGGATAGTCATTAAAAAGTTTGACCATTGACTAGCAGATCCTTCTCATAGGTCGTCTTCATTTCAAAAGTTTTTGAAATTTGGACGATCACCCTCGATCATTTCTTTAAGACTTAAAAGTACCATCAAATTTTCGGTTTCTTCTTGAAAACTATCAACCTGTGCCTCAAGGGCCATTAAGTTGAACTCAAGATTTGTTTTTGTTGTTATTCCTCAGTCTGTCGACTAGTAGGTTAAGGCGCGTCCACACTACAAGTCGCCCGGCTGAATTTGGTCGAGCGGCATGATGTCGAGCGACAAAGCCGGGTGACATGTTCATCTACACTTGAATGTGATTTCGCGCGACTTTTGCAAAATTTCCAGCAATGTTTAGAGCTCTTTTCAGACGAGGATACGCGTGGCGGGATAGTTCGGAAGTACCGGTAGTTACAGTAGTTTTGATATAAACTTGGAGCGAATATTATTATTAAAGTGCGTGTATACAATACTGAAGTCGGCATATATTTTGACGCTGTCGAGTTACTGTCGATTGGCACGCTCTCTTTCTGCACTTTGTGTAGTTAAACACATCCTCATTATTCTACTCCATTTTTGAAATTGAACTGACCAAATGCACACGAGGGAATGATGAAATCACTCGAAAATACAAGCCGCGTCGCCAGTGGTACGTCTACACATGTGATACTGGTCAACTTTTCTTTGACATTTACCGCCATTTAACTGGTCGGGCGACAGAGCCGCTCGGCTTCAGGCGACTTCACAAAGCCGTCCGGCTTATTGTCTACATTAAGAAAATTGAATCGCTTAGCCAAACCGCTCGACCAAATTCAGCCGGGCGACTTGTAGTGTGGACGCGCCTTTACGTATCTTCACTTTTTCTTGCCTGTGTTGATCTTTTCATTCCTGAGAAGGATTTACACTTTGTATCCTTAATTATTCGCGCTTCATTGCTCATTCTCTGACTTCCTTTCCAGTTCTTTCCCTCAACCATACATCAATTAGATTTGAAATTATCATTTTTATTCATGTAGTGCGCTATTTGAATAAGGTAAAATGTGACTATTCATGGTCTGTGCTAATTATGAAATTAATTTACAAAAATTCGGATAGAGTATGGTATAGATGTACGGTTTTCCACCGACATGATTTGGTTTCACCTGAATATGTCTCATGAGGAAACAGGAAATTTTCTCTTTTCCCTACTTCCTTTTTTTCCCATTTGGTTAACTAGAATCCTTGAATAAGTAATTAATAGTACAGTGATTCAAGAGGAAATCACGCCTTCCAACGTTACTCTGGTTAGGGGACTGCTTGTTTCATCTGTTAGTTAAGAGACTATTTTTAACAATAGGTCTGTTATGCACGCTTTCAGCTTCCTGAATAATCCAGTTTTCTTAATTCTGAAAACTGAAAAAACTGGAAATTCTCGTCTGTGAGTTTTCTGATGCGTGCAAATAGTTTTCTGACTTTTCTGGATGACTCATAAGTTGAAGTGTACGATATTAGGTTCGCTAGGGTCCGAATCCTCTGAAAACGTGATACAAAAGCATTCAATGTATTTTAAATGGGAGTTTCGCGTATTGTCGTTGATGGTATTTGCTAACATCCCTGAAGGAGCAACCATAGGAAGATGCCTAATAAATGTTCTATCAGGTCGCAGAACTTTGTTTGATTATACTTCGTCATCTTTTTTGCAACTTTGAAGAATAGATCTCGATGAATGCAAAAGTGGCGAATTCCTCAGCAGTATATTTCTACTGCAGAAGGTGGTTTCAAAATATTTTTCCACTGAATTCCTAGGTACTTCCTCATGTCTAAATAGAAAGTGTTCTATTTCTGCTTTATCTTTGCTGCTGCTGTCACTGAATCCTAAGTCCGGGGCATTCTGAGTTATGGTCATAGCTGCAGCGATCATTAACTGATTTTTAAAATTCATGACGAAGAAATTCACCACAAAACTCACGATGTTAAATTCACTACTGAGTAGAGATCTAACTTAACAGCTGAATAACTGAATTTTAATTTTCAAAATCAGAAAACATATTATACCAGTTACCCTTGACAAGAAATAATTTTTTGGATTTGTAAGCACAAAATAACCAGATGATTGTAAAATGAAGAAATTCATTCGTTTTTCAGATTATTCAGCAAGTGACTGAAAGCTGAATGCGTAGAAAATTAATTATTCTTGATTCTGAAGTTCCAGGTAAACGTGCGAACACAATTCAGTTTTTTCAGTTACAGCGTGAGAACGCTATTTTGACAAAACTGACGTCAGATTTGTCAGAATCTTGAAAAACTGAAAGCGTGCAAACAGACCTAATATTCCGTAAAAACTATTTTAGTATCACTTTACTTTTTGTGTCTTCCCCCAGCCATTCGATCCCTTGTTAAATGTCTTCTGAACGGTCAAATCCGCGAGTCTATTCGAAAGAATCAAATTTTGACATTTTGGAGGTTAGATTCGGGCCGAATCAAAAATTTGGTAATTTTTTCAAATTCAGCAACCCTAAAAACCCCTATTCTGATACCTCGTTCAATTTTTGAGGAATATTAAATTAGTTCATTTGAAGAACTCAAATTTAAATCTTGCGACCCAAATCTGGATAGGATAAAAATTGGATAAAATTTTCCCGACACGAAAAAACTATTCCGATACCGTGTTCAATTTTTTTGGCAAAGTCAAATTTAGATACTTGATCTCAGAAATACTTCGATATTCTGTTCGAGTTTCTAAGTAGAGCTAATTTAAATTTGAATTTTGGGGCCCAATTCGAAGTAGGATTAAAAATCTGTTTCAATCTTTTCCAGCCGACACCAATACCATCTTCAGTTTCTTCAATAGCATGAAATCTGCTCATTTCAAGGTCTGGCTGAATTGGGACTTGATCCAATGGCGAAACTACAAGGGGGAATGGGGGGTTGACCCCCCCAATAATTTGGCAGTAGGCAAATTATGAAACAGTTCATTTGAATTTTTCATTTTTATGAATGTTTATTTGTTATTTTTATTCAATTAAAAAATATTTTGATTAAAAAATCGGCAAATTTTTAATTTTTAAAGATTTTGTCGGCGAGTTTTTAGTTTTCAATAAATATCTGTCGGCAAATTCTTCTTCTCCACCTCCCCAAACTGAAAGTCAAATTTCGTTTCTGAAAATGGAGTACCCTGGACACCTGTCAGAGACTAGTCAGTCAAAAGCCGAAGGTTTCAAGCTGAGTTTTAAACGTTATCTGAAAGGGTGAAACGAAGCTAAGATGTAGAAGACATTTTGAAAATCTGAAAGTCGATAGCAAACGTTGAATTTCGAATTTTAATGACTATTCTGTTTTTACTAGATTCTCTGTTAGACCTAGAGCCTAAAATTTGAGAAAGTTGAACAATTTATTAACATTTAAAAGTTGAAAGCAAAAGGCTTATCACATGCTGAATCCGATAGCAAATGTTCTATTATTTAATCTACGTGCTTTGGTCTTACTGAATACAGGAGGGAAATTTAGTCTGGAATAAAAGTCAAAACTCCATGTGTTTTTCCCATAAGAACGAAAGGGAGCTTATAAATCCGACCAACCTAAAACTTTGTAGTTTTTTTTTTTTAATTGATTTCATTGGAACCAATTTAGGAGACAAATCAGAGGAAATTCAGAAAAAAAAAGATCACCGAGAGTCAATAACAACCACTTTAATGTGTAAAGGAAGTTGTGTGTTCCTCTCAAGTATTCCTAATATCCTTCCAGCTTACCCTCCCAGACTAGGGTATGCCCATGTGCACACATGTGAGTGCTTGGAGGATAAGGTTCCAATCTGAATTTGCAGGGACAAAACTATGGGAGGGGGGTGAAACACCCCTAATAATTTGGCAGTTGGCAAATTTTTAAGCTGTTCTTTTTCATTTTCTAAGGTGTAATGTTTCCATGAAGCCTGAAAAAGTCTTGAACAAACTCGAAAGATCCTTGAAGTCTTAAAGAAGTCTGAAAGAGTTTTATAAGTTTTACATAAGTTGGAGGAGGAGGTCCTGATTGGTCAAAAGAGTCTTATTATCGTAGTGTTAAATGAATCCAGGAAACCCCTCGGATGGTGTAGGTTTGCACAGGGGCCGAGAAAGGAGAATGTTTCAAGCAGCTCACGATCAAAAAAGCGCTTCAAAAATAAGGTAAAAAGAGGAACGAAGGAAGGAAGACAAATAAAGAGCAGAAAAAAGACGAACTTTTTCTCAGGGTACAAGGACGTCTCAAAAATTAGTCTCGGGCCCATATTTGCTTCTGTTTTATTTATTTATTTTTTCAATTAAGAAATATTTTGATTGAAAAATCTGCAAATTTTCAAATTTTTAAACAGTTTTGTCGGCGAATTTTTAGTTTTCAAAAAAAATTTGTTGGAAAATTTTCCTCTTCTCCCCCCCCCCCCCTCCTAACTAAAAGTCAAGTTTCGCCTATGATCTGGATCAAAAATCTGATAGAACTTTCGAACTTAGTACTTGCGAAAATCGTATTCCATTACTTTTTCAATTTCTCTGCCAAGTTAAACTGACCCTTTTAGAAGAAGGAAAATTCGAATTTGAGGCTCAAATCTGATTTTAATTAGAAATGCCTATTTCGATATGTTGTTTCATACATAAGTACATTTCCATTTAAGATTCCGAAGTTTATGGCTAGAAAATTTCTGCAATTCCACGGAATATCAGCTGGTCTTAGTGCATCTGAATGGAGTCCTTACTACCTTTCGTATACGTCTAGATGAAGCTTATAATATCTTACCTAGTATTCGGGACTCTTGACTATTTCTGCATGAGTCTTAATTGATTATTCATGTGGTTCAAGAAAATTTTAGATGGTCCTAACAAGAATGAGAAAACAGAGACAAAAAAAACACGAAAAACTGCAATGGAGAATACAAGAGACTCTGTGTGAACACTATGATACGATGCACATCGGTGAAGCAGACAGGAAGTTCTCTTCAAAGATAAAATAATGTGAAAGATTACGGATACTAGATGACAAATCATGCTTTCGGAAACAGTTCAGTAACTGTGAACATAAAAACAACAACCTGACCAAATAATACAAAATATTTGTCCGTAGTTACTGGTATGAATGAAACCAATGACTAATGCCATAGTCAGTAGGGTGGCCCATATGTACTACAGGTTCGAAATTCCCCCGATTTTTCCCCAGAACCATTTCAATTGGATCAATGAAAGAGAAAAAAATTCGTGCTAACCTGTGGCAACACTAAGTTAGTGGTTGCAGTTAAAATAACACCAAAAAAAGAATTTAGCGAACCTAAAATACCATTTCAAGATAATTTTGCAAAACGTGTAAATGACAATAACTATATTAATGGAACTACTATATACGTTAATCACGTGTAAAACTTCATTCAAGGCTTCACTCGTAGCTGATGGAAAAGTGAAATATTTTGAAACAAAATTTGGCGCACTACTTTTATCCAGCCGTATCCGACCGCCGAATTCAATATTTTGACCGTTCTAATTTCATCCTATTCAGCAACCTCAAAACCCTATTCAACCCCTATCTCGAATTTCATTATTTTTTTACCTCTCTTCTTCCACTTCTTGTGGGACCATCCCTGAGGCCATTGCTCCAGAATGAGGAGCCAAACTATTCTATACTTGATCGGATATTCTCCTTGCTTGAAAATGTCATGTATTTTTCTTTCTAAAAACGGGTAGGGTAATGTAGCGCACGCTCTGCGGATCTAATCGATCTAAAACTTTGCCAGAATTTGTTTCTACTTCATTGAAACTATTTTGGAGCGGGGGGAGGTCTCGGTGAAAATTTCGATGTCCGAAAATAACGGCCACCCAGATAGTCGGTGACGGGTGTGGTGAGACAATTTTGGATTAGAGCAGCTGGGATTGTAGACGAACTTTGAAAGAGGTAATGAAACGCTATCCCCATCCCCACCACAGAAAACTACTTTCGTCCGGTCCCCGGAAAAACCGAATTAATTTTACCAACAACAAAATGATTACATAAATTCTAATAATTGAACTGTTTGAACTTAGGCGAATTCAGTGAGGGAATGAGCTAACCCCCCTCCCCTCCTACCAGTCACTTTACCGACTTTAGAAAAATTTTAAAACACCATAAAATCTATTATTAAAAGGGCTTAAATAGACTTGTTGGACAGGACAGTCTCTCTCGCTTCTCCTCTCTGACTTTACCACCAAATCCGCTGATATTTGAAACAAAAACCCCGTGCACCTCGGAACAGTCAAATGAAGTCCAGTTTAGAAACATTTTCAGAGCTAACCTTTTTTCAATTCCCTTAGCCTAAACATAGAATAACTTGAAACAATGATATCGACGCAGGTAGAAAGTCCACACTGGAGTTTCTCCTGCTGGCGCACGAAATCCAATTTCCTCCGATCAAAGATGTTTGGTCAGTGTCTCCCCTCCCCCTTTCAAATCAGACAGCAGCCAAACCCCGCGATGCATTCGGTCCGGTGACTGCTTCACTCCGACAGAATTTTAGCATCACGATTGCCCCCTTCCCTGGTCCCGTATTTCACGCCTTTACGCCTTTGTCGGAACATTTTTTCGAAACCAAGTCGCAGACACGGAAAGCGGCTATGTACACCATCGATCCTGATAAGAAATTTCAAACGCGATACGTTTGACCCAGTTAGCAGTTACTAACGAGAACGAGAGAGGGAAAAGAGTAGACTAATAAAAAATTCAAATTACATTTTTCAAACGACTCGTATATTCCTTTGTTCGGAGTATGTACTCGCGGTTTCGGATGCACATACTTCGTTTTTCGTAGTTACGTGCGCCAGTTTGAAAAGCAACTCCGGCCAATCTGGTGCGGACGATGGAACTTTTCGGACACCGGCGGCAGAGTGAGGGGGTGATCACCACCAACTCTGATTGGGAACCACTTTTCATACTCACACTGAGAACTCAACTAACGCTGGACAAGCAAATTTGACCACAAGAGCCAGCAGGGGAGGAGCGATGGGAGAGTGAGTGACCCACGCCGGAATCTTCGGACTCGGCATTTTTTGGCGAATTCGACCATCTAGTCGGCATTTTGAACGTCAGTCGGCAAAATGTAAAAATGGCTCTCAAGGTTTTAGGTTTCCCATTCACATATTTCTGCAATGAGATCATATCATTACCTAATTTACCTCAAAGAAGCAATAAAAACAATTACAGACGCCTTACTTTTTTTCTCTTTTTTTTTAATACAAAGAATTTTTTTTTCAATAACCCACTTTAAAGAAGCAATAGACCCGTTAGCTCTCCCCGTGTACATTTTTAAAGATGTTAAATGGTCATGTATAGTGTTAGATTTCTCTCCAGAGGGAAGGGCAAGATAGCTCCAGATTCTAGGAGGAAAGGAAGCAAACTTTTTTAAAAAACAAATAAACTGTTTCTTTTTGGGAAATAATGCAGAGGGACAAATACACTATTTGCTGTCTTCCTTGCAGTGCCCATATCAATGATTATAACCTCCGGTAACCAAATTAGACAAAGGTGACGGAAGTGTTGGCTACCCAGAATGTAATTAGTTCTCAGAAGTGGCAGATAGTTTAGCAGTATCTTTTTTCACCCCGTCAACCGGTTTCACACAGCAGAAGAAGTAAATCATCTTTCGTTCAATACATGGAGGGTAGGTAGGAGACAACCCTGTCGAGAGGGAGGGGGAAAGGGAGGAAATACCCCGGGGCCGGACTTGTAGGAGGGCCCGATATTTCTAAAAGACCTGAATTTCAACGATTACGGCAACATCATAAATCAGCAATCACTCCTTACACCAAGAAAGAAATCTCTTATCCCGTAGCTTATCATTTTTTCCCATCTGACAAAAGAAAAAAATGAACTGGAAGGAGGAGGGCCTGTGGAAATTCCCCCAGGCCCTCTTTTTCTCTCTACGCGGCTGGTAGGAGGGTCACTGGAGATGGTTAAAATTATTTTCTAATTGGGTGAGGACGTCATATTTAGCCTAAAATAAACACATCCTGAAAATTTGAACTTCCTCAGTTCTCATGGTTCACGCGGCAACACTGAACATTCATAGGTAGAGGAGTGTGTCCTAAGATGGCGCACTGCAGATTTTTTGCAACTAGCAACACTGATATCAAAACTGACTTCGCATCGACTTAGTACTTTGTGTCCTTTTTCCTTTCTAACGTAGCAACACCTGTTCACAGGATTGCCTTGCTTTCGCCATAACGTTTCGTTGTTTCTATGTGTGTAAATTTGATTTTTTTCTATTTTATACCGGAAGCGTTCTGGAATGTTTATTTTCACAAATAGCATGTGTGAATATCGCATTACGTTCGAAATTTTATCTACTTTCTAATGAACTAATCGGATTTTTAGTCTGTGTTTCTGTTCATTAATAATCATTTAAATCTCGAATACATTTAACTCGTCCTAAGAGGGCGCAACAACAGCCGCTAAAACAGAAGCCATGTAATGATGAAAATTCATCAACCGAAGTATGTATAAGAAAGAATTGTACGAGGTGGAAGTCAAAGGAATGTAGCTTGAGTATTTTTTCACGTTTTTAATTGAAATATGAAGGTGCACAATCTTAGGAACACTTATCTTAAGATGGCGAATTTGACTCTTTTTCACAATTTCAATTACTAAGCGGAAACATTAGGGAGTAAATAACATAAAACTTTGGGAATAAGTAGTAGACTTTGGTCCCATACGTTTGAAGAAATCGGCATTCAAGAAGGGGAAAAAGATACCATCTTCGGAATAGTTTTGCACCATCTTAGGAACACATGTCTTCTTAAGATAGCGCATTTGACTTTTCTTCCCAATTTTAATCAATGAAGAAGAGTTTCGGAGCGCACGACGTAAGACTTTGGGAATACATAGTAGACAGTCCAGAGAACCTTCCATCAAATTTTGATACATTTTGGTCCCATAAATTTAAAGAAATCGGCATTCAAAACACGTCAGCCATCTTAGGAACACATATCTTAAGATGGCTCATTTGACTTTTCGTCCCAATTTTAATTAGTGAGGAAAGAGTTCGGGAACGGATGACACAAAATTTTTGGAATAAGTAATAGACAGTTCAAAGAATCTTCCATCAAATTTTGATACATTTTTTGTTTCCATACATTTGAAAAAATCGGCATTCAAAGAAAAAAGTGCGCCGTCTTGGGAATAGTTTTGCACCATCTTAGGAACAAATTTCTTAAAACAGCGTGGTTGACTTTTCTTCTCATTTAATCAGTCAGGGAAGAGTTCGGGAGCAAATGTCATACAACTTTGGGAATAAGTAGTAAACAGTTCAAAGAATCTTCCATCAAATTTTGATATATTTTGGTCTCATACATTTGAAAAATTGACACTCAAAAAACGTCCGCCATCTTGGGAACGGAAGTTTTAAGATGGCGCATTTGGCTAGAAAACAGGGTTTGACTAAAAAAATGACGTTTAGGATAGGGCGGGTAGTTTTTATTTTTGAAAATACAAAAGTTTTTTTCTAATTGATCGTTTCAGAAATGACGTCCCCGACATTCAAGTTGGTCGGAACTACATAGAATACACGCAAAAAATAGGTCTAATCGGACTTGGTCGCGATTGGTGTCACACTAAAGAAGATTTAAAATGTTATAAATGATGTTCTGAGGATATTTTCATTGTTACTCATGATTTTCGAGAAAAATACATTGAAACGGCATTCCTCCATATACTTCTAAAGCTTCAACTTTCGACCAAGTTGTTTGGCTCTGACGTCACGGTGTCGTCATTTCTGAAACGATCAATTAAATGATTCTATCTACTCTAGAATGGAAAAAATAAATAATTTTTATTACTATTTTCTTTAATGATTTTATCCAGAACTCTATAATAATAAAAAAAAAGGAATTATTTACAAAAAAAAAAGGTTGGAACTTTTCTGTTACACTTTTTAAGTAGTTGTAGTCAAAAAATTTTGTAATTTATTTCAAGTTGTAACTCTGTGAAAAACTGAAAACTAATTTCGAAAGTTTTACTGGTTTTATTGATATTTCTGGTATATTAATATGTACTAGCGGTATTTTCCTAATATTTTTGATAATTTTGCTGCAATTTTGATATTGTTCCTCAAAAAATAAGAAAAAGAAAAAACCTTTAAACATGTTTAGATTCCTGTTTTGATCAAATACTGTTTTTCATTATATACTTCAAAATTGGAACGCTGTTATCTTATGTTATTCAAACACACATATTTTGAACTTTTTTGTTTTAAGCAACCTACCCTGGTTCCAAATCTGGTTTTCATAATATTTTTCCCCCCCTTGAATGTTAAGTTGTTCAATAATACATAATAAAAACATGTCAATAATTTTTACAATTCATTAATTTAAACTTTCCAAAACAGCACATTTCATTGATATTATTTTTATTTTTCAGGAGAATTGGTATTTTCAATATTCTTAAATTTCGATGTGAGTTCGATATTTTGCTAAAAAAAAAAATTTATTTTAAAAAAATGAATAAGTTTAATGGAAATTTCATATAATGTTAGAACCCTGACAAAAAAAAATTAAACAGACTTTCTTGTTTAGTGTCTTAATTTTACACACTTGTTTGATATCTGATTCTCATGTATACTTTTCTGTCGTCAAAAACCAGCCCTAACGTTCTGATTGAAATTTAAGAAAATAAAAACATTTTAAAAACAATATTATAACAGAAAAATTGAGGACCTGACTTCCAAAACGCGTTTAGTTCAAAATTATTGAAATTTAGCACTACCTGGTGGAGAAGAAGAAAATACACATTCCAGCGTTTACCACGAATTTGGAATTTCCATCTCTATCAGGAGGCTAGTTATATCCGAGTATGGACATCCGCCATTTTGAGTCCAACCGCGCCCGTCAATGTCAAATTGACTACCCGGTATGCTCCGCTAGCTCCGCATAGTCGGATTCGGCATTGATGGGCGCGGTTGAACTCAAGATGGCGGATGTCCATACTCGGTTGTTTCCAGGTGCTCTAGTTATATGTGTTTAAACTTTAAAGCACTGATACGACTATGTTAGTAACTAGGACCTTAGTGGCATTTTTTTAAATTTCCCAAACTTCTGTGTTTTGGACCAAAGGTGTTTTGAAAGTCAGATTTTCTATTGAAAAAAAAAAGAAAAAAGTTTATATCAATTATTTTTTATTAAAAAAAATCATTGCATATTACTTTTAAAATAATTTGCAGCTTTTAATTCAATTTTTCATTGTTTATCTATCTGTTTATTTTTTGTTCTATCGTTCTGTCTGTCCATTATCTAGCTGGACTGCTGAGCAAATGCAGCATTTAAAAAAAAAAAGTGCGCCATCTTGCGAAGAGTTTTGCGACATCTTAGGAACACACATCTTGAGAGGGTACATTTGACTTTTCTTCACAATTCTGTTTAGTGAGGGAAGAGTTTGGGAGCGAATGACATAAAACTTTGAGAATACGGAAGACCTTCTATCAAATTTTGGTGCATTTTAGTCCCATACATTTAGAGAAACCGGCATTTAAAAAGTGTGCTATTGTAGGACAACCTCCTCTATAAAACAAACGATTTTGTAAGACAGATAATGCCAAGTCATCACGTAGTTACTGAAACTTCAACAAGTCATTAATTCGGTATTCCCTGTTCTTTATCTTTTTAATTTTTTTATTTTGCACTTCGATGAAAAATTTTTAGCAGAGGGTGCGCCAACGAAAGGTATCACATTTATTTTCTTAATAACGTGGCAACACTGACAGCTATAACGCTCGGAAACGCAGTATTCCAAAGCTAAAACTAGACAGTTTTTTTTGAAAACAAGTAGTTCATTTCTGATAATCAAACGTAACCATGTCTCATTGGAAAGAAGAACATCGCGTATTTTGTGTAGAAAATTTTTGGCCACTCCGTTCACCAGATATGTAAGCGTGAGATTTTTTTCTTAGGGGCTATCGCGAAGCAATAAGTCATAGACCATCGAAAATTTGAAACTCAATATCGCAAATGAAATGTCTAAGATTTCTGTCGAGCTTTAAAAGCAACTTTTTTAAACCTTCAAAAAGCGCCAACAATGTCTATTGAGAACGACGGCTCTCTCCTTGCTGATATGATTTTTTTTTTTAAACTGTCAAAAAAGTTGTCTAGTTTCTAGTTTTATATTTTTTTTCATCTGAAATAAATCGATCAAGTATTCGCTGTGTTATGAATTTTTAAAATGTGATATCTTTCGTTGGCACATCCTATATGATTGAATCGGTATTTTGAACGGCATTTGGGAAAGGGTAAAAGTCTAAAAATCGTTGTTTTGTTTTGCTTGCACGACAGAACATTTTCCACCGGGTCGGTATTTTGGAGCCTTCTTTACAGTGTACTAGCGTGTGCAGTCCGTGCCAGCCCCTGTATTCGAAATCCCTTGGAAGGGTTCAACCTGTAATCCCTGGAATTTTCCAGCTCAAATACAATTGAAGGCGGTCAGAATAAAAGGGCCTAACCCGGCTTAGGCCCTTTTTGCAAATACTCGATTTTCGTATTCTCTGACGTCTCCTCTTTCCAATGAGCTCGCGCGCAGCGCTCCAGCGCGGAAATTCAGCGAACTACAACGACTTTTAGGTGACAAGATCTAGTCTATGAATGTTTTTGTGATCTTTTCCAGCAACGGCATTTTTTCACTTAGGCCCTTCTTAGTTAGCCGCCTTCAATTAAAAACTTAAATTAGAGCCCCCCCCCCAATAGTCATACTTGCGACAGGCCTTGTACTATGCGAGTATGGTGCCGCGGTATTTTCGATCTTTCCCAATCTTTCCCCCTCTCCCGCGTCCACAGAGCTCGGTCCGGCCCTGGACACTATACCGGCGGCTGAAATTGTATTTTTTTGGTCTCCTCGTCGGATACATCTAAAAGGCGATATATCGGAACATATTAGGCGGATTTGACTGGCCGCCGAGTCGGGTTGGCGCGGCGAGCGTCTCTCGATTGCGGATACATGGACGCGTTGTTACCGGAGGTGATGGAACGGAACGGACTGAAACGGAACGAAAGAAATTTATAAAACGGAAAGTTATGGCGATGTCGTAACCCAGAACTAACCAACCAGCAACAGTCCGACCGAAATACCCCAGTTCTGGATGATTGAACCGTCGTCGGTGTTGGCTTTTTGTTCAAGCTCTCTACTACTTCTTTCTATGGCTTGTGTGTTGTTTCTTTTTTCTTTCTTTTTACCAACGTAGTATCCACTTTATGCCTTTTTCCACACGGCCAATATATACACACTGCATATAGCCGGTCGTCTCAAACGTTATACCTGCGTCGGTTTGAAGGTCGCCCAGCGGCGTGCAGCGTTCAGCGTTGATGGCTGACATAAATACAAGCATGCTGGTACTCGGTGTCCCGATCTCCTGTCAGACGAAATTAATCAGCCTCCTTCTCTCTTTCTCGGCCCGCTCTCCTCGCAGTTCGCATCGCGGTTTATGATTCTGGATTTTTATAAAACGATGGACGAATAGACGTCGGATCGGTGCTCGTGACGTCACCGCTGCTGTAACGGCTAAGTTCACAATTTTTTTTTCTCTCTCTCTCTCTCTCTCCCTCTTTCTCTTACTCTCATTCGCCTTGCGAGACGTCCAAAGTGACTTATCAAGTTTTGTCAAGTGGCTGAGTCGGTAATACTTTCGTGTCGTTTTCAGTTTCGGCCTTTCGGAGAGAAAAACAGCGATGATCGCAGAGAGTACGGCAGTTCCTTCGCTGGTTTCAAAAATACCGTTCTGTCCTATCCACGGGGGGCTGCTTTGATGGGCGGGGAGCGGTTGCGCAATATGTATTTATTCGGTAGGCGGGGCAGTACTGGATGTAAGTTAGAACGGCCCTTATTTTGACATCGTCAGAATTTCTTTGGTTACGTCCCCGACGACTGCACTGCACCGTGATACGTAAATGTACATCACCATTTCCAAAGTCACGATCAAGTCCAGTTATGTTGAGAAGTCATTAGGACTCATTAAGATGAGTGGACTTCCATGACTCCGTTTTGACTATTTGAGACTCCCTCAAAACAAATTGAAACTTGCTGAAAATTCGCTGAGACTACTTCAGACTCTTTTGAAACTCGTTAAGACCAGTTCTTTTGTGCGAAGGGGGGAAGAGAGGATATACATATAAAAACATTGTAAGTAAAATATTGGTGGATCGACAAAATATTACCCAAATTTGAACTCGATATGCCAACAAAAGTTTCACGTCATTTCGCCACGAAACTGAAAAGAGTCTCCTGACTAAAATGTTACTGGCCAAAATTTGGTCAAGAAAATGAAAAACCGAAAAAATAATCTCAAGCATCAAATGTTACTTCATGAGCTGAAAAATTTTTCTCTTTACTTTAAACTGCGTGGGGCGTATCCCCATGCCCTTCATCCTATGCCTCACTTATTTACGCCACTGGTTAAGATTCCGTGGAGACTCACGAAGATTAGCTGAGATTTCATTAAGACTCCAATAGAGCTCATTAAGACTAACTTCCATGCTCTGCCGAAACCCCAGTTAGGCGTTAAGACTTCACTACGACTGGTCAGTGAGTGTCGAGAATCCATTAGAACTAGTTACGATACTTTTAGACCGATAAGGCTTCATTAGGACTCGTTAAGGCTTCACTAATATTTGATAACAGTCATTAGAATTTCCCGTCAACAGTAGTTATGATTAGTTAAGAGTATTACGGCACGGGAAGACTTCTTAAAATGCTATTAGGAATGATCAAAACTAGTAAGAACTTATTCAGACACTATCCGGGCTTGGTAATACTAGTTCATTCTCCAGGGTGTTCACCAAATATAAATTTTTTAATAGTATGACTTTTGTATGACTTCGGTATGACCTTTTTTCGGACCATTTTCACACCTGAACAGAAATTCCACGAGAAACAAAAGAAGAAAAAATATTTCAAAAACATGCTAATAACTACGAACAAAATCTTTAAAGAAATTTATTAATTAAATAATAACGAACGAATTATTGCAAAGAATGTTGCAAAGGACACAAATTTTCGAATAAATTTTAATTTGGCCATATTTTGATAAGAAATATTGCGAGTAATCACAAATGCTTATGAACAATTTTGTATGTTAAGGAGGAATTATCAAATTTGTAAGTAATCAGAGGCAACTGTATGACCTTGGTACGACTTGTATGACCTGTAGACACCCTTATTCTCTATTAAGACTTCCTTTAGATTATTCAAGACTTCCCCATAAGACTGGAGGGACGTTTATCCCCCTCCCATGTTATTTCAAAGACCGGGATACGCAAAGTTATAACAGAATCTAGTTTTTGCTTTCTTAAGTTTTAATAGGAATTTCCTTCATTTTATTCGGCTTTTTTGCTGTCTCGACCCCCCCCCCCCCCTCACTTAAAACAGATCTAAAATATTGGGTTTGTCCGGTTTTGCCTTAGAGTTTAAATTTTCTATGGTTTAAACCTAATCGCTGACAAGGGGGGAGGGGGGTTATTTTTGAGGGGACGGCCACCTCTTGACTGTTATGTCTCTGCCACCAGGATTTCTCAAGACTTGAACCTTCATTTTGCTGCCTCAACCCCCCCCCCCCACAATAGCAATGGCCCTTGTTTTGGCTAGACTATAAATTTTCTATCATTCAAATTTAATTGCTTGGGGGGGGGATAAACTATTTCTGAGGGGGCAGTTATCCCTTGACTGTTACGTCTCTGTTACCAGGACTTCTCAAGACTAATACTAAACATTCATTTTGCTGCCTGATCACCCCCCCCCATCCTTAGAAAATAGCTACGATCCTTGCTTTGCCCGGTTCTGCCTTAGATTATAAGTTTACTATATAGATCAAACCTGATCGCTAAGAGAAGGGTAAACATTTCTGAGGGGGCAGCCAGCCCTCGACTGTTACGTTTCTGCCACCAGGACTTTTCACTACTACTACTAAACATTAATTTTGCTGTCTTAACCCCCCCCCCCCAGAAGATAACTGGGTTTACCCAGTTCTGTCCTAAACTACAAATTTTCTATAGTTCAAACTTGATCGCTGAGGAGGGGTATTAGATTATTCATGGCTTTCCCACAAGACTAGAGGAACCTTGGTGACACGATGTTTATCCCCCTCCCCATGTTATTTCAAAGGCCGGGATACGGAAAATTATAAGTCAGTCAACACAACTGAGAGAATCGAGTTTTTACAAGTTTCAACTGAAATTTCCTTCACTTTATTCGGTTGTTTTGCTGTCTCGACCCGTCCCACCCCCCCACTTGAAAAATATCTACAGCCTTAGGTTTGCTCGGTTCTGTTCTGCCTTAGACTAAATTTTCTATTGTTTAAACCTGATCGAGAGGTGGAGGGTTATCTAGTTTTGGAGGGGGCAGCCAGCTCTTGACTGTTACCGTCTCTGCTACCAGGACTTCTCAAGACCGAAACTAAACAGTCATTTTGGTGCACCAACCTCCCCCCCCCACGAATTAGCAACGGCCCTGGTTTTGCCTGACTATTAATCTTCTATAATTCAAATTTGATCGCTTGGGGGAGGGGGGTAAAGTATTTCTGAAAGGGCAGCCACCCCTTGACTTTTACGTCTCTGCTACCAGAACTTCTCAAAACTAATACTAAACATTAATTTTGCTGCCTCAACCTCCCCCCTCCCCCTTGAAAAATAGCTACGGTCCTGGCTTTGCCCGGTTCTGCCTTAGAGGGCAACTATCCCCTGACTGTTACGTTTTTGCCACCAGGACTTTTCAGTACTACTACTAAACATTAATTTTGCTACCTCAACCTCCCTCCCCCTAAGAGATAGCTACGGTCATGGCTTTACCCGGTTCCGTCCTAGACTACAAATTTTCTATAGTTCAAACTTGATCGCCGGGGAGGGGTATTAGATTATTCAAGACTTTCCCAAAAGACTAGAGGGACCTTAGTAACACGATGTTTACCCCCTCCCCATGTTATTTCAAAGGCCGGGGCACGAAAAATTATAACAGCCAGTCAACACAACTGAAAAAATCAAGTTTTTAGAAGTTTCAACTAGAATTTCCTTCATGTTATTCGGTTTTTCTGCTGTCTCGACCTCCTCCCCCCTCCCTTAACTTTAAAATATCTACAGTCTTGGGTTTGTCCGGTTCTATACTGCCTTAGACTAAATTTTTGATTGTTTGAACCCGATCAATGAGGGGGGGGGGTAAACTATTTTGAGGGGGCAGCAACCTCTTAACTGTTACGTATCTGTCTCCAGGATTTCTCAAGACTAATACTAAACATTCATTTTGCTGCTTCAGCCCCTCCCCCGAAATAGCAACGGCCCTAGTTTTGCCTATACTATAAATCTTCTATAATTCAAATTTGATCACTGGGGGCGGGGTAAACTATTTTTGAGGGGGCATCCGCCCCTTGACTGTTACGTCTCTGCTACCAGGACTTCTCAAAACTCATACTAAACATTCATTTTTCTGCCTCAATTCCCCCCCCCCTACTAATAGCTACGGTCCCGGCTTTGCCCCGGTTCTGCCCAAGACTACAAATTTTCTATAATTCAAACCTGATTGCTAGGGAGGAAGAGTAAACTATTTTTGAGGGGGTAGCCACCTATACTGTTACACTTCTGCCACGAGAACTCCTTAAGATTACTACTAGAAATTCGGAATTTTGTTGCCTTAACCCCCCTCCCCCTTCTTTAAAGTAGCTATGGTCCTGGCTTTGCCCGGTTCTGCCCTAGACTATCAATTTTCTATAGTTCAAACCTGATAGCTAGGGAGGAGGGGTAAACTATTTTTGAGGGGATAGCCACCTATACTGTTACACTTCTGCCCTCAGAACTCCTAGTAAAAATTCGTAATTTTTCTGCCTGGATCCCCGCACCCCTGCAAAATAGCAATAGCCCTGGCTTTGTCCGGTTCTATCTTAGACTATACATTTTCTATAGATCAAACTTGATTGCTGGGGAGGGGTAAACTAATTTTGAGGGGGCACAGCCCCTCTCGACTGTTACGTCTCTGCCACCAGGACTTCTCAAGGCTACGACTAAAAATTTGTTAAAATAAATTAACACTTCTTAAGGACTTACTGGGACTCACTGAAACTTCCAGCTGAAGAGACTCGCTCAAACTTGTTAGGACCCACTTTTTCTTTTGCTGCCCAGTGACCATACACGACTCTCTACAACTGCGAGCATTCTGTTTACAAGTACAGCCCATATAAAATTCCAACATATCACGCTCGTTGTCCGTGGGGAAGAATATTTCAGAAAGCATTTCTGCCAACCACGGCTGATTAGGGTTACTACTGTGGAAAATAAAGAGTATTTTCTGAGTACCTACTAAGCCGATTATACATAACCTAGATTTCGAGTCGCTGCTGACCGCATGAAGCTCTATCGCCGTGCACGACTAGAATCATCATACTTGACATGCCGCGGCTACATAGTACACTAAAAGCAAGCTTGCACGAGTGTACCAGTGAACTTGAAATATGCCCAGTTACAGCATTTGACAGTTATATAGGTATACTGGTGAGTGCCATTTTTGAAAACATTTTTCAAAAATTCATTCGCCTTTGATAAGAACATTGCAACTAGTTCAGTTCCTTTTGATATTAAGTACATTTTCGACGGATCTAATAATACGATCGAGAAAGCCGCAGCGTTAAGCCTCGTAAGGATGGCTGTTAGAAGAAGCCAGATCCGAATCAAGAGGTGAACGACACCAGAGATACTAATTGATGTAAAGGGAAGAGAGAGATTTTATAGTCGACCGATTTAGAAAATGGTTCTTCCACCTGTTGAAAAAGAAAAAGAGGGCACCGAAGGAGAAGTACGGCCGCCGAATATAAAAGGCAAGGAAGCACCAGCAGCCCGTTGAGACTGCGCGCGAGGGCCGACTACCGCTGCTGCCTGTGCTCCATGTACACGCACAACAGGCCGATGAAAGGAAACTAACGGTATATGGAAATGAAACGGGAACAGGTACAGGCAGAAACATTTTCGAAGGAAGCGTGTGAGAAAACGTTTTATTCTCCCTCCTCCACTCCAACAATCCTACTGTTTCGAGTGCTCGAATCATCTAGGCCTATGCATATATAGAAAAAGAAAGAACGGGTTGAAATGAAGCTACATTGCTGTACAACGTTGCCAGCTTTCAAAAATTTATCAACTGGTCATAAAAACGAGATAGGCTCGTTCGTGCTGGAAAATTAACGAGGTACTGTTCGAAAAGAATCCGAATGTGGCACGCCTGAGAATGTGAAAATTGAACCCAGTTTCTACGTACAGAATGACGGCAGGGGCTGCGATTAAAATGCAAGTTTCAAGCTCAGGAATGTATTCTCGTGGCTAACGCTCATTTCGTCGGCCCACCCCAATTTCAATGTTTTAAATGCAAAATAAGTTCCCTTGCCAGCTCGCAGTTACTGCACGTGGTTATACACACGCCATTCTGTAGGTATTTCCAAAAACTGTAGAAGGAGCCAGCAGAACCGCAGCCCCTATTTTGGATTTTACTCACTGAAATAGTAGGTTAATCTGTTAGCATTTGGTCACTGCATATTAGTCCACGGGTTTACTTCGTTAATGCTCAATCCTTTCCCGAGATATTTTCAAAGAATCATGGGAGGGGCCAAGGAAATGGCACTTCCCCTGGAGCTCGGGGTCAAGAATCGAGTTATTTGTTCGAACTTCGTTAGTGCAGGAATTCACTTCGTTAGCCCTCCTCCTCCCTCCACGGTTGTCAGAATCTCTGAGGAATAACGAGCATCCACATTTCGAATTCTGGATCAAAAGAGACCCCATTTTTTAGTGCTTCTTTAGTGCACGAGCAAGCATTCATTTCGTTAGCGCATACCCCTTTCTTTTTAATTACTTTGTAACGAGCTGTCTCATTCGTTAGCCCTCTTCCACCACACATTCAGGGGAAACACGAACCTTATCAGTCCGTGACGGTGAATTTTTTCTTTCTTTTCTATAAAAAAAAACAAAAAAAAACTCGATTTTACATTTTGTTGACTGATGTTCGAAATTCCGTTAAATCGAACGAAAACTTACGAAAATTGCCGACTTGATACAAAAATTTTCCACCCAAGCAAAGGGGAAAAATATAAAAGGTTCCAAACTGCCGACTAAATTCGATCGAATTTGCCGAAGAATACCAACTTTGAAGATTCGTGGAAAGGCGTCACCCCCTCATTTCCCTAGTTACGCACCTACCTATGGTTGTCGCGGCAGTCTGAGGAAAAATGAGCTGAAATTCAAAGTCAAGAACAGCCTCACAAAGGGGAGGGGAGTTGTTTCCCTCAAGATTACTTACAACTACGGGGTAAAGGAGTAAGCACTAGTGAACTGAATGCCCCCACTAAAATAAGACAATTCTAGACCTCAAACTCAAAATGGAGTAGTTACCATTTTCCTTATCCGTCCCACGGTTTTTTGGAAATAACTTGACAAGGGATTAATATTTCAACACTTTTTTCATTTTGAGAGGAAATTGTCCGCTTGTCCACCTCAAATATTGAAATCGAGATATATTTGTTTTGACACAGACCCAGATTTAGGATTTACACTGAACTGCGTACTTCTGACATCGAAGGGGCTATACCAGTTCAGGATTCCAATCAAAAAATATGAGTATAATTTCTGAAGTGCACAACTTTCAATTTTCCATAGCCGTTCAATTCTCGAAATAGACAACGAATGGCAGTAATGATTTTTGTTTTACCATTGCTACCCTTCAAAACAGATGGCAAAGAAACAGTCACGGACAAAGTTCTATTCATAAAACTTGGAAAATTTCGCAAGATTTATTTTGCAAAATAAAAAAAAAAATTGAATAAAAGTTTAAAGAGAAAAATGTCATTCTTTGTCAAAAATGGAATGAAAATCGCGGCCAACTGGAAACAGAAACAAAAAATATCACTACCATTTACTGCATGTCTGAAGAATTGAAGGAGTTAGAAAAATAAAAAGTGTGTCCTTTTGCCAAATTTAAAAATTTCTGAATAAAAGTTTAAGGAGCAAAATGTCATTCTTTGTCTAAAATGGAATAACTAAAAAAGAAACAAACATTATCATTGTCGTTTACTGCATGTCTGCGGAACTGAAGGGCTTAGAAAAATTGAAAGTTTCAACAGTTTTATCCAAATTTTATGATTAGAATTATAAAACTGGTACAGTCCTTCCAATATCAATGATATCCACTTTAGTTTAGCAAATTTTTGTTACATTTTCGATGTTCTACACGTCAATGATCTTTGAAGAAAAAATTATGAATTAAAATTAGTAATCGGACTCAAATAATTATCAGTCACTAGTGAATTTCTCTAGAATGTTTCGCCTCATGAATCAAAATTGAATACACTCATGAAGTCATGATGGATGAATCAAGACGAATCGATTGATGAGTAGTAAGTCAACATTGGAGGATAGTCAAATTTCCGAATTCTCAACCGGTTGATCAAACTTTAACTCTCGTGGCAGGTTCAATTTGTCGAGCAAAGGTAAAAAATTCTTAACTACGTTATTTTTACACAGGCTGTCTACCAAGAAACAGAAATTTGAGAATTATTGAAGGCCTTGAGGAGATTTATTTTCGAATTTTGGGGAACTTTTTTCAGTTTTTCACGGTCGATTTTCAGTGATTTCAATGATTTTTAAAAGAAAATTTATGATTTTTACTTTTATTTGAGAAAATGTTTCCGTTTTGATGTCTGAGGGGATTCCAAAACAAGGGCTTTTTGATAGATTGGAGAACTTCTTTTTTCAAAATGGGGGAGTTTTGGAGAACTTGGAGATAAGAGGGATAGATAAATACTCTGTCTCACTATAAAGAACCTTTCAGGAAAGAACGCTACAACTTTTCTTTTTTTTTTCTTCACAAAATAGTGTTTTTTGTTCTCCCTTTATGGGAAATAAAGTCATTCAGTACCTTTTCTCATCGATAACATATCCCACCTCATCTCCTTCATAACTCACAACAATCTCTCACACCTCATTTAAGTTCACTACACCAACTACATTTTAAATAATTTTAAATAATATACATCAAGATGTAGCGAGGCCATGGCCGCCTATAGGCGTTAAGTGTCTCGTTAAAAAAAAAAAAAAGTTACAACCACGCGCATTTTTGAGTTTACTATTTCACGGGGGAAATCTAATTTTGGTAGGTTGATCTGAACATTTTAGTACTGTCCTCTTACCACCATCATCAATATACACCCCCTTTAGAAGTCATAGAATACTGAGTCATAGCCAAAATTACCCGGGGTTCGTTAATTTCGAGGAATTCCTACAATTATAGGCGTCGACTTGGCATTCCTCCCCCCCCCCCCAATATTTTCAAGTCAAAAATGGGAAAAGTACAACAAATTTTACCATCAATTTTTTAATTTAACAAAAAAGACAGTAAAATATGATAAGTAATAATGAGAAGGGTATAACCTTGGCACCAAAATAGATGGAAGACGACCATTCGAATTTTCAAAGAGAGGGCTCCTAAGAACCGTGATAATTTTGATTCTGCCCCCCCCCCAATATGTTCCGTAAGTCGGCGCCTATGCCTACAATTGACAGGTTTGTAATATAGTGTCAACAGAATCATTAAAACCTCTTTTCCTGACTTCCGTTTTCGTATGAATCCACATGTAAAAGTATTCGGATTATTTTTAAAAAGAAGAGAGGGAAAAAAGGTTTCCTGTATGAATTAATTAGGTCCATACAATATTATTTCTTGATTCTCATTTATTCACATTGTGCCATTTCCTGCAGAATCATCCGCTGGATGGTAATTTACTAATTTTTTCCTGTCTTCCTGACTCACGTTCAAAAATCCTGACTTTTTCTGACTTCCTCACCTTACAGACACCCTCCCTGATATAGGTGTCCCCCTCCAGATGCTTAGAAAGGCATGTTATATTCGAAATGGGTAAGTTCGAGGAATCTCCGCACTTGACAGAAATGAGATCCTGAGGTGTCGTTTACCCCACCTACGAAATTTCAGTCCCTCCCCCAAGTAGAAGTAAAAAAATTAAATTAATGTAGGCACACGGTTTCTGCATTTAGCCTGATAGTTGATGATTCATTTTATTCGGAATGAACAGTACTATTAATATTCAGTGCTAAAAACATTTTCATTCCGACGCTTTGTATCGCCTCACATTACATCTTGGTACATTCATTGGCCTGTATTAAGCCAAGAACATGTCGGTCTGAAAAGTGTTTCAGCACCGAATTGGTAATATCATTCATTCTGAATAGAATTAAGTCATCAGCCATTAGGCTAGGTGCAAAAACCGTGTACCTGAATTAATTAATTTTTTCCTAGACTTCTACTCAGAGACAGGGGCTGAAATTTAGTGAGTAGGAAAAATCACCTCTCAGAATCTCACATCT
The DNA here is from genome assembly GCA_031841125.1 of Acanthococcus lagerstroemiae. Lineage (NCBI taxonomy): Eukaryota > Metazoa > Arthropoda > Insecta > Hemiptera > Eriococcidae > Acanthococcus > Acanthococcus lagerstroemiae. Next base: position 39,668,730 of record CM063112.1, read on the forward strand.
ATCAACACTGCGGGGATTCTTCGAGATTACATATTTCAAACACAGCACGTCTTTCTCAGCATCAGGGGGAAAATAACGGGGGCGGGGGGGCTGTTGATCCCAAATGTTACAAAATCGTCAAATGCGGATGTTCCCTCAGATTTACGACCCGTTTCAATTTCAGGCCCGACTATCGCGACAAGATGTTCAAAATCCACGATGCGGAGCAACGGAGGAGCCAAGCCGTGTATTGTAGCTGAAAAATTCAGCTTCGGCTTTTGGCTTAAACTTTTGACCTTGAGAAAATATACGACCCAATACAGCTTTTAGCTTTCGGCTTTCAGCTTTTGCCATACATTTTTTCTCGATCACAAAAGGCTGGCTTTCACCTTTTTGATGAAAAATTTGGCTGAATACTTCTTTCAACTTTCGGCTTTTGGCTGGCTGGAGCCAAGCACGTTCTCAACCATTCTAAGCGATCACAAACGGCATATATTCGGGACGACGCGACGTTTCTAAAAAGTATCTTAGAAAACTTTCAACCGCCAACACGTCCTCAAATCAGACGAGCGCAGCGCCGGCACCGTCTACGCACGTGATATTTCATAATCAATGCACCTGGATTACAAAACAATGATGTTACTTTCTGTTCTAATAGAAGTGACAAATGAACGCTATGTAACATTCTACGTGTGCTCTGTATCGTCTTTATGTTATTCAAAAATAAAAAAAATAAAAAAAAAACTTTTCCCCGTGCCTTCTTCCAAACCACCTCTACCACAGGTGACCAGGTCTTTCTTCCGAACAACAATAGAAAGCCAACCTGTACCCGACCGTCTTCTTCGGCATTGTGAAGAAAGTATTACAGATTATGTAATCTCCTCGAGATCTTGTACATAATTCGACGCTAACGAGAAGCGCGGGTATTTTGGAAGAGATGGACAACAGAAAGAAAAGAAAATATGCGCTGCTGTGGCTCCGATGAAATTTGATGCCTCCGAGTTCTCGGAGCGAAATTGTTATAGTTATTTCGAAAAGAAGGAGTCGCTGTATTCCTGAAACAATTGCGAGTGCCCAAGTCGGCGATGCTCCCAGCCTCCTCGCAGACTCGCTACAGGAATTTTCTTCCGAAACTGTACGCACATACCACCGCCAACCTAAAGATAGGTCTCGGCAATTCGCTCGCATCTGCCCCACAAATACGCGGGTCGGGTTCGAGTAGCCTCATGATAACACGCACATCAGCACAGGCCAACAGGCCTAAACAGGAAAGGCATTCGCGCACGAAAATAGAATTGAATCGGAGTTGCAGCCGTGCGCGCGCATTGACTGCAATTTTCAAATTCGTTTGCTGGGCAATAAATTAAAAAAAAAACAAAAAAAAAACACACACACACCACGCAACAGCTAACACAATAAACAAAGAAAAAACTCCGCTTAATTTGAAGCGAGGAAATGCGTACTCGTTGAAATCAGCACATTAGCAGCGACGTCGTCCTCTATACACTTTTCAACGTATATGAATAATTTGAAAAAAATTACGTTCGAAATCTGAATATAAATGATCCGTGCAGAAGTTCTGACTGCAATCGCTCGATACACGGTCGAGTACACAAAACGCGCCCGCTCCTGCCGTCCTACCGCGAAAAAGTGCACGCAAATTTTCTAGAAATACAATTTTTCACAAAACCTGAACCAACAACGCAATGGGAAAATACATTTAGCCTAAAAAACGAGGAAAACTTGCAATAGTAAAACCCGTTTCCGTCTGAAATGATGCAACTTTCAAGGTCAGATTAACAGAACTCTGAACCCTAACACTGATGATAGGCACGTACCATAGTATCTTTATTAGAGGGGAGGGGGAGTAAAATGTTATTTTTTTAGTTACAAAATGTCAGGTTCGCAAACTGAAAACATGTTAAGGTCGTTGAGATTAAGTACCGAAAACTGGGGTAACTTCGGATTTGTGGGGGAACTCCGAACACAGCCAAAATTGGAATGACATTCGTTAGATGCGTCATCCCTAAAGCGTCAAAAAAAACTGAGACTTGTAGCTACACTGTAATGTAGTAAAAACAAATGTTCTAGTTCTTATGCATAAAACCGGCAGTATCCTGGTTCCCCACAAATCCGAACTTACCCCAGTTTACAGTAGTCTAAGAAAATTATCCGCAGAAATACAATTTTTCACATCAACTGAACCATTGTTTCGACAACGCAATGGGAAAATACATTTAGTCTAAAAAACGAGGAAAACTTGCAATAGTAAAACCAGTTTCCATCTGAAGTGATGCAACTTTCAGGGTCAGACTAACAGAATTCTGAACCCTAACACTGATGATAGGCACGTACCATAGTATCTTTATTAGAGGGGAGGGGGAGTAAAATGTTTATTTTTCTAGCTACAAAATGTCAAATTCGCAAACTGAAAGCATGCTGAGGTCGTTGAGATTAGCAAGTACCGTAAACTGGGGTAATTTCGAATTTGTGGGGGAACTCCGGACAATTCGTTAGATGCGTTATTCCTTCGTTCACTAGGGCGTCAAATAAAAGATGAGACTTGCAGCTACACTGTAATGTAGTAAAATCCGATGTTCTAGTTCTTATGCATAAAACTGGCAATATCCTGGTTCCCCACAAATCCAAAGTTACCCTAGTTCACGGTAGTCCGAGAAAATTATACGCAAAAATTACCGAAAAGCTAAATTTGTACGGTTGCCTGGCTTGTGCATTACGGTGGAACGGACAACTTTTTTTCTTTCTTCTTCTTCAATAGTTATACGGGGGCAGGGTGCACGCGAAAAGTGCCTGTTGGTCAAAAAACAAGTTGTGTAACAGTTTTTTAAAGCTGGTCTATATTTAGAGGATGCTTAACAAGGTCAAAATTCAGACAACGGGCAGAGGATTTCAAAATTCAAGTATCTCCTAATGTAGGTCCCAAACTTGGGTAACGACAGAAAGACAGAACCTGACATTTGCCAGAACCCAAATAGCTATGGAGAGGGCAATGGTCGAAACGAAGAGACAGCCTAGGTAACAAATGGGTGAGGGGAAAATCAAGAACCAAGGACAACAGATACATAATGAAAAAAAAAATTTGATTATGCAGGCCGGGTGGCCAGAGGGGAGAGGACAGATGGGAAAGGAAAATTTTGGAGTGTATACCCAGGACTCAAAAAGGAAAACAGGGAAATCAGCAACAAGATGGGAGGATGAAATAAAACAATAAGTGGGAGCTGCATGGGGAGAGATGCTTGAGTCGAAAACCACTGGAAGAGAGTGGGGGAGGCCTACGCCCGTAAATGGGCGCATTAAAAGTTGTACAGTCGTATCTTATGTTATAATACTCTCATAACCGGCTGTAAAAATAAATAAAATCTCCTAATGTTGACGTATTATACTTCAATTGATCTTTTTTTTTTTTTTTTATCCCTTGGTCATGAACATACTCATTTGGGCTTTCTAATGAACCTGCTACTTACATTAAGCTGAGTCAGTTTATCCTTCAAAATTGCATCCGACTGGTCAGAACTGAAGCCTTCAGCAATTGAGTCCTTTGAACCATCTATCAACAATAGTGTACGTATGTTTTTAACACGATGAGCCTCCGTGAGACCTAATTAGTTGACAAGCACTAATCAATACACGCGACCAGTTCGATATTACCTCTGATCTTAAGATCAAAGATCTTTTCTCCCGCGATTTTTGATCTGATCTAGATTATTTTAAAAAACCGGTGATCTTTGATCTTCAGATAATATTTTTACATTTTTACATAAAAAAGATCAAAGATCAGATCATTTCTTTCCCTCTTTAAAATGAGTACAGACAGCTTCTGTGACCATTAACATAACTCCTTTCTACTGTCTACTCTATATTTTTTGTTCTGTGACTATGAGAATTTGTGACGTGTCACAAGAAAAGGGCCATATTGTTATGGACTGAAAGCTAGCCAAAAGCTCAAAGTTAAAAACCAGAAGCCGATGATTTTCATGAAAACCGAAAGCCAAAAGCCAAAGGTCTGAATAAATTAGACGCTGTTAAACAAAACAGAACTAAGCGACATTTGTGGACAAAATGAGTTATTAGTACCGTTTAGGGAGCGTAAACAGTAGGATTTTTCAAAATTGGGCCCCCGTACAAAAATGTGGACCCATGTTGAAAAGAGCTCATCATAAACGCTATGTCGTATAGTTTCTGTATGACTCTTGAACTTCGAATCACATGTTCTCAAAAAACAGATTTTGTCGCTTGGTTCTGTTTTACTAAACAGCATCCAATTGAAAAGTAGAAAGTCAAAAGCAAAATCTTTATTCTTTTGACTTTTTAAACTTTCTTCCGCAAAACTAAGTATCTTATTTCCAGAGATAGGCATGATCTGATCTTAATATCATCTTAAGATCAAAGATCATTTTAAAAGATCTTTGATCTGATCTAAGATTTTTGGGCTCATGTTCTTTGATCTTGATCCAGATCATTTCATACGTGATCTTGCCCATCTCTGATTATGCTTCAACATAATAGTGCATCTGAACAAAGCAACGTCTGCCGGCAAACTCACACTGTCAGTTCACCTGGTTGAAGAGAATTTATAGCGCTATCGGTCGGCAATGTCGAAATTTCAAAACTGACTAGGGTCGTTTTTCTTATACACCCTTCAATTTCAGTGCCGTAGGGTAGAAAGCATCCACGTTGTTCAACTGGTAAGAAACCTTGGGCCCTTAAACGTTCGCAACTAGGCAACAGTTCCACCCGACACGTTTTCTTGTGTCTATCCAAAGCTACAATCCGGCGAAGTCTGCTGCAGTTACACTGAAACACCGGGCAGATTTCTAGCACATCTTTTGACTCGGAATTACTTTCATCGTTGAGGAAATAAGAAGGGCGAATTTCAGTTATTGCGTCCACCCTGATTCTTCTATATTTGTTACAAATAACTGGGTAGTTTGAAAACTATTGGCTATTTTACAATGTATTTAGTTAGTTTGTAAAATAACTAGTTAGTTCATACAATTCACAATTATTAGCAAGTTTCCCACTAATACGACGCGTCTCGCACGCTAAACTCGAGTATACTTACAATCAGGAGATCAAAACGAATCATTCATGAATAGTGAACACACATAAGTCAGATAAGGTAGAGTGCTGAATTTTGATATACTTTTTCCAAATAGCCCCTGCTACCTCATTCCTCCAACACGAGCATTGAACCCCGATATCGCGATTAATAATAAATTTCAACCTTCTGCTTCCAGTTTTCTCAGTCAGTGTTGACCCACAGAGATTTCAAAAACAGTCCAAAAACATTTGACACCCGGTGTCAAATGTTGATTACGTAGGATTGTATAGAAACGGGTCCTCAAATGATTCACATCCCTTATATTCGTTGAAGTTGGTGAGACTAAAACAAATGTGAGAAATTTTATATTCTTAGTCCACGTGTGGTAGTGAACTGAGTCTGAGTTCGCACACCCCCACTTTGACACTGTAAGTAGTTGATGGAAGTACACCTTACGCAATATCATTTTGACGGTAATTTCCTATAGAACATTCTATCAATCACTGAGCTATTGTAGTTCTAAGATGTTTAGTTTTTCAGAAAAGTGGAAAAAAAAAACTGATTTCGGTAGCCTCTGCACCACAACCGGGGAACGCACAAACGTCGGACAGGCGGGACTTTCCTCCTGACATGCACAGGCACATACCGAGAAATAATGAAAAATTATCTGGGAATTACGTATTTCAAGATTCGATCATTTTTTTCACCGAAATATTCGGCTGGACTTAACTGAAGATCTGATTTGACCTAATAATGAAACCATTAAGAACTGAATCAACACGAAAGAAAAGTCTCTGCTCCATCAACTGGGTCCATACTCCATAGACACCCTGAATTTTCAGTACTACTCCATGCAAAATGACCTTGCCAACTGACAGAAGTGTTTGAGGGAATCTCCCTTTTGGGTGTGTTCCGATCAACAACGAGACCTCTGGCTTATCATTTATATACAGAAAATCTAGTCCCTGGTCAGAGATATCTTCTCTGCAAAAGGCCTAGTCCCTGCCTTCTCTGTCCAATGAGGAAAAAAAACTCCTATTATATACTGTAATTTTTAAATTCCGAGTACCCTCCGGAAGAAGGTTCACAAATGTAAGTTCTGAGAAGAACCTATTGATTGCCGCCAACTACGGTCGGCGGGCTGTGAACTGTGAATCCTAATACTAATACGCTTTACGCTGCTCTTCTCTTGCAGCATTTTTTCACCCCGTCCCCTTCACCCAAAATGGTTTGCATTTTTTCGTATTGTACTGCTGATTTTTTCTTTTCAGGGCCTCAATTGAGGTTCTCCAGCTGTGCAGTTTGTCGATAAACCAAAAACGGTCAAAAGGAACATAGACATTTTTTGTTAAGTGTTTCGGTAACATTGTTGGAAATACTTTTTCATTATCTTCGAATGAGTTAGCACGTTTTAAACAAAACGTTCAAATCAAGTGTATTAACCAAGGTTAAAGCATTTAAAACAATGAAAAAAATGTGTATTTATACATGGTCTCAGTTAAAACGCTATTTTTTTTTCTTTGCGTTTAAAGCACTTTATTTTTTTTTTTGGAAAAAAGCAAGTTGTAAACACTCACTTTAACATTTAATGTGTTTATAAATTTTTTTTGTTTAAAACACTGTTTTCTTATTTGACAACAACAAGTAGTTTTAACCAAAAAAAAACACTGTTTTTTTTTGTTTTTTTTTGCCAACTGCTATTGAAAGTGAATCCAAAATTAGAATTCAGAATCGGGATTCGAATGTTAGAATTCAGAATCGGGATTCGAATGTAAGAATCCGGATTCTGTATCTTTTCTGAAATACTTTTCTCTTCAGTGGCCTAAATGAGAGCAGAGAGAATATGCGGGTATCCCCTGGAGCCTGGAAGAGGGGGAATATAAAGTAAAATTTTGGAGCTTGTCAACTAGCATTAGAGACTCGAATTCCTCTTGCGTTTATTAAATCAGAATATGTGCCAAATTGTTATGGAAGACCTAGCTGTTCACTGCGTGTTGAGTGAAAAATCGAGTCGAGTGTAAGAAAATTTTAGACAAACTTTCAAGCAAAGAGCAAATAAAATAAGGAAAGGCAGAGAAATTACAGGGGGTTTCTTGTGCAATGAAGCAAAATTACTAGTACACTAACATGAAAACACTACAGCTACAGTGAAACCTGCATAAGTGCAGCCCCTGACTAATAAACATTTTGGTCCATTTTTACCGATGCCATGTGTAACAGTAAAATAGCCTTCAAAGAGCCCTATAAAATCACGTGTCTTCAATATCCCGTACTGAGCTCTGGTAAGAAAAGAGTGTCAATCAACCACAGGGAGGGAGAAAGGGGGTTAGGAGAATAATACCCGTTCATTTGCAACTCGGTGTATACGTTATACTGCTGTTTGTATATATCGCAAGCATTTAAGGGCCTATGGGCTAAAGAACACTTACAAATTACCACATTTTTTGGTATTCTGAATTCGGATGGAGAAAGTAGATGTTTCAAAACTTCTGCCCCCGTCCCTTTTTCCATTGAAATTCTGTTACTAACTTACGTCCGTGTACTTATATTCAAATTTCTGAATCGCAGTTCGTAATATCGGACAAGTGTGTGCAATGTCGCACGGTTAACACAGTTCCATCAAAAGTGTTTCTAATAGATAAGAATTTTGCAGAGAAGGAGAGTGAGAAAAAAGCTTAACACTATACTTACAAAATTCGAAATGTGTCACTAGTTACTGCAACATTTACGGTCGATTGCGTCGCGTATCTCACGATTTTCTTGTTCACTCTTGCTCCATAGTTTTCGTTTCATAGACTTATTCGTTTTGCTTTTAAAATGCTACATTCTGTTTCCTGTTTTTTTTTTTTTTTCGTTTTCGGAATAAATTAAAAGTGGTGCCCACCGGTAGCCGTACTATGACGTCGAATATGTTGAAAAAACGTAAAATTACCCTCGTATAATTCCTTGCGTATCTGCTCTCGAGTTCTCCGTAATAGTTTACGGGACTAATTAATTACTCAATTAGGACTTAATAAATGCGGAGGAAACCGGATAATGCTATGCAGCCTCTAGTACACCGCTGGCTACTTTTCCCCAATTTTCCAAGTAGGTGGAGCCGTAGGATAGAAGTACAGAACCCTGTTCGAAATCTTGGTAGCTTTTAAATTCATGTTAGGCAAGGAGGAGACAGGATCAACTTACAAAATATTCCGAAGGCAAGTGCAAACCCACTGGAGAACTAAGCCCCCCCCATTTTTTGCTCTGGAGGTCTACATTCAATTCTGGGGGGTAGCCCAATAACGCCCCCCAGGAAAGTCCGCCTGTGCCCTCCTACGTATATAATTTTCATTTTCGAATTCATCATTTTGTAATTTATCCAATTTATGATCTCATGACTTTTCCCGGCTTTCCAGAAAGTAGCAACTCAGGTTTTAGATTCTGCTAATCGAGAATCCCGTTCATCCGTGAGACGGTAATTTTTTTACTAAACAATCGAAAAAGGAAGAAACTCTATCCTTCTGAATTCCTCGGCTAAGGATACGATGATACCATGTACATGGTATTTTATAAGTTAACAAGCCAAAACCAAAGCAATATATTCTTTTTTCAATCTTCTCTACTTGGGGCAATTTTTCCAATTAACTAATGTTTCTGTGTTCGGTAAAATTTAAATCCTCTTCCTAATGGTACGTTCTCGCTATGGAGTTGCGGAGGACATACTGTGCACCAAAATAATATCCATACCTCATGAAGATTACAGCCGGAGTATGTAGTTTCCAAATTCCCCTGTCTGATCTAGATTCGGAAATTTTGTTTACTTGTTTTCAGCTTTGTCGAAATGCGGTTGTCCCCCTTCCCACTAATGGATTCCCTTTCCTCTGTTACTCGAGAGAAAGCCAGACCATTGTCTTCGCAGCCATTATACCTGTCGCTAAACGAATTTTGGGAATTTTGTTTACATTATACTTATCCAGCCGCGACGACGGGCTGTTATCCCACTGCCCCACTCAGTATTCGAAGCCAATGAAAATCGAGGTACATTTTGGGGGCTCGGTTACTTTGGAAATTTCAAATTTCGTCGCCATCAGTTTTACTTCAGATATTTTTGAGGAGAGATACTTCGTGCTAGTGATGTAAATCGTGTGTATTCAGATCCGCCGATCAAGTCCAGTGCATTTTGAACTGGATACTTGCAGTCGCTGAGTCGTGATGAAGTTTTGATTTTGCACCCATATAAAGAGTAATGTAGATTTTGCATGTTCAAGTTCGCTATCCAAATAATTGCTTGTTGCCGGTCTTGTTATATTTGGTGCATTACAGAGTTGATTAATCATATTTCTGCATGTTCAGCATGCGGTTAACGTTTTTCGGATCCAATCAAGGCATATGCATTTTGAATTGGATGCTTGCATTCCCCAAGTCATGATCCTCATGATTGTCGTGACTTTGTACCTGTATAGAGTTGTGTCGATTTTGCATGTTTCAGTTCGCTATCCAAATGATTGCTTGTTGCCTGTCTTGTTATATTTGGTGCATTATAGAGTTGATTAATCATATTTCTGCATGTTCAGCATGCGGTTAATGTTTTTAGGATCCAATTAAGGCATGTGCATTTTGAATTGGATGCTTGCATTCCCCAAGTCATGATCCTCATGATTGTCGTGACTTTGTACCTATATAGAGTTGTATCAATTTTGCATGTTTCAGTTCGCTATCCAAATGATTGCTTGTTGCCTGTTATTTGGTATATTTGTTTGATTTTTTCACTACTCGTCATATTTCTGCATGTTTGCTGCATATAGATACTGGTTATGCTCCATCATACTTGTTGCCTGTTATTTGACTGTTCTATTTCGTTGTTATATTTTTGAATGTTTGCTGCATTTGGGTATTGATCATTCTCTTATTTTCCTTAAAAATTTTATTAGTAATGATCATTGGCCACTTAGCTGTAGATTTTAGTTTCGGATTCATTTCCATAATAATTTGTCATATTGCTGGTTAAATTACCTGTTATACCTGGATCATTTGGGAATAGTTTTTAGGCCAACTGGTTATAGGATGATACTGTTCAAGATCCAACTTCTTTTGCTAAATATCTGGATTTCTGAGATGATTCCAGTAACATCTGCTGGTAACAATCCTGTATCCCGGTATGTATGGACGTTTGATTCATACCCCAGCTACTATATAGGTGAAAATTAATAAATTAGATTTCATTTATTTCCCCCAAATTTTGATACTGCAAAATTATTTTTACAGCTCCTGGTTGTACAATTGTATCTTAGAGGTGGCCGCTGATACGTGGAAACGCTTCTTCCACGCAAATATCAAGCTTTGGCAGTTTTTGGATTTTCTCTGTGAAAATTCTGGATCTTTCAAAATTTCCAAATCCATTGCACTTTCGATAACGGTATATAGTGTAATAATTTTAAATTTTATGAGTGTGTAAGATTTGTATATATCGTCTCAACTTACCACCTTTCAGTTCGCATTAATTAATTTTTTATTTTTTCCCTCTAGAATTTTGATATAGCAAAATTATTTTTATAGCTTTTGCTTGATGGATCGTCTTATCGAGAATGTACCAGACTGCCAACTCCTGGAAGCGCTTCTTCTAAGTATATGAAAACACCAGGTTTTGTATTTTCTTCATGGAAGTTTTGGATTTGTCGAGTTTTTCAAAATTCGTCGCTGAATAACGGTATGTGGTGTAAAAATTTTGACGTGAGTTTTATCAGAGATGTAAATAGTAATGATTAAGTTGCTATTAAAATTTTTCAATTCTTTTTTTAATATGGTTTTCAGCTTTGGATTCATTTGCATACCAGTTGGTCATTTTGCTTACTGAATCGCCTGTTGTACCTGTGCCATTTGGGAGTTTTTAGGCTATATGGTTGTAGGAGGATACCGATCAAGATCCAATTTCTGTTTTTAAGGATCTTGGGTCCTGAGATGATTCTAGTTGCAACAGCTGTTAGTAACAATATTATATACGTGTGTGTATGAACTTTTGGTTTATGCCCCCAGCTGCTTTATAGGTGAGAATTTTTTTATTAGCTTTCATATATTTCTCCCGAATTTTGATACTGCAAAATTATTTTTACAGGTGCTGATTGGATCATATCTCCAAGCATCACCCGGCCATTGATATGTGGAAACGCTTCAAATGCAAACATCGAGCACTAGCAGTTTTTGGATTTTCTCCATGAAAGTTCTGGATCTGTTGATTTCTAAAACCATTGTACTTTGAATAACGGTATGTGGTGTAATAATTTTCATTTTCATGTGCTGTTTGCTTTATTTTTTTCTTTTCGGATTTTTATATAGCAAAATTATTTGTACAGCTTTTGATTGAAGGATCGCATCATCGAGGATCTACCAGACTGTTGACTCGTAGAAGCGCTTCTTCTATATGCAGACACCGAATACCAATAGTTTTGGATTTTCTCCGTAGAAGTTTTGAATTTGTCGGGGTCACTGAATAATGGTATGTGGTGTAAAAATTTTGATCTTCTTTGGTTCGACTTCTTAGTGTGATTTTAAAATCGCTTTTTCCTCTTCCAACATTTCCTTTAACTAGCGTCCTTAATTGAGTAATAAAACAGTACAGGGATTCACAAGTCTCTTTCTAACACTACCCTAGGCAAGGGGTATTTCAGTATTTTTGAAGAGGATACTTTCGTACTTTAATTTAAAAAAAGTGACTTTCAAGTCCTCTGGCATCATAAAGTTGATTCACTCGTTTCTTATTAGAATCAAATTTAAATCAGACTTTCTCAAAAACTGAATTCTAATAAGTGATTGAAAGCAGAGCACAAATAGTCACCCATAAAAACTTCCACAATATGCCATAGTGTCCAACAAGAGTATTCTGAATAGACGTTGTGGAATCTCATTTTACTAATTGAAGTGGTCACATTCGGTGAAAAAAGTCTGAATGTCAAAATTAGTCATCACCTGAGTTTGTGAGATAATCCCAGTAAAGTTTTACCTCAATCCCAAATTACATGAGCAGTGATTCCTACAATAACTTCAGCTTATTTTAAATCTTTCTTAGTGACGTTCCTGGGTCACTTGACTGTGGTTTTTAATTTCAGATTCATTTGCATATCAGTTTGTCATTTTGCTTGCTGAATTTCCTGTTATATCTGAGTCATTTAGGAGTTGTCTTTAGGCCAAATGACTGTAGGATGATACCAGTCAAGATCCAACTTCTTTTCTCAAGAATCTTGCGTCCTGAGATGATCCCATAGGAATAACTGCTGGTAAAACAATGCTGACTACCTGTATGTACAAACCTTTGATTTATACCCCAGCTGCTTTATAGGTGCGAATTTTTTTATTAGCTTTCGTATATCTTCCCCCGAAGTTTGATGCTGCGAAATTATTTTTACAGCTCCTGACTGAATGAGCAAGTTCTGGATCTGTCGAAATTTCCAAGTCCATTGTACTTTAGAGAACGGTATGTGGTGTGATAATTCAGAATTTTACAGGTTTGTGAGATTTGTATATCGTCTCGCCTACCCCTTTACAGATCGAATTCATTTACTTTATTTTTAATTTGCGTGATCTTTTTCGAATTTTAATACAACAAAATTATTTTTACAGCTTTTGATTGGTCATTGAGGATCTACTGGATGGAAGCGGTCCTTCTATAAACAGGTTATGTATTCGTCGAGTTTCCCAAAATTCATCGCTGAGTAACGGTATGTGGTATACAAATTTTGGTTTTCTTCGGTTCGATTTATTAGTGAGTACGTCAGTTTTATCATTTTTTAAGAAAGTGTATCGTTAGAGGGAGTATCGGCCACAGCGGTGTATTGTATTTCATTTTTGTTTTATTTTTGGAACTGTTAGAATTTGGGCTTTTCATCAACCTAGTATGTCATAATTAAAGTAACTTTATTTGCTCCGTGAGTATTTTCCACTTTTCCCATTTTTCTCTTCCAATTGCTTTTTCATTTCCTTTTAACATCCTCCATTGAGTAACGAAACTGTACAGCGATTTAAGTCTTTGGGTAGGGGGTTGGTTGCTTCACCAATTTGTTAGGAGACTACATACTCAACAATATTCCATAAAAATATTTTCATCAGTTTTTTCCGTTCACTCTTTCTGCTCATGAGTGACCATATCAGAATGTCATTTAGAAATCTATAATTATTTTCAATATTTTCTACATGGATACTTTTGCGTTCAAAATTGACTTATCTATCTCCTCCGGCACAATAAAGTTGACTCATTTCTTTCGAGAACTGAATTTAAATCATTTGTCCACGAAAATTAAATCCTAAGTAATCAGATTGACAAGAGAGTAGTCACTCATACAAATCTGATAAGTACGCCACAGCGTCCAATAAGAATAGTATGAAAGAACAGCCGTAATGAAGTCTCATACTATTATAGCTGATCGAATTTTGGAAACTAAGTCCAAAGTTTTGGCCCTCTCTAAACCTGTGAAATCAATACTTCACATAACCTGAGTTTTACCAATTCTCACTGTTTCTCTTTCTCGATCTCAAATTACATTAGCAATATGATTCCTGTAATAACTCTTGTTAGCCTCATTCGAGTGCCTTATGAAGAAACGGACGACATTAAAGATGGCTTGATGGAAGACAGACACGAACTGCCACAACTGGGTGAGTGATTATTTTTATTGATTTTCTTCCCTATAACAGAATTATTAATTCGTTTCAAAATTTTAATGGCGTTTCTGGGCCACTCAACTGTGGTTTTTGGGTTTGCAACATTTGTCTATCGTCTCATCTATCCCTTTTCAGATAGAATTCATTTACTTAATATTTTTAATTTGCTTTTTTTCTTTGCGAATTTTGATGCAGAATTATTTTTATAGCATTTGGTTGAAGGATCGTGAGGATCTGCTACATCATTGACTCGGGGAAGCGCTTCTCCTGTATGCAAAAACCGAATACCAGCAGGTTTTGTTATTTCTCTGAGGAAGTTTCGCATTGGTCAAGTTTGCCAAAGTTCGTCGCTGAATAACGGTAATGTGGTCTAACAATTTTGGTTTCTTCGGTTTGATTTATTAGCGAATACGTCAGTTTTAACGATAATTTAGGAAAGTGTATCGTTACAAAGTAATGGCCATAGTCCAGTTTTGTTTTTAATTTTTTTCTCTTTTTGAATCTTGGCCTTCTTCCTACGTACCTCTTCTTTTGTTATTCAGGAGACTACACAGTTCTCCATAAAACTATTTTTACCACTTTTTCCGTGCACTCTTCCCTCTTATTTGGGCTGCATATTATACAGAACGCTCACAAGAACGAAACTGTAGCTGAAGCAAGCTGGGGGAGGGGTGCTGGAGAAGAATAATTTGCGGACAAATATTTCTTTTCAAACCGTTCACCGACAAAATTTGTAAAAAATTGAAAATTGGTCGATTTTTAATAGAAATATTTTTTAATTGAAAAAAAAAAACCAGCGGTCTTACAAAACGAAAAATTCAAATAAACAGTTTCACAATTTGCCGGCTGCCAAATTATTGAAGGGGGGGGGGCACAGTTTCGTCCCTAAGCGCTCATATCAGATCATTAAAAATCTGTACCAATTTTTTTCAATATTTTCGGAGAGGATATTTTTGGTAAAATTTAACCAGCTCACTCTTTTCTTATTAGAATCGAATTTAAAACACAACATTATCAGTTGTAAAATTAACGTATCATAACCTTGAGCTTTTATTTGAGCAAATTCGTGGATACTGTTCTGTTGGTCGATTTTTTTTTTTGGGGGGGGGGGGGGTGGAGTGGAGAAGAAAAATATAAATATTCTGAATTCAAATGAACAGTTTCAAAATGTGCTGTCTGCCAAATTATGAGAGGGGGGTTCAACCCGCCCCACTCTCCCATAGTTTCGTCCCTGTTAACAGATACGGTAGCAGCATACGAGATGGGGTAACAACACAATTTTAAATTTCTTTGGGATCTACGATAGGCTCATCAGAGGCTTTGTATGATTTTTTATTTTTATTTTTTTTCGCAATCTCGTAGTTATGGCCGCAGGAAATGTTTTTTCAATGTTCAAACTTTCGGCTAAGAATTCGGATTCACAAATAATTTCTTCGTATTTTTCATCAGAACGTGTGTTTTCTAAAAATGTCACCGTATTTTTTATAGCGTCAGAAATATTCATATTGATATTCTGCAATGCTTTGCTTATCAAGTTGATTTGGTTAAAACTGAATACCATCAAAATAGCATTTTTTGGGATAATGTCTCATCTTTGCACCTAGCTGGCTTCAAAATTCACATCTTCGCTAATTTCAACTAAAGCGTCTTATAATTCTTCAGGGTCATAATACAGTGGGCGGTTAGCACTTGCCTATTCTGCGCTAATTAATCATTTTACAACTTTTTTCCCCACGTTGTTAGAATCCCCCAACGACGAGTTGAAGAGCATAAAAGATCATAAATGATCTCAATGGCGTTAAAATACTTTACCCCTTTCTTTCGAAGTTATGTGCGTTCCTTGGTAACGACTTATGGGTAGTAAGACACAACTTCCATTTAACACGTCGAAATACATCATTTTAGCCGGAAAATTTCAAGATGGCCCGATGGAATTACAGATTTTATCAATAATAAGCAGGTTACGAGAAAGTGGCAAGGGACACGAGTGGTCGCAATCGAGTGAGTTATCTTAATTTTTTCGATAAGAAATTTATTTTTTATTTTAAACTTCTCTTAATGATGCTGGGTCACTCTATAGTGATTTTTCAGCTTCGGATTCATTTGCATTACTTGGAGAAATAGGCTGTTGTACGCGGGCCATTTGGGGGGTTCTATTTAGGTTACAGTATAGGATGATACCAGTCAGGATCCTTGGATCTTGAGATGATTCCAGTAGCATCAACTGTTGGTAAACATCCTAGGATGATTTGAGCAGGCTACTGGTGCCAGTAGCAATCACTGGTTGAAAGTCCTGTAATGGGACGATTCCAGCAAGCTACTGGCGGAAAGTCTCATACCGGTGGAAAGTCCTGGGACGATTCCAGTAGCTACTACTGTTGGTCGAAAGTCCTGTAATGGGACGATTCCAACAAGCTACTGGCAGAAAGTCTCGTAGGATGATTCCGGTTACGATCCAATCGGTTCCTTCGTCATGGGTCATTTGGGGGTTGTTTTCAGGTTAAACCAGTTAGGATCCTTCGGTCTTGTGATGATTCCAGTAGTGTCAACTGTTGGCGAACATCCTATAGTAGGATGATTTCAGCAGGCTGCTGGTGCCAGTAGCAATCACTGGTTGAAAGTCCTGTAGTGGGACGATTCCAGTGAGCTACTGGCGGAAAGTCTCATACCGGTGGAAAGTCCTGGGATTATTCCAGTAGGTTCCTTATCTATCTCATGATCCAGTCGCAGTATTCCTTGTCGTGCAATGAACATATTGTATTTCGAGCTTCAGGTTTATTACAGAAGAAGAGGGAGGGAGGGGGGCAACATGCAGAGAAATTTTATTAGGCTTCTTTATTAGTTATCTTCACGAGTCATTTTCATTTTTTAGCATTCATGTTTTTTCTTCCCGAATTTTGATACTGCAAAATAATTTTTTCAGATGTCGGCTGAACGATCCTATCTTCGAATGTCGTGCAATGGCCATAATTTCGAGCTTTAGGTTTATTACAAAAGAAACGGGCGGGGGGGGGGCAATATTTCTTTGGCTTACTTCTTAGTTACCTTCATGAGTCATTTATTAGCATTCGTTTTTTCTTTCCAAATTTTGATACTGCAAAATTATTTTCAGATTTCGGCTGAACGATTGTATACCTTCGAAGATCGACTAGACCAGACCGTTATGATTCGTGGAAACGCTTCTTCGATGCAAACAACGAACATTAGCCGTTTCGAATTTTCTCAATGGAAGTTTTGGATCTGTCAAATCTTGTGGACAACGATATTTGGTATAATTTGGATTTTCACGGGATTGGAAGTTTTATATCTCGTTTCACCTATCCCTCTAAAATTATTTTTCCAAGTTCTAGCAGAACGACTACCTCCACTAGACTTCCCCGTTGCCATCCTGAAGGGGCTTCTTTGCAAACACAGAATACCAGAAGATTTGATTCTCCCACACGGAAGTTGCGGACTCTTCGAATTTCCCGAAATTCATTGTAACGTGAAAAGCGGCATGTAGTGTAGTCTCCATTTTCGTGGGTTTAGTTTGTTAGGAAGTACGTGAGTGTTATCTTCTTTTGAGAAAATGTATGGTAGCAGGGGGTATCGGCAAAAGTCCAATTCTAAGTCACTATTTCCCGCGATACTGGGTAGGGGGTTATTATAAAGTGGTTGTAGTACGAGCAGAGCCCTGTTATCCTTAACCTGGCCCATTTACTCCAGTTAGCTGCCGTTCTGTGGAAAAGTTCATTTTTTGTACATCTGCGGAAGCCATAAGACATCAGAAATTCCTTTTTTTGAGTCCATTGTTGATCTCAGTCCACACACATGATGTCCAGCCCAGTCTCATTTTAGCCTGTACGTGTAAAATATTTTTGTTGAATTTCTATTTTTTATTCAATTTTTCCTAATTTAACTTGTCTTCAGCTTGAGACCAAGCATAGCTCACTCCATAAGAGTTCTGTGTGTAGACAGTATTTCGTCAATTTATTCAGTTAGGGACCAGTTGGAAGGACGCAGACATTGAAGAGAGGGCTTTTATGCGAAATGGGGGAAACTCTGAAAACGAAAAAAATTCATTTGTTGGTTAGTATCATTCTTTTAATAATACTCCGTCTATCTTCTACTAGTTTATTTTTGCCTTTCCCATACATACTTAGGGTAATAGATGACCTTATTGAAATTTATTAACAGTTTTTCAAAATTTTTGAAAGCGTTACTCTTGGCAAGAACTTGTCGTTTCAACAAAACTCCTGTTGCATTATGAAGTCACTCTCTTTTAAACATTGGCTTCTTATCATCCATCAACGCAAATTTGGATCCTAGAAATTCAGATTTTAAGGTAGAAACATATTGTACGCTACTTCATCGGACAGACATTTTCCGAAAGGAGAAAATTAACGATATCATTAAATAAATGGTCACAGTATAAATGGTCGCAGTGACGTCACCCATGAAAACTTATTGTACGCTACTTCATCTGACAGATACATGGTCGCATTATGAGAAAAATGAACTAAAGATTCGGCCCTCTCGATCTCTTCAGGTAGAGCTTCTTCAAAATAATTTTTTTTTGAGAAATCACTTGCCTAGTAGTATTGAAATATTCTCAACACGTACCCTGTTCTATATGTCTAGTTACTCGAAGGAGTAGTTTTTGGGAGCAGTGGTGCGGTGTCTGGAGAGCCACTTTGGCAGGCATGCATTGCCATAAGCTCCACCAATCAAGACAGAAGTCGACGATGTGATAGGAAAAAAAGTAGGAATCTTCATTAGCTTTTGTATATTTTCCCTGAATTTTGATACTGCAAAATTATTTTTACAGCTCCTGATTGAACGATTGTATCTCAAGGATCTACTAGATCTGGTTGATCACATGTGGAAACGCTTCTTGGATCCAAACATCGAGCACCAGAGGTCATCGACAATCTACTAGACTGCTGATTCGTGGAACGGCCCTTCTATGCAAACACCAAATATCGATAGGTTTTGTACTTAAGTTTCCCAAATTCGTCGCTGAATAACGGTATGTGATACAAAAGTTTTGGTCTTCTTCGGTTCGATTTATTAGTGAGTACATCAGTTTCATCGTTTTTAAGAAAGTGTATAGTTATAGGGAGTATCGGCTACAGCGATTATGCTGGTGATGTTTCAATGTTTGTTCAAGTCGTGTGTATTTGCAGATTCGATCGAGTCGTGTCCATTTCGGATTAGATGGTGGGATTTGTCAAGTCGTGATGGAGTGTTGATTTTGTACTTGTATAGTGAGTCGTGTCTATATTGCATGTTTAAGTTCGCTATTCAAATTATTATTTCGTTGTGCCCATATTCGATTGTGCTTATATCTTTGCATGTTTGCTATATGTGGATCCTGGTCATGCTCCATCTTGCGTGTTGCCTTTCATTTGACTATTATAAGAAGTGAGGTAATAATAAAGGGAGCGAAAGAATAGGATAAAGAAACAGGGAAAATACCCACAATTCTAGTAGTTTGGGGAGGCACTTTGGTATATGTGCATTGTCATACGCTTCCCCAAACACATCCCTCTGGTTTCTGATATTATACCCGAAAGGGTAGTTTTCAGGACTAGTGACGCTGTGTCTGGGGAGCCTCTTTGGCGGGTGTGCATCGCCAGGCGCTTTACTAAACACTTAGGATTCTTAAGAAAGGAGTTGAAGATGAGAAGAGATACAAAATTTTTAATTAGTACAGTAAGGAAGATAAACAGCCGAAGAAATATAAAGGATGTGAAAGAAAAATATATTATGGAAACACATTAGATACCCACAATTCTAGGTGTTTTGGGAGGCACTTTGGTATGCGTGCATTGTCATACGCGTCCCCAAACACATCCCTCTGGTTTCTGATATTATACCCGAAAGGGTAGTTTTTAGTACTAGTGACGCTGTGTCTGGGGAGCCTCTTTGGCGGGTGTGCATCACCAGGCGCTTCACTAAACACCTAGGATTCTCAAGGAAGGAGTTGAAGATGAAAAGAGATACAAAATTTTAAATTAGTACAGCAAGGAAGATAAAAGGCTGAAGAGATATAAAGGATGTGAAAGAAAAAAATATTATGGAAACATAATAGATACCCACAATTCTAGGTGTTTTGGGAGGCACTTTGGTATGCATGCATTGTTATACGCGTCCCTAAACACATCCCTCTGGTTTCTGATATTATACCCAAAAGGGTAGTTTTCAGGACTAGTGACGCTGTGTCTGGGGAGCCTCTTTGGCGGGCGTGCATCGCCAGGCGCTTCACTAAATACTTAGGATTCTTAAGAAACGAGTTGAAGATGAGAAGAGATACAAAATTTTAAATTAGTACAGCAAGGAAGATAAAAAGCCGAAGAAATATAAAGGATGTGAAAGAAAAATATATTATGGAAACACATTAGATACCCACAATTCTAGGTGTTTTGGGAGGCATTTTGGTATGCGTGCATTGTCATACGCGTCCCCAAACACATCCCTCTGGTTTCTGATATTATACCCGAAAGGGTAGTTTTCAGGACTAGTGACGCTGTGTCTGGGGAGCCTCTTTGGCGGGCGTGCATCGCCAGGCGCTTCACTAAATACTTAGGATTCTTAAGAAACGAGTTAAAGATGAGAAGAGATACAAAATTTTAAATTAGTACAGCAAGGAAGATAAAAAGCCGAAGAAATATAAAGGATGTGAAAGAAAAATATATTATGGAAACACATTAGATACCCACAATTCTAGGTGTTTTGGGAGGCATTTTGGTATGCGTGCATTGTCATACGCGTCCCCAAACACATCCCTCTGGTTTCTGATATTATACCCGAAAGGGTAGTTTTCAGGACTAGTGACGCTGTGTCTGGGGAGCCTCTTTGGCGGGCGTGCATCGCCAGGCGCTTCACTAAACACTTAGGATTCTCAAGAAACGAGTTGAAGATGAGAAGAGATACAAAATTTTAACTTAGTACAGCAAGGAAGATAAAAGGCCGAAGAGATATAAAAAATGTGAAAAAAAAAATATATTATGGAAACATATTAGATACCCACAATTCTAGGTGTTTTGGGAGGCATTTTGGTATGCGTGCATTGTCATACGCGTCCCCAAACACATCCCTCTGGTTTCTGATATTATACCCGAAAGGGTAGTTTTCAGGACTAGTGACGCTGTGTCTGGGGAGCCTCTTTGGCGGGCGTGCATCGCCAGGCGCTTCACTAAACACTTAGGATTCTCAAGAAACAAGTTGAAGATGAGAAGAGATACAAAATTTTAACTTAGTACAGCAAGGAAGATAAAAGGCCGAAGAGATATAAAAAATGTGAAAAAAAAATATATTATGGAAACATAATCGATACCCACAATTCTAGGTGCTTTGGGAGGCACTTTGGTATGCGTGCATTGTTATACGCGTCCCCAAACACATCCCTCTAGTTTCTGATATTATACCCGAAAGGGTAGTTTTCAGGACTAGTGACGCTGTGTCTGGGGATCCTCTTTGGCGGGTGTGCATCGCCAGGCGCTTTACTAAACACTTAGGATTCTTAAGAAACGAGTTGAAGATGAGAAGAGATACAAAATTTTAAATTAGTACAGCAAGGAAGATAAAAAGCCGAAGAAATATAAAGGATGTGAAAGAAAAATATATTATGGAAACACATTAGATACCCACAATTCTAGGTGTTTTGGGAGGCATTTTGGTATGCGTGCATTGTCATACGCGTCCCCAAACACATCCCTCTGGTTTCTGATATTATACCCGAAAGGGTAGTTTTCAGGACTAGTGACGCTGTGTCTGGGGAGCCTCTTTGGCGGGCGTGCATCGCCAGGCGCTTCACTAAACACTTAGGATTCTCAAGAAACGAGTTGAAGATGAGAAGAGATACAAAATTTTAACTTAGTACAGCAAGGAAGATAAAAGGCCGAAGAGATATAAAAAATGTGAAAAAAAAAAATATTATGGAAACATAATCGATACCCACAATTCTAGGTGCTTTGGGAGGCACTTTGGTATGCGTGCATTGTTATACGCGTCCCCAAACACATCCCTCTAGTTTCTGATATTATACCCGAAAGGGTAGTTTTCAGGACTAGTGACGATGTTTCTGGGGAGCCTCTTTGGCGGGCATGCATCGCCAGGCGCTTCACTAAACACTTAGGATTCTCAAGAAACGAGTTGAAGATGAGAAGATATACAAAATTTTAACTTAGTACAGCAAGGAAGATAAAAGGCCGAAGAGATATAAAAAATGTGAAAAAAAATATATTATGGAAACATATTAGATACCCACAATTCTAGGTGTTTTGGGAGGCATTTTGGTATGCGTGCATTGTCATACGCGTCCCCAAACACATCCCTCTGGTTTCTGATATTATACCCGAAAGGGTAGTTTTTAGGACTAGTGACGCTGTGTCTGGGGAGCCTCTTTGGCGGGCGTGCATCGCCAGGCGCTTCACTAAATACTTAGGATTCTTAAGAAACGAGTTGAAGATGAGAAGAGATACAAAATTTTAAATTAGTACAGCAAGGAAGATAAAAAGCCGAAGAAATATAAAGGATGTGAAAGAAAAATATATTATGGAAACACATTAGATACCCACAATTCTAGGTGTTTTGGGAGGCATTTTGGTATGCGTGCATTGTCATACGCGTCCCCAAACACATCCCTCTGGTTTCTGATATTATACCCGAAAGGGTAGTTTTCAGGACTAGTGACGCTGTGTCTGGGGAGCCTCTTTGGCGGGCGTGCATCGCCAGGCGCTTCACTAAACACTTAGGATTCTCAAGAAACGAGTTGAAGATGAGAAGAGATACAAAATTTTAACTTAGTACAGCAAGGAAGATAAAAGGCCGAAGAGATATAAAAAATGTGAAAAAAAATATATTATGGAAACATAATCGATACCCACAATTCTAGGTGCTTTGGGAGGCACTTTGGTATGCGTGCATTGTTATACGCGTCCCCAAACACATCCCTCTAGTTTCTGATATTATACCCGAAAGGGTAGTTTTCAGGACTAGTGACGATGTTTCTGGGGAGCCTCTTTGGCGGGCGTGCATCGCCAGGCGCTTCACTAAACACTTAGGATTCTCAAGAAACGAGTTGAAGATGAGAAGAGATACAAAATTTTAACTTAGTACAGCAAGGAAGATAAAAGGCCGAAAAGATATAAAAAATGTGAAAAAAAAAATATATTATGGAAACACATTAGATACCCACAATTCTAGGTGTTTTGGGAGGCATTTTGGTATGCGTGCATTGTCATACGCGTCCCCAAACACATCCCTCTGGTTTCTGATATTATACCCGAAAGGGTAGTTTTCAGGACTAGTGACGCTGTGTCTGGGGAGCCTCTTTGGCGGGCGTGCATCGCCAGGCGCTTCACTAAACACTTAGGATTCTCAAGAAACGAGTTGAAGATGAGAAGAGATACAAAATTTTAACTTAGTACAGCAAGGAAGATAAAAGGCCGAAGAGATATAAAAAATGTGAAAAAAAAATATATTATGGAAACATAATCGATACCCACAATTCTAGGTGCTTTGGGAGGCACTTTGGTATGCGTGCATTGTTATACGCGTCCCCAAACACATCCCTCTGGTTTCTGATATTATACCCGAAAGGGTAGTTTTCAGGACTAGTGACGATGTTTCTGGGGAGCCTTTTTGGCGGGCGTGCATCGCCAGGCGCTTCACTAAACACTTAGGATTCTCAAGAAACGAGTTGAAGATGAGAAGAGATACAAAATTTTAACTTAGTACAGCAAGGAAGATAAAAGGCCGAAGAGATATAAAAAATGTGAAAAAAAAATATATTATGGAAACACATTAGATACCCACAATTCTAGGTGTTTTGGGAGGCATTTTGGTATGCGTGCATTGTCATACGCGTCCCCAAACACATCCCTCTGGTTTCTGATATTATACCCGAAAGGGTAGTTTTTAGCACTAGTGACGCTGTGTCTGGGGAGCCTCTTTGGCGGGTGTGCATCGCCAGGCGCTTCACTAAACACCTAGGATTCTCAAGGAAGGAGTTGAAGATGAAAAGAGATACAAAATTTTAAATTAGTACAGCAAGGAAGATAAAAGGCTGAAGAGATATAAAGGATGTGAAAGAAAAAAATATTATGGAAACATAATAGATACCCACAATTCTAGGTGTTTTGGGAGGCACTTTGGTATGCGTGCATTGTCATACGCGTCCCCAAACACATCCCTCTGGTTTCTGATATTATACCCAAAAGGGTAGTTTTCAGGACTAGTGACGCTGTGTCTGGGGAGCCTCTTTGGCGGGCATGCATTGCCAGGCGCTTCACTAAACACCTAGGATTCTCAAGAAAGGAGTTGAAGATGAGAAGAGATATAAAATTTTAACTTAGTACAGCAAGGAAGATGAAAGGCAGAAGAGATACAAAAAATGTGAAAAAAAAAATATATTATGGAAACATAATAGATACCCACAATTCTAGGTGTTTTGGGAGGCACTTTGGTATGCGTGCATTGTTATATGCGTCCCCAAACACATCCCTCTGGTTTCTGATATTATACCCGAAAGGGTAGTTTTCAGGACTAGTGACGATGTTTCTGGGGAGCCTCTTTGGCGGGCGTGCATCGCCAGGCGCTTCACTAAACACTTAGGATTCTCAAGAAACGAGTTGAAGATGAGAAGAGATACAAAATTTTAACTTAGTACAGCAAGGAAGATAAAAGGCCGAAGAGATATAAAAAATGTGAAAAAAAAAAAAATATTATGGAAACATAATCGATACCCACAATTCTAGGTGCTTTGGGAGGCACTTTGGTATGCGTGCATTGTTATACGCGTCCCCAAACACATCCCTCTGGTTTCTGATATTATACCCGAAAGGGTAGTTTTCAGGACTAGTGACGATGTTTCTGGGGAGCCTCTTTGGCGGGCGTGCATCGCCAGGCGCTTCACTAAACACTTAGGATTCTCAAGAAACGAGTTGAAGATGAGAAGAGATACAAAATTTTAAATTAGTACAGCAAGGAAGATAAAAGGCCGAAGAGATATAAAGGATGTGAAAGAAAAATATATTATGGAAACACAATAGATACCCACAATTCTAGGTGTCTTGGGAGGCACTTTGGTATGCGTGCATTGTCATACGCGTCCCCAAACACATCCCTCTGATTACTGATGAGATACTCGAAAGGGTAGTTCTCGGGACCAGTGAGGCGGTGTCTGGGGAGCCACTGTGGCAGGCATGCATCGCCATACGTTCCACCAAACACCAAGGATTCTCAAGGCAGAAGTTGAAGATGTGATAAGAAGAAAGTATGTATCTGCATTAGCTTTCTTATATTTTCCCGAATTTTGATTCTGCAAAATTATTCTTACAGCTCCTGAACGATCATAGAGGATCAATTGGACCGGAATATTGATATGTGGAAACGCTTCTCCAATCCCAACACTAAGAACCGAAAGTTTTTCGATTTTCCCCGTGAATATTCTGGACCTGTTACCTTTCCAAATCAAATCCATCCTATCGTCCCTTGAAGAACTGTATGTGGTGTAATAATTCTGATTTTCATGGGTTTGTAAGTTCTGTATATCGTCGCACCTACCGCCTTTCGAACCGAATTGATTTAATTTATTTTCAATTGTTTACTTTACATTTCCTCAAATTTTAATACAGCCACATTATTTTTGCAGGAATGCTTCTTTGATGCAAACAACGAATACCAACAGTTTTCGAATATTCTCAGTGGAAATTTTGGATCTATCGAATCTGGCACGGAAAACAATATTTGGTGTAATTTGGATTTTCATGGGACTGGAAGGGTTTGGAAGATTTATATCGTGTTTCGTTAACTTTATAATTAGTTTTTTTCTTTCTGTATGTTGATACAGGAAAATTATATTTTCAGGTTTCAGTTGAAAAACTACCCGTTGCTTTCGTGAAAGCGCTTCTATGCAAACAGATTTTTTATGCACGAATGGCGGACTCGTCGAATTTCCCGAAACTCATCGTAACCTGGATAGGGGTACGTATATAGTGTAATAATCTCGATTTTCGTGAGTTCTGCTAGTGAGTACCGAAATGTTATCAGTCTTTTGAGAAAACTTTTGGAGCAGGGGTATCAGTTAAAGTCCAATGTTCCTGTTTCAATTTTATTTTTAGAACTGGAACTTCCTTCCACCTACCTAGTCTGTCATGACCAATCTGACGTGAAATTTCTATCAGTCTTACCATTCTATCAGTTTTTTCATTTTTTCCTGTTTCCTTGCAATATTGCAGTAATTTAAAAAGGAGTCACTCTTTCCCGGGTTACTGAGTAGAGCGGGTTGGTTGTTTCATCTGTTGGTAATTATAGCCATTTTATTAGAAGTGGTTGTATTACATGGTTTAATTACATTTGAATTAATGAGAACCAAAAGGGATTAGGTCCATCTTTCACATTTTCCAGCAGAAGCAAGAAACAGATTGATATAAAGACAGAAAATTTGTCAGAAACATAGTTTATGGCTATGAAAGGGACTCCGAAACACTATTTTTACCTTAATGGTGACAAAAAGTGAATATTACAGCTGGAAATCGCACTTAACTTCTTCCCACACTAAAATATGTAGATCATTTTAGACTTTGGTTCCACTTCAAATTAATGCAAATCCTGAAAGTGAGACAAAAATAGTGTAGCATCAAAAAATTATAATTTTTTCTTTAAACTGCCAATTTTAAGTCAAAAGCTGAAAAATAGAACTTCTTGATTTTTTTTAAATACAAAAACGTGTAATTTTCGGATGCGACATAGCCAGGAACTATGTTGCCGACGCGCTAGCGAAATTTCAACTGCACCAGTCTGTCGGCCTTTAAGGCCTCAGTTTTCTTCGCTAACTGAAACTGCTAATTTAGGAATTAACCACCTTTTGGTTCTCATCGATTCAAATATAAATCTTCAAAGCTCTGTTTTCGGACATATGTCTTCCTTAACCTGGCCCATTCACTTCCGTCAGCTGCCACTTTGTGGAACAGCTAATTTTTTATGAATCAGTTGAAGCCCTCCATCCATCTGGTCTTCTGTTTACTTGGCCTTCTCTCACCTCTAGAATACCAGAAATTCTTTTTTTTTGTGAAATTCGTTTCATCTCTGTCTAAATGGATGAAGTCCACCCCGGTACCTTTTTAGTCTTCTTGTCAAGTGTAAAATATTTTTGTAGAATCTAAATTTTCGTTTGATTTTTCAACCTAAGTCACTCACAATGGCTTTATTACTTTCTCACATTTTTTACTTCACAGTGGCCAATAGAAAAAAAACGAGGAACAAAAAGGGGGGATAAAACTGATAATCCAGGGGTAAGCTTGATAATTGTTTTTTAACTATCACTTGCAATCCGGGGGTAACTTCTAATGGTTTTTCAACTATCACGCGCTCCAGCGGCCGGATTCATGATTTGTTTGCATTATACCTGCACAGTATGAATTTTATGTACTACATATGTGTCACAGATCAGAGGGATGTTATCCCACTGCCACACTAAGACTTCAAAGCCAATGAATGTCGAGGTATATTTTGGGGGCTCGGTTATTCTGGAGATTTCCTATTTCGTCGCCATAATTTAGAATTTGCAGATTCGATCAAATCGTGTGCATTTTGGATTGAATGCTTGGATTTGTCAAGTCGTGATGGAGTTTTAATTTTGCACCTGTATAGTGAGTCATGTCAATACTGCATGTTTAGGTTCGCTATTCAAATGATCATTTTGCTTCCATATTTGATTGACCGACATATTATTTTTGCATGTTTGCTGCATGTGGTTACTGGTCATAGATCTTGGGTGTTGCTTGTCATTTAACAGTTATAGTTTGCACTATGTTTGGATGTTTCTTGCATGTGGTTTTTGGCCATGCTCTTATCCCCATCGTTAAGAGTTCGAGATACGAAGTGAGGAACTAATAAAAACTAAAAGAAACTACAATATCGATGTTCAAAACGAAGTAAGATCATATTTTTTTTTTTAATTAATTTAAGAATAAAACATCGGGACAAAATGAATAGAACATAGAAAATACAATTAATGAAAAAAGAATGGATAACATATACGATTGATAATGAAGAGAAAAAGGTATAAATAAGGATGAAGGATGTGAAAATAAAGGATATAGAAAGAAAATTAAAAAACCCACAATTCTAGTTGTCTGGGGAGGCACTTTGGTATGCGTGCATTGTCATAGGTTTCTCCAGACTCATCCCTCTGGTTTCTAATGTTATACTCGAAAGGGTAGTTTTCAGGACTAGTGACGCTGTGTTTGTGGAGCCACTTTGGCGGGCGTGCATCGCCAGACGTTTCACCAAACCTAGGATTCTGAAGGAAGGAGTCAAAGATGAGAAAGATACAAAATTTTACAACGATTTGTATAAGCAAGGAAGATAATATGAATGTAAAAGGCCAAAGAGATATAGAGGCTGTGAAAGAAAAGTACATGGAAACACAACAAATACCCACAATTCTAGTTGTCTGGGGAGCCACTTTGGCAGGCGTGCATCGCCATATGCTCCACCAAACACCTAGGAAGTCGAAGATGTGATAAGAAAAAAGTATGTAATTGAAAAGAAATAAACAAATGGAAGACAAACATTAAGATGGATGGAATAACAGATTTTATCAAAAATTATCATTATGAGATAGTGGCTATGAACAAACATAAATGCTCACGGTTGAGTGAGTTTATTATTATTATTATTATTATTATTATTATTATTATTCAATTTCTCTATTTTCTTGAATGAAAAAACTAACTTATTTTAAAATTTGGTTAGTAGTATTCCTGTGCCACTCAACTGTGGTTTTTAGCTTCGGATTCAATTGCCTATTAGTTTAGTTGTTTTTAGGCCAAATGGTTACAGGATGATACCAGTCAAGATCCAACTTTGGCTCCTGAGATGATTCCAGTAGCAACTGGTAACAATCCAGTACATATATGCGTACGTATGTGCCTTTGATTCATACCCCAGCTGCCTCACAGGTAAGAGAAATTTTCATTAGTTTCCTATATTTTCGTCGAATTTTGATACTGCAAAATTATTTTTACAGCTCCTAATTGAATGATCGGACCTTAGAGGATGTGCTAGACCTGGCCGTTGACGCGTGGAAATGGTTTTCCGATGCAAACACCAGACACCAGCAGTTTTTGGATTTTCTCTGTGAAAGTTGTGGACCGTCATATTTCCAAATCCATTGGACCTTGAATAACGGCACGAGGTGTGATAATTTTGATTTTCATGGGTTTTGTAAGATTTCTATATCGTCTCTCCTATTCACTCTCATATCAAATAATTTGTTTTACTTTTTTTTTTCTTTCAAATTTTATTACAGCAAAATTATTTTTACAGCTTTTGATTGGACGATCGTATCATTGAGGATCTACTGGACAGTTGATTCGTGGAAGCGGTTCTTCTATGCGAACACCGAATACCAGCACCTAGTACGTAAACTGCAACTGCACACTTTTTGGTACAAAGCAGGAAATCGTGGGGAAAGCAACGACAAACTACCACAAACAACTTGCTAGGAATGTCGCGCGTCAGGAACCGCGATCCGCCGATATCCGGCTACGGGTACGGCACCGAAAGTACTACATACAAGCTTATGCAATCCATGACTTTACCATGAATTTTTTCATGGGCTCACAATACTCATGTTAGGGGTCCTAAACTGTAAAAACATTTTGATCTTTCAATGATACTTGTTCAGTTTGTTCCTTTGCTAATATATTCTGGCATACACATTCAAGAGATGATTTTTTGAATTTTGTTTCTTTTTCAGAAGAATTTGGAGAGAATATTTATGACTTTTGGGGAAAACTAAATTAAATATACAATATTGAATTCACGAGTTTTCATAACCTTCATGACCACTGACTGTGACTGGTAGATATCCTGTGTTTCTACAGAAATATTCAGTACCTGAAAAGCGTAACCCGGCAGGCCGTCATAAAGAAAAGAACCTGAATGTCAAAGCCGCCTAGCATAGTTCAAAATCAGGCTATTCTGTTTGTTTAACGTTGATTAGCAAGTACGAAACGAAGATAGAAATAATAAACAATTTTAAACGTCATTAGGTTACTTCTTTCGTGACAAGTTCACTAAAATGATCGATTATTCATAAGGCGATCGGTCATAGTCGAATGGTCAAAAAATAATCGATTAATTTTTTTCACTTGATCGACATCACTATCCACCCGCCTGTGACCGTAGCCGCTAACCGCTCGCAGCCAGGCAGACGGAGCTCGATCTGAAACCAAGGTGTCTACAAGAATGGAAAAATATAAATTCCTGACTTTTTCCAAACTTTTTCTTTCTCTTCCTACCTTTACAGTATATAGACAGTATATTTATGTTTATACTACTAGACGCTATGGTTAAAATGAACTGAAATTTTAAGTTGATTTTTGGGTGAAAGTATTAGGAAGGTGTTCACAGATATACATAAAAACAAACAAAGCGATGAACTAAGTTATGAATTATATTTCTTCAAGTATTTCATTCTGTAAAACTTTACCAAGGAGATGAAAAATTCCAAACTTCTTAAAAATATTGTTCAATTTCCTGACTATTTCCAAACTTCCTGACCTACTTTTCAAATTCCTGACTTTTTCCAAACTTTCCAAATTTTCCAAACCTGTAGACACCTTGGAAACCGAGAACGGATGCGAACTTCCAAATCCATGCAACCAGGTCTGGAGCCATGGGGGCTCACCTCCAATCATCTTTCAAAGTTCGTAATTGCAGGTGTTCAGTCGGCAAATTCACGCAAGCTTTCTTTGCCGGATTTTTCACTACAATAGTTGGAAAATTTTCAATTCCTCTTCCCCCTAAAGTGGTACCGCTGCGGCCACGCGTGCACAACTTCTCGTTTCGGTTCTCTTCTCTCTCGCCGTAGCAATTACACAGCTAGCTGGATGGAAACGCGACCGCGACGCGCACATAACCCTTCCCTACCTGAATAACCCTGTTCCGGTGCTCTCTACCAGACAGTCATAAATGACGAAATGTCTAGCCATAAATTACTCGTCGTTACGCAACCGAGACAAAAATCATTCGTTACTGAACCGTCAGACACACTCGTACCGGCAACACCAGACACATCCACGAGACGAAAATTTTTTTACCGTATACCTCACTCCCGATTACCATAAGACGCACGCGATCCCGATCCGCTTTCCTCTGCAGTCCGGCAGAAACCCTCTTCGCTTCCAATATAGTTCACTCCAAACAAGTTCTCTCTATACGATTACGTAATCTGTTTAGCTTTTTGATACGAATACCATACGGGGCGAGAGACAGAAAAAAAAAAAAAGTAAAAGAATGAGCGAGAGAACTTTTCAACGTTTCCAACATTATCGCTGGCAAAAAAAAAATAACAAAAATATATATATATAGAAAGAAAGGATAAAAAAACTGAAACCGGTGGCTCGAACACAAAATCCAGGTAATTGTCGCAACTGATTTATTTCGACAACGTGAACAAGGTAAACGTGGATTAAAATCGCACACAAATCTCATCGGTAATAGCTGCAGCAATGGCTGCAGTCTATCGGGTGGCGTATAAAATACGAGTATATAGTTTTTATCCAAACAGCCATAGACGGGCTCGAGACATCGTGGCTAACAAATTTTACAGCAATGCGGCAACGTCGCTGTTCGAAAATTTTCGCTACATACAGCGTACAAATTCGCGGAACCAATTGCACATCAGCAACCAAAATGCGAAGAAAAATAAAACGAAATATACTTATTACTTATTTAGTCGACCAAATGAGCGAAAAGGAGGGCGAAGGGAAAATACGAACCATATAGTAATCGTAAAAAGTAATAATAAAAAAAAACTGAAAAATAAGTACTAAATGAGGGAAAAAAACTGAAAAATACGCGAGTTGTTACCCACGGATTCTAAATCGCCGAACGGAAGCTCTCCAAGAAATTCGCGTTACGAGTTGTTTACTATTTTTCGTCGTCTTTATTATCATTAAAATTCTTTGACGTAAGGTTTGGTACACGAAAAACACGAAGGAAAAATTTTTCGTCCTTTTAGTACGTCATCAACTCAAATATTTCCGTTTTCACACTGTACACTGGGGAATACACAACCACGGGGCGTATACACTACAAATCAGCAGGTCCTCCAAATTTTTTCAGGATCACTACTGGGTAAATTGATAACTAATAAGATTATACTCACTAGACACCACATTCACTATCACGTTCAGAGGAATCAGTAAGTGAACATACCTGCAACACAAAAATTTCAGATATATTAATGACGAGCTATAACATAGGTAGCGCACCCAGAAAGCCCAGTCAGCGAGGATGTTGTAGACATTAACCCCGCAGCGGATCCCACTCCTACCATAACAATAATAATAAATAATAATAATAATAATCAGCCTTTATTAGTACGTGGACATGAAAAAAATAAAAAATAAAACAGGGTGGCCACTTTTCCCTCAGGATAAAATTCTCTGACTTTCCCGCATTTTTCCAGTCCATTTTCCAGGAGACGAAACTTGACTTTCAGTTTGGGGGGTGGAGAAGGAAAATTTGCCGACAAATATTTTTTTCTTAACTAAAAATTCGCCGACAAAATTTTTTTCAATTTGCCGATTTTTTAATTAAATTGAAAAAAAAAAAAAGAATAATAAACAAACGAACAAACGTTTTGAGAAAATGAAAAATTCAAATGAACAGTTTCAAAATTTGCCAACTGCCAAATTATTGAAGGCAGAGACGTACCGATAAGGGAGCAGGGGGCAACGGGAAAATTTACCATTTCAGTCAGGCGAATTGAAAAAATCTAACAAGTTAAAAGATGTTTTTTTCTTTTGCTTTGATATTTGGGAATTGAGTTGAGAGGTTGGGAAAACCCAACAAGTCCAAAGGTTTTTCTTCTTTTGCATTGATACTTGGGAATTTTGAGTTGAGCCAGTTGGGACTTTCACAATTTTAACCCTTTCCCCTTTCCCTCAAGAAAAACTTTGCGGTACTTCCCTGGACTCCAGAACTCAGAGTGGGATCCCAAAATGGATAGACTATCGACGTTAATTACTGACCTTAAGGGTAGTTGAATACGAACATGCGCTAAATTTTGAATCTGATTCAAGCTTAAAAGACCCCATAAATCGAAATGGACAAGCACAAATTAGTTTTTAAAAATCGAGCAGACTATTGAAGTGGAGAGTTCTTACGATCTCAAATTTAAATTAACAGACGGTTTTTGAAAATGCTAAAGATCGCTGATTAATTTTCATCATTACAAACATTTAAATCTCTTGAGAAAGGGTTAAATCGTCAAATACCGAATTTTCAAAAGCAGCATACATGATTTTATAAAAAATGATTGAACTATCAAAGTGAAAGTTGTTTTATTTCCATTTTCTTGTTTGAGGTGGGGGGGGGGGGCTATTACAAATTTAGTCATGAACCTTGGACCTTTGATTGGACTTCATAATTCTTAGGTTAAATGGCAATATTTTTGCGTGTAATGTTGAAAAAAAAAAAAAACTCATTTAAGCTTGCATTTTTACGAGCCAACATTTGAAGTCCAAAGATTGACAAAAATTAATTGACGTTGAAAAGCCAAGTAGTCTATTGAAACAGCGACTATTGTAATTTTAATTTCATAGTTTTTGATTTTTAAAGACTCGAATGTTCCCCTTATAATAACTCATACTTGGATAATTTTGAAATTTTTCCTCCAATTTGAATTTTGGTAAATTTGATGGTTATGAAAATGTTGAAAGATTCAATCAAGTTCGTTCAATTTCGACTCTCATTCTGGTGTTTGGGGCCTACCCTAGAGTCAATATCGAAAATTTATCGCCTCTCCCTTTCCCCATTTCGAAATTTGATTCGGTTACCGGGAAGTCAATTTTAATCACTTCTGGAGACCAGTTTTGGCTTTTGAAACCTAAATCGGGAATCCAAGAGGAATCTGAAGAAATTTTCGAATTCAGCAACTCAGAAAATTCTAATACTTTATTCGATTTCCGAAACATCAATTTTGAATTTTGGGGCCCAAATCGCAGTTCAATAAGAAAGCTCATAAAAGCTTTCGAATTCAGCGATGCGAAAAACTGCTTGTATTTTGATTCGTTACTCAATTTTCCAAGAATAGAGAACTCTGAAAGTCAATTCAGGGTTTAAAGAAGAATCTTCTGATGAACTTTTCGAAATCAACGACCCGAAAACTCCTATTTTAGTGATCTTTCCATAAAATCTCAAGTTTAGCTCTAGTCTTGCTTAATGGGAGGGATTTTATTATTTACCGAAAAAGAAACGAGACCTTGCCGTCAGAGACGCCGAATTAAGGGAAAAAACTTTCATTCATTTCCCATTCAGAATGGGCTTATCTTCATTCTTTGCGGAAAAAAAAAAAAAAAAAAAAAGGAAAATGAGAGTAAATGCATTCCTCAATTCAGCCTCTTTACTTGCCTTTTGAAGACCCAGGTTTGTCCCACGTTGATCGGACATTGGAATAAAATGGGCCTGAGGATTATCATTTTACAGTTAGTATAAAAATTAAAGGTTAGTGTTTTTATTCACTAACAAGGCCGGATTTACCTGACTGGCCGCTATGTGGTAATTTTTTTTACCACCCCCAAAAATACACGTAAAATAAATCCCACTTTATTCGTTTTCAATTTTTCATCCCCCAAGCACTTACATTTGCTCACATGAGCATACCGTAATCTGGGAGGGTAAGCTGGAAGGATGTTAGAAATACTTGAGAGGAACACACAACTTTCTTTACACATTAAGACGGTTGTTATTTACTCTTGGTGATCTTTTTTTTTCTTCTGAATTTCCTCTGATTCGTCTCCTAAATTGATTCCAATCAAATCAATTAAAAAAAACAAAAAACTACGAAGTTTTAGATCGATCGGATTTAGGGGAATCCGTGCCACAAGCTCCCTTTCGTTCTCATGAGAAGAACACATGGAGTTTTGACTTTTGTTTTAGACTAAATTTCCCTCCTATATTCACCAGGGACCAACACCCGTAAATTGAACAATAGAACATATGCTATCGGATTCAGCTTGTGACACTGGAAAATAAGTCTTTTGCTTTCAACTTTTAGAATTTAATAAGATGTTCAACTTTCTCAAATTTTAGGCTCTAGGTCAAACAGAGAATATAGTAAAAACAGAATAGTCATTGAAATTTGAAATTCAACGTTTGCTACCGACTTTCAGATTTTCGAAATGTCTTCCATATTTCAGCTTTGTTTCAACCGTTCAGATAACGTTCGATACTCGGCTTGAAGCCTACCTTCGGCTTTTGACTGACTAGTCTCTGACAGAAGTCCAGGGTACTCCATTCGCAGAAACGAAATTTGACTTGCAGTTTGGGGAGGCGGAGAAAAAAAATTTTGCCGACAAATACTTTTTTTAACTAAAAATTTGCTGACAAAATTTTTAAGAAATTATAAATTTGCCGATTTTTTAATCGAAATGTTTTTTAATTAAAAAAAACAAACAAACGAACAAACAGACATTCATAAAAAATGAAAAATTTCAAATAAACAGTTTCTAAACTTGCCGACTGCCAAATTATTGAGGTGGGGGTTCACCCCCACACCCCTTATAGTTTCGCCCTTGCATTTTCCAACTTTTTCGTTACAGATAGGTGGGTAAAAATAGGTAATTTGTTTGCGATATAATTTTTTTGGACGACTTTTTTCCCCACTTCCAATATTTTGTGATTTTCTAAGTAACAATAACGTTGAGACAGAAAGAGAGTTCTAGAAAGAACAAAGCATTCATTCCTTTCACATAAGAAACAATCAATTCATTTTGCAAAGTTTTTCATAATAACGATAATACATGTGAACACTCAAAAATATTCAGCATAGTCAAATTAGAACATCATTTTGTGAGAAAAAAACAAAAAAAAAACAACAATAGTTATTTCTAATAATTGCCTCAAAAAAATTTGGCATTGTTAAATTCGAGCACCATTTTGAGAAAAAAAAATATTATTTATAATAATTGACTCAAAAGATAACTGGTCCAAATTAAAACACGTTTTCGAATACAAACAATTTTAACGTAAAGAGTTTATTTCCGATTCCAACTCGTCAATTTTTTTGACGAGCTTCATCAAGCACCAATCTCTTCTTTGCCTCGAGTACTTTCATGTTTTCGTGAGCCTTTCGTTTTTCAGCTGCTGCTTTTGATTTCGCATTCTTTTCTTGACTTTCCATTTGAAAGCCCATCTTTATAAAGGGCATTTGCATTGCGCGCAGCGTGAATACGCCTCTTTGTTACAGATTAATGTTTACCATGAAACATCAGTGCATCATATGC
Organism: Acanthococcus lagerstroemiae; assembly: GCA_031841125.1. Lineage (NCBI taxonomy): Eukaryota > Metazoa > Arthropoda > Insecta > Hemiptera > Eriococcidae > Acanthococcus > Acanthococcus lagerstroemiae. The sequence goes on from CM063112.1 coordinate 39,704,691, forward strand.
TTGTCTCTGACCCACGAGACATTCTTGGGAGAGCTTTTCAATCGAAGTCTCTTATTTACAGAAAATCTTCTATCAGCAAAAGCATTTCCATGTGAAAGAATCAATACCATCTTGAGGAAATTAATCACAGGTTTAAACTGAACTTCATTAGGAATTCCACTCAACCAAACGTTATCAAGTCTTTGTCCCGAAGAAATCTGCATTTTGTGTTCAAATACGGGTCTCTTCCACCTTCCAATCAAGTTACTGAACACTAAAAGAAGATTGTCCTGGAGGTCACCTAATGGAGCTACTTTAAATGAGATCGATCCTGCCCTAATAAATGACATGTCAGTAGCAGCCAACTACGATTTCCTTACAACCCTGCAATTTTCCTCTGACCGCAAGCCTGGAAGATGCACACTCAAATTCGTATCGCAAACTAAAACACTCATCACAAACACAATAGAAAAAAGTCTGAAGCAAGTAATACCTTTACATGTACAAAATTCCAGAGGCAATCCAGAAAATAAAATACACTCTTGCCTGTAGGCTATCCCGAGACACGGAGAGCGCACAAAGCCTATACAACCTTTTGGAAAAACTCATTCATGAGACGGCCAACGAGTTTGGCTCTCAGAAGAGCCTCAGTACGGATGACAAAATTAGTATAGGGACCAAAGAACTCATTCTACAGAGAGCAAAACTCAGAAGCGAACAAAACAAAACAGCGAGGGAAAAAACTGAATTAACAGAGCAGAGTAAACTCATCAAAAAATAGGTTAGGACGGACTTGAATACGTATGAAGAGAAGATAGTGAGCGAAACACTAGAAGAGAGCTGGTCCACAAAAAAGGTGGCAAAACGAATTAGCAAAGGCAAAAGCCGCCTCACTAAATTGAGTGCAAGTGATGGTACAAATGTGTACAATAGAGCAGGCATTATGGAACTAGCAACAAAATTTTATAAACATCTTTATTCAGCGGTGGCTGAGAGTGAAGACGGGGAGGAAAACGTAGTTGCTGAATATCCTTCTGCCATCTTCAATTTCACATGTCTCTATCGGCTTCCATCTTCCTTCCCCGCCCACCACTTCGGCAACACACCCACAACTGACTAGCTAGAGTTGGTTGGAAGTTTTTGCCACAATCTGCCCGAAAATTGAATTTCAGTTTTATTTACACTGCACAGCGGAAGCGTAACAAAAAGGAGAACTTTTCCCAAAAACGACTTAAGGGACCATCTCAGGAGAAAAATGATCAAAAATGACTGTAGATTATTCACAATAGAAAAACCCCGTATCAACGATTTCGAAAACCTTTACAAAGATACCCAAATTGTATCCATTCACTTTTCAATCTACAGTCTTCTTCTCATCTCACATGCCTAAATTATTCGCTTGGAAAAAAATTAACAACAAACAAAATTTAGCGACATTCAGAACTGCTACCTACATTACAGTTGGTGAAATTCTTACGCCTATCAACCTTTCGAACTTTTAAAATTTTCAACTTGAAGTTAAACTAAAGTAGAAATTGATATCAATGTCTTTCAAAACCTGTACAAAAACAGTAATATTGTACTCGTTAATGTTTTAATTTTCAGTCACATCCCCATTGCAGGTGACTCTATTAAATCTGTCCTGAAATATCGTGTTTGTAGAATAATTATCGCTGTGGTATACGATTACAAGGAACCTCAGAAGTAAGATGACGATAACTGAAAACGGTCTCGGTAACCCTCGAAAACGTTCTCGTTAATAAATTATTGACCGGGTGATACAAGGGCTGTCAGAGAATTTGAAAAAATTCCACTCGCCTATTTCATAATAAGGAAAACGTAACAAAATACTTCAGAAAATTTCACGATCCACTGGTCTGATGAAAAATACTGATACCCTTCATCCCTTCATAGTAACCCAAGTACCTGTTACGTCTTATAAATAGGTTCTACTTCGAGCAGCTAACAATGTTCAGAATAACTGTTTTTTCAAGGGTAACTGATACTGAAGACGAGAATAAGCACACTACATTTAAAAACGTCCCGTGAAAAAAATTTGTCACCCGAACAAGACTTTCTAGGGAGTTCACAAAAATTCGAACTGCCCGACTGATGGAATTCCGCGATTCTAATGGCACCGTTTGCACCCTCTTCGTTGTTAATTCATCCTCTTATCAATCAAACGTAGCTGTATTTAGGGTCGCTTCCATCTTCCGCATTTCGGAGCGGCGCACAACTTGCATCCGCCTTCGTACCCGCGTTCGGTTTCCTGCAGAAGGGAAAACAACCATTGTTGACCTATGGAAAAACACCCTTCCGCGTCGCCCACGAACGGGAGGAGAACGAATCTATATACACGATGCTGAATCGATATCCAGCACTAGGTCATGACTACCACCCCGCGTACGACAAACCATTTTCCATTTCACTTCCCCAATACAGCGCGACGTCGGACACACATTTTCGTACACGAATTTTTGCCATGACCAGGTCGTGCAGTCGGGAGTACGATTTTCGACACCCACATACAGACACACCCTTGTTCGCTGACACTGACAACTTTTCACTTATTCCATCCAAGTGCCGACATACGGTTGTATGGACCACGCGTCTCGGCACCGCACAAGCGATTTTCACAAGCAATTAATTGCCAAACTGAAGCAGGAAAATTCGATCGAAAAAAAAAAAGGGTAACTACCCGATTGACAATTTGGAAAGCGCTCACAAAATATATCACACACCACTACCGTTTTGACACTTTTGGCCACTCACATTTTCTTGTGAGTGTTCAACATCTGATCATTTTAAAACAGTGTGTGCGAAGTGATCACTCAGCATTAGTTCACGTCGTGTGATTACAGAGTGATGTTCACAAATGCACTCACAATTTGGATTGTGGGTGGCCTCGCTGTCAATCGGGTAGGTAGAATTTTTATCGAGGATTTTTTAACACAAATCTCTTCCAATTGGCCACCTTGATATCAAAGGCTATCATCCACCCCAATTCAGCAAATTTTTTCAGGAGGTTGAACGTACCACAAAATTAGGTCTTTGCAAAATATTTCGAGCATTATCAACGGTACGAGGAAGACGTCTTGGGGGGGGGGTCAAAATACCTCCTGACACTCTCATACATCAACGCAGGTCTTCAAGGGAGAATGTTGAATTCGCGACATTTATTTCCTCTCATCGACTTTGTGAGAACTTCATCCACAGACATTTTTCGACCATCCTCCTGAACCCTTAGATACCACACTTTTAATAATTGTGTTTTTTCTCTCTTCGTAAGTTCTAAAAGAAACCTGTTGATGGAATGCTTTTATAAGTTTCAATAATGAAAATGAGGCATCTGCCGCGGGGTTTTCGACGTCGCAGAAATCATTTTCGGTATTTTCTTACTTGTATGAGATTTAAAATGGTAGAACCAGGGATCAGAGGGAGATACACATTTTATAAGATTCAGCATCGGTACCGTTCTTCAGGTTTCGAGGGTCACTAAAATCAATTCTGCTATTAATTTGGCCAGTATTTCAAAATTGTGGCGGGGAGAGGGCAAAATTAACAGAACAAGAATCACAATATGAGAGCCACTTTTCAAGTTTTCGGGGTCGCTGAATTCAATCTTGACCTTAATTTGAACATCAACTCAAAGTTGTGGCACTAGGGACTAGAGGAAGACGAAAAGATTGTATGTGAGTATCGTTTCTTAAGCTTCGGTGGTCCCTGAATTCGATTTTGACTCTCATCTAAAAACTGAGGTTCATGGGAACGGATGAAGGGGTTAGGTCAATGTTCATTCATCCAGTCAGCTGATTTTGCTCTTGCCTTGTGATGTCCTACTTTGTTCCTAATTTTTTTTTGTTTCTGTTATTAGGTGTTTTATTTCTCTGTTATTCCTTATTTTTCGTTGTACTTTCATTTTATTATCTTTATTTATGCATTTTCTTACCTACTTGATTTTTCTGAAATTGCTGTATTGCTTTTATTTTATTTTTATTTTGAAGTGCACCCTAAGATTTTATGATTTACTTTTTGTAATTATAAATGTTCATTTATCTACTACTTTTTACTTATTATTTCTCTTTGAGTTTCGATTTTTTTTAATCAATTCAAACGTTTCTTTCCAAAAGGTGTTATCCCCATTTTTGACATTTCAGAGGTGAGCACCGATTCTTACACAGAATGTTGTGGCTGCGCAAAACTACTGATGTTTGTGCTGTAATGTTGCAGTTGGTAACTCTGCGAGGAATATGTTCTTTTCCAAAATGTGTTAACTCCATTAGAAGTCATCTAAGTAATGTTCACTGTTTTTTTAGACAGAATTTTCATTTACGATGTTCACTATCCTCATTTTTGGTAGAATAAATGACTTTTTTTCTTCGAGATTGCTCACTTTGTCTGTCTGTATTTTTGAGATCTGTCCATCCGAAAATTTTTCTGCGACGTGGACCTCATTTTGCATGTAGTCGAGAAGCACTATACCAGCTTTCGCAGATCTACCACTTCTCAATGTTGAGAAAAACAGTTTTTTGTGTTTTCCCACAAAATAATAATTTGAAGATAACACCTTTTGGCAGGAATGCACCGAAGTGTTTTTCCCAGGGAGGGGGAGGGGCTAAGAATTGTGAAAGTCCCAACTGACTCAACTCAGAATTCCCAAGTATCAAAGCAAAAAAAAAAACAAAAAAACTTTTGACCTGTTACAGTTTTTCAACTGACTCAACTCAAAATTCAAACCTTTCAACTTGTTGGATTTTTCCAACTCGCCTGCCTGAAATGGTAAATTTTCCCGACTGCTGAGTAAAAAATTTCTGCAGGGGGGAGGGGTAAGTTGCCCCCCATAGGTACGTCTCTGCTTTTTGGAAAGAAACATTTCAATTGTACTTACGTTTTTTGTACCTATCTCTGTTTCTTCTTACATATTTTTTTAGTTTTTTCTATGTTTCTCAGTCTGTGGCAAATTTCTTTTTCTAATTATCAATATTATATAATTTTATGATTCATCAGTTGTACTGGTTAGAAAGAAGTCCCTCCCATGCCGGTCTGACTTCTGCGTAATAGGAGGTAACATATTTATTTTTATTTTATTCAACACTAATAAATGTTAATTTCGTTCCGGGGTTCAATAACAAAACTACATATGTGGCAGTTTCTATAAAAAGGGGTAACTTTGTCGATTGATTGAAGTCTCAGAAAACGCGAAAAAAGAAAAACAAAATTTTTTGGTCGAAACAATCAGTTTTGAGATTTTGAACCCTGTGTACAGAAAAAACATCACAATAACGAAGAGACAAAATTTACGGGTGTGAGAAAGATAGAGAATTATGAAAGAGAATGAGAAAAGAATGCGAATGTCTGCATCGCTTCTTCGCGGTTTTTCGGAGTTCACGAATAAATCCGATGTCCTGAATTGTTACCATGTAGAAGAGCGAAAAATTACCTTTCCAACAAGCCCTCGTCGAGACTGGTAACGTGACTCCACAGTGAGTTACGGCCGCTTGAAGGGGTGGGAGAAAAAGGTGTGTCTAACTTTAGATGAGTTTTTCTCAAAAATGTGTTTTCGCGCGTTCTTGTTACACTCATTTTTGACCACTTGTATCTCCCCAAAGAAAAACGCTACAGATCTCGCCGATAGCTCCTTGGAACGGGTATTCATTCCTCTATTACGTACTATCCGTAACTCAAAATTCGTCGGATCGACAAAGTTACCCCTTTTTATAGAAACTGCCACATTATTCTGGACCACCCATCATTTCAACATAAATATAGAGGCAGGACGCTTCATTTTTCATTTATTTCTGCTCGCCGAACTCAGTTTTTTCAGGGGTCGATGAAATGAAGGCATTTTCAGGGATAAACAAGATAAATGTACGACGAGCAGCATAAGTTGTTGAAGTGCATACTCAAGGCACTGGCTCTAGCCGGAGAGCCGTGATCGGGAAAGTAACCTCAGAGTCGAATTCAGCGACCAGAAAAACCTACGAGTATGAATCAACTCCAATTTTGGTATTTTTTTATCAACCCTTATACTCCTTATTTTGAAGTTCCAGCCAGTGATTCCGAAATCAAGGAATCAGACAATTTTATATTTTAGTCTTCTTTTTCTAATTTGCCCACCACCAGAGCCCTGGAATTCGTCCTTTCGAGCATTACTTCAGAGATGTCGGGGAAGCTGTTAGGGCTGTCTTAGCTCTCTTCCCTTTAAACGGCCTAGGTCGAAATCTGGCGAGTTGCTATGCGGGCTCAAACCTGGAACCTCCGGATTCCGAGACCAACGCGCTATCCACTCGGCCAACCAGACCCCTTATATCTTAATCTTATTACTAACTGTAAGAAAAAAGAAGTTAATACTCTATGTTATTTTCCATAAGAAGAGCAGGGGGCTTGTGGTACGTGTTCTCCTAATATTTATTTATTTATTAATTTGTATTTGAGTCCCCCTCAACAAGTGCCCGAAGGTCCCATTGACAGGGAGGGACAGTAGCTAGAATATATAATAATAATTATTTTTCTTTAAAAAAAGTAATAATTGAAAATAAAAAGAGAAAAAAAATAAAGCTCAAATACTTTCGGAGGAAGGGTGGGGGATAAAGAAGACGGAGAAGATGACAGAAAGAGGGAGGGAGAGGCAGGTACCAGAGCAAGGGTAGAGCGGGGGTGAGAGACGCGCAGGTCCACAGGTGGTAGTTGAGAACTGAGGGTTGAAGGAAGCCGAGGGGCCGAAACGAACCACACTTGTACGGTATAACGGAAAGAACTGCAGAGAGGGATCGTAGGACCTACATACCCTCGAGTACTTTAATAACTGATAAGATATACATATGACCGATTCAAAATTTTATAGGAAGGGGGCTTCTTAATTTTTAAAAATCAAGGATTCGAGAAGAGGCACAAAGTAAAGAACACCCTAATGCTCATTTCTGTGCTCCCTCCTCTGCCCCTACGTACCTCAATATTGAAATGTGGACCAAATTAATGTCAAAATCTAATTCAGTGACCCCTGAAACCTAAAAAGAACTGATATTTAAATTGTATGTCATGAAATTTTTCTATCACCACTGCTGTCTGGTACTAGAATTCTGAATTTCGAAGGGCAATACCGAAAATGAATTCGACGACCTTGAAAACTCCACGAAAGACAGTTCATTTTCATAATCCGGATTAATGTAAGCTCAAACATTCCATTTAAAGTTTCTCCCCGCAGATAAATACAATTTTTGAAAGTGTGTATCTGAAGGTTGGGAGGAGAGGGACAAAAAATTCCTGATGATGGATATAGACACGGGGAAACAGATTAGGGGTAGTCGGCCACAAATTCTATATCCCTCTTCCCCCGTCCCTATAAAGTTTATGATAATGCATGATAGTGTCAGTTTATTCTGAGACCCCTCCCCAACGATGCTTCGGAAGAAGCAACAAGAAATTGTAAAAAAACTTCTTATGTAGAATGTAAGGAGGAGCATCGCTTCTCGTTTCTCCTGTAGCTTTTTCAGTTCTCGAGATTTTCGAGGAAAAACTCATTTCTGGGGTACATTTAGCCTCTTGAGGAAAAATTCTTCGCAGTACTGAAAACTCTTGGTACGTGCAGTAAGGATCCAATCTGAAGAGACTGAAGGAAAATTTTTGTCGAAAATTCTGTCCAACTCAAATTCAAACTTTCTAAGGTAGCTGGAAATGTTAGTGAAATTAAAATCCCTTCCTATCACAGAAAAAAACCCTGCAGTACGCTTCAGCAAAATGGTGAGAGGGGGTTGTTCATTTCGCCAAACACGAAATTAGTCAGCTGGAGAACTTTTAGACTTCCCAGTAGAAAGAAATCCAAATTTCTTCAAACTTGTCCACTAAGGCTGAGCTTACTGAATGATGAAAACATCTGAGGCAATATTCGCCGTCCCCCGGGCCCCTACCGATACATCCTAGATACAGTTGGTGATGTGTTTTAAAACTAACGTAATCACTATAGCAAGCGAACATAAGACGGAATTAATTTTTACAGACCCTGTTTCGGATTGCATGAAAATTTATACAAATTCTAACTGCTTACTCACAAAAAACAAGAGAAAAAAATCGTTTACATGTTTAACATAATCTGTGATTCTTGCTGTGCAGAAAATTTGAAATATGTTTTGAGTAAAACGAATTCTAATTGTCGAAAGTTTGTTTTCGTAATAAAAAAAGCTTGAATACATGAAGTCTAAATTTCAACGGTGCTAAAAACATATGCTCGTGTTTAAGTTCACACGTCCCTCACAACGTTATTCGAGTTAAACTGAAGATTTGTGAGGTCGTAAAATGAGCAATTTGAGGTCAATTTCCGAACGGGTAGTTTTTATGCCTGAACATGTCAAGTCAGCGTGAATTATTGCCTTCAACTGAAGCATCACGTATGCAAAATTTCCTCGTCTATTTTCATCAGTGTATCCACTCCACCAATTCAAATGTTAAAAATGTATTGTGTCTGAATAATTACAGTTTATTTAGGTATCACTGGTGTAAACAGTTCGAAAATCTGAGGACATGGTACCTGCCAGCTTTGAAAATGGAAACTATTTGACTTTTATTGGACTTTTTATTAGAACATTTCATACGTCTAATCACAACTAGAAAAGGTGCGTCTATGCAACATTTTTATAATTTATTGATTTATTATTGATTTTTTTCAATAGCTGGAAGAATTTTCTCTTTCCAAGAACTGACCCTTCCTCAAACAATGTATCCAGTCAAGTCTTTCAGAACATTATTACGCTTATTTCTTTATTTTTTAGATTTTTTTTTTTTTATTGAACCAATATTAAAATTATTGGACTTTTATTTGACTTCTTGGACTATTTTTCGAATATTGAACTTTTATTGGATTTATTGGATTTGCTGGACCGGTACACACCCTGGAAGATCTAACGGTCATAAGGCGATCTTACGAAATTTGCAGTATTGGAAGAAGAACCCCCCCCCCCCCTGGACAATGATGGATAACTTTTTGCGTATGAAATGCTTCTGACTGTAGCTCTATTCGACATCAACCTACATTTCCAGTTGGTTTTTCGGCCACAACGTTGATAGGCTTCTTCATCCACAGAACTGGAAATTGGACTGCAGTAGTGATGGCAAAATATCGAAATATCGATATTCAGAAATATCTAATCAATATCGATGTAATCAGCTTATTAATATCGAGGTCAAAATTTTTCAAATATCGCCATCATTAAAGAGCAATAAGGTATGGCAAAAATCGATATTTATAAATATACAGGGACGTACCGATGGCGGAGTGGGAGGGATCAGCTGAGAAAATTTACCATTTCAGTCAGGACGAAAATAAGGGAGGCACGGAAGCCTCCACCGGAGTTGGAAAATTTTAGTAGATGGATCAAAAATTGAAAAAATCCAACAAGTTAAAAGTTTTTTTTTTAGCCAATACAAAAACATTTTGGTACTTCGTAATTTTAAGATGAGTCAGTTGGGACTTTCACAATTTTTGCTCCTCCAGGAAAACCTCTTCGGTACGTCCCCGGGAATATTAAACCAATACTGATACTGAAATGAGGAGAAAAAAAAAATCAAATATCGCCATCATAAGACTACAGTCAAAACAACCAGTTTGACTCCTTGCAGTGAGCACGGGAACATCCCAACGTCGATCGTCAGTAAGGACTTGGACTCGGAGCTTGTGGCCCGAAAAGAATTATCAACTGGAGCTGGAGCCAGCTTCAGAATTTGAGTGGAAACAGCCTGAGCCAATTTCTGATTCCGGCTCCGGCTTTGGTTACGGCCATTGAACTTCCTTTTTTTCCTTGCCTTTCTCTGTTAATCTTCCCCACACTATGCCACCCTTACCCCTCTCCTTAAAAAGAACCGGAGCCGGAGACGGAGCCTAAGCCCGATAAAAACTATTTGCCAGAGCCGTAGCCCGTTAAATATAATTAGTTGGAACCGGGATCCGAGCCAATTTCAAGAATTTTAGCCGGAGATGGAGCTAAATTCAAATTTACACCGGAGTAGGAGCCAGCTGGGCTTCGGTTTCTAATTTTTTGGTTGCTTTTCCAAACTACCATAAGAATTTCGAAACTCCGAATTCCGTTGCGCTTCACGGCTGCAGTACCTTTGTATCTCTAGATAGGGTGACTACCGGATCCGCAAGTCCCTCATTTAAAAAAAAAAAGCATTCCCCAGGAGAACAACTTAACAAAATAAAAGTGAAAATAACGAATGCGCTCCACAAAATTACTAAAAATTAGTTTTGCAAAACCGAGAAACAAGAAATCTCCGAGAATCAGAAAATTAAACAGTCCCTCATTTTTAATTTTCCACTTAGGTAGACAAATCGTAGAAAAATTCCCTCCTCCTCCCCACGGAAAGCACAGAAACCTTAATGCGTTTTTTGTGTTGCACTATTTGCGTCACGAATTTGATTACCAAATGTTTCAATTACGAGTAGTAAAATTGGAGTATGAAAAATGTTGAGTTCAGGATCACTGAATTTATTTTTCGTGTTAGTTCAACCTCGAGTTCAGAATTAAGGTTTGAAGAGGGGGGTTCAGGAATTTCACAAAATTTTCCATTAGGATATCATTTTTTAACCTTCGAATGTTGCGAATTTGGTTGTAATATTGATTTCGACCTTAAGTGAAAATTTAGACATCTGCCATGGGGACGGAGGAACAGAAACTGAATGAGTCAACAAGAACAATACACCGGTACCTTTTTTTTTTTACAAGTTTCCTGTTTTGCTGACATTTTCGAGTTCAGTTTGACCCCTAGTTAAAAATTAGGAATGGAGGAGATGGGGTCGAGAGTTCTAATAACTATGACATGGTTATCATTTCTGAGGTTAGGTTGGTCACTTAATTCGTTTTTGATATCGATTTTACACACTGATCAAAATTTTATGATAGAAATTACTAATATTCTAATGAGGCTCTAAAGTTTAGAGATTTTACACACCCTGAGAACTAGAAATTCCTGATAATTTTCAACAGATTCTGGAAACAGTTACTGTAATTTTACGAAAGTTTGATAGAATTACATTAATTATTATCAAAATAAAAATTATCAACATTTTCAGTTAAAAGGGGTGTAGATCACTCAACGTTAGAAAATTACCAGAATTCCGGTAATTTTTACCATACGGATTCTCCCAGTTTGGCACATGCGATTGGAGGGGGAAGGGGGTGTTGAAAATGGAAAAACTTAACGAGTACCTTGGGGATATTATTGTGAAATCCATATCATATGTCAATGTCCTGCAATAGCCGGGACAAGACGCGAAGCATTGGGACTAGAGTATTCAGCACCTAGTGAAGTTAAAGGGATAGAGCTCAGTAAAATTCTCACTTAGGCTATAAAAGTGAGGCTACTGAGCTGATCCTTAACAGCAACTTGAGGAATAGTGTAATGAACTGCAAAGTCTGAGCACTCGGCACATATAGCGCCACCTCACACACACAAATGAATGAATGAATGAATGAAGCGTGATTACTCACTGACAATAATTTTTGATAGAATATAAGCCATAAACCTAGTTTGTATTCAGGGAATCGAAATTCTATGATACGGATTAAAATTCCATGACTTTTCCCTGACCATCCAAATTCTATGACTTTTCCAGGTTTTCTAGGGTTTTCAGAAAGTGGCAACCCTGAAAAAAATACCCTCGAAAATGAACACGGCGACTGCAGAAACCCCATTATTGATATACTTGAAGTCATGTTCTGTACATTCAACTGTCACGTCTGTTTTTCTTCTGGACCACTATTGGTGGGGTTACAGTTGGAATAACCTCAAGTCTGAATACAGCGACTCTGAAACCCTCATTTTCGACATGCTTGACAGTATGTATGGCGATGCACGCATGCCAAAGTGGCCCCTATGACACCGCACCCTCGGCTCCGGAAACTACCCTTTCGAGTATCGCATCAGTGATCGGAGGGAGTGCTTGACAGTATTATCTGTAATTCTAAGTTTACCCCCCTCAAAGGAGCAATTAGGCATACGCCTTCTAAGGGCATTAATGAATAACGAGTAAAAACGTGTACTTTTACGCGGTAACAAAGGACATTGACATGAGAAATAAATCGTTCGTAAAATTTTCAATAAGTACAGAATTTTTACACTAATGGAAACAATTTTTCGTGGTCAATCTAAATTTTTCGAGGGAACTTGATTTTCAGAATTTTCAAAATAAAATCGCAGCTTTTACGCAAAATACTGAACTTAACTCCCGGGCGTCACTAAAAGAATTGTACGATTTCAAAAAGAAAAATTCTGGAAAACGAGTTTTTACACCACATTCATCAATTTAACTACTAAGAGCAAGACATCTCGAGAACGTAAAACTCTATATCAACCTAATGGGTACCTTTTAATACTCTAATATTCAAGCCTCCCGTGGAGTCTAAACTGAATTGAGAGGAGGGGAAAAGAACCCCAAAAATAGATTCAGTGACCCTCCGAATCCCTATTTCAAAAATAAAATAATTATTAGGTTCCTATTGGGAAACTTGAGCCGCTAGATAAACTCAAATTTTTAAGATCAATACGATCGGCACTTTAATAATTGCTAGGTAGCGAGGTACCTCCGCAGGGTGGATCATGAAATGCCCCTATAATTTTTTTTTTATTGCGAAGTCGGATCAACACACGGATAAACAAGCATCTACTAAATATAGTAATGGTAAGGTCAAGTTTCTTTTTATTCAGAAATTTTCCCCTTCCCTTTAAAGAAGCCTACAGTAACCCCAGCTTCTGGAATTTGAAATCGAAAAGTATCCACCCAACTATCAATACGGGTACGTTGGGTCGCTATTTCCGAATACTGCTTCTGATTTTTGATCCAACCCGATTTGAACCCAGAAATTCTAATTTCAGAACAATATTGACTTTGAAAGAAAAACGAACCAATCAAAATGATGGCTTTCTGGCCGACACATTTGATTTCTGGTTCTGTCCTGAAATGGGCTCAAAATAAAAACATCTATTCGCTTGAAATTAACAACGGAGCCCAAACCAGGGTCGGATCAAAAATCGGATGTGATAATCAAGACTAGCGATTTGAAATACTCCTATTTCAACACTGTTCAATTCTTCAAATCGGGTCAATTTTGACAATTTTGAGACCCAAATCGGGAATGGATCAGAAATCTGGTGCGATAGTAGTAATCAACACCCTGGAATACCTTATTTCGATACTTTGATACATTTCCACTTGAAATTCAAATATTGGTGATACATGTAGGTCTCCCACTTGGGGGTCTATTTGGCCGAGTGGATAGCGCGCTGGTCTCAGAATCCGGAGGTCCTGGGGTCGAGCCCACGTAGCAACTCGCTACATTCAGGGTGTCTACAGAAATTGAAAAGTAAAAATGAAGTACTTTTGTGCAATTCTTTTTTTTTTTTGGTTTCCAATTGTTTTATCCCCTTCACCCCTCCCTCCTTGTGAATATAGATCTTGCGCTACACTTTTTAATCACCAATCATAGAAATCGCGAAAATTTTTTTTTTGAATATTTCTAACAAAAATGAAGGACTTTTCAACTTTTTTTTTTGAAATTTCAGCACTTTTAGGGCCTACTTTTAAAATTCAGGACTTGAAGGGCTATTCAGTACCTATAGACACCTATATATTATACATTTCGACCTAGGCCGGTTTTTCGGCAAGATGAGAAGAAAGCTAAGACAACCCCAACAGTTTTCCCGGGGGATTCCGAAGTGAGTCCCAAAATGGTGTTTGTCGCTGGATCGAGTCCCAGGTTAGCGCGCCTGCCTGAAATAAATTTCCGGATTGAGTCCCGGGTTAGCGCGCCCCGTGTTCGGTTCCTTCGTACATTGCGTTAGGCAACATATTACGCTGTAAATGCCCTTTCCATGGGGCACAACACGAAATTACAACAAAATCACACGCATAGCAAGCTGGCTCATGTCAGCACCGTACTTACCATGTCAAGTACGCGTTGTCATTTGTCACGAATCATTTTTCGAAGATAAATAACCAACAGTTAAACTGGCTGGGCTGCTGCCTATGCTGTATTTCTTACAAATTTTTCTTTTTTCTAGAAGAATTTGGAGTGAATTTATGATTTTTGGGAGAAACCAAATTAAATATGAAATTCAATTCAGAACTTTTTCATGATTTTCATAACCACTGACTTCAATTCATGACTTTCCCAACACTTTCATGGCTGGCAGACACCCTTATGTTGTTTCGGAGTTGCATTCATAGCATTCATAGCATTCTTTCCTGAATGCCAACAAGGGAGATCGGTTCACTAGCAAGAGACTTAATCCGGAAATTTATTTCAGGTAAGCGCGCTAAGCCGGGACTCAATAAGGGTACTGATAACAAAAATAAGGGTGCGATTGGGACTCAATCTGGGGATGCCCGCTTTCCTGACGACTCTGAGGTAATGCTCGAAAGAGCGGATTCCAGGGCTCGGGTTGAGAGTAAAATTAGAAAAAAAGATCCCCTACTTGGGGGAGGAGAATTTTTTGAGAGATTAAACCTTGTCGCATGAAGATCATCATTTGTCTCCTCTACACTTCAACTGGAATTCCCTTGGAATTCAATAAAAGCTAGGGATATTTGCTAAGCAACTGAATGCTGATCTCCGTGCAAAAGAATTGAGCCTTTATGCTGTATAAATCTAACATTTTTGAAAACTCGAATTCGATGAAGTCGAGGTAGTCCTTCAGTTCAGCTCAGCAGCCATCGAAACAGTATTCCAGAAACACTGGAATATAAAATGCAGGCACGAATATATGGTTCCAGACTGGCAAGCAGATTCTAGAGAGTTTTTGGAACCGCAGACATCGCACGCTCGATTGGTTATTTCCGAAACCACAGTCTAGAAGTCTGAGTGAAGAAAGCCAGGTTGCTGCTTTGGTAAGGCAGCTGCCACCTTTTTTGTCCCGTGTATCTCGACTCATCCCGGGAGAGAACTGGTTCGATTGCACGGGAAAACTACATAACTGTAATTTGGACGGTGTAATAAAATTGTACGACTTATGCGGGTCCAGACTAATCTTACCCATAATAGTCTTCGCAGTGCGCTCATATTTGTATGGAAGTTTAAAAACGATACCTAATGATAAGAGGAAAATAATTAAAAAGTACAGTTTTATATTTTCTAGTCACACGAATGTTCTTCTAATTTCCGCTCCACTTTCCAACGGAGGTTTTCGGTTTCGTCTGCTCGTTTTTTGGTGACCTCAAAAATGTGAGTCGACGGTTTGATGTAGCTTATTAACCACTGGGAAGCAGGAACTCGTACCAGCGAGGGATAATTCCGCTGGAAAGCCAAATTGCTTCGGATTTTTTGGCGAGTATTCTGTAAGCTGGATCGGCGTGCGAGAAATTCATAATGCGGGCGTAAAATAACATCGTAAACATCGCAAGGAAATTTTTAATGTCTATTATTTGCCCGGGAAAATGTAGTTTAAGAGAACGTTTTCAGAAAGCATATTTTTTCATCAGCTTTCTCCGGATTATCTTCGTGGCACAAATCAACAGAGATGCTGATGGAGCGGCTTCCTTTACCTCCAGGCTGCTGAATGTACCTCTATATCAGTTTCCAATTTCAAGAGATATTAAATTTATGGAAGAATTGCTTAACTCAGATTATATCCTTCCAAATTCGGCGTACTACAGATATTTTGCAGTTTTTTTCGTAACTATCCCGATGTCTTAAATAGGTAGCTCAAAAGGACTCTCTACACTGCTACTCAACAGCGTAAGACTAACATGAACGGAAACGTAGAATCGGTGAAATTTTTCCTACGGAGAGATGCTAATTATCCTCTGACCCGGTTCTCTACATTTACCACCACCTACGACAGAAATATCTCTCTTCCCTCAACTCCAATTGCATACCACAGATATAAAATTATGTTTCGTCAAGCGTCATTGTTTCTAGAAAAAACTTTGGCGGTTGATTTTTCAGAATTATCACAAGTCGGCAAAACTACATCGATGTACTCTCCAGCAAGTTTCAAGATCACAGAATTCGTTTTTGGCATCAGTTTACCGATGGAAAATTGTGGCAGAGAGAAGGGGGGGGGAGAGAGGGGGAGAGAGAGAGAGAGACAGACAGATAGACGGACAGATAGATGTGTGTTTTCGGTTTTAAAGGTCACTAAGCTTAATTTTCATGTTAATCTTGACCCTCATGAAAATTGAACCACATCAGGTGAGAGGAGAGGGAACAAAATGAAAATAGTAATCATATCAGAATTTGGATATCAGATCTTGGATTTCGCAGGTTGCTCATTCAGCTGTTTTGAGTTCCGTTGAGCGAATATTCACGTTGTGCTTATTCATGTCTTCAGTTTTGAGTACTCACCCCACGCACTTCTAGTATTTAGGCTTAAATTAAATATACAGTACATTCCCCAGTAATGGCTTGTCACTACGGGGAATTCGACTGTAACCCTTGTATCAAAATAATTGTTCAAGGATTCCTATGTCCCAGCAGGTGGACGGAAACATCTGTTTCAATGCTGTAATAATAATAATAATAATAATAATAAAAATATAAAGTGAGAGTTTAGTTGATTTCAAACCCAACGCAATGATATCCAGTAATGTTTACTTTTGTGTTCCTATCTCCCTCCCCCGTCAACCCAGAACACTGGGTCTATGAAAATCGAATATTGGTGCGGTAGTCCATTTTCCAAGTTAAAGAACTTGTTTTCACTTTATGATAGAGGAATTTTAATAATTTTTATTAAGAAATTCATCTTTACAATTTCATTTTGGAAAATTAATTAGTTGAATTTTTTTGAAATTTTCCGTTAAAATAAGATTTTTGAGGGACTAAGAGAACTTTCTTTCAAAAATGGGGGAACTTTGGGTACATGGAGGACCGACGGACACACTGTAGAGGCCTTAATTTTCATATGTAAATGAAGAGTCCAGGGAAGAAAAGAGCTAACAATCAATTTTTCCATTACCCCCTTCTTCCATTTTATCGCTCGACTTGATTTTTCATACTCATTAAGGCACCAAAAATATCACCACTGAAGTCTTTTCTAGAAACAATAGCAAGCCAGGAAATACAATTTCAAATACGTGGCATCTAAGAGGTGAGTGAGCAAGAGAGACCATGAAAGCGCAATTGATGAATACATAAAGATACGAAGAAACAGGTCAAAAGGTCACTAGCATCCTTCTTTTTCCTACTCGTGGTGTATTCATACAAATAGCAGGGCTGAGGTGGAAAACACTGACAAAAATCATTTAAAAAATTGGTCAATTTTTCTCGGGCCTTTTTTGGAAATCACGCTTTTGCACTCAAATTCGACAATGAAGAATCAGGGCCCCCACAAAAGTCGAGATCCGGGAGGAATTTCTTTTCCCCTCCACCTTCTCGTCAGGCCTGACAAGCAGCGTGGTAAAAAATTCAAAAAACAAATTTCTGAACTCAAGAATCTGAAATCCAGGGCTAGTAGCGTTATCAGAATCGGAATCAGAATCTAGCGAAGAGGATCCTAGAATTCAAGAAAAAATCGAATCCACGGATTCAGATTTATCTTCAGAAAAGAATTAAAGAATACGTGTGCAAAAATTCGGATTCCGCAACAAAGTGGGCGGCACCTAGTGGAAGTTTTTATAACCAACAAAAGGGTGATGAGAACGATGCGAACGTGAATATTCTTCACCAATGTTGTAGTTTGGCTTCTTATCCGGTTTAGTTTGGTATTTCATTTTTCATTACACTTTACTTTTGATTCTTTTACATTTTTATTTTGCAACTTAGTGCTTCCTCCATCACTCTTTCATTTTCTTATCAGTAAGATGACAGCAGCGCTCTACGAGACCTGCGGAATCCGAATTGAAATGAGGATTCTAGAATCCAAGAAAATTCCGAATTCAAGGATTCGAATTCTTCTGAAAAAGAAGATTCTAAAAGAATTATCAATCTGCATAAAAATGGTGGATTTTGTGCAGGGCAAGATTTGAGGTACCATTAGGCAAAATAGGCTATAGGCTACAGCGCAAAATTTCAACGTGCATTTAAGAAAATATACTGTGAATCTAAACTTTTTTTAAATTTAAAAGAGAAAAATTATTTTTAAGAAAAATGTTTAAAAAATTTAACTGGCTTTGTTTCACGTTGCTATTATGTTTACGATCAAAATCAAAGAGTGACTGCACTGAAAAAGAAAAGCCACGCGGTGCCACTGAGGAACTATCATGAATAGGAGATATGCTCAATGGAAATTTTGGAGCCCACGTTTTA
The DNA here is from genome assembly GCA_031841125.1 of Acanthococcus lagerstroemiae. NCBI lineage: Eukaryota > Metazoa > Arthropoda > Insecta > Hemiptera > Eriococcidae > Acanthococcus > Acanthococcus lagerstroemiae. The sequence continues at coordinate 39,722,900 of CM063112.1, forward strand.
GAGGGTGTCTTTTTCGCACACGAAAATAGAAAAAATAATAAAACAACGTTATTCATAATTTTTTTTTTTTTAGTGAATTAGAATAGTACTTCAGCAGTGGCGCAGCCAAGGGGGTGACTTGCGAGGCCGAAGCCGACACCAGAAGGTCTTAAATTTTTTCTTTACTAATACTTTAGATTGACATAAGATTCCGAAGAGTGAAAAAATCGAAAATTTTATGCATCACTATGTACTTGTACCGTGTAATATAAATCAACAGAGTCAAAATGCGCACACTTGGTATGGAATGATACAATTTTCTTTTGAACTTTATTCTATTCTTGAATAAATTTTGTTGCATCCAATTGAATTTCTTTCCTAAATCTTAAATTTATCGGTTCGTTTTAATTCCAGAATTGATAGGTCAACGCAGTAGGTGAGTAATACAGGATGTTCAAAAATATCGAGTACCCGTACCCCAATAAGTTCAGTAAGTTGGTAACATTGAGCTAATGTAAATATCACAGTTCAATGTTAGCAACTTACCGAAAATATTTTACTGGGGTAATCAATGTTCTTGAACACCCTGTAGGTATACTGAGTATAGGAAAAACCTCTAAGTCCAGTCCACCCCATGAGAAAATCCTGGCTGCGCTACTGTTATTTCAGCAACCAATAAATACTATACAGAATATAACAAGTAACTAAGACTTCAAAAATAAGTATAACGTAACAGAGCCTCGTGATAAAAATAGTGTGGGCTCCCACTTCTTTTATCGAGCATACCTGATATTTACTACAGTGTCCTTAGGCAATTAGACTGTCTGGCAATTTTGAACATAGAATCTGAGGTATCTAAATCTTTTAGTCACAACAATATTATCGATAAATTTAGCGATAATGAAGCAAGAAAAGTACAGTTGTAATTAATATTTGGCTTTCGCAATATTATCTGTCTGGGCTGAGTACTCAGTTCCTGTTCTTTTTATACTATTTCAAACAAAGCTGTTGACAATCTTCATTTTGTTCTTAGAATAAATATTTATTCTACCATAATGACTAGCTAAGTATGTGCCGGAGCTTTTTTATTTTTGTATATTTGTACCACCAAGAACATTTCATGAAGACGAAGTAAATTGTAAAGTGGGCCAAATACTCAAGTTCGAAGCTGGCAGGAATTCATTGCAATTATTGGAAACCAAAAATTACAAACAGCAATATTTGCTCGATTGTCCTTATTTGCTAAAAAAAAAAATTCTACGTGGAGGGGTCAACTATATTTACTAACCGGGGAGGGGGATTTATTTAGCCTACAGTGCAAGAAAGCTGGATACAGCCCTGAATCTGTGGAAAAATAGATATCCTGATAAGGATTCAGAAACCTGATATAGATTCTATAACACAAATCCGAGAATCTGAATCTGCTGAACAAAAGAATCCGAATAATAGTATCTGAATCCAAGGGGAAAATGATTAGGGTTAGATTCAGATTGTAGATTCACCTTTATCTCTGGCTTTCAAAGTCTCTGTATGCTTATTACTGGAGAAAGTTGTTTGACACCACCCTCTACCCTTCCGAGATATTACTAGAATAGTTACGAATGAATAACCGAGATCTCCAAGGATTAATTCGGGTTATGCACTTCTTTAACACAGTTGACAGCTTTCGATCTTCTGAAGAAGTTCTATTTTAGGTGAAGGCTACAATGTTCCACTAATTAACGAATTTCAAATGAGCTTGAGGTAGTGTTTCGAAGACAGAAACGAGCCACATCTGAGATTTACGGTAAAACTGTGTTTCGAAGTCATAAAAATGTTTCACCTAAAATGTTGTCCTCGCATCTATTTTTGTTTTCTGAAAGGGACACTATTTCGCCTCAAATCCCAAGTTTTCCATTTTGTGTGCTGAAGCTTTGCGACCCTTCTTTTTGTCAATCGACTATTGAAATATGAGTATTTTAGGACTCTGATTTCGGAATCTCAAATCAAATTTTTGATACGGCTCCGATCGGGTGTTTAGGCCCCAAATCTCACCATTGAAATGGGTAAAATTGACTCGAATTACAAAACTGAACAAAGCGCCGAATGGGAGTCTGTTGGGTCGCTGATTCCGAATTTTCATCCGGTCTTGATTGAGGCCTTAAAATTTCTTACCGGAATCCCAGTTTTCCTTTTGGGGAGATTTTTCACATAAAATTAGACCCTACTGTTAGAAGATCCGCATTGTTCAGACATCGCAATCAGGAACAAAGATGGGAGGGGGCATTCATTACCACCTCTATACTGTTCAAGCCTGCAGTATTCCAAACTCAACTCCCCCCCTACCGAGTTAAGACTCTTTTATCAGCATCCATACTGTTTAGAAGACTCCCTTCTTCTCCCAAAGGGAATGCGAAACATCAATTATTCTCTACCATAAATTTTGAATACTTTCATTTCGCGGCTAAAACGAAAATCAGGGCGCGCATTTTCCTCCTAGCACGCGTTCTCGCGGTTGTAATTACCGAGGTATTAGGTCTAGAATAATAAATTTTATTTAAAAAACAACAACAATGTGATTAAAGTGTTAGCACAAGAAAAACATGGCCGGCTCCGGAGGCACGGGCGCGACAGACTAATTCGAAGAAAACTGAAATTATACGAAATTCGCCCGAACCAACGCCGACGAGTTAATGCTTTCAATTTTATAACGCAAAACAACGAATCCGTATTGTTTTTTCCAAGACGCTGAACTTTAGTTCGCATAATTAAAAATGAAAAAGGGGAAAAAAAGTTCGCAGTAATTCGTACTCCCTCTATGTGTGCTATCCTGACCTGGTGAGGGGGTTTAACGAAGACCTGATGACACATAGGAGAAGGAAGACTCCGGCAGATAAACCCTGATGAAAGCAAGGGGAAACTATATCAGTATTCTTCCCTGGAGATGCGTCTCCATCACCACAATAAACTAGATACACTGGGCTTATCTGATGAATTGATCTTACTATTTCAGTCACACTCGGAAGGAAGAAGGCAGTTTGTGAAGTATCATGGTACCAAATCTCATACTTATTTATGTCCTTCAGGTGTTCCTCAGAGATAAGTCTAGGGTCCTTTCCTATTTCTCATATTTGTAAATTATGTTAATTTTGAAGGAGAGAAATCCCAACTACTGCTATGTGCAGATGACATCAAAATATTTAAAAAGATAACTTCCTTCTCAGACTGTGTTGAGCTTCAGGCAGATCTGATCTGAATTGTATTGTTTGTTGGAGCGATAGGAATCTACTGCTCTTCAATAAATCCAAATGCTAAAAAGCATTATTTTTAGTCACACAAAGAGCCCTTGCTACACCCTCAAACGACAGGCGATCAGGAAGTAAGGGACTTGGGTATACTACTGGACAGCAAATTATCATTTTCCGGTCACGAAGACCTCACCACCTCCAAATGTAAAAGAATACCCGGTCTTACCACAAAGAACAGCGTTACAAGAAATATGGCACTAAGAAACTATCACTTTTTGCTCTGGTAAGATCAATTTTGGAATTTAGCGCAATTATCTAGGATCCGCACGATAAAGATGAAATTGAAAAAATCTAAAAAATATTTATATCATGATTTGTTTAAATACCATGCAACCTGAAATACACTGAACTATTGCAGGGGTTTGAGGTGATGAGTCTGAGTAATTCGCGTTTGGACACTCCGCCAGGTGCGCTAGTATCGCGGACAAAAAAATGAAATAGTACTCTGGTCCTGTATGGTACAAATATGTGGCAGTTTCTATAAAAAAGGTAACTTTGTCGATCCGATGAATTTTGAGTTACGGACAGTATGTAATAGGAACTTTCAACGGTGGTGGCGCGCTAGTATCGTTGTTACTGATGAAGCAAATAACAACAACAGTGAAGCAGGATCAAATTTATCAGTTGCATTTAGTTTGCACAGAGTACATTAAGATTTTAGTTCTTCTTCTTTTCTTATAGCTTCTTCAAGACAATCAACACGTTTTATTACGTCCACAGCACGAATCATCATAAATAATTAATTAATTACGAATAAAGAATCATCACGAAATAAACTCTGGGGGAAAACTGTGAAATAGTAATGTAAAATTGACAAAGTATCCTGCTTCACTGTTGTTATTTTTCAATATTGATCATAACGTGCAGTTCACAAAACGGCCACCAGATTTCGCCGACTCCGTTGGAAAGTTCCTATAGGAACGAATGCCCATTCCAACGAGTTTTATCGGCGAGAGTTGTAGCGTTTATTGTTCCCGAGATACAAGTGGTCAAAGATGAGTTTGAGTGTAACAAAAATGCGCGAAAACACGTTTTTGGGAAAAACGCGTTTAAAGTTGGACACACCTTTTCCTCCTACTCCGTCAAGCGGCCATAACTCGCCGCGGAATCACCTTACCAGCCTCGACGAGGGCTTGTTGGAAAGGTAATTTTTCGCTCTTCTGCGTGGTAACAATTCAGAACATCGGATTTATTCGTGAGCTCCGAAAAATCACGAAGAAACGAACGCATACATTCGCATTCTTTTCTCATTCTCTTTCATGATTATCTTTCTCTCTCTCCCTCTTCTCTCTCATGCGCGTAAATTTTGTCTTTTCGTTATTGCGATGTTTTTTCTATAGAAATCAACAAAAATCGCAAAATTGATTTTTTCGACCAAAAAATTTTGTTTTTCTTTTTTCGCGTTTTCTGAGACTTTGATCGATTGGCGAAGTTACCCCTTTTTATAGAAACTGCCACATATATACGCTTTCTCAGAACTCGTCAAATATAACAGTTCCATTAATTATTTTATGAAAAATTTGCGAATAAATTGCGAGGAAAAGCGAAATTTTCATGAAATCAAACAGATCATTGATTTTGCCATTTATATCTGTACTGGGTTGTAAACCATAATATCATGATATGTTGAAGCACGGTTGAAGTCTCCTAATATTAGTACTTCATTTTGAACGAGTTCAGGAATGGAAGAGATTGCATTGTATATGTCTTTATGTACAGATCTCAAAAGATCTGAGGGTATTGTAGGAAGAGCCTATGTATAGTGCTTGTGAAACTCTAGGTATTTTTTAATTCAGATTCACACACAGCCAAGTGGTTTATAATCAAAATCTTGAAAAAATAATCTTGCCGAACTAAGAGCACCTCCTTTTACAGCTATAAGTGTTCCACCCCCTTTGTTGGTACCGTGCACTGCGATATTCAATGATGTCACATTGATTTTGCAATATCGCTAAATGAAATCCTGATAATTTTGTTCTAATGTCTCTTACATTTTGGTAAAAGCGTGTAAAACTTTTTTTCCATTCTATGGATGTATTAGAGCTCGTTCCAAACAGTAGAGTGAGATGATTGGGATTTAAACCTGCACTAGAGTGCGCTGCAAAATTACCTGCGCGGGTGTTAGTGGGTGAAAATAAGTGAGTGATCATGCGTACTTTCAAATAGAAACACTGTTATCTTCAGTAGGGCAAAAAACTGAGTAAAAATTATTCTGCCAGTAGAACTGGTCATAATTTAATTTTTTGGTGATGATGCAGTCGAATTTAGGACAACTTTTCTTTGAAAGGGAATTTCTAATCGACTTTATGATAGTTGAAGTTTGCTACATGCTTATGGTAAAGCATACGTGATCACTCACACATATCGCAGGGCTGCCAACACTTGAAACTCGAAGTTTAAATCCCAATAGGGCAGTAAGAACAACGTAGAAATAGTATGCCCCACCAAATAAAAAATCAGAAGAGGAGGGGACCAGAGATACAGGCGGAACACGGCACATGTAAATGAAAGTGTAGCGCGTAAGTTAATACAATTATTCTGCCATGGCAGGGAGCTATACCTACTAGTATTGGAGATACGAAATTCTTGAATCATACTAAGATTAATAATATAACACATCCAGGGATATTGTTATTATTGCTAGAGGGAATGGTGACGGAAAGAACTTGAATGGAAGGGAAAGAATGAGCTATGAAGGGCAGACTCTGAAGGATACAAAGCGTAGATTCTTCCCAGAAATGAAGAAATTAGCACAGGAGAGAGAAAAGTAGAAACACGAAACCAAGGAATATATCATCATCATCATCAGTAACTGGAAACGAAAGTTTGCTAGTGAGCCGATTCTACAGCAATTTTCCAATATTTTATTTCACTAAGTGACGAGTGCAAGTAATAATATACGTAATAGCGGGATAATGCAGAACCTATATTCGGTTTCAGGTATATATACTTCAAGGCTACTTTAAAAATAATTAATTTACCAACGACCACGTATCGCGAAACGGAGAACAATATAAATGAAGAGAAAATAAATAGAAATACAACCCGGCGAAAATAATATTTTCGATAGATCTTCGTATTCCCAACTCGAATCAACGAACCATCGAACTCGCTTTAGTTTTAATTTTATTTATTTTTCATCAGCTCGTTATCTCAGAAAGTTTAGGAAGTCGCGAGTAATTTATTCTTTCCGTTAGCTACACAGAGAATTTGTGTCAAGGCTGATATGACGCCACTTCGTTTAACAACTGGTACGTATAATATTACACATTTTTTCTCTTTTCCCTCTCATTCATTCTCTCTCACTCACACACTCTCCGCGCTCTCTCGCTCCAACATTTATACGCACGCACGACGATGCTAAAAAACCTCGTAAAATCTCGCGTACGAGTAACCGTAAATTTAAAACGCGATGATTAGACGAGGTGCGCACCGAAGTCCGGCCACAGGCCGGAGGTTCTTCGGACCATCGAATATGGATTCGTGACATGTGCGAGTAAATTAGAAAAGACAGCGGCGAGCAGAATAGAACAGAACTAAATAGAAAAAAAAAAAAAAAAAAAAAAAAAAAAAAAGAACCAAGCCGAACTGTTTCAACGAGGGTTATGTAATCGAGACGGTCATTTTTTGTCGCGAATTTGACCCAGTCCGGCTGAGGGTAGGTCGGGTTTTCAGTCGCCTGACCTGATTCGCATTTTAAACGCTCTTTTTGTCTTCAGTCCCGCTCCACCCTCGCTCATTCCGTTAGACTTTCCAACTTCTCGACCATTTGGCGCCCGGTCATTTCCAGCCGGAGTTCGAATCCCACTCGACAGACAGCTCGGGTTCGGCCGCGGTCCCCAGACATCTCGTTACCCGCATATACCTAGGAAAGGCAGAAACCATCTCAATGCGAAACTAAGGGTCATTCTAGAAACTGAGATTATTTTGTTGCCAACAAATTTTGAATCCTAACGTTTGATGAATAAAATCCGCAACAGATTCTACCAATCAATTAGACAAGGCAATGCCATCGTTTGAAAGGAAAAAGCGTAGAAAAGGTGTCCATCGGCGTGGATATTACCATTTTGTCTCAATATCTCTTATATTTCTTGAAATTGTTTCAAGTTCTCCCCCCCCCCCCCAATCAAGTAATATTATTCAGAAAAGTTGAAAGCGTACGTTAAGAGGTTCAATGTGCTGTCAATGACTTCACACTTCCAGAAGGGATGGGGTAAAGTACTATTGGGTTATTCTTCGAAAATGTTGATATTTCATAGAAGTTATCTCACAAGCTATTAATGATACGGGTTTTCTTCCCCCCCCCCCCAATATGACTCAATTCTACTTTCTCAAGCTTTCGCAGAAGAAAATCTGATCTGATCCACTTTTAATGGGTCAAAGTTGGACTAAATATGCTAAAATGTCCGTCGACATGGCTGCCCCTCCAACAATTTTTATTAATATTTTTTTCTAAATTTTCAAGCCGCATATTAGAACAAACTGAAAACGTTCTCTATTTATTTGACAGCTTTTGTTCGGATGTGCGAGGAGTGCTCACGCCACCGAACGCGCCCATAGACGGGCATGCGCTCTTATCGTCCTTCTCCACTACCTCCTATCCCTTCCTATTCTTCCCAAAAGAATTCCAAAAGATTTTACAGTTTTGTCCCTCCACCTTGTGGGCGGCCTACCCCTTTTTTCCCATGCCCTAGGCGACCATTCTTCTGCTAATCTGCTCCACTTTTCTTCTCCCCTCATCATATGTCCTGCAAAGCTCAGTTTCAATTTTTTGACCCTCCAGCCTATATCCTTGGCTCCTGTGGCATTTACTATTTCTTCTGGCTTAATCCTGTCCTTGCTACGCAACATTCTAAAGAACGTTATCCTCAATGTTTCGTATTGCCCTTTAGTCAATGGCCAGGACTGGGCTCCGAAAGTGAGAGTGGGTAACACATTGCTCTAATATTTTGACTTTCGTTTTCAGTGGTAGGTTACCTTTGAGAAGTGTCCTGCGAGCCCAAAAGTTTTTCTGCTTCCCGGTTGTTTTCACTTGAATGAAGTTTCTTGTAAAATTCGGTGGCCTTCTTAATTATCTCATCCCTACCATACAGCTTAAATTGGGAATTTTTTGCTTTGATGGCTGGGAGTAAGTTTTTTCCGTTCATCAGAGCCTTACGCGTCTTCTTGCTTGATCCACTTTCCTCCAATATTTCTGCAATCATTTCCTGCTCAGGCTCTCTTATATCCTTTCTAATTCTTCTTTTAATTAATTTCTTATCACACAATTCTATTTGAGCCCTCTGAGTCAGGTTGTCTTGGCACCTTAATTCAGGTCTTCTATCGATAAGGCCCTTTGTTTCCACGGTAATCTTGTCGTTGGTTGTTGACCCAGGCTTCCTTTCCTCAACCAACTTTACGTCCTCCATCCAATCGTCTTCCTCTTGAAGTCCAGGGAAGGAGATACCTTTAGCCAGCTCCAACTTCTCCTCGAGCATTTTGTTCCCTTCCTCCCATCTGTACACTGGTATAATCCATTTCCCCTTTCCTTTTTACTGCTATTCGTGGGGTCAGGGGCGAGATCCACGTTTGCTCTTAGTAACCTATGGTCTGATGAGCACGCAAATCTGTTTATAATTTCGAATTTCTTCACCATTCTCAAGGTCGTTTATGTTTCGTTTTCACACTGTACGCTGTGGAATACACAACCACGGGGCATAGCAGGTCGCCCACATTAATTTTAGGACCGCTAGTGGGTAAATTCATGACTGATAAGATTATACTTACGAGACTACATTCACTACCATGTTCAGAGGAATCAGTAGGCGAACATACCTGCAACAGAAAAATTTCAGATGCGTTAATGACGAGTTACAGTATACGTAGATACAGGATGGTCAATTGGTCATTACTTCAAAAAAAATTTAAAAAAAAAATTGAACATTAACTAGAAGACCCCCCTCATGAGTCACCTTTACGTCAGAAATTTTTGAAATTGGGTTGACGATCACCTTAGATCATTTCTACAGAAGTATCACCATCGAATTTTCAGATTTTCTGAAAAATATTTAAGCTATACCTCAAGGGCCACAAACTTCAACTTGAGATTTACACAACAATTTTTTCGAAATCTGTTTACGGGCCTATGAGAGCGTTGTTTCCAACATGGCTCAAAAGTAGATAACATTTTGCACATTTAAAAAGGAAAAATTAACAAAAATTAGGAAAAATTAATAAAAAATTAGGTTATTACAAGACTGAATTTTGAGATAATCCCTTTTTACTCAAAAAATGATCATTTTTAAGGACAACACATACAACTTTTCGACATTGAATTTTTCTGCTAATTCTGAATATGTGCTTTGATTCCCCTCTTTCTGAAAGTTCTCTCATGCATAGCGCATAGTGTTGTGAAAACTACAATTTTTGACATTTCTAAGGAAGAAGTGAGTGTTGTCGATCTGTAGTTTTCGAGCTCGCTGCTCGCTAAATTTGATTTAGGTGACAGTTTTTGGATCTGATCCCCTTGGAGTTCACCAAACGGAGTTTCCACTAAATACTGGCTATTTTTTGAGATTTTTTCAGTTTGGTGAAGTCAAGCAGGTAGAAGGTAATAGTACACCAAGAGAGGAAAAACAAAGTTACGTACAAGTATGACTTGCACACAAATTGAAGGGACTGTCATCGCTTTAGAGTTTGAAAACAGCGAGCTTTATTGCAAGGCTGATTCCTAATTTTCAATTCAAAATTTTTTTCAAAGATCATCAGTAGATAATACATTGAAGAAGTGATAGAAGTTTACCGAACTGTGTTACCCTCCTCCAGAATTAAGATGCTCTATCAGTTTTTCATTCTAATAAAATCTGAATAAAACTGCTGATACGTACAAGTTTTAATTCTTATGACGCCTTCAATTTTTGAGACAGGCAATAGGTAATGATGGCAATTTTTGTATTTCTTTCAAAGTAGCCATCGATTCATAGCCATCTCAGACAAAGAATTACATTCTGTTAACAAAACTTTCATTCAAAACTATTTTAACTGAGCAAAATTTTATGGAATTTTCCGAATTTTTGAATTGAATTTTACCACTGAAAACTTTCTGTGATCTATTCTGAAGGGTAGTAATAGATAGTGCACTGATAACGAAACAAAAATTATAATAACCTCCTGTTACCTATTTTGAAAATTGTAGAGACTACAAAAACCAAAAGTTGTGCACTTCAAGAATCATACTCAAATTTTATAATTAGAATTCGGAAACTCATGTAGCCTCTTCAACATCAAAGGTGGTTAACTTGGTTCGATGAATCATCATTACCCTTTCAATGTTCTACCCACTTACTGTTTTTTGAAAAAAATTCTGATTTAGAATTAGCAATCAGACTCGGAACGAAATTTTACAATTTTTCAAACTTAGAAGACTTGTAGCGTCTTCAACAATGCATATAGGCCATAACATGACATTTCTTGTTCTTCTTGGCTGAGTACTGCCGCCTCTTACCAGCTTGGCACACTCAGCTGGAACACGGGTAGATCACTGAATTCAATTCTGATGACAGTTCTTGGATCCAACTTCCTTGGGGTTCATTAAAGGGAAAATTCAATGCAACAATACAATCTGAAAATAAGCCATTAGCTAGAACCACCTTGGGTGGACTCCAAAATAGTTGGTTTAGAAACTACGAGTACCACTGAAGTCAGATGCAGCGTCCTTGAAAATTTATGAATCGACACATTGTTCATTGACCCTTCCTTCAGCCCCCAAGGATGAATGTATCACGTGGGATTTTGCATTACAGTTACTTCCATTTTCCTCATGCTTACTAAAACTAAATTTTCAGCATCTAGTCTCGGTCACGTTAACCCCAAAAAGGCATTCATTCGGAGGGGGGGGGGAATTTCTGAAATTAATTTGTAGCAGGACTGTTCAGGTTGCCCCCCTGATTTAGGAAAGAAAGCTCCCGTCCCTACGACTCGGGCTTCCGGTACCATAAAGGGGAACACGTTCAAAATCGAAACCATAATTGTGAAAAATACTGTAGTTAGTTTTGATTTTTTGACTTACATGACAGACTGAGCCATATCCCGTACTCAGATGAATGAACTGCTTGCTTGTTTTCATTCTCGGATCTTGACTTGATGAAATGAGCTGCAATGATTTTGCATACAGAAAATCAAAATTGACTATGGTTGTTTTCACAATTAGGATTTGACTCTGATTTTTGAATCATTACTCCCTTTTCTATCACTTACATAAAAGAAAATTTTAAACAAAATTTACCCTCGACTCGACTGCCTTTATAAAAATGGTAACTATTTTTTCATAGCTGTTTTTGACACCTCGTAGAGGGGAGGAGGTGGGGAGTAAAAATGATATTTTACAATAAGTACCATACATTAACACAGACCTTATAGAACATGAAGTAAGATTTTCATCTTTATTAGTTTTACCGACTTGTGCGAGTAGCCAGTTTTTCGTAATCAGAATTTACCCACAATGGAAATTTTTTCCGCCCCCACATATCATTTTTTTTGTTTTATTGATTTTTCGAAGGATTTTCAAAAACAATTTCTCGACCTTTCAACTATACAAATGACGTAATCGAGGTATCATCGAGGTATTAGGTTTTCAATTCTCTGAATTCACTTTTGATATCGGTTTGACCATAAAAATCCAAATGTGACTATATCCGGGGAGGCGGGGAAAAAGTACACATGAAGCACAATATTATGTATAATGATTTGTGCGTTTTGATAGCCTCAAATTCGGTTTCGACATTAATTAGTACAAAATTTTGAAATTGTGCCACCTATGGAGACAGGATTCAAAATTGAGAAGTCGCATTACTTGATTCTGACACTGAACAGTCCAAAATTTATGGAGGTATTTATGGTTAGGCGATGAGAACTCAAACTTGATTCAAGAAGTACAGTTGAGGATATTCCTTAGACATAGAACTGTTTGACTCTACGATTTGAGTAATAGCCCCAGGGATGACTCCGAAGGGTAGACAGAAAATACTAAAATATAAAACGTCGAGTTGGGAGTTGATTTATGTATTTAAGGTCGCTGAATTCGATTCTGAAATTAATTTTTCGATCCGACCCCTGAGAAGCCACCAACGGGGTTGAGGCCTCATACGAATCACTTCCCCAAAAATTATACTCAATTTATAGCTTTTCAAGATCACTGAACTCGATTCTAAGATTAGTTTTTGGGTTAGTTTTCGATTAGATTCTGATAGATGTTATTAAAGACAGTCCAGACCACATACTAGTTTTGCGATACGGCATTCAATCTACTCACGTGAACCCATTCTGCGGCACAATCTTATCAGCAATTAACTCATCTAGTAATGAGTTCGGAATTTCACAATTTTATGCAATTACATAGATACGGGGGACACATTCACGACTACAGTGGACCCTCAATTCGATGTAGAAATGACGAAAGGACACAGACCCTATACCATGAAGTCGTTCAACTTGCGCGTGATTAGTTTGTAAACATTCAGCGGCAACGCACAAACGACAAAATATTTGCGAGCTACAGTAATGGCTGTATCAGCAATGGCGTCAGTTGTAGGTCAGGAATAACCGAGGAAGCGAGTTACCAGTCGAATTTTCCGGCAATAGGACAGGAATGTGTGTGTGTGTGTGTGTGTGTATACGAGATGTGTGCTGTAAAATCAACTCGAATCGCGAACCATATTAACAATGAATCATAGCCTTCACAATGTATCCATCGATAGTTCATAAAATTATGCGTTTGCAGATATGCACGCACCTTCGTTGCTCTTCACTAATCAACTGCACTGCTTTGCACCATGATAGTTGGAACTATGCAGACCACTTTTGGATCAGAATTCACTCAAATCATTTTTACAATTCAAAATGGGTGATAGTTTCCAAGGTGGCAGTTTTTCAATATGGCCGCCCTAAATTGAAACGTGATGAACACTGTCAAAGAAGTGCATGCTCGGTATCCATTTTGCAGAACTTACTTATAGTTGAGAAATTCGAATTTAAGTTTTTACAGAACGCCATTTTTGAAGTCATTTTACAAAATGACGCCTTTCAAAATGGCGCCCGCAATTTCGAGAATCGAAGAAAATCATGTTAGTTAATTATTCAGCAAAATTTTTCGTTGAACAATTCGAATTCAGCTAGAAATGAATCACAATCATTTTGGACGGCCATCTCCCCCCCCCCCCACTTCACAGACTCAGCGCAAACAGCTTTATGCAAGCTAATAAAAAGAAAATAAACTTAATGTTTATATTTGCCCACTCATTTCGAAAATGCCTACTACACGGCCGGTAACTTGCCGATAAATGCCGACACGGTACATTGAGTTTTCCATAGAAGCAAAAAATTTCTTGTTCTGCCTACTAAGTTGCTGAATTTACAGAAAATATGCCGATGCCGAAGATAGTGCGGGGGAGGGGTACCTCCTCTCGTCATGCCCTTATTTACGAACCGCTGAATATAACAGCAGAAAGAAATTTTCTGGTACAAATTACGAGAATTCTAGTACGTTTCTTCAATTTTTTTTTATTAATGTGCCAGTGCAGGGAATAAGGTCCCACTTTGTCGATCCTAGTTTTTGAGATACCGCGATTTTTGTGAATCAAGGTCAGAACTGTCGAAATCGAATTTTGGTAGAATAAACCCTCTTCTTTCGAATGGCGTCGTCCGTTTTTCTCTCTCTGATTCCATTTGTCCATTGCAGACAAAAGCGTGAACCTACCTCCTCTCTGTCCCCACCCTCAACTCCACCGAACTCAGTTTCGTTATCACTGAAAATTAAACTCTTTAATTTCGCCTTAGTTTTCTAAAAAGGAACTACTTTGTCAGTGGCGGATCTAGAAATTTTCCAAGGAGGGTGTTTTGAAAATAAAACTTTTTCCACCTCCGTCCCCTAAGAAACCAAGATGGATGTCATTTTAAATAGTTTCTGAAGACAAGTTTCATAATGTGATTAAATCGTTTCAAAATGAACATTGTAGACTGTAGTATTGCAGATACTCAAAAACAGGAGAAAAACTTGTGCTTTCGCTATGTTTTTTCTTCTTCTTCGGCCCGAAGGGGGTTGTCCACCCCCCCCCCCCCCAATAGATCCGCCACTACACTTTGTTGATGAAATTTTTTATAACATTTCTGAGGCATCGTAGAGCTCTTTAGCTTTATTTGTCTCAGAGATATGCCACTTTGAAATTTTTCGGTTTCTGCAGCTTTTTTAAATTGCCTTTTCCTCAAAATCAATTTTTTCAAAATCTCAATTTTTTTAACAGCCATATCTCGGCGAATTTTTAAGCTAGAGAGTTCCGCAAGATCTCATTTTTTCAGAAATTTTATCTAGTACATAATATGGCAGCACTCATAATTGCATATCGACACAGTGGGACCTTATTCCCTACACTGCCACAGTTTATTCTATTTTTTTTTGGAGAGGAGGGGTATTTTGAGTTACACAATAACATCCGCGACAAGTTCCACCCATCTAATTTATCAGACAGGACAATTGCCATCGTTTTCCTGGATGTTACCATCTTGTCTTAATACCGTTAAATTTTTGTTCCAAGTCATTTTTTCCTAGTAAAGTGGTATTATTATTTACAAAGATTGGCAGTATATATTAAGAAGTTCAATTTGGTGTCAGTGACTCCAGATTTCCAGAAGGAATGGCGCGAGGTTCTGTTATCAGGGTTTTCACTTTAATTGAGGGGTTCAATCTTTGACTGGAGCAAAGATATTTGCCTTATACATTTTTCAGCTCAACAAATGGCAATACTGGTACAGCTTTGACCCCAGAACACGATCCAGGTGCCAGATTGTAGTCATCGGTGAATGACAACACAATTTTCAAAAAATTCCCAGGAGAAGGAAATTTTTGAATGCTTGGTCCGGAGTAGTGGATATCAATGCTTTTGCCATGAATAAGACCAATGCTTTTGCCATGAATAAGACATCTACTGTCATGGACAAAAGTCGTCCCCTAAAATTTGATGCTCCTGATCTGTAAGTTTGTTGAATGTTCTCTACTACATACAGGGTGTCTCTTTTGCAATGTCCCCTCTTTCACCTGGTAAATATCCTGACAATATGTATCTATGTTTGCATACTCTTACTTTTAAAGGGACTGAGTTATGGTCAAATTTTGAAAAGTTTTCTATCTCTGAATTTTTACGACTGGAGTTAAACAGAAAAATGGTACGCCGGTAATATCAGAGGGCAGTTGTGGTAACCACAGAAAAGAAATGGTCGGGATCGGTTCAACAGGGTATTCATAAAATAGATTGTAGTACGAATTATACAGAAAATTTCCACATTTTTTCAATATCCCGTGAAACATGCCTTCATAAGCTACTGTTTTTTTTATTTGCAATAGATTGTACATTAAATTTTCCATACTAAAAGTCATTAGCAATTTTCTTGTGCCGACCTTTAATTTTTTAGGGTAGGGTACGAGTAGCCGAGCCGATTGCAATCACTTTTTTTCCTCTTCTCTTCTCATCCGTTCAGTTCAATTCAGTGCAGTGGCGTGTTATTTCAAATGTGTTGATTTGAGAGGATCTGAGTCATAGTTCAGTTCAGTGGCGCTTTATTGTCGGGAAATTAATTAGTTGAAAAAAAAATTAACAGAATTACAAGCAACAATTTTGATTTTGTTTGGGTCGGCAAAGAGTCTCTTGCAATAATTTTTCTTTTCTCTTCTTCAGTAGTAGAACTCATTTGTCTTGATCTTACTGCGGTTTTACTTCTACATTCAGGGCCCTCATTTACATATAGGCAACATGGGCACGTGCCTAGGGCAACAGATGCTATGTATTTATTAAGAAAACAAAAAAAAAAGAAGGAAAATCTAAGGGGGTGTGAACGAAATTCTGAGAGGGGCGGCAATTTTTGTTCTGCCTAGAGGCGCGAGAATGCTAAATCCGGCCCTGTCTACATTCTGCATAATACGTTATCAATCTACATTCTAGAACGCTAAGGTTTATAATTTTCCTAGTTTTCCAGCATTTTAGGTACCTATTACCTAACTATTTTGTAATTTGTTTGCGTTTTTGAATATTATTGTTTCGGATTCTGCTATACGAATTCTACGATTCTTTTTTTACAAATCCAGTTTAGGTCTAGAACAAATGAAACATGTTTGTTGTGATTCCCAGTATCTATTTCTGCAGTACTCTCGCCCTTATCAGTAAATTATTAGAGGAACAATTGGATACGAATCATGTTTCCCAAACATAGTCAAGTATTATAGTAGTTTTCATATTCTGTTAGAGGTTTCGAGGGATGAAGTCTTCTTGTACCTAGCTGTTTGAAACTGCCTGTTCGTTAACATGTCTTGATAGCATTCGTGATGGCTATGCGTATTCAAGTTATAAACTTCATTTCAATGAAAATTCTCCCTTTGTCTGAAGCGCAGGACGCATAATATTAAGATTTTCGGAAATGCCACGCTACCTGAATTAATCGATTTAAAGAACTATAAAGATCTGTTTTTCGAGAACACGTGATTCAAAGTTCCAGAGCCCTACAGAAACTTTATGACATAATGTTTATTGATAAGCTTTTCTCAACGTGAATACGCATTTTTATATCACGAGCCCTAATTTTAAAAAAATTCTGCTCTTTCCAAGGATACCAATAACCAGGGCGGTCAAGAGCCAAACTGGGCCCGGGGGAAAATTCTGCGGGCCTACACTGAAATTATTTGCTTGTTAAAAGGCATGTTGTCTATTTGATAATTATAATTTCTGTGGCTCTGTGGGCCCCTTCAAAAAACTCGGACCCGGGGAAAAGTACCCTTTCCCCCCTTCTCGGCGGCCCTGCCAATAACTTATTTTATCAACAAATGTCGCTTTTTGTTTATTAGCGTCCAATTGTACAGAGTAATAGCTCTATTTGCCAGCCGAGAGCCGACCCTCTTCGAGCAGCAGAGCTGCTTGTTTTCTGTGTGGTTACCACAACTGTCATCTTGCACCTCCTTCCCATCGGTGTGTGCCACAGTTCGAGGAATATGGCCAAAATGTTACCAAAACCGAATTTAGCGAACCAATTATTATAATAAATAAATAAATAAAATAAGCTTTTATTACGAGGGAAAGTTTTTGCAGCTATACACTTTACAACATCTTTTAACACCTTTCTAACTAACTCTGGGTTAAAGTAAACAAAATATAACTTCTAACCGTAAGCAAAATAGTAACAAATAACGAAGTAACAAAATGAAGTATATGAAAAACAAAATAAGTTTCCTTAGGAAGGAACATGAAATAAAGGGTAGCCGTAGCAGATCTATTTGACCAGCTTCTAACAAGTTAAAAATCATGAGCCCTTCCCTTTTTTAGTTAGGAGTTTTCTTCTATTCGTATTTATAATTAGGTAGGTGGTGTTCTAATTTCCATCACCTCCCCCGTGCGCCCATTGACGGACATAAGCCTCCCCTATTCGCTCCCAACGGCGTCTCACCCAAGCATCCTTCCCCCAGCCTATCCCCCCAACTGACACAAATTCATCTCTCCATCTTCTTCTTTGGCGACCAACTCCCCTTATCCAGTTCAGAGGGGTCCAGTCCTGGATTTGTTTCTCCCACCTCCCTTCCTCCCTGCGTACCAAGTGCCCGGCATATCCGTACTTCAGATGTATCGGCAATCTTTAAAGCCAGTCTTCGCTCTAATTGCTGAGTTTTTGATCCTGTCAGCTCTTTTTATTCCTAATACCGACCTTTCCATGGCTATCTGCGTCCTCGCCAACCCTAGCAGTTGTCCTTCCGTTAATGCCCAGGTTTGAGCTCCATAGGTTAGAACAGGAAGGGTGTTGCTTTCAAACACTTTCTTTTTTTAGCTGAATCGGAAATTTTCCTTTGTAAATTTTCTTCAGTTGCCAGAAATTTCCCCGTGCTTTTTTCTTTCTTCTTTTCAGTTCGGAGGCTACTCCCTCTCTAAATGATATAGTTTGGCCTAAGTATATTGCCTCTTGTTTGGCCTCAATCCACTCGTTATCTAAATTCATTCCTGTGGTTGATTCACTATTGGTTAACAAAATAGTATTTTTGGTATTAATTAACAGACCTGCCTCTTCGCTATTAATTTTTAGCTCTCTCGCCATTTCTTGTATTTCATCAATATTAGGTGAGATGAGAGCGACATCGATTTAGCGACTTTTGGAACCAATTATTATTGGATACCTATATTCAACTTTACAAAATAATAGAACCCCTCTCCCCATTTCATGGGCCTCAATTTTAAGTATGGGGTAAATGGATGAAAGGAGGGAGGTGAAGAAGCCCCATAAACGATATAATTCTGTGAAGCGGTAACGCAGCTGAAGAAGATGATTATATCTTCATAAGGTCTGTGCCTTTGTATTAAAAAGTAATAATTCTTAACGAGGATATCTTGAACTCCATTTTGAGCAGTTCTAATCCAGATACAAGAAAATTGCTAATGACCTTTTTTATGGGAAATTTAATGTACAATATATTGCAACTAAAAAAAACAGTGCCTTAAGAGGGCAAGTTTCACAGGAAATCGAAAAAATGTGAAAATTTTCTGATATAATCTGTACTGAAATTGATTTTATGAACACCCTGTAGAATCGATTCCGACATTTTTCTCCTGTGGTTACCACAACTAGGGCTCTATAAGTATAGGTAGCGTCACGAGAGCTAACTGGATCTATCGTGCTGCAGTGCTATCACAATGAGACACGCGGAGAGGGAACATGACTTTAAAATATATTCCCAAAAGATCTTGAAAAAATATTGCATTAGATAGGAAATTTCAAGTACGATAAATTTTATTCTCTTCAACTATTCATCAACAGCAATATTTGTCTAGATATTAGCAACTAAAGTTACACACGTTCTTATGACAGTTCCATTGCTAAGGATCCAATTTGCCTTCGTGACTCTACCCGTTCCTTTAGAGCCTTACCACAACTATCCTCTACTATTACCAATTAGTACCATTTTCCTGTCTCATTTCCAGTCGTGAGAAGAAAAATAAAGTTCAAAGATAGAAAACTTCTAAAAATTTGACCATATCTCAGCCCCTTCAAAAGTAAGAGTATGCGAACATATCTACACATTATCGGGTTAGGTTGCCTACTTACCCGGTGGAAGCGGGGTCATTGCAAAAGAGACACCTTACCAAGTATCATTTAAAAAAAAAGAAATGCTACCTCAATTTTTCAGTTTCTAGAGAATAATCCATAACATACTACTACATCTTACAAATCCTTTTTTCTTTTCAACCCTTCAGAAAATGAATTTATATGACATAGAATTGCATTACGGACCTGGGTACCGCATTATCACACCAAAATAAACAAATCTTAAGAAAACAAACAAAAAAAAAAAGTAAAAGAAGGGCTACTCTAATGATGTACAAGGAAGAAAGGAAGCATTTTCATAAAGAATCCGGTCTCGGGCAATCTTTGTATAAAAACATTTTTCGTAAACGCCATCAGTCTCGAAAATTTAAAGAAGAATTGAGAGACTGAGGTGGAGAAGGATTGTACCCCCTTAATGAAATTAGCACAAAGGGGGAAGAGTGCAATTTTTTACCTTAAGACACTATTTTCAACAATTTCTCGTAAAGTCCCGCTCGTTACCTCGTTCTTCCCAAAAACTGCCATTTTGGATTCATTTGCCTGGACTGTATCGGCTATAAATCGGGAAATATGGGCTAGCAAATCCGTCAAAGCTTCCAGGATAGTGCTCATATCATCTCTCGGTATCAAGAACACTAGTCACTAGCATCATCATCATCATTATAATCATCATCGTCTAGACACCACCGACACCAAGTGCGCTTCACCGACATGTGCGGCGATGGCGGCACGGCCAACGGTATTATCAATCGATTTCCAAACGGACCATGCACATGGCATGGTGCAATGGCGGCGTGCACCCGTCTGCACCAACTTTTCGACTACCTGCAACCGGCCGTCTCAATTTCATGACTCACGCGGGAGCATCCTCAAGGCGAACCAAACAGCCCGTCGCCGTCGGTCCGCGGGTAGAAGGCGTCGCGCCGCTGCCAACCAATCGCGCGCTAGGCGCTAGCGGAGCTGGCATTTTTCGACACCTCTACGTCTGCGGTGCGACGATGACGCACCGCAGGGCCGGCCCGGTTTCGGCCGTTTCTGCGCGAAGCGAGTACCACACAGCCTCTATAATGACCATGCACTACGCCGTACACGTGACATTGGCAATATTCTGTAACACGTAAAACGTCGACGCTCGAAACGGTTCGAGAATCACCGAGTTACGTAACCGCGCGCCGCGCCACCGGTACTCGTCCGACAACTGGTCGAACGGTTTTCTGCGCGGCATTTTAGGAACCGCTAACCGCTCTGCAACCGCCTTATGTCCACGTATACATAATTCATGTACATACGTCCTCTTGCTGGAACAATGTTAACGACGGTTATCGATCTACCGCATCTACGCGGCGGCGACGCCGCGCCAGTCGCGCGTACATCAAGTGCGAAACATTCGGCTGCCACCGAGGTGGACATTGAAACGGGACGGCCCGGTTGGCAGCGCCGGTGCGCTCGCCGCGTTGAGAAAACGGATCGGCGAATTGTGCAAACTTACGGCCGGCTCGGTGATTCGTCGGCAGGTTTTCGCCCGTCGAGTTCGCTCACAGCGGACCAGCGCAGACGAACCAGACACGGCGGCCGATGCGACCCTTTTACGCTGGCGCTCGAGCGTTCGCCGCCGCTGATGCCGCCGCCACGCAACCGGACATCCTTGGAATTATCGAAACGTACATATTGGTTTTCTTTTCTCTTCTTTTTTATGCTTCGTTTCATGGTTAAATATTGGGATTTTTAAGACTGGATGTATGAACTCGCAGTGTACGCGCGAGTGTGAGTAGCCTTCGGCTTGCGCTCTTATCTGCGACACACACACACACACACACACACACACACACACACACACACACACACACAGAGTTCGAGTGTACGGCCAAAGGAATGCTGAATCGACCGCTCTCTGGCTCATTCACTCGCCGGCGTTCTTCGTTCTTGTGGCCGACTTGGCTCACGGAGACATTCGCTCGGATGCTTCGTAAAACGACGTTGTCGGTTGGCCAATACCTCGAGCGATTTGCCCGATATTCCGGGTGAGATCACCCAACGGGACACAAGAAGGAGACTACTACACAAAAAAAAAAAAAATCCCACTGACAGGGTCGAATTGAACATGGTATTAAAAAAATAATAAAAATAAAAGCCATACAAAGAGAACAAGAACATTGGAGAACAGACTGATAGTCTAGGCAATGAAGACATAAACGTGAGAAAAAAACAACATTTTTTGGGAACAAAGGGGATTTCATTGGAACATGTAGGGAACCCCCTGCAATACAACATATTAAAAATTCCACCCTTAAACTCTGTGCTTACCCTTTTTTGGGGGCTAGAACGTTTAAGATTTGAAATTTTCGTGAATATTTCATCAAAATGCGACCCAAATGAAAAATATTTCAAATAAAAATTATCTCTCTATATATTAAAAACCAAAACTCCTCCTCCTCCCACCCCTCCAGGAAAAAAAAACTCCAAGGAGCCTGATATCTAAATCCCCGACTTCTTTCAAGGACATAAGTTTGAAGACATAACAGACATAATAAGACATAAAAAGACATACAATGACATAACTACCCATACAGCGGGTTGCCTACCTAAGAATCAGAAAAATTGCAGGAGCAGACCAGCTACTTTCAAGGACATAATCTGTTTTAACATAAAAGATCTCCAAGTTTTAATACATAAACGACATAATAAGACATAAAAAGACATAATCTCCAAGATCTCAAATCGCTGCGGATTGCCTACCCTGCCTCTTAATTGCTCAATTTTCCAGGGGTAGCCTACCCTCAGGAGGGGGTTCCTGGTTGTGGAGGAAGCTCCTGAAGGGGGAGGAGGGCCCCTGTGAGGGCGTGTGCTGTGGACGGAGATGGAGGCCCTGGGTGCGGCAGGGGGTTAAGATGAGAAAGAGGACCTGATGGAGGAAAAAGTCCTTGGTGAGAGAGGGGGCCAGGGAGAGAAATGGCCGTGGTGTGGGAGGGGATGGTGGCGGGGTGGGTTCTTGAGGGGGAGGGGTGGTTATGGTTGTGAGAGCTCGTGGGGTACATGAACAGAAATGAAGGCCATAGTGGTGTGGGCGTGGTCGGGGGGACGTGGTCCTAATGGAGGGCACTCGGGGTGGAAGAGGGTGATCGGGGGGAGACTAGGTGGAGGACTGGGTGATGATCGGAGGGATGAACGAAGGGTGCCATGTGGGGGAGAAACTGTAGACGGAGAAAGTCATGGAGTGATGGAGAGGGTAATGTAAAGAGATTAAGGCCCAGTTGGTGGAGGTTGGTTGAGGTGATTGATGGTTGTAGAGGTGAGGAGGAAGTCCAAGGGACAGGGCCTACCCTAGGGTGACCAGATTTGAAAATCAAAATTGCGAGACAAACATTTTTTTGGGGAATTTTTTGCCACTTGTCTCAAAATAGTCAAAATAAACATGGCAACATGGGTGTCATTTTACCGGGTTTAAAACGGTGAGTAATTTTCATCACTTTTGAACACATTAACCTTTGGTCATGCATATATCATTAAGAAGTACTCGTAACATTTTTAGTACATTAACATTACCAGCAGTTTCTTCGGTCTTTTTTCAATAATTTGTGAAAATTAGTATAATCATTCGTCATTTTTCGATTTCGGGACAACCGAAGACCTTATTTCGGGACGCAAAAATTGCCCTCAAATTTAGGGACAATCCCGGAATTTCGGGACGTCTGGTCACTCTAGCCTACCCGGATGTGCAGAAGGAAAGGGTTCGCAGGGGGGATACTGCGGAGGTGAAAGACCATAGGGTGGGCACTGAAGCCTCTGGTAGGAGATTATGGCCGTTTTGGGGGAGGAGTTTGTGGCTGAGGAAGGCTGCGACTGTTGAAGTTCGACCGTGGAGGCGCACAGCGACCGTGGTGAACAAGGGGGTCGTGGTGGAGGAGGAGGAGGAGGCTTGTGATGAAGGAAGGATGGAAGGGGGGAATTCATGGTGGAAGATTGAGGACCGCTGATAAAGGGGGAGCAAAAGAAGCGCAAAGCAAACCTCAACTCAGGAACAAAAGTTTTAGACCAAACACTGAGGACTGTGATGGTCGGACGAGGCGCGAAGCGGCCAGGGGGCGAAGCCCCCTAGTTCCTCATAAAATTTCCTATCAAATGGTGTACATATATGCTATTCTAGGTTAAATAGCATTCGAAATACACTTCGTTTAAAATTGATGATTTCCAGAATTCATGATTTTTGACATTTTCATGTCTTCACTTTGGCACATAGAAAAACTATCAAGAAACATTACTTTAAAGCGTTACTCTAGCACCCGTAACACTTCCCCGACACGAATTCAGTGGTTGACATTTCCATGGAAATTCATAATTTCTTCCAGCCCTTCCCTCGACACAAAGCCAGTCCATAGTCCGTATGATTTTTTTTCTTCCAGCCGTAGGTATACTTCAGAAAACCGTTACGCTCCCCCTCCCTCAACACGAAGCCAGTCCGTATGATTTAGTTCTTCATGGTCACAAGTCAGGTCACAAGTCAGTTCACAATTCAGTTCAGTGGTCTCTTCTAGCCATCTTCAGTATTCAATTTGGCATTTTATATGCTTTTACTACTGGGTAAACTTGAGCAAAAACAGTGACGCTTCCCGATACACTCTCCCGACGCGCTCCTGGTCCGAATATTCCCATGGAAATTATTTTTAGCATTTTATATGTTTTAGTATTTAGTATTTTATATGCTTTCACTACTGGGTATACTTGAACGAACATCGTAACGCTCCCCCATAACGCCTTCCACAACGCTCCTCCGATACACTCCTGGTCCAAATTTCCGTGAATATTATCATTTTATATGCTTTTACTATTGGGTAGACTTGAGTGAAAACCGTAACGCTCCCCCGTAATGCTCCCCCCGCAGACGGATCTGCAACTCCGGGAGAGCGTTTCCGTGTCTCAATTCTAATATCAACTTGTGAGCAATCGAGGTTAATATGAGGAAAAAGTCGATGAACCAGATGAAGAATGGAGTAGGAATTTAGCAGACCTAGATAATTCAGATGAAAGCTCGGCAGAAGAGTGGTCAGACCCGTAGCCAACGGGGTGCTAGGGGGTGCTAAGCACCCTCTAGCGCATGCCGGAGCCCCCCCCCCCGGCAAAATTTCGCGAATAAAAACGAATTCCTTATATTTTTCTCGCTAGTTTTGTTCAAAACTTTTCTTTCCACTGCATTTTAATGTTTATAAACTTGGCAACACTGATTTTGCTTTGAAAGATAGACGAATCGTGTGTTCGTCGTTCTATATATGTGACGTGTCACAAGAAAGGGGCTTGAGTGTCCAACCAGCAGTTTCAAACACACAGGCCGTTTTCTTGTGTCACATTACAATTCACAAACACATTGGTAGGCTCGCGATCCAGTTCACCCATTGAATATCGATGGCTAAATGCCTGTTTGAGAACTGATAACTTGATAAGTCCACAAAATAGAATTTTTTACTTCCAGAAGTTCGAAAATTGAATCGTTGTAAAAGTGTTAAATCTTTTTTCACGCGATATATTCAATTTTTCTTTCAATAATGGGTTGTCGGTAAGTTGAATCACCAGTATTGATTATTAATTTTGAGACCAAATACCTATCAGTGGCTAGCCAGGATTCTCCCCCCCCCCCCGGGGGGAGGGGCAAAATACGATTTTCAAGGGAGAAAAGTCTAGAATTGAGGTATTTTCTAAAAATCGCCGATATTAGAAGAGTATTTTATAAAAATAAAGGTAAAATTACTGCTCGAGCGAAAAGTTTCCGAAAAAAACGTGTTTTAGAGGCGAAAAATTGCTCATTTGGCATATTTTACATTCAATTTTAGGTGCCTTGGGGGCATTCGCCCCCTCCCCTAGCTACACCACTGCCTCGTAGAAATGTTCACATTATATACTATGTGTATCCACAAGTCCCCCCTCCCTGGTAAATAGTCAGCATCCCCTACCACAGATGGCCGGCTACAGGTTTACGATCAAAAAATGGGGAAAATTTTTTTTTATTCGCTAGTTCGCCTGTACTAACACCCTGGATTCGAACTAGCATAATGGTTATTTATTAACCGCATAACAACTGCACATCTGTGCCCTAGATTCCTTGTCGCACTTCCACCCCTCACCCGAGGAATGCACGTATTTATATTTTTCTTTTTCGATCGAGAAGACGGACGGCACCGGGGCCGCGGTCGCCACCGCCGCATCCCAAGAACGCCGCAAACGCCGACCAAATCACATCACTCCTTGAAAACGGCGTTAATTTTTTCGCCGTATCATAAACATAACAATACGAGCGGGGAAAGAACCGTTTTCTTCTTCTTCTTCTTTCTCTTTCTCTCTGCATAACATCGCGGTATCGAAACTAAAAGTGTTTTTAATTAAATAACCCACTGACCTATTTGCCGGATGACATTGGCACACTTTTGTTGTTGGAAAAACGGTAAGGCAACGAAACAACACACGTTATTACAAGCGTGATAAGTTTATAAGTCGAGAATTAATACGCCAAATCGAATAGTGGGGGCAGCACAATGTAAAGGGCACAGCCTTGTTACGTATATAGTTGGAAGAATCAACTTACTGATTATAATAAAACAAGTATACGGCCTGTCATCGTATTTGTATATGGGTACAGCCCTGCTGAAAATTTTTTTTTTAAAAAAAAAAAGGTAACACTGGAACACAGCCGGATCGTCTTCTTATCAATCGGGTGGTTTATTCTGAGCTACCTATAATGCACATGACTGCTTTTCGAGATAACAATAAATACGCGAACGGCGTCATAAATAGGGCACAGAACTAAACTAAGTCAAACCGTGTAAACAAACCCGCTGCCGTCATCGTTAGCTTATGAGCGTTGCGTAACCGCCGAGCGTGAAGATTCACGAATGCTGATATTGACAACCAAGA
Organism: Acanthococcus lagerstroemiae; assembly: GCA_031841125.1. NCBI lineage: Eukaryota > Metazoa > Arthropoda > Insecta > Hemiptera > Eriococcidae > Acanthococcus > Acanthococcus lagerstroemiae. Next base: position 39,749,170 of record CM063112.1, read on the forward strand.
AATAAAATTTTATACTCTAAAAAGGGGTCAAATATGCCCTTAAAATACGCTTTTATTTTCTCAAAATATGCCAAAAATAGGCTCGAAAAAAGCTAAAGACCCCAAAATATTCCCCATCACAACTATCGATATGGGGCTCGCTTTAAAGATAAAAGTTACCCAGACTCATTGATAACAGCGTCAACGTTATTCATTGGAAAATAAGAAAATTATAAATGATTTTGCCCCCACTATGTGTGCTACCTCTTTTTTCCTCTTTCATTTTCCCCCCTTAAATTTTGAAAACTATCATCGATATTGAAAAGTGTTTTGAACAAAATTTGTTCTACACTGAATTCTTTATAACAATGGTCGTATGTGTAAATATGTATGTTTTTTGGTATCTGCTTTCTGTCTCGCGCATGGGGGGTTGAAATTGACTAGTTATCAGATTACACTTCAACACAGACCTTGTGGGAGACAACTCACGTTTGACTTATTTTATTCCTCAACGCGACGGGAGGGGGGGGGGAGAGGATGAATAGATTCGATCTGAAGTTTTACTGGAGCTGATTTACCACCATCATCATCATTAGTCATTATTAGCAGTAAGGTCTTCCTCTGTGTGTGCTACCTTGGCATGGGGAGAGGGCTTAAAAAAACAGGTTACATTTATCGGCATGCGAAGGAATAATGAACGCACGCGAAAAAAGAGGGAAAACACAAACATGTAATTCAAATAAACGCGGAAACAATAAGTTCACGATAAAAGAAAAGGATAAACAGGGGGAAAACGTTATTGAACGCTATGGTTATTGTATGAAACGAAAAGAAAAAGTTACACGACATTTCTTGGCACGCGACAGTGGCGTAGCTAGGGGGTTTCCAAGGGGGGGGGGCACAATAAAGTTTAAAGGCAGAAAACTTTGAAAATTGAGGTATTTTTAAAAAACAGTTCACGAGCCTGAAAAATGTGAAATTTATCAATTTTTTCTTCAGAACGAATAAATTACCTATAGATTACAATAAATACTTTATATTTACATTTTTTTCTTTCTTTCTTTTCCTTTAATTTGGATGACACGCATAACTTTAGATACATTTCGGTGGAAAATGATCATACGAGATTCAACTGTAAAATACCTATTAAAATTTAGGCTTTGACTTGAAAGCCGAATGCAGGTCTCTTAACACGGGATGATTTCGCAATCACGGGGTGACTTGGCACTAATATATGTCTTTAATACTCCCAGGTGGACGAGGGAAATATAAAACATGTGGCAACACTGATACGGAACTAGTTCTAATGTAAGATATTGTAGCTATCCTGTAAAGCCAATTCAGTGTAATTCTACTATTTCTAGGCAGCGTTACCACATCGTTTGTGCAGAGCTTCAAGAAGTGTATCAAAATTACATTACTGCAGAAGCAGGGCTATCAACTTAGGTACCTTTGGTTAACTTTCCAATTGGTAAAAACCTGAAAAGAAACATGAAAGGGGTGACTTTGCACAGAACTGTTTATAAATGTTAAGATGGTCGTTATTTTCAAAATGGAGTTTGGGGTGCAGGACCCCTTCATTCCGTTCATTTTTGTTTTTAAACAAAGCAAAAAAAAATTGAAAGTATTAACCCGTGTCGCAACTTGAACAAAGTTTACTGAGATTTACGTTCCATGAAAAAACTTTTATAATTACAATTTTCGCTATTAATGTATTAATTAAGCATTAAATATTATTTTTTACTCGATTTAGTGTGAAACATCATTTTTAGGTGCTCCTCAGTTCATAGTAGGTTCACTGGAAAAGGCAATACTCGCCAATTTTGTTATTTTAATACGCATAAGTGCCCAGGGTCCCTTTGCCTTCCTGCTCTGTGGAAATGCTGAGGTTGCTGATGGGAGGCGCCTGGCTTAGCGCTCACTGGTCTTCCTGGGGGTGGGTCTGCGTTCTCCGGGGTCTTCTGCCTATAGTGAGTTCAAGGGGGGGGGGCTGCTAGTCTTCACATAAAGGCTGTAAAAAATATTGTATTGCAATCCTGTGTTTTATATCAATCGTCTAAAAAGTACACATTTTATTTTACCTACCAATTTTTTGGATTGAGACTGTTAAAGTGACTTCTAGTTGCGCGTTTTACCAATACCGTTCCATAAAATTTTATGTAGTTCTAATTTTTTGTACAATTTTTTTGGATAAAGCCCAAGTTTCAGAGCCATATGTTAAGAGTTAGGAGCACACACGCATTGAAGATTTCGCTTTTTGATCGAAGTGGAAAGGAACTTTTGAAAATGAATTTTAGAGACTAGAATTTGTTCCAAGCAAGGGTTATTCTATGTTCAATTTCCTCCTCTTGTGATTTGATGCATGAAATTTTTTGGCTCAAATATATTACGCTTTCTACTCCTTTTATTTTTTCTTCGTTAATTTCAATGTCGTAAATTCTGTTTTGGGTATTTATTACTTCAGTTTTGGACAGATCCATGCTAAGACTTGCAGTCAGCCCGTTTCTGTTCAGTTCTCGTATCATGTCTTCTAATTCTTCTTTGTTGCTTGCTATCAGCACTACATCGTCAGCGAAGCGTAAATTATTTAAGTGGTCTCCGTTAATTTTTATACCCTTATCCCCAGTTTAAATTTTTGAACACTTCCTCAAGACCATAGTTGAACAATAATGGAGATAAGGGGTCTCCCTGCCTTACTCCTCTGTGGACCGGAAAATAATTTCCAACTACATTTGTTACAATTCTACTTTCTAGCCCCTCGTACACTTCCTTAATAATTTTGATGAAAGTTTCCGGAACCCCTTGATTTTTAGTGCTGATGGTAAAAATTTGTGGTTAAGTGAGTCCAAAGGCTTTGGCAAAGTCTATGAAGGCCAGATGAAGTTTAATCTGGTATTCGTTACATTTCTCGATTAACTGATTAATGGCGTGGAGATGATCCGTTGTGGAGTAAGCCGGCTGAAATACCGCGTGTTCTTTGGGTTGAATTAGAAAAGGTTTTTATCCTACGTAAACAAATTGGGAGGGGCACGTGCCTCTCGTGCCCCCCTCTCCCCCGAACGCTACACCACTGGCACCCGAAATAATAGAAATAATAAGACTAAGTAAAATGAGGTTTAAATCAGTAAGGCCTTCTTCACCAGGGCTGGTCGACTTCTCTCTTGTGTTTCTGTCTGAGAGGGACAGTCTATGCAGCCGCGGGTACCACCATCTTTTTCTGCCATATGTTAACGCTCAAGGACTACTTGCACACAGTCATGTACTGAGTACCTAATGAACACTTATTCCTTGTACTAAAGCCCTATACATACGAGTGAAGACATTACCGCCATTTTGGCTCACACCGCGCCCATAGATGCCGAATTGACTACGCGGTACGCTCCGCATAGTCGGATTCGGCATCCACGGGCACGGTGTGAGCCAAAATGGCGTGTCTTCACTTATATTTATAGGGCTCTACTCTTATGTACCCTGCTACTTAAATTTACCCTTTCAAACACGTCAAATTATGGTCGGCTGTTTGTAGTTTTATCTCGTTAGAATATTATATTTCTTGTCAAAACCTGCTAAAAAATGTCTTGTGTGCGTTATCGCGTGGATCACATATAAGAAGTCGTTATCTTCAACTTTTTCCCTGTGTGTTTCTTTTGCATGCAAACATTCTTCTTTCGCGTGCGATTATATATTCCCCAAAAAATTAAAAGCACACAGGAGAAGGAAAACTCCGACAGATAAACCCTGATCAAATCAAGGGGAAACTACATCTGTATTTTTCTTTGGGGGTGAGTCCACACCACAACAATTATGATGACAACTCACAAGGCAAATAATAATTCCGGACGTAAAAAGTCTCAAATTCGGATGCCCGGGCGGAGACTACCTAGTGAGAAACTATCAGAATTGAGAATAGGGACATGGAATGTAGGGACACTAAATAAAGTTGGCAAATTAGAAAACTCAAAGAATGAGAAGAAAAAATTGAAGTTAGATATGTAATTGGAATTAGTGAAGTGAAATGGCCAGAAGAAAATGATTTTTGGACGGCGAAGTATAGAATAATTAATACAGCAGCGAAAAGAGGGCAAGCCGGCGTAGGTATTATTCAGTGGCGTGCATTCCAGGCAAGCAAGGTAAGCGCCGCTTACCCTTAAAATTCCGGAGAAAATAAGTTTTCATATACAATATCAACTTCAACTTGTAACAAATAAAAGATAATGAAACATTGGGCAAAACAGAGACTGACGTTTATGCTTAAGTAATAAATTCAGGGGAGATACGAGAGGATATAGTTGAAACAGAAGCGTATACTGTTAGGCGTTCGGCAATCCTCGTACATGTTCGTATAGGCCAGCGAGCGAGGTGTGCGCAGGATCTATAGCTTCTTTTCCACACTGCATGCAACATTGCACGACTACCCCCCGCCACCAAGCAAATTACCAACACAAAAACACACTAGTGCTTTCAACGCGACGAAACCTGTGCACTGGGTTCTGTTCTGGAAGCGCTTTGAGTCTAGCTTGGCTCGACTTAGCGACACACAAACGTCGAAGTATTTCAGTTAAACGTGATTATGTTCTTCTATTTGTTTGAATGCTCTGTTTTCTGTTGTTGTTTTTTTTTGCCCACAAAATGTGTATTCCAGATCTTATTGAAAACCTTTCGCGATTTACTCTTGATGAACAATTAGAAATTATTAATGGTGGCAAGCCTAAACCAGAATTACCATTTTTAAAAACTGGGCAAAAGAAAGGTGGTTCGATTTTTACTGGACATTTTCACACATCGCAATAGGAATACATTTTGTGGTTAACCCATTGTGAAGATGGTGGAAAACTGTTTTGTTGGCCATGTCTATTATTTGTCACAGAAAAGGACAAATGCATATGGAATGACCCTACACAGGGATACAACAACTTGAATAATTTGATCAATGCCCTTTTGTAGTAGCATGTTTCATACTTTTATTCTGAGTTTTACTTTACCTCTATGCTCAGGGACATATGTAGGAATCTTTCACTCAGCAGTTGAGAAACTTTACCATTTTCAGTCAGGCGGAATTGGGAAAATCCAACACGTCAAAAGGCTTTTCTTGCTTTAATACTTGGGAACTGAGTTGAGAAGTTGGTGGAAAATTGGAAAATTCCAATAAGGCAGCAGAGGTTTTTTTTTTTTTTTTTTTTTGCTTTGATACTTCTTGGGACTTTTGAGTTGAGTCAGTTGGGACTTTCACAATTTTTGCCCCCCCCCCCACAGGAAAACTCTTTGGTACATCCCTGTCTACACTTATCGCTTACCTCCTAGAAAACCTCACCGCATGCCACTGGTATTATTATGAATAAAAGTGTAGGGAATGGAGCAGTGTTCCCACATGTGAAAAGAAAAATTTTGCTATAGATGAACAAAAATTCTACTTTATTCTGCTAGCGAGGCGTTCAATTTTGCCATTTTCTTCGCTGTCGCATAAATGTTATACATTCTGCTAAAACTTAGTCAAATTTTCCTCAACTTCATATTCTTCTTCTGTACCTATTATTTTTTGAAGCACGTGTAACTAACTAAACATGGAGAGCGAGATGCTCAAGTTTGCAAATGATATTGTCCTAATATTAGCTGAAAGAAGTATTGATTTGGACAACATTTTAAATGGAACAGAGGAGATGTAGAATGTACAATACTGGATGAAAATAAATAAAAATAAAAAACTAAAGTAATGGTATGTAATCGATGTGAACATGACAGCTTATAAATGAAAATCAGCCAGAAAAAATTGAGGAAGTACCTAAGCGAATTTTGCTACTTATGGAGTAAAATAACAAAAGATGGAAGGAGTAAAAGGGATATTAGTAGCAAAATAGCACAAGCCGAATTAGCATTTTATCAAAAACGTAATATTTTCAAATCAAACATAAAACCGGAAATCAAAAAATTATTCTTGAAAACTTATGTTTGGAGTGCAGCCTTGAATGGATGAGAAACGTGAACCATTGGAAACCCAGAGAAGGACCGAAGCTTTTGAGATATGGTACTGTAGGCGGATACTTAGCATCAAATGGACGGATAAGGAAAGAAATGAGGAGGTATTCAACAGAGTAGGAAGTAAAACGAATATTTAGAATTGTCTGAAGAGAAGAAGAGATAAATTAATAGGGCATAATTTGAGGCACCCAGGAATAATACCACTGCTGCAAGAAGGAAGAGTGGAAGGAAGAACTGGGTAGGTTGGCAAATATTTCAATGTTCAACATATAATCAAGGATGTCAAATGCGTTATTACGAAATGAAAGAACTTGCACAAGATAGGGAGAAATGGAGAGCAGCATCAAACTGGTCGTAAGACTGACAACCTTATCATCAGTGGATAAATTGATAATTAATAAGATACTCACTATACCACATTCACTATCACGTTTAGAGAAATCAGTAAGTGAACATACCTGCAACAGAAAAATTTCAGATATATTAATGACGAGCTACAGCATGGGTACAGGATGGTCATTAAAAAAGTTTGAACACTGACCAGCAAATTTTTCTCATGGGACATCTTCATTACAAATGTTTTTGAAATTGGGAAGATCGAAGTAAGGGTGAAAGAAAAGAATTGGTCAGGGTCGCAAAGATTCCAGTACGTTCAACAGATTATCGAGGAGGTCAGATGTTGAGTTATTTTGAAATAAAGGAACTCGCATAAGATAGGGAAAAATAGAAAGCTGCATCAAATCAGCCTTAAGAATGATAACCTCATCATCATTGATAACGTATCTTCTATGTTCTCTCCCCCCCCCCCAAATTTATGTAATGGTCGGATTTTTTTTCTTCATATTTTCGTTCGTACATTATATTAGTACAAAATAAGTCAGGCGGCTCTATTAGCCAGAAACCGTCGAACACATAAATAGTTCGAATTTTCGACGGTACAAAAATGTCATTATTACAAACTAACCATCACCGCTCACGGTGATGAACCGACAGCCAAGGTCTCGTCCGCTGGACAAACATACTCGTTCTGGAAACTTTTCCTCCTGCTAGTTATCATGTATACGATGTTTGAATTATTATCTAATTTTTCATTTGTCACCTTTACACGCGAAGCGCCCAAAACTATAACAATCAGGGACCCGGAACCGGCCTAAAAACCAGAGCCGCTCCGAGCTGGTTCCGGCTCTGGAGTAAGTTTGAATTTAACTTCAACTCCGGATAAAATTTTCGATATTGGCTCCGGCGAATAATTCTGTATTGAACTCCGGGTCCAACTCCGGTAAATAAGTATTATCGGGCTCCGGTTCTGGCAACTGGGGCCATGAAATCGAAAATTCACTTTTGTTCCGCCTCTGCTTTTTGCCAGAGAGAGAGGGGGCCGACTGGTCTATAACGCCATTCTCGCTTGCGGAAATTCACTCTTCAAAGGGTGAAAAAAAGTATGTTACATGTAGCAGTGTTGTACACAGGGTGTTTCATTAGCCCCCTCTTTTATTTTTGATCGCGAAGTCGGACCCTGACCGGACGAAAGTGGATCTTCAAGTGACAAGGGATAGTTTCTTGTAGAAAAATCGAATTCTTCCTTTACCAAAAGATGGGATCGAACGTACCACCAATAGGCTGGTCTGAAAAAGATTTTCTTCGAAAAGTTGCGCTCACGAGGACCTTGTCCAGCCTTCCAGCTTCAAATTCCACATTATTATCACATGAAAGTAAGTCTACATAGTAACCGGGATCTGCGAAACCACTGAACTCGATTTTTTGACGTTAAGGATCCGGGACCATATGAATCGGTGAGAACGAAAATGGGGAAAGTCAAAAATTATGGTTTATCGGGGTACTGAAGTATCGCGAATCTACTGGTGCAGTTGAAATTTCGCGAAACCGCCGGGAAAGCGCTTTGTGACAACGTCGCACTATCGCGTTGAGAACCAAAAGGGGTCAAGTCCAATGCAATTCCGTTAATGTTCATCTGTGCCTGTATTCTTTACTGATATAGGCTAGTAAACATACCGTTTCGCTATCTTGAAAAGCGATTTACTAAACATTTTATAACTCTCAGGGACTTTGGTCAGTTCAAGCGGGATCAACGCTACAGTGATGCATTTAAATATAGGAACATGTTCCATTCGATTCCCTGCGAAAAGAGAAAAAAGAGGTGTTTGATGGAATTAATTGCAGCACAGCTGAAACTTGGTACGATTTTTTAGTACCCTCTTTGGAAAAGCTCCGTGATTTCCCCCCTCCCCCGGTGTGAGCATCACCCTCCCAGAGTCCAAAAAATGCCCCCAGAAACAGTTTTTGGCTTGTATCTAGCTTAAAATTGAGTTATAGGTAAAAATATTCGTTAACAAAATTAAAGAGCGTGAAATTCTGTACAAAAATGATATCTATGTTTTTTTTCGTGAATCCAATGTCAATCAAGATAATCGGAGTTCAAGATCACACGAGCATGTAAATATGGAGTAACCTACAACGTACGCGGTATACGAACGCTGAAATAATCGCGAAAACACATGACTGGATGCATAGAATGTCACATGATATAATTTCAATTTATTATCTTTATTATTATAAGAATTCATCTTCATCCAAATCTACATGTATACAATTTTCTGTGTTTAAACAACCTACTCTACAAACGCTACAGCAACCACAAGCTCGTGATCTCGATGCGGAAAACCTAAGTTCGTGTAAACCCTCTCGAGACCCTTGGAAAATCGACCCTCATTAGCCCTGTCTCAACCCGGTATGTTTCCCCTCCAGCAGCCAATCAGAGCGCTCCATTCGAGGAGAGCCATCAGGTTAGCCAATCACAGCGCTTCATTTACGTGCAGCCCTCTCACTACCCGAGCTATACACTGGCGTTGAGATACCCGTGCTATACCCTTTATGTATGCCCTTTGTAGACCCGTCGTATAGCCCCTCTGTACGCCTCTAAGTATCCCCTTTGTAAACTGTCGTATAGACCCTCTGTATACCCTTCATGTATGCCCTTTGTAGACTCGTCGTATAGCCCTCTGTTTCCCCTTGCATGGAACCCCTTTGTAGTTGTATATTACTTTGTTTCCCCCTTCATGAATCCCCTCCGTAAATCCGGGTAGATCCCCTCTTGTAATTCAGACACATATGGGAAAGGATGATGGGCTCTCAGCCAGTTAAAAGAAGTTCGAACATCCCTTCTATCATGCTGCACTCGTGATTCCCTCAATTCTTTATGCTGAGCACTCGTTTCTGGTTGACAGTTTGTGAACTTTCCCCAACCTTAGCAAAGATGAAGCATATGACAGGGGCGCTGAGAATCCACTGCTGCAAAACGTTGGAGATAACACCGCGTCGATGAATCAGTCCGCCTAAACTCTTCATAATTCGCATGAGTGTTTGTTCGATTCGCGTTTGGACGCTAAAGAGTCGCTCTCTAGCGGCCTAATGAAATGCGGCGCGCTGATTGGTGTATTTGGACGAAAAGATGATCAGAAACAAAAATGTTCTGCAAAAAAACTCAAGTTGGGCTCATCTGAAAGGAAATGATAAGGGCTGACACTTCAGTTCTCTTCAATACTGAAAATGCTAGAGCTCATTTCATCTGTACATGTTTTTGTGATAAACATACCCTGATCATCTTTTCGTCCACTACACTAGCGCACCTACAGGAGTGTCCAAACACCAATAGTCATGTCGCTCCATATCTATTGTCTGTCTTCTTCAATCCGGTTTCTAAAACAAGCTGGTCCATCTAGTACAGGGATTTAAAATTACAGCGTTCAACTCTTCTCGCCGAGTTCGGCGTTCGTATACCGCGTACGTTGTAGGTTACTCCATATTTACATGCCTGTGTGATCTTGCACGCCAATTATCTTGGTTGGTATGGGATTCACGAAAAAAACAACAACAACATAGGTATTATTTTTGTAGAGGATTTTACGCTCTTTAATTTTGGCAAAGAATATTTTTACCTATAACTCAATTTTAAACTAGATACAAGCCAAGGACTGTTCCCGGGGGCACTTTTTGGACTCTGGGAGGGTGATGCTCATACCGGGGGAGAGGGGGACATTACGGGGCTTTTCCGAAGAGGGTACTAAACAATCGTACCAAGTTTCAGCTGTGCTGCAATTAATTCCATCAAAAATGCTAATTCCTCTGGACTAAACCAAAATGAGCTAAGTCCATTTTCTTTCAGGAGGTACATCTCCGGTGCACCTGAAAATTCGTTTTTTCGTAATCGCCTTAAAAGTCGTGTCTTGTGGTCCTCTCTCAAACCCTAAGACAAGTTTCACACAATTTTCGCGTTTTCGAATAAATCAGTTTTTTTTTTTTTGAAAAATGCAAAAGGTGGACTTTCCCCCTTTTGGTACTCATTAATTCACATATAATTACATAATTCGTAACAATCACCCTTTATTACTGAAATTGAACTGATAAATCTTCTGGTAACACTAAACCGATAAGAGTGACAGGCCCCTCTTATCAGCGCAATCTTGATGGTACGTAATTATTACAGAGCGGTAATTTACAGATAATTAAAAGAGCTTGCCAACACTAAATATGCCACGTCTGAAACAAAAGACGGGATCCCACTGAACATGCGCGCCAAAGGAATCCTTTTGCACACAAAAGCGTGGTTTTGTCTTTCTTTGATCATTAACGATCATCGGTCTAGAAGGGAAGCGAGGTGGTCACTTCAAAAACCCTGCTTAAGGGCAAATGCGAACTTAACTGGGTGTCTCGCGAAAAGCGAGGACAACTATCGCGTTAAAGGACGCCGGCGGCCGCTCTCGCCTTAACTGGGTTAAAACTTGGAAAGCGTCGGGATCTCCGCGTCCAGCATACTCAAGCTCGCCGGCAAATCGATAAACCCCGGCTGAGCTTTCCAGCCCAGCTAATTCTCACTTTCACTCTCGAATATTTCTGAACACACACACACACGTATATATTTCATTCACCTACCGCAATGCAAATTCGAGAACCTTAGCATTACCGACACGGTGGTGGCCGGGTAACGTTTCAACCAGCCAACCTGTTGTCTTCCAGGTGACACACTTCTCTCGCGTGAGAACTTTTCCTTTTTTCTCTACTTTTTTTCCCCCCTGGAAAATGACATTTGTATACAGCCGAATGAACTCGCAATACACCGAGATAGAGAAAGACAAAAAACAAACAAAAGAAACGTACAACTGACACACGGAATTTAGAAACTGGTAGCAGGGGGTCGAATACGCTCCGCACATTTTTTTTTTTTGGCTTTTTATTGTATTTCTACAGACTGCAGTCAATTTAGGGGTGGTTAATAGGTTACAGGTTCGCGGTAAAACCGAAGGTGAACCATCCCCAGCCCAAACAAACGATCACTCTCTCATGTAGACCCTTCATTTTGTATGTATATGTGTTTTCTTTCTCTCCTTTTTCAGCTGACCTACTTCGGCGGCCGGTCAGTTATAATTTACTATTGCACAAAACAAACGCGAAATTATCAAAAAAATATCGCTTTTTTTACCTTTTTTTTTCCCTGCAAGGTAAACATATTACACACTAAATATTTCGCTCAAGAGTAATTTATGTGGCGGGTTATGCGCGCTCATTTGGAACGCCGCTGCCGCGCCGATTATCGGCCCCGGAGGTTGAAATTTCCGGGCCGCCGAACTAGCTCGAGACCGGGATGGGTGTTCGGCGGGCTCGTCGTGCACAAAATCAAAATGGCAACACCGAAAATTTGGTTCAATTTTTTTTTCATTCGCGAACTAGATGTGCCCACGCTTACCCGTTTCTAACACAAGGCTTAACCGAAACAAAAAATTGCAAAAAATTAGCCGACCGGCAACGTGAAATCTTATGGGATACCAAATTTGTACAGCATACCTTGGGGCAGAACCACGAGTGCCTTATAAAATCATCGAAATTCTCAGCTACTCATATGGTTGCTCCGAAGCCTATATGAGGACGGACACGAAGGATACAAAGTTTCCTGTCCAAAGGGGTGTAAAACACGGGGATCCTTTGTCTCCGAACCTCTTCAACAGCGTACTGGAGTAAATTTTTAGAACTTTGAATTGGGAGGGGAAAGGGATGAAAGTTCAGGGTCGCTGGTTAAACCATCTAAGGTTTATGGTAACCTTCGAAGCTCGGAGATTATCAGGCATCTAGGGACACCCAGGAGAACAGGGTAATACCATTGCTTGGCCGCGACTAGCTTTGGACGGATCTGCAGGGTGAGCAGGTAAGACACCACTGAGCGTATAGTTTCGGATGCGTGTAGTACTCCGAGGTAACTTACCTTGATGTGTACCTCGAAACTGAAGAATGTCTTAGACCGGGTAAATAACGTGAGAGCCTTGATGAGTACCTCGAAATTGAAGAATGTCTTAGACCGGGTAAATAACGTGAGAGAGACGAGAAACATTTTTTACACAAGTTTATTAAAAAACTTTTCCAGCACCGCCCGACCAATTTTCCTCGTCAAGCGCTGTCCTCCTCCCAACTTTCCCCCCTGTCCCCCTCTTCACGGAGTAGATGATCAGCCGAGTTCACTTCATAGACATAGGAAAATTACATAGATTGGACAATAAATATGTAGATACTTCGGAAAATAATCTCCAAGAATTCCGGTGGAGCTTCGTGCCAGACACGGTTCAACGTACCGCCATTAATATTTTCAAGGATTATTCGGAAAGTACAAACAACAGGCGAAAATTTTCCACTTAAAAATTGTTCTTTAAATTCTACACCAGAAAGGTATAGTATCAGTTTTTGATAACTGCCCCCAAAATGTCCTAAATAAGGGACTTGAAGGACCCAATCACTTCAAAGTTGGTACGGAAGTGTGGCTGACCTTCTTGATTAACATACGGACAGTCTCCACGAATTCCGGTGGAGCTTCATCCCTCATAAGGCTACACTCTCCAAAATCAGTTTTCCCAAGAACTACTCCGGGTTGAAGAGGCTACAAGTCTTCGAAGTTTGAAAAATCGAATTTTCACTGCGAGTCCGATCACTTGAGTAGTACATTGAAAAGGTAAAAAAAATTACAATGTTCAAGTCTATTTCATCGGCGATGATGAAATTTCAAAAAAAAAAAAAAAAAAAAAAAAAAAAAGATAAACTCACAATACGGTGAGATTTTTAGTATGGTGTGGTGGGACGTATGGCGATGCACGCATGCCAAAGTGGCTCCTATGACACCGCACCCCCGGCCACAGAAACTACCCTTTCAAGATTTTTATTATGTAACCACTTATCAGAAAAATTTCAAGTGCTATCCGAAAGTGTGATGTGGTTTGGTTCGCATTCACTATACGCGCAGATTTCATTTCGGTGGCAGAAATATTTAATAGAACCATGGTATCTCCAAAGCCTACTAGATGCCACCGCCGCATTTCAATGCCCTAATCTCGACAAGCTTGCCGCCAATCTTTCCCCGTTTTCATCCTTTACAACTCGCGCCATCTCAGACCAATTTTTCCGTCTTAATTTCCCTGGACAATTCCGCCGACCTGCTTTGCCTCGCTGTCGTCTCCCCTTGCAAGCCCGGCCTGGAAAATACCGAAAAAGGTGCACGAAACCGAAGAAGCACAGCCGAAAAATCCGATTCTGTGGATGAAAAATTAAAACCCGTGTAACACGACGGCGGTGGCAAGCTGGCCCATAAAAAAGGTACCTAATCTACGCCGACTTCGCAACGTCCCAGTAAACACACCCAGTTCAACTTCAACTTACAAGTCTAGTCCAAATTTCGGAAATTCCAAAAATCTAGCGACTGCTCCAGCCTTAATTCTGGAATGGCGAGAAATGAAAATTCAACGAGAACTCGTTCGCGAAATAAAGGGAACATCGAGCGAGGAAGTTATCTGCAGAACCTTATGTATCTTTTCAAATGATAACACTTTATTGAACACACACTGACTGGATCCCACAACCCCACATACTTTTAGAATCTTGTCAACTGTCAATGCTACAAAGGGAAAATAGTTAGTTATCACCAACCCTGTAGGGCTTGGAAAAACAATATCACTCTATCATTAAAAAATTCGGTAAGACTTACGGTTGGCAATACAGAAATTTTTCTAACCGGAAGAAAACTGTCTTCGCTCACTTTGAGCACCCTTAGCTCTTGACTTCCGATACCGATCTGACTCTCTTCTAACTCAAACAACAGTGACGTTAGGGAAGTTCGCCATAAGAATTTCAGCTCGCAGATGGTCAGTTACAGTCGATCGGAGCTCCAGAAAACGCCATTTTATCAAGAACAAAAAACACAATGCGACTCTCAACTCGCGTCCCTAATGGTCTGAGTGGCCCATCTTCGAACTTGATCTTCATTTTTGTGAACATTTTAAAATTTCAGTTTTTAACTCAATTACGGCTCTCGCCAAGGTCGGATGTAGCTCGGAACAAATAAAAAATTATACACATTACAAATATTACATACAGTGCACTTAGTTTGCCTATAAAAACTGAATTCTATCGCAATGACGAGCGTTAAAAAAACTGGTTTAAAAAAATCAACTATTTTTGATCAATTGATTTTGTAATTACTTTCAGTTGATTTATAATTTTCTTTATAACTGGATGAAAAATATTTGTTAAATTACCTAATCAATTATAATTAGTGATTTTTGACAAATCCATCAGCGTGGTTTCATTATTCTCAGTTAATCAATTTTGATCATTTGTGATTAATTATCATTAATAATTTTTGAACAATCAATCTTAATTATTTTCAATTGATCAACTTAATTTTGTTTATTAATCCAACTATTTCTAATTAATTCATTTCAGTCGTTTTCAATTCATCAATTTTAGTTGTTTTTAATTAATTAACTTTAAATGTTCCTAATTATTACAAGTTATCTGTTTTTGATTTATTAATATTTTAATTAGTTTTAATTAATCAATTTAAACTGTATTTAATCAATCTGATTTAATTGTTTTAAAGTAATTTACTTCAATTATTTTTGATTAATCTATTTTATGGTCTTTCATTAATTAATTTCAACTGTTATTAATTAAACAGTATTAGTTGTTTTTGATTAATTAGGTTTAATTATTCTGAATTCATCAATTTTAATTGTCTTTAATGAAATAATTTCAATTGTTTTTGATTTATCAGTTTTTATTATCCTTAATTCATCAACTTGAATTGTTTTTATTAGTGAAATTCAGTTGTTCAGAATGAATTAATTTCAATTATTTATGATTACTCCATTTTTATAATTTTTAATTAATTAATTTTATTTGTTTTTAATTTATTAATTTTAATTGATATTGAATAATTTATTTTTATTGTTTTAATTTATTAATTTTAGTTGTTTTCAATTAATCAAATTTATGTAATTGTTTTCAATTAGTTTTATGGTTCTTAGTTGTTTTTGATTAACCAATTTCAATTGTTCTCAATTCATTGATTTAAATTGTCCTTAATTAATTATAATTGCCTTTGACTAATCAGTTTTTATTGTTTTTAATTTATTGCTTCAATCTGTCTTTAATCAATCAAATTTAATTGTTTTTAATTTATTTAATTTATTTGATTACAAAATTTTTATAATTTTTGATTAATCAACTTAGATTATTATTAATTAATTAATTTATTTATTCTTTTATTTGTATTAGAAATAATTATTTTCAATTTTTTCAGAATAATTAATTTTTATTGTTTTAATTCATTGATTTAAATTGGCTTCTATTAATCAAATTCAATTACATGGATATGTCTACCGATAAGGGAACATTTGTTCTTCTTTGCAACTCCATAAATGAGGAGTTATCTGTCAAAATAGCGCTTGTCATATAGGATTCCCATATGTCAAGCACATATGGGATTCCCATATGTCAAGCGCCCTTTTGACAGATAACTCCTCAAATATGAAAGAGAGCATGTCTTAATATTGAACGATGATTCAAATCAAAACTACATATATGTTTTTAGATCATAAATAAGCGTCCGGAAGCATTTGGAAATGCTCTCTTTCATATTTATGGACTTGCAAAGAAGAACTAATGTTCCCTTATGGAGTTTTCCATGTAAAATGAATGTAAACAAAACAAGCTGGACCCCGATGACTGCAACTGGCTGGAGCAGCTGCGCAACAGTCCTCCACATGATGTCACCGTGAAAAGGTCTATTCTGACGCACAATGAACTTCATTTTAATTCACAGTTCAGTTCAGTGATGCGTATTGCGTGAAGTCAATCAGTATGATTTAGCTCTTCATGGTTACAATTCAGTTCAGTGGTCCACATATCCATGGAAATTATTTTTCTTTCTAGCCAGGTGCTCACTGATCTTGATCTTTGTTGTGCGCTGCAGTCTGCAGCCGATTAATTTGCAATGCTTAAACGTTTGGCATCTTACAGCCATGGATATACTTGAGCAAAAACTGTAACGCCCCCCCCCGGACACGTTCGACGCTACTCCCGATATTCTTCCAGCTAAGTGCTCATTCTTCTTAATCTTTACAGCGCGACTGCAGTGACTGCAGTCCGCAGCCACGTTGTTAATATAAATTTTCACGGACATTTTCAATTAATTCATTTCAATTATTTTGGAATATACAATTCTTATGGGTTATGATTAATCTTTATTGTGTTAACTTGAACAATTTTAATTGTATTTAATCAATTAATTTTCATTGTTTTTAATTTATTAATTCTAATTGTTTTTTAACTAAACAAAGTGAATTGTTTTTAATTTACTAATTCTAATATTATTTTTTAATTGATTAATTTTTATGGTTTTCAATTCATCAATTTTAACAGAATAAATTCCAATGGTTTTCAATTTACCGATTTTAATGATTTGATTATGATTAATTGGTGACCACATAACAACATTAAGCTTCTCAACTCAGTTACAACTTTTGCTATTGTCAGGCATAGGTCAAATCAATCAAACAACAAAAAAATTAATACTAAATAAATATACACATTGATTTTTGTTATACTATAGGTATACAAGAATAAGGATTAAGGCGCCTCTTGATAGATTTCCGAGATCAAACTTTTTTTTGCTGTCACAAGATTCTAATTGCCAACTCCTTTTCCTCAGGAAATTGCAAATCGCAAGCATTGCTTAAAAGACTACACAAATGTACGCAAGGTCCCCTTTCAAGCGGGTAGAGTATATCAAGTCGCGACCAAAGATACAATCTTTCACAATATCTCACTTTTCACTGCATGCATGAAAAGATTGAGATGTTTCAGAAGAAGTGACTATTGATGAACTTGGTCACCAAAAGGTCCGACAAATCAAAAAGGTACAACGGTCGCAACAGAACAATACAGAGGGTAGGGTTCGAGCCCACGTAGCAATTTGCTACATTTCGACCGAGGCCGAATTTTCGGCAAGATGAGAAGAGGGCTAAGACAGCCATAACAGCCTTCCGGACGTTTCTGAAGTAATGCTCGAATGGGCTGATTCCAGTGCTCGGGTTGAGAGTAAATTAGAAGAAAAAAGAGACCTTTCATGGTGACGTCATGAAGAGGACTGTTGCGCAGTTGCTCCAGCCAGGCGCAGCCATCAGGACACGAGAATTTTTTAACACGATCGTCGACAAGCGACCATATCCCCATTTGTAATCTCTAGAGAGCTGATGAGAAATCATCTAGTTCCCAAGGGGGGGGGGGGCTGCGTATCACCAACTTCGGTATATCTAAGAATAAAATATCTTCACGTATATCCACGGATGGGCCAGATAATACGATATTAAGATGAATAAGACTAAAGAGATCATTATTAGACTCGTGACCTTTTCTTGATTTCCAAAATGATCAAAGATCAAAAATACTACAATAATCGGGCAAAATCAAGATCTAAAGATCGACATATCTTCTGTACGATTTAAAATCAATTTTTCCAAAATAATCTTTTGTTTTGAATCCGTGATCTTTAACGATTTTTTTAATGATCTGCATACCTCGATCTTAAATCACTTGATTTATAAACTTGTTCATCCCTGAGTATACCATTTGAAAACGCTCTAGTCCGCTGAACTTACTGTTAAGCGAATTTGAAATTCCCCCATCCGTCGCATAGTGGGTCAAATGACGTATTCGACCGAGCACTATAATACGAAAATTTCGATCTACGTACCCATTTCCAGGTATTCCGGGTTGCTGATTTCAAATATCAGGTCAACTTTCGCACTTCGATTCGTTTGGGGCTACACCAAATCGAAATCTGACAACTATTTGAACGTTCACAATATTCGCGTTTTTTGAGATTACACAGAAAGAGCAGGCGGACACCACAGAAAATGGATATCAGCCGCCAGTTGGATTTGAATAAAATTCACATCGTTTCGGAAACAGGTACAACAACGAGTTTCGCCGCGATATGAGAGACAATAATATTTCCTAATTAACGAAAATTTTGGAGCTATAATTTCGAGAGTAAACACGTGGTGCGTGAAAGTCCATTAAAATCAGTCTCAAATTTGGTGATTACTTTACCACACGTGTCACATGTGCGGCTGGCGATAGCAGTAATTACAAATGTCGTTTACATCGGAACATAAAATGGCGACTGGGTGCTCGGAGAAAACATCCAAATCTGGGCACATTACTTTTCGTACATTATACATTTACAGAAATTCGAATCAAACTTGGAAACATTTTCGAAATTGTAGACATTACTGATGGGAGGAGCCTGTAGTTCATCGCAGCCTGTTGCTCGCCATTCCGGAGACGGTTGAGTTTGAAAATTTCCAACACAAATATTATTTTTCCCTGATAAATAACAGAACCAGCCGAGCGACCATCTTTTATCGCCGTTTAAGAAGAACGCAAAACCATCAACTTCCTACGTTCTGCGAAAAACTTTTAGCATCAATTTTTCGGCGTATTTCGTAATTTCGACTGCCAAAGGTTTAGAATTCTCTCTTTCAGCGTACCTACGATGTTAAAAGGTAAAAGTTTTCGTAAGTTCCGCGGATAAGGGAGGCTCTTAAATATTTTACAGCCAGACTAAAAGCGAGTTTCAGTTACCGTTTTCCGGAAGATTTATTCCTTTCTGTACAAACGTTTTTAGGGCAATAATATGTTTATGGTAACGGGCTCAGTGCAGGCAGTCAGTGATGTCGACCTTGGAGAGGAACGGGGACAAGAGCCCCTGTGGAGGAATCCGGGAAAACTGCGTTCAGCATCTTATTTCCAGTGGTGTCGGACGGGTGGGTACAGTGGCAAGGGGTACGAGGTATGATTTGTACTTTTCCCTCGTCCATCCGAGATAATTGTCATTGAACTTTTATTTTTCTTGACGAAAATATTGTGGGGGTATAATATTCCTAAAAATGTCCAGCCTTTTGGGATAAATACGGATCGCAATCACTGCACGTAACTCTGCGCATGCCCGTCGGTTGGTTTGTACGTTTTATTGAAATACGAACGCCTTACCACTAGCCGAGCAATTCTATCAACACCCGTGTTGATTAAATTGCATACACGAATTTAGAAGGAGCACAAGCGAACTCGCGAACACCGACTGAGTTAGCACCAGGGTTGTTTCGCTACGCGTAAAAAAAGTTTCTTGACGTTACGTGTAAAATAATGTAGAATAATGACGTAAATGTGAAATAAACGTAAAATTATGCAGAAAAACTAAATCGTGTAGAATAACGACTGATGTCAGTGATACAGCGATGTAGCCTGTAATCTTCAATTTAATTGTAATAAGTAATTCGTTTCGTTTGAATTCGTCTTTACGTTTTTAAAACTCCTATTCTCAAATCGGTATTCGATATTCGTTCATGTAATGTACAAAAATACTTTTAAAACCAAAATAAAATAAAAATGAAAGTATACTTGATTATTTCCCATTTTTTGGTGTTTTTAAAGTTTTAAACAGGTGTTCGTAGCTGAGAAACTTTATTTCATTATTCTACGTTATTCTACACCAAATGAAGAATAACCGTACACCTACACCAGTTACTTTACGGAACAACCCTGGCTAGCACACAATACAGTACTGCATAACTTTCCAAACAATAAATTCCATAAAACTTCTGTTTTCTAATTTTCAGAGAGGACACGGGTCAAAAATGTTGTGCAATTCTGCAGTAAAATAGAGGATGAGAACTAATAGTCTAAGCTAAGCACGTGATTTATAAAAAATCGAAAAAAAAGTATAAATGGTATGGAAGTATTTGAATTTCTTAGCCGACATGTAACACGTTGTCAAGAACCTTTGTGGAGCTTCGTCCACTAAAGGTAAAGGGCTAAACGTTGCCCCAAACCAATTTTTCCAAGGAAACTCCCGAAATACTCGTATCAACTGTCGACGAAAACTTTTCAAACAAAAGCTATTCCTCATTAAATTACACTCAAGAACAGTTCTCAATTATTTTATCGGAACCACTCTTAAAATGTCCTAAATCGATGGTCCCATGGACACTTGTGCTAACTAAAATTTTTATCAAAATTGAGTCAAGTATGTAGATCTATCTATAGCTGAAGGTGTAAATTATTAGATGATTTTTCTTCCTAATTTTACTCTCAACCCGAATCGTGTAATCCGCCCTTTCGAGCATTACCTCAGAGACCTCGGGGAGGCTGTTAGGGCTGTCTTAGCCTTCTTCACATTTGGCCGAAAACTCGATCTAGGTCGAAATGTAGCGAGTTGCTACGTGAGCTCAAACCCGGGACCTCCGGATTCCGAGACCAGCGCGCGCTATCCACTCGGCCAACCAGATCCCCAAATTATCAGATGGTACACACAAAACAGCTGATCTGAACCGCTAGAGAGCACTTTTCGATTTAGCTAACTGATGAGTTATCAGTTGACGAAACAGAGTGTCTACCAAATAAGAATTTTCCAAACGTATGACCTTTGTACGACCTTTTTTCGGAATATTTTCACGCCTGAACAGAATTTCCATAAGGGAAAAAAATAAAATAAACAAATTCAAAAACATGCCAACTAAAAATAAAAACTTTGAAAAAAAAATTAATTAAAGGAAAAAAGATAAATTGGAAAATGAGCTAATCAGGTACAAAACAAGGTTGGAAGACTTAGGGGTAATTATTAAAAGGAACAAATGGCGTTATGGGGGACATATTAAAAGACAGGGGGAAGGAAGGTGGGAAAAAAGGTGGAGGGTTGGATCCCATATGAATTTGAAAGGGATAGAGGCAGACCATTGACCAGTTGGAGGGACGAGTTCCGAAAAGCACTCGGACCCTTATGGAGAAGACATACTTGGGATAGAAAAAGTTGGAAAAAACGGGGGAGGCGCATGACCAGAAATGGGCGGGTAGAGCAGGTGTCGGGCAAGGGGGAACCGTGGCCCCTTGTGAACCTTGACACACAGTATTATAGAAAATATAAAACAAAGTAAGATGTATTCATACCCAATAAACGCTGTAAATAAATAAAAAAATAAAAAATTATTGCAAAGAACCCAATTTCTCAATTAAATTTCAATTAGAGGCTACATTTTGATAAGCGACTGTTCAGGAAAACTTACTAAATGTGTAAGTGTGTAGAACAGCATTTATTGCGCATGACAATTGTAGTACTTCCGCAGTTACAATTAGTGATTTTAGAAGTCCTTATCTTGGGCAAATGACTCCCTCAACCTAGCCCATTCGACTCGGTCAGTGGCTGTTCTGTAGAAGAGTTTGGATTTGCTAAACTTACAGATGTCGTCTATCCACCTGGTCCTCGGTTCACCTGTCTTCCTCTCTCTATTGCCAGAGGATAA
Source organism: Acanthococcus lagerstroemiae (assembly GCA_031841125.1). Taxonomy (NCBI): domain Eukaryota; kingdom Metazoa; phylum Arthropoda; class Insecta; order Hemiptera; family Eriococcidae; genus Acanthococcus; species Acanthococcus lagerstroemiae. Next base: position 39,770,820 of record CM063112.1, read on the forward strand.
TTTTTTGTGGCCAACATTGGTCTTCCAATCTGCATAGGTGCCCTGACCAGTCCCATTTTACTCTTGTGACAAAGTGTACCACATTCTTGTTGGACCTAAATCTACCTTTTATTTTTGTTAGCCTTACCTTGTCTTTCAGTTTGAGACCAAGCATGGCTCTCTGCATAGAGTTTTGTGTAGCCTGGAGTTTGTTCTCAATGCGTTTTGAAATTGTCCAGGTTTAGCACTCATAGGTCAGTGTCGGGACAACACAACTGTCGAAGAGTTGGCTTTCGTAAGATAGCGAAAAATTGTTTCTTAAAATAAATCCTAAACTCCAAAATTTACCTCATGCTAACGCAATTCTTCATCCCCCGAAGCAAGCGCCGCGGGGGCAGAAGCCTGCAAAAACTTATCATCCAGCAAGTTCAAGGAAATTCTGGGGCAAAAAGTAATAAAGGGTTAAAGAAGGGGAGGAAGGGCAAGGCCCCCTACAAATTTTACACCACAATTGTCATCTTGTAGGCGAACCCAGAGCACTGGAGAAGATAAAGTGGGATGTGATCGGATTATCTGTAATAAGAAGGGAAGGGGAGAGAATGATAGAAAGGGAGAATGGAAATCTCTTATACTATTTTGGACAAACTAGGGGTCACAGAGGGGTGGGCTTTTATGTGAATAAAAATGGGGTGCGAGAATAGTCACGATAAAAGGGGTTTCAGAGAGGATTGCAGTATTGAAACTAGATATGGGGAAAGGGAGACTGCTATCAATAATCCCGGTGTATGCGTCTACCAATGTAGCTCCAGTGGAGAAGGCAGAGGATTTTTTTAAGTTAGTGGAAGAAACAATAATAAGTGAGAGGGGATATCACATACTAGCAATAGGAGATTGGAATGCAAGGGTAGGAGAAAACTCTCCTCAGTCACAAGTTCTGGGAGAATTTAGAATCGGGGAAACCAACGAAAACGGAGCACGGTTAACTGAAGTGGCGTTAGGGCCAAACTTAAAAATTGTGAATATCTTTTGAAACAAACCTGTTTTACGAAAAACTGAACTTAGCAATCTCCTGACAATAAAACAAGTTGCGAATTGGACCATTTTCTCAAAAACAACCTGAGAATGGTGAAGAAATTCGAAGTTATAAACAGATTTGAGTTCTCATCAGACCATAGGTTGGTAAGAGCAAACGTGGACCTCCCCCTTGACCCCACGAATAGCAGGAAAAAGGAAGCGGCGGGGAAATGGATTATACTAGTGCACAGATGGGAGGAGGCGAACAAAATGCTCGAGGAGAAGTTGGAGCTGGCTAAAGGTCCCTCCTTCCCTGGACTACAAGCGAAATACGATTGGATGAAGGACGCCATCAATGGGGTGGTAAAATTGGTTGGGAAAAGGAAAACTAGGCCAACAACCAATGACAAGATTAACGTGGAAACAAAGGGCCTTATCGATAAAAGAACTGAATTAAGGTGCAAAGATAACCCTGACTCAGAAGGATCAAATAGAAATGTGCAAAATTAAGAAACTAATTAAAAGAAAAATTAGAAGGGATATAAGAGAATATGACCAGGAAATGATTGCAGAAATACTGCAAGAAAGTGGATCAAGCAAGAAGGCGCGTAAGGCTACGATGAACGGGAAAAATTTACTCCCAGCCATCAAAGCAAAAAATTCCCAATTTAAGCTGTATGGTAGGGATGAGATAATTAAAGACGCCACTGAATTTTACAAGAAACTTCATTCAAGTGAAAACAACCTGGAAGCAGAAAAACTTTTGGACTCGCAGGACACTTCTCAAAGGTAACCTACCACTGAAAACGAAAGTCAAAATATTAGAGCAATGTGTTACCCACTCTCACTTACGGAGCCCAGTCCTGGCCATTGACTAAAGGGCAATACGAAACATTGAGGATAACGTCCTTTAGAATGTTGCGTAGCGTAATGAAGGTCAGAATCAAGGACAGGATTAAGCCAGAAGAAATAGTAAATGCCACAGGAGCCAAGGATATAGGCTGGAAGGTCAAAAAATTGAAACTGAGCTTTGCAGGACATATGGTGAGGGGAGAAGAAAAGTGGAGCAGATATTAGCAGGGAGGAGATAATTAAAGAGACCACTGAATTTTTCAACGAACTTCACTGAAGCGAATAAAACAGGGAAGCAAAAATCGTTGGGGGTAACCTTGGGGAGAACGACATAGAGATAAGAGGGGAAAACCAAGATGGAGAAGTGGACGAAGAAAGGGGAGGAGAAGAGAATACGCCATGTCTTCTGAGAGAAGAAGTCTGGAAAGTCCTAGTAACAGCAAAAAAGGGTAGTAAAGTTACAGGGCCGGATGGAATGGAGAATGAGATATTGAGAATCCTAGCAAACGCTCTTGCACCATTTATGGCAAAATTTTTCAACAGATTGGTCGAAACAGGCTGTACACCGAAACAATGGCATCAAACTAAAATAATATTGCTACATAAAAAAGGCGATAGAAGTCAGCTAAATAATTATAGACCAATAAGCCTGACTTCGAATATAAGCAGAATTTTTGGTAACATTGTGAAAAATAGAATATTCGGAATTTTGGACTGGAACCAACCAAGGGAGCGAGCTGGGTTCAGGAAGGGGTATTCAACGATTGACCACATTTTCACAGTGAATCAGATTTTGGAAAAAACAAGAGAATATAACGTCCCATTGGGGCTCATGTTTATTGATTATAATCGGGCATTTGATTCGGTTTATCATTGGGTGGGCGGGGGATGTGTTGTCTAAGCAGGGGATGAACAACAATATTATAAGAAGGCTCAGAAGATGGTACGGGAGAATAAAAGCGTACGTAAGATTGGACAGGTTTGGGGGAAGTCTTTAATATAGAGAAAAGGGTAAAACAGGGGGATCCACTCTCCCCAGACCTGTTCAGTGCAGTCCATGGAGGAAGTCTTCAAATTATTGAAATGGGAGGGAAAAGGGGTAAAAATAAATGGTTAATGGTTGAATAACCTACGCTTCGCCGACGATATAATATTAATGAGTAACAATCTGGAAGAGCTGAAAAATATGGCAGAGGAGCTCAGTATTGAAGGCGAGAGAGTGGGGCTGACAGTGAACTTCTCCAAGACTAAAGTAATGACTAACCTAGGATGCGATGGGTTTCAGGTAAGAGGGGAAGATACACATATAGACATTGTCAAATATAATTTTTGGACCAAATGATCGCTTTTGAAGACAGAGGAAAAGTGGAGCAAAAGCTGTAAATAAAATAACGCAATTCTTCTATTTACCTCTTTTTTCGGTTTGACTTTGAAATGTTATCAATTGGCCTAGATAAATTATTTTGTCGACTATTTCCAAAGTTACCCCGTTCATTTTTATTAGTTATGTATTTTCAGAGTTGCTTAAAATTTTTGTTTTGGATAGATTGATATCCATACCCATCTATTTGCTTTCACAACTGAGTTCCTCTAGCATCACCTGTAAGTCGTCCGCACTCCGCGCCACTATCATCACGTCGTCGGCAAACCTATTATTCAAAAATTCTCCGTTAATTTTGATTCCCTTTTTGTCCCAACTTAGATTTTTTTAAATTTCGTCCAGAGCGCAGTCAAATAGCAGAGGGGAGATTGTTCCTTTTGTAGGGTTTGCCAATTCACTTTTCCTTCTTCTGTATTCCAGAGCGCTTTCGGCTGTTATGCCATCATCAGTGAAGTACCCTAAATGAGACTTGTCTCTTGTGGTCCTGTAGTTATAGTCGAGGGTAGTACCGTATGGTGAGCCTGAAGTCTTGCGTTCCTATTGGTTGTCTGTGAATATGCAGTCTGTCCAATCAGTGGTTATTGTTATTGGTTGTGTGCTCTGATTGGTTGTCTGTGGTTGTGCAGTCTGTCCAATCCGTGGGTATTATGTTATTAGTTGGAATAAGTTCTCACTTTGGAAGTTAGTTGCTGTATTTATTAGGTTGTTTTGTTTTGTTCTTGCCTTTATTATTTCTAGACAGACAACCAATCAGAGCACGCAACCAATAACAATAACTACTGATTGGACAGACTGCATATTCACAGACAACCAATAGGAACGCAAGACTAAACAGGCTCACCATACGGTATTACCTTCGACTATAACTACACGACCACAAGAGACAAGTCTCATTTAGGGTACTCCACTGATGATGGCATAACAGCCGAAAGCGCTCTGGAATACAGAAGAAGGAAAAGTGAATTGGCACACCCTACAAAAGGAATATTACCAAGTTCACTCACACTCCAAAATGGACACTGAGGGGAGATTGGATCTCCTCGTCTTATCCCCTTTTCATTTCGAAGATTTCCCCTTCCAGATTTGTAACTATTATTGCGCTTTTAGCCCAGAGTATATTTCCTGAATTAGAGTTGCAAAATCCTGGTTTATTCTGCGGTTAATAAGTGCCTGAAGCATGAAATTTTGCTCGAGGAGATTGAAAGCTCTAGTGGAGTCTATAAAGGTCAGGTGGATAGGAATTTGGTTTTCGGTTGCCCTCTGGATGAGTATATGTATTTATTGAGTGAAGGTGATCGACCGTGGAGAAGCCCCTCATAAAACCCGCCTGGCATGGAGTTTGTTGAAGTTCTAGCTTTGTTCTCAAACGGAAATCTAGCATCGATGAAAGGATTTTGGCCAGGATTGGTATGAGGCCAATTGGTTTCCAGTTTTTGATACTCTATCTACAGCCTTTTTCAAATAGAGTATTATTTTGGAAGTTTTCCAATTCGAAGTTTTTTTTTGTTTTTGTTTTTAATATGTCGTTTTAAAGGTGAGTTAGAATTTTTACTAACGAGTCTCCACCGTATTTGACGTGTTCATTACTGATGACATTATGTCCTACTCTGCCCTCTTAAGCCAAAAAGACGTATCTCAAGATGAGTTATTAGGTCTATGTGTATGTTCGTCGTTGTTTGCAAGAGGTTACCAAGCGAAAACGACGTAACTCGATGAAATAGTGTAGCAAAAGTAGAAAACAAAAAAGACGTATCTCAGTACCATCATGAAAAACTAAGCGAATTGGACGTATGTCAGTACTGCTAAGGGAAAAAGACGTATCTCCTATTTAGATATGAGACTCCAAGGAAAAATTGAAAATTCTGCAAATCATATTTATTCACTCCAGGGATTGCATCAGCCAACAAGAGAGATACAAGAATTGAAACAAATAGGTGCGCAAGCGCGATTTATGAAAAACTGTTCTACTGAAAAATTATTCGGACTTGAGATACGTCTTTTTGGCTTAGGAGGGCAGTAACTGCCTTGCCTTCTCATAGATTCGAAATCGCCCTTGTTACTGGTTCTGGATATTCTTCTCCTTGATTGGTGGGGACAAGCAACGAAATCGGCGATCCTCAGATAGCGGCGGCGTATTTAAATATCGAATGTAAGTCAGATAACCATATTCAGTTGATAGTTGATTTTGAAGTAATTACAAAGGTCATTCCGAAACTATTGGGACTGTGCCTGCGAACAGACGCTAGGCAACTTCACGTGCATTCAAGTATATTAGTGTGTAGACTGGAGTTTTGAAGGCGCGCCTCGTGAATATCACGGCGCTACGACCGTTTGGGGCAACGAGATCTTTTTTCCAAAACCTGTTGGACAAGCTCCTCACACACCATTTCACGACCGACAAAAAATACAGGGAAAAAATCTATTCTTTTTCGTGAGAAGCTGAATTTTGGCTCAGACGGTCAGATGACTGACAGTATAAAGGCGAATTTACACCAAACGAGCATTGTTCGCGAACGTTCGCAAACATTTGCAAACGTTCACGAACATTCGCAAACACGCAGAGGGAGTTCCCGAGTCCACACTGCCCGCGCATGCCCGAACAAGCTGATAGCATGCGCCAAAAAGAACTTCGAATTATACTTAGAAGAGAGACTTGCTTCAAATCCCAAAAATTTCTGAAAATACTTGACAAATTAAGAAGGGGGCGGTCTTTCTCCGACAATATTTATGTATAGGGCGAGACAGTTATCTGATACTCAGGAAATTGCAGACGCATTTGCACACAATTTTTCTCATAATTACTTTCACCCAGCTAACACTACTACTTATCTCCCAGATCACATTCGTGTTCTCATATTTGAGTATTAGCGAGAAATTTCACAGGCATTAAAGAAGATGCCTCCGAAAAGGACGATCGGCCCCGATGGCGTACCCCTTTATACGTGTAAAGGATGTGGAGAGTTCTTAAAGACGCCACTAGCATATATTTTTAACCTATTCTTTAGTAAGGCCACATTTCCTGATATTTGAAAAATCTCAAAAGTTGTGCCAGTGCCAAATATTAAAAACTTGAATGAAATTACTCTACATAGGCCTATCTCTATCTTATTTGCTCCAAGCAAAATTTTTGAAATGATGCTATGTGATAAATTATTCAACCAGATTAAACACATGATTAGCGATCATCAGCATGGTTTTATCCCGGGTAGGAGTATAGTCACCAATTTAGGTACTTTCCTCGACTCAATAGCAAAAAACTTTGATGCAGGTACCAGACTAATGTCATGTATACAGACTTTCAGAAGGCATTTGACAAGGTAAACCACAACATTCTCTTAATAAAACTCGGCCTCTTGTGAGTTAATATCGCTATTGCGGACATACCTTCTGAATAGAGTACAGAACGCCCACTTCAGAGGAGCAATTTCCAAATAATATATGGGTAATTCTCACAATTGGGGCATATTTCACTCACAATAAAAATCAGTTTTGGAAAGCATCTTTCTTGCAATTTTTTTGGGCAGTTTGGTAATAGACATAACTCTGATACTATTTCTAGCCTACGGCTCAATTAATGCCGAAAAGGGGCGGGGGCAGAGCGTTTCTAAAAATCTATAGACACTACGAAAGAATTTCCATCGTAGTGGCAACCACAACATTAGAGTTTCCATCGCAGTAGCATCTGTTGTGTGAATATAGTAGTGGAATGATGATGATCCAGGCAACCAGTTTTCCTGTATAATGTGTGGAAAATCATGTACATGGTCTTCAGAAAGTCAATTGGCAAGGTAAGTGAGCTACAAGTAGACTTAGGATATGGATGTAAAATATGAACATTAGGGTGGCCCTTAAAAATTAAATTTCGAAAATTTCAGCTCCCACCCTCTAGAACTGTTACTTCATATGAAACAATGGTCTCCTAGACATTTCAACTGGATTAATTAATTTTAAATCGGCCCGAATGAGGGATTTCATTAAAATGGAGGCTGCGCGGTCGAGCGCGCTACTCATACGTTACAGTGCCGGGGGAGGAACGATGCTTTGCACGGTAAGCATATATGCTTATAAAAGATTTTTTCACCGCAGATTTTTCTAAATAACTTCTTTTGAAGGAAAAAAAGAAAAGAATTGAAAAAACAGGGTGTCTAACAGTCATTTAGGTGATTTAACATCATTTATTTTGGAAGCAGGTCCTTAAAACATTTAAAAATCAGTAAATTATACCTTAAAAAAGAGAACAAAGAATTTAGAATTGGAAAATTCCATTTATAATAACCCGCGTTGCAATTTTCATGTGAATGCATATATTTATCTATGGCGTGTATTCCAGAAGTTTCAAAAGATGTTCACGAATCACAAAATTCTGAGTTAAATGAGCAGCGCTTCATTTTGTATATTTCGCATATTTGGGCATTCACGGCATATTTTACACCAATTCTGCGTATTTTTCAAAAAACTTTCCCCGAAAAGTGACACTGCTAGTTTTTTACTCAAAAGTACCTACTAAAAATAATTCCCGACTCAAAAAAAAAAAAATAAAAAAAATAGAAAAGACTTAATGATTAATGAATCGCAGAAAATATTTTAGAAAAATACATAATGTTCTTTTGCATGTGAGATACCCTTTCTCTTGCCCTCATCACATTCATCAGCCATCAAGAAATTATGAATAGGGGCAATATCACCTAGGTGCATCTCCTATTAAAAAGAAGATTGGGCTTCTTAGGTAAATACTTGGCTAGATCATTTTGAAATTAGATAAACATTGTTTCAGTATATTATCCAACTCAATTCTTTCATTAAAATTATATCCATATTAATAGTTTATCATTTTAGCGCTTTCATAGCAAATTGGGGGGAGGTCATTTAAAGGTCGTTTATTTTCGAAATTCGATTTGTTTTTTGTTCTTCGTTTTTGCTTATTTTTAAATTTCTGACGGTGAGGGACAATTCACAATTTCATTTGCTCCCTTAGCTCGTAATTCACAGTTTAAACAATAAATAAAAACCCAACCAACAAATAATTAACACAATTAAATCAGTAAACTAGAATACACTGAGTAGAACAGAAGGAAAAAAATTATTATTCATTTTTTAAGTCAGAAATGCAAAATCTGAATTTTAGTCAACAAAATTATACGGCGTATCTCAGGGACCGTTGATGCCCGAGTTTTTTCGCGGGTTGCAACGGACATGCAAGAATAACCGGCGCGTTACCTTCATTTTAATGAAATCTTTTATTCGGGCCACCTTAAAAGTGATCACTTGAGCTGAAATTCTTAAGGGAATGTTTTTTCATACGAAGGAACAATTTTGGGGGGATGGGAGAACGAAATATCAAAAATATATTTTTTGTCATCTATAACAGAGGGCCACCCTAATGTACATTCTTACGTAGTGGATATTTACTTCCATGGTAGTGGTTAGAAATATTAGCATTGCCACTACGAAAGAAAACTAAAGATGATCCACTACGTAAGAAAAATAGTAGATAAATTGAATTTAAGACTTCAAGTATAATTTTATGAGCAGTTTTTAATATTTCAATGTCAAATACGTAATAATCTTTTTTTTCTCTAGGATTTAGCAGAATTCCAGCAAGATGTGATAAGCCACTACGAAATACCTCAAAAATTGTAAATAAGCACGTTATCAGATATTTTCATTGAACAACTAGATAGTAACACTGAGATCCAAGATCTGAGATGCGCATGGTATCCTTACTGCAGCACCACAGCGTTGCAGCTAGTTAGCAGCATTCTAGATTCAATCTGTGAGCCAGAGAGCGCTACTGAAAAATAGCCACTACGATGGAACCTCAAATGCAGAACCTCCCTTTTACCTCAGCCTGAGAGCACGTGATATAATCTGAGTTGCTGTTTTTGCTGTCAAAATGTATTCTCCCTCATACTAGTGAACTTCCACCTAGTTTTCCCAGAGGAAAACATTTCATTACATCATTTCAACAAACTTGAAATTTGAAAATGTGAGCCATAACAGCCACTACGATGGAATATTCTGAGGGTTTTTTGATTTTGCGGTGTGTCTAGGGGTGGGGCAGGTATGCCAATGTCAGGAAAGGTTGAGGAGATAATATTCCATACATTCACTAAAAAAACGATTGAAATTTTGAATATGTAGTCTCAAAAAGTTTGATGAACTGAAATATGCCCCAATTCTGAGAATTACCCACATAGGTATTTGACGGGTACCCCATGAGTCTCATCTCGGTCCACTCCTTTTTGATTTATTTGTTAATGATCTCTCCTTCAAGTTAAGGAACTGCCACGTCCTTCTTTATGCTGACGACTTGAAGCTTTATAAATTAAACCTCCCTCTTAATTAAAAAAAATATTACCAAATAACCTTCACTAAAAATCAAAACCCCATAGCTTTGCACTATACTATAGGAGGACATCCATTGGAAAGCTAATTGGAAATTAGATACCTGAGTGTGATTCTAGACTCTAAATTGTCATTTATTCCTCACTTCAATCATGATGTAATAAAATCTGCAAGATCCATACTCGGCGTTCTTTACAGAAATGCTCAATCATTATTTAAAATTGATGCCATATTAATTTTATATTCCTCGTTAGTAAGGTCTAGACTAGACTTTGGATCCATCATTTGGCACTTTAAATCAAAAAAACTTAATCAACAAACTGAAAAAATTCAAGAAAAATTTTTGCGATACATTTATAGAAAACAATTTCAGTATTATTCAAATAACCTTACTTATGAGGAATTACCTGAGGGCTACCAGCTTCAGTCTTTGGAAACTCGACGGAAGGCAGCCTCATGTTTATAAACGACATCCTAATCTCGCATATAAGGGATTCACACTCATTGGGCAACATACAAATCAGTATTCCTCGACCTGCCAGTCGCTCCCCCCAACGTTTTTTACCTTCCGAAACTCATAGAAATTCCCCTAGAGTGAAAGGGTTGATGTATTGCAATGAACTTATCAGAAAGCACCCAAGCATAAACCTATTAGATCCTAAGGGAAGGGGGGGAGGGCATTAAAAAGAATATTGCGGGAACTGAGATAAATATGTGGTGAATAATATAACTGGAATCGACTAGTTTTGTGTGACGTCACACCAGTGAGTTACTGTTAGCAAAAGTACCCGTACTGAGCAAAGATCATTCTGTTACTACCTGAGAATGAGAAATTTGTTAAAAAGCAGAGGTATGTATTTTTATTCCAGAAGGTTCTTAGCTTTTGCTAATAAATTTCTGATTTCTAACAAATTTCTTATTCTCAGATAGTAACATGATGATCTTTGCTCCGTGTGTTTTTCTTATGGGAGTCAGGGACAGGAAGAGAATCGGATCCGGTAGCTAGAAGCCGGAAGCTGAGCGGTTTTTATTGTTCCGGAAGCCGAATCCGTAAATTCAAGTAGCCGAAAGAAGAAGCGGAAGCCTTTAAAATAATCGGCTTCCATTAAACTCAATAGAAAAAGTGTGTAAACCTATATGCAGTTTAAGTCTGTTTTTAAGAGGCTGGAATTCCAATGACGCTCAGCTGACTCTTGACATTCTGACTTCCCTTTGGAATCTAAAAAACATTCGTCAATCGTAATTCCCTCTTGTGTTGTTTTGCATGTAGCAGTGATTTTCGTGACTATGTATCGCTCATCCCTAATCTATTTATTAACTGAGCAGTGTGACTAATATTCCTTGGCAGCTACACAGTGAAAAAAACAAGCAGCAATGCTGCACGACTAGGGTCGGCAAATGCTGCAATTCCTATTATCTGAATTCTGCTAAACATTAACGCTCTCTATATTCATCAATAATAAACATCCTACGAAACTACGAACTACGACAGAATCGCCATCCATATTACCACTTGATAACGTCTCAGTACTGAACAACATGAAGAATAAAAAAAAAAACAAGCAGCAATGCTGCATGACTAGGGTCGGCAAATGCTGCAATTCGTATCGTCTGAATTATGCTTAACATTAACGCACTCTATATTCATCAATAATAAACATTCTACAAAACTAGGAACTACGACAGAATCGCCATCCATATCACCACTTGATAACGTCTGAGTACTGAACAACTTGAAGAACATGAATAATAAAAAGCGATTGCAATAGGGTCTAGCCGACCCTAAAAAGAATAAAAAAAGCGAGTGTAATAGTGTCTAGCCGACCCTAAAAAGGGAGGTATATATGGTGAAGAAGCCAGAAGCCGGTAGTCGGAAGTCGATAAAAATTTGTAAGGAAGCTGGAAGTGGAAGCCGCTTAACAGGGCTGGGAAGCCAGAAGTCAGAAGCTAAAAAAAAAATTGATTGGCTTCCGGTCCCTGATGGGAGTCAATACGTTCGCACGAAAAAAGACGGGTACTTCTTCTAACTGTAACCAAGAGCAATAACACAACGTGTGACGTCATCACAAAACTGGTCATCTCCTCTATCATCAATGTCTGCATGAATGACGAGTGTTTGGGTATGCTTGCCTATGTATGAAAAAAATATGGTATGTGTGCTTGTGTGCGTATACGCGCTTGTGTGAGAATGTGTGCTTGTGGGTATACCAGTGTGTAAGGGAGGAGGGTACGTGGAAGTGTATGCTTGTATGGCCCTATGGCCCTCGTCAGCAGTGAATAGTTTTCTTTCTCTTTTCTTTTCTCTTTTATTTTTATTTTTCTTCCCTCGTTTTTTATTTTTTGTTTTCAGTTTTTAGTTTTTTGTTTAAATTATTATTATTATTATTATTACTACCGTATGTAACGTTGTGGCTCTCCTGCCAAGTACCTGGGTATTACCTGTCGGCAGGGGAGGGTAAAATGCATTAAAAAAATTGTATTGGAAAATGTTAGTATCTTTTTTATTTACTGTAACACTCTCGGGGGGGGGGGATATTAATCTAGTGATGAGGAATGTTATTTATGTAGATTAAAGAATCTAGGCCCAACAAATTGCTGTTGACATGGATAGAAGAACTAGCTGGGCTGTAGTCTTATGGTTATGAATAACGAAAAAAGTTTCCCCCCATATTCAGGTTGATTGCGATTACACGGCAGAATTACAAAAGTATTACTAACCACCCAAATTAACATGAAAATTTCATTTACTATTGGCTGACTATTTTGGTTTTATTCTTGTTCTTTTCCCTTACAGTCTGAAAGTTAGTTATCTTGTTTTGCGAAGAATTTTATGAACTAAAAATTTTAAAAATCTCCTTCTCTTCAGACAATTCCAAACATCCATTTTACCTCCTACACTGTTAAGTACTTCCTCATTTCTTACCTTACCCGTCCATTTGATGCCAAGTATCCGCCTACAGCACCACATCTCAAAAGCTTCGATCCTTCTCTTCTCTGGTTTCCCCATGGTCCAAGTTTCACATCCATACAAGGCTACACTCCAAACATAAGTATTCAAGAACAATTTTTCGATTTCCAGATTTATTTTTAATTTGAAAAGACTACTTTAAACTTTGCAAAATGCTAGAACCCCCTCCCCTCATTGCATGGGCCTTAATTTCAAATATGGGGAAAATAGATGATAGGAGGGAGGTGAATAAGCCCTATAAACGATATAATTCTGTGAAGTGGTAAAGTAGCTGAAGAAGATGATTATTATTATTATCTTCATAAGGTTTGTGCATCTGTGTTAAAAAGTAATAAACTAATAATTCTTAATGGGAATATCTTCAGCTCCATTCGAGTATTTCTAATCCAGATACAAGAGAACTGCTAATGACCTTTTTTACGGGAAATTTAATTATACAATCTATAGCAAATAAAAAAACAATACCTTAAAGAGGGCAAGTTTCACGGGAAATTGAAAAAATGTTGAAATTTTCTGATATAATCTGTACTAAAATTGATTTTATGAACACCCTGTGGAACCGATTCCGACTTTTTTCTTCTGTGGTTCCCACAACTGCCATCTACTATTACCCACTAGCGCCATTTTTCTATCTCCAGTAGTGAGAAGAAATTTTGTTTTTCAAAGATAGAAAACTTCTTAAAACTTAACCATAACACAGACCTTTCAAAAGCAAGAGTATGCAAACATATCTACATATCGTGGGGATATGTTGCCTACTTACCAGTTGGAAGGGGATCATTGCAAAAGAGACACCCTGTATGTAGTAGAGAATATTCAACAAGTTTACAGAGCAGGAGTATCAAATTTTAGGGGCATGACCTTCGTCCACAACAGAAATCTTATTCGTGATAAAAGCACTGATATCCACGACTCCAGACAGGGTCATTGCAAAAGAGACACCCCGTATAATAGGAATATTGTATTATAGATTTTGAATATCACGAAATTCAATTTCAACCTCATCCCTCGCTCCCTCTCTCTATCTCCTCTCTTCTCTCCTCCTCTCCTCTCCTCTTCCTCTTTTCTCTTTTCTCACTTCATACCTAACATGAAAATTGTGGCATCTACAAGAGGGAAAGGACGGGTCAAATTCCTAATAAAATACAATATGGATGTCGCTTCATAAGTTAAAATGATTACCAGACTTATTTTTGACACTGACATTTGACCTTAACGGAGATGTTTCTTCTTCTCGGAATTGGCCTTGTCCCTTCCTGTATATTATTCTTTCTCTTGCTTTTTCAGTGCCCCTTCATCAGAGAAAGGTCATAACCTGGGAATGTTGTTAGAATATGTTTGATACAAGTATTTTTCAGAAGAGTTACTAAATAATTATGTTGTAAGTAAAAATATTAAAAAATAATAATTTAATCATAAAAAGGAATAAAACAAGAAGATCCCCTATCACCAATGCAATTCTGCGACGCACTGGAGGAAACATTCAGGAGCCCGGACTGGAAGGAAAGAGGAATTAAAATGAATGGTTGCGGACGATGTAGTACTAATAAACAAGGGCCCAGAGGAACTACAAATCATGATAAATAAACTAAACACAGCAGAAAAAGAGGTGGGACTAAGTATGAACAATCACAAAACAAAGATATTAATGGATAAAAAAAGAGTATCGCAGAGTATGACTATGGAAGGGAAGAAAATAGAGAGTAGAGGAGATAACTGGGGCAAATGATATCCATGGAAAACAAAACAGAGAGGGAAAAGTACACCGGGGAATATCATGGACATAGGGAACGTATTGGACCTTGGGGTACATATTCAAAGGAAAATACAGTAACAGAGCAAAGAGTGCAATCCTCAATGGCTGCGTACTCCCAATAAAACCATAATGTTTTTTCCTTCTTTTTTCTGGCATTTCGAAGGAAACTAAGTCGCCCTCACCAATTTAAATCTAAACTCTTACACAGTTATTAGTATTTAATCAAAGAGTAGAAAATCTGTACTGTGAGGTTCACTTAACCTATACCTTGTTTACGAGTATATTCGCCTAATCAATCATCGTTTTTTTTCTTTCTTTTTTTGTTTTTCTAAAGTTTTGATTACAGTCATTAAAGTGGCTCGAAATAATTCAACATACAATTCAGAAATATTAGCATTGATTTGCAGGCCATAGACTTAGTTCAAAGTAGAAAGATTCTTAAACTGTACTCGGAAGAGTATTCGCAATCCAAAATAAAACATACATCTAATGGACTAGTTAAACAGCGGTAAATCAGAGAAATCCAATTAGAAAATGAAAATGATCCATTATTCGAGAGAAATTGATACTTGACACCGATTATAACCGCGCGAAGTTCGTTATCAATGCGTGAATTCTTAACCCAGGCGAGCGATAACAGTCGAAATTAATATGCATGCGCTCACACCAGTAATGAGCGAGTCTCACAATCAAATTCCAAAATAACGAATACACACTGGATGGGGATTCTGAAATAGTGATTCAAGATACTAGTATACCAATAATTATTAGGCTTACTGCTTGTTAAAATGAGAAGCACCATGAAAGCTGACTGAACTGTTGGAAGATGTAAATTATGAATAATGTTAGGCATCACGAAAGAAAGATAACACGTCTGTGGGCAGATAACAGTGAATCATGATTTGAGAACTGAAGAAGAATCTCGATTTAAACTTGATAACGCTACACAGCTTTGCGAACTTAATCAGAAGCAAATTGTATGAGATCAAATTTACAACGAAATTACACTTCCCCATCGAATTGTTGGAATTTAATAGACACTTCTCCAATGGAAAATACTACTTGACGGGAATTTCATGAACTTCAGTTCGCAACGGTCTGAAAGAACAAATGAATTTCCTAATACGATTTCCATATAAGTACAGAACTATAAAACTGAATACCGAGATCATGTCAACAGTTTTAACTCGTGATCAGGTTCAAAATTTTAAATTCGAATCACTCATTCTTCCACTCTAGTCGATACAGTAAACGATTCAGTTGTATACAAATACTTCTAAGGAATGTCTTTGAAAACATGATCGTCCAGAACACATTCTACAGAATTCAATTTGTAAACAAGTCAACATGTTTCACGTTGAGTCGCATCGCAACCACAGAAGAACTATTAAAGCTGAAAAAATAAACAATACTCGATTACATTTCTCATTTCAGTGCAACGAGTACTCGTTAGACTAGTCTATGCACTCCCACATTCCATTCGCATACGTAATTTCGCCCGGAATTGATTTCTAGCACACGAAAACGTGTCAAACTAATACCAAGAATACAAGTTGAATTCGGAAATTCGAGTCAACTCTTCTACCTCAACTCGAGTTTACTTCGCTTGATTCTGCATCTATTCGTTCATTTCACTTTGAATCAGAATTTCAGCCAGCATTCTAATCGCAGTACAATCAGCACATGAATTAAGAATCACTTGAAATCCGTAAAACCGGAGGCCATTTCAAAAGAAACTGAAGTGAAGAACACGACCGATTACATTCTACACGAATTCGCCAGCTCCGATTAGCTTGTGTGCCTGAATACGAGGTATTAAAAAAGATAACAACACAATGTAAAGTATACTGTGAGGTGATAATTGGCTACTACGCCATTGCCGGGACATGTATGAGCGAATTATTCAAAAACTGATCCGAAATCGCAACCAAAAACGGAACCAATTCAAGATAATGAGCCAAGATTCTACCCTTCTCACGGAAGTGGTCGAAAATTCCATTCAATTATTAATTTCACCAGCTGTTGAACATTTTCTTGGTTTCATTCTTACAAGTGCGATTCACACCGCCAGTACAAATGCTTAAATATCGAGTAAATAACTGTTTCCAGTTTCATGGTGGAGATTCTATCGATCTGTCCACAGGGATATCGTTTGCGTATCCATTACACAACTGACATCAAATTACCATATTTTACACACTGTTGAGAAGAAATTCAAATTCAATTCTGAGGAATACTGTATCCGGTATACCAGTAAGCCGATTTTCATTACGATCACCGTCTATACAATCATTATGACAGTTGAAATAGAACACATCATACCTGTGGGCAGAGACGTTTCCAAATCATTGGATTCATCTTCTTCGGAATTGGGTAACTGCTGCGACTGCACGTTGATATAAATGACATCCGTATTGTCATCGGTTTCTTCATGCTCGATGACTTCCATCTTCTCCTCATCCATGGCTCAACGTGTAATATTCAAGACGAATACGAGTACTAGATCAGAGGTTGACTAGGTACATTTACCGCGAAAAACCGACACTCGAAAACTGGAAGAACAGAAGTAAAGCTATAGGTCATAGTTATGTCCAATCAACAATAAGTTGTTCGGGTTTTGGCACATTGGAATAACGAAAAGTTCCAGGGGAGAATTGATAAGAACACAGTGTGTTCTAAATTTACAAAAATAGGTCACTTCAAAATACACACGTTCACATGATACCAGTGAGACGGCTGTTATATCTTATCGAACTTGACTGAAATTAAAGCGTAAAATACTACCTCAAGAGAAGATAGACGACAAAATTGTGCGACTAGCGATATCAATTTTAAATATAATACTTTCAAGTGCACTTATTATGTAAACAACATCATTTTGAAAGTGAAATTCGAAATCGAAATTCGAAATTAGCAAAACAAATATACCACCCAAATTGAATTATCTACAAATTTGAAGAGGCTGCAATCGAAATGAGAAAATTTGTTTTGCGCATATTATGTTTACCGAATATAACGCAAGAGCACAGACCTTATAGTTAAGGTCTATGACTGGCAGTTGTCACCAGCGTTGCCAACTCATTTTTTTAAAAATCCGCACAAGTGATTATTTTTCAATCCGTACGCGCATCAAAAAATCCGTACGCACGTACCAAAGGTCACACTGACTGTACAAGCAGCGAAACGCGAAAGTGAGAAATATCGCAACGTGTCTGATGGATAGCGCCACAAGCGCAGTGAGTGGCGATAATTGAACAGTTGCGATACTCACGAATCGCTGCTCCTACTCTGTAAGATGCTTTTTTTAAACGATCAATTAGCAGTGGCGAAAAGTAAAAACACGAAACGCGACCCAAGTAAAGGGCCTCAGGCCTCAGGGTCCGAATTGTCTCCGCTTTTGGATTAGGATGATAAATTTGATGTATTAGTCGCGGCCTAAGGTCGCGGCAGTACGCAGTAGAGTAACGACAAGAAAAATAATTAATATTATTTCTTCTATTCGAAGCAACTCATTAGTCACATTATAATTTTATAACCCTTAATAATGTAGCTATGACGCTATCTATGTACGTGGGTATGTTTTAATAGAAATTGAGATTTGTTCCATCATTGAATAATTTAATCAATAACTGCCAAATATTAAATAATTAATAAATAAATAGTTATATAGGTAAACTTGGAGTTATTGAATTAGTGTTGTCGATGCTTATGGTTATGTAATCCTGTACTCTGTATTTGGAAGTTTAAAATTAGGATTCACCAGTAGGGTTGAATAGAATGTTCTAAAATTTAAGCACTGCAGCAGCAGCACTGGTAGTGTGGTGAGACGACGAGTCAGTAATTGGAATTCGGTAAAGCAGGGTTTTACCATTATCCGTAGCTTACCAAATTTCAGCAGTTTTAAGTTTTAAGTAAAGCCTGAAACAATATGAATAATTTGATTTAGGCTATTGTTTTAAAATGACATGCTAAATATAATTAGAATACTTTTATTCAAATGATAAAAACAAAGTAACAATAATCCTACCATAACGACCGTAATAATGAATAACAAAATACCTCAGTAACAAAATGAAATGAAAGGAGGATACAAGAAACCATAGGTAAGAATTTTGAGTTACGGTATGAACAGCGAACGAAATAAGTAACAAAATGAAACGAAATAAGGATACAAAAAACTGTAGTTAAAAATTGTGAGTTACGGACCTTACGGTATGAACAACGAATGCAGTAAGTAAAAAAATGAAAGAAAAGAATACAAAAAACATAGGTTAAGAATTATAAGAGAACTAAAAGTACATATCAGTATTCATCAATTTTATCATGGCTGAGTAATCTTTCATATTTAAATCAAAAATAGATTTGCCCCTACCTAATTTCTTTGTATGAAGAATTCCAGTCAACCTTGAAACATTCAACTTATTTCGGATCTTGGTTTTATTGAGATTAATCGCGCTGAAAATTCGTTCAACAGCGGCTGAGGAATGTGGGAGAATAATAACTCGTTGAACCAGATCATTTACCAAAGGAAATTCTTCCATTCCATTAATCATACACGATCGAACTTTCTTCCAGAACAACGGAATATCTGCAATATAGTCTTTGCTGTACTTGAACCGTAACTCTCTGTATTCTGCGTGAATTTTCTCTACATCACATCCAAAGAACACTGCTACCTCCGAAATATTTTTGATCTTGATCAAGTTTTCTGGATTGATGAATTCGAGTTTCTTCATCATTCGAACATTCTGATTATTAAATGGGAAACGCTCTTGTATTTGTCGAGCTAACTCTATGAGAAAACTTCGACAAGTGGATCGAAAATGATTGACATCATTGGCAGGAGTTGACGACGGTAAGCAGGCGAGGTCAGCAGCCGCTAATGGACCAATATCCACGTTGCATAAAAGTTCCCAATTGTGCTTATTCTCATCATTTTGCTCGACGAATTCGATTAACTCTGGATCCATCCGGGCTACATAGTCTTCCTTCAAATAATGAGATGTGATAGTCTTGAAAAGGGTCTCCATCTGCCTATGGAGTTCATGGATTTTCGGCGTCTCTGACTGGAATTCTAAATTCCTCTTACAAACGAGTGGCAGTATATAATTTAAGAACTGAAGATACAGTAAGTTAAAATGGTTCCTCAAAATTTTATGAATTCTTTCGGCCTCTTCTTGGGCCTTCTTCACTCTATTTGATCTGCGTTCTTCATCAAAAAATTCAAATAAAGCCGGATACTGTTCGAGAAACCGAGAGACTACTGCACTCAACGATAGCCACCGAACTTTCATCAACTTCAAGATTTTATGTTCAGGTAATTCAAATATAGCCTGAAATTTCTCCAGCCCGTCTCGCCGCTTACTGCTAAATTTGAAATAGGAATACACGTCCGAAAGTAACGTTCCCAAATGTGGCGGCAGTATTTTCGATGCATATGATACCGCGAGCGCTAAGGAATGACAAATACATTTGAAAATGAATAAATGCGGAATTTCCGCTTTTAGTTTTTGAGCCACCGAGTTATTTGTTCCAAACATAACGCTCGCACCATCCGCCGCGAAACCAACCAAGTTATCTCGATAGGGGATTTCATGTTCCACAAAAAAATCCACCAAACTTTTATGCAAACCATTGGATGAGGCATCGTGAACCTAGAAATTATAATATAGTTGTTTTATTCAGTATCAATTGTACTGGTGATTAATTAAAGAAGAGCTCCTAGATCTGATCTTACTTCAATCAAGGCAAGAAATTGGTCACATACAGTGAAGTCGTCCTTATTATATCTAACAACCAAAGATAAATGTTTAGAGGAAGAAACATCAGTAGATTCGTCGATCATTAACGAAAATTTCCGGGTACGTAAAGTCTGAACGAGATTATCAAATATGAATTTTCCTGTTAAAATATCATAGTAACAACAGTGATGAGAATTTGAGTGAAGAAGTAAACGATTAGCGATTTTACGAATATGTATCTAATTACCCGTAACGTTGCAAACGATTGCTGTACATTTTGTATGACCGCATTTCAGTTCTTTCTGAACTTTTTCATCTATGTCGATATTTTTTAAAAACATCACGAGATCGTCGCTTAGAAGAAATGGAAGGTTGTGGGTTGCTATAAAAGCCGCGATCTGTATCTCTAGCTTTTTTACGCGTCTCGTGAGAGACGTTATATTCTGATGGCATTTCAACATATCCTTACACTGAGACTTTTGAAATTTCACAGCATTTAGATTGTTTATATGACCAAGTGACTTCGAATGGCGTTTTAATGCGGTTACTCCATCTTGCCCGCATTGGAGATCTCGATTGCAATAAACGCACAGAACCCACGCACGTCCTGTAAATATGAAATTAATACACTAAATACGGCCTTCTGAATCTCAAAAATAAAAAACCGTAGCATGTAGCATAAAGTACATTAATTTACCAAAATTTGACTTCCGTGCCCAGGCAAAGTCCTTGCTCCAAGCTTCTCTAAAGTATTGCGTTCTTTTCGTCGTTTTCATAGGTGAACACTTCCTCCGAGACTTCTTGCTGGGGAATGAATAATAGGATATGTGAAGTATGGGTACTTATTGATAAGATATTTCGAACTTTCGAAGTCCAAAAACGCACAATATACCTAGGCTTACTTTGCTTTATCGTGAATATGCTTTTTAAATACATGCTTTTTCAAGCTTCTTTTAGAATGAAACGTTCTTGAACAATCGTTACATGTGAATCTGTTGAGAACAGAGAAGTAGAATGAGTAAAATCAAACAAGTAGAAATTAGACAAAAAATATAAAGAATATGCATCACGTAGATACTTAGATCATCTTTGGTAGGCATAAAAACATAACAAACTTACGTTTCTCCTGGTTCAAGGCTTCCTGCAGGTAGAATGTTCGTAATAGTAGTAGTACTAGAACTGGGCATGATGGCTGGGCTGGGCTTGGCGATTCCTCCAGGTGGAAGAAATTGTAATTTTGACTGCTTCCATACTGTTGAAGCTGATGCTGGTCTGTTCCCTTTCCTAGATCTAGAGCCGAAGAATAGTTCAAGAATATTAGAGCTGTAGAGATTTAATCGGCGGTTTAATAAGGCATGTGCTCTCCTTATGGTTCTGAGCTCTGAGGTTGAAGAGAATAAACAATAAAGAACAGAATTCGACTTACTTCCATGTAGACAACATTGATGATTGATGAAGATGAAACAGAACACAGATTTACACTTTTACAGAAATCAGAAATGGGTAATTCATAAATAATGAAATCACACAACACACATTCACACTGCTGACTGCTATCTGCTAATCTGCTATCACCTAACAAACTTCACAAAAAATACGCATACTGCACTCACTAGTTCACTAGACAGTAGAGCTGGAGCGCTGGAGGGCTGTATTACGTTTTATATGTATATGAAAATGAGTTGAAATACGTGAAATCACTTCAATTTTATGATTGAATACCTAAATTCAAGAAAATCCGTATTATTTTCAGAATAATCCGTTTTTTCAGGAAAATCCGTACAAAATTCCGTATATGTACGGATTTTTTTCAAAAATCCGTACATGTACGGATTAATCCGTACGGTTGGCAACACTGGTTGTCACAAACTTCGACCATACATACAATAGACGGGCCCTGTGCAACAAACTCGAAGCAATCATTAAAACGCCGCGTGACGTCACAGTCAGGCAGAAACGTATGAGCGTATGACATAGTAATATAGTATATCTGAAAGATGCGTTTTTTTTTTAATTTTATTAAAGAAAGCTCAAATGGTAGTTCTTCTATTTAAATTTTTTAGTCACAAAAAAGGAAGCCAACGTTTTGTTTTTTTTTTCATTTATTTACAACATATGTAGTTTGATAGATTTAGAAGCCGACATCCTTACTAAATGCTTCAAAATAAAACAATGAGTGTTGGAAAATACAAAATCTCTCAGAAGTTGGTCGTAAATTGTAATTGTTCATTATTTTTTAGATAAGCTGAATTATCTAACATACAAATATGAGGAGAATTTGAAAATTTCACACTATTCTGTAGGTGGCTGAGTTACTTTTACAGCTAGGATCAATTCACAAAAAATTACATGCACTCTTCAAGAGACAGCAAAACACTCTTTTTACACAAGGGTTTCAAATACAATCTCATGTTGGACAATCAAAAATCGAAGTTGATTTTTGTAGAAGTAGATAATTCAAATGCATAAAGTTCAAATATAAAACATTTATTGGTTTTGATATAAAACTGGCTTATTGCAAATACTGCGTACCCTCACCTTAATACAGGTTTCATTTATTAAATGTGCGTGGTAGTGTAAGCGAATGGAGAAATATTTATGAAGTATCATCTTCATTAAATTATGCAAGTGGTTTTCATTTACACTGCAGTCAAAAATATGTTCATTTAAGGACCTAAATAGTGTTTTTCTTAAATTATTTAACGTGTTTACAACTAAAAATTCCATTGGTCTTGGCACACAAGATAATTTATTTTCAAATTCACCAAAGGTACTTTCTGCCATCTTGCATAGTTCTATTACATCCTTCGAAGCCTTGACTAATGTGTTGGGACTATCCGGGTTGTAAGTCTTCATTAACTGTAAGGTTGATGACACTTCTTCAGCAACAAGAGCATTACAACATATAGAACACAAGACGTATTTCTTCAACTGTCGCACTACAAAGCCACTAATATAGCCCATAACATCCTCTACGTACTCAGATAACCTAACTTCGGGAGCTGTGTAGGAATGGTCATGAAAAATAACACTTTTTTTCTGAATTTCCATTACTGGTAGCACAAAGTTGTCTTTGTAACTCCTCCGGGATGTCTGCAGATCTAATATACCTGAAGGAATGATCGAATTATCAGTATTTTTGCTGGAACTGCTGTTAAAAAGTATTGACAGCGGCACTTCTTCCAAGTCCATGCAATTTCCATTAGTTCCTTTGACTGCGGTATGAAGGAGTAATCTTTTATAAGCTGCCTTGAACTGGACACAGGTTGGATTATTATTATGGCCGCTCCTTGATCTTATTGCGCAGAAAAAGACTTCCAG
This sequence comes from Acanthococcus lagerstroemiae, assembly GCA_031841125.1. Classification (NCBI taxonomy): domain Eukaryota; kingdom Metazoa; phylum Arthropoda; class Insecta; order Hemiptera; family Eriococcidae; genus Acanthococcus; species Acanthococcus lagerstroemiae. The sequence goes on from CM063112.1 coordinate 39,794,177, forward strand.
ATGGTCCTGACACATTTTATACATTAATATGTATTCTAAGTTATTCTTTCTCAGAATATGATCTGCATACATCAAAATTAATGACTCTATGCATATAAGGAAGCCAACAAAGCCTGTTCTTCGACCACTATTGTAAATCAAGTGTCCTTCTGAATCTTTCAAGTGTAAGATGTATTCCTTAGCCCGAATCATCTCAGAAAAAATGAACTGTTCATTACTTCTTTGAAGACCTCTTTTGAAGTGCTTTCCAAATCGATTTCGGGAATTCATGATATCAAATATATTATTGAATACACTGAAAAATCTTTCAGTTGGTTCAGTTGATTCTGTTGTTGACTGGCCAGTAACTCTGAGGTATTCCATAGCAGTTGCGGTACTGTTGCTGAACGTTTGAGCTGCAAGTTTTACTTTCATTTTTTCTCTTTTCCAATTCACATGCCGTTGTGTTACTTTGCAACCTAAATGCATTTTCTGCTGTATCTGCGTATTTACCAAGTTCTCAAAATGAGACCATTTTATTAGTCGATTTTCATCATCATACAAAATTTTGTATGTTCCGAGAGCATTACGAACAAGTTTTAGAGCATGAGGTGGATCAAAAAATATGTAGACTTTTTCTTTCTTTTTGGATGTAGGATGAAAAAACCATATTTTCAGGTTTGCAGCGTCTTTCAGAGAGGCTCCTAAATGCTCACACATAGCTAGGTTTGCAACAGCGCCATCAAAAGTTAAAGACACCACCTGAATACCGCTTTTGTGAACAAAATTGAGGCAGCTCTCTACCAAGTTAGCCTTTTCAGCAGCACCCATACCCGATATGAAAAAGTATCCGACAGGTAGTTTCCATCTTCCATTTACACAGTTCAGCATAAAAACAAGAACTTCCTTTGCAATAGGGACTCCATCATTCATTGTTATATCATTGTTATAATTTTGTAGAGCTATTCTTTCTCTTCCTCTTAAGAGTCTGTAAGGCTTCTTTACTGAAACCAGGCTCGCATTCCACAGTTTCATACCACTTCCTCAACGTCCGCCGATCAGGTAAAGCATTTTTGAACATACCTCGTACATACTCATATGCCTTCGGTGAGTAAAAATCGAGTGTTAATGCAAAACTACGGATTTCAGGCGAATAGTTTTTATCACGTTTCCCATGCAAGTGTTTTACAAACGAATTATGAAGAGAATGCTGAACTGACGCCTGCAAAATGAAAACAAATTATGTGTTCAAGAAATAATTTAATGTTACATCGATTCCGCATTTACTGCAGTTTTATAGTCAGCGACAGACTTAATTCACAATGAAATAAATAAGGTCTTCTTCACTAGCATCTAGACTCTCAAGATTCAATCTGATAATAAATTACAAAAAAAAATAAAAATGTATCCATCAAGGACAGTAAAAATTCAGATTGAACTCGGTAGGTTATTATTATTATTATTATTATTATTATTAGCAAAAAAGTAACTTGTTCTTCCTGAAAACTCATTAGTGGGGATTAACAAATAGTTACCATGAGTGATGAAGCAGTTTCCGCAGACAACAAATTCTCATTCAACAAGTGCTCCACTAAAGCCTTCAAAGACTTAATTTTCTTCTCCTGCCGCTGAGTTTTCTGTTTTAAAAGCTTTATTTGCTCATTTTTCTGATGAACTACCATTTTTGCGGTTTTAATGAACTGCACAAGATCTTCATGCGAATATTTAGTCGGATCACAGTCGTCGAAATCGCCAAGATAGAAACGTCGTTTCTTTCTTGGTGGTTCATCAGGTGTTACAGCGACATTTGTTTCTTCAGTTAACGTGTTTGTTGAAGTCCTGGATTTTTGAAATGTATCAGAGTTTTATTCTCAAATAATGTAGAAGAAACTTAAAATAATATGAGTACGTTTTATTTCCATGAACTTACTCAGTAAGACATTCGATATTAAGACAAGCTTCCCCATTAGTTCGCTTTTTCGGTGAAGGTCTGTGTTTTTCAGTATTTTGCAAGTGATCTGGAAAACTGAAAACTGACGGCACTGCATCAGTTTTCAACCTCTTCCGAGACGCCCACGGTGAAGTATCGTAACAATCATCAGAAAAGTGAAGAGAGCACAGCTTACTTCTTTCAGATGGCTTCCACTTTTCTCTCTTCATAGCGACCAACCACTTTTTTTGGAGCTGAGGATCTTTTGGAAACCTATTTATTATAATCACGTATCAATATTAATTAGCGCAGGTATTTTTCCACCATTAAAAATAGCGTAATGCTAGAGTGATAGTGAATGAATATTAAAGCAGATAAGAATGTACAGTATATAGAAATCAATATATACTAACCCATGGAATGAAACCCCATGCTCATATCTTCGTACACAATTATATGCACTACAGGAATGTACCATGATAATTATGTCTTCTACATCAAGTAATTATAATTAAACATCTTGTGCTTCAAAAAAATCGATAAAAAACCGTAATAAACGTAAGATGTCGATCGTCCAGCGTAATCAAAATGTACTGCTGCGTGTTTCTCCTGTTTCCTTTTTGCCTGACTCTGACGTCACCCGTCGTTTTTATCATTGCTTCCGCTATGGGCATTGTTAGGGCCCGTCTATTGTATATATGGTCGAAGGTCACAAATTATCAGCAGTTATCATCTTATCATCGCACGCAGCTTATAACCAGCTATCAGCACGCAGCATACAGCCACGCAATATTAGGCGAACATGAGACCTCATAGTACCTTATATTCCCCTGGTAGAAATGCTACATTTCAGCCTTCAGCACTGTTCGAGCGGTTCAAAGGAACAAAATAATTTACAGATGTTAATAGAGTTGCATACGAGGACTATTGAAGGCATTCTCGATTCAGAATGTATATTATATTGCATAAACGGAAATTCGAAGGAGCACATCACGGATCAAGGGCATCCTATCAATTTTCTAATACAGATGCATGGAAAACGCTTCCTTATGAGTCTAATTTAGCCATGTTCAGAAAGTCTTACTTTGCAGCTTCAAGTTTGATACCGTACTGTAATTTACAACTTATGCATACCACCACTACTCTATACCTGCGCTTAAGCGCTACTCATGAAACCCTTTCGAAGGGATTTACATACATTCTCTTTCCAAGTAAAAGTTAGCTTCAGCTCAGCTTATTCCATCCTGTGAACTGTTAATGCCAATTGCTATCGTATTCCCTCCCCCAGTCCAGTCTACCACAGATCTACTGTATAGAATATTGTGAATCAGTTATTCTCCACTGAAACGCATGTTGAACTCCTCGGAGTACGAGACATCAGATGTTGTGCTTCTTGGCTACATCTTGTTCTCACGAGTACTCGGACCCGAGATCAGAGTGCGAGTAGCAATCAGCAACTTTGATATGAAACCCCCTTAGTACTACACGGGTTATTCTCCGAAAATGTTGATATTTCAGTCGCCAACAGTTATCTCATACTCACAAGCTACTAATGATACGGCCACTTTATTTTTTTATTTCATTGACAGATATGATTCAGTTCTACTTTTTCAAGCTTTCAAAAGAAAATTTGATCCACTTTTAATGGGGCAAAATTGGACTGAATATGCTCAAATGTCCGTCGGCATAGCTGTCTCTTGAACGATTTTCATTATTATTAATATTTCTTTCTTATTCTAAATTTTCAAGCTGTATATTAGAACAAACTGGTGCTAATTTAAATGGATGAAGGAATCACAAGGTAACATTGAAATCGCATCTTCGCAGGTGCGAGTCAGTATGGACAACTTTGAAAACTGTCCCTCGAGTTTTTGTCCATCGGCATGGCTCCTTTTCAACCAATCACAGAACAGGCGTTTCAATATTTTTTCGTGGCAATTAATGGTAAAATTGTACATTCTTATCAGAGCAATAGATCCGCATATCAAATCTTTTTTTTTTTTGTGATAAGACTCGTGCATTTACATATTATTGTCTAAAATTAAGTTACAAAAAAATGTGCCCTTCGGCATGGTCATCTTTATGCAACAAACTAACGATAGACGTTCATTGTCCAAAAATAATTACGTCTAATTAATGGGTTAGTATACATTTATCAACTCCGTATAATTTTTTGGTTTGGAATCTACTAATCGACGGCAGAACACTTTTTGTTCGTTATTGTCTTTCGGCATGGACTTTTTCATGTGTCCTTCGGCATGGCATTCATGATTTTGATTGCTATGCCAAAACACAGAATCCCTCACTGTCAGGCCAATCTTCAGTGTTGTTAGACAAAACGATTTTTTGTCATCTTGTCTTTTTGTCAGGGGAGTATTTCATCTTTTTTGCTATGTCATAAGTTTTGTCATTTTGTCTGCCTTTTTGTCATGTCGCTTAGCATAATGCACTGTCAACAGCAATGCCACTTAGAATAGTCTACTAGCAATAGCAATGTCGCTTAGCATAATTTGTTATCAATGATTACGTTTCTTATCATAGTTCGTCATTTGATCATAAACAAAATGGCATAACATAATTTTTTTGTCATTTGATTCATTTTTTGTTATGTCATTTCGATTTTGTCATATGATAAAACTGATAAATAATTTTGTCATTACGACAAAATTTCTAAAATGCAATTGTCATTTTGTTTTGTCATGTCTAACAACACTGCCAATCTTGCCAATTACACAGGATGCCTCTTAACGACTCGCATCAAAAAAAGTTCAAATATCCCCTACTTTCTTCCATGAAAAAACATATCTCCTGAAATATCAACATTTTTGAAGAATGACACAAACATAATACGTGCTCCTTCAAGAGTTATGTCAGTGTTGAGTGGATTCAGAAACTTATTTTAATTTAATTTTTATTTATAAGTCCTAAAACGTCAGTGTTGGACAAGCCTGATGACTTACTTACAGATCTAAGTCCTTTACTTGTAGGTACTCTTGAAAAAAAAAAGAAAAAAATTGAAAGAATCCTGCATTCTTCTTAGGTGTTGGTCATTGTAGGTACTACATTTTGCTCAGCAAGTCTGAATTCTACACATAGCAATTAAGTAATTCAATTTATAGAATTACAATATTATAAATTTACAAATCAAATTTACAAAATCACAATTTAATATATGATATTATATGGATGTTGAAAGGGGTCTTTCCCTCCATTTTATTAGTTCTGTACTCCATTATTATCTAGCTGACCACTTCTTTTTTTTGTTAGACTGAAGGAAATAATTATAAACCGTAACGAGTACCAGAACAATAACCAGGAAACACGCTCGGCCAGGCTGGCGCTGTGGAAGTGCAAATGCACCCCGGGCCTTTTGACCTATTGTCTTTCGGAGCTCGAGTGAGCTAAACAAATGAGCGATAAACCAGAAGCACAAATGAATTACTTTGGAAAAATTTAGAGCGAACAAATGAAAATCGAGGGGTTGGTAACCTGGTAAGATAGAGCTGCTGACTGGAACAATAAGAAGCATACTCGAAGTCCAGAAATTCCAACACTCAACCAGCAAAACTAGGTAAGTAGGCACATAATTGGTGATCTTTCTTTGTTTTTGCTAATGAGTGAAATTGGTAAAATTTTATTCGGAACTTCTCGTGTTTACCCCCCCCCCCCCACCAAAAAAAAAGAGAAGAAAATGTTCTTCTCGCCAACTCTGTCCAGATCACGGATCCACTAATCTAACGATCCTTTGGTTTTGGTGATCTTAGACAATGTCTTAGATCGTGATCATTTAAATCTCTATGTATTATCGTAAATACCCGACCAGTGATGGGGGGGGGGGATTCATGGGGGACTGCAAGGTATCAAAATAATGCTAAAATGTCTTTCGCTTGTATAATTCTTCATTTTAAAAAAAATAAAGTTTTTGCATTTTCCGGCATCAATAGTTGGAAAATTTTTGATTTTCGCTCCCTTAATAAATTAGCTCTGCTGCAGCCCTGGGAATCCAAAATGCCGCAATGTGGGCTATCAATAATAAATACCAAAATGAGGGATGTTTAGCAGATGGTTTCCCGACTGATTCACAGATCCTTATACCGCACCATTTCAATCACATGACTGATATTAATAATATGTAGTATATTACTATACAAGGTGCTAAAGCGAGAGAATTGCTCACTTTGGCACCGTTGTATAATACGTTTTATTCTACAGATGAGAGGAAAGCACGAACAAGAACTCAAGAACAAATCTGGAACATCAAAAACGTTGAGCCGTTAGTGTAGTAACGCGCATGCGTGGAAACATGTCATGAATTCCTAGACATTTAAAATTTCATTAAATCCCACTTGTGACGTGTCCAAGAAAAGGGCCTTAGTGGTAAATGAACATTCAGGTCCTTTCCTTGTGACACGTAGGTACGCTTCTATTCCTTAAAATCATGACGCACTCAAACAGTCATTTTAGCTTCTAAGAACTGTGATTAAAATCGTACCTTACCATCATCTGTAGAATAAATTTCATTATTAACTGATCAAAAGTTTTGTAAAAATTACCATTAAGGAAGAGTAAAATAATTTATAAAAAAACAGTAACCATGAGCATTTTACAATACACAAACTTTACAACGTCATAGGTAACTGTTAATTTGTACATTTATGCGGATATTTTTGATTATTTTTACATAAATACATTCCTAAATTACTAAAGTGATGATAAGAACAAAAGATTACGTATATCGCAGACTTCATTTCACTGGTCTGATACTCATCAGGTTAAAATATCACTATGCAAATATAGATCTCACTTTTTATAGCAACAATACTCGTTTCTTAGAAACACATTTGGAGCGCCATTGTAGTCTCACTGTTGGTATTTTTCTACCCAAGCTCTAGATATAATCAAACGTTGAATTTGAGCTGTTCCTTCGTAGATTTGATAAATTTTCGCATCTCGCATCAATTTCTCCACCGGATATTCGGTATTAAATCCATTGCCACCAAAAATCTAAAATGAACCAGCGAGCCATAAAGGATTGTAGTAAAATTTCCTACTTTCATCTGCCTTATGTGTAGAACATGAGCGGCGAGTAAATCATTCGCTCTTTTAGAGCAATCTTTCCATAGATCAGGGCTATACGGGAATCGAGGACTTTTAACCGAGTGGCCTCTCAATTCCTGAGTATCTATTCTACGCGCCAATGACTCATTTTGGAGCATGCTGTATCCAACATTTTTTAGTTTGATGCAGCTGCACCATAAGTATGGCTTCCCTAAAGTTAACCTGAGAAAAAGGCAACGTACTTGAACTGCATCAGTAGCGCATTTATTAGCAACATCTGCGGCCAAAGCTTTGGCAATTGAAGCGAAATACGAATTGCGACCACCTTTGTCCACCTCAAATGCGGCCTTATAGTATGCTAATCTAGCACTTTCAATACCGATGGCCATATCGGCTAGTAGGAAAGCGACAGCCTACAAAAACGCACAAAAAACTTTATACACATTTGTCAATTCGACATCAGTCTCAGCGGCTGTATTTACGCAAGTTTTCAAACCTGATGCTTCGCAATAGGAACACCGAATGCTTTCCTTTCCAGTGCGTACTTAGTGGCCTCATCTAAACAGCGTTGGGCTAATCCTACAGCACCAGCAGCAACCTGTAACGAACCCGTGAGAAAAATGTAACTAATGATTCTTATAAATGCCACCAACTCTCAGGAGCTTCAGTTTTCTCACCGGTGTTCGCGTTTTATCAAAGGTACCCATCGCGATTTTGAAACCCAGGCCTTCGGCGCCTAGTACATTCTCTTTGGGCACTCTCACATCTTCGAAAGTGATGCCTCTAGTGTCGGAGCAACGCTGACCCATGTTGATTTCCTATAATCGACAAGAGAGCATATAATACCGTTTTGTAGAACAGAACTGTGGAGAGAGCCCAAGAACAAGTAAGTTTTTCTAACAAAATGACGATAACGATAATCAATATTAAAATGGATACCTTCCTTCCGGGCGTGAGTCCGGGCGAATCTCTGTCAACAATGAAACCGGTGAATGCTTTGCTAGCTGGCGCTTTTGGATCCGGGTCAGTACGAGCAAGGACGAAGTACCTGAATTGGAGTTTATAAAAGAAATCGATAGAATATCGACTTGTAAAAAGAAAAAAGTAGATGAATGCGGAACAGACGCACAATGATTAGAGTACAAATTTCAATGTTAATAATTCACAGACATGTGTGAATGCTTAATAGTCTCAGTTCTTCGGAAGATGAAGTTCTTCACAATATTACAATCAAACAAACGAATAGTAATATTCTATTTCAATATAATCACGAGACCATACCAACTAGCGACACCGCCATTTGTGATCCACATTTTCTGTCCATTTAAAATGTATTCATCGCCTTTCTTTTCGGCTTTCGTTCTAATAGCAGCTACATCTGAACCAGCACCAGGCTCAGTGACTCCGTAAGCCTGCAAGAGAAGAGTCCGTGTTCACATGATTCTTCTTATCCTCGTTACCCATAAAAGAATACACGGATACTTCGTATGAATTATTATTGAATAGTCAACTTACACACACGATTGGTTCGGCCACACACCATCCCAGGTACTTCTTCTTCTGCTCTTCATTTCCAGCTAAAATCACGGGCGTTTGCTGTAACAATCAACACATCAGGTGACGTCATTCGCTCGAGCATTCTTCACATCATGCATCTTTTTGAATTCTCATCGAAAAAACGACTGAACGAAGAGACTCGACCAAGACGTACATTCCGCACATAATGATTACCTTGATGCATAATAACAAACTTCGCTACTGACGTCATATTTTGAGAATTAATTTTCATTGTTAATTACGTTTGGCTGGTTAATTACCCCGATACATCTGACGTTTAAGCCTCATGCAATCTTTTTCAAATTTATAGTAAGAGCAGATGCACATTTCAATCAACTATAAAAACATACCGAACCGGGGAAATAGTGTCGGGTAAATTACACGACAAGGTCGTGTTATCGTCAAGCTGTCGCATGAACTGCTAGCACTGCAGCGGAGGTCGGGGAAACAATGTCGTCAAAACGTAACAACGTATGATCATGTACTTATCATATAGAAAACCCTGTTCTATTATGGGAAAGAAATCAAGGAAATTATAACATACGCACCGCTAGAGCACAAGCTTCTAATGCAGTCTTCACTCCCGAACAACCGTATGCTAATTCTTCAGCTATTAAACATCCGTCGAAAGTACTCAGATCCATACCACCTGCCAACAAACCATATGTTTTTGTAGTATTAATTTTGCACCTTTACTCAGTAACATATCGGTAGACCTAAGGAGCACTTCAGCATTTACTCAATTACACATACCAATATTAGTAGGAACGTGACTGTTAAGAAGACCAACTTCGTGGGCTTTTTTGACAATTTCCCAAGGGTACGCCATTGTTCTATCTAGTTCAGCTGCTCTTGGAATGATTTCTTCCTTTGTGAACTTCTTGGCTAAATCTACAAGCTCTCTAGATGTGTCATTTAGCGCTGCAAGATATAAACTTGGCGTAAACGTAGAAAGTCAAACGTAGGACTAAATTGCGATAAACAGCGTAACACTTACTGAAGCTTACTCCAGAGGACGGGCCATCTGAAAACTTCCTCGCTAGTACTATCGATGAATTTTTCTTTAAGGCAGAGCGCAATATCTGAATACGAAATGTAGTATAAGAATATGGTGTCCAATGCTACATATTTAATCATATTAAAATGAGTTCATTACCTGTTTGGCAAAGCCCATTTTTTATCACAGGACACGACACACTATGCAAGATTCAATGAAGATGTTCAAAATCGAACGACACGAAAACAGCAGAGCATATAGGTACAAGTAGTTATATTTAGTCAACAACAACTAGAACGAGAGCAAAGGTCAATATGAGCTCGACGTGTTGTGAAAAATATTTATACAAAACACACGTATCGAGTTTGGTGTTTTCTGGTCTCCAACCTTGATAGTACTGTGACTGACTGAACCTGCCGAATATAGTAAACGAGCAGTGTACGCGATCCAGAAGTAAATTTTGAACAGGTTTTCGCTTTTATTAGTACAACCTGCGACCACTGAACGAACGTAAGGTAGTGCAATAATTGAAAGTTCAAAATCCTATTATTTCCATTCTTATCAACATTGTACTGTTGCTACTTGTTATTTATTTCTCTTTCAAAACGCGTGGAAGGGCGAGTAAAAATGCCATGACGTCAATCACGTCATTGAACGGCCGGAGGCATTGATCTTAGAATGTTTAGAATGCCTAGACAGATCACCTAATGTTAGAATTGAATCCTGTTCGCTAAAAGGCAGTGACACATGACGTCACCAGAAAGCTCGTTATCAATATTGGGGGAACGGGAAAGAACTAAAATGAAATACATGTAGCCTAATGGGAAGTTGACGAATTTTTCCATTTATGTCAAAATTTCTAGAAAGTAAGTGAAATTATGTAAAAACTGATAAAAAAGAAATTTTTTGTAGAAAACGGTATTTACGTTTTTATAAAGTAGATAACTCCTCATATAATCTCGAACATTCTCTCGCAAATTTTTCAATTTGAAGGTTGACTATACTAGTAAAAGTCTAAAAGTAGCTCAACATTTTGAATTATGTATCTCAGATTTACATTATTTCTAATTAAATTTAGTAATAATATTCAGCTTTTCACCATAGATTGCCAAAAATTCAGTTTAACTGGTTTAACTTGAAACAAGCAGCAATGCTGCACGACTAGGGTCGGCAAATGCTGCAATTCCTATCGTCTGAATTCTGCTAAACATTAAAGCACTCTATATTCATCAATAATAAACATCCTACAAAACTAGGAACTACGACAGAATTGCCATACATATTACCACTTGATAACGTCTAAGTACTGAACAACTTGAAGAATAAAAAAAAAGAAAAAGAAAAAGCGATCGCAATAGTGTCTAGCCGACCCTAAAAAGCGCAAAATTATTCAGTCATTTTAATCAATTTTATCAAACTTGGGGGCAAAATATGTAAACAAAGCCAAAGTGCCATTCCCCCAATTTGAACACCAGGCTTTGTTAGTGTTCTATAATTATTAGGTATCTGAAAAGCAGGGCTGATAAGCCGAAGCTGATGAACGGCTGAAGCAGTGATGGAAATGGAAGTTGGAAGCTGGAAGCTGAAGCTAAAAGTTGGAACTAGCAGCGGAAGCCAATTATTTTTAAACTTCTTTTAGTTTCTTCTTTCTGACACTTCATTCTTTTACATTTGCGAATTTTACATTTATTCAACCATTACTTTTTCCATTTACCTCAGTCTGGGTTGATTAATGTACTCACGCTAGAATATTTGGACTTTGGACTCTATTCAGCATAAGGGAACCAACCATGTTTTTTGAGAACACGTAATTCGAAGTTCAAGAGCTGTGTAGAAACTAAATGGCATAGTGTTTACTGATAAAATTTTTCAACGTGAGTACACATTTTTGAATCGGGGGCCCAATTTTGAAGAATCCTACGTTTTACACTCTTTCCAACGATACTAATAACTCATTTTGTTTACAAGTGTTGGTTGGTTCCTCTACGCTGAATAGCGTCCATTTATAAACTTTATCGACCCTTTTTGTTGTCGTATTCTGCAAACGCGAAGGAAACTCATTTGGTCACCTTCTTCTTTAATTTACTCTCAATCCGAGCCCTGGAATCCGCCTTTTCGAGCATTACCTTAGACGTCGGGGAGGCTGTTAGGGCTGTCTTAGCCCTCTTCCTTTCTGGCCGAAAAACCGGCCTATGTCGAAGTCTGGCGAGTTGCTACGTGGGCTCGAACCCGGGATCTCCGGATTCCGATACCAACACGCTATCCACTCGGCCAAACAGACCCCGCATTTGGTCACCTGTTAGTAGGTAAAAAGTTAGAACACTGAACGCAAAGTCCTAAAAATTTCTCTCGTTTGCTGATTACAATTAGCATTTTAGCGCTGAGCTACAGACAACAGAAATTGTATGCGAACGTTCTCAGCCAATGGTAGATTGAAAATTGCGTGGGTCTTACTGCTAAGTTACTGAAATTTAGAAGTCAAAATTCAGATTTTTGGATTTAAAATACCAATTTTTAATTCAAAAATAAATTTGAAATTATCAGTTCAGGACAATTTATTAAAACATGTACATTGGCATTTTCTGTCATTTCCTGGAGATCCCCCTCTAATCTTGCTAATGTGTCGTCTGCGTGCCTCTTTCTGAAAATTGAGAGGATTTAGGATTTTGGATTTGAAATTTTTTTCTAAAAAGGATTTGAGACTTTGAATTCAAATTTTTTTTTAAACCAGGATTTTGGATTTTGGATTTAAATCTTGGAATTCCCCGATTTTGCCCATCCGACAGCACAGTAGTGAATTTTTTGAGCCAAATTTAGATCTAATTTAGAAAATGAGCTAGAGTAATTTTTTGAATATTTGCCTCCCCTCTCCCCTCGACTATGTATAATCTTTGAACGTATGTCGGCAACGGCACGTCACCGCCGAACTTGGACAAGGAATTTGATCTGAGCGTGGTTAACTAAATTTTTTTGATGTTTGAAAATTTCTTCATACTTACAATTCCGAACTTTTTTTGGCCGAAGAAATTTTCATAACTCTAGGGAACAGGGACTTGGTGAAAATTACTCGATTTTTGCGGGAAATTCAAATCGGACCTTAAAATTGAGCTACACTGATTTTTTCATTAATTTTTGTCAAATTTTTTGAGCGTATTTCGGCAACAGAGTGTCCCCGCCAAATTTGGACAACGAATCTGAACTATGACAGGAATAAATGGTTCACTCAATTTTTGTTTCTTAATATTTCAACATATCTCCTTGTTATAGATTAGATTTTTTGGGAGGGGGGAAGGCGAAAAATGATCAGAACGCGAAATGGGGTCCTGGTGAAAACGTAAATGACTCAGTGTCGTAAAATAAATAAGATTTTAAAAAAATACTCCATTTTTGCGGCAAATTCAAATCTAATCTTAAAATTGAATTAAATTAATCTTTTCACTGATTTTCATCAACTTTTTGAGCGTATCTCAACAATGGAGCTTCGCCGTCAAATCTGGACAACGAATTTGAACATCAGTGTCCAACATGGTATAGGATTAAGTGGTTAACTAAAATTTTTTCTTCTGAAAAAATTTCTCCATAATAAGTACCTATGCAGCTCATGAGTAAGAAATGGGGGGGGGGCTACTTTTACGACTTTACAACTTAAGCAGTTTAAGCGTGGAGGTAGTTTCAGTTGACCCTTCAACATTTTGTATCTTCTAGCTATAATTTCTTCTCGAATTTTCACTCGACTGCCGAATCTTCAACATTTCATATAGTCCTCAGAATTTATGAAATATTTTAAAATTAAAATATACCGAAGTAAGTCCCTGTGTTTGCTTTTATTAATTCATCTGACTTATCTTTCTGTATGTCCTCTCCTTCTTGAGAGCTAGAATACTTGAATTCAAATACTTTTTTACCCGCATACATTCACTCACTTGTAACTGAAATAACCGAACGTAATAAAATCAATAAGTAATTTCGTGATTTCGGATTCATCTACTTCAACTGTTCAAGTTATACACGATGGAGAGTTTGTTTTATTTATCTTGGAAAATGCGCATTCGTGTCAATAACATAAGCACATTTCAGGGCGAACAGAAGGTGTAGATATTCTACGACATAAATAACCGACAACAGGGCAAATAATTTGAGCACACAGACCTTCCTCTTTTTATGGAATTTAGTTGATTGTGAGTCTGGGTCAAGGGAAGTTCTAACATGAAAAATCCATCATTGGTTTCATTGCAGCTAGTTTTAGTAATGGTGTGTGTATATGTTTCGGAACAAGTTTACTTGGAATCTGAACTACTGAACCAATTGATAGAAAAAACATTTAATGGCTACACCTGTTTGAACGTGTATATCCACCATGCTGTTCAAATACGAAGACCATCAGTTGTGAGAGAAATACACCAAATGAATTATTCTGTTTTGCTGCTGGACACTTTCTACATGGCTAATGAAAATTGCGGTTTCATTTTGGTCAGCGACGATGTCAAAGTTTTTCGCTTTGTTAAGGACTTCACGAATGTGAATTTTCGGATTTTACATATCAGTGAAAGCAGCGACGAGGCTTTGACTTTATTTGAGGTAGGTATAAGGGATAGCGAGATACAACAAGTTTACCCAGTTTATCTGCCTTCAATAGCAGATCTGACCCCACACTATATGGATCATTCATGCATTTCATCTAGACTAACACTGATGGAATATTGCACTATCTGATTGTGTACTATTTGTATATGCACTTTGGTTAACAGGTTGGTATTTTTAAACTGACTTTTTTTCCCCTACAGGAAGAGCCTATTTTGTTTGAAGACAACGACATACTACTGGTTGAGCTAGCTGATAACATCAGTATCCTAGTAAAATCAAGATACGACACTGACTTCGAGCCCAGCAGCATACATGTTGAAGCTCCTTTTTTCTATTCGGTAGTTGGAAAAGTTCAGATTGTACCCATCTCATTCACACCCCGGCTACACCTTCAATTACAACTTTCTCAATTTTCCAGAAAAATCACGTCCCTGTGAAACTGAATCTCAATCGAAGAACTGTTAAAGTTGTCACTTTCAACTGCCCCCTCTTTGGAAGTATCAACGGAGTAGGTAAGTTTAGCTCCTATAAGTTCATAAAACCAAATCAAAAGGATTCATTCTAACGCTGTAAAACGTAACCACCTTGATCGTAAAACCTTTTCAGAATTAGGAGATGGAGTAGAAACTCGTATATTCAAAGAAGTGGTACGAAAACTAAACTTCACTTATCAAGTACTGCTTCCAACTGCCGGTGAGCGCTGGGGCACCGCCTATCAAAATGGTACCATCTCGGGTGGTATCATCAAAGACTTATTCACGCGAAGAGCTGACATGGGCTTTTGCACTGTGTGGATTGAGTCATCCAAGTGCCCGTACTTAACTTTTTCCACTTACTGGAACATGGTATGCTTGAAGTTTTTCGTTCCGAAACCAAAGATGATATCAACTCATTGGAACAGTATTTTTAAGCCATTGCCTGCGACTTTGTGGATGTTGGTGCTATTGGCTGCGGTCATCACCACAAGTGTATGCGTTGCTCTACAGTACATACATAACCAACTATTCTCACGGACTATGAAAGGCGAGTCAACTTGCTTTTATTATTCTCACATTAACCGAACTAGACAACTAACCTATACATTTCTTTTTCAACTGACAGTATCTAGTTCAATTGCACCCATTTACAGGCAGCTGATTGAAAAAGTGTTATATATAAAGCTACCACCCCTCCATCATTAATAGGGCTCTTGAGCTTTCAGGGCCACTTAAAGGGAATAGGGGATTCATTTCTTATATTATTTTATTACTTGTCTGCATATACCCTTACTCGAACAGAAGTTCAGCAAAAACAATAATGGGTATGGTAGCAGTAGATGCTGATCATAATGTGTGGATGTATGCTCGCATTACCATAATATTATACAGATTTACCAACTAAAATTGAAAGTAATTCATGGGTATGCATTTCTGTGTGGACATGTAGGTTCACGTTCAAACATTGGTCAAACCTTTATATCTATCATTGGCTCACTTTTGTTGGCCAAGAGCTCGAACCAAACTCGCAGTGATAATGCTCATCAAAATCATCTCTTGTTATGGTGGAGCATATTTGCGATGGTGATTACTAATTTGTATTCGAGTAGTTTGGTATCGCATCTTACTTACCCGCAATTCGAGTCAATGCCTGACACCATTGAAAGCATGGTCAAAGCCGGATACTACTGGGGCACGCCGTATGATCCGAATAGTGACCAGGTTTTTGACTCAGGAGTAAGTACCTACACTGATTTAACAACAAGTGTAACAGCTGGAGTTTTGCTCATACAACTGAGTATGTTAGAATGAAACTAGACACTATCCAGAATAGTATAGGTAAATTTTTCAAGAGATGAAAAAAACTGTTTATAGTTAGGTACTGATGTGCTGCAGTACCTACAACAGGTATGATGGACTGATAACAAGACGGCAATTTCGATATCACGGCGTGGATGCATTTAGTATCGGCTCCTTTTACTTACTTAGTAGGTACACTATAATTATTTTGATTTAAATAGATATTTGTTTTCATAATATTTATTACGAATTTAAGAGGCCGTTCTTTCATTATACATATACAATCACTTTCAACACCGCTGTGCGGTTTTCATTGGAAGTTTTATTTCAGGAAAAATTGACAAAATTGGAAACGCCAGTTAAAGACCATTCAAGCATTCAGGTATAACCCGTCATTTTTAAAGCACAGGTATACCCAAATATATAATTTCATTGTAAATATATGTAAAATTTGATGCTCAAAAGGAACAATTCCCTTAGTTCATTATTATACATGATAAGGAAGTTGTCACCCTGTTATCAGTCCATTATACCTATTGTACTACAGCTGACTATAGCGCCTCATTCAGCACAACAATGGATGGCGACAGGTGACAGAGTAAGGAACTGCACTGCAGGTATGCGCACTGTAAATGTAAACAAACAATTATGAAGAGGTTGCATGCAGGGACTGCAAGCCAGCCAATAGCCGATAGTTTTTAGCCGTCAGCCAGGCATTTCCCCAAAAATTCTAGCTTAGCAAATAGACGAATACTCAGTGGTAGATAGCGATCAGTGAAGCTAATAGCCGATTCCTTTCGGTTTTTTTTGTTGTATATTTTATTGTTTCCTTTTTTTCTCTGCAGATTTCTACATACAATTTTGTGTTATCATTCTTTGTTGTTTTGTCTTTCAGTGTCGCCATTTTCCCGTTCTTTCCTTGTTTCAATTCTCTTTCTGCAAACGCCCTCTGTGTTCTTATCATTGACAACATTTCATTTCACAAACAACAATCGCCCCTCTCTACCCCTAGGACAAAGTGAATTAGCTCATAGCCGTCAGCTTTATATTTCAAGGTCATTAGTCGATAGCTTAGCCTTTTCAATTGGCTTGCATTCCCTGGTTGCATGAAAGTGCTGACCATATATAGTATTTCTGTCCGCAGTAATCACCTAAGTCTTTCGATTTTATTTCCTTACAGAATCCATGGCACGTAGCTTTCATTAATCGCTATGTCTTTGAAAGTCATCGAGAAGACCGTCTGAAACGCCTTCTCGCCGGAAACTACACTCTGTTCGTAAAGTGCATCGGCGATAAAAACTACATGGAAGTAGACAACTTACCCAGCAATCTGCTACACGATTTACGTACCACCCACGGCTGCATAAAATCCTTTATGATTGGCTTCGTTTATCGTAAACAGTTTCCATACGCTGTTGCAGTTAGTTCTATAATCAGTAATCTTGTTGAAAGCGGCATCACTTTGTACTGGATGGACCGAGTGTTCGAGCAAAAGTACTCCTCTACTACCTTTGAGAAGTTGTACGAGTATAAAATACCACCGGAGGATATAGAATTGACCTCGCTCAGTGTTCAGAGTCTGCAAGGCGCGTTTTTCTTATTGGCCGCCGGTGTGGGATTAGCGGCGATAGCGTTCATCGGTGAGCTGGTCAAAGGGCGAAAGGTGAAAAGCTGTTAGAGCATGCGTATGGTCTGAATGAAAACCAGCTCTTTGGGTCTTGTAGGTACCCCAGTATGGGTAAATGCACTTCTCTGGGTCAATCCATCAACTAAGAATTACGTATACCTAGTTCAATAATCCAAATTTCTGCAACAAATTGTTAAACTAGTTGCTAGATATAGGAAACTGAAGTGATACCAATGTTTCCAGAAACAGTGAATAGATATTAATGGACAGATATTCATGTGCACTAATACTAACTGTTTTCACGAACTGGCTTCAATTGTATGACAAAGTTGATTCAGTCACAGTTGTATAGTACCAAGTTTACTGATCAATGAAGGTATTGGTATTTCTTAACGACATACTCGTAGAAGAAAACTTCGATGATCAATCTCATGATAGTCAAGCTTCAGCAATTCAGATCTTTCTTCCATGAAGGAATAGAAACATTCTTATCACTGATTGGCTGATTAGAGTACTATCAAATGGGGTATCTTGAAACAGCTGCGTAACTGGGAACGCACCAAGAGGCTCGCACAGTATCATAAATTTCGACCATTCACGGCTCATATACTCAGAAGTGACAGGAGATGTTTGGGGATAGCTTGAGTGGGTACATAAGCGGCTCGTACGCATGTCTGCTAATGCGTTCCAAATTATACCCGGCTATTCCACGATACTCCATTTGACGGTAGATGTTTTGAACAATTAGAGAAATAAATCAAGACTTCAGCTGAAACATACCTTCAGTGATCCAGGAACTGTTCAGGCTTCTGCTTGCATTTTGTTACTCAAGAGTCAGATACTAGCCAACCCAATTAATCATTGATCAAAGCTAGTTAGGTAGGTGAGTAAATATTCTTCATTATCACCATAACACAAGATATAGGGCGGAGTCTTTTAGATGAAGCTTTCTGTGATGAATCTCCAATTCAAACATTTGGAAGCACCGACTCTCTCATGTTACCAACACAAAGGAAATTCTGGTCTTTTTCTAGAACGACAGACGATCAGGGTTAGTCTGGAACCTAAACTGCAACACCAAAACAATTTACAAATGAGTGGCCGGTTGTAACTGGTTCCAATGTTCTCTTTTAAAAGATCAACTCAACTCGTTTAAAAACTGTATAGGTATATTTTGTAAACGCATCGTTCAACATAAAAACAAAACAACCGTGGAAAAATATAACCGAGTCGACGCTTAACAAGAATATATGTATCTTCAGTTCATAACGATGAGTACATATGGTACCATTACGATAGACATAAGAATCGACAAATCCGCTTTCGAATGATCTACTTAACTACAATATACAGCGCTTACAATTATTTACACTACACAACGATTAATTTTTGCCATCTCGTTCGTGCATAGGATACATGGCACGCGGCAATCTTCAAATGCTTCCTATCTGAAAAGATTGGCAAAGAGAGCGAGAAACGCCTTCTCCTCAGGAACTACACCAAGTTTGTCCGATGCGTCGTTATTGACTTTCCACTTCGAACGGAGGGATCATCACAATTTGAAAGAGAATACTGACCGCTGCATCTTAAGATCAAGCTGTGTAGCAGCTTTTAAGTTAAAATACACGCAGATCACATGACATCACCTCTTACAGATGCGTTGTAACACCAAAGTTTTGACATCAAGCCTACTCAAAAGTGTGATAGTCTGTTCTCAGTGGAAAGTCAATGGCGTCGGTGACGAGAATCAAGTCGAAGTGGATGACGGCGTATTGTTCGCAGCTAAATTCGGTATTAAATGTTGGTATTTGGTACTGTACGTAGCTGCCTTACGCTCTTGCACCACGGACCGCATCATTCACCACCTGGTCCACGGCGCTGCTGGATATTGGATGGATCGATTTGATGGAAAATACTGAACTACCACCATTTAGGTGTACGAGACGCCGTCAAAGAATATCGAGCTGACTCCACATAATCTGTAAGGCACCTTTTTGGTGTTGGTTGTTAAGTGCAGCTTAGCGGCGATGACATGTGCCGGCGAGTTCGTCAATATGCGAAAGGTGAGGAAATGTTCACGATTACAAATGGAATGAAAAATCAGACGTTCCACTCGTCTCCTGTGCTTACAGGTTGCAGCTTACATTATACAGTCTTCAAATCAACTTAGTTTACAAATACGTTCTAGATTAGGAACTGCCAGGAATATAGAGGAATGTGTTGAGGTAATTATAAGGAATTGTCAGCTGAGGACTGTGAATTCGCGGTGGTATCAGGGATCCGCCCTGGAGACCGACCTTCCGATGAGACACTGGTTTGTCAACAAGTGTTTTCAGATGACTCGTGAGAGGGAAACTGTATTACATCGCATAGACATTGTATGTAATTCGAAAAGAGCTAAGATAAAAGTCAAAATAATTCTACTATGAAAATGGGTAAAGCCTGGCTGTCTTGTGGGACGGCTGCCTCGAACAAAATGAACAAAAATTGTGCCGGTATTGGCAGTTGTAAATTACGGAGGCAAACACCAACGGATTTAGGCGAGCGATCTGACAACATCGCAGTATTTCATTACGTCAAGATGACCTCACATACCTCAGCTCACTCAGGACAGCGAGGGTTTCTACAGCGTAGATTACTAGGGACATTTTGATTGTGATATATTCCCCAAAAAATGGTTATTCGGGGACAATCCGAAGGGACGATAGTGAGCGAATATCCAGATGTATTAAATTACTGCAGCATAATACACCTGGGTAAATCGTAACCAATAAAATTGTACCGTTACACAATCATTTCGTTTGAAGTAACACGGAACACACCTTCATCATCTCGACTCTTCTATACCCTCTATCGTTTCAAAACATTTGATGCTCAAACAGCTCGACACCGTTTGATTACAGAATGGATCTGTTTAGTTGACAACTTTGCTAATACTAGATGAGGAATGTATAATGCAGACCAAGTCCCAGAATCAAAAATGTAGAGCAATACATTGCGACACTTGAGCTAGAATTCTCAAATAAATGGCAAGACGTTTTGATTTTACAATAAATTAGGACCTTATATGGCAGTTCGCGGTTCATCTGATATGTTAACTATGTATAAGTACACCTACTACACTTACTGTCGTCGTGAATTAAAACAATGTAAGAATAAATTAAATAACCATACTTAGCATAAAACCACTGGTCGCAGAAATCACATTTTCTGAAAAATGTATTAGTATAATCTCGATTAACTATTTCAGAGGTAATATAGGCAGTACTGGCAAATCTGAGCTTAGCTAATAATGTAATATTATAGGAAGACTCGACAAATTCAACAGAAAACTCCAATGGTAAGACAGAGCATGAAAAGAAGAAGTGTGCCATAGATATATTTTATAACATCAACTATAATTATTGCAATTCCAACTGGAATTAGAATTTCTAGATGAATTTTAACTATAAATGGAAATAAATTAAATTTTTCTCCTACACAGGGTTGGCCAAAAAAACCTGACACGTTTCGAACATAAATTTCTTCGGTCCTCAATGTCGCACGAAAATGGTTCAAAAAACAACAGAAAGTAGAGAAAATAAGGTTTATTTCGAAAATATAACATTAGCCAAACGGTGGCCATTTTGTGTGATGCAGTCATTGAGCCGTTTCTGGAAATTTTCAAACACAATTTTCAGTGTCGTACGAGAAATTTGACTATGACGGATATTCGCCTTCACTTGATCCAGATTATGCGGCTTGTTAACGTATACGCGCAATTTTAAAAACATCCCCACAGAAAGTAGTCAGGTGCCGATTCGAAAATTTCCAGAAACGGTTCAATGACTGCATCACACAAAATGGCCACCATTTGGCTAATGTTATATTTTCGAAATAAACCTTATTTTCTCTACTTTCTGTTGTTTTTTGGGCCATTTTGGTGCGACATTGAGAGCCAAAGAAATTCACGTTCGAAACGTGACAGGTTTTTTGGCCAACCCTGTACATGAATTTTAGGAGTTATTTCTATATTTACAATTGGTGGAGTAATACCTCTCAATTTTCTCAATTTTACCTCATTTTCTGTCTATTTGTCTTGTACAATAAATCTTTTCGTAATTCTTGTAACTACTTACAAAATTTTTTCATTTTATTTTATTTAATTTTCCATAAAAATTATCCTCTGAACCCAGCGATTGTTTTGTGGTGAACGATTCTTTCCTTTTACAGATGGGAAAATATCAAATGATATCGATATATCGATATTCAATAAAATATTGATATTTGAAACCTAGGTTATATAAAATAGCGCTAGTGTAGTTCAGGTTTATTGATGCCGTCGTTAAAGTTTACTTTGAATACCAATGAAGAAAAATTAAATCTCGAACTGAACTTCAGAACTTGGTTGGAAGTCCCGATATTCCTCCAAAAAATTCTAATTCATAAGGTATTATTTTTTATCAGTACGATTTTTTTAAGCGCAAGGTCCAATTGCACTGATCAGGGATGCCAAAGAGTATTTCTGAAGGGTGTGCAGAAGCAAATCGTTTACCGAAAAAAAAGTCACTGAATACAGAGGACAATTTTTATTAAACAATTGAAGAAACTAGAATTTTAGTACATAATTGTTAATCGAAAACGATTTTCCGAATACCCTGTTGATCCAATATAAGTCTTTTATATTTTTCATAAGTTGCTTCAACTGTTTTTCATCATTACCAAAAAGTTGCACCAGATGTTAGGAAAATGTTCTGTGGATGCTGTACATTATGTATGTTACTGTGAATGTGTAGGTGGGTTATTCTTCAAAAATGTTGATATTTCAGGTATGTTTTTTTTCCCCATGGAGGAAAGTAGGGATATTTGAAATTTTTTTAATGGTTGTCGTTAAGAGGCGTTCTGTATGACATATTGGTAAGATTGGGCCGACAGTGAGGGGATTCTGTATTTGGTATGGCAATCAACACGATGAATGCCATGCCAAAGGACACATGAAAAAGTCCATGCCGAAAGACAATAGCGAACAAAACGTGTTTTGCCGTCGATTAGGAGATTTCAAAACAAACAATTATACGAAGAGTTGATAAAGGCATACTAACCCATTAATTAGATGTAATTATTTTTGGATGATGAACGTCTATCGTTACATAAAGATGACCATGCCGAAAGATACTTTTTTTTTTAATTCTTAATTTTAAACAATAATACGCGAATGCAGGAGTCTCGTCACAAAAAAAAAACAAAAAAACAAAAAACGGGATTTGATATGCGCACCGTATTATTGCTCTGATAAGAATATACAGTTTGACCATTAATTGCGACGAAAAAATACTGAAACTCCTATTTTGTGATTGGTTGAAAAAGGGCCACACCGAAAGACAAAAAATTGAGGGACAATTTTCAAGGTTGGCAACACCGACTCTCAGCTGTGAAGACGCAGTTTCCACGTTATCGACTCATTCATTCATTTATCTAGAGTAGTATTATTTTGCCAGTTAGTTCTAATAAAGCTTGAAAATTTAGAAGAAAAAAAAATAAAAATTATTGCGGGGACAGCCATGCCGACGAATATTTTAGCATATTTAATCCTATTTTGACCCATTAAAAGTGGATCAAGTTTTCTTCTGAAACCTTGAAAAAGTAGAATTCAGTCACATCTATTAACGGGGGGGGGGGAGCCCGTATCATTAAGAACTTTGAGATAACTGTTGGGGACTGAAATATCAACATTTTCGAAGAATAACCCAGGTATACCTAATCAGTTAAAGTATATGATTTCATTAAAGTGCTCGCTAGTTTCTAGCTCCTGATTTCTCCCCTTACACGAAGTAATTGACAAAATATTGTGGAGGTCTTCAATTTTTGTCCGTTTACACAATATGAAGTTTCTGTCTGGTTGCTCTAAAACAGGGTTCCCCAACAAAAAATTTTTAAGGACCCCTGAAAAAATCCCTATAATTTCAAGGACCCCTTATGTATATAATGCATTTAAATATACTTCAAATTTGCTAAAACTGTCAAATTCCTGACGAACAAAACATTTTCGGATCAGCTCGCGGACCCCTAAGTCACCCTCCGCGGACCACCTGTTGGAAACCACTGCTCTAGAAGAACGCTTTCCAAAGACTATGGATTATAAGAAATTATTATTTTAGATTGTTTGGGCTTCTGTGTGATGCTCTTTGAAGTCGGCAGAGTTTAAAATTCCAAACGAGGTACAGGCAAATGAAAATTGCAGACCTGCTGAATTTCACCCCGATTCGTCAATAAGAGAAGGATTAAGGGGGCAGAAATTAGTAAGTATTTCATAAAATTATACACTTCAACTGATTATACATATTACATTACTGAACAAAATTAAATTTTTTGTTTGCCCAACGCATTTAAGGAGGTGATTCATGAGTACTTTTCAACGCTGAATACAGTGCCGTCGGCCGTTTTTCTCTATCACGACTAGTTTTTCTGATCAAAAACTATAAAAAATTAAACTAAATGTGTTCAAAAAGAGGTTTAGGAACTGAATGTGGTCATACTGCTTCGTGTCGGTGTGGGTTGAGGTTGTGTGTAGTGGTGTGTATTCCGTCCGTTTGTTTTCTGTTATAGTGGTCTGATAACACTGATAATATTCAGTCAGTGGTACCGTTTATTCCACTGCAAAAACAAAATGGAAACGAATTTCAGTCGTTCAGAACTCCGAATTGTGAGGTGATAGAGAAAAATGGGTCACAGTATCGTGTTCAGCGTTAAAAAGTACCTCAGAATCACCTCTCGAAATGAGTAGTGCAAAATAGTTGTTCAGTAGTGTTATTAATGGTAACATGTACATAATGTCTTCGAAGTCTATATCTTTGCCCCTTCAAATAAAAAAGCAGACAAACACATCTACACGCTGTCAGGATGCTTTGTCAATATTCACATACTATGACACACCCTGTAAAATAAGAAACTCTGGAAAACTTTTCAAACGTGGAGTGCTAATGAGTGAAACACTTTCATATCAGGTCTCCCCTCCCCAAGTCTTAATACCTTTTGCAATGTTTATGGCGAGAAATGGCTCAACAATTTTATCAGGAGACATTGAGAATCAGAACCACTGTATAATCTCGAATAATACTTCAGAAAAGTAAACAGTAAAATTACAGATGCTCACACAAGAAAATAGTTTGAAGATTCAAAAAAATATCTAGAGCACAACACAGCTATCCCAATCCAAAGGAGAAAAAGAAAATTTCATCACACTTGTTGCTGTAAATACAGCTGGTGAAATTGTGCTTCCAAAGGTAGTATTTGCACACAAGCCAGTCCCAAAGGCAAGTACATATATATATATTAGATGCCATGCCAGAGAACAGGTAATATGGACAGTCAGATAGACGACCTCAAAGGTATTCTACCAGTACATAACCAATTCGTTTTACCCTACTTTGAAACCTCCAAATGTGTAATTCCTTGTACTGAGTATCTTAATACATACCTCACTCATCAGACTTACTATAATTTCAAGCTTGCTACTTGGAATAACCCTCGTGTGTGTGCCTGCCAGTACAACCCAACCACTCTGAGTATCCCCATGAAGAATGCAGCGGCAGTACTGCCACAGGTTTTACTGCCAGAACAACTACTAATGCAGAGTTGTGTAAATACATGCAGAGTGGGGTTTAACAAATCCTTGACAGCTGTAAACGTAGCAGTGGCCCGCCAATCTTAATGCCAACATATTTTTGATAATTTTACATCCAGCTTATTGCCAATAACACAGACTGTGCTGCCACTACAGTACAGACAATTTTACTGCCAGCAAATGCCAAACCACTGCCAGGTCATGGGCAATCACACTGATTATTCTGAGCATAGCTAACCCACAGCTGAAGCCAAATATTGTCTGGCCGTAGACTATCAGTATTGCCGCACGCTTCAGACTAGTATTTGAAGATGCCAATTCTAAAACGTTCAATTTTCAACAAAAAAAAAAAACACAATCTTGGCGATATTAGCGTTACCTAGCGAGGAATTTGGTTCCCTACAACTTGCAATAATGACGTACACGAAAATCTGTTCGCCTTCTCTGTTCTAAGCGGTGGAAGTCCTAATTTTTCTGTTTACTACTTCAAAAAAGTACTTTTTCCATGGTGATTTGAGGTCCTTTATGATTCTGAATTTTGGAAATAGTACGTTTTAGAATTGGCATCTGCATTTGTTCGGCATTGCGGTAGTGCTGCAGTATTTACGGCCAAGTTATGGAAATGCCATTGCCAAATTGGCTAGCAGTGACGTGGCAGTATATTTTTTTCTTAGTCAGAGAAATTTATAAAATCTTTATGGGGTATTTGGCGTTGTTTTCGTTCCCATTCGGAGCAATTATGGAGAACGATTCTGGCCACATACAGAAAGATGGACAAAGATGGCCGATACAGAAACGTGATTTCTGAGACCATTTATGAATTAAAACTAAGAATATTTAAAATAAGCCCTTCTAAAATAATATCGTTCGTCGTAAAATATAAAAAATTGAGTATAAATTGTACATCCATTAAATGTATGTCGAGTCTAGGTACGAATACCTAGGGAAAGGGAAACTATTTCTGTAAGTCTAATATGGCAATGTCATACAAATACTTATCGAAATTATATCCTATACGTTGTATGTAAATTCACATGAAAAACACAACACACGATCTGTCTCAGAATATCACAACTCAAGTCAGTACCAGTACCCGAGAGACAAAAAACATAACAACTTATAGGAACAGAGAGATCATAACATATAAAATCTAAAAAAAAAAAAGAAAAGAAAAAAAATGGTTTTTCGAGTTAGGTTTTAACCAAAAATGGAGAAAATACTGGAAGCTTTTTAGTAACCCGTATTCAATCTTCGGATTGCTTTCGCAATGACACACGCCTTATCAGTTTACGAAATGAAGTCGTCCACTTGGTGGCCCGACGTAACGAATTGGACTTACTACGTGACAGCGACGAGTCGCACAGCTCGGAGGAGAAGCCCGAATCCGAGTAGAAACCATGGCCTGCGATAGAGGAGCAGGCCGAGTTCTTGCCAGCATCAATCTCATCTTCGCTGACGTTGGCCGACGAGCACTCGTCGATGTAGGGAATATGCGAGGGCCGCGACGCCGTTGCCGAGGCGGTCGTGGTCGGCGTCGGCAAGTAACTCTGTACGGACAGAAACGAGCACTCGGAAAGACGTTTCGCGATTTTCGAGCTGTCCTCTAACAAACTGTCTTCCAGCGAGAGCATATGGAAGTCGTTTTTCTGGTTGCGTCTGCGGTGCTCTTGGAAAGGAAAACAACCAGTGGTCAGCTTATCTGGGCGGCGCCTGTGGAACAGAAAATACCGAACTATTAGCAAAACACGCGTATGCAAGTCATATGAAAGATGGTTCCAGAAATAAACAACAAATGTTCTTGATTATATTTTATAGCGAGTCAAGGGGTAACATTGACGCGTTTCGTCATACCCCACCACAATGTAATATTGACGCCACTTCGATGTAATACTGCCATCTGCCAATAGACAGCGTTGTGTACAATGTTTTTTGAAAATCAATTATTATTAATTTATTAATATTTTTTTCTGAAATCTATCTCATATTTTAAAGGAGGTCAAGGGCTATAAGATACCCGTGGAATTGAAATTTCAAGCCGAGGCAACTTAAGAACTTGACTTCCCATCACAGCCTGAATTCTCAGAAGCGTCCGTAAATTATATGCCAACTGAAATGAAATTGAGCTAAGTGTCTCATGCCCGAATCGGTTACCAATAATTGCGCTGTAATCAGCCTGTGCCATCGCGTGTGTTTACAGTCGACGTCAGGGTTGCGTTACTCCAGTGTGTTTTCCTATCGAACGTTCCGCAAATTTCAACATTTCCCAAATGTAATTTATCGGATGTTCGCCAGGCACGAAAGCCATTAAAATGTAATGAACCACGCAGATAACATACATGAACGCGTCATCGGGGTTGCTACTGGGAAGTTGAAGAAATTCAATGAAAATGAAAGTAATGTATATAGGGTGTGTCAATTTATAATTTCTTTCTTCTATAGTCCAGAGCGCTTTCGGCTGTTATGCCATCTTTAGTGGAGTACTCCTGCATACAGAATTTACGAAATTCACTCACACTCCAACATAGACACTGAAAATGAAAGGACTATACTAATATGTACGGTTCTGGAAATGTAAACGAGTACAACTTAAGCACGTTCACTGTTTACATTTTAGTTTACAATTTTTCGACAGCATTCTGTGCGTATCGAAAATATGGACTAGCTGAACGACAGCGCCGCTTTTATGGCACCTTGATCGGCCTTACAGTCCCGTGCCGTGTGGTGCCCGTTTTGGGTCAAATAACGAACATTTCCCCCGTATGTACTGGGCATTGAAAAATTACGGAGGCTATGACTCCAGAAGATTTAGGCACGCGACGTGGCAACGTCACAGGGTTTCTTTACGTTAAGAAAATCTCACATCTCAGCTTCGCTTACTCAGGACAGCGCGGGTTTCTACTAAGTACATTATTGGAGCAAGTGATCCGATGTTGGCATGTTCACTGAAGAGGTCACCTTTTCTCCCGGACAAATCTAATATACATATATGAAAGAGTTTGTTTGTCTGTAGGTGTTTTTGTTCAAGGATGGCGGATGAACCGTGAGAACTGGGGGCCCGTACTTTCTGGATGTGTTCGTATGAACTCTGAAAAGGTTTCAAGCTAAAAAATTCGGTATCCTTATTAGGAGGAACCACAAGATTTTGTCCCCTCTGGACCCCCTAATTTTTTCGACTTGGACTTTTCGGAAGTGTCTTATATTGAACTTCTTCATACTATATTAAAATTTGGTGGTTGTAATTGCCTCTCTTCAAAAATTATTTAGGGGTTGAAAATCTGAAATTTCCAAAATGAGCTCAAAGTACCTTATTATTACATTTACACCTGATTTGACGTGACCATAATATACCTGGATATTGTTTCGTATTCATTTATGTACCATACGGCCACGTTCAGCCCCCTATCGTTTCCAAAAGCCCTAAAATTACAATTTTTGGAAAATATGTTCAGCTTTTTTTATATTTGTAATTATCTGATTGAATTTTTGAAAACACCAAAATCTTCGTCTGAATAACCCAAACATGAAACGATAAACTGCAAATGAATCAGAGCCCTCCGATTGAATGCAATACAAGTTTATGCTATTTCCTGTTATAGACTTCCTCCGTTTCAGTAATGGTGAACATCAGACCCCATACCAACTAGGTGCTGTACTGCTATGCGCATAAACAAACAGAAACCAGTAGCCACGCAGCAAAGATCAAGATCAAAGAGCACATAGCTAAAAAGAAATACTATTTACGTTAGACGTGTCAGTTTCACGACTGATAAGGTATTCACGACAAAAAATGCTCGGAAATGGTAAAATCCGAATGTTTGGTACAAACACGGTTTCCGCTCAAGTATATTTAATAGAACAGAAATATATCATACCCTAATTAAAAAATTTTCATGGAAATTTCTATTAACACGGCGTGTAGGGGGGGGGGGGGAGATTAATCAGCTACAGATTGCAGCCGCGCAGCAAAGATCAAGATCAATGAGCACATAGCTAGAAGGAAAAATGATTTACATGGAAATGCGGACCACTGAACTGAATTGTGACCATGTAGAGCTTAATCATACTGATTATGGCTTCACGCAATACGCACAACTGAATTGAACTGTGAACTAAACTGGAATCAAGGACAGTGTCGGTCGGAAACAGAATGGAGGGCTAGTCAATAGACATGTATTCATGTCAAAAATCGCAAAATTGGAGCAAAATCAGTGAGGGGTACTCTTGCCTAAACGGGATTGAAGTTCGTATGGAAATTAACATTGTTGAGATTTACTCGAAGAAAGAACTCCCCCCCCCAAATATGAGACTAAAAATCATTTCTCTCTTCTCTCTATAAACCAAAGAAGTAAAATCCGCCGCCACCTCCGGGAGAAAAAAACACACTGCGGGTTGCCTACCTAAAAATCAGAAAAATTGCAGGGGCAGATCAGCTACTTTCAAGGACATAATCTGTTCTAACATAAAAGATCTCCAAGTTTTAGGACATAACCGACATAATAAGACATAAAAAGACGTATAATGACATAATTACTCATAATCTCCAAGATCTTAAGTCGCAAGATATAACACATAGTCTAACTTAAGATATGTACAAAGGCAGATATAGTCTTCATGAATAGGGCAGACCAGCTACCTTGGAAGGTCACGAAGGACGAGGAGGAAGGCCACGGAAGGGGGGAGGTCGCAATCGACAGTAAAGGGCGAGGATAGTCGCAATGAGGGAGAGGGTCGTGGTCGAGGAACAAGAAGGTTGTTGTAGGGGAGGGCTTTCTATACACTAAACAGTTAAAGCCACCTCCTCCTTCCCCTCCGTGGGGATAAATTCCTGGTGACCTCCCCTGTACCTTAATCTCACGTTTCACCAGTGGTACCCCACACCGGGGGAGGGGCTCCTCGGTGGAGGTGAGAGCACCTGAAGAGAGAGGACGTTCAGCCTCGCGAGTTCACAAGTTCCTCGCTCTTCTTGTCAGAGATCCGTTTTCTCTTATCGAGGCTTGCTGTGACAACACCAGTTGCACAAATAACTGATGGGTTTCTATACCTTCAAGAATACGTCACGCCTCTCAATTTGATCTATTAGAGGAAGCTGAGTAGGTCAGATCCATCAGAATTTGACGGCTGCCGCCAGATTTTTGCCAGAAAAGGCTACCCCTGGGGAAATGAGCAATTAAGGGGCAGGGTATGCAACCCGAAATGACGTTTTTTCCCGGAGGCGGTGGCGGCGAATGGTGGAGGGGGCTCTGTTATGGGAAGGCAGTTGTGGTGAAGAACCTTCCCCACCCTGGTCGTAGTGAAGGTGAAGGTCCTGGGTGTTTCCTCTAACAGATCAAATTGAAAGGTGTGACTTATTCTTGAAGGTATAGAAACCCATTAGTTATTTGTACAACTGGTGTTGTCACAAAAAGCCTCGATAAGGAAAAAAAGAAAGGAACTCTGACAGGAAGTGTGAGAAACTTGTGAATCCGCGAGGCGCAAAGCGCCGATCTAGGGCGGGGCCGGCACGAGCGAATCGAGTGATGGCTGGGGTTGGGCCGCAAAGCGGCCAGGGGGCATTCTTCAAACTGCAGTTTTCAGGGTTATTGAAATCTATTCCTATGATCCTTTCTCTCCTACTTCGAATTTTCAATTATTTCAATTTTATTCTAAGTTAGACATTAATATGTTCAAATAAAGATTTTTTGGGTAGCTGAGTTCATTTTTAGAGTTCTCTCTACATCTACCCTTTGAGCTCGACAGGAGGCTGATCTTCAATTACTAAAATTTCAAGATCCAATATTTAAAACAAGACAAATAACTATTAGAGGGGCACTAAATCGTTTTTTTTTTTAAAGCGGGAGGCAGGCTAACTACAAAGTGTCACATTTTCTTTTAGAACGATGTACGAGTATTTGGTAATTGACAAAAGAAACAAAAGGTCCACACTTTTCAAATTTCTCAACTCTGGAAGATGGCGAACCATTTTACGAGGGAACGAGGGGGCTCTCCTGTTTATTGCATCAGTAAGCCGTTCCTGAAAGGCTGATCGAAAATAATCTCGTGGTGAGAACGCAGACGCTACCAAGGAGCAGAAGGGAGGCATCCGCCCACTGGATGTTCAAAAAATACAATTATCATCGAATCAAGTACTCGTATCTCAATTTTCTATCCTGGAAAAAGATCTCGTCCTCCTCTGGAATTATTCTGCAACGTTTGCAAGCCCGACGGCGCACATAAGTAATCAGGGACGGATTTCCCACATGGCTCATAGGACTGAAGCCTATGAATTTTTCTTCTTTTTTTTGAGGGAGGGGGGGGGGAAATCTTGGCGTTTTAAAATTGTTGCTTACAGGAAAAAGCGGGGGGAGGCTAAGTAATCAGGGACGGATTTCCCACATGGCTCATAGGTCTAAAGCCTATGAATTTTTCTTCTTTTTTTTTGAGGGGGTGGGGCAAATCTTGGCGTTTTAAAATTGTTGCTTACAGGAAAAAGCGGGGGAGGCTTGACTTGTAATTTTTAGTTGGAAGGTTTTTAAGAAAATGCTGAGGGCTTTTTTTAGGGGGAGGAGGAACTGTTGCCTCCACAGGCACCCTGATAGTGCCTACGGGTGGTACATACTTATATTCGACGCACTTTTCGGGGCTGGCTTTGTTGGAAAAACAAAGTTACGACAAATTTTGGGAAATCATTCTATTAAGTGAAGCTCCTTTCATGACTCGATGATCAGTGCAGCAGATTTACAGGAATTTACGAATACATACGATGTTGTATTATACTACAACATATATCATTGACATCTTTGTACACAATCAGTCCAGTATGAACTACAATATCACGAATTTACCATCAGAATTTGACTCAATATTCTTCAAGTAAGAAATACCACGAATCACGAATGGATCCGGCTAAGCCTCGTGAACTAGCTCCTTATTCGATGAAATTAGGTCTTAACCAACCGATAATCGTATACGATTATCAATTTTCTTTATTGTTTTTCAAACATTCGCTATTTTTCGATAGTTCACGTATTCCTTTTGATAGGTCCCTCTTCCGTTTTGCTTGGGTTAGCAGACAACTCTAATTCTTATTGAGATCAAGGTTGAAATTGGTTTGGAAAATAGAAGAATCCGCAAGAACTATAATATTGAAATTGCCTTCAAAATGAGCTCGGCTACTCTCAATTATGTTCAAATACTTGAATTTTAATTACTGGGAATCTCCGATACTCTCCCGTCGTGGCATCCAGGTGTCTGGTGCTCCGGGACGGAACCGGTATTAAATCTCTTTAATCCTCAGGGGGGGGGGAGTAAAGTATAATTTTGTCTACGACTACTTACTGGTGAATGGTTGCAATAGGGTGGGAGTAGGGTTGGAAGATAAACCAGGTTTTAAGGGCGGCAAATTTACTCAACCCACGGGGCAGCAAAACTTAAATCCGCCTTTGCGATTAATATGCCTTTTATTAAAATCACATGGCTGTCACCTTTGGTTTAAGGGACGAGAAAACGACAGTACAACTGAATCCATGAGAATTAAAAGCAATTATGTACCAAAAATAAAATTTTGGGAAATGAGAGAAAAAAAGCTGTGTTTAGATGTCAGAATACTTCTATGATGGCTGCATGGCTCACCGACAGTAGAGGGACCGGGAAACATTCCTAAAACAAGAAAAGTGAAGCACAACGTTATCCGGTGGCAACAAAAGAAATGTTGGTCCTTAACTTGTTTCAAATTAGTTCTGAAGTCAAAAACAACTGCGACAACGGTGTACACGAATGCATATCAGTGAAGACAATCGGTTGTTAGGTTGGATTAACCATGTTCAGTTCTGAAATCAACAACATGCGATAGTCGTGATACATATTTCTGAATCAGGAACTTGGACTTGACTAGTTTTAGTTCCACAAAATGTGTACGTCACAAGAGGCTATGTAGCAAACCATAGCAAGCTCGCATTTCTTGATCTCCCCACACAATTCTAATATCAACACGCGATCCGGCATGCTCGGAAACCTGTAACTCCCCCGAAACCCTGATCTGGCCGTTTTGGACTTGGCTGGTTTTAGTTTTCATAGATTCAAATTATTGTCCATTGATAAGTTCAAGAAAGAATGATAAAACGACTGCCCCACTTCTTATTCATTTCGTAACTGCAAGAGTGACTAAGAACAAATATTGTCATAGAAAAACTTGGAACAGACGAAAATCATTTACTCGATTAATTTCACGTCCTACAGGTAATTCTACTATCATAAATCTTTAGTGGCGTTCCATTGATCAGGTCCAACACGTCCTACTCGTGCCAACCACCGCAACTGGCCACTTGAATACAATGAAAAACATCGACATGCCAAAAGCAAAATACTGGCACTACCTCAAATAGAGCAGTAGTCTAGAAACGTGGCGACAGTAACACAGATCCGATATAAATCGGCAAAAATTTCTCTATTTCACTCGTGTACCAAGAAACCGCTCATCGACACTATTAAACTGATCTATTTGATATTCCAAACGTATCTATCTACGCCGCTACACCATTACTTTCTCTCTAATCCTCTCAAAACATGATCAAATAGTTCAAATTTAAACAGATCAAACAAATTCTCGTCATATTTCGCGTGAAATTCATTCGAAATAATGAACCAGACCGAGTAAAAATGGGAATGTTACGCGTTACAAAACTTTAAATGTGAATTGTACACAGAACAACGGCTAACTTTTTACGACCCACACTATCGAATTTTAGAT
Organism: Acanthococcus lagerstroemiae; assembly: GCA_031841125.1. NCBI lineage: Eukaryota > Metazoa > Arthropoda > Insecta > Hemiptera > Eriococcidae > Acanthococcus > Acanthococcus lagerstroemiae. Next base: position 39,828,012 of record CM063112.1, read on the forward strand.
AATTTACCAGCACCGGCGGCGTAGACAGGCAGAAGTCGGCGCACAGAAATGGGAACATACACGATTTCTAAATATGTCGCAGCAGTACTTCCGTAATGAAGCTATGTGATTAGATTACATAAGAAACCCGGCTGGAAAGGAATCCCGCAATCCAATCCTACTTGTTTATATTCTTCTAAATAGAAATACAACATTTTACACATTTTATTCTCGTCATTCGGAACACGTATGCGTATATTAAGCTTGATTTACAATCGCCGTAGACCTACAAATGGTAATTAGAAGAACTTGTAAAGAATTTGAATAACAGTATATTCCGATAGAGAAAGAAGCCATCTATTCAAAATTTCGAGACCACACTGGGATATAGATGTTTAGGATTTATGAGATGTGAAGTAGAATTCATCGGAAAGGGACAGTACTTTTAAACTGTCCAACGAATCAAGTTTTTGCTTATGGTAAAAAGTACAAAACATCTTGGTTCATTGTAACTCCAACTCAATAAGCATTCCCCTCAAAATCACGATGAAAGAGAATAAATTTGCAGTCCAATTAGGATACAGATACTCATGGCGTCACTTAGTGGGACCGAATGACAATATAGGTGGACAAAAGCATACTTCGAACTATCTAAAATACAGAAGAAGCAACACGAATTGTTGCAGGTACTTCATTTCATCCCATGATCAGATTAGAACTCCTGAGGATGTACATTACGACTTCATAGAAACGTGTATACAGCTATTGCAAATATCTACAACAGCTCTAGATAGTACGTCTATACAAACACATGGATATCCGTGTATATAACGCGCACGGATTTTAGTCCGTTTCAGTACGTATGTACACGTACACATAGTATCCATCAACAGGTACAAAGTATGAACTGGTATCTGTACTATATGTGAATGAGTACAAAGTGCGAAGTTTGTGTGGAGAGAGAAGGGTACTACCTACATTCGTACTCCATATTTCGTACTACGTGTGAATAAGTACGTGTAGTACGACGTATGAATGTAGGGCGTACCCTTCCCCTCCAATGCAGACTTTGTACTTCCTATCTCATACTCCCTACTTCATATTCATTCCCATGTAGTATGCATACTAGTTCGTACTTCCAATTCATTTACAGACAGTACATGTTCACAAACTGAAACGGACTAAAATCCATACACGCGTTAAATACACGGATATTCGTGAATCTGTGAGTACGTACTATCTACAACTCTAGTTTTTAACGCATGTCCGTGCATGAACTTTGCTGTCGGTGTTGAAAGAAGTGTTCTCGTTCACAAAAAAACACGATGGATATCAATTCACGTAAAAGGCGATTTTCAGTGGCCTATTGAAAATGAGTGCTTTTGTATCACACAAAAACACAACAGACAGAGCTTCTAAATTTACAGACTGATTAATACAACTCGAAGCGGTACAGTTTTGTAGTTTGTTGTATCAGTTAGAGGTAATATCATTATATTATGCAGCAATGTCCAACTCGCGGCTTTTCAATTAAATGACTGTACATGGAAAAAGGTATAAGTCACGAGAAAATATTGAGACATCAGAAGATTCTAAGCGAAGAGATTTGAAATTGAATGAAATATTTCGATTCAGCAACCTCGAAGTACATATAAATAAATCGATACCCAACAATCCACAAAATGGGGTCGTGTTAATTAAGCAGATCTATAAAAGATGACCAATGCAACAGTTCTCGACAAAATGAAGAAAAGGCCTGAACTACTGAATCCCGTCAAAGAAAGGAAGCTAAGATATCTTGATCATATAATGAGGGGTCCAAAATATGAGATACTACAACTCATCCTCAAAGGAAAGATTGCTGGGAAAAGGTCGGTAGGAAGAAGACAAAACTCATGGACTAAGGATCTTTGGCGGTGGTTCACATGCACGTCAATAGAGCTGTTCCAGTCGGCCGTATCCAACATAAGAATTGCCGTATGGATCACCAACCTCCGAAGCGGAGAGGGTGAATGAAGAAGAAGAATATATCTGTGCAGACAGTTAAATGGCTATTAAGGCACTAGCGGCACACCAAATCACATCCCTAGTGGCGGACTGTATAAAATTATACACCCTTTCTCAGGAGCAGTGTTGCCAAATGAAAGTTTCTAAATATGCTAAATGACAAGGCAAAAGATGCTAAATGGATGCTATAATTTTTATTGCCAATTACCTTTTACTCCTATATGATTATGCAGTATGCAGCATACAGCTGCAGGCCTGACAATATGTAAAAATACTTGCAAGCGCTAAGGATTAACTTCAACACATCCACCACAAGGAAGGATGCTCAGAATTAGAAAATATGATAAATCTAGCATCAATTATACCAAAGTGGCAACACTGTCAGGGGAACCGTGTCACTATACTATGGATACCGGGGCACTGCGGCGTAAAAGGGAACATAATCGTGGATAAGCTAGCGAAGGAGAGCATAAAAAAGGAACTGGTAACGCCTAGGCCGTGTCTCCCTCTAACATACAGCGTCACAAAAATCCAAAATGAAGGTTTGGATAAGTAAGCAGATGGAAATGCACTGGTGGATGGCCAGGCATGAACGTCAGCAAAACACTGATAGGGGACGCTTCCGGTAAGTTCACCGAGTTCCTACTAGGGCTCGACAGAAAACATGCTAGACTCATGGTTGTACAGGGTTGGCCAAAAAAAAAAACCTGACATATTTTGAACGTGAATTTCTTCAGTTCTCAATGTCGCACCAAAATGGTCAAAAAAACAACAGAAAGTAGAGAGAATAAGGTTTATTTCGAAAATATAACATTAGCTAAATGGTGGCCATTTTGCGTGATGCAGTCATCGAGCCGTTTCTGGAAATTTTCGAACACAGTTTTCAGTGTTGCACGAGAAATTGCGCGGCTCATTTTTCTTCTTTTCTTCCAACAAAACGGCGCTACCTGCCATACATCCACCATAACGCGAGATTTGCTTAGTAAAACATTCGGGAAGCGCGTCATTTCTCGTTTAACATCATTCTCCTGGCCAACGGGCTCGCCTAATCTATCGGCGCCTGACTACTTTCAGTGGGGATATTTAAAATCGTGCGTATACGTTAACAAGACGCGTAATCTGGATCAATTGAAGGCGAATATCCGCCACAAAAAAACGTAATTAGTCAAATTTCTCGTGCGACACTGAAAACTGTGTTCGAAAATTTCCAGAAACGGTTCGATGACTGCATCACGCAAAATGGCCATCATTTGGCTAATGTTATATTTTCGAAATGAACCTTATGTTCTCTACTTTCTGTTGTTTTTTGACCATTTTGATGCGACATCGAGAACCGAAGAAATTCACGTTCAAAATGTGTCAGGTTTTTTTGGCCAACCCTGTATTACTAACTAGTTATGGAGCCACAAAATACACGTGGTATAAAATAGGAGTGGCGAAAAGCAGCTCCTGTAGGTACTATGGAGAAGAGGAGAAAACCTCGATTCACATCGTATATCAGTGTCCAGCAATAGCTGGGACAAGACGCAAAGCATTGGAACCGGAGTACTCAGCACCCAATGAAGTCAAAGAGATAGAACTCAGTAAAATTCTCAATTTGGCGGTAAAAGAGAGGCTACTGAGCTGATCCTTAACAGCAACCTGAGAAAAAGTGCAATGGACCACATAGTCTGAGCATTCGGCGCATACAGCGCCACCTTACACAAAGATTAAATTAGATTAGTCATTAGCCTATATCCTCATTGTGGATCCTGGAAAACTTCAAGCAAATTAATTTTTGCAGAATGTTTTTCCATAAATAATAGTCATTATTTTAGAACTAATTTAAGCAAAGAAAAAAAAAATTGGTCCGCTGGTCTCACTGTATGTCATGGCTATGATGACCCTTTTAGAATAATCCGATATTTCAGTAGACAAATACATGTAAATTAAAGGTCCTTAAAGCTGAGTATTTTGAAACACTAAATATGTGACACGGCTGACTGAAAGGGCTTTAGTCTCACAATCCCATTAATATAATTTGAAACGTGTAAGTTGATCCACAGTGTTGAAAAAGAACAAATGGACAGCGGGAGACCAAGTCCTTCCTTTCAGATGTTAAGAGGAACAGGCGTCAAGGTACCTTCAACTTTCTGTGTTCAAAGTGACAACCCAGGGTATTTTTCCGGAAGAGGGAAAGATAGGAGCGGATACACAGGAAGGGCAATGGAGGCAATTGCCCTCCCCGACAAACACATCGGAATTAAAAATGCTGCAAAAAAGTTGACCACTGGGAAAATCCATCAGATTAGAAAAGTATTCAACTGATAGCATTCCAGTAATTGGCTTTAAAAAGTCTGAAGTCTCTAAAAAGTTGAATTGGAAAGAGTAATAAAAAGTGTTCAACAACACTGGACTTAGTAAGACTCATCTAGACTCTCTTCGGTTCCGTTAAGCCTTATAAAGACAATTTTAAAACACATAGGACTATTTCAGGTCATCAGATGATGGTCTGAAATGCATTCAGACATGTTCATAATCAATTTATATTAAATTAAGACACATTTGGCAGTTTTTAAAGACACGTTTAGAGGCATTCAGACTTCCTTAGGACCGGTTTGAACTTACCTTGATTTTTCTGAAACCCATTTAGGCTTTTCAAAGACCTATTCGTCTGACTGTAAGACCGCTAAGACTCGTTCAACTCCTTCAGGACTCTCTTGAGATTCGTTAGGACCTATTGAGTCTTTCTTAGAACTCATTCAAACTGCGAAAACTTCTTCGGCTGCTTTCAATATGACTCTTTAAATTCAGATTTGGTTAACTAAGACAAGGTTCAGACTCACTCAAACCTTCTTAAGATCAGTTAGAACTTACCCTGATTCTTTATAAATTCATTCACACTCTTTGAGATCGTTTGATTGCCTGTATAACCGTCAAGACTCACTCAAATCTTCCAATACTTTCATTACGACTCATTCATGGAAACTTAAAGACTCTGTTGGGACCAGTTCAGTCTCCTTTAAAACGCGTTCAAACTGCTGGTACTCACTCATTCAGGAGTTCTTAAGATTCGCTAGCTAAATTCACTCAATGTTAAGGATCTCAAGACTTTTTAAGACTGCATTCAGAAGGCAAAGGATCTGATAAGACTCTTATTTTCCCATAAATAATTGAGACGCTAATATGCTAAGATTAATCACTTAACTTTTGTACATTGTTTGAGAATGTCACTACTTTGTCACAGAAGAGAAACGTAACTTAGTCTCTCCCTGAGTCATTTACCAGGAGAATATGAAGAGACCCTAATACTCAGATTTTGAACATTGACTTTCAGCTCGTTCTTTCATCGGACGGGAGGCAAGCGGCACAGTGGCAGGCAGTCTGTTCATGTTTTAGAAAACTATATTGCTACTACACACCACTTTTTTCTCTAATCTGTATCGCAGATATTTCGTTTCTTCTAGCATTCCATCATAATATTATTCTGAAGAACATAGAAAAAACAGATGGAGGAACAAAGAAAAAATCTATGTCAGGCAGCCAGAGACATACTAAGTAAATAAAACTAGAAACATCGAGGCTCTCGGATATTGGATCCTACAACTTGTTTTGATAAAGGAGATACTAAGAGGCGAAAAATCATGCAGAGCTTACGGACTAGTTCTTCCTTCAGAATTACAGCTATCATGTACCCGTTCGGCAGTACATAGTGTCTATCAAAATCAAAAATGAAGCACTACTGAGACACGTGAGTGGATTTGTATCTGATTTTGGGGTACTCTTTTTTCAGTTTTGTACGGTTAAATTCTAGTAACTTTCATAAGAAAATTCATTATTCCTGCTTTCATTCAAAAAGAATGCTTCTCTTTTTAATTTCTGGCAGAAGTTCCATCAAAGTGAGATACTTTCGGGGAACCTTGAGGAACTGAAGACAATTACAGTATTATGAGAATACAAACATATCTTTTTTGACCATCGAGCCTCTCCCTGCCCCAGTTTTCCAAACCAAGTGAATTCACGACAACTTCTTACCAAGGAATACTCTCGGGGAACCTTGAGGAACTGGGAGACATCCTGCAGCATTATGAGAATAAGAAACATCTTCTTTTTTGACCATTGAGCCTCCCCCAGTTTTCCAAACCAAGTGAATTCACTAGAACTCCTCACTCAAGATTCATGAACGAATACCACACCTCCGAATAACCTGAACACAGGCCCCCGACCAACAACGGAAATCCTAATCAACAGATAGCCGAAACATAAACTTCGAAGATTTTAACGACAAACGTGTTTCCTTTGCCGAACACTCCCGCTACCGAAGGTCGAAACAATCGACCGTTAATTAACTTTTCACATCTATCGGACGTTACCACGATTTACGAAAAACTGCAACTGCGACCTTGAAAATTTTACTAGTTTCCCATTCTTTGACAGCATTCGGTGTACACAGCCAACACCCACCACAGGGTCGGCAAATAAATCGAAAAATCTACATTCAATTCTCTGTCATCACTTACCGATTATTCGAGTACTCTCCGAAAGTGGCCCGCGTGTACGCGCAGACAGAGCACTTGCGACGCCTACACGTGGCCAGATGTTTCATGCCCTTCTTCAGCTGACTGTTCAACGTCGCTGACTGCTTCGCCTTCACTTTCAAATCGGCCATCTGTAAAAACGAAAAGCCGAATTAATTTTACTCGAATGGCGATGACGTCTTCGCCGACTGGTTTATCGGTCAGTTTATCCGAGCATAATGCGGTTATTACGTAAACACGTACCTGCTGTTGTAGTTTTTGCATGTTTCTTCTTTTGGAGTAGTTAGCGACGTGATCGGCAGGTAGTTTACGTTCTAGGTCACCGACCACTTCTTTCAGTTCTGAGTTCTGTAATTCAAAACGATAAATGAGAATACGATCGAATGTTCGGCAGAATTAATCTACGTTCCGAGGAAACCGGACGCATTTGAAATTAATCGCCAATTATCGTGGCGAATGTGATGGTAGATTGCATTGATAAAGGCTGCCATAATTTTGAGAACAAGGTGACGTCGATCAATTCGGTTTGAAAAATTGATTTCGCAATTTGTCGAAATGATCATCGCGTCATCTTTTTTGACAACTTGATAGTTGCATAGTTCAACCTCATACAGGAAATGAAGGGGAAGAACGGAGACGGCTAGAGCAATTATGCGAGTACAGTGAAACGGTTTATTTCGTATTCAAATTCTACGGTGCAATGAACCAGCACAGACCTGTTTCGTGCTCCATGTCAAAGTACTTAACGTTGTTTGTAATAAAACATCACACCTCTATTGACGTTTCAACGAGGAGTGTAGTAATGCATGTTTTCATACGATTTCGCACAATCATGTTTTATTTACAATCTTCACACACGAAATACATCAACTGCCCGTACACAGCTTTTTGTAGACAGTAGAATAGGTATTTCTTTCTTCTACTTTGGTCTAGCAGCTAGTGATGCAAGCAAGGCAGGTTTACTTCAAGTTAATAATGATTTCTCTGAGTTTGGAATACACGGTTTTTATGCAAGAAACATAACCAGATTCCCATTCACAAGGAAATATCAAGAAAACTTTACAGGTATTCACGATTATTTTCGGTAGTTTCATAGGGAAATTCGATACCTTCTCACACTATCTCATTTGAAATAGTAGACTTTATTTTGTTTAGGTGAAGGTAACAGCAATCACTCTCTGTCACAGTCGGAAAACTACAAACACAGGTACTGACTGCAACCACCCTGCATTACAAATAGGACTTTATGGTTACACATAGGTGCAATCGATACGCCAATTTGTTTGCAGAAGGCACTGACCAACAGGAATGTTAAGCTGAAGCCACTAGTGGCTCAAGTTAAAGCTTAAGTCACAATTTTGGTCGTTATTCATGCAGCCAAAAGCCAGCCAGACGAATTCTGCAAGTCGGCTTTCAGCCCATTAGTCAGCCAGAAGCTAGGTTTTGTGGCTGAAACTTGTCAAATCAGCTAATGCCAAAAGTCAAATAAAAAAAAAATTGTAAATAAACTGATACAAAATTTGCTATCTTGTAAAATTCTTTACCGGGAACAGCGATCAGTACTTCGAGGATCAGTATTCAGTACATCGATTCCAGTTGGCCTTGTCGGTTATTAAAATGGTAGGAAATTGCAAACTTTGTCACTTATGAATTCAACTCATGTGCAAGGATTAAGTCATGACCCAAACAGCATTAACCCATATTTGAAGCCGGACAATTAGCTTCAAGCCATAAGCCAAGTCAACCGGCAGCTTAAAAGCCATTAGCTAAGCTCAAGCTAATGATCATTGACTTCACATCTCTGTTGATCAATTTTAAAGTAAGCCCGGAAAAAACGATTTTTTGCAAACAAAATGGCAGATCGATCAAAGGTCAGTGCGTGCGCTTTTCAGTCGCACAGCTAACATAGTCCAAATAAACGACAAATATCAAGAACTTACTTCTTTTTCTAAGTTATTCTTTTCCAGCACAATCTCGCTAAACTGTTTGATCAAATCGTTTTTCGTTTTCTCGAAGACATGACGTTTACTTTCGGACTCATCAGCTTGTAGTTTCAACTAGAAATAAATAATCATGGTTTTGAATAAGAAACTGATAATGAGGAACGAGGCCATGCTCCGAGTAGTGTCTAAAGAATGTAGAATGTACCTGTTTGTACATTTCATTCTTATCACGCTGCAGCTGTTCCTTCAGTTCTTGAATTTTCTCCTTTTCCTTTCGCAACTGTAACAAAGAGTATTTTTTGAATAATGAAAAGGAAACTGCCTAACTTGGTCGTTGCATTTTACTGAATCAGTGCCAGAGTGCCTAGAGATGTGAATCATCAATGTAATCTGGAGTCCTATATCATGTACTCGAGAGATACTCAAATCATTCAGGTGGTGAGTTACTCATTATGTCTAATAGGTCATAATTCGAACAGCTTTGGTACCTTCTCCCTGCATTTCAGAGTTAGTTACAAAAAAAAAAAAAGGAAATGAGAATGTCAGAACACTTCCAAGGAATTTTCTGTTAAAATCTTTTTACAAAGGTTTGTACGGTTTCACATAAATTTTAAACCTATAAAATATTAATAAAATTTGAAAGTCATAAGATTAGTTTTCAAAATTTCTAAAGAATTTGAGTTTCTTCTTTCAATTTTCAGATAACTACAACAATATTTCAAATTTTGCAACGAATTCAAAAATATCCATAAGATGTTCAAGACTTCACAATTTCCAAAATTTTTTATATCCACGTTTTAAATACTTTATAGAAGTTTTTAAAGACACAGCTATAATTGTTGAAGTTATACGAAAATTCCTCAAACTTAACAAAGATTTCCAAAGTATTTCAGAAATTTCCTACTTCTACAATTCGGCAAAGATGTTACAAAAATATCAGAAATATTTGATTATTGTTACTTTACAGGAATTTGAATAACTTGACGTAAGTTTTTAGAACTTCCCCGAAATATCTAAAATTCAATTTCTAAACTGTTACAAAAATTTCAAAATTGCAGACATTTCCGAGACATGGCAGAAAATTTCAATCATTAAAATTCTACTAATATTTCTAAGACCGCTTAAAAATTTTTATAACCGAGATTTCAAATTTCCAACATTTTCTTTGAAATACAACACTGTTTAAATTTTGAAAACATTTTCAACCCCCTTTCAAAAATATAAACGTTCAGAACTAAAGAGACATTTTCATTCTAGCAATATCTTTTGAGCCTTCGTTCATTCAAAAATTACCAATCGTTATCCAAGTTTCAAAAATATTAAAGGAATTTGGGGAACCTGATCTAAATTTACACTTGATAGAAATTTCGAAAACATTCTTCGAAGTTTTATAAATTTTTCTTAAAGTTTAATGAACTTTTCAAGATTCAACACAGGATTCAGAAGCCTTATCAACATTTCTGAATGTTCAAAATTTTGTAAGAAATAGAATTTTTTCAATTTTAGATGCAATTTTTAAGAAATATTCAAAATTTGTTACGAATTTCCAAGCCTTTACAACATGTTTAGTCTCAATTTTTTAAAAATTCCAGAATCTTTTTACGAATTCGAAAACATTTCCACACCTCTATAAAAACTTCTAGAGCTGTCTGAGTATTTTTCAAACCTTACAGCACGCAGAGATTTTCAACGTACAGACTTCACAAAACTTCTGCAGAAATTTATGGAACTCTACAAAAGATCTGAAACCGTACAAAAACTTCGAAAAGTTTTTCATCAGATAGCCATATCGGTACTTATGAAAAAACGTCCGGTAATTACATACTGATCTCTCAGTACATATTATCAAATCCTAAAAGTAGATACGGTAAAACGGATATTTTCATTAATAATGCTATTGCTAGCGTTATCGCTTTTAGGAATTCTGATAATTGCGAAGTACAGAACACGTGAACAAAAAACTATCTTTCATCTGCCATTTGTTCATCGTTCAAACGAATAATCAAAGTTTCTACCTTTTCACAGTCTTCTTCTAATCGAAACACTTTCTCTATTTGCTGAAATAATTCTTCATCTTTCTCTTGCAGTTGAATATCCTTTTGTTCCAATTTCCGTTCTAATTCTCTGTTGGATTCGATCAAGCTATCTCTTTGATTCTGGAAAACATACAATTGAATTTCATAAGTATAAAGTCAGAGATGATGAAAATTAATGTAGAGACAGCTTGGTGTTCCCGGATAATTTCCCAGTCACTTCGCGAGCACATTCCAAAATTCCTAGAACATGACTAATAAATAATGAACAACAAGCAGCGAGACAGCTAGTTGTCTTCTTCTGTTCAAAATCATAATACTGTAAGCTAAAATAACACACAATTGGGACACCTCACACAAAGGGCCGCCTGAAGCCTAAATACTTCGAATTCACATCATGTGAGATAGCTATAGTACAACAATTTATAAGTTTTCAAGTACCTTCATTTCATGATACTTTTCCTCCAAATAATAGGAAATTGTTCGAGCTTCTTCGTATTTCTGCGAAATATGCAAATATTCTTCGTAATGTCGTTTGAATAACACAAATCTGTAAAATACAAACATTCAATAAACAATGAGTTGTTATTGAGGGAGAAAAGTACGAATAATGCAGAATTACTCCTGGATACATACTACTGAAATACATGATATGAGTACGGGCTAGAGGGTTATGAAATCGAGAACATAAGATTTCAGAATTAACGTACTTGTAGAAATCATTTTTCGAGATCATCTCCTTGATACTATGTTCCGGGTCAACTCTATCCGACGAATCCAAATATCGACTGGTTCTACGACTCGTACCTTCGATATCATCAAAACAGCCAGTAACTTTGAGCATAGGTAATTCGGGTTCGATATCGCGTTTTTCGGTAATTGTGTTCATTTCGCTGTCGCTGAAGTATAGGGACAGCAATTTTGAATTACGAGATGGCACGATATCGTCATAAACGACGCAGGCGTCTTTCTGAATCTGAATGGCAGCGTCGCTTAATCCGTGATGAATTTCAGGTTCGGTTAACGGTGCATTTTGCAGGATCAAATCATCGCTTTTACTGTGCACGAGTTCTGGGTAATCGGGAGATGGTTTCTCCTCGATGTAACGAGGTTTAGTAGGATACTCTTTGTACCAGAAATTCTCGCAGGAGCTCGACCTACTGGGAACTATTAAATCAGTCATGGTCCTCAGCAGGATATTATCATGTCGAGGTTAAAGATGAAGAAGTTGAATTTCATTTACTCGGTAACGTACGCACGACGGGAATTAGATTTGCGAAGTCGGATAAAAACTACACAACACGAACAAGATTCACAAATAACACATCAAGTTACGAGCAATCAGAATAAATAAAAGTGAACACAGAGGAACCATGGTCATTTTCTATCGCGAAGAGCAGTCACGAACGTAGCGACTAGAACATAGAGATAGAACTTCGAGTAGCCATGACGAGATGACGAGTAACCACTAACCAGTGTTCGAGTGTTTGACAATTTACAAACGGGATCGGAGATCGGATGGATCGGGAAGCATAACTGCATAGCAGCTCTAACATGACGTCATCAGGAATCCTATCATATCATAATATTCGAATTTCGATAGTTTCGATAGTGATCATAGAATGCGGTGTACGATTTTATGATTTGTGAAACCTATGCGTTACAGAAAAGAAATACCCAGGTTAAAGGCATTTTGATTGAAAAAGTTTTTCATATTTTAAAACGTTATTTCATCGTGTACGTTCCAACACTAGAAACTAGAACAATCACTGTATCTAGTTTGTATGTTAGTATCTGTAAGCTGTAACTATCAACTAGCTCGCTCTTCCTCCAATTTAAAACTACTTGTTTACATAACAAGCTTTGATCATTGAAATTTGAAGTTCGATTTAGACATTGCAGAATCAATAGGAGGTTACAATGTATGTTTCAGATTAATTATACTAGAAGCGCTAACAGCAGACTAACGTGAGAAAAATAAAATTGACTCCCAACTGGTGAAAATTGACAGTTTCTCTCGGATGTATGATGCTTCGATCAATTTATCCCCATGGACATCGTGTAGTGTGAGCAGGGATGAGAAGTTTAAGCCGATAACCGCTTAAGCCGAAGCTTAAGCTCATTATTGAACGACTTTTAAGCGAATGAAAAAGTCAGCCATTCGCTGTTCATTAAGCGCAAAGCCAGCCAAAAAGGATACGCTGAGCAGCTTAATTAAGACATTCACATTTTCTATCAAAAAGCCGAAAAAAATCACAACACTTGATTTTTTAAGTTGAAAAATCATGTTAGCGGCCGCGGGTTCTGGGTTCCGGCTTCTGGGTTGTTCTTTGTGTTCGCCTGTTTCCTTGGTGCTTCCCGCTTCAGTGCTTCAGTGTCGACTTCGCTTCACGTTTCACGTCTGACTGATGTTGACGTTGACCAGTAAGTACTAAGTACTACATACGAAGTTCATACTTGATGAATAATTATTCACTAATGGTCGATTTCATGCGGAATTGAGTATAATGTTGAAAAAAAAAAAACCGATAGCGAAGCGCTGAAAAGCTAATGATAAGGGCAAAAAGCTGAAGCTAAGCGAATGAGATTTTTGGAAAAACTTTTAAGTTTAAGCGAAAGTTTAAGCTTAACAGTTTAAGCTTCTCATCCCTGAGTGTGAGAAGACTGAAGTGAACATCCAACACAGATACAATAGAGGTACACTGTTAAAACTTTCAAACAATAGTAGAGCACAGGAAAGAGTGAGAGCGCTTACGCGGATCCTTTGCTTGATGCGGGCGGGCAAATTAGTGGGCCCTACTTTGGGGGCGACTCATAATCGCGAACAAACATCAATGTACATATGTCAACAGTCCCAATATTTAGATTTAGATAAGTACCATTGGAAAAAAAAGAGTATAAAAAGTAGAATTTTTCAAAATTGGGCCCGATACAAAAATGTGTACCCACGTTGAAAAGAGGTTATTAGTAAATGATAAGTATGTCATATTTTCTATATGGGTCTTGAACTTCGAATCATGTGTTCTCAAAAAACAGATTTTGTTGTTTGGTTCTGTTTTGCTTAACACCGTCCATTTGTAGGTAGAAGAAATGTTCCACCAGGGTCTGAAAGTAGTTATTTGGAAAGTTGACCATCTTAAGCTGAAAGTGAAACTATTTCTAGAAAGTGGTGTAGTGGGATGTATGGCGATGCACGCATGCCAAAGTGGCCCCTACAACACCGCACTCCCGGCCCCGAAAACTACCCTTTCGAGTATCATAATATCAGAAGAACTTCTAGATTCTTTGAAATTATCTGAGGTTTTTGGGGTTCTACATTCCAGAAATACCCTAGAATCATATGGCTATTATTATTTAAATATCTATTTCAATTATTCATAGGTAGTAAGAATGTTCTATCGAACATTAATTTTTGCAAGTTACAATATTATTTCAGAAAATGTAAGATATTGTTTCATGAGTTGAATCGCGTTATTTTTATAAGGTAATTCATTTGCAACTGAAAGCTGGAAAAATTAAGTCCATCTTTAGAAAACTGAAAGATTTTAACAGATTTTTTGCAATCAAAACGGCGGATCAATTGTATCAGTATTTAACTGTAGAGTCTTAACACAAGTGTATTGAGGCGTTCGTTGGGTTGTTGATTTCGAATAACGAGCATTAAAAATTCAATTATCACCCAAAATAGAGGAAATCAGTCGAAATATCAAAATTAAGAATTAGGAGAATTTTTTTTTTTTTTTTTTCACTATGGAGGAGGAGAAAATGTTACCGTCTCTCTTCCAAATTATAAAATTACAAGCGGGTGTTTTATTTTATTATTATTATTATTATTATTATTATTATTATTATTATTATTATTATTATTTAATATCAATATAGAAGACATTGTTATCTTTTTTTCAGGAGTCGTCCCTTCTTTTTCAGGGAAAGTAAGGTTTTTTTTAACAAAAGAATTTTTTTTTTTTTTTTTAAAGAAGAGTTTTCCATCTTATAGGAATGAGGTCCTTTTTCTTTTTAGTTTAGGCTCACACTTTTCTCAATCGAGCTTAAAATAGTATTTTTTGTCATTCGGAAGAGAGAAGCATTAATCCAAAAAACTCATGACTATAATTTGTTCGATTTTCTCGAGTTGAGTCAATTATTCTATTTTCAAGGTTACAATTCGGATTTTGGGGCCTAAACTTAAGTTTTATTAAAATTACGATTCGATGTTCGAAATCAACGATTCCGAGAACAGCTGATTTGAAATTCGCTCGAATATTTAATTCGCATTGAAATAAAGAAATATTGTTCACTCCAATAAACAAATTTGGACTTTCGGGCCAAAATAGGGGTCGGGTCACAAATCTGATACAATATTCGAAATGAGCCATCCAGAAGTCTGCTATGTTGATAGTCTGCTCGATTTTATAAATACAAGTTTATTTTACTTTTTATTTTATTTATTTATTTATTTAATATTACTTTTTTTTTTAATATGATGGAAGTTGGAATTTATCGATTGTTTTCTACAACACTCTTCTTTTTCTGGTCAACTGATGCTCTCGCTGTTTCGGTTTGAAGAAAAATTTCATTTTAAGTAGTAAATTTATCAACCTTACAACCGATAATTCGGGTTAGTTTTATTCGTCATTATTTGGTTCAGCAGGTACCCCTGTTTTGTTCTCATTTCTTTGGCTTTTACCGCAGTAGTTCACTTTCACTCGCATAATCTCCTCGAAAATTCTAATTAATTTGCAATTGTTAACAATATTTCGGAGTGCATGCATTTCATTATTTCCTTTCCAATTTTCAAGTTGAGTCAATAATTTTGTTCCTTACTGAATAACTGTACTCAATTTGCGGTCCAGAGATGGGCGAAATTTTGAATTTACTGCACGAGCATTCCTACGATGTGATGAAATATTCGGAATGAGCACGCGTGACGAGGGGGGAGGGGCATAGCTGACAGTTTATCCTGAGCTCGGGGTTTTGGAGGCCTGAAGTGCCACGAACATTTTTTAGAAGAAATTCTGAGGTGACCTATAGGGGACCCATGAGGTTTTGTTCCCGAATTCCCTCTTCACAGGCCTAGGAATGAGACACCAAAAGAGCCTTACTTCAACGGAATAATTTGTTTTCTTTCTCAGGAATTAAAAGAAAATCTTTTCCTTGTCCAGGGAAGAAAATTTTCGGGCTACTCAAAGGAAAAAGCAATGATTATTGTCAGAGGTGGAAAGCCGTAAGATAAAGCGTCTACTTTTGACTTTAGCTTTCAATTTTAACATAGAAAACTTTTGGCTTTTTGCTTTTCAGTGGAAATATTTTTTCAGCTTTCGACTTTTAAAAAAATGTTTCAACCTTTAACTTTTCAAAAAAAAAAAAAAAAAATACTTAGGATAAAACATGATATCGCTTCAGGGTTCAGGACTTGAACAGAGAAAAAAGAGGGAATTGGAAACTGGAAAGGGAAAGGGCAAAATAATGAAAGGAAAAGTTGAGTAAATAAAACTTTTAGCTTTTCGCTTCCCATCAAAAAAATATTTTTCACCTTTTGACTTTTGGCTTTTTACCGTCAAAATTCTCAAGTTTCTGGCTTAAAACTTTTAGCTCTAGCTAGCTTTCCAACTCTAATCATTGTTTCTACTTCTTAAGGAACGGAAAATAATTCTTCTCCTTCTTTAAGAGAACAAAGATTTCCAAATTTCCAAACATCATAACCGAAACAAATTTCTCATCTGTCCTTTCCTAAATAAGGAAAGCCTTTTCGTCAATTTTGCCAGTTTCTTCAAATTTTGGGGCTCAGTGGCGGTCTGATCGAAAACCTAATGTTTTGTGTTATTAAGAATCATCGATTCAGAAAAACCTTATTTCCACAGTTTGCACAACTTTTGAAAACCAATTCGCTTTTGAACTTTAATTTTTCAAATTTTAGACCCAAATTGGGGTTTGATTAAGAAAATCTGGTGCAACATTCTGAATCCACAAACAAACAAAATCCTATTTCAACATCTAGCTCGTTCTTTGAAACCAAGTGAATTTTGTTCATCTTTTCGGCAAATTCTCATCGGAAATTAGACGAAATATTTGACATAAACGACCCAAAATCCCTTATGTCGATAGTGTGCTTAACTCTTGATATTAAGTCGATTTGGTCCATTTTTTTGCAATTGTGAGGTCCAAATTAGGTCGAGTAGAGAATTTTATGTGATACTTGAAATCAGTGACCCAAAAAACCCTATTTTGATGGTTTGATTGACTTCTAAGGCCAAGTCGGATTAGTCAGTTTTTTCCAATTTCGGGGGTTTAATTTGGATGTATAATTGAAAATTGGATACCATATTCGGAATCAGCGACCCAAGAAACCCGTATCTGGATGGTTCAATTAACATTTAAAACTAAACTGATTTTGCCCATTTTTTCAAATTTTGGGGCTCAAATCAAAAATTTAGTGCGATATTCAAAATTAACGACCCAATTAAACCCTATTCTGATAGTTTGCTGTCTTTTGAAATCAGATTAAATTTATCCATTTCTTCAAATTTCAGGACACATTTTTCAAACTTTGAAGCGGAAATAGGGGTCTAATAGAAAGTATAATTCTATATTCGGAATTCAGAGACCCACGAAACTCACACTGTGGTAGTTTGCTCAATTATTAAAACCAAATTGATTTTGCGCATTTTTTTTTCAAATTTTGGGGGTCTAATCAAAAATTTAGGGTGATATTCAAAATCAACGATCCAATGAAACACTATTATAGTTTGCTGTTTTTCAAAATTAGGTTAAATTTACCCATTTTTTCAAGTTTGAAGGCCCATTATTCAAATAAAGTCAAATTGGGGTCTAATAGAAAATTTAATTCCATATTCGAAATTCAGCGACCCACGAAACTTTTACGGTGATAGTTTGTTCAATTATTAAAACCAAAATAATTTTGCCCATTTTTTCAAATTTTGAAGTCAAAACTGGTGTCTAATAGAAAATTTAATTCTATACTCGGAATTCAGCGACCCACAAAACTCTCATGGTAGTTTAATGATTTTGCCTATTTTTTCAAATTCTGGGGCCCAAATCTGGATTCAACTGAAAATCCGATGTAATATTCAGAATCAGCGACCGAAGAAACCCCTACTTCGATAGTTTGTTCGATATCGTCTCGCATTTAAAATTTCAAAATTAGTGCCTCCCCGAACCCCCTTTTGAGGGAGGGGAAATTTTGTCAGTCACAATTATGCGCGACATTAAAATATTCGACAAGTCCTTTGTCGTTCGCTGATCCGACTTCGCGTTCTCAAAAGTACCAGAGGGGGGCATTTCGTGGCGCACACCGTACGTATACACGTTTATGCGAAAGGCAAAGGCTGCGAGTACGCAAGTGGTACGAAGTTGAGCGAGAAAGCGGGAGGGGGAACAATGCAAAAGCTATTCCGACTCCCTCGTTCAAAGCTTCGCGTAGCTTTCTCAGTTTTCCTAGTTAAGTTGAACCTGCTAGAGGGATGACGAAGAAGAATCGTATCAATGAAGTATGGAAGCTACCAGCTCTTCCCCCGCTAGTCCCCTCGAATTTTCGAGGTAAATATGAAATTATTTAAATACTCGCGAACGTAAATTTGACTGCGCCGAGAGCTTTTTTTTTTCTTTCTTTTTTTTTTCTTTTTCAATAAATAAGCTTTTTTTAGACCATTTGTAATCGCTCGTGTGAACTGTCGCTTTCAGTGGACTCGTGTAAAAGTGTTACAAAGACGATGCTCGACTGAATTTCTGTGTTTCATCGTCTGCACGCATTTTTTAAACCGAATCCCTATGGCAGAGTATCGATTTGATGTTTTAATTGCACGTGCCGGGGCTTCTCATTAGCTGTTTGAATCCATTCCACCAGCTTTGCTTTCTACAGAGGCTTGAAACTCGCTTAAGGAAATGTCGAGCTGTTATGTTGATACTGAATCTATTTACTCCAAATGTAAATCGATAGATCGAAATGCCTTCCCGGTCCCAAAGGGCAGTTTCTCTGATACCAAAACTAATCAATAGAAGGGCTATTACCTGTACAAAAGGACAGTAAAAAATGGAGAATTTCATGATAGCCCTCGTCTCTGGAGCTGAACAGTGTTCTTTGCATTTTGTTCACCCTCTCTTTCGGCCAACAAGAAATTTAACCACCACTCACGTTTTAGATTTCACAGGGATTTCCTCATTTTTACATCCTGTAGGTAGAATAAATTGAATATGGTATTCATAATCTAGGCATTCGTGTAAGCTTGCAAGATTCCACGGAGCAGATGAGCTTTTATAACAAGATCAAATCCCCATCACACTGAATTTAATTCGAAATCGAGTGCACTACTGGTAGACGATAAAAGTTTGAACAAAAGTGTGCTTCAGTTTATGGACGTTAAAATTAATATCACAAAGCCATAGAAACCCTTCTCTCAGAGTCTTATTTTCGGCACCGGGAGTTCCCCTCTCGGCTCAGTCTGACATGCAACAAGTGATCGATGATTAGAACATTCGGATCTAATTAGATGAAGGATATTTGCGGATAGGTAGTTCATGAATGGTGACTCCACTGACAGTTTTATAGTATTGGCAACTCAATTTATAAACTTGGGCATAGTTACTTGTTCACAGTGAATTTTATGTAAATTGAAGTATACACGTTTGTTCAATTGGAGATGTTATGGTCTCTCCAGATTGCACTTTTTTGTATGGTGTGAAGTAACTATTGCTCCGCAAAACATCATTTTTGAGAAATAGAGCTTTTTAGGCAGGATTGATTACAGTAGTCCGGGATATTCATTATACGAGTGTGCCAGCCTTCATATTGGTAGGCAACAAAACCAACACATTCAGTACAGAATTAATCTACACGGAAGAATTAAGGCATTATGACTAGTTAACGTTGGAATTATGTGGACTGTTTTAGTTTAGACCTCGTGCTCCTGAATTCGAGTTAGTTGGTAATATTAGTACTTGTGAAGTGGTATGATGAGCTGCAGTAAATTGGTCTATACGTAGAAAAGTTATAGATTTCCCCAGTATTAGAAAGTTTGCTGTCGTTGAACTATTTTTTCTTTTCTGAGTGACTGTAGTGCTCCGCATATACGTGAATCATTCTTCAAAAATGTTGAATTTCACGTATGTTTTTTTCATGGAGGAAAGTGATATTTGAATTTTCTTTGATGGGAGTCGTTAAGAGGCGTTCTGTATAAAATATTGGTAAGATTGGACCGACAGGGAGGGGATTCTGTATTTTGGCATAGCAATCAAAATGATGAATGCTATGCCGAAGGACACATGAAAAAGTCCATGCCGAAAGACAACAGCGAAAAAAAAAGTGTTCTGCCGTCGATTGATTCCAAAACAAAAAACTATATGGAGAGTTGATAAAGGCATATTAACCCATTAATTAGACGGAATTATTTTTAGATGATGACTGTCTATCGTTCCATAAAGATGACCATGCCGAAGGACACTTTTTTTTGTAACTCTTAATTTTAGACAATAATATGCGAAAGCACGAGTCTTGTCACAAAAAAAAACCGGGATTTAATACGCGGACCGTCTAGCTCTGATAAGAATATACAATTTGACCATAACTGCGACGAAAAGATATTAAAACGCCTGTTCTGTGATTAGTTGAAAAAGAGCCATGCCGATAGACAAAAAATCGAGGGACAATCTTCAAAGCAGACCATACTGAAACCCGCCTGTGAAGATGCGATTTCAATGTGACCTCGGGATTCCTTCATTCATTTAAAGTAGCTCTATGTTGTCAGTTTGTTCTAATATACAAAGTGAAAATTTCGAGAAAAAAAAATTCGAGGGACAGCCATGCCGACGGACATTTGAGCATATTTAGTCCAATTTTGACCCATTAAAATTGGATCAAATTTTCTTCTGAAAGCTTGAAAACGTAGAACTAAGTCATATCTATCAACGAAAAAAAAAAAAAAAAACCCACAAAATGGCCGTATCATCAATAGCTTGTGGGATAACTGCTGGGGACTGAAATATTAACATTTTTGAAGAATAACCCACGTACAGTTTCTGAGGATTACCTCGAATCTTCCGCTGAACATTACTTTCTGCTCACAGACCACTACCGATATCGACATCGAGATCGACATTTTACTCGACATTCTAACTCACTAATTTCTTTCACATTTCTTATGCTGTTGTTTAGACATCATTATTTGACGTCGCAATAGCTTGGAATTACTTCATTTCGAATCAATTATAAATAGTTATAACCATAATAATAGTCGAATCGACATGTCAACCCGTTTGTCACTGTCTAAGTTTAGATCGACAATTCATAAGTAATCAATATCGAATTTTGTATTGAAAACCTGTTGGACAGCCAATATTATATTTCCAGAAAAACTTGCAAATTGTCCATATCGAACGTGTAACGGAAAAACTTAGCGTTGAGTCGAATCAGAAATAGGAAAATTAGATGATTCGGTCCAAAATCAAAATCTGTATGGAAATCTATGTCTATTTCTTCATCGGCATTTAATTAGCCAAAGCTGACAAACAGTTTGTGGTTACAAAGACTTTTTCTGTACATAATTTGATATCGACATTCTTATCGAGTCTTGAGTAACTCAAATTGACAAAGGAGTCAAAGTGGCCCAGGTGATTCATCATACGTAGTTCGATATCGACATTTTTCTCAGTTTTTGACTAGCGAAAGACGACCAAAAAGTCGGTGTCGACAAAGATATCAGTTTTAACTTGACTTTTCAATCGACTCTGCATGTCGAATTAGATGAATTTGTCGAGTCAAGAAGTGACCAATTTTGAATGCCAACAAAATTATCGACTTTTATATCAAATCTGTTTAACGGGTGATTCTTAGAACTTCCTGTTATAATTTCTTAGGTTCTCGTTGATACACCCTACATATGAAAGATTAATTGATTAATCAAACCGATGCTACTTGGGACTGCTAATAATGTTTTGAAAAATTTAGCACTTGAACCCCTAAAATTATGTGAAGTACTTGATTGCTAGACTTATTGCATGCACATTTAGTAGCTGCAAATTAGTAAAAATTGGCCAAACTCTTAGAAAAGTTTGACGAAAGCGACATTTGTTTCAATCTGTAGTTATCAAAATGAATTCGATTCTCTATCAGGAAACTCTCGAGTCAGAAATTGATTTTATGGGGTTAGAGTTTCGGGTTAGTGCAACAGAAGCTTTAGAAACATGCACTGACTTTCACACTTTTTTTCTTCTTTTTTCCCTTTTTTATTATGAAGGGCCACTGGCACCACACCCCCTACTATTTCAAAAACGATTTCGTGAGTTCTTAAACAAGCATTGAGAGATTTCGGGAACGAAATTCATGAGCTTCTTTACTTGTTGACTACTTTTCAAGACGGAAACTTTTCTCTTTTTTTTTTTGCTGAATTAAGTTTTTGAATTCGTAGATATTCCTTTGAAAAGAGAACCATTCAATGCCCCTAGTCATTGACCGAGATAAACAATTATGAAGTATTAAGAAAATTGAAAACTTGATGATTTAACGAAACAGCTCCTCTTATCCTTTAGTACATTCTTGACAAATCTCTTTATCAGAGCTCGGACTTTTAGACGCTAAAAGCTCTAAAAAGGCCGCATTAAAAGTCTCTAAATTTAAATACAGCCTTGAAACAGATGTTTCGGTCCATCCACTGGGATATAGGCCTTCTTGATCAATCACTTCGATACAAGGGTTATAATCTAATTCCCCTTGGTGACAAGCCATTACTGGGGAATGGTTATGAAAGAGTTTTCCTTCTCTATATGGGGCATGCAACCAGCACGGCACACCAGACTAGTCAGATGTTAGTAGTCTATAGGTGTGGCTAACCCAATTGTAGTCTTTTTGAATTCTGGCGGAACAATTAAATTGAACTCCCCCTCTTGCTACAATTGGTGTGGCCTGGTCGGATGTTAAAGTTTTCATATATTCTTGTATTTTATTATTTTCTAATCATATTTTAATCTTAAAAATTTGCCGTCCGTATCGGGATTCGAACCGGCGTTCCGTGGTTTAGGAGACAGCGTTCGAATCCACTCGGCCACCAAGCTCTAACAAGCCCTAACTAGTTCATAAGAAGTCCCTATGAAGTGAAACAGTCTCAAAAAAAGTAAAACAGTCCCAAAAAGTCCCTATAAAATTATCGCTTTTTGAGTATCAAATTAAAGGTCTTGCAAAACCCAATTTGTGACGCGCCATGAGAAACCATACCTTCGGGTGAAAAAGTTGTTTTCAAGAAAAACGCCAAAACACGCTGAAAAATTGATTTTGATCAAAAATGACTTTTTGCCGGAAATGTGTTCTAGAGTATCTGAAGAATACTTTAGGCACCCATACTCGCTTGTTTCGTTGTTTATTTGTTTGATTTTTATAATTTTTGTAAAAAAAATCTTTTTTTTTAATTTTTTGTATGATAGATTTTTTTTATAATCAACGTCATTTACATACATTTTTTTAATAATAAACTTTATTTGCATACATTTGTCAGTTTTATTTTAGCAAACCTGAAATCTACACCATTGAATTCCTCATAAAATTTTACTCGGGGGGGGGGGCTAATTTTCAATCATAATACCTTCGGAGAACTTGGTAATTTAAGCAATGTCCGAACAAAAAACTGTTTTTCTCGAAAAGTACTTTTTAGTAGTTTCTAACTTCAAAATGGCATATCTCTGAGAATTTTGCTTCGATTGAGCTGCGGTTTGCGGCATTGGATTCTCCATACTTTTCTTATATCAGTCAAAATTTCATTTTCGACCTTCTTCACCCGAAGGTATGGTTTCTCATGGCGCGTCACATTTTTATTGAAGAACTCGATTCCAAAAAGTTTTTAGTCCAAAACGGATGTTTCCCAAAAATGACACCAAACAGGGACTAAGCTCTTCTTGGAAACAGGCCCATTTTTGAACACACATACAGTGATAGATAAGGTACTTTTCACCATTCTGATATGCATCACATATCTGCATTTAAACAACAGATGTCGCTGAAATCGCATTTCCTATCAAATGGACTACGCACTTTTTGGGAACAAGTTCTACATTTCTATTCCTCCCAAATTATGTACAACGTATTAATTTTGAATTAAAATACTTTATTAGAACAAATGATGAGGTTCTTATGAATTTCCATTTTTTTTTCTTCTTTTTTCAAGTAAAATGGTTTTTTCAATTTTTTTTTTTCAAAAAATTTAAAATTGACAAATGGTCTTAAAAACTGGATTTCTACCCGAAATAGTCTGAAAATGTCCCTACAACTATCAATTTTAAGTGAAAATGTCATTTTTAAAGGAAAACAGTCCAAAAAAGGTCATATCAAAGTTAGCTCACTGGTTTCAGAATTTCCTGGTTTGTCCAGAAAACCTCAATAGACCGAATAAGCTAGGTTAGAAAAAAAAACACGTTTTTTTCTCAAACATCCGGACCCTGCTCATTATAATGTTGATTACTACAAGAACAATGCCGGAAGTACCCACAGCAGACTAGACAATTTCCTGCAGCGACAAAATGTCAGGGATTGTAAAATTTGAGAAGGAAAAAACAATTTACAGATACATATTCTTTTTGATTTTTTTTGTACATCTATTATTCTTTGCTTTCTGTTTTTAACAAAGGATCAAATGAGTTACCTTTGTCTTTTGCTATTGTTTTCTCTTATTTTTAACAGTTATGTTTCAAATACATTTTGATACATTAATTACAAAAAAAACAAAAAAAAAACAACTGTCTGGTACCTATATTATGCTTTTTCTTTTCATACCTTCGATTTTGTATTCCCTCCTCCCCCAGGCACGTTCAAAAAGCTGGAACGAAAAGAGGCCAACACTGCATAAGAAAGCTCATTGCTCACACATACTCAAAGAAAGACGGGCAAAGAGAAAGATTTCCGAATACTAGCCAATGACATCTAAATCGAACTTTTTCAAGTTCCGCTTCTACAATAACAATGAGCTTAGTTACGGCTTTCTGTGACAAAACGTCGCCCATTTCAAAAGCTTTACAATGTAAAATGAGCAAATACCACGAGGAATTCAAAAATTCAAAACATATTTGCCAGAGTCAGATGAATTTTCTAACGTATTTTTCGTCACGTGCCAGCTGACGATTTTGGAAATACGCATGCTCGGTGCTTTTCCCCGAAGCTTTCTCCTTTCTTTATAGTGACTCGATGTTCGTTCAGTTGAAACAAAGACTTGTCGATTTGTAGGACGTTGTTATATTTTTAACGATTCCATACAAACACTGGTGTAGTTATTGAAAGCGATGAAGATAGGACTTTGTCCACATTTAGTGCGAGTATTTCGAAATGGCTTAGATGCTTACACTCCGGATCGATTTCAATCGAAAATAGATGGTACCCTATCATTTCCCATATTCACGTGGTATAGTTTCCGGCACAAAAAAAAATTGAATTCATGTAATATTGAGGATAGGATATTTTCATTGCCACAGGGGAGTCCTTGGTGCATAAATGTACTTTATATTTTGGCGCCTTCAGCATTTATAACCTTTCTTTCATTCAGAAACAGGAAAACGCACAGATTATTTTGTAACTTGATGGTAGGCCAATAAGGAAGAAGGTACACCTAAAAACATGGCACGAGTTGCCATAGGATTGTGAAACACGATAATAATATTAGGAAAGAAAGGAAATTTTGCGCAATCAAACTTGGGAAGAGTATAATAATGGCTTTTCATGAATTATGAAAGAAATGAAAGTGTGCAGGGAGACAAAGGATGAACAGTGGCTAAGAGGATACAGGGTTAGTGGTCTTCTAAAGAGGGGTCACAATCAAATGGACACATTGAAAAAGCAAAAGGGTGGTAAAGATTTATTTTTTAATGTCTCGAATAAGGGTAAGATACATATTGTCAGTTTCAAGAAAACTGGAGTGCGCTACAATCGTGCACCGCAATTTTATTACTGCGCTATAAAACGATAGGTATCATGATACATGGAACAGCAAATGGAGGCAACTGCTTTTCCCCGTGAAAAATAAAACTAAGACCCTAAAAAAAAAGTCACCGTATTACTAAGTTTCAAAAAAGTCTCTTGAAGTTTCAGAACATCTGAGGGAACATTCAATAAGCATGAAGGAGTTCTCGGAGGTTGTAAATGCATCTTGACGAGTACCAGTAAGTTTTACATAAGTCTAGAAGAGTCTTATCGAATCTTAAGCAAATTTTTAAGCATCTTAGAGCCACATTGAAAAGTCTAAGAAAGTCTTTTCAAAGTCATGATCGTCTCAGAGTCACCGGGAATCCTAAAAAAAAAGTGTGAAAGTCTCAAAAGTTGTAAACGAATCTTATGTGAACAATCTTGGCGAATCTTGAAAAATGTGGATAGCAGGCCGGGGACCACATTTACAGGAGGAGGGACAATTAAGGGCAAAACTGCAAATTTCACAATCAGAAATCGAAAAATAAGCAAAAAAGTTCTAGATCTTTCTGCTAGGGGGTAAACCGTCGGCGCAGGGGGAGTAATATCTCAATTTGCCTCCCTTGGAAGTGCCTTAAAAAGCGTCTAAGTTCCCTAAACAAACGTGGAAGAAATTTATATGTTTCGATCAAGCCTTGAAGAATCTTAATACAGTCTGGGAAAGTTACATATATAAGAAGTCTTCAACAAGTCTTATTATTATTATACTTACATTCTTCGTAGACCTGGTGTACAGCGCAGACAAAGTTTATACATTGTACACCGTCAGGTCAACGCACCCCGCACGCGGGCATAGACCTCCCCCGGAAACAAGTCTTAAACAGTTATTAAGTATAAGTAAAAGTCTTAAAAGTCTTAAAAAGTCTACGAGGCTAGTAGCTTAGTTGACTCAAAGATGTCCTGGTGTCTTATATGCGTCTTAAAAACTTTTAGGAGTTCCAAAGGTTTTTGATCATAGCTTAAAGAGTTACAAAGAGTTGTAAGTGAGTTTTTGAACACCGAATAGAGTTTTACCGATTTTTTTAAAACTATTTTTAAAACACCTCGAAGAGTTTCAAATGGACGCTGTTAAGCGTAAGAGAACCAATCGATATTTGTAAACAAAATGAGTTATTAGTATCGTTGGGAAGAGCGTAAAAAGCAGAATTTTTCAAAATTGGGCCCCCGATTCAAAAATGTGTACTCACGTTAAAAATAGCTTATCAGCAAACGCTATGTCATATAGTTTCTTCATGGCTCTTGAACTTCGAATCGTGTTCTCAAGAAAACAGATTTTGGTGGGTGGTTTCCTTACGCTTAACAGCGTCCAAATAAGTTTGAAAGAGTCTGAGGCTCTATATACTTTGTACGGGTAAAACAGCCGCCATTTTATTTCCAGTTCCGTCCGTCAAAAGAAAATTGGCTGGGCGGTAAACACCCGAGATTCTTTTAACAGGAGGTTGGCTCACTTCCTAGGCGCAACGTTTGTGACGTCACTCCAGTGCTATACTATAGCTAGGTATCATATAGGCAGCAAACGCTGAGCACTAGAGTGACGTCAGAGTATTGCGGGTTGCATTCTGAGTGAGCTAACCTCCTGGTCAAAGATTCTTGGTCAACACTATGTGACCAGTTTTCGTCCACGGAATGGCTGCTGTCCTTGCCTGTTTTCGAAGAGAGCCCTATTTGAATAATTCTTACACGAGCATTGAAAATTCAAGAGTGTCAGCTAGTCCTAAGACGTGCCTTCTTCCTCCATTGCGATGTACGAGTACGTTAAGAATTCTCATTTTCAAAATCAATAAGCAAATATCAGCACAAAAGTACAAATGCTAAAAGATAAAAGCTCATTGCAAGACGATTTGTGCATAATTTTATAAAAATAGAAATTAGAAAATGATGACGATAAAGATGACTCATTTGTGGATTGAACAGAAAAGAAAATAGGGGATGAAAAATAAGGATTTTTAATCTGCATGTTTTCAATGAAGACTAAGTTCTTTTCACATGCGACATTTTCGTGATCCAAATTCGAACATGAAACCATCAAAAGAAAAAGACACATGTCCCCTTAATAAATACAATGATTTGAAAGCAGCACATTGTTCCAACACATGAATCGAGGAAGTCATCTGATTACAATCACAATGAACAAACGCTGTTATTAGTGAATTACAGTAGAAATCAGTTATAAAAATGCGGCTTATAACAATTAGCTGCTGCGGACCCCCCGGTAGGGCTCCCCCACTGTCACCACCTTCCAACGTCGCTATGAGGAGGTGAGGGGTAAGTGAAGAGGAAGCACGTCCGGCTCTTGGGAACCCGAAAATTCCAGGTTAATGCTGGGAGCGTTAACCACGGTCAGTAGGGGATTCTATGGTGGTCCTCGCAGGATAGCGCGCACCGGACGCGGACGGCGAAATGGGGGCTCGGGACGGCCTCAGAGCGTTCCTCCAGCCACTGATGCGATACTCGAAAGGGTAGTTTCCGGGGCCAGAAGTGCGGTGTCTCAGGGGGCACTTTGGCACGCGTGCATCGCCATACACCCCTCCCCCCACCATTATAACAATATATTGCTTATAACGATGTGACTTTCAAGTCCAACCAGAGGTAATATAAGAGAAACAATATCCGGTTCGAGTGGCATATTGGCTTTAGCAATGGAAACTGAGTTCCCTTTAACCGCGTTGTTATTTTTACTGTACAAGAAACTCTTTGATCTTGGAAAGAAAATTTTTCAAAGTTCTTTTTCTTAGAGTGAATATTGAAAGGACAGATCAGTGGTGTAGCCAGCCTAGTGTTCGAGGGGGTTTAGTCTTGCCCAAAGGGGGATGGAGTATCAGAGGAGGTTATAAAATTGAAGAAAAAAAACACTATTTGACCAAGTTGCAAAGGGAAGGGTGGTAGTCCAGACCTCCTCGACGTCCCCTTGGATACGTAACA
This sequence comes from Acanthococcus lagerstroemiae, assembly GCA_031841125.1. Taxonomy (NCBI): domain Eukaryota; kingdom Metazoa; phylum Arthropoda; class Insecta; order Hemiptera; family Eriococcidae; genus Acanthococcus; species Acanthococcus lagerstroemiae. The sequence goes on from CM063112.1 coordinate 39,856,363, forward strand.
ATATAGAACCAAATAACCAGCCAACAACTTGAAAGACATTAGAACAAACAGGCCTCAACATAAAAATGATGTCAATAGGGTGTTTTTCTAAGAATTTGCAAAAACCCTAATCATTCAAGTCAATCCGAGCCGTATTGAAAAATGAAATCACTTCCCTTGATACAAAAGAAGATATTCAAGACCCGCCATATTCCTTTTTGATACCATATTGTGGTTAAATTTTATACCAATGTATTCCAGCTAAGTATACCAGGCCGACAGAAGGTGATAGCTCTATGCACGAGAAATGAACAAATTACGTATAAGTATGGCCTATATTCAAAATTGAAGGGGCTACAATTCTTCAAAGTTTGATAGTATCGTAATATCAAACTTTCATTACGAGTCTGCTTACCTACTCATTTTAAATCAGAATTGTTTCCAAAGACAATCCGTGGGTAGTATATTAAAAAGGTAACAGAAATTTACCGAACTGAACAGTTACCATTTGATATTATAGGGGCTCCACCAATTTTAAAATTCTTATCATAAGTACTTGAATAAAATTGTTGACGTGCACAACTTTCAACGTGGTAGCTTCTTCAATGGGCGAGGAAAGCAACAAGCGGCTGTTATAATTTTTGTTTCTCTTTCAAATTACTCGTAATTTTTGACACAAAGTGATATTTGCTCCGATGAATTTTATTCAAAAAATTTTCAATTTTGCGAAATTTTATAGATTTTTTTAAATCGTGAAATTGAATTTGGTCCGTGTCAACTTTTTTGCGACCTGTTTTGAAGGGCAATAGTAGATAGTAGGCAGAAAATGAGATAAAAATCACCATCACCTGTTATCAACCTACCTCTCGAAAACTGAAGTGGATACAAAAATTGAAAGTTGTGCACTTCAAAAATAATTCCCAAATTTATGATTAGAATATATTTATTTATTTGTGGATGGGGGAGGGGAACAGCAGAAATGCCATTAAACAGGGCTCCCTGTATGGTATATTTTATGAATAAATTTATGTGTACAGCAAAAATGTAATAACAGAAAAAGAAACATAACTAATAAAAATAAAAGCACCAAGAAAATAAGATATAAAAAGTAAAGTGGAGCGGCAGGGTCCAGAAGAGGGAGGAGAGGAAATGGATCCCCCCATGAAGAAATAAGGTAGTCGAATTACAAAACTGGTGTAGCCCCTTCTCAAAGGTATAAAGATAGGAAATTCAGTTTCGTAAATTCTTGTTGCCTTTTAATGTTCTACCCATTGATCCTCTTCGGGGAAAAAATCAGAATCAAGATTAGTGATCAGATTCGCAATGAAAGTTGGCTATTTTTTAAGCTTTAAGGACTTGTAGCCTTTTCAATTTCAAGTATAGACTATGTATGTACTCAACGTTTTTAGGGGTTTTGCGAAGCATACACTACTGATGCGTTCACTTTTTGTTAATAGGGCCTATTTTTTACATTCACTATATGAAGGGTATGGTGATGCACGCATGCCAAAAAGGCTTCCCAGACCTGCACCCCTGGCTCCGGAAACTATCCTTTCGAGTATCGCATCAGTGACCAAAAGGACGTCTTAAGGCTGGCACGGGTTTCTATTTCACCTCTCCTGTCTTCGGATTCGCACTGTCCTGCTAGGGCCACTATAGGACATCTTACTGACCAAGGTAACGGTCACTCAGCATTAACCTGGAATTCGGGTGCACCACAGCCGGACGGAGCTTCCTTTCTTCACCCCTCACCAGAGGCGAAACATTACTTTAAGTTTGGGGGGGGGGAAAGCAGAAGGAAGATTTGCCGACAAATATTATTTTTAAACTATAAATATTGGCCGAATAATTTTTTTTTTAAATTTGAAAATTTGCCGATTTTAATCAAAATATTTTTTAATTGAAAAAAAAAGCAACAAAACAACAACAACAAAATACAAACAAACGTTCTTAGACAATGAAAGATTCAAACGAACGGTTTCAAAATTTGCCGACTGCCAGATTATTGGGGGTGTTTCACCCCCCCCCCTACCCCACCTCTATAGTTTCGTCCCTGCAAATGCAGAGTGCAACCTTATCCACCAAGCACTTATATTTGCGCACATGAGCATACCCTAGTCTGAGCGGGTAAGGTGGAAGGATGTTAGAAATACTTGAGAGGAACACACAACTTCCTTTACACATGAAGGTGGTCTTACTCATGGTGATATTTTTTTCTGAATTTTCTCTGATTCGTTTCCTAAATAGGTTCCAATAAAATAAAATAAAAAACCTAAAAAGTTTCAGGTCGATTGGATTAAGGGAATCCATGCCACAAGCTCCCTTTCGTTCTCATGGGAAAAACACATCGAGTTTTGACTTTTGTTCCAGACTAAATTTCCCTCCTATTCGGGCCATACAGCGCTAGTATCGACTACTCTTATCAGCGACCAAAAGGTGAAGTTTTTGACACATGTGGAAGAATTTCGGAATCTCGTTAGTCTCAATCGAAAGAAAATTCTTTGTTCGAAAAATCCGTTCCTCTTTAAATAGTTCAAAAGCGTCTTACTTTTCAAGATATTTCAATTTTAATAAGTATGTACATTAATGGGGAAAGTGTTTAGATTTACCCCTTGCTACTTATCTCTAGGGCTGTCAAAAGTATGCTTTTGCATTTTTTTTCCTCTGTGAAGCAAGTTGAGCATTTTGAAGATACCTTCGCAAAACATAAAATTCTGAATAAAATAAGCCCTATTTAAAATTACATATTTTTGTATATTTTGACATAATTTTGTATATTTGGTGTTTTTTTGGCATAACTGGAGCATATTTTTATCACATTTTCTAAATTTTTAATTTTGGTCATATTGAACAACCACGATTAAGTATACACTATATCGTATTTATTAACTTTTTTTTTTTTTTTTTTTCACTTCTGCAAACAGCACTGGTAAATTGTAAACGTTGGAGAAAATGAAAGTTACCAGTTGTGGCAACATTGTTTGGTTCACTGTTGTTTATCGCGCCAGTAAGGAAAACTCCCAGAAACAATGTTGCCGTTGTAATCTACTCAATTCCCCTACAAAATGATATCCTTTTTCTTAAGAAGTTTTTATACTTATATAGGCTAAAGTACTATACATTCATTTCTTATTTTATTTTATTAAAGAAATTCTATACAAATTTTTTTAAACATGTTTTTTCTAAAAAAAAAAAAAAAAATAGAGTAATTAGAGCAGCATATTTTGGAATATTTCAACTTTTGAGCACATATTTTTGGCATACCTACTTAGTGACAAAAAAAGCATAAAATATGCGCATATTTCACCTGTTCTTTAGGCATATTTTTGATAGCCCTATACTTATCACTTCGAATCGATAGCGACGCGCCCTGACGGATGTACGGCTCGAATATTCACCAGGACGAAAGCCCGTAAACTAAACAATAGAACATTGGAAAATAAGTCTATTGCTTTCAACTTTTAGATTTTAATAAAATGTTCAACTTTCTCAAATTTTAGGCTCTAGGTCAAACATAGAATCTAGTAAAAACAGAATAGTCATTGAAATTCGAAATTCAACGTTTGCTACCGATTTTCACATTTTCGAAATGTTTTCCACATTTCAGCTTTGTTTCAACCTTCCAGATAATGTGCGATATACTCAGCTTGAATCTTCGGCTTTTGACTGACTAGTCTCTGACAGGAGTCCAAGGTACCCCATTTTCAGAAACGAAATTTGACTTTCAGTTTGGGCAGGTAAAGAAACGTTTGCCGACAAAACTTTTAAAAAATTAAAAATTTGCCGATTTTCTAATCGAAATATTTTTTAATTAAAAAAAAAAAAATAAACAAACATTCATACAAAATTAGAAATTCAAATTAACAGTTTCAAAATTTGCCAACTACCAAATTATTAGGGTGGTGTCTCAACCCCCCCCCCCACACACCTCTATAGTTTCGCCCCTGCCCCTCACTTCCCCATCTTGGTACGTGTGGGGACGCAGAAAGGTGCATATTTTTACGATACTTATTTCTTCAGCCCAAGGGACTTTTTGGCAACGTCTTCCAAGAAAATGGACCATCTATCAATGTTACTTAGAGTATTTTTTCTTTATTTTTAATATCAAAGAAACGCGTACTGGATTGGAATATTGGGATATTGGAAGATCATAATCGACTGACCTTCTGGATTTCTTTTTCATCTTTAACTTTCATGGCAATGAGGGAAACTGTGGGAACTGTGCAACCTTGCTAAATGTAACTTTCAGTTTCAGTCTTTCAGTACGATTTTAAATCTGGGAGCAAGTTATACATCAATTCGAGGAAGAAATTGATAAGTTTAATTGTTGAAGAATTGCGAAGTAAATACTCTGTTACTTCACTTCATTTTGAAGACGTAGCCAATCAGTAAAGTGTATTTTACCTTTCAAAATTTCAGATTACAATAAATCATGATTGTCAAACAAATTGATGAAAACATTCGAGAACCTCTTCATTCCATGTTGTTATGTACGCTGAAGGCATTATTTTTGTTAATTTCTTGTTTGAGAATGGAAGATCGCTGACCAGAGAATGATAAAATGTGCGACAGTTAAAAAGGACCTAAAGTTTCATGAATTCACGAGGATTGAATGCTCTTCATTTCCATTCTATTTTACTCCAGCATTCACAGATAATGATGGAACATGTTTTAGTATTCTGCAGTGAGCGAGTGAATTTGTTTTCGGATCTGAAACTTTCAGAGTCTTGCATTACGCGAGTAGCACAAAGCTTGTTTTTCATCTGGCCAAATACTACGTGTCACTTCTTACTGGCTTAGCATACTATAAGCTGGTACACTCTGTACACAATTTGATACAAAAGTCAAGTTCCATACCGACATCGACTTTTGGATCAAATTTAGCATAGACTCCGATGTAGGATTCTATCTAAGTATCAACGTCAACATGGTAGCTCGACGTTCATATCGAATTCTATATCAAATTCAAGCATAATGTCGTGTCGACAAAGTGATAGATTTTGAAATTTGACAAGAGTCAATTTTCATATCAACTGCGTTTCAAGGGTTCAACATGTAGGTAAATTCATTAGTCTGAAGCTCCGATGAGTATGTGAACCTTTAATAAAACTGTGCACAACGCCAAGAAAACTATAAATGCTAACTTCACTGGCAACATCTAATTTTTTCTTATCTTCGGATTATAGTAAGAAAACACGCAACAGTAGGTACAATGATCGACAGACTGAGCAAACTGTAAGTACACCACAAAAACTAGACATCTGCAATATTAAGAAGACCTAGATGCATACGTGCAAAATATTTTTCAGTGTATCAAAAAAAAAAATTGTTTTGCGTTTAAATCATGATCAGGAAATTCAAAAAAAAATATGAGGTGAATTTGAAAAGAATCTACGCGAGGAAATCGCTCCTATTAAAAATTTCACACTGAATAAGCAGGACGATAGATGTTCCTAGAAGCAGGAAACGCAATCCAGTTGAATATTACACAAAATGAAAGAACGGATAAGGAATGTTCTCTCTAATTTTCAATTACGAAAGCGACGTAAAACATTATAGGTGCCTGTATTCACACGTATCTCGCGTATTTTTCATTTTCAATATAATTTTCTTCGCTATCCTTTTTACACCCCGTCGCCCTCGCCATCACATCGGATTATATACTTTGCACGTTCTCGCAATTGTAAATAATTAAATTACATCTATCTACGCGATTATATTTTAGTCCGTTGTTGGATTCGCATTTTACGGGGTCTGCTGTTCCGTCCGGCAATTGAACGTGAGGGTGCTGAGACTGAAAATATTTATCATTGCAGACGGAAACTGTCCTGCGATATTATGTGCACTAAAATGAAGCTATGGATTGACCTATTTCAGAATTTATTCGTTGTATATTGAGCATTAAGCGCAAATAGGTAGAGCACCTGAAAACACCCGACGATCGGCATATGCCATATTGAGTTTTTCTGTGCCCGATGATTCGAAATGCAGCGCGTTCCGCGTATCCAATAAAAATACTCAATGTGGCATATGTCCATACACAGGTATTTTACAAGCCTAAAGATAGAGGGGTGGATGGTATGCCCACCAGTCCTCTAAAAGCCTCCCAAAAAACTGAAAAAGTATATGAGCGAAAGAATTTTCAGCATTATTTTGATACTCGTCAGCTTTCCACAAGCCTCCCCCCCCCCAATTCACAGCAGGTTGGCAATTTGCGCTTATAATGTTGAGTATGATAAACCAGAACTATAGAAGGAGAAATCGTTTTAAATATCCGTAGCCTCAAGTTTGATAATAGATCAATGAATACAGAATTTCAAGGGACCCAAGAATATGTCGACTTCAGTGTTGAAAGAACGCAAAAATCCTCATTCCCGTTCTGGTTTGTTTTTCTTTCACTGCATGGTTCTCATTCATGTTCTTTGTTTTCCATTACCATGAAATTACCAACGTTCCTGTTCTCGTTCTCGCTCCTATTTTCATATTGTTCCTGTTCCCATTCCCGTTCTTGTTCCCACCTTGGTTCTGTTCCTGTTCCCGTTTCCCGTTCTCGTTCTCACTCCCTCGTGTTCTCGTTCTCATTCTTGTTCTGAGAACGCGAACAAGAACATACTGGTTTTAGGGTTATCAACTCATTTTTTCTAAAAAGCAAATGTTGCTAGTGAAAAAGGCAAATTTAGTCACAAAAAAGCAAATGTTCCAAAAATGTAAAACAGACTCGGAACTCACTTCGCTCGTTCCTCGCTTTGATGTTCACATAGACGGAATATTGGAAAGAATAGCACTATATCAGAGTATGGTATTAGTAGGGCCCTTTTCAATAAACGAGTACATAAGTGTGCAAATGCGCTCCATTGCAGCATGCGCTGTTACAAAATGTGACGAATATGAGTTGATTGCTTTTACATGTTTACATTTTTCTGGGATACTTTCATAAATTGGTGAATGAGGCAAAGTTTTCTTATTTCATTGCTGGGTTTGGCAAAGGGTAAATGCAACTTAGAAAAAGCAAATGGTTGGTAACCCTACGGTTTTCTTCTTGTTCTTCCAACATTGGTGCAGTACTGCAGTTCGATTTTTTCGTTTAAAAAATATATAATTGGTTTTAGGCTTTCAGAATTTTACTTTTGCGTCAGCTGCAAAGGTGTTGGAAGAACGCAAAAATCGCATCTCATTTCCCTTCTCGTTCGTTCTTCTCTAACTGCATTGGGATTTAAACCTGCACTAGAGTGCGCTGCAAAATTACCTGCGCGGGTGTTGGTGGGTGAAAATGAGTGAGTGATGTGTACATTCAAATAGAAACACTGCTATCTTCAGTAGGGTAAAAACCCGAGTAAAAATTATTCTGCCAGTAGAACTAATTATAATTCAATTTTTTGGCGATGATGCAGTCGAATTTAGGACAAATTTTCTTTGAAAGTGAATTTCTAATCGACTTAATGATAGTTGAAGTTTGCTACATGCTTACGGTAAATCATACGTGATCACTCACACATATCGCAGGGCTGCCAACACTTGAAACTCTAAGTTTAAATCCCAATGGTTCTCGTTCATGTTCCTCGTTCTCCTTACCTTAAGATTACCAACGTTCCCGTTCTCGTTCTCGTTCCCGTTTCCCGTTCTCGTTCTCAATCCCATTATGTTCTCGTTCTCATTCTCGTTCTGAGAACGAGAACATGCCGTTTTTCTTCTCATTCTTGTTCGTTCATCCAACATTGCTAAAGCTTCTGTATGATGAAAACCAATATTTCCATTGTGCATTTTAAGTAATACTTTCATCGTTTAGTATTCAAGAGAAGGTGATGACGGCCCTCTCTTATTCCTACCTCTTCTTATTCTGGGTTCAAGAAGTCCTTCTAAATGATCCACAAACGGTAGGTAACTATCCGATTGACAATTTGGAGAGCACTCACGCAACATATATCACAAACAACTACCGTTTTGAGACTTTTGGTCGATCACATTTTTTTGTGAGCGGTCAACATCTCATCATTTTAAGAGATTGTGTGTGTGAAGTAATCGCTCAGCATTAGTGTGATTATACTGAGTGATGTTCACAAATGCACTCACATTCGACTTCATTGTCAATCGGGTAAATCAAGATTTATAAGTTTTAGAACCTGTAAGACCTTCTCGGTAAATATAACACTATACTTAGTTACCCAACCATAGGCGCAAATTGTAGGGGGGGGCTTGACGGGCTTAGCCCCCCCATACACTGAGAAATTACCAAAGAAAATGATGCGGAGGAGAGACGTGGCTCCATAATACGGGGGATTAAGCCCCCCTAGTTCTGAGCCCTATTTGCGTTTCTGTACCCAACCCAACTATAAACAGCAACTTGAATAATTTCGATAATCTGACGAAAGCTTCATCATGTAATAGGAGCAGACACACACAGGGGAGGGGTCAAATTAATATTCTAGTTATGTAAGCTCTTGGCTCTTCGTGAAACTCAAACTTGAACGTTGAATTAATTCTGAGATAAAACAATAAAATTTATTCCAAACCAGTTTCAGTGTTACCATAATGTACAGCATGGATTTTTTTTTTTGGCTTTCCTGAATAATTGCGTGAAGTACGTTTGGAATAACGGTCCTCATACTGTACTGCTGATTTCTGATACGACCGCCATTACAGTAATCATTCGAGAGAAACCGTAATTTCTAAATCTCGCAAGTACCTACTAAATCCTATAAGCGGCGACTCATCATTTTTGCAGGAGGGAGCAAGATTGTAATTTTAAAAAAATTGTCACAGTGGATGAGCCAAAATTATGATTTTTTTGTGACTAGAAAGTATCATCTATGAGGAATCACTGATATCATGAAAACATCGAGGAAGAAATAAATGTGACCAAAATTTGTAGGGAGGGCATGTCGATAATTTTACCACTAATTCAATTCAGGTGGATGGTCGCCTCCTCAACAGTCACCGCCTGTGCTACCTGAAGTAATTTCAACAGAAGAAATTAGATGTATATTTATTACACAAGGGAGTGTGCCATAAGATGACGCACTGCCTGTATGATTTTCACTGGCCAACAAAATGGCAAATCGATTTTACCTACTGTTAACTTTTGTTCATTACTACAGGTAGCCTCATTAAAAATTCTAAAATCCACCGTTGAAAATTTCTAACAGATTCAGTTACCCGTTCTAGTATTTGAGGGGAAATTGCCATTATTTCGTTATAAGTTGCTGAAGGTTTCTATGGACTAAATCATTCACAGTGTCAACATGAACTTAATATTTAGTAAACTCTCTGTTTATGTTTCAGCACAAAGGAAGAACCCGTGTCCAACCCTTCTAGTCCAGTTAAAGCTCGGAGCCCCGACTCAGTGATCGTTCATCCTTCTGCTAGTGGTAAGTAATCATAAGTTACATATACTTTTAGACAGTCACATACGCACTGATGACTTTTGACACATTTACCTACATAGCTGGCTTTACAGTTCTTTAACATCATCTGCTGTAATAAAAGTAAACTCTGAGTTTGAAGAAATCAGAGCATTTTGGATTCCAGTTTTTTTCTTGCGTCACATATCCACAAAAATGTATCTTAAGCTGGTATAATGGAAAAAATAAAGTTCTCATCTAGAAGTTCCATTATTGGCAAAAAGCTCAATGAATAAGTTGAAAGGAATGTTTATCGGAAATAATATAAAAAGGTGATAAATCAAGAATGATTAAATCGATTATTAGGAAAAAAATTGATTAACCATGAATAATTAATATTCAAAATTAAGCAGAAGTGAATATTTGCCTTATGAATCGTAAAGCATTTAGTAACGTCATTCAGAAGCATTTATCGGTCTCTGAGCCAGCTTGGTATCAATGACTTCCTCCCTCTCTCCCTTTCCCTATACTCTAACGCTCTTCTTCGTTATAATTTTCATAGTCATTTTCTTCTTCCCTTATATTTTCCATTTGCTTCTAGTATTTTCAGGGTACCCCTCCCTTCATCCCCCCAGGCAGATTATTTTCCATCATTTTCTCAGCCCTCCCCCCTTATTCTTTAATTAATAGTGGAAAAATTGTAGAACACTTGTACATTGTCTCCACCTAATCTGGTCAGTTTTGGCCGTAGAAGGGGGCAGTAATATTGAATAAATAAATAGATAAATAAGTAATAAATACCTAACTGATGAATGTGATGCGGGAAAGAGAAAGGGTAACTCACATACAAAAGAGCATTTTTTAAAAGTTTTTCTCCTGATAAGCCTATTCAAGTCAAGTTTTTTGTGTTTTTTTTGGAGTCGGGAATAATTTTCAGTATTTTTTAGTTAAAACTAGATAAATCACTCTTTGGAAAAAAATTGAAAAATAAGCAGGATTGGTGCAAAATAAGCAGTAAATGCAGAAACATGCGAAAAATACAAAATGAAGTACTGCTCATTTGGCTCAGAAATCTGTGATTCGTGAAGATTTTTTAAAACTTCTGGAATATACGCCACAGACAGAAATATACATTCGCATAAAAATTGCAGTCCTAGTCATTATAATAGAAGTTTCCAATTCTAAATTCTTAGTTCTCTCTTTCAGGATATAATTTGCTGATTTTTAAATTTTTAAATGACCATGACTGAAAATAATTAATTTTAAATGATTTAAATGATCTTCGTGCAAAATAATGACTTAAATCACCGTTAGATATCCTGCCAGAGCGGAGAAATAATTGAAACAAGAATTAAATGAAAATCTAATAAGTTCAGCAATTTACACACTTACACACACCTTTACAGTAAATTATAGAAATTGTTGCCTGATTCAATAGGGTAATCAGTTTAGTCTTCGAGGGAGTTATCTTCGCTGAAATTTCGGGGGGTTGTTAGAGGGAGGGGAGCTAAAATTAAAAAAATAACATTATGAGTCGAAATCGCAAGGGGGGAGCTCCAGACCCTCCCAGCTATGCCACTGGCCTTATTCTGTGAAAAACTACTGTAATTCTATTAAATTTTAATACAGTTGAGGAGCGCACTTCCAAAGTGACCTAAGTGCAAAATTAAGATTTTTCAGTAAGTGGCGCCATCTGTTAGGAGGGACCATAAACTACATTAGTACCCATCTGGTATCATATCACCTAACAATGCGTAGTTCTTCTCTAAACGTACTTTATCTGTGTTAATCACTGATGCGATGTACTTCCAAAGTGACCCTAAATCCAAACAAGCCAGGTCACTTTGCGACCTAGTAATGAGGTCGACCTTTTAACTGAAGTCTGGGTGACTATTCCACAAACGAACTTCGAACAAAAAGTGTAATCGCACTTAGACACTGTTAAGAGTAAGGGAACCAACCAGAAAAATCTGTATTTTGAGAACACGTGATCCTAAGTTCAAGAGCCATGTAGATACTATATGACATAGCATTTACTGATAAGCTTTGATCAACGCGAGTACGCATTTTTGAATCGGGGGCCCAATTCCGAAAAATTCTACTTTTTACACTCTTTTTTTATTATTATTATTATTATTATTATTATTTTTTTTTTAATTATTATTTTTATTAACGAGACGTTTAATGCCTGACGGCGGTACGGGCATACTTTGCAAACACCAAAACGACAAATTTTTCTTGGAAGGTTGAACCTGTCGATACCAATTTAAAAAATACCGTACTTCACTACATTTGCTTACAACGTGTTTTTGTTTTTTCTTTTCTAAAACGAAAATTTTGCAGTTAGATCATTTTGTAGGTGATCTCCTCAATTATAACTATCAGTACCAGAATTTAATACAAATTGCTATAATTTATAGTTAAAGTTTAAGTGACCCAAATGGCTGAACTTTGGAAACATATTAAAATTTCTGAGAATAGTCGTCATAATTTTTTCTCAGACCTATAGTTTTGTTTTAAACTGCAATCAAAGGTGGAAGAAAGGAAACTGAACTGACATATCGAGCGAACTCGTATATTCGTGCTGCTGCACACGAGAACCAATATTCGATCATTCATCGCGTCAGCTGACTCAGCGTGGTAATTACTCGTTACAATTTTCATTCGAAAATCGGCTCCCTTCCTCCAATATATTTCAGACGCTTTTACAAAACGGGGGAAAAAAATAATAATTTCCAATCCGAATGTTCCTCTCTCGAAGGCAGACACGAATCCCGGAAGTTGTATTTCACCCATATTGTTCCACCGCCAGCAGGTTTTCATCCCTGTTACACACAAAAAAAAAAGCGAAGCAATTTCCATTCCGACGAAAAAATCAATAAATTTTAGTACCACGTTGCCTTGGAAAATTCCTCAAATACTCGTTATCTTTCGCAAAAATAGAAAAAAAAATTGAACGAAAATTCAATTCTTCGAGTTCTCGATACATTTTTTTGTTCGCCTGTTAAAATTCTTCCTTGTGTCGAATAATACTGGTACGTCATTGGTACACAGACGCAAACTGTGAAATTAAACGAACCGTTAAATGTTACGTGAAGTCGTTAAATTTATGAAATCAGCTTTCGCGAGGGTATTTAAAAATGCTGTTCGTAAAGGAAAGAAAAAAGTTTGAAAAATCGCTAATTTTCCTCCCCACCCATCAGTTGCTCAGTAAAATTCACTTGAGCTGCATAACGTAAATCATCGACGCTCAATAATTTCATATGTAGGCATCGCCTGGAGGGGAGGAGGTGTCATCATCATTAGTCCGTCATTCATGTCCGAGTGTTGGTGACCCGTCTCTAACTGCATCCACCATTTCTCTCCAGGCCTCTCTGTCCTTCGCCTGTCTGGTGAGCCGGTGTATCGGTAGCCTCGTTTACTCTTCCATCTGGTCGGTCCATCTCTTCGGGGATCTTCCCGGGTACCTCTCGTGGCTCGGAACCCCAAATCTACCAATTTTGCAAAAAAAAAAAAAAGAAAAAGTTCTTCCTTACTTAAATTTGCCGAGTGATCACCCAAGGCCGATTTTGCTGGCTACGAATATGGTCTAGGAAGGGAAGTCAAACTGGTGCATTTGAAGGGGTCAAATTTGGATTCTAGGACCCAAATAGGAATCGGATCAAAAACGTAAAGAAATCTTCGAATCCATTGACCTAAGAAATCCCAATTCTGATACTTGGTTCAGTTTTTTCGACGCTCTCAGAAGGGGGAACAAATAAGCGACAGAAAAATGTTTGGAGGGGGGGGGGGTAACGGTGCCGATATAGGAGAGCAGCGATAAGAATTTCAATTCAAAACCCCGTGAAATGAGAAAAAGAAAACGTATCTTCTTTCCATTATGCATGCATGAAGTTCGGTATATTGAGGTAAGGCGGCCTAATATCGACAACATTTTAATTTTTAGTTGTAAATTGGCGCTTATGACCTTGAAAATGTTGCTAATGGCCTTGAATGATTGCCAACGGATCCTACTATCACGCCCTCAAAAGGATATTTCAAATTTCAAAAAAAAATGAAAATTGCATTTTTAATGATTTTTTTTTTGTAAAAGTTATAGATTATCGGAAATCGAAAAAAAAAAAAAAAGCAAAATGAACGTTCACTATTAAGTTAAAGGTTTTGATAAGTGAAAAAAAGTTGAGTACACCATGAATCCCCCTTAAGAGTCGTTAAAGGAATGGAATGAACGGAATGCAGTTTGAACGTTTGAAGGCTTTCAGACATCTGGATTCTTTATTAAGACACTGAGAACGGCTGACTGCATTTTTTTCAGTCTATAATCTACGACTTTTTTGTCATTTGTAAAAATTAACATAACTTTTGAGCTCATTTCCATGTTATCGTGGTCCATACTGAGGTACCAAAACAAATTTTTTTTTTCAAAATGATTTACTGCAAGTTTTGAACCTTCAGTCGAAGAGCTTTTTACAGGGTGTCTGGACTTCAAGAACCCGCTAGGTACGCATAGTGTGCGCATAGTGCCCGCGAGCAAATTAAAGGGGTTACGCCGTTTCAAGGGTTACAAATAAAAACACAATTTTCAAGATGATATACTACAAGCCATGATAATTGACAGAATAATCTGACTATGGGAGCTGGTAGTACTGGCTTGGACGAAAAAATCCTAGTACGATGTATTGCCTATTCTCAAAATTGAAGGCGCTAGAAAACGTTAAGAGTTAGAAAAATTTAATTTTTTGTTAAATGGTCAAAAAGACCGTTTTCAGCCTAACCAAAGGTAAATAATTAGTGATTTGAGAGCTACTGTGTCTATGCGAACTTGTTGTACGTAACTAGGAGATGAAAAAATTATACGACCATCTTCGCCGAATTCTGAATTTTTAAAAAGTTATCCTGCGCTGAATAAAACCAAAAGACCCAATTTTTCAATTTTTAGACACTCTTTTTTTTTGGGGGGGGGGGGGGGAATTAATCTAATTAAGTATGTAATCTGATAGTACTCATTAAATTGGAAAATGAATTCTGAACGCATTAAACGGAACAATACAGAAAATGAATTCTCATTATCTCTGTGGGGTTTCAAATAAGTGGTGTGTCTGTGTTGCTCGGGTATTTTTTTGTGAAAGTTTTTATTAGGGTCGTTGAAGCCGTTAACATTCCTGAATTACTTGTTTTGTTTATTTCATGATTAATTATAACTATTATTAAGCGACTTTTTACCGTTCTTGAACGTTTTCTGTCCCCATCAGTTACCAGTAGTAGTTGTAATATGTAGCATTTAAAGACATTATCAGTAAACCAGTATGTTGAAGTGAAAATTATGTTTGTACCAGTGTCTTATGAAACATTATTCAGACAAGTCAGTCATAAGAGTGTTTGTACCAGTGTCTTATGAAACATTATTCAGACAAGTCAGTCATAAGAGAAGTTGGATGAAATCTTTGACTAGATGGTTGAAGTGCAAGATTAATGTTGCGGAGCCTGCAGCTTAGCAGTCTAAAGCCTTTTGAATTTACTATATGCTGTTGGTGTGTGTGTGTAGTGTCATCCCAATTACCTTTTATCTATCAGCTCTTATATCCCAGAACAAAAGACCTTAAATATGATTACCAAAAGGTCTTTTTCCCGATATATTTTCCAATTCCAACAACTGCCAATAAGAAATAGGCTAGTCTCTAATTTATTTTTCAGTCGAGAGCCGACCCTCTTCCAGCAGCTAGCTGCTTGTTTATCCTGATAGCTCAATGCTATTGCTGAAATTATTTCAACCAACTTTCTTTCAATAACAATTTTTATAACCCGCCAAAGGCGATCAAAGATCACTCCTTTTGCATGTTTTTTATATTCGTACATATAAACGAGTTAAATTATCACCCAGTTGTAGAAGCAGGGCTACCAACATAGGTACTTTTGTTTAACTTCCCAATTAATAGAGGACGGATTTTATTCCTATCGAATAACAGGGTTGCACGAATTGAAGACGGAAGATTTTCGTCGCGTTATGCTTACAGCGATTGGTTCTTACACGAATTCGGCCGAAATTCTTCATTAATTTTTTGGGAATAAAATCATTTCGAAGGGCAAATGGCCACCCCGGAGCCCGAAATCATCTTGGTCAGATTTGTTCCTATGGAGCCAATTGAAAGACAATGTTTATCGGAACCATTCAACAACAGTGGATGAGTTGAAATAAAAAATTGAGATGCAAATAATGGCCATCGGCGGAAACGCTTGTAGGGGCGTATTTGAAAACATGATCCGGCGGTTGGATGCATGTCAAGAGATTGGGGGAGAGCAGTTCCAACATGTTTTTAAAAACTTTGCCGAGTACTACCAGCAACCAGGCTACATGTTTAGAAATTTTTTTGTTTTTTCGCCAAAAGTACCTAAGACATTAAAAAGTCGGGGTCTTTTGGTTTTACTCAGCGCAGGATAACTTTTTAAAAATTCAGAATTCGGCGAAGATGGTCGTATAACTTTTTCATCTCCTAGATACGTACAACAAGTTCCCATAGATACAACAGCTCTCAAACCATTAATTATTTACCTAGGGTTGGGCTGGAAATCCGTATTGACCATTTAACGAAAAATAAAGTTTTTCCAACTTTTAACGTTTTCTAGCGCCTTCAATTTTGAGAATAGGCAACACATCGTACTACGATTTTTTCCTCATAGCCAGTACTACCAGCCACCAGAGTCAGATTATTTATTCCGTCAATTATCATGTCTTGTATAACGTCTTGAAAATGGTGTTTTTTGTAACTTTAAAACGACGTAGCCCCTTCCAGTAGCTCGTAGGCAACTTTTCATACTTAAATGATTTTCATATTATCGAATACTGTGAGCGTACCTAGCGGGTTCTTGAACTAAGCCCGGACACCTTGCACAGGAGTCGAATCGTAGTCCTTCGAGCTAAAAATAACACCGAAAATATCTTTTCAATCACTACTTTCCAAAATTATGACACAAGACATACGTGATAATAATTTTAAAAAAACTGGAGGCATCGAAATCGTTTTTTCTTTGCATTTTTTTTTTTTGGGGGGGGGAGGCTTCCAAGTCTGAATGTTAACATGTATCGAAACTGTACATCAAAGGCAACAGTTTAGACTTTTTGCCGGCAGGTAGCGCCATAAATAGCCGAGATACGTCGGTGGTCCATATTGAGAATCGGTCCATATTAGGCTACGGGGCATATATGGAAAAAGTATAGTCAGTCACTGTCGAATATCCAGTTTGGAAGAGTTATTAATTGAAAACACTTTTCTTGTATTATGTGATATTGCTGCAGATGTTTCTGGGAACAGAAAATTATTTCAATCAAATTAGAAATTAATGGAACCCCCGAGAAATATAGCAGAAGTGGTGGGGTGGGAATTTTTAGTATGCCAGTTATAGAACGTCCTGTATAATTTTCGCAAAATCCAAGTGGTTACCTCGCCACTCGCTAACATCCTTTTCGGTGTCTAATTTGCCTGAACTATTTACCACCCCTGAAAACTTCTTCAACTGAGCCACTGATCAATGGCGGCGAAATGAAAGCCGAACAGTTACTCGAGTAATTTCTTTTGCTTTTGGAGGAACCGAATCCCATTCGCAAATTTTCCGTTGGGACAGCAAAACCGTCAACAGGATCAGGAAGCAAAACTACAGTTGAATGATTCAGTACGAGTATAAGACCAAGATTGCAGACTAGCAGAGAAAGATGAAGAAGTTGCAACTTCCAATTCAAGATTGACGACCCTGTGTCAACATACAGCTCTCTTGGGATGTTGCTAATGTTGCTCGTAGTCCAAACTTTATGTTTCCGTGTGTTTATGTTCCTTGGATTTCGCAACGTGAAAATGTGAATCTCGGTGCGAGAGAATCTTCAAAACCAAGGTACATTATAAATTACCGTTCGTTTGCCTCTCGGTTTTCTCTCGTTCCTAGGGATGTGTTTGATCTCGTGTACGAAATTATCCGCTGAGTTGTTCAAGATGTAATGATTTTCGACGTACTGGTTTAATTTGTTTATCGTGCTGAGTTCTGTTTCAAAGAGTTTACGTACCTCGTAGCTCAGTACCCGCCATTAGACTTTACTTTACCAATATCTACACGCGGTTTGTTTTCGTCGAGTCGTTTTCAGAAGATGCTTTTACAGTCATTCGCTGGTCTGTAAGATTGAGTTATTAAGGTCTCTTTCCAGTGGCGAAGAAACCGTAAAAGCAGTGGGGGTGACCGCTCCCACGAGTGACTTGAGCACACACTGACACTGAGTGGGAAGCCAAACAAGCACGAATGTTGATAACGAGAAAGGAAATGATAAGAGTTGAAGGGAGGATATAGGCCAGTAGAGTCGGGAAGAGGCATTGCTTTCCGTTAACCCTCCTCCGGAAGATTTTGTTTTCCAGACTCAGGCACAAAAATTCACGTGAAAGGTTTTTTCTTGCTTGTTTAATTTGAATCTCTCAATGGTCTGTCTATTGGCATCCGCAGTGGTACCCCAAACTTCACAGCTATATGACCACATGGATCTGAAGATGTCTGTGTATATTCTTCTCTTGTTGGCTAGGCTCAGTGGTGAGCGGTAGCCTATCAGCCAATCAAAAGTTGAGGGCATGAACGTTGAGAAGATCTCGTTTATTTCTGACTGCTCCTGTCAGTTCAGTTTCGAGTCTAGGTGTAGACTTAGGTATCTGGCCTGCTTTGCTACTGGAACCGGAACTTGGTTGATGACAGTGTGCGATCGCAAGGAGAAATCCACTCTTATTTGTTTTCATTCAGTCTGATTTTCCAACGAGTAGCCCAGTTGGTAACCTGATTGACTGCTGTCTGTAATGTGTCCACTGCTGCCTTGTACTCATCTCTGCGGGACACAAGGGCTGCATCATCCGTGAACAGTGCGGTGGTCTGTGTGTGGTACGAAAGTCGCAGGTACAAGGTTGGTCTCAATACGCTGCCTTGGGGTACTCCTGCTTTAATTTTTGCTAATGGAGATGTTGCTGATTTCTAGTGGATACAGAATTCTCTGTTGTTGAGGTAGCACTCCACAATTCTACATAGGCTGGTTGGGAAGTGAGCAATAAGCTTGTGAATGAGACCTTGATGCCAAACGTGATCGAAGGCGCTGTTAACATCCAGAAAGACCGCCGGAGCGAACTGTTTCCTTTCCAGAGACTGCGAAACGGAGTGCACTAGGTACCCTATGAATCTGTTCAATTGTCGAGTGCTTGGCTCTGAATCCATATTGGAAGGTAGGCAGAAGTGATTTCTGCTCTATGATGGGCTGCATTCTGCTGCGGATGATCTCAAATATCTTCGAGATGATGGGGAGAAGAGCAATTGGTCTATATGAGCTAGGTTCTTCTAGAAGTTTATCTGGATTTATAATAGCGATCACTTTGGCTATCTTCCAAGGTCGAGGTACAGATCGCAGTCTAATAGCAGAGTTGCAAATATTAGTTATGTAAACTATGCCTTTCTTTGGTAGTTCCCGGAGCATAACGGGTGAGATGTTGTCTATACCTGGGGATTTCCGGAGGGCAAGCTTGTCCAGCAAGTCGACTACTTCCAATGGAGAGGTAAGTTTGACGTGGTTGTCATCATCAGCTGGTAGTGGTACCGGCTCTATGTCCGATAGTATTTGGTTATCTTGGAAAGAACGCTTAAAGTGTCTAGCAAGGAGGTCTGCTTTGTCCCAGTCACTGTGTGTCCAGGTCCCGTCCTCTTTGCGGAGTGGAGGATTCTATTGAGTAGTTGGGTGCCTTCCATAGGGAGTATTTTGCCTCCTTGGTGGATAATAATAATAATAATCAGCGTTTAATGAGAGGTTCTTTTCGGTACAGGTAACATTTATGTATAATAGTCTTTCAGGTTGCTCGTAATGTAGACGCTATAATCACGGTCTTCAGCCCCACTCCGCCCATCTTTGGGCATACGCCTCCCCCACTTTGGCCCAACGGTTGTGAACCCTCGCATCCCTCCCCGAGACTATTCCGCCGTATTGGATAATCTCATCTTCCCATCTTCTTCTGGGTCTACTTCTGTTTCTCCTTCCCTCGTATGGCGTCCACTCCAGTAACCTTCTTTCCCACCTGTCCTTTTCGTTCCTTTGGATATGGCCAGCGTAGTTCATTTCTAGTTTTTTAATAGTATTTCTTATGTCCTTCGTTCCTGTTATTTTTCTCATTTTTGAGGTTTTTATTTTGTCCTTAAGTTTTGTTCCTGTTATACTTCGTTCCCTGGCCAGTTGAGTTTTGTAGATTTTGTCAAGTTGTGTTGCTGTTGGTGCCCATGTCTGCGCACCGTAAGTTAGGGTTGAGAAGGTGCACGTCTCCAGAAGGGTAGCTTTCAAGTTCATTGGTAGTTTGCCTTTATATATTGATTTCATCATCCAGAAATTTTTCCAAGCTTTTGCCGTTCTCGTTGCAATTTCCCCATCTAGTCTGTCTTGAAAGGCTATTTTTTGGCCGAGATACGTTGTTTCCAGTGAAGAGTTTATTGTCCCACCTACTAAAATAATTTTAGCATTCTCGTTCGGACTAGACAGAAGAATTGTTTTTTTAATATTTATTTTTAAGCCAGCTTTTTTACTAGCTGTTTCAAATTCCTTAGCCATTTTCTGAAGATCGTCCAAATTTGGGGCACATAGTGCCACATCATCTGCAAATCTTAGGTTACTAAGAAATTTTCCATTAATTTTGACACCCCTGTTTCCCCATCTCATTCCCCAAAATACTTCCTCGATAGTGCAGTTGAATAGATTTGGGGATAGAGGATCACCCTGCTGCTTTACTCCCCTTTCAATTTTAAATTTTGGTTCAATCTTATCTACCTTGATGTGTACATTTTCCCCCTTGTACATTTCTTCCATAATGTTTCATAAATTTTTGTCAAATCCCCTGGCGCATTAGTGCTTTCCAAAGGTATGCCAAGTTGACAGTGTCGAATGTCTTTTCGAAGTCTATAAATACATAGGTTGTCGCTAAGTAACTGAGACTAAAATTCGTACGGCCCATTAACGCTACCTATTAGCGTTTCAACGCAGTAGGGTAATAATTTGGTTCGTTAGCTATCGATTGAGACCATGCCAGGCTCATGTGATCGAAAACTCGCTTTTCCAGACCAATTTGAAAGAAACCATATGCGTTGACCCCTACAGGTTTTTTAAAGATTTTTTTTAAAGAAGGAAAAAAAGCATACGATTACTTACAAATTTTTTTATTGATCATCATCTTCATTAAGTACACGAATATCTTTTTCAAAATAAGCGCCATTCATGGCTGTACAGGCGTCCATTCGTTCTTGCCATTTATAGAACGTTTTCGCGTATTCCGCCGCCGGTAAGGAGGAGAAAAACATCTGCGCCGCAGTGATGCGACTTCTTGATTCGTGTTGAATTGACAACCTCATAAGGCTGCCTTTAGTTGAGGAAATAATCAAAAGTCGCAGGGGGCGAGGTCAGGACTATATGGGAGGTGGGGGTGAATTGTGATTTTTTTTTTTAGAAGTCATCATTGCGGCGCAGATGTTTTTCTCCTCCTTACTGGCGGCGGAATACGCGAAAACTTCCAATAAATGGCAAGAATGAATGGACGCCTGTATAGCCATGAATGGCGCTTATTTTGAAAAAAATATTCGTGTACTTAATGCAGATGATAATTAATAAAAAATTTTGTAAGTAATTGTATGCTTTTTTTCCTTCTTTAAAAAAATCTTTACAAATCTGTAGGGGTCAACGCACATGGTTTTTTTCAAATTGGTCTGGAACAGCGAGTTTTCAATCAAATGAGCTCGGCGTGGTCGTAATCGATAGCTAATGAACCAAATTATCCCCCTAGTGCGTTGAAACGCCGATAGGTAGCGTCGGTGGGCCGTACGAATTTTAGTCTCAGTTACTGATAGCCTATGTAGTACGTATGTTCAGATTTAAGTTATATTCGTTGGATTTTTCAATAAGTTAGTTAATCGTAATTACGTGATCAGTTATTGAATGGTTCTTCCTGAATCCTGCCTGTCCTGGGCTCTGTACCATGCCTAGGTCGTTGTACATCCTATTTTTAAGTATTTTTGAAAATACTTTGCAGATTTTGGGAGTTAAACTTAATGGTCGGTAGTTACTTATGACGTCTCTATTCCCTTTTTTGAAAAGTAATACAATCTCCGCTTCTTTCCATCGTGTTGGTATTTTTTCTGTTTCCATTATTTTGTTAAAAAGTTTCGTTAAAGTTGGAGTTAATTCATCTGCAAAGATTTTAAGTATGTAATTAGTTATCCTGTCTGGTCCTGTTGCCTTCCCTTCTTTGAGTTGTTTTAGTGTTACGTTAGTTTCATGTTCTAGGACAGGTAGGATTGTTTCTAAGTTGCTGGCTCGTCCGCCATACTGTTCTGTCATTTCCTCCTGGTCGGACCCCTCCTTGGAGTAGATATTACTGTAATATTTGGTAGCCGTGTTTACAGTATCCTTTCTTCCGTGGACTTTGAGACCCTCCTCATTCCTTACACCTGGAATTAGCCCTCGGGGATATAATTCCTTTTTGACGTTTTTCATCGATCTGGACTCCCTCATGATTTCTAATATTTTTTCCGTTTCGTGGTTCCGAATATCCTCCTTTGTATTTTTCTTTACGGTTTTCCCAAGTTCTACTAGTTCGATAATTACATTCCGACTGAGCTTAATGAAAATATGTTTATTTTCGGGCGACCGATTGTGATGCCATGCCTTCCTGGCTTGGCGTCGTTGCTTAGCTAGATTGCGAATGAAGGTAGGGTAGTTGGTCCTATTTTGGTGACCCGGTTTGTAAGTGGTGCACTGCTGGATACATTGAAGTAAGGTCTTGGGAAATTCCTCCGTCCATTGGTCTAACTCAGCTGAGGACCTAGGTCTGCAGCGCAGGTCAAGGTTCTCGTGGACTAGCTTACGGTATTTGTCCCAGTTAGTGATTTTGTTCACCAAGGGTGGAGGCTTGAGGTCTGTGACAGGTAGATTGCTGATGGTCAACTTCTAGAGATATGTCACGTGCGATTTTCCTTCCCGGAACACAAGGATTTCGGTCTTTGGAATATTCAGTTCCAGTCCTATTGGAGTAAGCAGTTCCTGCATCCTGGATACAGCAGCCTCGGCCCGAGTCTTGAGTTGGTGGATTACACTCCCGTTAATAATTATCAACGTGTCGTCAGCGTAGCATACTACTGACAGTGCAGCTTCTTCCAGCCCTACGATGATTGGGTTGTAAGCGATGTTCCACAGTGTTGGACTTAGTACTGAGCCCTGGGGGCAGCCTTTGGCAAGCTGCACTGTGGCATCTCCGCTACTAGCAAATCCGCCCCGAAAATAGTCCACCACAACCATGATCAGGGGTGCTGGGAAACAATGCACGACTAGTTGCTCGAGTATGTGGGTCCAAGAGACGTTATCGAAGGCCCCCTTGATGTCGAACGATATAGCAGCTGTCAGTCTGTTCAGGTGTCTGCTTTCGCGGATCACCTCGACTGCATGCTGTATGCAGTCTTCGGTGCCTTTTCCCGGCATAAGCCCTAACTGAAGTCTACATATGGGTATTAGCCTGAAGTTGTTGCAGTGGGCACATAGTCGCCGGTCGATGGCTTTCTCAAAGGTCTTGCCTATTGTCGAGAGCAGTGTTGTTGGACGGTAAGCGTAAATGGCTACGGGATCCTTCCCTGGTTTTGAGATCCATACTACTCTGCCGGATTTCCAAGGTTCTGGAAAAACCCAATACTGGATACATCCGTTTGAGGGGTCTGGGAGTAGTGTTGGCTTCCTCTGGTGTAGGGTTTTCAGGAGTTTATATAGCCTATTCCGTCGTTCCCTGGGCTATCGTGATAGAGTACCCACATAATACCCTCGTTGCCTGACCTCGAAAAGGTGTAGGGTGCGGGTTCCTATGAAGCCTAACGGTAGAGGACAGTAATAGAGGAAGTTGAAGTTGAAGTAAGAAGTAAGAAGAAGCAAGAGAAGATAAGACAATTTCCGACTCCCGGACAGCAACGCCTCACGTGGACTAACCTGGACAACGGGCCCCCTTTTGGTTTTAGGGGCCCGGCCAAGTACGTGGGGCCTTGGAAAGGAGGGGAAAAAAGGTTACATAGATTTTTCTTGCATCACGTACCTTGGTTCCAAATTGTTCAAATTTCACTTTTCTGTCGTCGGACGGTAACCAGTTACCACTACAACAATTATCCGACGTTTGATTTCTGGACAAATTCTATTAGTTACACAAGACTGCTGATGGTAAGCTTTACTGGTAGCTGGTCGGAGCTCAAGTCCACGATACCTTCGGCTACCAGGTGCGTTGGTGGTAGAGGCCTTTGACCACAAAGAAGTCAACAACATCCGGTAACTTCGCTGGATCGGAGGGCCAGTAAGTTGGCGTTCCTCGAGAGATTTGATAGCAGTCGCTTTGCCGGCAGGGCTTCACCCGCTACCGTTCTGATAACTTGTTAAATTTTTGCAGCAATGTCATGCGATTCAAATTTCAAATTTTGGTAACCCCCATAAAAATTGTTCAGTTTTTTCAGCAAAGTCGAACTCGTCTCTTAGAAGAGAGAAAAAGTCGAATTAGGGGACCAAATCAGAATCAGATCGAAAATCTGATTGCATTTATAGATTCAACGAACTCAAAAAACTCTCTCCGATTCCGATATTTATTTACGGTATTTCCATTTAAGATTTCAATGTTTATGTATGTCCTAGTCCTCCCTTCAGGAGGTAGGGAACTTCATCATTCCAAAATAAACAAGACCTCGTCGAATGCTCGTTTGCTCCATCTTGATCCGACTTCTCAACAAGGAATAAAATATGGTATTTTCCTGCCACACCCTGCATTACCGGTGTAGGATGGCGGGAGATTTTCGGGTCACCCCCCAACAGAATGTATTTTAGCCATTAATTACAACAATAAGATGATGGGATATGTGATGTAGCGACCAGTACCCCCCCCCCCCAAGACTGAGACCTCCCTATGCTGGTGCCCTGTATAGTAAAAATGGGTAAGCTCATCAGTGACTGGGGAGGCGAACCAGGAGTTTGGAAACTTTTGCTTTTACAAAGAAAACATTCTGACTCAAGGAATTCGGTCTATAAGGTCGCAAGGTCGAACCCACACTGTCACGCAATGGCGGAGTTGGAGTAGCAAAAGGAGAGGGACTTGAGCCCTTAACTTTCTGAAACCTCCTCAGAGGATTCCATTTCTCTCTTCCCTCCCTCCTAAACTCCTTCTTCTTCGGGAAAAGTGAACACCCAGGTCACGTACTTCGAAATGCTAGAATTCTTGAGCTCGAACACCGGAGATATATCACGGTATGTACATCTCTGTTGTCACGACAGCACGTGGCAAGACATGCATCGCTCGAGCCTAAAGTATTTAAAAATCTTTCGCGTTCAAAATTTCAATAAATTTTCACCCGAATGCGCGTACAAGAAATGAAGGGAGGAGTCGAAAGCCGCGGGCTTTTAGAACCGGTAAAATATTTTTCGTCGACCACTCTTTACACCCGAACCAGTTTCAACTTTTGCCTCTTCTGACTCGAGAGTGAGGGGAAGAGAGAGAAAAAGAGAGAGAGGAATAGAAAAAGAGTATTATGTAGTCTTCCAGTACGTTGTCGGTTTCATCTTCTCGGTTCTCGACTCTCTGCTCTATTGCTACGCCTGTACGTCACGAAAAAGTCACTGAACTCGCAACTTCTCGCTACGTCATTACGAAGAGTCTTTTTCTTTTTTTATTTATTCATTTCTCAAGTTTTATTCTTCACCACGTAGAGAACGCTCTTCTCGGTGGATCGGATTTTCGTGAAAGACTCTCGGAGACGCTTTTCGTCAAGCCGAAGTGTGTCACAGTAACGCGCGCCACGCCACGCCGCGTCGCGCGTTTCAACGAAAAACCATTTCGAAGGATTAGCGTGGAATGGGCGCGAAAATTTTACGAATATTAATTATGTAGGTACTTCGAGTCGGGTGCCGGGCTAGGAATTTGGGTCGTTCAATGCGCCATCAGCTCGAGTAGACGCGAGTGCGTTCGCGAGAACGGGCTCGGCGCTTTTCCAAATTGACGGTGCGTGTGTGGTTAGGGGGATGGGGGATGGTGAATGCTTCGCCGCAGAAAGGAAACGCTTCGGGCTGCCGGCATACGAAATATTTTCTGTGCTCGTGTGAAACGCCGGAATTCCGCCGAAATTGAAGAAAATATTTCGGGAAGCAAAACCTCTATTCCATAACGCGGGACGAACCGAAGCTCAAATTTGGAGCCTACTTTTTTTTAACAGGCCCGGTACCAGAGTCCTATTATAGGGGTGGATTTCATGGTGTTGAGTCTTAAAGTTGATAAGAAATATTTTCAAACTTCTGCAGAATTTCACGGAAGAGTTTCTATTTTGGACGGTCAAGGAGGGATTATCTCCCGAATCCCCCTCTCCCTACAACCGGCTGTAGTTTCTCATATGCCACACTAATTACATGGTTAGTCGAAAGAATGCTGTAGGCGGACTCAGGACCTGTTGGTACGCAAAAAAAAGGTTAATTATACCCAGCGAGTACTAGATGAAAATGTCAGCTATAGAGGATGAAAGTGAAATAGTGCAGTCAAATCCAGCTGACATTTTAGAATGCTGAAGAAATTGCTGTCAAGAACGCTACACAGACCCCGATGAAATTTCTGCAAATACATAAACACCAGCAGATCATGAACCAGCCATCCTAATAGAAGAAATAGAACAAGCCATTCAGGAGCTGAGGAACAATAAGGCTCCAGGTTCTGATGGTACCATAGCAGAAATGTTAAAGATGGCTGAAGAGAAAGGTGTAAAAGCTCTATGGGAAGGGTGCAATAAGATATGGTATACCCGAGAATGGACAAGACTTGCAGTAATTATCTACAATATCTTCACATCACATGCGTCAAAGTCCTACTAAGTGTCATCCATAGAAGGATAGGGGCTAAGATACCATTTTGATAGTCATAGATACCACCAGAACAAGCTGGTTCGATTAAAGGCAGAGGAAGAAGAGAACACATACTAAATGCTAGGCAACTAGTCGGAAAAAGTTGTGAATTCAACCAGCCTTTAGTTTCGTACTTTGTAAACTATAATAACGCCTTCGGCTGTGTGTAGTGGAGGAAACTCTGGGACATATTACAAGAAATGGAAGTGCTAAAACATCTAATATGATTGTTCACGAATCTCTATGCGGACTCCAGAGCTATTGTAGAAGTCTACGAATCGTTATCAAATCAATTCCAGCTCACAAACGGGGTTCGACAGGGATCTTCTCTCCAATCCTCTTCAACATATACAGTGACACAGTGTTGAGAGAAGTATTGTGCAACTGGAGGGGTGGTGTAACAATTGGAGGAGAGAAGATGACCTACGCTTTGCAAATAACACTATACGCTTTGTGCTGAATCGGAGAGCGAAATAAGCTACCTGATAAATCGAGAGGAGAGGAAAAAAGAAAATTATAGGTTGTCTATTAACAAGAGTAAAACCAAAATCATGGTCGTACACAAGGATAAGATTTTACCTACCACAAATCTATTGAAGGACTTTGAAAAGGTGATTTAATTTATTTACTTAGGATCTCTCCTGTAACCCGATGGTGGTACTTCAAAAGAAATCCGGCGTCGCATAATCCTCGGAAGGAATGTAGTCAGCAATCTTATTCCAATCTGGAAGGATAGCCACATATCCCGCAGATACCAGAAGGAAATCTAAGAAAGAGGCAGTTCAAAAATCGGGCAATCGACCACTTTTTTGTGTTTTTTTTTGTGGTTTGTTTTTCGTCCCCCCCCCCGTTGGATATCCAATTCTAATCAGGGTGGATTGTAGAGAGGGAGTAAGAGTAAGAAACCGAGAGCTTCTTTCGAAACTGATCTGTTTTTGCTTCTTTTCTGTTGGAAATTCAATCCTAATTAGGGTGGATTGTAAGGAGGGAGGGTGAGAGTAGGAAACCGAGTGGAATCGGAGATAAACTGATTTTTCGCAACCACACGCTGTATATTATTTTAATGTAACCAACTGAGAAAGTTGTCAAGCAAGACCTTAACATGTCAAATTCCTGTTTTTATAGGTTCAAAAAATCAAAATCCGTTCCCCAAATAGGGGCTGAGGGTCTACCAACTTTCAGGGACGTAGCGAAGAGTTTCTTCTGGAGGGTCAAAAATTGTTAAATTCCCAACTAACTCAAGTCAATCAAAATTCTGAAGTATCAAAATGTGTTTGTATTGGCAAGAAAAAAAAACAACCTTTTGACTTGTTGGACTTACCCAACTTTTGTTTTGATCCATCTGCTAAAATGTCCCAACTCCGGCGGAGGCTTGGGGAGCAAGCTGCCCCCGTGCCCCGTTATTTTCGTCCCTGCCAACTTTTCTCTTTTTAAAGAAAAGATATCGAATAACCCACCGAAATGGTTCGTTTTTTGCTTCGCAGAATGCGAACATCTTATCGGGGGGGGGGGGGTGATTGATCCAACCCCTGTTTATTTAGACCCTAAAATAAAAATTTTATCCTTCAAATCAGCGATAGTGACTTGCTTTCAAAATACAGAAATGAAGATTTTAGGTCGTTGATTTCGAAGATTGCTCTAGATTTTTGATCAAATCCGATTTTCAGCCCCAAAATTGAAAACGGAGTCTCAAATAGTTCCCAAGGCGATAATGTTGCTATGCGACGCAGTTTATCTACAAATGTTCAGCAACATTTTAATAATGACATAGAAATGAGTTTCGTTAGTTGATCCTCAAGGTTGGTACACAGGGTGACCCAAAAGTCAGTTTACTATTTTGCAAATGTAGAAAAATTGTGGTTTACCATTTTACACGTATGAAAAATAAAAGACAAAACTGATGCGAAAGTCTGTATTTTTCAATCGTTACAAATTTCTGCACGCTGAAACCGCTCCTAGGTAAACATTTCACTTGATAAGAACATTTCAGGTTCCCCAGTAACTACACGCTGAAACCGCTTCTACATTCTTAATTCGGTTTCTTTACACCAGGTTCGCTAACAACACAGAGCATCAACTGACTTTTGGGCCAGCCTAGTTCTTCGATTTTGAAATGACTGTCAAATTATGGTCGTCTTTGAAATCTTATTTATGAGGGGAGACAAAACTGACCTGACATGGAGGTTCAAAATGTCAAAATAGAAGTGTTAGGTTATTTTGTATGAATATCCGATTTTGCTTTTATGGGCTCAAAACCTCAACTTCGCAATGAAAAATTATAATTATTTTTGTTTTTAAATTCAAAGCTATTTTCATACACATCGTCAATAAATGAATGTCGAATGAAATATAAATTTATGAAAAAACTGAATTTCCTTCTCCAATACCTCACAGTAAAGTTGAAGACAACTTAAAATGGGCAAAAATCGACTGGACCTAGAAAGCGATGAAATGAAATGAAGAGAAAAGTTTTCAGTCACTGATCACTGTATCAAATTTTTGCTGTGAAACAAATTTGGATCCCTGAAATCCAAATTCACTTCACAGTTTTCTCAATTTTTAAAATTTTAAATATTCTTTTTAC
Source organism: Acanthococcus lagerstroemiae (assembly GCA_031841125.1). Taxonomy (NCBI): domain Eukaryota; kingdom Metazoa; phylum Arthropoda; class Insecta; order Hemiptera; family Eriococcidae; genus Acanthococcus; species Acanthococcus lagerstroemiae. The sequence goes on from CM063112.1 coordinate 39,885,206, forward strand.
GTAGATTCATTGTGAGGAATCTTGTGGGAACCGGAGTGCAAAGTCGTTGACATTTTTTTCTTTCGCCTCAGAGTAAGTTGAAAGACAACTCGAGATGGATAAAAATGATTCTGCCTCGAGAAATGAGGGAACAATATATCAAAATCAGGGATCTTGGTCACAGACGTCGAATGTTATTGCAAAATATTATTTTTCAATATTCAGTCTCGGACTGAAACATGAAAATCTGAATTTTACAGAGAAAAAATTCAGCTTTATTTACAGTTGTTTTGTTTTTGTTCTATGCATCTATATTTTATCTATATTTTGAGAAAAATAAATTGAAATTGATATTTTCATCTCAGACGATATCTTCACACTATCCGTTAAAACGCTTGGATGTGAATTAGAAAAAAAAAAAAGAAAAAAAAAGAACACTCCTTTGAAGAAAAAAATCTCCTAAAGAGCAGTTGAATTACAAAAATTCAAAATAATCGAGATTTCAAATTTAAGAAGTTGAAAAACATAAGATATTTGCGTCATTGTTGATTTTGAAACTGAATTCATTTTTTACCAGACTTCATCGCGGCAGTTAAAATCTAAAAAAAATGCTACCTATACTTCTTGTGTAAAATTTGAATAATTTTGAAAAATTAAATCGTAGTGGCATTAAATACAATATTAAAATAATAAGTGTCTAAAATTATCTATATTTTGATAGTATTCAATTTTTTAACCAATTTGAATTTGTCTATTTCAAGTTGCATTCAACGATCCTCTGTGCAATCCATGATGAGGAATCTTATTTTTCCCCCAACAATTTTATAATTCTACTACACACGCTAGCTTCATAACGACATTCGTCATTCTCACGTAAGATTGTAAAATCATTATTTTATCATGAAATTTGAATTTTAAGGGCTCAATCTGGGGTCAGATCAGAACTTTGACGCAATATTCAAAATTAGCAAAAAGAGAAACTGTTTCAATAGCATTCTTAATTTCTTAGCTGATTCAATTTTGCCAATTACAATTTCTTTTTTCACCTAGCGTCTGGCGAAGAGTGAGAGGAAGTTCAAATTTCCTAAAAGTATTATTTTGTATTCTATTTGGCACAAACTTTCCAATGATGTGCTTTTTACCTTTGTTCCTTCATTCAGTAGGTGAATTTTTGTCTTGACAGCCAAATCTAATGGATCGAAAATTTTACAGAATATTCGCAGTCCCCTACTTCGCTAGTTTGCCCGAAGTGTTTTCACATATTTAAAATTTCCATGATGATGGACCTTTTCTGTCTGTCGCCGGCGGGAGGAGAAATTTGTTTGACCCCTAAAAAGCTAGGCTTCATCACTTCCAAATTCAAAATCCTTGTCGGTCCAATGTTTATCCGACCACGCGTTCAGACAATAAAATTATCCGTCTATGAAACTAATAAGTAAGCTTAGGGGTCAAGGAATGTAAGCACAATGGATACTACTGCTCCCAGTTTTACGAGAGGGAAGGGAGCAAGGTCCAAGCCGGACCCCTTGCCGGATATATCCACTGCTGGTGTTTAAGTATTTGTGACCGTGCCCGAAGGAAAGATACATATGGGTAAGAAACCAATTTTGAGCTTGTGACGGTTTCAAATAGGGGGAACCTTCTTCTTTGAATGCAATTTGTTCCAGCATCGTAGCTTTAAAACTGAGCGCTCATTTTTAAAGCTACGATGCTGGAATAAATAGAATTCAAAAGTAACGGACTGTAAACACCAGTACGCGTATACGCCATTTTGGATTCAACTGCGCCCGTCGATGCCGAATTGACTACGCGGTACGCTCCGCATAGTCGGATACGGCATCCACGGGCACGGTTGTATCCAAAATGGCGTCCGCGCGCCATTGTGTTTACAGGTTCTCTATCAAAAGAGGAAGGTTCCCTCCATCTGAAACCGTCAAAAGCTCAAAATTGGTTTTTTACCTATATGTATCTTTTCTTCGGGCACGGTCACATTTATTCATTTAGCATTGGCCTTGCATAGATAGGTCTGCAAGACTCTTCAATACGTATACAAGAATTTCTGAGACGCTCCCATACTTCTTTAAGACTCTGTAAGGTTCTAGTCTAAAACTTGCTGTGTTTAAGACTTTTTATGACTCTTATATATTTGATTTAATGCCTTCCAAGACATTTTAAAGACGCCTTAAATCTTTTCCATACTTATCTAAGACTTTCTAACGCTCATTAAGATTTGTATAGAACTTTAAGACTCTTTAAGACGAGCTAAGCCTGTTCAACACTCTTTAAAGACTCTGCGAGACTCTCCTACACTTCTTACTCTATGAAGTTCTTCTCCAGAACTTGCGGTTTACGACTTTAAGACTTCTTATGACTCTTCCAGGCTTCATTAAGAATCTTCAAGGCATGATCAATATGTTTTCAGCTTCCTAAAACTCTCTAAGGCTTCCAAAACTCACCCATGTTTGATCATGATTCCTTGAGATTTTTTCAGACATTTGCTGGCCTATCTCTGTAAGACTTTGTCACAGGTCAACTATTTTTCGACAATTTTAAATTCAAATTTCTTTTCTTTTGGAGTGTTGATTATTCTCATGACTCATGAAACGTTTTGATTATATCCTTGACCTAGAAGAGTCTGAATAAGCTTTTGAATGAAACTCCCAGTGACGCAACAAGAAATTTGCCGCCCTAGGGACAAAGAATGTTTGTCGCTGCTACCCCCCCCCCCCCTTTAAAAATTCAATTTTTTAATTTTGTAAATTTTTTTAGGAAAAATCTAGTAAATAAAAATTTACTATTTGCAAATAAAAAAAATAAAAATTTAGTTTCGAAAATTTGCCACCTTTTGGAGAAGGTACAGCCTGGAGACATGTCACCCTTGTCTCCCTCCTAGTTGTGCCACTGGACACTCGAAAGTCTTGATAATATTTTCCAAAAAAAAGTGACGCGACTGAAAATACCTTGTCTCCGGACCTGTTTTTTGGTATGCTGCCATTCTTCCATTACTGAAATTTATATCTCCCTTCTTTACATAAATTTTTTGACCGCCAAATTATTCTAAGTCAGAAATATCAGGAAACCTACAACATTAATTATTATCTTTATAGATAATGAGCAAGATCTGTACCGTCGAAAGAGCGATTGGGGATATTTCCTTCTTGATCTGAGGGGTTGTTACCTACTCATCTAACAAAGATTCATTTTTCCATACTTAGGACCAAAATTCAAAATGGAGAATCGTTTCACTCGTTTTTTAAAATTTGTATTTAACTACATTTTACTTCAGGTTGCCCCCCTAGACCTCAAGACCCCCTTCACTCTGGAAATGGAACGGAGCATCAGTGCGCTCTGGGTCTTACTCATCGAACAAGTTTTCAAATTAAAACTTCGGATATCCGAAGACAAAGAGACGAATTTTAAATAATTCTAGCGAAGCTTTTCAGTCGAGTTAAGCCATTAAAAAAAAAATTTAATGCACGCCCTTCTTTGGCTCGAAATCGTTCACTGGGAAACATTTTTCTCGCATTAGCGTAACTTTCATCGATAATCTTCAATTTTCAAACGTAAGCAATGAAACGTAGGTAATTGAATTCAGCAAATCGCTTCGCTATATCATTGTTACAAAATTTTTTTTGGAATGCTCGCAAAAAGAAAAAATGTTTGGAAGTTGCTATAGATACCTTACAGTATTCCGAAGTAAAAGAAAACGCATTTGCTTAGCTAAGCGCTTTTCCGACTTTCAAACACGGCGAATTTATTCGAAAAATGTAAAACGCTCGCTAAGTTGCGAAGAATTTTCTTGGGAAACGAGCTATAGTGGATTGAAGATCTCATTATTTTGAATTAATCTTTCAATATAAGATAAAACGTGAGGTTCCGAGGTTCTGTAGAAACTCATTTGGACTTGAATTTCATTCGGATTCTGTTACGCTGAAGAGTCGTTCAGACTTTGTTGGGACTCATCTCATTCGGACATTTTTTAATTTTAGTACAACTCGACTGAGTCAATACTTGATTAATTTCATTCACAGCCGTATTTTTAAAAACACTTAATTTTTTAAGTGCCCTTAAATGGAGAAAATCGCTTAAAATTGCACTTAAATGACCACATTTCATGATTCCAGGTCACATATGATGGTGACAAATCTGTGTAACCAACTGATAGCATGCCTGCGCGCTCTCTTCATAGCAGATCGTCGTTTCACACTTTTTTAACATGAGTTAGAGTGAAAAGGAACCTCCGTATTACAATCTCCTTGTACCAGTGGCATAGCTAGAGGCCCATGGTGTCTGGACCCCGTCCCTTTGCGAATTTTTTCCAATGTGAGCACCACACTAACACTTCCTACCTCTTTGGCCAAAACCAGACCCCCTTGAACACTGGGTTGGGTAAGCTACTGACTCGTACACATGAGAAAGGTTAGCTCGCGTTGGGTTCCACATAACTGAATTCAGCGTCCTCAAAACTTCTACTGCAAAACCACTAAAAAAATTTTTTTGCGGCTCCATTATTTTCGAGATTTACTTACTAGTAATTAATAAAATATGCGTTTTTAGCTGCAAAAACACTTTTAAGGGGTCAACGGAACGCCATTTTATGGTAACAAGGTTTTTCTACGATGGATGAAGTATAGGGCTTCTTATGTAAAATTTTACTATGAATATTTTCGAACTACTGCCTATGTAACTCTGGTCAGTTAGGGCAATTGCGATTATCAACCTCCCTACAGTAGCTAACCTTAACATTCATACTCTAAAAGACCCGGAGAAGATACTCGAACAAAAAAGGGTCGCAGAAAAGTCGAAAATCAACATAACAGATCTGTAGGAAATGAAAAAGAATGGGGGGGGGGCACATTATAGAACAAAATGAGGGGAGTATTTTATGCTATATGGGAAACAAGCATGGCCAAGGGTGTATGGTTTTTTGGGCTGATGGAAAACATAGAAACAATTTCTTAGAATTGTCTGATAGAATAGCACTGGCTAAATTCAAATCTAAGCGAAATACAATATTAACACTGATCCAGATGTACGTACCTGCCGCAGCCTCAAAAAAAGAGGAATGTGATAACTTCTGCAATTAACTTTTGGATGACCTATTAAAACAAAAAACAAAGAAAAAATTGTATAATAATAATAGTAATAATAATAATAATAATAATAATAATAATAATAATAATGGGAAAGCTTAATAACCAGGTAGGAAAGGGATACAAAGAGAAACGAAAAATAGTTGACCCTTGTAATATAGAATTAGAAACGAAAGAGGCGAAAGATTATAGTCAACTTTTGCCTACAGAAAAACCTGAAGGTTATTAACACCTTCCTAAAAAAAAAAAAAAAAAAAAAATGGACATGGTTATATTCAAATGAGAAAACCGAAAGTTTCAGAACTAAGAGAACATAATATCATGTCAAATTTTTAATTTCATGAGTTAATTTGAATTCTACTAAAAAAAATAATGAAACAAATAAAAAGTAAGTCTTTGCGATGCTCCATAAGAGAGGAGTCATGTGAACATTTATGCCAAAGGAATCCTTTTGTTCATAAAATGCAAGGTTCTGGTCACTAAATCTGACTCTGTCCCGCTCTTTGCGTTTTCTTGTGCTATTTGCTGAAGTTGTTTATGTTGTAAGTTGTCGATTTCATCCCTCCACTTCACTTTAGGTTCGCCTTTTTTCCTTATTTCATGCCTTAGAATTTAGAATACAAGTACTTAGAGCAAATTTTGTTATTTAAGAATAGATTGGGAAAAGAACTAGAAATAAGGAAGGGAAACGCATGAGAAAAAAAATTTAGGCACTGAAATCTATCCTGAAAAGTAACAAAAGTGAACAAATCTAAAGTAAAATTCTCGAGACTCAATCCTGACATATGGGGCGCAAACGTAGGCGGCAGCAAAAACTCACACACCTAGGTACAATCGTCTTCAGAAGCTATCATTTTACACAACTTCACATCATCTGCATATATGTAGTAAGACATTCGAGTATAGAATCTTTTCTGCTACGTCATTTACAAATATTAGAAATAGAAATGGTCCCAAGACAGATCCCTGGGGAACACTTAATATACTCTTGTAGTATGCAGAAACCACTCCCCCCCCTGTACTCAACAAATTGCATTTTATTATCTAAATATGAGTGAAATAGATTAATCAGTTCCTCTGAAAAACTAACAAACACGATGCAGGAGAAATCCTCCATCAATAACGTATTGATCTCCATGAGTTACGAGACGAGGGAGATTTCTAAAAAACACTTTACAGAACACGGTTCTGTATGTCAGCGAAGGGTAGGGTGATGCAAAATGTCTATACGCATTTATATGCAGAAACAGTAGTAACTTCAGAGCTCTGTACCTACGTAGTGGTTTCGAACTAAAAGACCAAGGAGAATCCCTTTCCCCCACCCCGTTCAAAATAGGTCTGAACTGATTTACACCATTAACCACAAACGATAGCATGAAAACCATAGAAGGCGGAGAATGAAGGAAGGGAGAAGGACGAAAAATCAATTTACTCCTTAACAAAATGTGTAAGGAAAATTATTTCTAGGCGCTGTCATATTAGGAACAATTATGACACTTGGCTGAAAAAGTCATAAAAATTTCCTTAAGTTTTCATTTTTGATGCGAAAATTATTTTAAAAAACAGTCTCCGCGAGTCGAATATTTTGACTTTGTTATCCTCTTAAAAGAACAAAATTCTGCGCATGTAACAAAACATAAAAATCTTAAATTTCAAAATTGAATAAATCCTATGGTAGAGGGTCCATTAGGAGGAGAATGAAAACGAAAGGAATTACTCGCATCAACACTGAAAATTTCCGTTCATCCCTGATAAAAATTGTTGAAGTAATTTTGAAATAGTTCTCGAAATCGAATCCGAAAACAGAGACCAGATCAAATGAGAGCGACAACCACCCATAAACATATAATTTGGTGGGAGGAGGGGGCACCGAAATAATGTAAAGAAAAATTGGGAGGAAGTTGACTAAAAATAATGAAAAACAAGTAGAATCTTACGTAAAGAAAAACTATATATATCTGCCCAAAATTGACCAATATAACCGAAAATTACTAAGTCAAACCAAAAGTGATCAAAATCACTAGCACCTTGAAAACATGTCACAGCCGGATTTGCAACCACGGGAGAGCATTTTCATGTCTCGATTTTAATATTGACACGACTACAGTCTGCAGCCATGTTGTTGATATAAATTTCCATGAAAATGTCAACTACTGAACTGAATTGTCACCCTGAAGAGCAAATCATACAGATGCTCGTGTTGGAGGGAGCGTAACGGTTTTCGCTCAAGTATACCCATGGTTGGAAGAAAAATAAATTTCCATGGAAATGTCAACCACTGAACTGAATTGTCACCATGAAGAGCCTTGATTTCGATTCTTGTCTCAGAAGTAACGGTCAAAAAGAAATACATTTTTCGTTTAAGTGCCAAAGCTCTCAATCAGCAGTTTTTTTGTTGTTTTGTTTTTCGTTATGCTCCGAAGTAACCAGTGGCGGATCTAGAAATTTTCCGAGGGTGTTTTGAAAATAAAACCTTTTCCACCTCCACCCCCTAAAAAACCAAGATGGATATCATTTTAAATATGTGGCAGTTTCTATAAAAAGGAGTAACTTTGCCGATTGATCAAAGTCTCAGAAAACGCGAAAAAAGGAAAATAAACTTTTTTGGTTGAGAAAATCAATTTTGAGATTTTGGTTGATTTCTATAGAAAAATCAATGTAATAACGAAGAGACAAAATTTACGCGCATGAGAGAGAGAAAGAGAATTATGAAAGAGAATGAGAAAAGATGCGAATGTCTGCGATCGCTTCTTCGTGATTTTTCGGAGCTCACGAATAAATCCGATGTTCTGAATTGTTACCACGCAGAAGAGCGAAAAATTACCTTTCCAACAAGCCCTCGGCGAGGCTGGTAACGAGATTCCGCGGCGAGTTAGGGCCGCTTGACGGAGTGGGAGAAAGAGGTGTGTCTAACTTTAAACGCGTGTTTTCCCCAAAAACGTGTTTTCGCGCGTTCTTGTTACACTCATCTTTGACCGCTTGTATCTCCAGAACAAAAAAACGTTACAAATCTCGCCGATAGCTCGTTGGAAGGGCATTCATTCCTCTATTACATACTGTCCGTAACTCAAAATTCATCGGATCGACAAAGTTACCCCTTTTTATAGAAACTGCCACAAGTTTCTGAAGACAAGTTTCATAATGTGATTAAATTGTTTCAAAATGAACATTGTACTAGACTGTAGTGTTACAGATATTCAAAAACAGGAGAAACACTTAAAACTCAAGCGGTTTTCTTTTCTTTTTCGGCCCGAAGGGGGGTGTCCGAGCCCCCAAAACCCCTCCCATAGATCCGCCACTGAAAGTAACGCTCAAGAAGTAACATTTTTTTCGTTGATGTGCCAAAGCAAAGACATGAAAATGTCGGGAAAAAAATTGAACAAGGGTGAAAGCTCGATTTGGTACCATCTGTTTTCATGAGCTGTAAATTTGTACAAACCTACGGCGCAACGTAACCAAATCAGGACATCGGCATCAATTTTTTTCCGTTTCAAAATTAATTTTTAAAAATGTTTGAAGATTTTTTTTTTTTTGGGGGGGGAGGGGGAGGGCTATAGCTCTCTAGCCCCCATGTATTATGTTCCGCCCTTGGTTCTAACAGCCAGTTCTCAATGTGTATCTTAAGCTTAGGCTAACATTTATGATGTGAAAAGTATTTTTCTACATAAAGATATTCAGCAGCAAGTGACATGTAACGTTCATCTGTGAGCATTTGGCGCCTATCTGTACCACTTAGGCAATTTTTTGTGAGAACCTTTTTTTTAGGCAATTTAACGAGCAACATTTTTTGTCTGATGTATTTTACCGACTTTTCGAAGAAAAGGGAGGTATTACACTCGTCACAGTTGTGAAGTTGGGGGAGGGGGCAATGTTTTTTTTACGTTTCAGAGTGTTTAGAACACGACTGTAATAGTGGTCCAAATTTTGGTATATTATGGAGAAGTACTCGAAGTTGTTAAAATAAGCTTTTGAAGGCAATCGGTCGAGCCGTTCGTGAGTTTTCCTTGAGGACAAAATTTGTGGCACAAAAATCTCAGGAACTATCGAATCATTTGATTCCAAATTTTGGTACATTATAGAGAAGTACTCGAAGTTGTATTGGTGAAAGTTTGATAACAATCGGTTGAGTCGTTCACGAGTTTCCTCAATTTAAGTTCAGCATAAGAAGCGCGAGGCGACTTATGTACTCGATGTTGTTTGGGATTTAATTTATACGAAATCGAATTTTGATAGCCGCGTAGTTGTGTTGTATTATACAAATGTTTCGGTCTTACACGTTTCCGCCTTGAATGTATCGATTTCAAATTTATACGAACTCTAATTTTGATAGCCGGGTAGTTTTATATTTTTTATAATACTATTCTCTGTCGAGAGTTGCGTTTTTTAAAACGTGAATGGCCTTAAACATTTCGGCCGAATACCACTAGTCCTTGTCGACATTTGCGTTTTCTAAAACGTTTACCACTTAAAAACGTGTCGACAGTGTCTCGATTTCGCGAGGAACGAGCGAAGCGAGTTCCGAGTACGTTTCGGTATTACTGCGAGGAACGAGCGAAGCGAGTTCCGAGTGCTTTTCGGCCGAAGGCCGAAAAGTCGGTACTGCTTTCGCGAAGCGAAAGCAGTTTTTTCTATGTCGTCAGCAAATCTTAAGTTGTTTATTTCTTTCCCCAAAATATTCAATCCCCTTTTTTCCCAGATTAAGTTTCTAAAGATTTGTTCCAGACTGCAGTTACACAGATTTGGAGATAGTGGGTCCCCTTGCTTCACCCCTCTTTGGATGGGGAAGTGGTCCCCCTTTATGTCTGTTTTTACACATGCCGATGATTTGCTGTACATATTAGCCAAGGTTTCAATTATCCATTCATGTATTCCCTGTGCTGCCACGGCCTCCCAAAGTTTATTGTGGTATACCGAATCAAATGCTTTATTAAAATCTATAAATAGAAGCCAAACTTCTACACTGAATTCTTTAGATTTTTCTATTATTTGGTTGAGGGATTGAATGTGGTCTATTGTCGTGAAATTTTTCCTAACCCCCTTGCTCTATCGGTTGTTGCGTATCCAGAGTGTTGTAAATACGGTTTTTCAAAATTTTCATAAACAGCTTTTCCAAGTTTGGTGATAGACTTACCGGTCTGTAGTTGCTGATATCCGCCCGGTCGCCTTTTTGGTGTAATAAAATTATTTCTGGAAGTATTCCATTGTGATGGTGTTATCCTTGATTCTAGAATTTTGTTAAAAATTTCTGTTAGGGGTTCCATCAGAGTTTCTGATAAGATTTTAATTGCCTCGTTTTCAATGTCGTCTGGTCCTGGGGCTTTGTTTGTTTTTACTTCCTTTATAGCCTTAACCACTTCCTCCTTCAACATGGGGGGGGGGGGGTAGTGATTCCATCTCTATGCATCTACTTCTCCAGTCCGATGGCTTGTCGGTGCTGTCTTTGGCGTACAGATTTTTGTAAAATTTTGTAGTAGTAATGTCCAAAATCTCTTCTCTACTATATTTTAGTACGCCATGCTCGTTTCTCAGTTCTATAAACATGGGGGACCCTCTTTGTGTGTGTTTTTTGGCTAATTTTGTGGAGCCGTTTAAGCTAATTATATTCTCAACCAGAGAAGTATCGAATTTTCTTACATCCTGACGGATTTCACGCCTTACTAATTTCCTTACTTCGCTAAGTTCGATCCTCTCTTCACTTGTTTTTTGTGGTTTTTTATTCAACGTTTCTCTAAATTTTAAAAGCTTTTTTGTATTTTTGAGAGTTTGTCATCAGTTTTTGGAATAGGTCTCCTAATCCCTACCTTCTTGATATTTTCGACTTGTTTACTGTTCGCAAGGTGTTTCTTATTCAATTCGTTGGCCAAGATTTCGTTTGCTTCCCTGCATTTATGAACTGGAATTATCAATTTGGTCTTCAAAGTGTTAGACTTACAGTTATGTATTCTTAGGTTCGTGGGCATTTTGACTGTGGCCCTACCCGCCCTGTGGTCCGAGGAAAAGCCAAAGTTAGTGACTAAAATTTCGACGAAATGTTGGAAATGGCAAAAGACCTGAAAATCCAGAGCGAGGCCTTCGGCCTATCCATGAACTTATCGAAAACAAAATTTATGTCCAATAGTCGGGGACTAAACGAATTCTATCTGGATGGGGCAAAAATAAGTAGGGTGGAAGAATACAAATACTTGGGTCAAACCTTAAAATTTAACCTCAACATGGAGGGTGTTATAAGAGAAAGGATCGCCACTGGTTGGAAGGCATTCTGTTAAAACAAATCCATACTAAAAAGCGAAATGAAACTGAAATTGAGAATAAAAATCTTAGAGAGCTGTATGCTCCCCGTACTGACGTATGGCACCCAAACATGGTCCCTCACCAAAAGCCAATTACAACGGCTAATAAAACACATAATTCCATGCAAAGAAGCATCCTCGATTTTCGGCTGAAAGATAAAATTAAAATAAAAAATATCCAAAAACTGACCGGGTCCAAAAGCATTGGATACAAAATAAAAAAACTCAAATTCAATTATGCAGGCCACATGTCCAGGGGTAACCCGGACAAATGGAACATCAAATGCACACTCTGGGTCCCGCGTGACCACAAAAGGAACAGAGGTCGCCCAGCTACGAGGTGGATAGACGAGATACTAAAACATCTTGGACCTTGTTGGGGACGCACTGCGGCGAACCGTAAAGCCTGGGCAAAGGTGCCGGGGACATATGCCCTACAGTGGGCGGAGTAGGTGGTGGTTTACATATATGCGACACCAACTGTACACCATTTACTTTGTACACACCTACTCTGTGTCAAAATAAATAAATAAATAAATTTTTTTTCCATAACATGCTTCATTCTTCGGAGAAACGCTGAATAAGAGATAGAAATTTCTCATTTTTTGCCCCGCCCCCCAGGAGGAAGCCGATGTGTTGGGGTGGGGCTTTGAACTACGTATTATGGACACCGTTCTGAGCACATTCCAGCTATAAAACCTTTGCTGACAATGTTTTCCTTTTCAATTCCGTATTCCTCCTGAGCTAGATTGGTTTCGTGTCGGTAGGAGCGTGATTTCGATTCTCGCCTCAGAAGTAACGCTTAATCCACAGCTGGAAGGAAAATAAATTTCCATGGAAATGTCAGAGGGGAGCGTTACGGTGTTACGGGGGAGCGTTACAGGCGCTCAAGTAACGCTTTAAGGTAACGTTTTTTGTTTTTTTTTGAAATTTTTTCTATGCGCCAAAGCAAAGATATGAGAATGTCAAAAAAAATCAACTTATGCGAGTTTGGCAGCCTAGCTATCAGCTAACTCGATCAACATTCCGATTTTGTTAACGACATGACAGCATCTTCGATTCCAGCGGTCCCCTGCTTCAGCAAGGGTGTCCGCGACCCCCAACGCCGACCATATTGGTAATCGACGCAGGAAGAAGGATAAGTTAATTACGAATCTTTTCTTAAACGAAGCGCTTACTTTGAATAGAACAGAATTAAGGGAATCTTTTAATTAACGTCGTCGGGAAAAAAAAATTACAAAAAGAAAAGAATAATAAGATAAACGAGGAAGTATTTAATAATGAATATTTATCGCTCAAAACCGAAGAAAGATAAAGAAAGAAATACTGGCTAGAAACGTCGGAGCCGGGGGGGGGGGGGGTGCTCACGAGCGTGTTCACTATGCATTGCAAACACTACAACCACTTCCACTAATTTTTCAACGTCCTTCTTTCTTCTCTTCATATTTACATTCCATTCCGTCCGTAAATGCTATACAGCAAGAAAGACCATAAAAACGAACAAAGATAAAAGGTGTAGAAGCGGTCTTAAAAAGAGCCAGTGAATGTCGGGAGTGGAAAGAGAGGCGTAATGTCATTCCCCCCTTCCTCCTCCCCCCTCGCCGTATCTGTTTCACGCTGCAACTTTTCTCTGATAGGAACTCTTCTCCGCGGTCAGTGAACCGAGATGGTTCGAGGCAATAGCCTACAACGACGATACGATCCAGCAGCATTCTGCAGTACCTGTTGACTCGCCTTCCTGTCGTTTTCCCGCGCGCGGTTCGCTTCGCTTCGGCTCAGGTTTTTTTTTTTTTGGTCAAATTTTTTCGAAGTCCCTCACGAATGCAGCAGCGCCGCCATACTCGGTCTTCGCCAGCGAGGTGGTGCACGCTGAAGGACCCCGCAACCGTACAGCGTAAGCGGCACGCCAGCGTGCCCGAAATTTGGTCGCGCGTTCGCCATGGTGGTTCGCCGGGGCCCCGCTCTACCGGTTCCATGTCCGTATCCGTGTCCGCGTGCTCCGCGTAAACTGGCCGCCGGTTCGGGCTGATTTCGCGCGCTCGCCCTGCCGTCGTTCGTGGTGTGCGTTCGTGGTTTTATGTGCCGATCAATATTATTCGCGATAAATGGGAAAAATATGGACGTGTTCAAACTCGACCAGTCACTGAATGCGAATTTAGGCAACACTCCGCCGCCCGAGAAACTCAACGCCGAAGTCAGCTTCGACGCTTGCTCCGAGTTCAATTTGAGCTTTTTCGATCCGCCCGAAGAGGGCACCCAAGGTTTCAGCGATCCGGGCTCCGTTGGCTCCACGTCCGTAGCGTCGCCCTCGCCGGACGTATCGTCTCCGCAGGTGGCCAGCTCCAGCTTCCCAATCATACTACAACCGGCGTCCAACTCGGTCGCATCGTCCCCGTCGCCGTCCAATAAGCAAGGTACTTTACTTTTGGCTTCGTACTCGTATATCGCGTCTAAAGTGGCTAAAGGACTCGACCCCGACCGGTGGTATCGCATTCTTCGTAGCCCACCGGGGATTCAGTTCCACCGAGTTACACAGTGTCAGCAGAAGGTCTGATTTTTCGTAAGGGGACGAATATTTTGATCCGAGTGGAGACAGAGCTGACTTAATGGACAAAATTTATTTTCAACTATAAGAGCAAGGAATTCCAAGAACAAACTTTTTGGCAGAGAGGAAGTAGCTAAGGTAACAACGGAATTTCTTAAAGCACATACCGACAACAAAAGGGATGGCGGGGGAACTTCAAACATAGAAGAGAAGGAGGGAAAAGGAGACAGATATTCGGAAGAAGAAAGTATAGGCGGAGAAGGAAGGAAGGAGGAAAACATATGCCTAAAATCATGAAGGTGGAAGTTTAAAAAGCCTTGGAAACACCAGCCACGGGGCCGGATGGACTGAAGAATGAGGTACTGAGGATCATGGCAAATGCGCTTGCACCGTTCATGGTAAACTTGTTCAGCAGATTCGTTCAATCGAGCTCACACCAAAACAATGGCACCAAAAGTAAATAATTTTGCTGTCCAAAAAAGGGGATAGGAGTGATTTGAATAATTACGGGCCTGTCAGCCTCTCGTCAAATATAAGCAAGATATTCGGAAAAATACTGAAAAATAGATTTTACGGGGTTTAGGACTGGCATCAAACAAAAGAGCCGGCGGGGTTTAGGAGGGGCTATTCAATTGCTGACCATATTTTCGCTTGAACCAAATTTTGGAGAAAACAAGAAAGTACAACATGTTACTGAGTCTCATGTTCATAGACAGTAAAGCATTTGGCACCTTCAAACAAGTGGCAGTTTGGGAAGCGTTTCGAAAACAGGGGTTAAGAAACATCGCAGAAGTACTCAAGTATGAGAAAACAACAACTTATATGAAACTGAACAGGATCAAGGAAGAATTTGGAATTCAAAAAGGGGTAAGACAAGGGCACCCGCTTTCCCCGAACCTATTCAACGCGGTTTTGGAAGAAATTTTTAGAAATTTCTGGAAATTTAAACTGTGAGGGGAACGGGGTAAAGATCACTGGTCAATGGTTGAATAATTAACGGTTAGGAGTAATTTGTACAATTACGGGCCTGTCAGTCTCTCGTCAAATATACCTAAGCAAGATATTCGGAAAAATACTGAAAAATAAAATTTAAGGGGCTGTGAACTGGATATCGAACAGGGGAGCAGGCGAGGTTCAGGCGGGACTATTCAACTGCTGACCATATTTTCGCTTTGAACCAAATTTTGGAGAAAACAAGAGAGTACAATATGTTACTGAGTCTCATGTTCATAGACCTGAGTAAAGCATTTGGCACCTTCGTTTCGAAAACAGGGGTTGAGAAACATCGCAGAAGTACTCAAGTATGAAAAAACAACAGTTTATGTGAAACTGAACAGGATCGAGGAAGAATTTGGAATTCAAAAAGGGGTAGGACAGGGGCACCCGCTTTCCCCGAACCTATTCAACGCTGTTTTGGAAGAAATATTTAGAAGGGCGCCGCCCGATTGCGTCCAGGTCAGTAAGGGGAGATAAATTATTGAAGAAAATGAATAGTTTCATTGCGGTCCGATGTAGAGTTTGATTGCGTCCAGGCTCATAGTCGCATTGCATCCCAGTCCATTTAGCGTCATCCAGAGTGCACAACGAGAAGGCTAGCGCCGAACGACAGTCAAGACTTTCAATAAACATCCAGATAACTATTCTTCTAAATCTGAATAAACCGCGGAACTGAAAACGTGGAGGTGAGTGCACAACTTGCCCTGTTCCGAAATGCAGAAGAAATGTAGACTTAGATCTTATTTTGGAAAGTTAATAGAATTTCCTGGCCAGAAAGCAGCTTTAACCCTTTCGCTCCAATTCTTTTTTTTTTATCTGAATAATTTTTTTACTGGAAATTGTTGAATAGACTCCCTATAATACGAATCCGGTGTCGGAGAATTCCGCCCCCCCCCCTTGGGCCCCCAGTGGACTTGGGACAGCGTATGTCCCAGTGGTAGAGTAATGAGAATAAAAAAAAATTTCTGAAATAACCACGCCATCTACAGAGACACGAGTGAGCTAAGATATGCTTCTGTAGGTACTCTACCAGTGGGATACAACTAGCACTGTTTTTAACGTATATTTGACCTAGTAGAATTTTTCAAAAACCGCTGGGACAAACGGTGTCCTGTTGGGAACGAAAAGGTTAAAACTACTCACACTCTAAACGACGCATTCAGATTGCGTTTCCTACTTTTCGTAAAGACTATCAGATTCCGCCAGAACTGAATCAGACTCCTAATAGGCTTGTTAAGCCTTGTTAGACTCTGATGAGACTTATGCTGACTCCTTGAGATTCATCAGACCACATTTTGCGGCATGTGAGACTCCCTCGGATTCTTTCAGACTTTTTGACTCTATCTAGACTCACTGAGGCTGGGCTATGATTCATCCAGACTCCATCCCCGGTTGATAAAAAAGGAGGTCACAAAGCCTCAGCACACAAAAAAGCCAAAACTGGGATTTGAGGCACAAGTGTGCTTCTCTTTCAACCAATTAGAGCGCAGGACGCAAACAAAAACGAGAACGACATGCTAGATGAGGTAATTTTATGACTTCACTTGGTTAAACACAATTTTGTGATGGACGCAGTCGATCTATTAGGGATGCGGACTGTTTACATTTCGGACGCAATCGAACCATTCGAAGCAAGGGGCAAATGGTTCACGATTTTTTGAAGCCTTTTTACATTTTTGCCCACTAGCACCACATCGTTCACGAAGTGTGAGTTGGTAAAATTTTGCCCATCTATGCTTACTGCAAGGTCTGATTCCTCGTGAGAAGACGAATATTTCGATCCGAGTGGAGACAGAGCTGACTAATGACAAAATTTACTTCTAACTATAAAAGCAAGGAATTTCAAGAACAAACTTTTTGGCAGAGAGGAAATAGTTGCCTGACACTTCCTTGCACTTCAAAGGGAATTCCATCTTAATCTAGTTTGATATATGCCTTTGAGTTTGCGTATATGACCTGCCAGACCTCAAGTATTCTAACCTCGAGGTGGGTAAGGACATGAAAATCATTCGAAAAGTTATCCAACTGGAAAAATCAATGGGTCTGTATTGCTCCAAGCTCCGCAAATAGAAGATATAATAGTCACCAATAAGGATCAAAATGGTTTAGAACAGGAATGGGCAAAATCCTATGATCTAAATATAAAAAAAATCATGATCTTAAGTTATAAAAAAATCATTAGATTTTTGATCAAAAAGATCGTGATCTTTTATTTATTTTCCAGAGACCTATCGTGATCTTTTTTCTAATCTACAATTTGTTTTTCTTAAAAATAATATTCCGATATAACTCGTAATATTTTTCGTTTTTTCAAATGATCCGACATCATGACCTTAGATCACTGAATTCATGATGTTGCAATTTTATAGTTTAGAATATATTTCTCATAGTACGTGGATTAGGTAAGGATATAAGGCGATCATTTTGAAAACTTTGAGTGGGACAGCCAATTTCTTCATACTAGTTTCTCGGTAGGTAGGCGACGATATCATGGTCATTAAAAAATTATTCAACCGGGGAAGCTCGTGTATCTGCCTTGCTTCAAGCTTGAGTGAGGATATGATGGTCACTAAAAATGATCGGACTGGTCTGGCTCGTATTTCTGTCAGAAAAGGTGAGCTAGGAAACAATAAGATCATAAAATTCTGAGTCAAATGAGCCCAATTTGTATGAGCATATTTTTACATATTTTTCGTAAAATGCATAAATTTATTTTACCCTTTTTTCCATTTTTACGAAATTTTTCGCAAAATACTCGAAAATCCAATTTTTCAAAGACAAAAAAAAAATTGACTTTTAGCCGAATCTGCTTCTGGGAGAAAAAAAATCGATATTTTTTCTGTGATTTTTTATTCGTAATTATTCCTCTAGATGGCGACTGTGAAAAAATGTACACTTTGCGTACAATTGAGGAGTCTAACGTCTAACTGCATTTTTATCGTTTTCAAGTTAGAGGTGCCATCTGGTGGTGGAAGGGGGAGACTATGGAACTAACTACTTCCCAAATCCCTAACTGCAATATCTAACTAGTTATTTATGCTCAAAGTTGGAAAACCATAACATCGTGCGTATTATTGTTCTCCTTTAAAAACCCTGAATTTTGATAAACATATTGCCCCCCCCCCTTAACGAACATATTTTGGCATATTGTCGGACTTTTAGGAATATTTTTGACATATTTCAGACCGCGAAAAACATAAATTATGCGCATATAACACGATTTTTATGACATAAAAATCCCATCCCTATGATAAATATCAAAGTTATCACGAGGTCATAATGCCTTTCGGTAATTTAAAACTTTTTTTTTTCCAAAATAAATTTTTGATCTAAGTCCATAATGTTTACATTTTTCATGTAAATTGAAGATCGTAATTATAGATCCCTGAATTTGTGATCTTGCCCGTCTCGGTTGAGAATCTATTTATCCCTGAAAGTATTGGTTATGAAAGGACAAAACTGATTATTTTAAAAACTTTGAACAGGTTTGTCAACTTATACAACTTTTGAGGTAGGATGAGTGATGATACAAGGTGTTCCAACCGAGTGTGCCAAGCTAACAGGAGGTGAAGTAAGTATGCCACACCAAAAGGAGGTGATAGTGCTAGGCGAGAGATATGATCTACGCTCATGATTAAAGAAACAATAATAATAAGTCTTCAAAGTTTGAAAAATAAAGAACTTTAACTGCGGGTTTGATTACTCACTTAAATTTAGATTTTTCTTCTTCTTCGAAGGCAGAATAAATATAACATTGAAAAGGTAACAACAATTTACCGAACTGAACAGCCCACCTGTGATATTGAAGAGGCTGCGTTAGCACTAGAATTGTGATAACAAAATTTGAATATAATTTTTCAAGTGCACAACTTCCAGTTTTTTTAGTCCCTTCAATTTTTAAGACTAGTAATAGGTACTAGGTAGTAATTATGATTTTTGTTTAATTTTCGGTGTACCACCTATTGTTACCTTAAAAGTACGTTAGGGTCCAGAGTGATCTGCTGAGTGTTCCTGCCAGGAGGAAGGGGACCGGGGATAAATGGGAATAAGAAATGGCTAGATGAGGAATCAACAATTAGGGGGAAAAAAGGAGTTTTTAATCGCATCTTCTTAGACATTTGGTACTGTTTGTGCTGACACATATTTCAAATTCAACGAATGTGATAACTGTGCATTTAAGAGAAGGCGTGAGGGTGACGGGTGCCATGACACACTGTAACTAGGGACGAAACTAAGGAGGGCACGGGAGGCAGCTTCCCCCAAGCCTCCGCCGGAGTTGGGAAATTTTAGTAGATGGATTAAGAGTTGGGAAAATTCAACCAGTCAAAAGAGATTCTTTTTTTAGGTTATACAAAAAAAAAATTGATTCTTGGGAATTTTGAGTTAAGTTAGTTGGGAATTTAAGTATTTTGCACCCTCTCCCCCTCCTAAGAAAAACTCTTCGCTACGTTCCTGACTGTAAATACAGCATAATTTCGATTCCCGAAATCATGAGCTGTAAAAAATTGGCAGTTGTTTAAAATACAATTGTATACAAAAAGACACCAGTGAACTGTGAGTGGTAAAGGCAAAGACAAGAAAGACCTTGACTTCGCGATAATGAGAAGATACGAGATTTTCTTGGCAATATAAATATGGCTGAACACCTTTTTTAATAGTATTATCGATGAATTTACTTCGTTCTCTTATGGGGGGGGGGCATTGCTTGCTCGATGTCTGTGTTGGCCTCCTGTCTGACAACCCTTGATCGCTTCAAGGTCCAACCGCACATCCAGACTCTCAATACATTTGCCAGGTCTATACTCAGTAATTACTTTGCACTTCACTTTTCTTCTGTTTGTTGTGTCCGTTTGGATAATGCGTCGGTCTGTCTGTCTAACTGATTAACTAATTGGCCCTCTGGCTGTCTCAGTTACTTGAGTTTTTCTACGGGAAAGACGAGGAGGTTACGATGGCAGAAGTGGTGGAGGCTACATTTTAATGTGCAAGGAGAAAAGATTTCGGAAATCCTCTTCAAGTGCATATGAACTTTTTAATCATCATATGATGTCACTTCCCAAAAGGGGACTTAAAACTGTTGAAAATACTTTCTTTCCAAATTTCCGAGTGGAGTAAGATCAATCCTCAAAAATTTTAAGGTTCAAGACTGCCGGAAAAATTTCAGGTGAAAGGGGGGAGTAGAGTACGAAACAAAATTAATACAATCGAGAAAATATTGGCATCTGAAAATCCCGCCCATTGGTAAGATCCGGACCCTCTGGACCTTCTGAAAAACTCCAGCCCCCGGAGATTCCCCTCCACCTCTCTCGTGAGGCCTGGGCCAGTTGCGTACTCTTTTTTCGCTGTTCATGTAAGCCTATAACATTTTTCACAACCTTACTACTTCTATTTCATAATTCCAGGTGCATAGAAACTTTTTTTTTTTTCCTGGAAGAGGAATAGGGGTCAAGAAATACTTCCTGCATTCAAAAGCAAATACGTATTTTAGTCCAAAAACAACCTAACGAAGTCGAAACTTTCCCCAATTTAACATACCTAGGAACCTGCTGCGTATGAAATTTCGATGATGAAAAAACATCGAAAGTTTCTCGAAGTTATGATATTTTTTGCTAACAGTGGATTCTCATCTTCTCATGCAGTCCAGCGAAGAAAGAGAAGAAATCGCATTTCTAATAAGTTGTGTTTCGTTCTTCGCCAACTCGGAGTTGAAACGAAAACCTCGAGAGTACTGTAAAAGTTATATTCTGTGTCTTTCTACGAACTTCATGCCCGGAATGTGATATTAGAACAACTTTTACAATATTTTCTGCGATGCTTCTGTCCCGCAATTAAAAACCAAAACCCTAGGTGGACATGAATTATGTTTCAACAGCGTCCATAAAAATCGTGAAAATTTTATCCAGAAATCAATTAACTTTCTTACTGCTCTTCGTACCGCGGAAGAAGGTGGTCAGTAGCAACCAGATTTTTAATTCGACCGTTTTCAGTTTTGGCGACAGTTGAAAAAAGCAAAATGTACCAATAATGAGATTAATATGATAATGAGGTATTTAAATATTTCGAGTCCTCGATTCCAAATTTTTCACTTGCGAATGAGTTTTCAAAAATAATGTTCATCGTGATTTCAATCCGTATTTATGGAGAGATTGCTCTTACCCTTCGAAATTTAGACATTTATTATTGCTATTTAAATCACTTTATATCTTAAAGAAAAGGGGGGAGAGGAAAACATCTAATCTGCTACAGTTAGAGGAGCATGATTTGGAATTGGGATGTGGAATGAAATGTAGAGAGCGCTCATGACCCTACACACACGCGCACACACTAACAAACACATGGTAAGGAAGTTGAGTGATCAAAATCAATATTTCCTATCCTTTAACACGGGGAGCAAAGATCGAAAGATCGGTCTCGTCTTATCTACCTGTTAGTTTATTCGATGACTGTTTTAATTTATAGTCAATATTGAAGAAAAATGATTTTAATAAAGATTTACCCTCAAATAATTCGAAATTTTTTAACATTCAGAATATCAAATCATTGCCTGTATATTTCTCATGGGAACGAATCATTTGATTACTCAAACTAGACAGGTTCTCAACTCTACCACCAGTTGTCAGCCACATCGATTCCAAGTCTCAATCGAAAAACATCGGAGCTGGATTAAAGATTAACATGAGAAGGTATGGTAGTGAGGCGCTCAGCCAGAAGGCAACTCTGGAAAAATAAGGGAGGTGCAAAAATAGGAAATAAAGATGAAGGAAAGCAGAAGAAAAGGGAAAATGGAAGAAAGGAGGAAAACAGAAAGAAAGGAAAAATGGAAGATAGCAGGAAAACAGAAAATTATATTTTTTCAAGAGATTTTTCTTTTTTTGGGTAGGGAGGTGTCCATACATTACCCTTTGATTCAGAGCGAGATTTTTATATTTTGGTTCTTGGTATTTTATCCTATGCGAATGGAACTGATCATTCGTAGTCGTTTCTGATCATATTTCGTTTTGGTCAGTTCGGGATCAGAGTTATGACCATCATCTCGTATCGGAGGGGGGGGGGCTGTTTGTAGGAACAAATTTTAACAACGAGAAAGGAACAAGGAATTTACCAGCAAGTAGAAGGGGTTAAAATGGATTTTCACTTTTTTTTGAAAGGGGGGAGGGCAAACTAAATTGCAGGAATGGGCGCTGAGCCGGAAGGCAACATTGGAGGAATAAGAGAGACGTAAAATGGGGCGGGGGGAATCAGAAAGAAAGGGGAAATGGAAGAAAGGAGAAAGCAGGAAAATAAATTTCTCCAAGAAAGTTTTTTTGTGGAGGAAGAAAAAGGGGTCCACATGTCTATATATTATCTACCCTTTCATACAGAGTGAAATTTATAAAAGAGATTAAAGGAGCCGTGTCCTGGGGTGCTCAGTTAGAAAAAGGCCTGGGAAAATAAATATACAAAAGATGAGGGGGGAAAATTGGTGAGAAAAGAGGGAAAAACACTTTTAAGATGAAATCGGACTAGTGCTCCCGCTCTAGCTTATCGTCAGAATTTTATGGTCCTTCTAATTCACTTTTGGTCAAATTTAGTCCATTTTGGACACAATTAGTTATTTTAGGTTAATTTTTGGTTTAGATTTTTTCGAATTTAGTCATTTTTGGAAAAATTTAGTTATATTAGGTCAGCCATAGTTCCTATTTGTTTGTGCAATTTCTGCCACGTTTGACCAATTGATTATGATTCGTTTTTTTTTTTTTGGGGTTCTGGTTGTTTTTTGTCATTTTTGATCAGCTTTGGTCGAACTTCTTCGTGTCTATTCGTTTTGGTCATTTTGATCATTCGTGGTCTGATTTGCTCATTTTTGATTGTATTTTATTATTTTTAGTCAAAACCGGTCGTTTTAATTCACGTTTAGTTTGAATTGTAATTTATATTTTCTCATAGATTTTGTTCAGTTCTGGCTCTAGGATTTTTGTTCTATGTGAACGGAACTGATCGTTCATGGTCGTTTCTGATCATGTTTTGTTTTGGTCAAATCAGGGCTGTGACCATCGTCTCGTATCTGAGAAGGGGTTGTTTGGAGGGACAATGAATTTATCAGTAAAAAGGAGAGTTAAAATGGATTTTCTTTTCGTGGGAAGAGGGAGGGCAAAAACTAAGTTGCCAGGAGTGGGTGCTCAGCTGGAAGGTACCTCTGAAAAAATGACGGAGGTGAATAAATGAGGAAGAAAAAAATAAAGGAAAAAAGCAGGGATAAAGAAAAACTGAAAGGAAGGAGGAAAGTGGGAAAAATGAATTTCTCCGGAAAATCGGAGTATTACTTTGCCTTTGAGAGGAGGGGGGCTTCAGTGATTGTTCCTGGTCCGAGTTGATGCATCATTTAGGTTTCTTCTGGTCAGATTTGCTCGTTTTCAGACAGCTTGTGTCGTATTAGGTTAATTTGATATTTCCTATAGTCGTACGGGGGAGGGGGTGGGGGTAAGTTGAGAAAAGAAACTGGCTCATTCGGAAATTCAGAAAAAATTACACTTTTAGAATCTCTTTTGAAAGTATTATGAAATTTTTCGTTGAAGAGGTCTTAAACAGAGTTTCGCAGACCTTTATTTCCAAAAACATCTGTAATTAAAATTTTGAATTTTCCTCCCTTGGAAAAACGATTTTATAGTTCTTTTTTTTTTGTTTCTGAATTTATTTAGTCGTATTAGGTTGAATTTTGTAATTTTGGGTCTTTGATAGTCATCTTTATAGCTTGTTGTTTTTAGTATTATTCAAATCAGGGTTCGATAAGAAATCTAATGAAACTTTCAAACTCGGTGACCTAAAAATCTATATTTATTCATTTGATTTTCCCAGTTGGACCAATTTTGCCCTTTTCAAGAGGTCAAATTTAACATGGAGGCCTAAATCGGCCATAGACCAAAAATCTACCTGAATTTTCGAAATCTGCGATCTAAAAACCCCCTACTTTTAGTATTCTGTTAAATTCTTTCAGTAAAGTTGATTTTGCCCGCTTTGGGTTTGAAATTTGGTAATAGTACTTTTAGAAATGAGCAAGTGAAAAAAAAACCTGATTTCGATTCCTCAGATACTGAAGAATCGCATCTGATTCCGGCGGATTTGGTCAATTTGGGTCAGATTTAGGCATTCTTAATCAAATTAGATCATTTTCGAGCGGATTAAGTGATTTAGAATGTAATGTTTTTCAAAAAATAATGTTTATTTTCAAATTTATAATATTTTTTGAAAAATAATTAAAATTTGTTTGTGAATATTGTTTTATTTAAATTTAAATAATTCAAAGATTCTCACTCACGTATTAAAAAATAACTCACGCAACTCACTAAATTCACTCAAATCACTCACCTCACTCAACCTGTCTTCATTGAAAACTTTTTCTCGTTTTTATTTTTTCTTTCGTTTTATTGTACATACGTTCTTTCTTTCGTTTTCCCCTCTCTTTTTCCCTTTGAAATTAAGATTACTTAGACAGAAATCTTGCTATGAGGTTGACCACTGACATCAGAACTTTGACATGCGGCACAGAGATTACAAGCAAAAGAAAGTTTTTCTTAGTTCTTTCTGTCCGGATACGAAGATTACTAAGACACAGATTTTGCAACGAAGTCGACCACTCGACGTCAGCAAAACAAAAGATTACCCTCCCCCTGAAAAATTGAAAAAAATTATTAAGTCATTAAAAAAAAGCCCATTTCCCAAAAAATTTCGTCAAATTATATAGATTAAGAAGTAAAAAAAAGTTCTCGCTTTCTTAATTTCCGTGACTAGTCGCTCAAATTTCCTAATATTTGGAATCAATTTTTCAATAGGAAGGAAGTCCTGTTTCCCTCGCGCTGTCTCTATGATAGCCCTTGATTTCGAAGTTCCTTCATAAAAATACCTCATCGACACATTTATAATTCAAAATAGCACGCATATGATACGGATTTTCTGCGTCGAAAATGTGACAGCAAAACAGAATTCATTTTTGTGGTCAATCCTTAGACGGTTTCATTCTCAAAGTGAACTTGAATGGTTGTATAGGAACTCGTAAATAATTCAGACTAGTAAAATGTTGTTTACATTTTCAGCATACAGCTGTAGAATAACATTCGAAAACAACCTATCACGTAAGTTACACAAAACACTGATAATTGCGAAGTTACCCTCTCCGACGTTGTTTGAATATTTCAAAAGCTCGTGTTTTCGCCATACACATGATTCGTTTATATGGTACAAGATCCGGGGTTGTTAGCAGGACTAAACTTCGATTTTTTTCAACATCTATTTATGTGGTTAGCCGGTGAATTATTTAACAACAAACCAGTTATTTGGGGCGTGGCTACGTGGGCCGGTACCAACATTATCGATACCGTTGCTCCGTGGTTCTGAAATTTCAAATTCAACGTGAACAAAAAGAACCCGATTCCGCTCTACAAAATTTTCACCATCATTTCCAAAATAGGCGTGAAAATTGAAACGAAATTATGCAAGAATTCGATTCTCGACATACCGGCTTTTTCGCTTCGGCTGATAGCCGGGCTCTCCGAGTGCAATCGAGCTCGCTCAGCCGCCATTGTCGTCGTTGGCCACCAGAAGTACATCAGCGTGGCTGCCTTAATCTCGCCAATGCTTGGAATTCTTGAAAATCTGATAAGCCATCGCATCGCATCGGCATCGTATGTTCCTCGAAATTCCCCTAAAATTGTACACTTCAGTAACTGTTTCTCAGTTACGCGTATTCTTACATATCCAGCTATCTACCGACCTGCTCGTGGTCTGTTCGAAATACCGCAGCCGACAATGTACGCGGCAAATACACGAAAATACACTCACCAAAAGAATCCTGTAACTCAGATTGAACCCCAATTGCTGACCGTTAAGAAATTTATCTGATATCCAATAAGTAGGCGCTGACGAACCCTTGGCAAATGAATCTTCCAGCAGTCCCTCCCCTACCATATATCCCATGAACAGCTTTGAGGTTGGTAACAATAATTTTTTATCTCCTACCATTACCTTCTCTATAAATCTATCAAAAATTATTTACATTTTGACTGGCCATTCAACCTTCAATAGTGGAAGCACGGTTTTTTTTCAATTTGTATCCATTTGTATCCCCTGCTGGAGAAACACAAACATGAAATTCTAATAGCAAGGGGATATCCTAACTTCATTCTTTCAGGTCAAGATGTCAAATTTGCTGATAGGAAAAATGTTCCAGGAGACGAGCAAATAAAAACCTGGCGGAGTGTGAGTTTAGTATCCATTTCGGAGTGTGAGTGAACTTGGTACTCTGGAATACAGAAGAAGAAAACGTGAATTGGCACACCCTAAACATGAAATAAACACCTCTTCGCTCCCTAGATTTTTCCAATGAGGAATGAGGAACTGAAGACGAAATTTTGCAAGCCGATCGTACCTTTTAAAGTCGTCCAATAGCAGTGGCGTAGCCAGGATTTTTCCAAGGAAAAGGATCAGCAAAATTTTGGGCGTGGGGGGTACACCTAACATGAACTGTATATTTTTACATTGACGTATCAGTATGTTGTGCTTTTCAACTTCAGTTACGTATCTGGATTTGAATTTCATTTCGTGTATTCACTGTTGTACTGCCAGCATATTAAACTCAAGGGGGGGGGGGTGAATCCCCCCCTTGGCTACGCCAATGTCAAATAGAAAAACCGCCCTACAGAATTGAAGAGGACAGATGGAAGCATTGCTTTTCTTAAGCTGATGGCATCCCCTCTGGAAACTTTTTCTCAATAATTCAGGCGCAAAAATCGAATAGAAGTTTTTTTTTCTACCTTACTGAAAGTTGGACGTGAAAATTGCCATACTGACTTCCTGATTTCCGAATTGCTTCCTGGAAAAGTGATTACTACGGACTGTAGAAAAAATCTATATTAGGATGGTTTCATGGACACTTGTGCTAACTAACAAAAATGAAATGTTCAGGAGAGCGTTTTGAAAATTTCGTCAAATTATAACTTGTCAGTTAGCTCAATCGGGAAGCGCCCTCTAGCGGTCCAAATAATAAATTATCAGCTGTTCTGGTTCGAAAAAAAATTTGAAATCCAAAAGAAAACGAAGAAAGATCAACACCAAAATTTTACCATTTGATAAAAAATGTATAAACATTCTTTGAAGAGAGGTGTCCATACATAACGATACAGAGCGAGAGCTGTGCAACGGATTTACGGGGCCGTACTCCGGAGCGCTAGACTAGAGAAAAGTTTGAAAAAATAAGTTGAAAAAAGGTGGAAAAAAGGAGAAAAATGGAGAGAGAAGAAAAACATAGCCCAATTTCCACAACGAAATCGTATTATTGGTCCCGGTCCAGCTTGTCATTAGATTTTTTGGTTCTTTATGATCAATTTTGGTCAGAATTAGTCGATTTGGGACATGTGGACACAATTGGTCATTTTAGGGTAATTTTTTAATCAGGTATATTTGTTTAGGTGCGTCCAGATTAGGATGATCAACCTATTCATCCTGGATGATCAGCCCAAGATGAATGTAGTGTGGACGTGCGGATGATCAGCTAAAATGAAGCTGAAGGACTGATCAGCCTGGATGATCATCTTTAATCCTCGATCGACTTATTGGTGGTCTGATCAAAAGATGCTGATCATCCAGGATGAATAGGCTGATCATCCAAATGTGGACGCACCTTTCAGATTTAGTCATTTTTGAGTAGATTTAGTCAGGGCCATACCCAGGATTTAAGTAAGGGAGTGTTTTGCGATTAAGATACATTTTTTCTTGGTGGGATGGGGGCTACAAATACCCCAAATTTATCCAATTGCCCACATGTATATGACGAAAATTTCAACATTTTTTGAAACTCTCATTTTCATACTTTTTATTAAAAAATGTGACAGATCCACCTTCCTCTCCGTCTCAACCTATTGTTTTTTCGGCCAATGGGGGAAGGGAACCCCCTCCCTCGTCGGTGCGGTCCTGGATTTGGTCATCTTAGGTCGATCATAGTTCACATTTGTGTTATTTGTGTCATGTTCGATTAACTGTTGACAATTCGTCTTTTTTTGTTCAAGTTGTCTTTGGTTCTTTTTTGATCAGTTTTCGTCAGAAGGAGTAGATTTCGGCCAGTTGTGTTCGTTTTGGTATTTTGGTCATTTATGGTCTAATTTGCTTATTTGTGGTAGTTTTTTGGTCATTTCGTTATTTTCAGTCAAAACTATGGTCGCTTTAATCACGTTCAGTTTTCAGTATTGTGGTATTTTTTGATGGATTTTGGTCTTTTGTCTGAAGTGAACGGAGCTGATCGTTCATGGTCATTTCTGATCATGTCTGGTTTTAGTCAAATGAGAGCGGTGACCTTCATCTCGTAGTGGGGGGGGTCGTACGACGGAATAGACTTTTTCTTTTGTTGGAATGGGGCAAACTAGGTTCCCTGAAACGCTGGAAGCAGTCCCTCCCATACACACTCCCGACTTGCAACTCCTGATTATGGACCTGGGTCATTGATCAAACTGTGTCATTCTTGGACAGGGTTGTTCGTACAGTAGATTTTGATAATATGTATTTAGTTGGTTTCGACTGTTGTGATATTTAGTCATTTATGAGTTCTGAAAATTTACCTCGTGTTTAATGGACAAGTTGTATTTTTTTTTTAAATTTGACTATTTGAGTGTTCCTAATGTTTGATTCAGGTCTTGTTTTTTTTTGTTTTTTTTTAACTCTGTTTTTATCAAATTTAATCAAACTGGGAGTTTCTTGTTGTTTCTAGTCATTCACAGTTAATTAAGGTCATTTATGATCAATATTAGTCATTTTTTATTATGTTCCTTTTCCTCTGTTTTATACAATGTTCGGTTCAGTGATCAATTTTGGTTAATGTTTGTTATTTTTGGTGATAATGTGTACCAATTTATGATATTCGTTAGTAAATTTTGATCATATTTGATCAAATTTTATTGTTTTTGGTCATTTTTAACCAGTTATGGTAAGTTTGCTGTTGATCTGATTTGATCAATTGTTTCCCGTAGTTTTTCGTAGTTTATGCGGTCAGGTTTTGTCATTTTTCATAACTTTTGGCTTGGCATTTGGTTTGGTTTGATTTTGCTTTGTTTTGACGACCCCCCCCCCAACTTGGTCGCATTTGAGTTGATCAAATAGGATTATGTTTGGGGCAGTGGTTGCAAGGTTGCAACTTGGATTTTCTTCGTGTGCTGCTCGACTTTCTTAAACGGGGGGGGGGAGGGGGAATTACTAAATTGTTCTGGTTAATTTATGCGAGAGAAAAAAACAGAAATTTTTGGGACAATGCAAATTTAATTTCAAACATTTTGACCGACCCAAATATCCAAATATTTAAATAAACTTGGGTTTTTGAGGTATTTTTCGAAATTTTTTCGTGTGTTTCCCGAGCCTCAGGGCAGTACTGAAGTAGCCACCACAGATGTTTTGTGATTTTGATAATATTATGTAAGATACTGATGCCCTATAAGGCCCAATGCATAAATAAATCCTGCCCCTTTATCTCGTCGTTTAGATTCCACGTCGTGAAACCACCTGAACAGGGTGACGTGGGGATATTTGGCAACACTGCTACTAGAATGTTATCACATTTGAGAGCGTTAGTTCCAAGCGGCAACAAAAAATAACGAAATGCGGTGATTTTACAACCATTTCAAAAGTTGATGGTATTTTCATGTTTCGAAAAAATTAAAATTTTAGGAAATGTAAGTACTTTTTTCAAAAATTAATTAATATTGTATTATTTTACATGTAATTAGCTATACTAAGGCATAGTTCATTTTTTGATTACGTTTATCCCACTCCACGCCAATACATTTGAAAAAGTGATCCCGCTAGTTTCCTAATAAAGTCCATCATCGTAAATTTGATTTTTAATGAAATTTTCCAAATAGTACGTTCTGCCATCTCCGACCATCAGTTTTTGCAAAAAAGAGCAGTCCCAAATAAAGCGATAAATCATAAAGCCACAATGCTTACGGAAAATGTATTCTCTTCCACGCGGGTAAGGGGAAATGGCCAGAAACTGAGGTACCTACGTCAACTAATTTTGAACGAATTGTAAAAATGTATTGAATTTTTCAATTGTCCTCTTTTTGGGGTGTTTCCTCGCATTTTGATACAACTAAAAAAAAATCCTTATTAGGAATAGCAGTTTCTAATAAGGTCCAAAATTTCTTTTCAATTGGAACGCTTCCCCTCAGCCCCCTTGGGTAAAAGATAAAAAACAAATGGTAATTTTCTAAGGAAAACTCTGTTTCATCCCCTGAAAAAAGTTTTTCAAAATTTTAATTCTGTGACGAGTTATTTTCCAAAAACACTTTAGTGGGCCTTATAGGGCATGAGTACTTTATTACGGTTAGTTTTAGCAGGCCCGGCGCTAGACACGGGTAAAGCGGGCCCTTGGCCGGGGCACCCAATTCGTAGGGGCGGCATTTCATCAATCATTATGGTATTATGGCCCACAATGGTCAGTGGGCTCATCGTGAAGGTGTGAATGGTTCCTTGTTTCTTTTGCCAGAAACGGCAAATGTTCCTTCATTGCCCGGGGCGACAAAATCTCTAGCGCCGGTCCTTAGTTTTAGATCTGTTTTGATCAATATTGGTCCATTTTAGGGTACATTTAACCAAACTTCATCATTTCTGGTTCTTACGGTCGTTTCTGTTGTATTTGGTCATTTTTGGTCATATCTGTCATCAATTAGGCCCATTTTGGTAACTTCTGATGTTTGATTTTGTTTTACTTGATTAGATTTAGTCGCATGTGTTTGATACATTAAATGGTTTTTGGTAATTTCTGGTCATTTTCTACACTTTTTGGTACCTAATTTACGGTCAATTATAGTAATTTTATTAACGTTGGGTTTGCTTTGATTTTGATATCAGTTTTTTGCTCAAATTGGGTCGCATTTGCAAAAATAAGCTTAATTTTGAGTTTTCAAAATATTTAGTCAGGTTTGTTAGTTTTGGGCGCACTTGATCAAACTTAGTTATTTCTGGCAATTTTTGGTAATTTTCATTTTTTTTCGTGGTCATTTTGTGTCAATTAGACCCATTTTCGGTAATTTTTGACAATGCCTCTTTTATTTTACTTCTGATCGGTTTTGATCAATGAAGCATAGTAAAATTTAGTCGTTTGCAGCTATCTTTTAATATTTGGTTGGTTTGCCTTTTGACATACTTGAATGATCATTTTGAATCAAATTCTGTTAAATTTGATCAAAATTGATCGTTTGTGGAAATGTTTAGTAGTTTTGAATTAGATGATATTTTGTGGTTTTTCGTTGTTTTTGTGATTTTTGGTAGTTTATGATCCATGTCGGCCATTCTTAATGAACTTAGGTAAGCTTTGCTTTTGATCTGTTCTTATCTATTTTGATCTTTGTGTTTGATCAATATGGTCGCTTTTGATTGTCTTCCATCATTTGCGATGTTTGTTTGGACGTTTCGATTAAATTTGGTCATTTTTGTTTTGGTTGAATTTGATCATTTTAGGTCGCAGTCGGATTTACATAAGGGGCTTACGAACCATGACTTTGGAGTTGCCTAGAACATTGAAAAAGGCGTGTGGAAAAATGATATCCGGATTCTCCTTCGATACCAGTGAATTCATTTTTTATGTTGTAGAACTGGCCCGCGGATCGTTTTCGATCTGGGCTAGGTGACCCCCCCCCCCCTTAATTTATTTCGTACAACATACCGATTGCGAGATACTATTCCGCAGCGACTAACTCGTGACCCAGCCACGAAGGCTTCGCTGAACTCGCATTCGTCTACAGAAAATCGAGTGTAGAAGCGTACAAACAAAGCCATCCTGGCAATTTTGAACGGCAAATAAAATTTTCCTGATAATACCAAAAACTAAACTGAACCCTCGTTTACATTATTTGTGAATGTACATAATTCCCATTTACAGTCGAAACCGACTGCGCCAAAATCGGTAAATAAGTACCTACTTCGTGTAAAATAAATACTCGAAAATGGAGTGGCAGGGTGTAGAATGGTCGAGAACAAATGTCAATTACTTTCGCCGATGCGGTGCGATGCAGAGCGATGCGATGGACGAGCTGAATGTCATTTCCGGGTGCCGACGAGGCAGCGAGACCGGGCACAGGACAGGAGACGCGTTAGATTGCATTTTTGAGTGTTTCGGACGCACGAGTACCAATTGGAGGTTAATGCGCGGTGACCTTGACTAGCCTGGCGAATACGTCTGCATTAATTGTTCATGCACCCCCTCACTGGAGCAAACGCACCAATCGGTCATTGGATCGCCGAAGATGGGAACGTTGTCGTGGCTTCCTCCATCAAATTGCGTGCTACGCCGGCAACGTACGCGTACACTTCGACGGCCGCGAATTTTACGAACCCCTGTACTTTAATTTAGATCAATATCTTTCGTCTTCTATACGGTTGATGAAACACATGATGCGAACGAACTTACAGCGACTGTTAGTGCAGAGCTAGCCCGCTTGGCAGACCGACATTTGCCGGCTTGGAATGGAGTCCAGAGACCAAAGGGACCTGAGCTTGATTCCAAACTTTAGAATCAAACGTCGACCTTGAGGAACCTGACCCAGTCTACACGAATCGATGTAGTCAAATTATCGAGGGGGGCAGGTTAGACGTCGACCTCAGGGGAACCTGACCAAGTCCACACGAATCATGACGCTGCAGTGGTGCAAGTAAATAGGAATCATCGAGAAGGAAGGGGTCAACCCATGAGAACGAGAAATGGTGGAAATTTGGTAGACAGTATTATCGACCTCTAGGAGGGAGGCTGTGATCCAGTCTGAGTGAGGCTTACAAAGTCTGAATGTCATAGGCTTAGAACAAATCGCAAGAGCCTGTAGGTGATCTGACCTAATCCGTGAAAATTGTACCGAAACAATCCAAATCGAGTCTGAATGAAGTTCAGTCTCAATAAGTCATTCAGGCGAGTGATATGGTAGTCTGTCGTCTTCTCAAAGAGTCGTAGCCAAGTCCGAATGAACACGTTTGGGCGGCTCTTCTTAAGAGTCTGAATGGAGTCTTAACGAGTCTTAACGAGTCTTGAGGTAGCCGTTTTTAAGAATCGGAACGGATTTGGAATAAAAGTTTCAACTGAGTTTCAGTAGATTTTAATCAGTGGTTTAGTTATGAGGGAGTTGACCCCCACCCCGAAATTAATCATTTTTCATGCATTAAATCAAGAAAACTGGAACAGGAGGGGGAAAAGATTTTTGAAAGTTGGAACTCCTCCTCCCCCCAGAAACCAGTTGTGAATTCTGTATGCCCAGCGGTCGCTCTTCGTTCTTGAAACGTGATCTGCCCAATCCCATTTCAATCTTTTTGCTATTTGGATTATGTTTAGGTTGTTTTCGAATTTGTCTTTAATTTTTGAAATTCTGATTTTATCCCTTCTTTTACTCCTACCATAGCCCTTTCCATCGAGTTTTGAGTGGTTTTAATTTGGTTTTCTTCTTTTTTTGCAAGAGCCCATGTTTGGCAGCCATAGGTAAATTGTTGGAACAATACTGCTATTAAATACTTGTACTTTGCTTTTCAGTTTGTTTTGGTAGGGGCCTTTCGTAATCTCTTTCAATTCCCAAAATTTTCTACTCTTTTATTCAAACGATTTTCGAAGGATAGTAATTGTTCCAAGTACAACAATTTCCTATGCATTTTCAGTGGTTTTCCCCTCTATTGTTTTTCTTAAGTTGCGATCGCTGGACATTGTTTTTGTCTTCAAATTTATTTGCAGCCCTGTCTCCCTTCCTTTTTCGTTTAATTCTTGTATCATTTCATTTAATTCTGATGGATTTTTGGTATCAATATAATATCGTCCGCGAATCTTAAATTATTTAGATATTCTCCATTTATCTTGATCCCTTTTTCAATCCAGTTTAATTTTCTAAATATCTCTTCCAACGCACATATGAAGATAATTGGGGAAAGCGGATCGCCCAGTTTTACGCCTTTTTTAATTGGAAAGTTTTTGCCCTGTATACTGGTAATTATTTTGGCCTCTAGGTTCGTATACATTTCCTTAACCAGATTGACCCAAATGTCTGAAATTCCCTGGTTCCTGAGAGCTTTCAACATAAAGTCGTGCTTTAGGGAGTGAAAGGCTTTCGAGTAATCCCACAAAGACCAGGTGAAGAGGGGGTTTGATACTCTTTTGCTTTTTCAATTAGCTGATTCACTACAAATAGGTGGTCAGCCGTTGAGAATGTTGAGCATCAAATGAGAAAACTTGTCATCAGTATTGTCAACTTATTCCTACAATTCTGCATGACAATAATCCTCAATAAATTTGTCCACAATATGGAGTCGAAAAATCTAAAAAATGATGATGTATAAAAAACACGACGAAGGATAGCCACGAAAACGGACACTTTAATGACGTTCGATCTTCAATAATCGAACACGACAGCATATTAGTTTTAATGAGTGAATATGTTCAGGGAAAATTAGTTCATGTCCTAAAAACAGTGAAATATGCGCGTATAATATTCCCCCAAAAGGCC
This sequence comes from Acanthococcus lagerstroemiae, assembly GCA_031841125.1. NCBI lineage: Eukaryota > Metazoa > Arthropoda > Insecta > Hemiptera > Eriococcidae > Acanthococcus > Acanthococcus lagerstroemiae. The sequence goes on from CM063112.1 coordinate 39,919,599, forward strand.
AAAATATGTCAAAATATTCCCTCACGTGTAAAATATGCTCAAAATATTCAGTAACGCAATATGGGTATCAAAATGCAGGACTTTTCAAGCTGAATAATTGTGACACAGAGTCTATGGTCAAAAATTACAAACACAAAAACTTAGTCCATCACAGATAAAGAAATCAACACATGCCACAGATAACATAATTCAGAAGTACAACTTCACGTCCGCATTCAGATTTGAACCATAAAAAAATATAGGAGCGCTAATGTACAACCAACCAGTTTCTGTCATTTCATTTCCTATCGAATTTCAGATGTTTTTATTGTTTTCCAGCAGAAAAGTAGAAATATTCCCGAAAAGTTCTCCAAAATGGCCAAATATTCCCAAAATATGCCCAAAAACCAAGGAAAATAATACAAATATGCATTTATATGCTTTTAATAGCAACATATGTCAAAATATGTCCAATCAAGTTGGGTCCAATTGACTGCATATTACAGTACATGAATCATAAAGATATGATGGATATTCCCTACTACATGAATCAATAGAAAAAATAAGTCGAAACATAAAATAATTTCCCCTGGTTATGTTATACTCTAAATAACTATGAAACAACTTTTCACCCATCATTTGTGGTTCACGAGATATTCAGCTGCGAATAAAAATACTAACATTTGCTGATAATCATTTAGTTGGAAAATTTGAGGTGATATTTCCTGCTCTCTATTCGTTAGTCTGCCTTTCTTTCACTTTTGTTTCTCGTTGGTTACTGAATACATCGTTCTATAGCTAGTAAAATTGAAAATTAGCCCCGTACTCCGGGAACAGGAAAAGTGCTTGATTAACCCCAGCGTTAAAATGGAGCTGGACGAGTCTTGAAGAAGTTCAACTGAATCTTTACGGGTTGCAAAGGAGTTTTAATCTTGAGGAGCCTTACCGGGGTCAAAATGCTCTTTCATAAGTCGCTTTGAGTAAATTTTAAGGAGTCCTAACGGGGTCTGAATAAAATCTGAGTGAGTGTCAACGAGTCTTAGAGAATCTTCAAAAAGTCTGACGAAATCTTACAGAATCATAAAGCAGCGTGAAGAGGTCTTCGTGACAAAGCACAGCAATGTTCAAATGATCTTCAAGTATTCGGAGTTTAATTGAGCTTGTGCAAGTCTCATGGAGGCCTGGTTGGGTCTTATGAATCGTAAAGGAGACCGAATAAGTCTTAATGAGTCATAACTCCGTCTAAATGAGTCGTAAAGAGGTCCTAACAGGATTAGAATGAGTTTAATGTGAGTTGTATCAGAGTCGTATGATTCATTACGAAGTTCGCAAGTTTTATGGCTAGTCTCAACTCACTTGTAGAAAATCAAATGACTCCTTACGAGCCGTAACATAGACCGAGTATCTATCCTTTTCTACCAATACTCTTAGTTACCCGCTAGCAAAAGGACTAGTAAAGGGGGATGGGCAGAAAGCTCCTGCTCAGAAGTTCGTCAGTCAGCAAACTTGACATTTAACGTTTGAAATCAGAATTCGCTACTCGAAAAGAGTCGCTTCGGCATGCTACCGTACCTTGATCCCTGAAGACGGAATAGTCAATAGGGCTTTCCAAAATTGAGACCAAATCACAAGCTTACCACATCGGCGGTGTCTCACTATCTACTATTTTCCTCGAAATCCTATTTTCAGATATTCTCAAATCGAGTTTGCATTACCGGCTTCATTCATCCACAGGTTGTACATTCGCGTTAATTTAAACGAATTGAATTCACTTCGCGATGATCATTTACTCACGCTCAAGGGCAATAAATACTTGCAATAAATTACCGAAACCTTTTTCTTTCTCCATTTTCATTAATGTAATATTTCCGCGAACAAACATAAAACTACACGGCGAGAGTTTATCTAACTCGTTCACGATTGTTTTTATTTCACTTTTTGTTTCGAAAAACTGATTGAATTAAAGCATCGATCCGATCGGGCACAGTTTACTTTTGATATCGTAAACCGTACACCCCATCTGTGTGCAGAATCATACAGGTGCCAATCGGAAATGGGATATGAGAAATTTTACAACCGTTGCTCGGAGTCACAGTTGTGACAGAAGAGGGTGGCGTCTCTCCCAAACTCGCATATAATGTCGGACGCAGTTGTGAATATACATCGCATCGATGCTATGGTACAAGATTGCGTTACATAGATACATAGGTAGTTTGTTTTAATCGAGAATTTATCTGGAGTTAGAATTTGTGGTACCTGACCTGGGGCGGATTAACACGTAAGCATAGTAATTGCTTAGGGTGCGAAGAAGAGAAGGTCGCCATCAGTGGGCGAAAAAAATTTTTCAACACAAACACAAGCCGATATAGTGCCTTGCATTTTCGTGAAGGCACCAATTTTGATTTTGCTTCCTATGCCCAAAAGGGTAATCCGCCCCTGCTCACCTCTAGTTCTCGCTTATGTCCAGTTCCGTCAAATTCTCGCTAGGGATACATAAAAGGGCCAGCGCACTTGTAACCAAGTCAATGACATAGGCGAATCTTCACTTTTTTTGGCGGCTGGCAGCTTGAAGTGAGAAGTAGGCACCAAGGGGAGCAATTCCATACTGGTTACCTCGATGTCGCTGAGGGGGCAATCTCACAAAGAGTAAAAGTACTCGTACACATCAGATGGTGAAATGAAATGAAAGTAGAGCAGGGTAATTTATAACCTCGGCTTGGAGGGAACGGAAAACATTATTTCTCAAGGGCGAATTTCGAAGACAAACACAAAAATGGACCAGATGAAACGGTACTTACCCACTTACCGTATAGTGTGAATATTCATCAGTAAAACAAACAAACTTTCCACCCCCCCCCCCCTAAATATTATGCGAAAGCTATTTTTGCTTTAACTTTAAATTGTCACAGTTCTTGCGGGGAGTAGCATTCTCCTACAAAACTTCATTTTTCAGAGGGGATGGGGTGCTCTTTCGCTCCTAATGAAGAGAGCATCGAACATTAAAAGGCTACGGTGCCTGAAGGTTGTGAACGATCGCTGTTTCCAGAAGTCTCATTGCTCCTCTTTGATTTTTTCTGAATTCGTATTTAATTTCCTAAGTTCAGAGACGACTGTCACTAGTCATTATAGCACCACAAGGCACCGGAAAGCAGGGGTTTGATATCAAACCAGAAATAACTCTTGAACCAGTTCTGAGGAATTCCGGGGTCTGGTTGGCCGAGTGGATAGCACGGTGGTCTCGGAATCCGGAGGTCCCGGGTTCGAGCTCACGTAGCAACTCGCTACATTTCGACCTAGGCCGGTTTTTCGGCAAGAAGTGAAGAGGGTCAAGACAGCCCTAATAGCCTCCCCGACGTCTCTCAGGTAATGCTCGAAAGGGCGGATTCCAGGGCTCGGGTTGAGAGCAAAATTAGAAAAGAAGTTTTGAGGAGCTCTAATATAATCTCATAAATTCTGAACATATATCAATAAGGAGTCTTGATATGTCTGAACAAATCTTAGCATAGTTCTCGAGAGTCCCAACGTATCTCAAGAAGCGCTGCCACAGTCTTTTATAATCAAAACAGTTCTAACAAGTCATAAGACAAATTTCAGCTTTAAGGAGTTCTCACGAATCTTCAGGGTTGTAACAAGTCTCAACAGAGCCGTGAAGGATTGACAAAGCGTCAGCGGCTCTTAGCATAATCTCAAGGGGTATTAACACTATTTCAACCCAATCTTAATGAATCTAAATACAATCTTAAGGAGTCTTCTTGAGTTGTTTTCAGGTTAACAAAGGCTTAATCCGTCCTCAGTCTGAATAAATATTAACGAGTCTTAATTCATGTTCAGGAAATTCAACAAGCTTAAAGAAGACTTAGGAAGTCATAATGCGTTTTAACTCAGTCTGATAAAGTCTTAACATCGCATGATCAGTCTCAGGGGGTCTTAATAAAGTCTCAGTGAGCTTTGGCATAGTTTTAAGAAATCAGAACACCGTCTCAAAATGACTTAATGAATATCAACAAGTCTTAAGGAGCCCTAACCAATTCTTTTCAAACTTTTGAAGACCTGACGCATCCTAATTAAGTTTGAAGGAGTACTAACGAGTTTTAATTTATACTTTAAAAATTTTCAAGAAGTCTTAAAAAGCCTCAGGAAGACATATTAATACGTCTTCGCTCAATTTTACAAAATCTTATCACTGTAATGATGAGTCAGCCGGGGTTTTCACACTGTCTTAGTGAATCTTACTACGATTTTAAAGGGTCTTAACCCCGTTTTAACACGAGCTTAACGAATCTCAACCGAGTCTTAAAGAGTCTTAATGAGTTTTCTGTCAGATTGACGTAGACTTGACGCATTTTAACTCTGAAGGCGTATTAGTAAATCACTACCTATCTTAAAGAATTTGAACAAATCCTAAGAAGTCTTAAGAAGTCGTAAGGCGTCTCAACTCATTTTATATCTGAATGTCTCCATGAATCTGAAGGTGTACGAGCATAATTTTAAGGGATCTTAACACGATCTTAATGAGTCTCAACATAGTCTTACGAAGTCTTAAGGAGCTTTGTTTCAGGTTTACAAAGCCTTAACGCGTCCTGAACTCAGGCTCAAAAGGAGTACAATGAGTCATAAAGCATCTTAAGGAATTTCAGTGCTTCAATTTGACGTTTAAGACGTAATAAAGTGTTACTTACAAAATGTCGAAAGTTAAGGGCTTAATTTTCAAATTTACGATATGAGAGGATTCAGTTGGAATCAATTTTGCATTTCGCCAACTGAGGCGTAAGTTTTGAGTTTGACAAAATAAGAAAGCTCATTTGGCATTCATAAAATGAGGCGGGTTAATTTTAAACGTTGCAAAATAAAGGGAGCCATTTCAGAATTTGCTAAATAAAGGAATTCTGTTACGGAATTTGCAAAATGAGGCCGTAACATAAGCGCAAATAGCCGATTTGGGGTGGGGGTTAACTATCAAAATAATAATAACAATTCTTTTGCTCGTATAATTTTCAGTATTTTTTTATTGAGTGGGGAGGGGGATTTCAAAAAATTTGGGGCCAAGCCCCCCCCCTGTACTTATGGACAGTAAACATTAAATTGTTAAAATGAGAGTCAATGTTAAATTTATCAATGAGAAGGACAATAATTTTACAATTTTCAGAACAAAGAGGTTCGATTTGAAATTTCAAAAGGAGGTTAATTCGGAAATGTTTAAAATGAGGCAGTTAATCTCCAGACTTCCTGAATGAGGTATTCATTTTGAAATGTGCAAAATGAGGGAGTTCATTTTGAAGGTTACAGAATAAGGGGGGTTCAATTTAAGATTTGCAAAATTAGGAAGTTCATTTTCATAATTGCAAAAGGAGTGGTTGATTTCAAGGCTTGGCAGAGGAAGTCAATTCTTAAAATTTCACAACGATAGGTTCATTTTTTCGAATTTGCAAAATTAGGGGATTGATTTTGAAATTTGCGAAATGAAGGGATAAGTTTAGAAGCTGCGTAATAAGGTAAATTTGAAATTCGCGAGATAAAAGGGCTTCGATGTGAGATCTGAAAACTGGAGAGATCATACACTTTTTAACTCAATTTTGCAAAGCCCAACACCGTTATTACGAGTCCGAAGAGGTGGTAGCACAGACTTAGTGAGGCCCAGCACAATTTCAAGATTCTTAACACAATCTTAACACAATTTGAAAGAATTTTAACCAAGTCCTAAAGAGTTATAATTAGTCTGTACACAATCATAAGAAATGTTGTGTCCCAACGAGTCTTGACAAAACCTTATGAGTCTTTCCGAGTCTCGACCAGGACTGGATTGGGTCTTCAAAACTTACCGGGAAAATATAGTTGGCACCGGCCCAATGCATGGATGATGGTTTGTCTTTGGGTGGTCCTACTGATCTATCGGGAATTTCCCCAGCATTCCCCATGGCCAATCCGACCCTGGTTCTGACGAAGTCTCAAAACTGTTTGAAGCAGTTTTAACGAGTTCTAACCTAATCTTAAGAAGTCTTAAACAGAATTAAGGGACTCAACAGTGTCTTACCGAGTCTTTATAACCTTCCCAAGTTCTCAAAATGTTGCAGAGCGAATACTGGAATACTGACTTTACAACAAAATCAGACAAAGTATATTTTGGGACGGTGGCGGAGCGGTATGAACCTGCAAGTCCTCTTCTATAGGCCATGCAATATACCTTACACTCCACGATTCATAATTTTTCAAGATGAATTGTGGACATTCATCTCGTGTATAATGGGAATGGTCGATTTATGTTGTAGAATAAGTAATCTACTTACAGTCACCGAAACGAACTTTTTAATTACAATATAATAACGGGCCTGAAGGAGCCTTTAAAAATTCCCGACTCGAATTAAAAAAAACACGAAAAGTACAGATACAATTACGCGAATTTAATTTATGCACCGAGTCTTACGGACTATTAAACATTCCTGTTGTTTCGGTTGTTGGCTCAGTTAAAATTAGACACTTAGCATTTTTTTATTTATTATTATCATTTTTTTTTTTAAATCTCCGAGGTATTCATTAAATCAAAACCTCAGACGTAACCACCAAGTACAGGTACAGACTCGGACAGAATTATACGTAATTTTTTATTTAAATCAACCTTCAAATGTAGCTTATAGCTGCTCCTGAAATGCCGCAATTCAGGAGCGAAGAGTACTCGAGCAGAGCCAGTGGTACCTGTGAAAACATCAAACGGATATTCACGGCATCCTCTCACACCTATTCTCGCTTTTATTCCGATCCGTACCAGCGAGCCATGTATTCGAACCTCGTAAATGTGTTTTGCATTTGAACTACATGGAGTGTGAAAATAATACATTGTCTACAGTACTCTCAGAGAGAAGACACTACAGGAAATTCGACTGTACATTTATGGTTACGGGTTCATAGATTCGTACACGTGTTGTGAATATACCCCTCGCCCCACACAATTATTCCAAAACCCGGAATATTGATGTAGTTGAAACTGTGCGCGAAACCAAGCTTCGGGTGGGCAATGTCCCCTCGTACTATCAAAGCACTCAGTATAAAATCATGCTTTAACTGAGTTTCAAACTGATTGTAACTTTTTTCGTATTTTTGTGTGTTTCAGGTGAGTTTGACTGAATTGTTGCTTGCACTATTCAAACTTTCAAGGAACGTAAGTAATTTAGTAAGTTCTTCGATTATGAGTCAACCGATCACAATGAGTAGCAGGACCGTGACTATACTCTCGATGGGCAAATATCAGAAGCTTCCCGGATTTTCTTGATGGCGTGGGAGTAACAATGAATCTTCTTTCCTGCTAGAAAAGAAATCAAGTTGCCAACGGGCAAGATTCCAATTTATTTCCTCCCCTCCCCTCACACCAACCCCACGATACATCCCTTGCGAGAAAAGGTAACTTGGAATCTTACAGCGCAAGTGGCACCATTTTTGCAATCCCTTTGATACGCAGCACAGAGTACCTACTCTGCAGGCCCAGCTCCACTAATTTTTGTAGGATTATAGGACAAAATTCCCACTAACTTTAAATTTCAACAATCAGATCAACCAAAACGTTTCGCCAAATGAAACTGAAAAGACGAATTTAACAAAACATTAGCAAATTTAGAAATTTGTCTAATCAACTGAAATGACACGTAGCCGAAAACTAAGTGATTTCGCAAATTTGTCGTGCTTGGAAAAATTCAGCTGAAATTCAAAACTTTGTCAAATTCAAAACATAACAATTTGTAGGAGTGAGAGCAGTGTCCCAATAAATCTGATGGCACGTTAAAATATTTGCTGCATTACTTTTAAGAGCGTTAAGTGAGTCTTGAAGAGTCCTGAAACAGTTTTGAAGAGCCTCGAGGTAGTCTTACTGAGCCTGAATAAGTCTTATGAAGACTTTGAATTGTTTTCATAAAGCCTAACGTCCTGGAATTTGACTGTTCATATATCAATAAGCTACCAAATTTACAATAAAAAAGTTAAAGCCCTTTAACTTGCTATAAAAGTTGTAGCAATACAACTTTAAAAAATGAAACGGTTGTTTTTTAATTGTAAACGTTACTAAAACGACCAAAATGGGAACAGACTTATTAGGAAAACCAATGGGCAAAAACAATGATCTAGCAAAATTTAAAAAGTGAACAAGACCAAGTCCAACAGAATTAGACCAAAAATATCTAAACATGCAAACAAAATCAAAGGAAACCAAAACAAATAAAAAATGACTGGAAACTCAAAAAATCAGACCCATCCTAACTATAATGAAGACCAAAACCAAACTAAAAATGACAAACCAAAACCAAAAATCACTTAAAAAAGACAAAATACAACAAGAATTAGAACTAAAAATGACTGTACAAAATCGGAAAAGACTGAAACAGATCAAAAACTACGAAACACAGATAAACATAACCGTTTAGAACTAGACACAATATAAGAATTAAGCCAAAACGAAAAAAGGAAGGGTTAACTGCAATCAAAAAGCCTAAAACAAGACTAAGACAAGGCCAAAACTGAGCAAAGAATACCAAAACAAAAAAAAACAAAAAAACGAAGCATAACCAGCACCCATTAAGAAAGGCTAAAAATGACCAGAAGGATACCAAAACCAAACTAAACACGACCAACAAAAATGCCTAAACCAAGGCTAAACACAAAAAACATAGACCCGAAAATCGGAAAATGATTAAATAAAATTAAATAAACTCAAAACTTCGTACTAAAAGAAGACCCGAAATTACCAAAAGAAACACCAACACCGAATTAAACACGACTAGCAAGAACCGAGAGAAAGGGTAAAAATGATCAAAAAATAATGAAACCAAACTCAAAATGGCCAACAATAATTGAATCCAACCAGAATTGAACAAAAAAGACAGAAAATAAATAAATAAAAATAAATAACTGCAAGAGATTATAGACTCAACATAATATAAAGATAGAAAAAAGGCCAAAATGATTGAAGCAAAATAAAAATAAGTAATGAAATAAGACAAAAAATGTTCAGAAAATACGAAATATGATCAGGAGAACGGCCGAACCAGATATCAAGAAATTAAAAGTGTGACCAAAATAATGCACAAAAACATCACTGAAAAAAGAGAAGAAAATTATAAAAAAAGATAAAAGGAAATTATACGCTAAAAAGGACTAAAATGGTCGATTTTTAAAGAATTTCACAGAAAATTCATTAATTTTATTTTCATTAAGGAAAATGGGCTCCTTTCGAATTTTTGGGACTTTGGAAGCCAAAATCGACGATAGATACGAATAATCTAATATTCGAAATTAGAAACCTAAAAACTCGGTTTCAGTTCTTTCAGTTTTTTTAAACTGACTCAGTTTTATCCATTCGGAGTCGTTACTCAATCCACATAAATGAGTTTCATACATTCGTGAAAATTTAGAAGTTTGAAAACCACTAGCAGGTGCTACACCAAAAATGTACCGAGGAGCGAACAAACTTTTCTAGATCTAAAATATTAGGACGGGTCGCATTGCTAGTTATAAGTGGGTGGTTTTGGAGGATAATCCCCCCCCCCCCATGAATGTCCGGAATGTAATTTCTTCACAGAAATTCTCCTGAAATTTGAAAAAGTTTTGTTTTTGTTTGTAAATGAGACTTGTATCAGGAATTTACTTCTCAAAATTCTGTTAGGTACTCCACCCATCTACTAATGGGAACAATTTTTTAAGGTCGAACGAATTTTTCCGGCTGAATTTGATTTCTGGAAAGCCTGAATGCAAAACTGCAAATTTCCTTATGGGGAATCCTATGTTGAACTTGACCCCTCCCCCACCCAGAGGGACTCTTCAACATTTTTCGATTTCAAAACAATTATGGTTGGCGAGTTTTTCGACCAACATAAACAAGTTTAGATATTGAGAGCAAGCATGTCAAAAATAATGAAATTTTGGACCACTCAACTATTTATGAAAGAAAGAAAATGTGTACACTTTTTAATTATGTGAAGTCTGCATTTTACCTTTTCGGACTGGTAAGGCGAATCGAAATTTCAAGAACAGGTTGGGAATCATCCAAAAGAATTCTAGAAACAGTATTCTCTGACCTTTTGGGCCTCTAAAAAGCCAGGAAGGAGGCTTCAAAACTGTCTTACGTAGTTTTTAACGTTGGATTCAGAATCAGCACAGAAAATAGGTCTAGAAATACAGTACTTTTTAAATAATATCAAAATGGTAACATAAGGCTTCACTAAATCTTGAAGGCCAATTTCTAGCAAGAGAAAAGGCCTATATCCACACTCGATGTCCATACAGAAGATTTTTCGAGGAAAACATCATAATTTTGTCCTGATTTACGTCTGAGTCAGAAGTAAGCTTAAAAAAACGAAAAATGTTTTTTGGGTCCCTTTGAAGGCTGTTTGCGAAAAGTCTAGGTGTTATAGAAAACATTGGTCAACGGATTTGCAATCACCCCGAGAAAAACGTCTATGAAATTTGTTTCCCCCAAATATATCAAAATTAATTTATATTTTCCAATTTTTCATTTGTCTAAATTTGAATCCATCACGAATTCAATTTTGAAACCAGGAATGACTTTCATTTGAATATGTTCACAATTTTGTCTCTTAGAATATGTCGGTGGTATTCGTCTCATTTTGTTCCTTAAAGATATAAATCTTATATCAAACTTCAGACCTCAGGGGACACGGGGTAATATTACTCGAAAAAGCTGAAAATTTGGTCATGTGGCTAGGAAAAACTTAAGGGATGTCTGGTTTAAGATTGTAAAATTTTCAAAATAAGGGTCATCCTGCCCTCCATTCCCCTCCTTAGGCAACTTTGCAGCGACTTGTTAGAGTGACTCCTGATTTTTCAAAATTCCCTTATTTGATTACTGTCTTTTTGTCGTCTTTCAAATTTTATCTTTCCTCGATTCTGGCTGTTAATATTCATTTAAATAATCTTAAGGCACACGAATAGCCTTTCGCAAGAAGGAGGATATGTCACTGTTCACGGCGATTTCATGTTTTAGCCATATTGATGTAATACTAAAGTAAGTCTACCAGGGGGCGCTACAAGCGCTGTCATGTACACACACCTACCTTTCATTTCGTTTCAAAGTATTGCCAATGTAATTTAGGGCATTGGAAATTCAAATTAGTTTTTTCACTCTACTGAAAGTTCAACAAATTGTATTTATTTCCTTTTTGCAAAAGGCTATTCAACACACTTGAAATGTTACATTTCACATGTAACAATGTACGAGGGTCATCCAGAAAGTAAAATTATAATATTTATCTATTAGAATCGAAAAATGCTCGGATACTTCATAAATATATTAAACTACTTTTCAAAGTGGTCGACGTCGACATCGAAACATTTCTGTGGTCGGAGCATCAACTTTTGCATGCCAATGTCATAGACCTCCGTCGCCAGCTCTTTCAGCCTCTTCTTCACAGCTTCCTCGACCTCCTGATAGTTGGAAAACCGTTTCTCACACAAAAACTCTTTTAGTTTAATGAAAAGGTCCAAGAAAAGTCCAAGCCGGGTAAATGGAGGGGGGGAGGCAATATCCCATTCAAAAGATATCAGTAACTCCTATGAAACTCGCGCGGTATGGGGCTTAGCGTTTTCATGCACGAGGCTGACTCCCCGGGGTTCTGAATGGCTCTTCTGATTTTTTGGGGGAGGGGGAGGGGAGGGGAGGGGAGGGGAGGTGGGGAGGTATTGCAGTAAGCCCCAGCATTAATAATAATCTTTTTAGGCATAAAATTAACCAAAAGGACCCCTTGGTGGTCCCAAAAAACAGATGGCATGACTCTCCCGGTAGGATGGGTTGTCTTGAACTTTTTGAAGGCTTGGGAAGATGAATGACACCACTGAAGCGATTGCCTTTTGGATTCTGGGGTACAGTGACACAGTCTCAACCCTCGTCACGATAGGGTCCAGAAAAGCTTCTCCCTCTTCTGCAAAACGATTCAATAATTCACGCGCGATGGTTATGCGATTCCGACGGTGCTCCGATGTGATCATTCTGGGCACCTATCTCGCACCCAACTTCTGGTAACCAATTTTTCCCGACAATATCACCAAAGAGACTTCAAGAAATGTCAGGAAATTTTTCGTGAAGGTCATTAAGCGTCAGACGGCGGTCATTTCGAGTTTATTGTGATGAATGCCTAGCATCTCCGTAATCCTACAGATGATAAAATCACCAAAAACATCAGCTTGTCAGCTACTTTGCTATTGGATCTTGGAAAGTCTGAATTGGCTATCCTCTCCAGTCGAAAACTTACACAATGTTTTCGTACATATAGTTCTACGCTTCGATTAATGGACACTCGAGCGTGTACTCAACATGTAATTAATATTCATTTGGGAGCAACAGATCGAGAGCAGAAAAAACATCATACACACGTGGTTCTCGCAGCGAGCACCTGGTATTCAATTAATCCCGTTGGCAGTTGATTAATCCGAACCGAATCTGGAAATGCTTTCGGAATTTTCGTTTAAACGCGATGTAGTTTCCCTTTTGTCGAAACCAAATTCGACAATCGACTGTTCGGATTAGCGGGGGGGGGGCCGAAAAGCCGAGCCTTGTTTCGGTTTAGGGAGCTCGAACTCGGTATCTCCGAAGAGGGCACATTCTCAGCTCTCGGGCGCAAATCGCCGATCTTGAAGAATGGCCGTCATTAGCGAATAAGGAGTGGTTTTTGTGTATACGTTGTTACTGACGCGGTAATCGGCCATGCCAGACTACAGAGTAGGAGTGTTCGTCACGAGATCTATCAGTTCAACAGCCGTAATAGCTGGATACAGAGAGAGTGCAGTGCCATTGCTAAAACCTGTTCAAGTGTGCCCGGGCTATTACGGCTAAAAAAAAAAAAGAAGTTGCAATGTCTTAAGATTATAATCTCCGGGTTGCCCGCTGTGAACATTTAAATTTTAATGATGCAATACCCTGCACTCAGTTTTCCCTATAAACGTTTTTAGAAAAAAGACAATCATATTTTGCGATATGTGCAGCGCATTCGCATCTGGCCGCCTCGATCGCTCTCCGATCTTAGAACCTGAAATTCGTGAAGAACGGCGCGATAATTGCGATTATTCGTGGAAACGCATAAATTACCGATTTTGCTCGCTATGACTTTTACAGTGAAAATGTTTTCCTTGCCGATGCTGAGTGCAGAGGCGCTCGACGACTCGGCAATCGACTGTTACGAAATTCTAAAAGAAACCCGCCGCACAAATTGCCTGTTTTCAGCGGCGCGAAAAGCGAATACCTAATCTGTTTCGATGCCTGGTAATAAATAAAATGGATTAGATTGAATATAAGTGACAAAATTCGAGACTGTTGCGTAAATCCTCGGCAAGCAGAACCTGTATGCTACAGTTCGAGGACAAAGAAAATTCGCCGAACGCGTAGCTTTTATAATTCGGATGTAATAATGCGGGGTACAATCCCTGGAATGTCAGGTATTACGGCGATGTTCGGGATTTCTTATTTGCTGTTGGATTTTTAAAAAAGCATATGAAGTGAGTATATCGCTATATAGCTACCAGTAATACTGAATTCGTAATACCCTCGACAATAGCTGTGTTTAATACTGTCTGCCAGTCAATTCGCCCACCGCTGTCGACAGTGGCAGAGAAATTTTATTAGGTGTTCGCGCAGAGAAGCTCACAGCCAGTAAGGGTCCCGAAAATGAAAAACCATACACGGGTTGTACTACTGCACGTGCTTGGGGGCAGATTAAAAGGTCACTGGCTGCTTGAGACGGTGTACAATAGGGTGTCCCTTATTTTACAAGTTTTCACCAATTGATTAGGGTCGCCCTGAAATTTGTTCCAGTGGACCTAGAAACTCGCCATAAAAAATTTGAGCTCAATTTGAGATCATTAACCCGTGCCGCTTTGACCTTGAAGTTATGTTAATACTGAGATTTTACAAAAAACCGCGAATATCTCGGAACATATCAACCTGAGGACCAAAATGTATATAACATAAAATGTTTCCTGTTAGATTTCCTATAAAAAAGATTCTATACAAGTTTTCTCCAAAACGCAAATTTGCCGAGATAATCGCAATTATGCGTGAAAGTTTTGAGGAGCGTGGATTTTGTTATTTTTTCTTTCATAACCGAACTTCACTCTCTAAATTGTAGTTATCTAAAACAATATTCACTTTAGGACCAAAATGCAAAGAACATTTAATGTTCCTCGTTAATTTTTCCGTAAAAAGATTCCATACAACGTTTCTTTAGAAAACATATTTATGGAAATAATCGCAAAAATACGTTGAATTGTCGAAAAACATAAGTTTTTATTATTATTTTACAGCTGAAATATCTATTAATGTGGGGTAATGCATGCTACAATATAACTTCAGTCTCTGTCTACTAGGGCAAGTGCCCCAGTTAGCCCCCCCCCACCTGGCTACGCCCACGACAGTTTGTTGGGTATCTACTATAAAGTAGACCCCGGATTATGTACGTATATCAACAATAGTTAACCAAGCAGCGTGGCTCTGTGGCGTAGCGGTAAGATCTCGGCTTCCTAACCCGAAAGCACCGGGCTCGATTCTCCACGCCGGCATGCTTAAGTTCCTTGCAAGACGGGGACATCTGCACAAATTTAAGCTCAATTTATTCAATACTGCAATCATGTTATCTTCAGTGTATTCCTTTGCCTATCACCTGACTCCATAACTGAAGTTTTTTCAGAGGAAAATTAGCCATTTATTTCACTCCCGTTTGAAGGTAAATGGCTGTCCATTTGCACGGTCATACCCCGTTTTGTATAAGCTAGCTCTTATTCTTACTATCTCCCTTGTTGAAATTAGGGTACGGGACAAAATGATGCAAGTGCCTCTCCCTGCTCCGGCCTACTGCCCTACAAATATTTTTGGCAAAATAACTTCACATATTTTTCCCCTCTTAGTAATAATATTGTATACAATATTAGTCGCCCAATTTTTTTATTTTATTTTTTGAATAGCCAGCATTTTAAGACCCACGCAGGCTGCAAGCTGCAGACCTCGATGTGCTGCTGATTTCATTAAATTCAATTTCGCATCTAGAATCTAATGTTGCTTCTGCTTTTCGTACAATCTTCGAGTAATGCAAAATATTCCAAAATTGTGATCGATACTGCAAAGAAGTAGTAGATGTTGTTTATACTCTACACTGGTTTTACGCACTCAGTTTCATTTTACTTTCCTTCGTACGATAGAACAAGCGATAAAGTGTACTCAAATTAATGTTCCATGAGAAGCGTACATGTTAAGTTACTGTACTAATACTCATGAAAATCTACTTAATTATTGAGTAAACGCGAGCATTTGCGAGCAGCGTTATCAAAATGACGCTGGAAATGGCGATCGATTATCACGCACAGTGCGGCGTAAATTTTACCTTGCTATCGCCCTTGCACCTGCACTAATGCGATTCGTTTTTCACTGGATTTGAAGAATAGCTGGATTGCACTGCGCTGCAGTGCACTTCGCTGCAGTGCACTTCGCTGCATGGCTTCCACGAATCGCACATGAAATACCAACTCCAAATCCCGGACTTGCAGAGTTCATTGTACCTAGCACTTTAATGTTTCGCTTCCCGAGGCACTTGCCATATCATTTTGGCAAAATCTGGTTTTCTATTTCAGCTTCCTTTATAGTCCAGGAAAATTGGACAGATAAAAAGGAAGTTCGACTACAGTAGAGTTAGAACAGGATGGGAAAGGGGTGCTGGGGTGCAGTGTACCATCCCAAAAAATTTGGGTGAATGCAGAGTAACGTTTGTACTCCTCCCCAAAAAATAAAAAAAAAAAAAAAAAAAAAAAATTCAAAAATTATTCAGCAAGCTGATCTTAAGCGGAGGAAGATCGCCAACACGATGGACAGAGGCGTAAAGAACAGTTCAGATCTGTACCGACAGCGGTGTTCATAGCCAAGGATCGCGACAGGTGGAGAGATGCCATCGAAAGTTAGAACAATCGCTAGCGGCTAGGACCTAGATGATGATGAAGTTGATATTGAGAAATTTAGAGATGGAGATTTACGAAGTTTTCGAGATATTTGTTCTTCTTGATTCAGCTTCCAAAGAAGGAACACTGCTTTTTGCTTTTCCACTCGAGTTTTTGCCCTCATCTCCTCCCAAGAAAACCTTTCGACATCAGGGACGTACTGACAGGGGGCGGGGGCTTCCCCCACTGTAGGGAATCTTTTACTCAGCAGTTGGGAAATATACTATTTCAGTCAGGCGGGACTGGGAAATTTCAGTAGAGTTGGAAAAATCAAACATGTCAAGTTTTTTTTTTTTTGTTTTTTTTTGCTTGATACTTGGGAATTTTGAGTTGAATCAGTCGGGAGTTTCACACTTCTCTCCCATCCCTTTCAGGAAAAACTCCTTGGAACGTCCCTGTTCGACACTAAATGTTCAACTGAGATTGTGTAGCTGAAAATTAGTACAGTTAGTCTGCATACTTTACTGATACATGTTCTAGAAATCCAAAGAAATCTCACTGGAGCTTCACCTCCTAGAAACAGCCTGCCGATGATAGATTTTCTGATTATGTAAAAACTGTCTCTAGACTAGATTTTACAGAAAAATAATATCTCACTGTTTGTTGGCATCTGCCTCCAGGCTGTCCTAAAAAAGTGGTTCCAAATGATGCGTTACACTAATACATATAACACCAGTCTCATGGGCGGAAATGCAGGATTTTGGATGCTACTCTTGTTTTACGTGGTTCTGAGAACTGAGGGGGTGCTAATAACCCTCGAAACAAATTGGTAACCCATCGAGCCCAATACTAGAACACATGTAATTCGAAGTGGGGAAAAAGACTCGTGTCAGATGCGTTTATATTCGAAGTATAATCGCAAACTGCAGACTTGGAGGGGATGGGGTAGACGATTATCAAAGTAATGCTGAGAATTTTTTCGCTCGTATTTTCTTAGGTGACGAAGCTTTTAGAGGATGGAGGCTAAACACTATTTACTCTTATAATTTGAAGGTTAAAATACAAAATTTCAAATAAATCGGTTCAGTATTAAAAGATAAATCTCCCTGGTACGAACCAGCGTGGTAAGTGTGTTAATTTTTCACACCCCGTTCTATCCTCCCACCCATGTATGAAAAGTAAACTAGAATAAAGCCTTTATGTTTCTGGGAGGGTGACAGAGAATTTTAAACGTAAGAATCTAAAACCTAATTGCCAGAGTTTGTAAGCATCTTGAAGACACTTAACTACTTATATATAAGTTTGTAAGAGTTTGAAATCACGAAAAAGTACTTCTAAAATTCTCGAAAATGCTCCGGAAAAACCACTCAAACTGAGTAGTTTTTGAGTAGCAATGAAAACATCTGTGCTCCAGTTCGTTTTTTACCTCGTATAATAATCCATGTGGAATTTAAGCTCAAACCGATGTCTCGCGAGCATAAGCGCAAATAAGCGACCTGAAGAGGGAGGGGCTAACAAGTATTAAAATAATGCTAAGAATTCTTTCTATTATACCATTTTTCACTTTTTTTGTGGGTTTTCAGTGAATAGGAGGCCAAGTCCGCAAACCCTCCCCTTATTTGCATCCATGCCATGCACTTGAAAATTCGAAAAATAAAGAAATTTTCAAAAATTGTTTGACGCATTAAACAAGAGTAAAATAGCCACTTGGCCCCAGTTCCTTCGACTGATATTTCGAAGGGTCGAGTTCACAAAATAAAGTACAAATCGAATCCAGTTACCTTGAACTCATGTAAATCTTAATCAACATGTCTCAAAATGGCTAACATTAGGCTTAGCCCCTGGACTCTAACCTAGAAAACAATTCAAAATCGAATTCAGTGACCTTGAAACCCTGTAAATCAAATACCGTGTCAAAAAATGTATTACTGATTTCCTTGGGTCCTTTTTGGAACCATCCTAGGGGTTCGATGATAGTGGGGCGTATGGCGGTGCACGCACGCCGACTTGGCCCCTGGACACTGCACCCTCTATACCGAAATCACCCTGATAGGGCCTGCATCAGAATGGGGGAGAGGGGTCTGGTGTGTGTAGCGTTCAAAATAACAGTATAGTCACTGCAATGGAAGCTGCCCGACAATCACGTGATAACTCTAAACTCAGACTCTAGGGGTACCATCAACAATTTTCCAAAGTGGGTTAGGTCAAAAAATGTGATTATTCAGGAAATGAAAAACATGTTGGGACGCTCCCATTCTGAGGCAGTGTTTTTGGAAACTAGCGAAATGTATAGTGCGGTAGTACGAGTATACCGAAATGTGTTGAAAACTTCGCTTCTGAAAAATTTCAATTCCGAGAGTTATAAGACTTCAAAGTTGACAAGGTCGTGACTTAAGCCACTTTGGAAGAGCAAAATGTATCCAAGGACGCTAAAATTCAGGTTTGCAGCCTAGATGAAATCGAATTTTCACCACTGTTATATATAATATGATGCATATAGTTGAAAGGTGAACATTTTTTTCCTGCCGCTGTCTCTACGATTAATCAACATTTTGTTTTATTGCATGTATTAAAATTTCAATATTTCTACAGTGACTTTGCGGCTTGAAAGAATTGTTAAAAACTGGATCGCGGAGTGTTGAACAAGTTAGGTCACTTTGGAAGTCAAACGTAGTTTGACTTCAACCACTTTGCAAAAAAATTATTCTTTAAATCGATGGTAACACTGAAAAAAAAGAGTTCATAGATCGGGATACCCATACTTTCTATAGCTACCACTTCACACCACCAGATGGCGTATCAAACTCATTTTTGTCAAAAATTGATTTCACCCACGTTGAAAAAGAGCTTTTTAATTGAAACCCTAATTGAGGACCTTTCTGGCAGAACTCGTTTTTGCCGAAATTTCGATTTTCGGATTCTCCAGTCGCCTATCTTACTAATTCATTAAGTACTTAACTCTTTCTATTTTTCGTGCCCGATGTTTGTTGCTTGGTGTCGGACTTCGAGTACCGTAATTATACGAATACGCACCAATCATCAAGTTAATAATATACACAAAGAATATTGAAATATTTCGTTAGCTATAGCATAAATTTAAGACATCGACAAAATTGAACGAAACTGGAGAGACTAAAGAAGAAATTACGTTGAATACAGATGGTTGTTAAGAAAGTTCGCGCTGCTATTCCTCAGTGATGCAAAAACGAGCTCCGAGAAACTTTCTTCTTTTCATTTTTTCAGGTCCGTATCTTGATTCAATCGTCAGCGAAGAAACGGAATTTAATAGATCAAAGTACGCTGAGTCTTTTTCATAATAACCAATTTTTATGATAACTTACTCCATTAGTAGTTATTTCGTTTCAAAAGTTTGAATGCAAACTTGCCGGGAAAAATTAATGTGCGGAGCTCCTTCTGTCAGAAAGGTCCCCAATTGTGAAAACAATGATAGTCAGTTCTGATTTCTTTACGTAAATGACAGACTGAGCTATATCCGCTGTTCAGATGGATGGACTACGTGCTTGTTTTCATTCTTAGATGATGAGTTGATAAAATAAGCTGCAAGGTTTTTTGCATAATAGCTAGGGATATAGCTCAGTATGTTATTGAAGTCAAAAAATCAAATTGACAATGGTTGTTTCCACTATTAAGGTTTTAATTACGGTATTATAGAGTTTTATTCTTAAAGCACGTAATATAAGCTGTATAAATAGACTACCCCGTATTTTCAGTTTTTATATGGACCGAGATGAAAAAATTTAAGAATGTGGAATTCTGTGTTTTCCCATAAAGGAAGAGAGCGATTGAGCACGAATTAATACCATTTAGTCGAGCTAAAATTTTGCTCACTTTAGTTATAGGAAGTGGGGAACCAACGGATAGGCAGGGAAAAAGAAATAATGAACGTCGGAAAAATAAGAACCACTTTGCTCGATGTCTGCTCGAGACTTCTTTTAAAGCACATTTTCAATTTACATTTGTGTCAGGAATAAAGTCCCACTTTGCTGGATACGGCGATTTTTGTTTATGTGACAATTTTGGTAGAATATAAGCCCTCTTTTTTCGAACAGCGTTATCAGTTTTTCTCTGTCAGCTTTCATTTGTTCTTCACAGATAAATATGCACGTGAACACACTTCTATACATTGACCCCAAAAACTCGGTTTTGTTATAACTGGAAATTAAACTCTTCTGAAAAGGTCCCACTTCGTCACCGAAATTCGTTATAAAATTTCTGACAAAATGAGACCTCGCGGAGCTCTCTAGCTTTATTTGTCTCACAGATATGTCCATTTGAATTTGTAATTTTTCGTTTTTTGAATCTTTTTTTAAACAGCATTTTTCTCAAAATCAGGTTTTTTGACACCTCAACTTGAAACAGCCATATCTCGGCGAGTTATGGAGCTAGAAAGCTCCGTAAGGTCTCATTCTGTTAGAAATTTTATCTAGTATATGCCCGCGGTATTCATAACTCCATATTAATAAAATAGGATCTTATTCCCTGCATTGCCACTGTTTTTTTTTTTTTTTTTTTGGAGGCGTGATATTCAACATAAGAAAAAGAAAAGGTTTGCACGAGAAATAGCGCACGAGAAAAAAGTAAATGAACGAGTTTTCAAAAGGATTGCTAGAGATGACTCACGCACGAGATACTGACAGGTTCCCCCGAGAAAAGTGTACTCTGCAACGGGAAGCAGGTGATGTGAAATCATGTATAAAATATTTTCAAGAGGGGAAGCGGCCGGTTTCTTCCTGTCCAGAAAAGGTTGATTTGCTGGCCAGTTAAAAGAGGATATTCACAGCCTTCAGACATCTCCAGATCAAGCCACATTTACCAAAGCCAGCGCACTCTTCTTGAAGAAATGGCGGAAGAAGAAAGAAAGTTGTGTTTTCGATTCGATTGAATACTTTGATAAAGTATGGATCCGAAAGTATCCAGATTGGTATGAGGGAGCCGCTGAACACTATCCCTCTACCAACAATGGTGTTGAAGCGACCAACTAAAATGTGGACAGCTGCCTACCACTGGGCACTCGTGAATTTCCCCATGTTACAGCACGACAAAGAGAGTTGCACGCAGTATTTCACCACATCATCCAGAATAAAAACAACAATTATGCCGAAAATTTTGAAAATGTTTCAGAAACGTTCTGGTACATGGGCTGATTTAGATGATTTTAAGTCTTACAAACAGAACTTTGAACCATAACAGTAGAAGTGAGTGTACCACCCGACCCTAAAAGTATCCCTCTTGGACAGAAAAGGAAGAGCGAGGCTAAGAAAGCACAAACTGTGCAATATAGGCACTTGAAATTTCTTCTCGTGTACAGTCATGTAGTACGAAATAATATTGTTCATGTGCAGATGTATTTTTATTGAGCGTGACAATTGATTTCTTGTGCATTGAAATAATATGTAGTCCAAAATTTTTATTTTCTCGTCATTATTCATTTTTTCTCGTTAAATATTTCTTCTCTCGTTCATCATTAATAAATGCAGTTCAATCACTCTATTTGTCTCGTGCTTTCTATTATTTTTCTCGGACCGATAAATTGGTCCCTTTTCTTCTCTCTAGGGAGAGCAATCACCGCTATTGCCTCCCCTATGTATCCAAAGCTGAATTCAGTAGTTTTTCCATACATTTGCGACAAGTTGAGTGGTACTTTTTTACCCACTTAGTTTTCATTAAATCTAGTGCACACTATTTGGATACCAAAATGCAGTATTTTGGTTGGGACAAACATCAAAGTTCAGAAAACCTTTCATCTCATTCCTCAAGCATTCATGAAACGAAGTTTGACGATTTTGATGGTAACAAAGGACGAGGAATTTGAGCTCTTCTCCCTGCTCGTGAAGAAAAAGTCTCGCAAAAATAACGAGCACTGTGATTTCAGACAACACAGAAATAAAAGAAATCCACCCAAGTCCTTGTTCGAATTCGTTTTTGCAATGCATGTGCACATGTGCACCGACTTGCACCGAACACTCCTCATTGTATTGCAAACAAGTTCTCCAGCGCCGCTGCCATTTCAGCGGCGTTCAACCGGTTCGTACTCCCTGCATCGTGCATCAAACTCCGGCAATTTGGCAGTGCCGAGGATAGCAGTGTACCATTACATTAACGCGGCAACGAGATTGTAACCGGTTTTCCCCTGCGCCGTCCGACGTTCGAAAAAAAAGAATATAGAGAGAATTAATTACGAATTAGAGAGGTCTTTGAATTCCTGAACGTTACGTTTCCGCGTAGCGTTCAACGAATTGGTAATCGCGAACCAAGAAGGAACTTCACTCGTAATTCGTGAACTCGCATACACCAAACGTATGATTAATACGAAGCTGGCTCCACGTTATCACTCGTCTCGTGGAATCCACGCACGAACTCCCGCAGGTTGCAAGTTCTGCAGCGTGCGAATGCGTCCTTCTCTTCTTTTTTTTTTTGCAAATCGTTCAGTTCTGAAATACCACAGCCGACCATCGGGAAACGGCGGGTTGACGCAAAAGTTGCGTTTTTGTAACTCTACCAAAATGAACCATCATGTGAATTCTCATTTCCTCACAATGTGAAGTGATTGCGGTCATCCTAATGCTGGCGCAGGCGCGGATCCAGACGACCATTTTGGGGAGGAAAATGGCAGAAAGAAAAGGCGCGCGGAAATTTTTGCTGCCCCCGCCCCATACATTTCCCCTTTTTCTTGGAGTTTTTAAGGGTGGGGGGACGGGGGTTCTCCAATGGATCTACACCAGTGCTGGCATCGCAGGGAAGTCCACAGCCGCATTCATCCTGTGCGCTCCAAATGCAAAGAGTAGACTGGAATTGTAACCAGAACAACCACAGAGTTTATATGTAGCTTTGCAACAGACTTTACCTGCGAGTAGTTACGTGTACCCTGGTTAACACGATAGAACTTGTCTTCCACACTTCCTTCAAACGTAGTTACCACAAAATAGTATGCTGTGATGCTCACAAGTGCGACAAAAAGGATTTTTGTAAACGAGTGCCACATTTGACGCACTCGCCTCATAACTTGTGCGAGAAATCACACAAGTACAAAGATATTTTTTTCACGTGTATCACTCGATACATTTTTTCGTTTTAACAAATGCATAAAAATTACGCGATTGTGGGCACCTTTTAATCATGTGGGTCAGACACTAAGACTTCCCATCATACTGAAACACACTGATGCGATACTCGAAAGGGTAGTTTCCGGGGCCGAGGGTGCGGTGTCATAGGAGCCACTTTAGCATGCGTGTATCGCCATACGTCCCACCACACCATACAGAAACACTACTGCAGATGTTACAAGTGTAAATAGCGTATTGCATGCTTATGTTCACTGGTTTGTGATAAATGTCACTTACTCTCGTGCCCTAACTTCTTCGAACCAGTGGGAGAAAGCAGTTTCCGACACACGCAATAACTTCTCCCCAGGATATCGGAACAGAAAAAATGTCACACTGAACCTGACACGAATACTACTCGGTGATCTCTAGAGCTCATTAGAAATCAATCAACTCCTCCGAACCAACAAAACCCGACTACTAACGCTAAAAACCTATTCCTGTACGTTATTATGACCTTCAGAGTTGATTAGAGGTCAGTCAACTCCTACTAAATTTTATCAGAATCTTTATAATAAGAGAGGGGATACCTCCAAATGATCTAAGCCTACCTGAAATATAATTCGAAGAGAAAGAACCGCTTTTTTTAACTAGGGAAATTTTAAACGTAACCAAAGTCCAGGACATGATAGAATATGTATGAACGTTTGAACATGGGTGGTCCTAGTTTAATATAAAAATGGACATATACTCATTAAATCAAATATTACAATGTAATACGATTCCAAAGGAATGGAAAAAAAATCACGACATAATTCTGATCCACAAAAAAGGCAATAGACTAGAAATCAACAACTACAGAGTACAGACCCATAAATCTCAGCCCAACGATTTCTAAATTATTTTCTGGACTCATCGACTTAAGGATTAAACCCCAAATCGAATACCACCACTCAAATGAACAAGCTGGATTTCGTAAATGTTTCTTAACAATAGACTATATCCATACAGTAAACCAAATAACTGAAAAATGTAAAGAATACCAAATTCCGTGTGGTATTGCATTTTATAAAATAAGGCATTCGATTCTATAGACAATAAATTCCTTGCAACATACAGGGGTTTCTAAAAACTTCACCAAGCTCATTTCAGAAACGTATAAAAATCTCCAAGCTAGAATAAAAATGAATAGAACTTAAGAGTACTTCGATATCAATAATGGGATAAAACAAGGGAATTCATCAGGCCTGTAGCCAGAGCTAGCACTTGCCGGAGCCCCCCCCCCCCGGCAAAATTTCGTGAATAAAAATAACGAATTCCTTATATTTTTCTCGCTAGTTTTGTTCAAAACTTTTCTTTCCACTACATTTTAATGTTTATAAACTTGGCAACACTGATTTTGTTTTGAAAGATAGACGAATCGTCTGTTTGTCGTTCTTTATAAAACACAGTGGTGGACTTGCGATACAGTTTACTATGGCTGTTTGAGAACTGATAGGTGATAACTGGATAAATCCACAGAAATAGAATTTTTCTACTTCCGAAAGTTCGAAAATTTGATCGTTGTAAAAGTGTGAATCTTTTTTCACGTGATAAATTCAATTTTTTTAAAATGGGTTGTCGATAAGTTGAATCACCAGTTTTGATTATGAATTTTGAGACCAAATTCAAGCAGTGGCATAGCTAGGATTTTCCCGGGGGGGGGTAAAGTAAGATTTTCAAGGGAGAAAAATTCGAAAATTGACGTATTTTTTAAAAAATTGCAGATATTGGAGGACTATTTTATAAAATTGGAGGTAAAATTACTGTTCGAGCGAACATTTTTCGAAAAAACGTGTTTTAAAGGTGAAAAATTGCTTATTTTGCATATTTTACTTTCAATTTCAGGTGCCTTGGGGACATTCGCCCCCTCCCCCTTCGGTAACCAGTCAGCATCCCCTACCGCAGATGGCGGGCTACAGGCCTGGGATCCATTATCCTCTACTCTATTCAGTTGTGTATTGGAAGAAATATTTCACTCACTGGACTGGGGCAACTAAGGGATATAAAACATCAATGTATGCAGACTGCCTAATATAAAATTTGCTGATGATGTTGTCCTTCTTTTTACTTCAAGAAATAAGATGAGTGAAATGATTCAAATGCTAGATGTTGAGAGGAAAAAAGCAGGCCTGACTATGAATATTAAGAAAACCAAAGTACAAGCAAAATTACGAAAAAATTACCATCAATGGGATAACAGTGGAAGAGGAAGATGAGATTATTTACTCAGGACAACTAATTTCATGGGAAGGGCTAGTGTCTAAAGAAATCGACAGGAGAATTACCTCAGCTTGGTTCAAGTACTGGTCACCAAAAAATATTTCAAAGGCCCATTCAGGAATGAATTAAAAAGTGAAATTTTCAATCTATGCGTAGTACCTACCATTTCTTATGGCTGCCAAACATGGAGATTAAATAAAAAAACTTGTAGATAAATTAAGAGTATTCCAAAACAGATTTTCATGTTAAATTAAGACACCAGTACCCAATTCACGCCATAAGAACAGACCACTCGGAAATGTAGACCTGATAAACTACTGTACGAGAATGAAAGGAATGCGGAGGTCATGTGGCCCGCCTAGACACTAAAATGGGGATATACATCAACATTCTGGTTCTTAAGTTACAAGAAAAGGAAGAAGGGTCATTCAGAACAAAGATGGCGGGACGACTTCTCAAGGTTCTTACTACATCCAAATTACCAAATTACAGCAACAAATCGGGGAGAATGGAAGAGACTGAAGGGCATATTTTGCTCATTTTGGATTTTGGGTCGGAAATCCACCACTAGATTCTAGATTGTAAAGCCTCTTATACAGGGTGTCTAACAAATTTTGGAAAGCGAAATGCAGGAGTTTTGCAGGAGATTTTGCAGGCGATTTTGCAGGAGGTTTTTCAGCAGTTCAAACAACTAGAAACACCCCCCCCCCAAAAAAAAAAAATCTGTATTAAAATGGTTTCAAAATTGAAAAGGACTAAAAAAATGATACTTTTTAAATTTTGAGAATAAAATTAATGAAGTACAAATGAAAATAATTTTGCAGACTTCCTCAAAAGTTTATCGTACAATGCTTTAAGAAAAGCGCGACATTCATCAAGAAATTTCATTTTCTTCAACGGGGAAAATTTGGATACAATTGTTTTGGCTCCAAATCCGACGTTAACCTTCTCTGGTGGTAAAAGGTTCTTTTTAGTACAGTAAAAGTCGCTTATTATAATGTCTGATAGTGGCATAAGTCGCTTAATGTCTTAAAAATGAGCAAGTCCCGTCCTCCCGTATACAAATACATTGTAAATCTGCCGGTTATTGGAATGGGCAAGTCGCTTATTGTAATGAAGTACGACTATAATTTTCATGAAAAAACATGAGTTACTTGGCACTTTTTCTTTCACATGTTATCATTTCTTTGCTTCTCGCTGGTCAGTCTGTGTCTTGTTACAAAACTGTGAGCAACCGTGTAACTATGTCGACTAAATCTACAAGCAATAAATGTCGTCGTGATCTTAGTGTCGCCGAGAAAGCTGAAATTTTACGCGAATATGATGCATTGCCTAAAACAGTGACGCAGAGTGAAGCGGCCATCAAGCTCCGTATTTCACAACCCTTTTTGTCGAAGTTGCTGAAGAAACGAGATAGCATCCAGGAAGCAATTGCCAAGAATGAAAACAGCAGCCGAAAAAGAAAAAGAACAGGAAAAGATGGTGATGTCGAAGAGGCTTTGTTACAGTGGTTCAATCATGTTCGTGAAGCTGATGGGCGGGTTAATGATCCTTTAATGCGCGAAAAAGCCGAGGAGTTAGCAAAAAAAAATGGGAAAATCAGATATAAGAATTTTTGACATCATAAAATCATGTTCAGAATTTTTCCTGTCGTTTTGTGGAATACGCCGCTTTATGTCATAAAATCCTCTTTGCCCAACGTCATTATAATACGCGACTTTTACTGTATCTTCAAAACTATATGTGCCTTTGGAGAGAAATCTGGTACCGATGTTTCGAAGAATAGTTCTAAGATCTTCATAAAGAAAGGGTATCAATTGGCTCATCGCTCTGGTATTATATCAAAAAATGGTACAAGTCATCACACACTGAAGACATAAAATGTAATTTTGCTTCCAAAAACTCCTTTTTCAAAGCTTCAGTCACATAAGTGTAATTGTGTGTTTTAGAAGGTTTATTTTTGACGCCCTCAACATACTTCTTGACATGAGGTAGTATATTCAATGCTCTCTGTAATACCTTTCCATTTTCCAGTCATCGAACAGAGAAACATTTTAATGTAAATAACGAAGATTTGGAATAATATTTAAAATCCGCGCGTCTAGTAGGGAAGTCTTTGAAGAGGTAATACAGACTTCGTAACAACCGATGAATATTCCAGTTGCTGCTATCGTGAGCAGTTTTATACTCGTTATGGACGATATGCAAGGTACAGGTACCCAAATTCAACATTTTGTTCATACCATTCTCTTCCATGTATTTCAACAGATCTGAATGTAATAATTTCAAATTAACGTTGGGGCCATCCATCGCCACTTGCAAAACGTTAGATAAATTCAACTTCAAATCTTTTAATGCATTTGTAATTGCTTTGAACAGTCCATCAGAAGTACATCGTTCTGGGAAAATGGAAGCTAAATAACGAGTTGATACCTCCTGTTTACTAGAATCCCAATAATGTACGATCATATCCATTTGGGCGCTTTGGCAAACTTTATTGAGATAGTGTTTGCGTTTTGAACTTCGTCTAGTAAGATCTGTCTGAAGTAAGGCCCAAGACCATATGTAATACAGTAGGCAATCTTATCTTTTTTTAAACTCATTTGCTAAAAAGTGCGTCAATTTTTCCACTTACGTTAGATACAGAATTGACATAGACGCAATATTTGCACCAGTACCAGTCAACGTATCAGCACTCCTACAAACGATACGCGTTAGGCAGCGCAACATACCTGCCACCTAGTTCAAAAACATGTTAATGCTAGCGCTAGTAATGGCACATTGCGGATTGATCAGTTTATGCAAACAACTGGTGGTGCAAACAACCATTTTTTTCATGAGAAAAGAAAAATTTTAATTCACTTTTTTTTCATTTCTCTGTGAAAATTGCAAGTTTGTAATACATATTTTATGGTGCAGTAAAGTACGATTTTTGCAGGAGGTTTGAGTGAAATGCAGGAGGTTTGCAGGAGATTTTGTGAAATGCAGGAGCATTTGAGCAAATGCAGGAGTTTTGCAGGAGATGCAGGAGATGCAGGAGGTGTTAGACACCTTGTTATATTTCTTCGGTACAAATACATATAACTGTAATACATCTAGCGTGGCTGTCCAATAAAGGCAATTGTGACTGCAACTCTTCAGAACTAATGAAACCCAACTATTAATGCTCAAAATCCTATTCGTGTAGGTTATTATGCCCCTCAGAGCTCATTAGAGGTCAATCAACTCCTCAGAACCAACAAAATCCAGCTACTAACGGTAAAAACCCCATTTCTGTACGGTATTAATATATGCATCGGGAGACGAAAATACCTGAACCCTCTTCGATAAAAATTTTCACGCTTTTTAAATTCACCTGTAATTAGTTTTAATAAATTTCAACTGAATAAACTGTGTACAAGTAAGTGAGACAATTACCTGGAAAGTGTCTTACACAGTGGGCTCTTCAACAGAGAATTCTGGGAGCACCTTTATAAGTACGGCGGAGGGTTATCATTTCTTCCTCCCATACTCATTCATAAACTTAGGTGGCACAAACGCAAACAACGCTGCTGAACATAAACGGAGGGCAAAGATAAAAATTATCTTTAGATCGATGCTAAACAGAAGAAATTGTCTAACAATGAGGACCCTCCTGTACAGATACAGGGAGGGGCTGAAGGCAAAACGAAATTAATCCAACCAAACAACTGAGATTATTTTTGGATTAAAATCCAAAAAGGGTACTAGCATTTCTTTAGCCGTTTCCCCTTCAAAGGAGGGAGCATAAACCAAAAAATATTAGAACAAAACTAAACATAAAGGAAGACCACTGAAACTATCTAGGAGCCAAATGCCGAAGCGGTAAGTGGACGAGGGAATACTGCTTCCTACAAGAGCCAAGGAATCAAAGTTAAATGTGAACCCTTGTGCAACGTTGCCAGATTTAGCCTTACAGTTGGTAAGCTGAAGGTGAATTTAGTCGTTTTCAAGGTCATGTTTCAATAAAAAATAAGAGCGAGAAAGGCTTGTCTAACATAGATGCGGAGCTCATCTCAATGCGTGTGTACAGTTTGGTGTATTGAATAAAATGAGACTGTTGGCCAATTCAATTGTCAACTTGAACACCTATCTTTTGAAATTATTCTAATATGTCACGGTTTTTCTTTCTGTTTCAGGTGAGTTAAATTGATTTGTTGAGTTTTTTGCACTCTTTCGCGGAAGGCGAGTAAGTTTCCAGTGATAGTTTATTTGATTTTATAATCTATGACCAAGGACAGATTGATTGTATAAATCACAAGGAAAATGTCCGATGATCGATCCAATTCACAGATGGATCAGTGCATTCGGGAGTTTTGGGTCGTTGCAATGGCTGTAAGGGAGAATGGAGGTAAAAAAGACATGGTACAGGGGTAGTGAAGTTGAAAAGTTGGGCTGATGTATTGGCGTATATTGGTAGCTTTTTTGACCTCGACTCATCCCTGACCACGATGAAATGATTGCAAACATTATCTGACATTTGTTAATAGAATTTTTTAAATTAAAAAGTTAATTAATAACGTGCACAAGTTTCTCTGTTGGTCAGAGAGTAGCACCACATTATGTGTCCCAGAATTCCGATGGCGGGTTACAAACAATGAGCATTAGGATGCAGCAAGTTTTTGTACTGTTACACCTAGAAAAAAAAAAAAGGTCTTAGTCTTACTTCGGGCGGAGATCGCCCAATTCCCCCTCCCCCCGCTTTATGGGCTTGTTTTCCATAAATAAAAAAGCTCTTAACGAATGTTTTAATTTTGTTTCTCATATCTTTCAAAGCGACTTTTCACAATTTACTGAACAAATTTTCAATTTCCCTCATTTTTCACGGGTGGGGGGATTATACTTTGTACCTCCTTTCCAAAATTGTTTAGGGATACCCTGAGCCTCTGTACCAACGTATTGACATGACTAGTAGCTAATATTCCTGTTGCATTAATGTATAAATGACAGACCAAAACAACTTGCAGAATCATAGTACACTATACTGTATTACTGCATAATATCATCAGGTCAGAGTTTGGAAGCAATTCCAATTTTTCTCGAAAATGAGATTTTGGTATCACTGGATAGATAATTTCATGCTGCATCGAATAAAACATTGTATTCAGTGCTGCTTTCAATGTTCTTTTTTAATATCTTATTATCAGTTCCAATTTTGCCAGCAATGCCCTCTTGATGTGAAACTTCGTTTTCCTTCTGTAGAACAATTAAATATTTAAGATTTTCCTCCAAATCGCACTGACCTGACAATATATAACAACTGTCAGTTTCGTCAAATAAACTGGATGACGGTTTCTTGAAGCAATGTAATTATCTATAAAATTTCCGAATATTTGTTTTAAGAAAATGTTGAAATTTTGAATAAATTCAAATAAAATAGAAATACTATAGACTCATTCAGAAAACTGTGCCCGTGACAGGATTGCGAAAAGAAATATGTAAATAAGTTACGTATTATCAAAGCTTATGTGTCTTACAGGGCCGGCACCAGAATTCTTTTATGGGAGTGCATTTCATGGTGTTGACCCTTATAAGTGATAAAAAAAACACTTATTTGCGAGCAAAATGCTTTCAATTTTGTGAAAAATGTTTGTAGAAAAACTACCTATATTTGGACGGTTATGGAGGGATTAACCCTCAAATTCCACCCTTACAACCGAAAATGGTAATAAAACTATGATGGAAATAAGACACAGGGGATCCTAAAATTCCAGAAGTGATCAAACAAAAGAAGAATATAGTATTTTCAGGGTACTAGTTTACTTGAAAATTGCAGAGTTCCTGACAATGAAGTAAACGCCATTCTCTTCGCCCTAGACATGACACTCTCAGTATGATCGTGAAAGGTCAACTCTCTGTCCAAAAGGATGTCCAACTCTCTGACCTTATCTGATCTAGTTAGTTTCTTCCCCATTATGGCGTACTCATATTTGGTGTATTGCTTTTTCCAGGTGAGAGTGGTATAAGTGCATTTCCTAACATTTAACGACAACCTATTTTGAATACTCCAGCACGCGAGTCTATCTAAATCTCTTTGCAGGCTTTTAATATCTGCATGGTGTTCTATTGAACGGTATATTTTTACATTGTCAGCATACATCAGTATTTCCTAGTCTTGGATCACTAACAGCAAGCCGTTTACAAATAATAGGAACACCAAGGGACCAAGATTTGAGCCCTGCGGCACTCCAGATGGGCATGCAAATTTCTCCGATGTAAGACCCCTGTAAGAAACATACTGTACCCTATCTGTAAGATATGACCAAAAGTCACACAGGTTATCAGAGAATCCTAAGTCGTTTTTTCTTCAGAATCTTATGATTTACAGAATCGAAAGCTTTTGAAAATAAGTATAAATAACGTCTACTGGTACCTACTCCTTTGTCAGTTTATTAAATTCGTGTTTATCGATCTTCCCCCACAAAACCATGCTGGCTAGATGATATATGGCATTTTAATTTGTGGTATAGATGGTTGTAAATGATCATTTCGAAAATTTTCGCAGGCATTGGAATTACGGATAAGACACTGTTCGATAAACTGAGGTTACAC
This sequence comes from Acanthococcus lagerstroemiae, assembly GCA_031841125.1. Classification (NCBI taxonomy): domain Eukaryota; kingdom Metazoa; phylum Arthropoda; class Insecta; order Hemiptera; family Eriococcidae; genus Acanthococcus; species Acanthococcus lagerstroemiae. The sequence goes on from CM063112.1 coordinate 39,951,380, forward strand.
AAATAGGTTAGGGGTTCTATCAGAAATCCTCCTATCCCCTTATAAACGTATGAAGGGACATTATCCAGGCGTAGGGAGTGTTTTACTTTTAATTGTGAGATTACCATCTTTACGTCTTTTGGCAAAATACGGGTAATGGAGATTGGGGCGCAAATGGGGGGGGGGATATGATGCAATTTTGTCTGGGGACACTGCATCTTTCAGTACGTATACAGAATGAAAAAATTCAGCGAATGCTGAGGTCATTTCATCCCCCTCTCTCATTATTTCCTTCATATCCTTGAGGAAATCGGAACTCCCAGTTCCCAGTTTCGGACTTTTTCTTATTGATCACTTTCCAAAAGTCTCGAGGGTTTTATCGTAATTGTTCTCCAAGTCAGTACTGTATCTGATTTCAGCCTCTTTAATCATTTTTTTCGTCTCTCTCCTGAGATCCTGAGACCTGCTCAAATAGGTATTTATGCCAGGTTTCCTATACATTTGTCTTGCGTGTTCTTTATGTTTTAGCTTACAAATTATTTTTTTATTGAACCACGGAGGGTATTTCGTCATTGGGATACATATTCAAAGGAAAGTACAGCAATAGAGCAAAGATACAGGCCTTAATAGCTGCGTATTCCCAACATTAGCATACGGTTGCCAAACGTACTCACAAAAAAGATAAGCAGGAGGATAGAGACAACCCAAAATGCGATAGAAAGATCGATACTGAAGATAAAATTAAGAGATAAAGTAAAATTAATGGTAATTGAAAGGAAGCTCAAGGAAAATGTGGACTTTTTGAAATCAGTGAAAAGACTGAAATGGGACTGGGCTGGGCTTGTGGCGAGGACGGGATGCAAAAGATGGGCAGCAAAAGTAACAAACTGGATAGCATATAGAAAGAGAAGAAAGGGAAGGCAGAGATCATGGTGGGGGGAGAGAGGATATCGAAAGCATGTTGGAAAACAAATTTTATTATAAAGTGGCATACGACCGGCTTGAATTGGCCATATTGAGGGAGGCCTATGCCCAATATAAGGGGCCAACTAATTAATTAAATAAATATAATATAAAACATATTATATGTATAATAAAAGTTAATTGAATTGAACTGAATAGTATGAATGTGAGACCTGGACAATAGGAACACAAGAAAAAAGAAGGACAGAAGCTTTCAAAATGTAGTTTTATCGGAAAATGTTGAAAATCCAATGGATAGAAAAGATTATGAATGAGGATGTATTGAGGCGAATAAGAAAAAATAGTATATTACACACCAAAAGTCAAAAGTGCGTGTGTATATGGCGAAGGAAAGTTTGCGAACGAGCGTAGCGAGTGAGCAATTCCCGAGTCATGTAAACTCACTTTTGGCTCTTGTTGTGGAAGATATTTTTCATAATACTTGATCAGAAGCGGCAATGTTTTTCGCGGACATGGTCCGTATTTTTTGTTTGTTTGTAATTTATTTTTATTTAAACTATAGACAGGTGATTTTTGTGTGCGTAATTAATTCAAAAATTTAATTTGCTCAGTTAATTACTACAAAGCACAGTATCACAGTCTTGTCTTCAGTTTGTTCACGTGCACAAACAGCATACACAGGTAGTGGCCAGCAAAAACGTAACGACGGTTAACACCAAATGGTAACAGCTGTACTATGTCGTGAATATTTAAATGCGTTCTTAAGTCGTTATTTTGTAATTCGCTCCGTGGCCGAGTGGTTAGAGACGATCGCTACATTTCAGTCAAATGTTTCAATGAACGCGGGTTCAATTCCCAAAACGAAATTACTGGCCAGCAATTTTTTCATGTAAAAACGCTTTACATCGAGGGACGTTTACTTTACATGCAGGTTTCGTTAGCACTCGATACATGAATGATAGGCGCTTCTTGTTGTCCATAAAACACCAACGTAAACATTGCCTTTCTGATCAAGTAGTACAAAAAAGAAATATTTGGAATATAATTGTAAAGAGAGAAGTTAAACTGATAGGTCTTAATGTCAGACATCTAGGGATATTGTTATTATCCTGCTACAGGGAATTCGGACTGGGCAAACAACAACAACAGTAACAGAACTAAACCTAACTGATAAGCTAACAGTGATGGTTACTTTGACTCTCATAAGAAAAACATACGGAGCAAAGATCTTTACGTTACTACCTGAGAGTAAGAAATTTCTTAGAAACCAAAGGTATACATTTTTAATCCAGGTTTTTAGCATTTTCTAATAAACTTCTGGTTACCAACAAATTTCTTATTCTCAGGTAGTAACATAACGATCTTTGCTCCGGGTGTTTTTCTTATGGGAGTCAAAACGTTCGTTGGCTAAAAGTTGGGTATTTTTGCTAAAAGTAACCAAGAACAGTAACCCACTGTGTGACGTCAGATCACCGTTCGCTTATTAGAAAATACCTATTTGACGCTAGCGCTTCTACAAATTACACAGTCCCAATGGTCGAGGGAAAGAACTGGAAAGGAAGGCAAAGTACGAGCCATGAGGAACAGATAATGAAAGATTTATTTATTATTATTAATACAGCTTCTTTGGACGTTTGTACATTTATGAATGCATCTTACTCAGGGTCACCTCCGTCTATTCCGCCCAGCGTTGGGCATAAGACTCCGTCACCAATTTCCACCTTTTCCCGTTTTGGGCTACCCCCATCCACTGAGGATCTACTGTTCTCAGAATCGCACCGACCCACCTGCTTGCTGCTACAAAGCGTGAATTCTTCTCAGAAATGAAAAGATTAGTACAGGGGAGAGAAAAGTGGATAGACGGAACCTTAGCGGCCGAGAGACTAAGGAATATCATCATCATTAATTTGCGCGTAGACACATTTGGCTTCCTTTGTCGCCCCGATCGGGTGGATTTTCCGCCCTTCCCGGCCCTATCGGCGCAAATCAAAATTTTCACCGACCACCCCGCAATTCCTGGGTGTTTCGCGATTGGTAAAATCGTTCATAATATTCGTGTACGATTTCTAATTTGCTCTGCATCGCGTGCGTCGAAATATTAAGCGTTATAACGACTCCCCGGCGCTGCGGCGCAGAACTCGATATTTAAAATGTGTTTCGGGGGTCTTCAAGCTAACCACATCGAAAAGCGTATTCGTACATCATGCGATGTAACAATGAATTTTCCAGACTAGAAATCGACAATAAAGATAATAACATCGCTGTTCGGGTTTTCGAGAAAAAAAAAAAAAATCCATTTGGGTTGCAACCGAAGTTTTACACATCTGCCTCGTAGAAAAGTTTTTAACTAATTTTAATTTATGAACGCGTTAAGAACGGTGCAGACGAATTTAATTATGGTAAAAGGGACTTCGTGTCGGGCTAGTAGTCGAGATTCGCCGAGATTATATGCGAAATTTATAACACGAGCCCGCTGGATTTTGTGTACAAATTTCGAGCATACGCGGTGGCATCCGCAGGCATTTGGATTCGGCGAATTTAGGCAATTTTAACGAGACGAAGGCGTACGCAGCTCCGGCCATTTCTCGATTATTTCGAGAGAAATGGAAAGTCGAGGCTAGGGAACAGTACAGATGTAAAAATTTTTCACTCTACGCCCCGGCTCCCGGGGATTAATAAGCACACGGTTTTTTCTCATCAGGTCTCCGAAACTCGACGTCGTAAATATTTCGCATACTGCGAATAAATTATACCTATACCTCTAGCTCACAATTATTTTCAATATTCCCGTTAGCCGTTCGAGTGGTTGTATATATTATTTGTAAATGAAGTAGTTTAACGAGAATAATCCAGAGATATAGGATAATAGAAGAGAAAAAAGAGAGAGAAAAAAAAACATTAAGGCTGTTTTAAAAATTAATAAACGTTCATCGACTTGGTATAAAGCGAATAGGATAGAAAGACGAAGAAACTTGAAAAAGTGGTCGTACGAGTTTGGGTATGATGAAACTTCAGTCTGAAGAGGGAAACGTATAACGGTACCCAAGGTGAATGATCCGGCTTCTCGACATGAACAGCCAGAGAGTCTTCTAAGTAACATTGTAATACATAAACATTCCGGGTATTAACGTATCTAGCGTCATGGTATTTGGCGTAAAAAAGTACACGAATTTCGCCCATCCGATGGTTATATAATTATCAGAAATTATTTACGAGAAGGGGCGGAGTGGGACCAGGCAGGCCACCGGGAAAATCAGTTTCGCCGGCTACCCCGTAACAATCGCAGGCCAATACCCATTCCACTCCCTCTCCATGTGAGAAAGTTGAAGACAACATTCTTCATCTTGATCGTCATTTTTTCATTTTTCCTTTTATTTGCTCCCGTCTGGTTTTTACCTTCGCCCCCCCCCCATCACAAAAAAAAAGTTTAAAAAATATAATTTATCATTTTTTAAAACATTTGCAATTTTTTCTGAAAATTAGTATTAGTCGGCGAAATTTTATTGACTCAGCATAAGAGGTGGACATTTTTGAGAAAACAACTTCTACATTTTCTATACGAAAGTGTCGATTTGGGGGGGACTGTGTTTTCTGGTAATTTCATTTTTGTGTCCTTTGTGGATGATTGGGAGTCAAAAGTCAAAGTTTGTTCTCATAAAATGAGGGATACGTTAACTGTGCCAAATTGAGATCAAATTTTCAGGACATTACCATTACCAAAGTTCATGAAGTGGAATAATAGTCAGCTCAGTACTGCTAGCGGGCACTTCAACTTCGAATATGCTCAAAAACTAAGAGGTTCTGGGAAATAGCGTAAACAGAAAAATTTTGAAAGGGACGGGGATAATTTACAAAAAAAAAAAAAAATGTATAGTTGAGAATACAGTTGCGAGCGGAGTGACTGATTTTTTTGTAATGATCTGAGCCGTAAGAGTTAGTAATTTTCAACTTTTTCCCAGCTTGAAAGAAAGGGGATTCATTCCCACACTTCTTTAATAATCTTTCAGATGTATTTTACTCGTCAAGAGTCTTCCAAGAAATTTTTTCGGATTTGTTTAAGATTATTATTCCTGATTCTACAAAGACGTTCTTAAGACTCTTCCAAACTTCTACTACACCCTTTAAGACTCGTCAAAAAATAAGCAAAAAAGTGGGTATTTTTTAGTAATTTTTCCTCAGATCGGAGGGGTGGTGTGGCAGATATATCCTCATATTTTTGACATGGATATTCTATTGGCTGGCCCTCCCATCCTATTTCCGACCGACCCCGATTCTGACCGAACAGGCCCGTAGCCAGAGGGGTGCTAGGGGATGCTGAGCACTGAGCACTCCCTAGCTCTCGCCGGAGCCCCGTGGCAAAATTTCGTGAATAAAAATAACGAATTCCTTATATATTTTTCTCGCTATTTTTGTTCAAAACTTTTCTTTCCACTACATTTTAATGTTTGTAAACTTGGCAGCACTGATTTGGCTTTGGAAGATAGACGAATCGTGTGTTTGTCATTGCGACGTGTCACAAGAAAAGGGCCCGAGTGTCCATCCAGCCATTTCAGACACACAGGCCTTTTTCTTATGTCACATTACAATTCATAAACACGGAGGTAGGCTCGCGATGCAGTTCACATTGAATATCGATGGCTAAATGCCTGAATGGCTGTTTGAGAACTGATAATTTGATGAGTCCTCAAAAATAGATTTGCTTACTTCCAAAAGTTTGAAAATTTGATTGTTGTGTTAATCTTTTTTCACGCAATGTATTCTTTTTTTCCCCAATGGAGAGGTATCCAGCAGCGGAAAGGTAGGTGGGAAAGTTTATGTGCTTGTGGGAGACGGAGAGGGCCAAAATTCGACTCTGGGGGACGTGGTGAGAGTTACGAAGGAAGGCGAGGGAGGGGCATGAGAAGAGGTGGTCCATGGTGAGAGGGTCTTCATCTTCACAGTGTGGGCAGTTGAGGGGATACAGGTTAGTGAGTATGTGTGAGGCGTGTAGGTCCGATCCTTAGGCGGGTGATGATAACTTCCTCGCGGCGTGAGCAACATTGGGACGTTGACCAGGGGACAGATGTAAGCTTGATTTGTGCGAGTTTGTTGTGCCGAGAGGCTAGATGCCGCCACTCTTTGAACCACTTATGCAAAAAGGTCTGGCGAATGGCGGAAGTGAGATCTGTTGAGATAAGGAGGTGACGAGTGATATATAGAGGAGCTGTATAGCTCGCTGTGCTGCTTGATCAATCGCCTCATTTCCTGGGATACTAATATGGCTTGGGATCCAGATGAGTGAAATGCTTTCGGTGGTTAATTTCATCCATATCACCAAATTCTCCTTCTATTAATTTCTTATGTTCACGACAGGACTGCAAATTTAAAAAATCAACTATCCCATAATTACGAGTATGTACCTCAATGTCTCAACTTTTCCAAGATTTTCCAACTACGGGCTACAGATTTTCCATCTGAAACAACTGTCCAAAGGCGCCTATCTCCATTTTTCTTCGGTACTCTCGGTTCTAACTACTGACTTTAATATTCTGTTTCAGCTGGTCGTTTCTGTTGAGCGCGAAAGTTGAAAACTTTACACGTATATTTCAGAAACGACAGAGCCTCGTCACTCGAATTCCTCGTAACTATGTCGTACGATTAATACGAATACACCTAAAGATAAACTAAATGCTGACAAAAGTAGCCTAAATAGAACGACGCCAGCATGAAACGTCAAATGTAAATTTAACTGATTTCCTCTATAGAAATCATAAATTATATTTCATACAGCCTATCTAGATTCTATATTATGACGTCAACGCGAAAATCTATGGAAAATCAGTCACTACAAGGAATATGTTTAAATGACCAATAACCTTTGAAAGTTCGTAATTTTTTTTAAATTGTAAGTTTGTCCTTTCGTTGCGGATGTCGATCATTACCATTGATCAATAATGAGGCTTCAGATGGAAAATATGACGAGCCGCAGATAATGCCAGAAATGGGTGCAAAAATATCAATAAATTATAACGGCCTCCGAGTCAATGATTCTTTAATAACTTCAAGTGGTTATCGTTAGAGTCAGTTACGTATTATCAGAAGGCAACGAAAAATTATTGCTTCGAATTCTCCAGAAAATTGAATATTCTCACACATTTTAGTTTAAGAAAACATCTATCTAGGTGCTTTCAAATCGATCATTCATTTCCGAGAAGTGATGTATAATTCAAGCGAGAACTTTTTCTCTCGCTCTTCTTTTTTCTTTCTCAAGTTACATCGCCGAGCAATAAATACCGTATCACGAGGTTTATAAGTGAGGGATATTAGCCACGGGCAAATGAAACAATCAATACCTACATCGGTAACAATAAATTCAATTACCCTTTTCAATAAATATAACGATAGTATCTACGTACCCATGGAGTAGACTGATTGGTGTTCCTCATTCATGCCAGTCGTATCCGACTTCTTCGATTATAAAGCTATAATGATTTCCAAACCCATTTCATGAATATTTCGTGAGGAAAGTCGCGCTGAAAATCGCAGAATATTTCGTTTCCCTTTCGGTTTCCGTCGGTTCCCTGAAATCAAAATTCCACCAATGATATTGCAGCATCATTTTATCATTTACAAGATGATTTCCTCAAGCTAAGCCAGATTTACACGAAGAGCCAAACGGACCATGGCTTTGAAGCGCTTGGCTTGAATGAGGAGCCAGGAAAATGAAACAAAAGTAAAAAAATAAAATAAAAGGAAGTAAAGAAAGAAAAGAGTCCGATTTTGCTGAAAAAATCAAGCTGAACATTTTGTGTGTGTGTGGGGGGGGGGGAGGGGGCAATCAATCATTGGTTCTGGTTCGGATCTGTATTTGGGATAGGTTTTCGATTCTATTCTTGGTACATTTCTATCAAAAATATAATAATGTATGTCATTTTCGGTCATTATTGATCATATATTTGGTTACGGTTAGTTTTGGATAAATTTAATCATACGAGTAATTAGTCGTTTGTAGTCATTGGTGACTGTTTGGATTTTTACCCAGACTTCATCATATTTCATCGGACTTGGTTGTTCTCGATCATGGTCGTTATCGATCATATTTGGTTAAGGTGGGTTTTGAAAAAAATTTAATCATAATCAGTCGTTTTTTGTCATTGGCAACTGTTTGGATTTTTAACCAGACTTCGTCATACGTATTTCATCGGACTTGATTGTTTTCAATCATGTTTTTATCCCCCCCCCCCAATCAACTGCAATCAAATTTAGGTTGTTCTTTGGTCGTATTCGCATATTCGAATGGAGGGTGCGCTGCAGGTGGTAAAAATTGGAAACTGGATGAAAAGATGATGATGGAATACTGATTATAGCTATAAGTATTGAGGTTTTATCCACTTCTAGATATTTTCTGCTAGTTTCATGAATTTAGTGAATTAGAATTTATTGTATTCGTGTTGTAAAATTTACCTAATAAATCATGGCAGTATAAACTTCATCTGAATTAGGGTGAAATACTGTCCAACACGTTGGAGGAGCATTGATATGCACTACTTGGTTTCATTTACGTATCATCTCCATTTTTCGTTGTAGAATTTTAATTTCATGTAATATCGAACATATAAAGGCAAAATCTTGACAAATTACATCCATAGCTGTATTAAATATATTACTGATAAGTTACGTATTCATATTTTCGTCCAGCGACTATAGCGCTTCTAGCGGAGTTAGAAATATGCGAAACTGGAACGGATATTGTGAATGTTGGCTAATATTGGTCACACACGGTCGGATTTATTCACTTGTGGTCGTTCTCGTCACTGTCATTTTTTGGTATTCAACAAATTTTTTTTTGGCAGTAGTGGATTTAAGAGAAACGGACAGGGTCCGTTCATTACCAAATCCGCCATTGCTGTTTAGTGAGTTCAAGTCACATTTGAAAAAATTGGATCAGATTTGATCGTTCCTGATCGCATTTGATTTTTTGGACAGATTCAGCTGTTTTTGGTCAGTTTGGTCATATTTGATCAACTTTTTTTAGAATTGGCCAATTTTGGTATTTTGCATACTTTTTGGTCATATTTGGTTTCAATTAAACTTGGTCAGCTACAGCTAACTTCGGACGGATTTGATATTTTTGGTCAGGGATAGGTAAGATCATGAATCCAAGACAGGGACGTACCGAAGAATTTTCCCTGAAGGGGGGGGGGGGAGGAGGGGTAAAAATTGTGAAAGTCCCAACTGACTCAACTTAGAACTCTCAAGTATAAATTGAATTTTTTAAACTGACACTCAACTCAAAATTCCCAAGTATCAAAGCATGTGACGTCCGAAAGTTTCAAAAATGGGTTCGCCGGACGAGCGTCGGTTAGTCCACGCGCTCGTCCGGTCGAGCACCGAGAAGCGGGCTATCAGGGCGGAGAAGGGAGGTTTCATACCTACGAACCACTCTACACCGAACATCTCGTTATTCGGTTTCGTGACGTTAACTGGCCGCGTCGCATGAATCGGATCACTGCTCGGAGGACGCATTCGATACCTTTTTCCAAAATGTAACAACGAGAGGTCGGTGTGAGTGGAGTGGCCTGATATTTATTCGGTTGGAAACTCCTTCATCCCCGAGGAGACGTCGTTGGCGATCAATGCCAGCAGCCGAAGGCATTCTGTATATATCGTAAGTACGCTATCGCTCCAATTATACTCGTTTTTCACCGCATCTCCACTGAGTTATTGTTGTTGTGGTTATCTGCAAGAGTGCAGAGGGCTCAAACCGTAAAAGAACCTGCATGACCCTTCTAGTTTTCTAAGGGGAAGGCGTGGGGTCAAAACGCAAAAGTTTCGCACGCCACAGAAAACTTGGCGACCGTGACGAGGACGCGGGGCGGAAGCCCTTCCTCTTGTATAACCATATGGTTTGCAGAGGAGAACATCAGAGGTCGCGCTTCATCGTTCACCCAGTAATACGTGAGGCGATTCCGGATGTCCACCCAGTTATGCTCCGGGATCATTTGAAGGCCACTTTAGGGACCAGGTGCTTCACGCGTGCGTGGACGCTTGGGGTGAACGTGTTTCGGGCTTTCGGAGGGGTCCGAGGCACTGTCGACCTTTGGGGTAGATTGAGGAAAACCCCCAGGCTTCCACCTTACTGACAAAAAGGAGGCCACCTTGATGCTGGCATAGTAAATCGCCGGCCACCCGAAGCAGTGTATAGCGCTACCACTGTCTTCATTTGATTACCTCTGTTGCGGACTTAGGTCCAAGAGTACTCATGGCGTACTTTATTAGCCATGTGCGAGGAGTTTCAGTGGGTTACATCGTCCACTGTTGAGGTGTTTCAGTGGGTTACATCGTCCACTTTTGAGGAGTTTTAGTGGGTTACATCGTCCACTGTTGAGGAGTTATGGCAAACCACATCTGTCATGAGAAGGGCTTAGCCCGTGAAGGAGTTTTGGCGTGTTTACATCCGCCGTGAAGTAGGGCGCTGCCCGGAGAATTAATTAATCTTTAAATTACAAATCGTTGATCCAAAATCCAAGTTACAGGAACAGGCATCAGGAGGATGTCTGTCATCGTTTTAGTCTGTTCTTATCACAGGTACTCGAATCACGTAAATCAGTAAAAGAAATACGAACTCGAGTTAGCACTGTCTGTTATTCGTACAGTGAAATTGTGGAGGCGTGGTCTGACACAAATTACGAATTATGAATCGCACCGCGACTTAAATTAATTAGGTGTAGGTCGCTTTTCAAAGGTGTCATCATGCGCGAATTTATTAGAAAGAGAAACCGCCTCCAAAGTTCGAATTAGGTGTTGGAGGACGCCACGTGTTACGTATACGTCCTTCGCAAGCGAGAACGTTAGGATGTACAAGCCGAATTAGCCCAGCATCCGCAGCCTTCTACGAAGTGGTCGCTTGCCAATTCATCAACACCTAGGTACCAACTTGACACGTGTCTATAGTCAAGAGTGCAGGTTGACTTTACGTAATGTCTCGCTTCATAGCCACACGCGCGTTGAGAACCCCTGACAAGTACAGAAATACGCTTTTGAAAATCATAAGACTAGAAATCATCCAAGTTTTCCGAAAATCAAGGTCAAGTCCAGATTTCGAATTAAATCCTTACGAAATTATATCCATCCGTTTTCTATGTAAGCCATGAACCTTTTTGTAACAAAATGCCTACTGACTATCCTGAAGCTTTTCCAGATAAATGTCACATGTCAATTGTCACCGAATTTCCGCCGCATTTTGTTAGCTCACTCCCTCTCCGATTCTAAAGTTCACTCCAGTACGAGTAGCCAACATAAGGAGTATTGTTGGTCGCATCAAGGCTGGGGGGGGGGGGAGCCAAGCAAGGACCCCTAGGTTCATAATGTGCTCTCGTAACATCGAGAAAAAAAAAGGTGATCGTAATTCTTTCCATGTGGTCGCTCTCAAGCCTATGTAGTTTGGGAACCATTCTGGTTGGATGCTCGTGTCTGCAACTACATACACAGTACATACGCATTTAACGAAAAACGTCCACGTTTAAGGGGTCGTTAAAATATTGAAAGATGTGTGCAGGCATTGAATTCGAGCCGCGTGTATAAGTAGATGCACAATGTTCAAGTTGGAACATTTGCAGCTCGAGCAAGCAAAAGTGTGCTCACAGATAAGAACGGTCAATTCGAAACATAGAATAGTGCGGGTCGTCTGCTCACACATACGCACATACACGAGAAATACAGTCTACAACTCATTGATTGCAGGTTAAGATCGAAAACGATGACCGTTAGATTTAGGCTCTTATCTGAGTACGACGTTCAGGTACATACATAAGAGCTTGTCCTATCATTCGCCTGCTAATAGATACACATTTGCACGCACACACAAAATTGTTGCCATTGTTGAGCTTCGAATTCAATCGTTGAAGCCCGAATATTCAAATGCGCTTATGTACAGTTCCGCTGAAATCAGATAAGGCGTGCTACCGACCGCATCGCAGCTCCAACCGTTGGTATTTAAGAAACTGAATTATTAAACTGACTATGTGTTGTATGCCTACTATGATCGGCTCGACATAAAACTTACGCTGCTAATAATCAAGTCTCGTGTTTAGTCGCCTACCCTTGCGATCTTCGAACTTATCTGTTTGGCGGTGTATTTCCTAACCTCTGTGGTCGCTATCTCATTCCTTAATTTTCGCAAACGTCTATTTGTTGTCCCATCGTTCTAAAAGCCAGGTACATATTGAACTCAGTCAAGAACGGTAATTACGTAATATTCACGAAATGACCAGCGAATAAGTCACTCAAGCAGGAATTGAGAGAAACAGTGGTCGCCGAAGCCGCAGTGCTGGCTGGTGGTCCACTCACCAGAGGTCAGAAAAGGCTGTTAGGTGTCGAACATCTTGAGGATGATGCATTGGAGGTCGAATTGGAACGCATTAGGGCCGAATTACGAGCGCGCGCTCAAGGTACTGGAAATCGTGTGGACGCTACCACTCGATCTTTAGGTTCAAATGTGTTTTCAAATTCAGATTCTGTGGTCGCTACCAATGAAGAGACGCCGCATCGGCCGCTACCGGTGCGAGCTGAAGAAAGTCTAGCCCCTGGCGCAGCGTCTATAGGTGAGCTTATCATAAGCCTAAGGTCTTTGTTGGATAGTCATCAACTTCAGGTTCGAAGTCATGAAAGGTTACTCGAGAACGTTTCAACTACCATGATGGATGTAGTTCGGCGAGTTTCGCAACTCGAGGGTAGGCAAGCAACTGATCCGATAGGTAGTGCCTACGCCGACTATTCTCGCACCAGTTCCCACCTCGCGCTAGTTCTACAATTCAGTCATTCCCACCAGCTTCAAACAGTGAGCCGAGTGGATTTAGGAGGCCGCCACCTCCGTCCCAAGGAACCCAAGTGATTTTCCCAGGGACTGAAAATCAACTGACTGTCGGCTCTGATAATCGGACTATGGCTCGCGGCAATTCAACTAGTATACTCGCGAGTGCTGCTTACCAAAGAGGCCGTTAGACAGGCTGCTAAATTGAAACCATATAGGGGAAATGAAGACGACCGCACTGCTTGTCAATTTTTGAGGTTGTTCGAATCTAAATACGGACTTATGACTGACGAGACTGCTAAGGCGGAGGCTTTCCGCGCTGCTATTGACGAACAGGGTTGCCCATGGATCCAGTCCACTATGGTGCTAAACGCTTCTTACCTCCGTTTGAAAGAGGTACTTTTGGACTTTCACTGGAATGAAGACATACGTGCAAATACCTACGCCCAGTTTAGGCAAACCCGTTATGATGTGAAACGAGACGGCTCATTTATAAAATTTGTGAACTACTGGTATGAGCGAGCATTGGATACAGGACTCGTCTCTGAGAGGTCGATTCTCGAGAATTTGAGGTCTAAGCTGCCAGTAGAGTATGCCGGTGCCCTGTCACCTGATAGTTTCCGTACTCGCGAACATTTGATCCGTGCTCTGAACTCAAGCGCTATGGAAGGCCGTGTAGAATGGTATAAGGACCAAATGTCGAAGATATATCAGTCTGAGTCCTTACCAGGCTCTGAAGGGAAAGAGCACTGAGCCGCCAGTCCGTTCCAGTCCACGTCTTAGGTTCATTAAGAAGTCACCACCTGCGAAAGCTGACCCAAGAGGTCATCTAGAAAGATGCTTAAGGTAAATGAGGCCGCAAATCCAGGGATGAACATTGTAAAACTACTCCAGAAGGGCGCTCCCTTCTGAAACTTTTTAAAAGGGCTTGCAGACGCCTACCTACAACAACATCTTGATGTTTTCAAAAAAAAAAAAAAAAAAAAAAAAAAAAGAGAAGAACGAGTTAGCTTACGCCGTTTCTCGTCTCAGATACTCCGGCTGGGAAACTAGCATATGAGGTCGCGATGCAGGTGCTGAAGTGGGCGCTCCCACCAAAAGCAATCGAACATCAGACTTAGACACAGCCCCGGTCGCCCCGGTGGTAGAAACCGTGTCAGGTCACTTCGCCGACAGAGGAGATCGCATCCGGAGATGCTCTGATCCTCATTACCGATGATCAATAGCGTAAACATGTTGCAGGAGGTCGCTTTATCCAGCAATAAGACATTCTTCATTGTAGCCGCATCATCTGTCGCCGCTAATGAAGTAAGTGTTGAGGTGGCCGCAGCCACACAAGACGAACAAGCGACAGGTGTGGACACAGCCCCGGTCGCCCCGGTTGTAGATGTTGTGTCCCGCCCTTGGGTCTCGCAACAAGAAGACGCCAAATTAGAGGACGTGGTGGTCCTCTCCACCAACGAGGAAGACCGCTCCAGCGTTTCGTAGAGGTTGGTGCTCCCAGCAAAGAGACCGCCTCGTCTGCGGTTCCACAGCTACCGCCGCACTCACCGTTGCAGCCAGAGAGAAATCAAAATCGAGCTCCGGTGGCACGCGTGATCACCGCAAGCGATGGGCTGCACCATGTCAGCCATTGTGAAGCATATTGATGCCCAAATGCCGCCAACCCTGTTCCACTTAACGCAAGTCCGGTATTGGGATCCTGACCATCTAGAGGTTTACGAGTTCCACGTGGACACGCACCGAGGCTCACCGGAACTACGCTTGCGAGAGGTCACCAATCGCTTAATCAAATATCAGCGACGAAAGCAGTCGATGTCAACCAACGTCCTGGAGGAAGGAGAGCCTGAAGCAGGCGCCAACCAGTGGGAGGACCACCTGCCGTGAGGAGGACGCTGATGAAGAGTATTTTCTTTACGTTTTACTTGCAGCATGTTTAGTTATTTTGTATTTTAACCAGTTGTTATGTTCCTTTACCGAGTTTTCTGTTTCGTTATTATGTTGTTTCTTAATTTTTTCTTATAGTTTTCTGTTTGTTATGTATACCTAGCTTTAGGAGGTCGCTGTAACGCCAATGAGGTCCGCTCGGGGGTGTCGTAGGGGAAGCCTCGCTTCGCCTTCATGATAGCCAGTGATCAGTTTACGAGCAGTGGGCTCTATTTGTGGACGCACTTTCGGGCGTCTAGATCCTTAGCCAAGCCTATGGACCTCTTTCGAGCTTCATAGGTTTGGGGGGGGGTGTGACGTCCGAAAGTTTCAAAAATGGGTTCGCCGGACGAGCGTCGGTTAGTCCACGCGCTCGTCCGGTCGAGCACCGAGAAGCGGGCTATCAGGGCGGAGAAGGGAGGTTTCATACCTACGAACCACTCTACACCGAACATCTCGTTATTCGGTTTCGTGACGTTAACTGGCCGCGTCGCATGAATCGGATCACTGCTCGGAGGACGCATTCGATACCTTTTTCCAAAATGTAACAACGAGAGGTCGGTGTGAGTGGAGTGGCCTGATATTTATTCGGTTGGAAACTCCTTCATCCCCGAGGAGACGTCGTTGGCGATCAATGCCAGCAGCCGAAGGCATTCTGTATATATCGTAAGTACGCTATCGCTCCAATTATACTCGTTTTTCACCGCATCTCCACTGAGTTATTGTTGTTGTGGTTATCTGCAAGAGTGCAGAGGGCTCAAACCGTAAAAGAACCTGCATGACCCTTCTAGTTTTCTAAGGGGAAGGCGTGGGGTCAAAACGCAAAAGTTTCGCACGCCACAAGCAAAATAAGAAAAACCTTTTGATTTGTTGGGTTTTCCCAATTTCTTAACTCAATTTCCAAGTACCTATCGAATCAAAAAAAAAAACCTCTTAACTTGTTGGATTTTCTCAACTCGCCTGACTAAGATGGTAAATCTTCCGAACTACTAAGTGAAAAATTCCTACGGGGGGGGGGGGGGGGGGTAAGTTGCCCCCTGCCCCCTATCGGTACGTCTCTGATCCAGGAGTCTAAGACCATAACCTGCAGTAATGACATTTATAAAAAAGGGATACGGGATGTGTCCTCCCCCTTCCCGAGTCAAGTCAAACGTACAATATTAGACCTCATCAACTGTCAACTAAGATTTCAAATTAGAGAGAACTTTCTCATTGTCAAGTTAAATTTGGGCAAAGTTTTGTAGATCTGCCATTATTTTCCGTTATTTTACCATAAAATTTTTGAATATCTCCGCCCAAGAAGAACTTTCCATTTACGTAGGGATGGGCAAGATCATGATTCTAGTGATCAATGATCATTTTCTGCAAATAAATTAAAGAACTGAAAAAGATTACGTTTAGATCATAAGATTATTTCGAAAAATTTTATAAATCAGAAAAATACCACGATCATTCATATCACGAACCTAATGACCTCTCGGTGATCTCAGATTATGATATTTTTGATTTGTTATGGTTTTTGTGATCTACAAATTAAATCATCGTGCCAAATCCTGATCTGCAGATCATTCAGGAACTAATAAAATCACAAACAGCATTTCCAAAAAAAACTTAAATTATGAAAAAGATCACGATTTTGTGATATTCTTGATTATCAGATCATAATGTTGCCCGGTTTTTGTGCTCGTATTGATCTTGGGATCATAATCTGTGATCATTAGAATTCAGAAAAAAATTACAATCATGCAAATTACGCATCTAATGATCTTTGATTCTGGATAATAACATATGGAGGAGGAGGGGTCTCCCCAAACATTTTAAAGTCCCCCCCCCCCTCCAAAAGAAAGTCATTTTGGTACGTCCTTGATCACTATCTTTTGGATCTACAGATCATATTATCTGGCCCATACTTGTTTTTGGGATCATTTTGGTCAAAGTTGGTTTAGTCCAATTTGACACGCCCTTTGGTTGTATCATACTAGTTCTGGTCTAATTTTTTTATTATTGCCTCTTTGCCTCCGCCGTTCTATTTCGATCATTTTTGATTGTTTTCTTTCTAGTTTCTTGTCATTTCTATTCCATTTTGATCAATTTTGATAAGTGTTGATTAGCACGTAATTTAGGTCGGTTGTGATCATTCGTGGTCACACGGTCATTTTTTGTTGTTTTTTCATTTAGTTTAGATATTTTTGGTTTGAGTTGATTTAAATGATTTTTGATAATACATGGTTCATTTAGGCTGTATTTGGTCCAAGCTTCAGTTTTGATAAACTAGTAAGATGTGGTCAGATTTTTTGTCAAATTTTATCGTTTACAATCATATTTAGTTCAACTTTCATTTCGATCAGTCTTTAGTCTTTAGCAGTTTTTGGTATCAAATGTTAATCGTTGGTTGTTCCTGAACTTTTAACTGGTTAATTTTGGTCAGATTTTGTCTCACATAGTCATTTTTATTAGTTTTTCACAGTTTTTAATCAACTTGAGTCCAAGTCGGATTTACATCAGAGGCCGAAAGAAGCATGTTTCCTTGAGGCGAGGTAAAATCATAAATTCACATATGGAAGATCATGATCTTTAAATCATCTGAAAAATTTACACAGATTATTTTTCATCTTAGATCTTGATATTTCCTGGCAAAAGTTCGTGATAATTTAGATCAAAACCCAAATGACTTTTTGATCTTGGATGAAATAATCTGTCTCATCCCCGGAGCCTCCGTCTGTAAAACTGAATTTCAAAATGAGAAAAAAGGAAAAACGAGGCGAGAAGGAAAGAAAGAAAACTGGGTTATACTTTTTACAGCGGGTATTTTTTTAATGATTGATGATCCTGAAGCGAATTTTACCTGGACTAGACTCTGTTCTCCAACTCGTAAATTCTGTGGGTAGAAACAGAACCCGAATTATTGCGACAAGACCAATTTGCAAAACTTTTCCTCCCTTAAACATGAGACCACACGGTAAACGCCGGAGGCATTTACAGCAGTTTACGAACTTTTACTTCGATCGTAAAAACGAATTCGATTTTCATTATTCAGGAGTAGCACAGCAGTCTCAGTCGGCTCGATAAAATTCCATTTCATCTAACTGATCTTTACGCCCACCGATACGTCACCAGAAAGCGAGGTAGAAGGGTACATTTAAAAAAGTCAAAAGCACACTGATTGCTATTTCGCAATTACACAAATTCGCGCGAACTTCAAGGCGGACACTCATAAAATACCAAGTTTCATGTTTTCACAAAATAAGCCCAGATTCCGCGCAATTTTCTATACCATACATTGTATACAGGGCAACAAACGAGCGAGCATCCGTTGAAAGTTTGTCAGTCAGCACTCGGCAGTCGTTTTTGTTATCCCTGTTATCTCACTATCAAGTTTTAAACATACGAAGCTTTTCACGATAATTTTCCTACCAGCCTGGAGCCACATGTGGTTTACAATTTCCAGAAAGAAGCGCAAATTCCTCTAGAGTAATAGTTATGCGTGAAATTTTCTTTCAGCAAGTAGGAGGGCTTAGAGTTCCATGATGAAAACACGTATTCATTTCCAAAAATTCTGAACGTTCTGGAGCACACTCCTTGCATACAGTTTTGTTAGTATTTAAAGGGTCAGGATAGCGAAACTGATGGGAGAAGGACAAACTGTAATGAACATATCCATCCGTTGATTAAAAAAAAGTGTTTGTAATGTTTCCGAAATTTGGAGCATTTGGTGAAATTTATTCCAGGGCTTTCCAGCCAATCATCATTGGCTATTAGCTATCGGCTCGAGCTGATTTTTCTCATTAGCTGGAATAAAGCTAGCTATTAGCTGACAAAATTTGACTGGCTAGCTATTGGCTTAATTTTTCACAAACCGTGTGACCCCTCAAAAAACTCGTCGTGAGATGCAGATGCTTGTACTTCTGGTAATATTAGAATATTTTGATTAATTTGGGACGTGGCTTAAGAAAAAGGACCTAAACGCTCTAACGAAAATTTGATTGCCTGATAACTGGCTATTGGCTGGCGAACTCAGGTCAGCCTGCTATCGGTTATTAGCTGGAACCCATTGG
This sequence comes from Acanthococcus lagerstroemiae, assembly GCA_031841125.1. NCBI lineage: Eukaryota > Metazoa > Arthropoda > Insecta > Hemiptera > Eriococcidae > Acanthococcus > Acanthococcus lagerstroemiae. The sequence goes on from CM063112.1 coordinate 39,970,055, forward strand.
CTACCGTCATCTATCGGCTGGCTGGAAAGCCCTGATTTTTTCCCATCCGATACAAACAGCGTCCAGTTTTACAAGTGGTTTGAAATGCATATTCTTAGGCGCTATCCTACAAAACCAGTTTTCCAGAAAGTGGTCTGCCGGCATTATGAAGCTAATTATGTGTGCCAAACAGTTACAAAACTGGTTTTATCAATATAGCAACGCTGGTGGCCTGCCCCACGAGTTTTTTGCCACCTGACACAACAGCGACCAGTTTTACAGGTTTGTTCAAGTGTATGCAGTTATATAGTTTGAAACGCATGGTCGCCATCCTACAAAACCAGTTTTTCAGAAAGTAGTCTGCCGGTTACAAAGATAATTATGTATGCCAAATAGTCAGGCCCGTATTTAGGCATGGGCTGGAGGGGCTTCAGATTTTTAAAGGCTGCCTGGGGCGGCAAACGAAAGATGATTTTTTTAAAGCGTATAGTTCACTCGAAAAGAGTAAAACAATAAATGAAGCAGACTTTGCAGTTTTACTGTTGACAATTTAAAAAATGGACAAATAGCAGTAGCTAAATGACTATTTCCTCTCATAGATAGAATAAAAAGTTGAAAACTGCTAAATTTTGAAAAATTTATGGAGAAAAGATGCACAAAATTTCATAACCCAACGGCGGAAAAAAGCTAAGCGCGGCCCTGCAAATAGCGACAAAACTGGTTTTATCAATGTTTCAAAACCAGTGGCTCATTCTACAAGATTCTTGCCACCTGATACAAACAGCAACCAGTTTTACAGGTTTTTTCTAGTATCCGCAGTTGTATAGTTTGAAAAGAGCCGTTGCCATCTTACAAAACCAGTTTTCTAGAAAGTAGTCTGCCAGTTACAAAGATAATTTACGTTTGCCAAGTAGTAATAAAACTGGTTTTATCAATATAACAACATCAGTGGCACATCCAAGTAACTTTTCTGAGGGAAAGTGAGGTCCTAATGTTTCCAAACATAAAATAAGGTAAATTTTTCAGACTTCAACCTGTTGCGACTTTGGATGCGCTACTAAAGTATGCGACTGTACAAGGTCCTCTCTGAAAGAAGAAATTCCTTGTGCAGGTGGAACAAAAGCGAAGCTCTGCATTTTGATAATGATCAAACCTAGCTTCAGTGGGGTCTGACTATCTGAGTGGATACTGGATAGCGCGTTGGTCTCGAAATCCGGAGAACCCGGGTTCGAGCCCACGTGACAACTCACCATATTTCGATCTAGGCCGGTTTTTCGGCCAGAAGGGAAGAGTGCTAGACAGCCCTAACAGCCTCCCCGAAGTCTCTGAAGTAATGCTCGAAAGGGCGGGTTCCAAGGCTCGGCCTGAGAGCAAATTAGAAAAAGAGGAGAAGAAGAATCTAGCTTCAGTATAAAAATAACTTCATAATCTTAAACTCAAGAAAACTAATATTTAGGTTTCACTCAAGGAGCTGGAGGCTTGAAACAATGTATTGTTTGAGCATGCAGATAGGCTTTCGACCCTTTTGAGATTTCGTAACTCTGTTCCATGTTTACTGAAAACTCTTTAGACTTTATCAAGATTCTTCTAGACACATTATAGATCTTTCAAGTCTCTTCCAGAATGTTTCAAACCTATCTGTAAAGTTTTTCTGGACTCGCGAAAATCTATTTCAGGCTCCACAATGATATTTTCTTAAACTAGACTTGTACAAAACTCATCTTTACAATTTGTTAAAATTTTTTCAAGACTTGTTCAAACCTATTTACAGTGCTTTGAAACTCATCTGGTGGTTGAAGTACAGACTTTGGTTTATTTCTTCATTTTGTTTCTTCCCTCTGGCTCGTTGCTTTTTATAAGCAACTTCCTCCCTTCTCCAGATGAAAATGATCCATCGGGCCAGTCGAGATGCGATACATTGAGAAAGGTTTGCACTGTTCTAATGCACACTGAAAAGTAGAGCTACAAGTCGCTTCCCCTAGGCATCCTTTACAACGAAAGTCTACATCGGTTTAACATAATATGTGTGTGTTTATGACAAGTGAGTTGAATATCGAGTGTGGAATGTAATCGAATGAATAAATGTAGAAATGGAACTGATGTGCAGTAAGCTCATCTTCGCTTCCTTTCGTCCTGTTCAACTGCCTGCGCTAATGCAATTATTTCGTTACTGGGTAATCTACTCCCTCGAATCTACGGAAGCCACGTGAATCCGAAAAGTACATATATCGATGTAATTGATTTGGGTACGAATGTCCGAAATTCAGTTTCTGGAAATCGCGATTCGCTGAATACCGAGGGCTTCAGTGGTTTCATGAAATCGTTTGTATAGCCTTGGAATGCTTCGGATGGGCACGAAACGACCCGTGTGAAAGAAAAGGGATTCACTAAAAGCACCGCCGAATATGAAAAATATGAGTGGATGAGTGGGGTGTATAAACACGAAGGACCGATAAAATTTAACAAATATTGTATTTTCATATCGACATGTGTCTAACCGAGAATACGTCTTAGTTTAACCTACACCCGTTGCGTCATCGGGACTAGAAAAGAGAATTTTTTTCCGTAATTGAAGGGTTTTACTCGGTTCGAAATATCGAGTAAAACCACTTTCGAAAACGTCGAACATGCGACGAAGACTTTTTTCCATCAAACTACATTTATATTTCGAGTTTCCAAACTCGTGCGAATAAAACTGACATTTACCGCAAACGGCACAAATGACGCTGAACGATTTTTTTTTTTTTTTTTCAAAAACAGCTCGAGAATCTGAAATGGCAAGGAGGAAAAACTGATTTAACCCGAACAAATCATTCGTCAGTCTCAGGCTTCTCAAAACAAATTAATTCGATGTGGTGAAGAACTAAGTCTCGTATGTAATGGAAATCGAATGCGAATCTGGCTGAGGGTGTTCCCAAGTCCCGTTTCCGTTGAAATTCTCAAACGCAGTATGCTTACTCAGAACTACCCCCAGTAGAATATAATTTATGAGGCCTATCAATAGAATAGTGCTATGGGGAGGGGACTAGGCAGTTCACGAGCCTGAAAAATGTGAAATTTATCAATTTTTTCTTCAGAACGAATAAATTACCTATAGATTACAATAAATACTGTATATTTACGTTTTTTTCTTCCTTTCTTTTCCTTTAATTTGGAGAACACGCATAACTTCAGAGACATTTCGGTGGAAAATGATCGTACGAGATTCAACTGTAAAATACCTATTAAAATTTAGGCTTTGACTTGAAAGCCGAATGCAGGTCTCTTAACACGGGATGATTTCGCAATCACGGGGTGACTTGGCACTAGTATATGTCTTTAATACTCCCAGGTGGACGAGGGAAATATAAAACATGTGGCAACACTGACACGGAACTAGTTCTAATGTAAGATATTGTAGCTATCCTGTAAAGCCAATTCAGTGTAATTCTACTATTTCCAGGCAGCGTTACCACATCGTTTGTGCAGAGCTTCAAGAAGTGTATCAAAATTACATTACTGCAGAAGCAAGGCTATCAACATAGGTACCTTTGGTTAACTTCCAAATTGGTACAAACCTGAAAAGAAACATGGAAGGGGTGACTTTGCACAGAACTGTTTATAAATGTTAGGATGGTCGTTATTTTCAAAATGGAGTTTGGGGTGCAGGACCCCTTCATTCCGTTCATTTTTGTTTTTAAACAAAGCAAAAAAAAAAAAAAAAAAATTGAAAAATATTAACCCGTGTCGCAACTTGATCAAAGTTTACTGAGATTTACGTTCCATGAAAAAACTTTTATAATTACAATTTTCGCTATTAATGTATTAATTAAGCATTAAATATTATTTTTTACTCGATTTAGTGTGAAACATCATTTTTAGGTGCTCCTCAGTTCATAGTAGGTTCAGTAGTCCGTACAGAATGTACACGAATATATATGTTCGTCCAAAACAACATACAAACTGGAAAAGGCAATACTCGCCAATTTTGTTATTTTAATACGCATAAGTGCCCAGGGTCCCTCTGCCTTCCTACTCTGTGGAAATGCTGAGGATGCTGATGGGAGGCGCCTGGCTTAGCGCTCACTGGTCTTCCTGGGGGTGGGTCTGCGTTCTCCGGGGTCTTCTGCCAAGAGTGAGTTCAAGGGGGGAGGGCTGCTAGTCTTCACATAAAGGCTGTAAAAAATATTGTATTGCAATCCTGTGTTTTATATCAATCGTCTAAAAAGTACACATTTTATTTTACCTACCAATTTTTTGGATTGAGACTGTTAAAGTGACTTCTAGTTGCGCGTTTTACCAATATCGTTCCATCAAATTTTGTGTAGTTCTAATTTTTTGTACCATTTTTTTGGATAAAGCCCAAGTTTCAGAGCCATATGTTAAGAGTTAGGAGCACACACGCATTGAAGATTTCGCTTTTTGATCGAAGTGGAAAGGAACTTTTGAAAATGAATTTTAGAGACCAGAATTTATTCCAAGCAAGGGTTATTCTATGTTCAATTTCCTCCTCTTGTGATTTGGTGCATGAAATTTTTTGGCCCAAATATATTACGCTTTCTACTCCTTTTATTTTTTCTTCGTTAATTTCAATGTCGTAAATTCTGTTTTGGTTATTTATTACTTCAGTTTTGGACAGATCCATGCTAAGACTTGCAGTCAGCCCGTTTCTGTTCAGTTCTCGTATCATGTCTTCTAATTCTTCTTTGTTGCTTGCTATCAGCACTACATCGTCAGCGAAGCGTAAATTATTTAAGTGGTCTCCGTTAATTTTTATACCCTTATCCCCAGTTCAAATTTTTGAACACTTCCTCAAGACCATAGTTGAAGAATAATGGAGATAAGGGGTCTCCCTGCCTTATTCGACCGGAAAATAATTTCCAACTACATTTGTTACAATTCTACTTTCTAGCCCCTCGTACACTTCCTTAATAATTTTGATGAAAGTTTCCGGAACCCCTTGATTTTTTAGTGCTGATGGTAAAAATTTGTGGTTAAGTGAGTCCAAAGGCTTTGGCAAAGTCTATGAAGGCCAGATGAAGTTCAATCTGGTATTCGTTACATTTCTCGATTAACTGATTAATGGCGTGGAGATGATCCGTTGTGGAGTAACCCGGCTGAAATACCGCCTGTTCTTTGGGTTGAATTAGAAAAGGTTTTTATCCTACCCTATGTAACCTTAGCGAAAATCTTCGAAATACTTGAGCTCAGACTGATCGGCCTATAATTATTTATCTCGTCTCTTTCTCCTTTTTTAAAGATAAGAATAATATCTGAGCGCTTCCAGTCTTTCGGGATTTTCTTTTCTTTCAGAATTTTGTTGAAGAGCCTGGTTAAGTTCTTCAGTACAATTTCTCCTCTCACCTTAGAAAATTCATTGGATATTTTGTCCTGACCAGGAGCTTTTTTATTTTTTAATAATACGTTCCATTTTTCTCTCAAGAATTTCTGGTTCATTTTCTACCTTTTGCTGGCAATTTTCCATTTCCTTCGGATCTACATAGTCTTTGTCGCTGTACAGTTGTGCATAAAACTCAGTTGCATGATAGTTAATTTTCTGTCTGTCATATATCCTTTGGTTATTTGTGTTTGCCAAATGAGTAGTACATCTTTTCCCCAGGGACCGATTTTTATTTATCTGTTTTATGCTCCTAGTAGGTTCCAAAATTTCTCGAATCATTCTATCGTTTTTTCTTTGTTCAAGTTTCTCAAATCGTTCTTGATTTTTTTGGGGGAATATTATACAACACGACAGGAAAAAAGGGTTGCACGACAGGACTTTTGCGTATTAAATAATGGTATATAACGACAACTTTAACAACAACTATTTCATTAGTAAGAACGACAAAAAATATTTTCGAACGACTTTTATTATAAACGACAAAATTTCTGTTCCAAATGAAGGTTTTAAGGGTCACTGATTTCATTTCAGGAGTTATTCCCTCCCTCCTCTCCATTCAGGCTTCCCTTCGGACTAATTTTAGTTACTCCAATTTTCTTCAATTTTCGAGTTCTTGACATCGCTAGTACGGTTTTCAAGTCGCTGAATCCAGTTCAATTGTTTTTTCGCCTCTCCCCTCAACCCTTCAGGTTTCACATGAGGTCAATCTCCAATTACTCCAGTGTTCCCGATTTCTATTTTTGTAAGTCAATAGTACGGTTTTTGGGATAGCTGAATCCGTTTCTGGAGTCATTTTCCCCATCTTCTTCGCCCTTAACGATCTACAGGGGTCATATACGATATTAATCATTTATTTTTACTTAGATATTTATTTTTTTCATTTACTTATAGTTTCCACTTAAATTGACGTCCACACAAAAATTCGCTTATAACATTTAATTTGTCGCCACCCAGGTTACCTGTGGTCATTATTGTATATTATTGTCGTGCATCATATTTCGGGTAGATTAACACATTTTTTACGTCGCTCCACTTATTTTTTTTTGTCGGGCATTCATTTTTTTATAGTTACAGCGGAAATTGTCATTGGACCCATTAAATGGTCGTATTTGCATTTGTTCCTGTCGTTGTAGCCCTTTGTTTTGTCGGGCCATTAAATCAGACCCAGTTTCTTACACAGAATATTCAGTTCTAATTATTTGTGTTTTTTACGTTTTATAAGTTCTCTTCTTTGAATGAAGTTTTTAATGTCACCCGGCAAGGTTGAGGGGGTTTCATTTTCTGGGCGATTCCGTGTGTTGTAATTCGCTTGACTCAGGGTATCAATTATGATCTTATTCAGCTGGTTTATCTCCACACCATCATCTACATTTCCAAGGATTTTTTCTAGCTTTTTTTTGGTATAATACTTTCTCAGAGCAGCCAACTGCAGGGTGCAAGAGATACTCTATGATCTGAATTGAAGGGGAATTTCTGAAGGACCTCAAAATTTGTAATATTTTTTGTTTCCCTGGGTACGAGCATACAATCTGATTGACTCCTGAACGCATGGTTTAGCACCTGCAACGTCACCTTTTTGGCTTTTTTTCCCCCTTGAAATAAATGTTTACGATTCTCAAGTTATTTTCTTGACAAAATCGAACCAATTTCCAACCCTATCGTTTCTCTTTCCGAAATGGTATAGACCTAGATTTTCTTTTTCTTCTTCGTTGCGTTGTCCTATTTGGCTGTTAAAATCACACATAATAATTATATCTTCACATTGAATATCGATGGCTAAATGCCTGAATGGCTGTTTGAGAACTGATAACGTGATAAATCCACAGAAATAGAATTTGTTTAATTCAAAAAGTTCGAAAATTTGATTATTGTAAAACTGTTAATCTTTTTTCATGCAATATAATTAATTTTTTTCCAATGGATTGTCAGAAAGTTGAGTCACCAGTTTTGGTAAATTTTGAGACCAAATTCAATCAGTAGCGTAGCAAGGGGGGGGGGGAAGTAAAATTTTCCCGGGAGAAGTCGAAAATTGAGGTATTTTTTAAAAATCACCGATATGGGAGGACTAATTTATAAAAATGAGGATAAAACCACTGCTCGAGCGAAAATTTTTCGAAAAAACGTGTTTTAAAGGCGAAAACTTGATGTTTTTAAAAGCGAAAAGACAGAAGCGCAAATAGGGCTCAAGACGGGGGGGGGGCTTAAGCCTTCTTATAATGAAGCAACACCACCCCTGCATCATTTTCATTGGTAATTTTTCAGAGTGGGGGGGGGCTATTTAGAAGTCTGGGAGGGCTAAGCCCCCAAGCCCCACCTTTTTGTGCCTATGCGAAAAACTGTTCATTTTTGCATATTTTACATTCAGTTTCAAAAGCCTTGGGGGCATTCGCCCCCTCTCTCCTTGACTATACCACTGTCTGGTAGAAATCTTGACATTGTATACTACGAGTATCCTCAAGGCCGCCCTGGTAAACAGTCAGTACTTCCTACCTCAGATGGCTGGCTACGGGCCTGGTTTGAGCTCGGTGATTAAGGCGAAATATAATTCGTAAGGATATACACATATAATATGCATAAAATTGTAATTTTGAGTTAAAAACCTCTGTATGATGCATTGCACCACATACAATTGCCGGTGTGGTGCATTTTGTAAAAGTGCACCACATCTAACGCGAGTCCTGTTTAGAAGTAAAGGCGTACAGAATGATGCTGACATCATGTGGCTTATAATAAGACCACTGACGCGCTAACTCTCTTTCTGGAAAAAGTAAGCCCGCCATATTTTTTCCTGTTTTTTTTTTCTTTTTGTAGCTAGTGCTGATGCATGAATCGGCAGTGTACAAAACGAGGTTCATTTTGAGAAGACACGAATCATTCGCGAGGGAATTTCTGTCAAGTACAATCAACGTTCAAAGTGAACCTCGTGTTTTAGGGTATAATTACCCCCATCTCACCTTCCATGAATACATATACGAAACTATGTCTGTGGGCAATCTAAAATCTAATCACTTAGTTCTGTTCGGTCGCATTTCATATCGCAAGGTATCCGTAAAATGCCATCAAGCCCGCCAGAGCACACAAAGCGTTCTCTTCGTCTCACACGTGCTGCGAAAGAAATTTTGCAATTTGTAGCCTTCGAGCTCACAACCGCACTCCATCGCGCTGAGTCGAATGCTGCACACTTTTCCCCAGTTGTCTCGCACCGCGACAGAGAGAAGAGTCTCACCGTGCCGACGCACGCGAGCAAAGAAATATGCAAATCAGCCCCCGCATATAATGCGCGAAGAGGGATGTTCAGCAGCCCGGCTGAGCTTTCGCAAAAGACGAAAAAGGCTATCGGTATCGCTGTAATTGCCCGCGAATCGAATTAATATGTAACCTAGTTCTTAATAAAACTTTTTGAAAACGCTTTCATCAGCCGGCGACAACGATAGTGTTGGTGTTTTGCGAATGTGTAGGGCATTGGGTCTAGTTGGCTTTTGCCATTCAGTAAAGACTAGAGAAGTAGGCACGTGTTCCGACTCGCTTTATCGATCGGGAAGTAATATTTATTTGGGTCGTTAAGGGAGGGTTGTTGGTTACTATACCACCAGTAGCGAATGATAAGACACTAGTGCCCTAAATAACACAAGTGTATTGGCCTTTCGGGTTTATTATAATTTTTTTCTTATTCTTTTTGTTTTTCTTATTGTTCTTTTTTTTTCATCCCGCGTTTTCTGGCCGGGGTGGCTTTTCAAAATCAACAAGTCGAATGACAGGGCGAAAATGTCGGAAATTTAATTTAGGTTTCTTGCGTAGACGCGTTGCTGTACGTTGGGCATTCGGCTGCGCGTAGTCTTACGGCAGAATTTTTTCGGATGATGAAAGTAAATCACGAGATGTGTCCAGCGTTTTACTTGTGTGTAAGGGGCAGTTCTTCTACGTTCGAATAAATATAAAATGGAAATATGATTATGCTGCTCCATGGCTGGAGTAAATTTTCTGCTCTTAAGACTTGGCTCCCCTATCAAATAAGTGGCCACGAGCAAAATTACGTTACAAAAACACGGATGAAATTTTTTTAAGCGAACCAAGGGTAACTTTATCCAATGATTGCGAAGATTATTTATTTATTTTCAGTTTATGTCGAGTTCGTAGGTAGGCCCAATCGAAGTGTATTCCAGGGAAATGGTGTTCAATACTTTAATCATCTGTAATTTACTTAGCTGAAACATTTATAACGAACTTTCACAAAGCTAATATGATCTGAGTGCGAAGGTGAGCCCAGTCGGCTTGTCTCGTTCCGCCTAGAGTGGATTTAGCCCCTTGGAGAGAAAACCCCACTGCTGTAACGGAGAACTTGTGTTATGTTCATTAAGGAACCAATCGAAAGAATTTTTATTAGAAAATTCTTTGCTTAAAATTCTTTGCTTTTCTTCCTGTCCATAGGCGCCGACTTATGGAAAATATGGGGGGGGGCAGAATCAATCGGATCGCGGATTTTTCTTTGATTATTTTATTGAGACAAGTCTGATATTTCGGTATTATCGATTTTATTCTCTTTCGTTTTCTCTTTTTTTCTTTTTTGTTAAGTTTAAAAATTGATGGTAAAATTTGTTGTACTTTTTTTCATTTTTGAGTTGAAAATATTGGGGGGGGGCATCCCCCCCAAAAAAAAAATCCAAGTCGACACTTATAATTCTGTCTAATCCGAACTCGAACCTTCCTGTGTTTGTAACCAACATCGCAAAGAGGCTGCAGCAAAGAGGCTGCAGCAAAGAGGCTTCAGTGTACATATTGTTGCTTTTTTGTCCAACTCAACCTCCAATTTTCCTGATCTACTAATTAACACGGCAACGAAGCTTCAGCGAACATCTTGTTGCTTTTCTTTTTGTCTAATTTAAATCCTAATTTTCCTGAGTTATTAATCAACATAATAATATGGCAACGAGGCATCAGCGCACATCTTGTTGCTTTTCTTTTTATCCAACTCAACCTCTAGTTTTCCTGATCTATTCAACAATATGGCACTGAAGCTTCAGTGCATATCTTATTACTTTTCTTATTGTCCAACTCAACCCATGATTTTCTTGGTCTACTAACCAATATGATAATAAGGCTTCAGGGCACATCTTGTTGCTTTTCTTTTTGTCCAACTGGACCTCTGATTTTCCAGGGCCACTTCCAACATGGCACTTTTTTTTCTTTTTAAATCCAACTTGACCTCTGATTTTACTCGTCTACTAACCAACATGGCAACAAGGCCTCAGTGCACAACTTGTTGCCTTTTTTTCTGTGCAACTAGATCCTTAATGTTCCTAAAAAATAGTTATTACTAACCAACATCATAAATAAGCTTCAGTGCATATCTTGTTGCTTTTCTTTTGTCCAACTAAATCTCTAATTTTCCTGATCTATTAAACAGTATGGTACCGAAGCTTCAGTGCACATCTTCCCGATGCGCAAAATTCCACCAGTTACCCGGGTAACTAAAGGGGAACAAGGGTAATCTGAAGGTAGCCGAGGGTAACAAATGGGTAACTTTGCCATCGCGGTTAACTAATTGCGTAGTATCGCGCCAGTTACCCGGGTAACTAAAGGGGAACCAGGGGAACTGAAAGGGAACAAGGGTAACCTGAGGGTAACCCGAGGGTGACAAACGGGTATCTAGAGGGTGACTGATTGCGCATCGGTTTGTTAATTTTCGTATTGTTCAATTCAACCTCTGATTTTCCTAGGCAACTACCAACATGGCAACAATGCTTCAGTGTACATCTTGATTTTATTATTATTATTATTATTATTATTATTATTATTAGGTATTATTTTTAAAAATCCAACTCGACCTCTGATATTCCTTGGCTACTAACTAACATGGCAACAAGGCCTCAGTGCACAATTTATTGCTTTTCTGTCTGTGCAACTCGACCCCTAATGTTCCTTATTACGAACCAATATTGTAAATAGGCTTCAGTGCATATTTTGTTGCTTTTCTATTGTCTAACTAAACTTCTAATTTTCCTGATCTATTCAACAATATGGCACTGAGACTTCAGCGCACATTTTATTTGCTTTCCTCTTTGTCCAACTCGGGATCTAATTTTCCTCAGCTATTAACCAACATGATAATGAGACTTCAGTGTACATCTTGCTGCTCTTCTTTCTGTCCAACTCGATCTCCAATTTTCCTGATCTATTAAACAAGATAGCAACGAAGCTTGCACATCTTGTTTCTTTTTGTCCAACTCGACCTCTACTTTTGCTGATTAGTAATCAACAATGCACAGAGACTTCAGAGAACATCTTGTTGCTTTTCTTTTGTTCAACTCAATCTCTAATTTTTCTGATTACTAATCAACACTGCACGAGGCTTCAGTTGCACATCGTGTTGTTTTTCTTTTGTCCAACTCGACCTCTAATTTTCTTGGTCTATTAAACAATACAACAACAAAACTTCAATGTACATCTAGTTGCTTGTCTTCTTATCCAACTTGACCCCTGATATTCCTCAACTACTAACCAACATGGCCACAAAGCTTCACAGAACATCTTGTACCTTTTTTATGGGTCCAGCTCAACCTCTAATTTTCTTGATGTATTAAAGAATATGGACATAAAGCTTCAGAGTGCATCCTGTTGCTTTTCTTATTGTCCAACTTCACCTCTGATTTTCCAGGGCCACTAACAACATGGCAACAAGGCTTTTCGACTTCTAAGTATCTGCTTACTAACCAGCACTGCCCAAGGCTTTATTGCATATCTTTTGCTTTTCTTTTGTCCAACTCAATCTCTAATTTTCGTGATCTATTAAACAACATGGCAACGAAGCTTCACAGCACATCTTGTTGTGTTTTGTTGTCCAATTTGACCTCTGATTTTCCTGGGCCACTACCAACATGGCAACAATGTTTCCGTGCACATATTATTATTATTATTATTATTTTCCTGCGCATTACAAGGGTTTTATTCCCTGTAAGTATTACATTAAGAAACGTGCTAATAACTAACAAAGGTTCCTCAATCTAGTACGCGTCCGCCAAGATTCGCCTAACAATTGTAGTGGTCATCAGGATTGTCGTTTTCTGTTCTTCTTTCATCACATACTGCCGCCAGTGTTCCTCCATTATCATTATTATTATTATTTAATATCCAACTCAACTCCTTATTTTCCTCGGCTAGGTCTCAAAGCAAGAGCCATTCTCTAGTAAACGGTTCCAGATTGTTGGTCAGCTAAAGTTGCAGTACGAGGTAAAGAGTGAATTAATTTTTTTTCCCCAAAAATTATTCCGATAAAAGTATTTTAGAAGCGGAAAAGTAAAGCGAACATGTTGAAGTAGGATACACACACGGGTGGGGCAAAACTCCTTCAAAATTGTGCTCTATGTAACTTGACTGACACAATGCCGCGGGGTCAGACAGGCATATCTCCAGGCAGCTGTTCACGTACTCTCATTTTCAAACGTTTCTTTCTCGGTAACAAGGACTCGTAGAGAGCTCCACGAACACTCGTTGGAAAGGTTATTTCGCACTCTTTCACATAGTATGTATAACTCAAAATCGTGTTTCCTGACAACTTGGGACCTTTTACTAAAGAATGACTCGAATCTTGTTGCTTTTCTTTTTCTACAACTCGACTTTCAATTTTCCTGATCAAAGGCGTAGCGTCGGGGGAGGGGGGCACATGCGCCCCCCCAATATTTTTACATAGTCCTCTAATATCGGCGATTTTTAAAAAATATCGCAATTTTCGACTTTTTCTCCCTTGAAAATCATATTGTGCCCCCCCTCCCTTGGGAAACTCCTAGCTACGCCACTGTTCCTGATCTATTAAACAACATGCCATGAAGCCTCAGCGCACATCTTGTTGCTTCTTTCTTTGCAACTCGACCTCGTATGTTCCTTATTACTAACCAACACTGTAATAGGCTTCAGTGCATATCTTGTCGCTTTTCTTTTGTCCAAAACCTCTAATTTTCCTGATCTACTGTCCAACACGGTAACGAGGCTTCAATGCATATCTTGTTGCTTTTCTTTTGTCTAAGTAAACCTCTAATTTTCCTGATCTACTGTTCAACGTGGTAACGAGGCTTCAGTGCACATCTTATTGTTTTCTTATTGTCCAACTCAACCTCTATTTTCCTGATTTACTCACAAATATGGCAACGAGGCTTCATGCCACATCTTATTGCTTTTCTTACTGTCTAACCCAACCTCTATTTTTCCTGGTCTACTAACCAACATCACAACAAAACTTCAGAGTATACATTGTAGCATTTTTTGTCCAATTCGACCTCTGATTTTCCTGGGTCACTACCAACATGGCAACAATGCTTTAGTAAACTTGTATTTTTTCGTGTTTTTGTGTGTGTGTTTTTAATGCAACAAGGCCTCAGTGTACATCTTGTTGCTTTTCTTTTTGTCCAACTCGACGTCTAATTTTCCTGATCTATTGTTCAGTATTGCGATGAGGCTTCAGTGCACATCTTGTTGCTTTTCTTTCTGTGTAACTCGACCTCTAGTGTTCCTTTTTGGGAAGTTTAGTCGATGATTTTTGCCGTTTACAATCACGTTTACATTAGAAAGCCACTGAAATAAACACTGGGCATTAGTATGACAAAAAACCAAGTCACTGCTTTCGAGAGGGGACGGGGGACTTGAACCTTTCGTACCCGCTCAACGCTCAGCACGTGATGCTCGAGCGAGCCTTCGCGAGTATTTCTAATTCTTAAGATGTAACTGGTATTTCAGATCAATTGATATAGAATGTGGGATAGGAAAAATTCTGGGACAAGCAGAGTGGTTTCTGAAGAAGAAAAAAGTCAAGTGTTAGGTTATTTGTGTGTGTACGTGTATACTCTCGAAGATGAGCCTGCCACTATCGATCATCTTTTTCACTCATAACGCTGTACAGAAATAACTCCATTACTGATTCACGTTACTGACGTCACCTTTCTGTGGCCCTGCATTACAACAACCCCTGGATCTGGATCCTGAGTTAGAAGAAAACGAACCACGTTTATATTTTACTGATGGTGTACATCATCTCTAGCCAGATTCTCCTCATACTCCGAGATACCTAATGCCCTTTACTTGTTTCTTCCACAACCAGCAATTGGTTGCATTGCTCAAACATACACGTTTCTGTGTTTCGAGTTATTTCTTTTCCCTTTTACGTGTGGTTCGCTGCTGTGCGTGCCCGAAAAACGATTTCAATTATTCAACAGAATGTCGGTGCGATGGGTTGATCGCCTGATGGTTTTTCTTTCTTGAAAAATATACACACAATTTAGCATCACTCCGCATCTGGTAGATAGAATAGGTAATTTTTCAACGACGACATTTCGCGCTGGAATTGGGAATTTGCGATCCGACAACGTTGCTCGTGCGTGTGCAGCTTCGCAAAATCTTCGCTAAAAATTTACACGCCACATGGAGATGAGCCCGGAAAACGAAACGTGCCTGGCCTTCGTCTACACAATATAAATACCTAGGTGATATTGTGAGAAAGATACGAACGAATTTAGGAAAATTCTCGTTTCTCGGCGACGTTAATTATTATATCGTGTCGTGGCAGCTTGTATATTTATACCTCATATTATTGGGTGTGCGTAGAAAGCCTCGAATAAACCTGTCACAGTATAATACGAATACAATAGAGATCTGTGAAAACTCTTCTTTTTCTCTGATAACGGTTACAACTGGAACCTGAACAACGGGTTTTCTTTGGAAGGTTATATTAGTCTAGTCTTCTGGTGAATGTAAAAGTTTTTAAATTTTTTACGGGAAATAGGCAGGAAATGTACCACATCGCTGTTGGTCACGTTGTTAGAGATCGTTTTCTTCATTTTGTAAAATCGTGGTCGTAATAAACCCCAGAAGACCAAAACATGTCAGTGTAGATTCTCTCTCGCAATTCCTCTCGTCAATCATCGGCGAATGAAAGGAACATTCAAAAGTTATGAGTAAATAACTTTTTTTTGTTTGGTAATTTTTTCATGTCGAAATAGATCCGATGACCTTTTCAGTTACAGAACTATTAGGTGCCTTTTCAGAATGGAGCTAAAGCGTACTAGAAATGCTCTTGCTACCGAATTTCTATGTTACCATGTCACCAAACCCATCGATTATGAGATCTTCGAGTCTTCTATCTGGTATTTAAGTCTCACCAGATGGCTCTGTTAACTTCGTAACTATATATTATGCTTAGCCACCATTTCTATCCTTTCATTCCACGAGCAACCTCGGTCGTCGTTCGCCACGCATTCCGTGATGCGTTCGCGTGTTATCGGAAAAAGTAAGGATCCAAATGGCGGATGAGCATGCCCATACGAAGTGCACAGAGCCTTACACCGGATCGGTCAGCCAAGTCATTCGTACCAGTTGACAGGTAGGTCGGATTACTGATATCGCTGGTTCAGCTCTTGAGTGCTTCGAACAGTCCGGCTATCCAGCTCGGTCTCTCCTCTTTCATCCGGCATTGTGTTGGCGAAGAGGGAGTGACCAAGCGCAGCCGAGAGCCTAGAGTCGACTTTCGTGACCGGCGAAAATTGAAATATCCGAGATAAGAAAGCCGTCACAGAGATGATTTATGGTGCAACTGCGTCGAACAACACGGACAATATCGAGTATATGATAATTACGGTTTAGAATTAAGCGAATACTGCGTTTTCACGTACAGCTCACCCCTCATCACCTCCCCCCATCACGGAATAGAGTTCTCGTATTACGTAAATTTCTAATTCAAAATGGCCGGTTCAATCAGCAACGCCGAGCTAATGAAACTATATAATTCAAAAATCATTTAGCAATGGCGATGTCTAGTGGAGCTGCGGAGTGTAATCATCCATCATGTTCACTCAGGCAACAAGGCGAGTACATTTTTGCCTGCCACATGAACCAAGGGTATGGGTACTTATACCCACGGTGCGATATATTGCTCCGGGCGTGCGGATATGCTCAGCCTCAGGCCTCGGCACTTCTCGCCTTCTAAGCCACGAATTCGGCATCTACATGAGCAAGCGTCTACGACCCGCAGACTGCCGAGTATTTTAGAGAATTGTATCGAGTTCGCTTTTGCCACCGTTCCGTTTTACTTCGTCGAACGGTTTCCACCTCGCGCGCTCCGGGTCGGTTTGATAAAATTTGAATGGCCATTGTTTTGTCGTCGTTGATTAGAATTCCGTTGGCTGTAATTCCATTGTCTGAGAGAATGAGAAGAAGACGGAGCGAGAAGTAAGGATCAACAACTTATGCTGGCTAAAACAATTATAACGGCGTTACGGTATACTTACGTAAATGCGAAGATTTTTTGTCTTGATAATAGCGCAGGAAAAATGATATAGGATGGAGGTATGTGGATAGAACATGGCAGGCGAGTGCAGTTGGGAAGGGTGCGGTATTCGGAAAATTTCAAGTTCCTAGGAGCTTGAGAAACGAATTACAGGTCGGATATTGCAATGGATTCGGTCATTCTGGAACTTGGCAACGCGCTAGAACGTCAGTTTCGGCTGCACATTGAGCTATAGATGTGTACTGAAGGCTCGTTGCCATGTTGGTTAGAGGCCCAGGAATTTTGAGGTTGAGTTGGATAAACGGAAAAGCAATAATATGAGCACTGAAGCTTCGTTGTCATGTTGGTTAGTAGACCAGGTAAATTGGAGGTTGAATTGAAGAGCTTTTTGCTGTTACGAGAAAATCGATAAAAACAATTTGTACGCCCCACAAAGAAGGCGGAAATGATATGAATCGACAGTCCAGGATAGTACCAATCGAGTGTGAACAAAATTATCATCCTACGATTTTTCAAAATATTGTGAGAGGCCGTCAAAGTTGGTGATCTACCTGACTCAGGCCACTTTGGCGTAAAATACTGCATTAACACAACAAAAATAATTAGGTATATAGTTGTATGTGTTACTGTTACCTGCATTTTAGCCCTTTTAGGCCATTTTGGAAACTGTCTTTAACGTAAAATGCATAGAACATCAAACCTATCATAGATAGAGAGTTCAGACCACGACTAGATTATACTTTATCATATTCTCTACGTTGCTATCTTAGAAACACCAAAAGTTGACTCAGGTCACTTTGAAAGAAAGATCTTCAATTGAACAAGAGAAAAGCAACCTCGTGGCCATGTTGGACAATAGATCAAGATAATTAGAGTTCGAGTAGGAAAAGAGAAAAGCAACAATATGTGCTCTGAAGCCTATTTACAATGTTGGTTTAGACTTGCGAAAATCGATCAGAACGCATTGAGAAAACAAAACATGATCGCCTGTCAAAATCAATGAAAAACAACAAACGGTACTAAAATTGGCAAAAACTGACCAGAAAGAATGAGAATAACCTGAAGAAATGTGTAATTTAGCTAAAACTGACCAAATCTCACCAAAATCCGACTTTACCTAACTGAAAAAGACCAAAAACAACCTGAACAAATTCTGATTAAGACGACGAAAATTGACCAAACTTGACCAAAACGAATAACCTGAACTAAAAATGATCATTAACGATTAAAAAAGATTAAATTTGAAGAAAATCTGGAACAATTAACGTACTATACAAGATTACTAAATTAACAATTTGAACAAATCTGCCAATATTTACCAAATCATTGAACACAGCAATTTGCAACATCTACGAGTATCAAATTCGTCAGTTATCAAATTCATTATAACCATCATGTTTACAAATTCATCTAATTGATGAAATTCGTTATACATGCCACACTTATCAAACTTGTTAAATTGTAAAAAATGCACGTATTGTACAATCACCAAATTCATAAAAATGCTAAATTTCCTAAATTAAAAAAATTCATCAAAATTACTAAAATTTATTAGATTTGTTAGAACGATTTAATTGTCAAAACTTCTCAAATTTGGCAAACCATTAAATTAGCTAATACTATCAAATTCATCTAATTAATAAGACTTGTCACATTTATTAAATATACGAAATCATCGAATGGGTCAACTTTATTAAAACCGCTAAATTTGTAAGTCAAAATTATTAAAATGATCCAATGCCAAATTCATCAAATTTTCAAAATCTATTGAATTTTTAAAATTTCTTAAATTTGTTCTATTAATTAAGTTTCCAAAATTCTTTATACTTAACAAGCCTGTCAAATTTTCTATGTTTATAAAATTCATCAGAGACATCAATTTAAAACATTTTTATAATATACATCAAATTTTTTACGATTGTTATATGTATCACGTTATCTTCGTCAAGTTGTTCATATTCTTCATATCCATGAACTTGACCAAATTAATGAATTTTGCCGAACTTATCGTATTTAATATACATTAAATTATTCGTCAAATTCATGAAACCATCGAATTTATTAAGTTATTATAACCAAATGCCATATTCATCAAATTTGATAATTTTTCTGAATTTGCTGAATTCCTTAAATTTTGTCAATTTGTTAAATCTATCAAATTAATCATTACCATTATATGTGTCAAATTCATCATATTATTCTTCATAGTAACCACGAACATTACCAAATTTATCAAATTTAACAAATTCATCTTTACCAAATACGTATTACATTTACTAAATGCATCATATTATTTGTCCAATTCATCAAACATATACAAAATTCAATAATATTAAAAAAATTTTTAATTATGCCAAGCTCACTAAAACTGTTACACCCACTGAATTTATTCAAAATCCCTCAGACTTGCCAAATTTATCAAATCATCGCGAGTTTACCAAATTCGTTGGGCGTTCAAGCGTAAGATATAAAATTTAGCGAATTTATTATATTTACTTAAATCATTATATTTATCAACTCTGTCAAGATTGTCATTATTTTCATATTTGTCAAATTAATCAACCCTTTCAGATCCATCAAATTCTTCAAAAGTGTGCATTAAGCAAAATTTATCAAATTTGCAGAACTCATTAAATTTGTTGAATCCATTAACATTACCCAATTCTTCAATTTTACCAAATTCGTCACACATAGTACCTTAGTATCAAATATGAAATTTGTTCATTACCAAATCATCAAACGTAGGCACCAAATTTATCAAATGTTTAAATTCATCAATTTTTAAACTTATACAAATCTAAGAATTCACCAAATTTGTTGAACTCATTAAGTTTACTAATTTATTCAATTTGCCAAATTCATTATTTTTCAGCAAATTTAAGGACTGCAGGGGGCCTGTAGGAATTTTTCATTCAGCAGTTCGGAAAATGTACCATTTCAGTCAGACGAGTTGAAAAAACCCAACAAGTTACCAGTGTTTTAAAATTTAATTAAATTTATATTTATTTTTTGCTTTGATACTTGGGAAACACCAACAAATCAAAAGGGTTTTCTTCTTTTGCTTTGATACTTGGGAATTCTGAGTTGAGTCAGTTGGGACTTTCACACCCCCCCCCCCCCCAAGGAAAAACTCTTCCGTACGTCCCTGGATAAATTTATTAAATTTACTAACATCTCAAATTTACCAATCCATCAAAATCACCAAATGCATTATATTCATCAAATTATTACTTGAATTTCCTAAATTCTAGAACTTGGCCTATTCATTCTATTTACCAAATTTGTCGCATTTGCTAGCTTCGTCATTTACCAGATCCATCAAAACTGACCATATCCCTTAGCCAAATTTTTCAAATTAGTTTATTCAGTTATTTCGACAAATGAATAAAATGGCTGAATTAATCTCGTGTGAAAAGTCGTTGAATTCTCATTAAATTCAAGTCCTATTTACAGAGTATGCGAGAATTTCTTAGTTATCTATTATTAGTTGCTCAAAAAATAATTGTATTTATTTATTTATCTTAGAAGACCCACCGTCAATGGTCAAATGACCAGTTACAGACGATGATTTAAATAAATAAATAAATAAATAAATAAAAAGATTAAAAATATCTGAAAACAATAAGAAGCGAAAAAACAGAAGAAGTGATCATAAATATGAAGGTAAACCAAAACCACACATTAAAATAAAAGAAAAAAAATAAGGAAGAAAAATTTGCCATCACCACATTTTCTAAAATATGGTGGCATACTTGTATTTCAACAATAGTTTTCAAACCCATTGAGGTCGCAGAAGTAATTGAATTATGTCTGTTAATTTCAGGGTCATAGAACTCCCCCCCCCCCAAACAAAAAAGTAATAAGTAAATATTTTCCAGTTAACAAACTTATTTGAATGAGTTTCAAGCGACCAAACTGAATTCACAAGTGGCCAAATTTCAAGTGCTGACTTTCTTTATTTACCATTTTTTGATTGTCAGTAAGAAAATTTTTCATTAAACTGACCAAACTGACGTACTGACGTATTCAACTGAGACATTAGGAATCTCCTCATTCTCCCCCCCCCCTAACAAGAAATAATAAAAATTCTGATACGCCTGTTTGCCAAGCAAAAATATTAGTTTTTTTTATTTTTTATTTTTTTATATTTCTTTTCTTTATAAAAAAAAAGAGGTTTTTTAGAATCCTTAGAGCGCATAATGTAAGCCTTCAGGTATACATATATCGTACCCTTGTTCAGGGACACAGTCAAGCCTGAAGAGAGGGGGAAAGGGGCAAGTCGGTATTTTGTCCCCGGGCCCAGCAGAGAGGAAACATCCCAATATTTGTGTGCAAGTTATTTAGATTATTCATGAAGATGCTTATAATTAAGGGATGGAGATACAATTTCCATTCAACGTCTCTGAGAAAATTTCCCTCGCTAAAATTTGTTATGAGGGGAGGGGCCTGTTTTATTTTTAGCCCCAGGCCCGGACGAGGCTCTCTACGGGCCTGTACATAGTTTTGAGGGTACGGGACAAGGGGCGAGTGGCAGCTTGCCCTGTCCTCAAACAATTTTCTAGGCCCGTGTTCATAACTTAACTGAGTCAGTTTAGGCAAAAATAAAAAAGCAAAGCCTTAGCGGTCGAAATCGTCGTACAAAAGTAACAGAATTCAGTCCATCAGTCGGCATTTTTCCATCTTTGCCCTTTCCCGTCTAGAAAAATTACCTTCCCTATAAACTAGCTCTCTGGTTATATGCTACAAGCTTAAAATATGTGTTTGGGCGAATCATTGAAAATGTTAAATATTTTAAGATTGACAAGAAAGGAGGAAAAAAGTTAACAGATATTTGGTCAATAGTTACAAGAAGAATGGCATTTCTGTTCGATGGCAACTTAGTTTGTTAGGGGGGTGGGGGTGGAGGTGGAATTTACCCGTTCAGCTAAAGTATGTCCAGGCTCGTAAGTTTCCACGTTTACCAAGCTGCATTGTTGCTTCTTGAGGGTGTTCAGTGTCGCGCCAAGCTCCGTACTTCTGTATATCAGCCCGTGAAGGCTAAGATGAAAAATATGCTTCGGTTTTATTCAAAATCATCTATCCAGAGATCAGTTCGTCCTCGGTGTATTGTTCGTCTGACATTCAAATTAATTTTCGTCAGACGGTCCGGGCCGGCAAGTGCGTACGCACGTGCGTATTACTTATCTAGTATACGATAAAAAGATTACCAAGCCAGTTATTTTACGCGAGTTCGTTGACCTCTCGCTGCTGCCAGACGATCCTCGTATATTTTACCGATTTTTATTATTTTATTTTTTTTTATAATCCAACGAACGACGCTGAAATATAAGATTCGGAATTTAACTCGGTGAAATTACCGTAAAGCGGAAACGTCGGAGCACGGGGAGTATGGAGAGTATCTGCATCTTCAAGGGAGACATATCCCACTGGGACGAGAGGATTTTCCGTTTGACGATTTTCCACCATTGTATACTCGTCGCGCGTTTAACGATTCTTAGAAAGTCGGAAAATAAAACACAAAAGTCGAAAAAAAGGGAAAGGCAAAGGGCTCCCCGCCGGCGTGGTTGGAAAAGAGAACGCCGGCCACAGCAATCAGACTCGCGGATACCGCGTGTTTTAAGTAAATAACTCCGCATCGCAAATACGAAATTTTTCGCCCAAATTTCGAATGAAACGATAACATTTTCGTAAAAACGAAGCATAAAAATTGTTCGTCCAAACTGTACCGTCGAAAGGGGGAAAATTCGAAGCTGGAACGAACGTTAATTTCGTAAATTAGCACGACGAATGAATGCTACTGCTTCACACTTTATTTCACGTTTGCTGAATGGGGCACGGGAAGGGCCTCTATCGTAGGGAAGAGTCAGCGAATTGTCCCACCTGCGCTTTTTGCAATATGAGAGGTCACCAATAACTGAAATTGGAAATATTTTACGCGCAAATGATGTATAAGGGTCATTCTCCGGAAAACTGAGAATACTTTGTTACCAATAAATTTCAAACCTTAAACTTTGATTTTTTGTTCAATCTTTTTGGAGGCTAGCGGATTATTTTGGGTTTAACAATAGCATCCGTAATAAATTCCACCAATCCAATTCATCAGACAAGACAATTACCATCTTTTGAATGATTAAAGCCCCTATGTGTCCATCGTCCTGGATGTTACCACTTTGTTTCAACACCTGTTATATTGAAAAAAAAAAAATTTGTTCCATGTTGTTTTTCCCCAATAAAGTGGTATTAGTATTCATAAATATTGTAAGTATATTATGTGGCCTGGAATCATGAAATGTGCCTCTCGTGCGAAAACAGGTTTCAAGGTACACGAGTGTAAAGATGGGATGGTGGTAGTGGTGCACGTGTACATCTGTGTATTTCGCAATATCCCACCAAAATTATAGAAAATATCCCGGATCTCTAACCTAGTTTCTGAAGTTCATAGAGCGCGTCTAACTTTAAACAGATAAAGGGAGCAAAGTCACCCTGAGTTATGGTACCAAAACTTTTATCTTGAGGTTTCAAACGACTAATTCGACTCGTTAATTTTGTTGCAGAACAACATTACGCTGCGGCCGATTCCAACAGCTGCACACCCACTGCCAAATCATTCGTTCCGTGTAAAGTTTGCGGAGATAAAGCATCCGGCTACCACTACGGCGTCACTTCCTGCGAGGGTTGCAAGGTAAACTTTTCTATCTTTTTCTATATTTTTCCAATCGAACACTCAGAATAACTTGATATACATATGACAGTCTCAGGAATTGGGTAATTTACTGGAACTCGTACCTACGTCTATTGGAATGAGGAAAATGTATCTCACATGAAGAATCCAGAACGCTGGGTAAAATATGACCACTTTACCCGGGGGAGTATCTCGCAACGAGATGACATTTTAATAGTGACTTCACTTCCAACACCGAATCTGCAAAGCGGGTGGGGCAGTGTTCCGTTTTCGCCTTTCGGAGACTAGAATTAGGGAGATCTTACGGGAAAAGGCTTTTCTCGCATCAATGCGTTACATTTTTCCACATTACCGTATGGCATTTTCTTTTCAGTAGCTCAGTTTTCATGATACAATCAGTGTGGGAACGAATAAGTTTGTATCGGTGTGTTTCATTGCAAAACAAACAGCACAACAGTCTTATAAAAATCATCCAGATGTTCGTTTGTTTTCAGACAAATGAAGAGTGTCACATAATATAGCCTCATGTAACAGACGTGATTTCATTTTTTAATTCGTAATTTTATTTTTTGTTTCGATCGATCCAACCTATGTCTGACGATAGCGAGTAAGGAAGCTACACTTTAGATACGTAATCCGTGATGACTAAATTAAAGGTCGAATTCGAATACGGACCTAAATCAAACCGCACTAGAGATTGGAGTACTAAAATGACTATATTTTCTGAGGTCAATACAATTGAAGAGTTCTTTTCCAAAGTGGGCTAAGTCAACTTTTGACAAAAATGAGTTTGGTACGTCACCTGGTGGTGTGAAGTGGTAGCTATAGAAAGTAGGTATTCCGACCTACCGACTCCTTTTTTTGCAGTGTTACCAGCGATTTTAAAAATAGTTTTCTTCCAAAGTGGCTTAAATCAAACTACTTTAGGCTTCTAAAGTGACCTATAACTTGTCAACACTCCGCAATCCGGTTTTTAACGATTCTTCCAAGCCGCAAGGTTAAGGGTCTGGTTGGCCGAGTGGATAGCGCGTTGGTCTCGGAATCCGGAGGTCCCGGGTTCGAGCCCACGTAGCAACTCGCCAGATTTCGATCTAGGCCGGTTTTTCGGCCAGAAGGGAAGAGGGCTAAGATAGCCCTAACAGCCTCCCCGACGTCTCTGAGGTAATGCTCGAAAGGGTGGATTTCAGGGCTCGGGTTGAGTGCAAATTAGAAAAAAAAAAAAAGAAGCCGTAAAGTCAATGTAGAAATATTGAAAATTTAATACATGCAATAAAAGAAATGCTGATTAATCGTCCAACAATTTGCATCATATTATGTACATATAACAGTGGTGAAAATTCATCTTCATTCAGGCTGAAAATTTCAGTTTTAGCGTCCTTGAACACATTTTTCTCTTCAAAAGTGGCGTAAGCCACGACCTTGTCAACTTCGAAGTCTTATAGGTCTCGGAATTAAAAGTTTTCAAAAGCGAAATTTTCAACACATTTCGGTATACTACTCCACAATACATTTCACTTGCTTCCAAAAACACTGCCAAAGAGGGGGGGGAAGTCCCAACTTTTTTAATTTCCTGAATAATCACATTTTTTGACTGCTTTGGAAAAGAGCTATTCAATTCTCCAACACTATTATAGACTGTAACTGACCGGTGAGCAAAAATTTATATGGTGAACTTTCACAGGAGTACTCAAAGTGAATGAAGTCAGTTTTTCCGAACAGTTTTGTGTTTTCGACTATAAGTTATATCAAACTTTTGATGACAAAAAGTGATATTATTCGAGATTCACAAATTTAATAATAGCTACTTTTTTCACAGAATCAACGGTTCTTTAGATTTATAATGTTGAACGTATTATGAAGGCTACTTATCAGTAAAATAATTCTAGTGTGGTAGACGGATTTTCTGCATCAATGTGTTCTCTTCTGATATTTTTATTGCGCGATGCCCAGTTCTAATCAGTTCAGCTCTCCCCTGGTTGGCCGAGTGGATAGAGGGCCGTTTCCCCAGCAGCGCCCATTTCAGATTCGAAGTTCAAAATTTCAGGATCGTTAGTGCTACGTTAGTGCTGGTTAGTGCCGTAAAAATTTTCGTTAGTGCTTCCCCCCTTCCATACTTTTTAAAAAATGAATTTGGGCGCTGCTGGGGAAACGGTGGCACCGCCCATGAGGCCTGCTCATCGAAACACTCAGGATCGTTAGTGCTACGTGCTGTGCAAATCTTCGTTAGTGCAACCCGCCAACCCCCGCAGTCGTTCACATCCACAAATACTTCCAAAGTATTCGGGAATTTTTCTCGAAATATTTTTTATTGGAAAATATTAGAGATTTTCTCAACAGATTTTCAATAAAATTCTTCTGAAATTTTCGGATACTTCTTTCCGTTTCTGGTGAAATTATCGGCCGCAGAGATTACAGATAATTCTTTGGAAATCATCGGATTTTTTTCCACGAATAATTTTTTGTTTATAACAGCGCCACACTGTGCTCAGTAACGTTGCGTTTTATTAACACGCAACGAACGGGCTTTTCCTAATGCTAAGTTTTAAACGGCATAATCTTGCGGAAATTATCGGAATTTTTTCCTAAAAATTTCTGACAAAATTCCTTAAAAATCATCGGAGATGTTTATCCAATATATCGATGAAGTTACTTGGAGATCATCGAATATTTTTCCTGAAAATTGTTGATAAAATTCTCCAAAACCATTGTAGTTTTCCCTCAAATATTTCCATGATCGGGAAATCTTCTCGAAAAATTTCTTGAATTAATTTTTTTTTAGAAAACATTGGAAATGTTCGGATGAGATTCTTTGGACATTATTGGAATTTTTTCCTAAAAATTCCTCGTGAAATTCTTTAAAGATCATCGAAGATTATTCCTGAAGGCTTCTATTCTGCCCCCAACAATGTGGATATGATCCACTGCCGGGGTTGGCGGGTTGCACTAACGAAAATTTGCACAGCACTAATGTAGCACTAATGATCCTGACATTTTGAGCTTCGATTCTGGAATGGGGTCTTCGGTACCTTATATTTTGTACACTACAATGTGGATGTGGTCGACTGCGGAGGTGGGCGGGTTGCACTAACGAAAATTTGCACAGCACTAATCAGCACTAATGTAGCACTAACGATCCTGAGTGTTTCGGAGAGCTAGGCCTCATGGGCGGTGCCACCGTTTCCCCAGCAGCGCCCAACTTCATTTTTTTAAAAGTATGGAAGGGGGCAGCACTAACGAAAATTTGTACGGCACTAACCAGCACTAACGTAGCACTAACGATCCTGAAATTTTAAACTCCGAATCTGAAATGGGCGCTGCTGGGGAAACGGACCCAGTGGATAGCGCGCTGGTCTCGGAATCCGGAGGTCCCGGGTTCGAGCCCACGTAGCAACTCGCTACATTTCGGCCTAGGCCGGTTTTTCGGCAAGATGAGAAGAGGGCTAAGAC
Organism: Acanthococcus lagerstroemiae; assembly: GCA_031841125.1. Taxonomy (NCBI): domain Eukaryota; kingdom Metazoa; phylum Arthropoda; class Insecta; order Hemiptera; family Eriococcidae; genus Acanthococcus; species Acanthococcus lagerstroemiae. The sequence goes on from CM063112.1 coordinate 39,996,812, forward strand.
AGCTCTAACAGCCTTCCCGACCTCTCTGAAGTAATGCTCGAAAGGGCGGGTTCCAGGGCTTGGGTTGATAGTAAAATTAAGAAAGAGAACCAAATGAATTGGTACATGGTGAGTTGTCCATATGAAACTTGCCAAAACGCCATAGGAAATTTGTAACTCCAAGCGCCAGACAAAAAAACAGACTGAGTGTTAAAATGAGAGACAGACATGTCCCCCCTCCCCTGGATATGGAATTTAGATCAGGTGTAACAAAATGTGTTTTTGAGGTAAATACTAGTTCTTCAACACTCTAGTCGACTGTAATTGACCGAATGATCTAAGATTTTTACGGTGAAATTTCATAAGAGTACTCAAAGTAAGTGAAGTCAGGTTTTTTTAACAGTCTTAAATCTTCGACTATGAATTATATCAAACTTTTGATGGTATAAAGCGGTATTATTTATTTGAGATCTACAAATTTAATAATAACTTTTTTTTTCGTAGGGTCAATGGTTTTTCAAATTTTTTGTATTGAACGTATTGTGGGGTTTCCTCAATGTTTGTTCAGTAAAATATTCTAGCATGGTGGACGGCTTTTCTGCCCAATGTATCCTCTTCTAATATTGCCGTTACGTAATGCCAATTCCTAATCAATTTGGCTCTCTTGCGGGAAAAAGGGTGTTTACTTTATAAGAAAATTACTAATTTTGTGCTTTCTGGTAACCAAATGAATTGGTATGTGGTGAGTTTTGTACCGGAAACCTGAAAAATTGCCATCGTTAATTTGTTGCTCCCAGCGCCAAACAGATAAACAGACTGAGGATTAAAATGAGAGACAGTTAACCCCCCCTCCGAGCATGGAATTTAGATCAGATGTAAAAATGAATAAATGTCTCATGTGTCCAGCTGGAAAGGGCACCAAATAGTACATAGTAAAAAATAAAGACTGAAACACGGAACTCCTCCTCTTCCCTCCTAAAAAAAGAAAGGAGGGAATGAAAAAAACAACCTTTGTGGAAGGCGGGGTTGCTTTTTTGTTGATATGTCCCGAGTCTACTTTTAACCAGAACTCATCAGCACTGTCCTTAAAATGAGTCTGAAGTCGGAATGAATCTTAAAAAGTCTTTCACAAGTTCATAACAGGCCTTTAGCGTTAAGAGGCAAATGGGAGCATTGCTCCTTGAACCAATGGTTTGCTCCATATAGCAGAAAATCCGAGACTTCTTTCTTCTTCTTTTAGATTTTTAGGCGCGAAATTTGCAATTTTGCTCCATGTTGGTTCTTCTGGAAAAGTGGTTTCCCCGTGGTTAAGAGGTCACGCTACGAGCTTGAAGTCAAGAGGGTTTTTCAAAAGTCTCGCGGAGTCTTGAACAGCCCTAAACGAACCGTTGAAAAACTTCGAAGAGTTTGCCCCTATTTCGGAATGTCTAACTCATTCGAGAAGGCAACCATTTCTCTGGCCCCCAAGCTATTACAGTGAATTAGTGGCACTAGAGAGTTCACACGAATTGTACATAAAATTCCCCCTCCCCCATTTTGTGATGCCTCACTCACTTTGAAGGAATACCATCTCTCATCTCCCAAATAGTATAGTGTATTAAAGGTACTAGGGATGTCACGTAAATTCGGGGAGGATGCAAAAATTACACAAATTTTCAAAAGTTACCAAATTCAAATATCTTGAGTATGTGATAAACTCAAATTTGCAGTGTGATGAAAATATTGTGCTGAATTGCCAAAGATACTTTCTGTAGACTGAAAAACATGCTCATACACAAGAATACACCTTTCTCCCAACGTATAAAGGTTGTTCAGTGTTACCAGTACTATTCTACGGAGTGGGGACATGGTCCATTACGAAAATATCAATGAATCGACTAGAAGCAACAGAAATGCGGTTTCTCCGAAAACGAATGCGAATGCCTTGGGTTCATAAAATAAGCAATACTGAAGTACTGCGTATAGCTGGAGTTATACCGGAGAACTTCAGAGGAGAAAAACTGGGTATTTGAGGCATGACTTGCGAGGAGAGACATACGAATTCCTTAGACATATTCTGGGAGACAGAACTAAAGGAAGGAGATTAAAAGCAGAAGAAAACTAACCTGGATCCAGAATCCCAAGAGTTTGTAGTGGCATTGGAGAAACGTGTTTTATTCAGAAAAGTAAGAAACCGGGACCTTTGAGCAGTCAAAGTACTCTTTAGTGCATGACATCACGAAAAAAAATTATAAAACTTTTTACCCCGTTTTCAACCATTATTTTCACCTTGGAGAGGTGGAGAATTGGATTTCATAAATTCAATGAGACGTAAGCATTTTCACGTTTAAATCACTGTAAGGATGAAACAGTCTTGTAGCTAAAAAAATGTTCGTTTCTACTGACATTACCAGACTGGAGCGCCTGCCTCCTTACCTTCAGAGACAGTCTGTCCCTAAAATAAACTCTGAAAAAGTCAGTAATAGATAACAACATGTCTCCGAATTAGTCGTTCCAAAGAGTTTTCTCGTAATTCCATTTCTATATCAATTTACAGTCGCCAAACGACCTTATTTCGGCGAATGTACGATAATTCTCTGTTTTTAACAGACTAGGTCGTTAAATCGATAGGACGAAGGCAATATTCGCGATTGAAAATCCTCTCAGGCTGCCCGTCTAGTGGTCATCATTTTACTAGACGTTGTCGCGATTAGCCGCTCTCAAATGGCTCTTCGCACATTCCTTTTCTTGGAACCCAACGGACGGCAAAACAAGCCAAACTAGTTAAACCAACTATATATAGATGATGTACTAATCAAAAAAATCGCATGAAATAGCGTGCAATTGCGTACACTTTTTGCTAAGGCTGCCCCGAGCAACGTCCATTTTACGTTACCAAAAAAGCAGACCGGAGACCGCCAATTATACTTTCGCGTATTAGCTACATGTAATTATACCTGCAGACTAATAACCACAGAGGGAACATATACACAAAAAAGAAGACGAATCTTGGCATATTTGCAGAAGCTAGACGATTAAATGGCCTATTTGAGTTCGCTTTCCTTGATCAAAAATTTTCTGTTCGTAAATCTGTTCGCGAATTACGTCGAGAGCTTTCTCCGGCGGTTTCTAACTTTTCAAGTTCGTCGAATTTACAGCGTAAATTTTAATTAAAATCGCACCGGCCTGCGAAATTTTCGGAAGCTGGCGAGCTCTCGACGTAAATAAATAAACACCTGAGAAACGGAAAAGCCGGGATTAAGAAAAGGAAGCGGTTCATTATTCGGCGGTGAAACGAGATAATAAAAAATTTATTAAATTCGGACGCGAAATTTTACGGACAAAATCAAAGGTGTTCACGTTTACACTTTCCAGGTTCGACTGTGCGGCTCAGCAAAATAGATTTGAATTGCCCCGTTGAAATTTTGAAAGCGGATGGGTAAGGTAGTTTCGCTCGTGGTTCAGGCATATTTCATTTCACGTGAATCTATCAAATATTTTCTAGGTTTTACCTAAAACTGCTGGTAATGTGATAAACAGGTGACTCTGTTCACCAATAAAACTAATCCGTAACTTCGAAGGGGACAAACAGGAACACTGCCCCTCCTGAGATGGTGGTTTACCTCTCCAAATTTTGAAGCAAAGATCTTTTCTCTCAGCTCGTTTACTGAAATTTGGCCGTCTTACCCCAAGGCCTCTTCCTCTTTTTCGGAAAGTGCTACTAGAATATATTAAAATTTCCTAGAGTTGGATGTTGCTGAAATGTACCATAGGTCAAATAATTGAAAGAACTCTCCCTCTCCTACAAAAAAGCAGGTCGAACTCCGAGGCTTTTGCCGTCCTGTCCCCAACCTCTGCCATTCCGACCACATATCAGCTATTTTTGATGCCATAATTGGTTTTTGAGAAAATGGTCGAAGTAATTTTCCTATTTTTTACTCAAGTGTCCTCTTTTTTTTTGTATTTTTTGATACCAAAACATAAATTTGCAGGGCCGCCTCTCATCCTTTAATCGTGATTCGTACTCCCTTTCTACTTGCCCCCTTTTATTATCTCCATAATACTTCTGTTCGTACTTATCTTGTTTTTAATTTCTGAGAATTTTGTTTCATCATTCAAACTAATTCCTTATATCGATATTTCCATGGAGTTTTGAGTAACTTCTAGTTCCTTTTCTTCGTTTTTTGGTAGGGTCCAAGTCGGGGGTCCGTAATTTAGAGTGGGTAAAATACCACTATTAAATTCTTGCTCTTTTGGAGTACAGTTTGTGGAGTCCTTTCATAATATTATGTTTCACACTCCAGAATTTTTTCCACCCCATTACCGTTCTTCTTTTTGTTTCCTTTTGAAATTGTTCTCTTAATGATATAATTTGTCTCAAGTAGTTATATTCATGAACTTGTTATATTATTCGGTTTTTCGATTTTGGGTGGTGTTCTACTGTTGCTGAGGATTTTGTTTTAATCACGTTTATTTTTAACCCTCCATATTTCATTCTGTTTTTAGGGTGTGCCAATTCACTTTTTTGTTTTTGTTGTCCATAGCTTATCTTTTGTATAGATTCTTGTGACGATATTTCTTATCAGATGATATTTTCAGATTACATGTGTCCTTTTTGAGAAAATGGGTAAAAAACATGACAAAACTCATGACGTAACACAAAAAAAAATTAAATCCTCTCTTGACTAAATGACAAAAATACATAATTGTCGTTCCCCCCCCCCCCCAAACGACATGCATATCAAAGAAAGACAATACGTGTCTCTATTTTATATGCTTTTGTATCGTGATAAAAAAAATTTCCGCGGAAATTTCCAATATGGCTGCAGACTGTAGTCGTGCAGGGCACAGCAAAAATCAAGATCAATGAGCACATCTTCCAAAAAAATACTTAGCCATTAAGAAACGTACACATCTTAAAAACATATTAGCACTCTCTATCATCAAAAGTTCAGTAGTACTGTAACACGGGGTGACTTTGCTTACAGTTTTCTGTATTTTCCAGTTTGACACGCTCTGATGACCATGGAAACTGGGTTAGAGAACCGGGATATTTTTTTAATAATTTTGATGAGACATTGAGAATGTTTTCAGAGAATTGTAAAATAAGTGTGCCAAGTAGTACCGCAATGGGGTAACATTGCACATGTTCATGAATAAACAGGGGATAGAGGAAAATGTGATAAATGTAGTGTTGTCTATTAAAAGTGCCAAGTAACTCCAAATTGATGTACTATGTATACAGATGTACGCAAAAAAGAGACCTTTCCTTTGAAAGGTCGAAATCCTGATTTATATACATATGTCCTCGGCATCTCTGAAATACATAAATATCCAATTCATACTAATTCTTCACTTACTAGCAATAAGGCAGAACATCGAAATTGATCACTTATCAGCTTCAAGAACATATAAACAATTCTAGTCAAATTCACCCCTCCATGTTTCTTTTCAGTTTTTCACCAACTGCTACGTCACTGTTCTATGATTAATACACAATAATTTACTTTTATCACAACTATACGATAAAATTCTGCGTGTAATTATCAAACACAAATTAAACATTGGAAATCATTTCTGCCATATAATTTGTTTGCGCTTTTTAAAGCTCTGCACATCCACCCCCCGGTAAGTTTGGTCAGTGAGGAGGTGTACGACTGTAACACCTCACCCACTCCTACTCCACAACCCGATCCCTCCTTTCAACCAGGTTGTGACAAAATCAACACAAAAATCAAAGTAGAACAAAATTACGAAACAATCAAAAAGAAAAAAAAGAAAAAGGAAAATTTGGATCTAAAAATAGACACACTAAATGTAAGAACTCTGAGAAGCTCAGACAATCTAAAAGCACTAGAAGATGCTATGGTAGAAGCTCAACTAGATATTTTAAGAATTTTGGAAGTACGTAGAAACGAAGAAAAATCTACCAAACAAAAAACAACTGCATCTTCTTCCATATAGGTAACAACCTGGGGCAAAGCGGGGTAGGTTTTCTAATTAGCCCAAAGTTTAAAAATAACATTACAGAAATAAAAGGAATATCTGACAAGATAGCCACTTTAAAACTAAAAATACAAAATAATCATTTGACGCTGATCCAGGTCTATGCTCCCACAACTACATCCACGGAAGAGGCCGTAGAAAATTTCTACGAGCTTTTGGGCAAAACACTTCAAGAAAAAAAACAAAAAAACAAGGGTAAAACAAAAATTATAACTATGGGGGATTTCAACAGCCAAATCAGAAAAAACAAACCAGAAGAGAAACATATAACAGGTACTTACAACTATGGTAAACGAAACGTGAGAGGATTAAAACTTATTCAGTTCTGTCAAGAACTGGACCTAAATATAGTAAACGGTTTTTTCAAGAAAAAGAGGAGATGGACGTGGATCAGCCCAAATCAAGAACACAAGAACCATATCGATTTCGTCCTAACACCTAGGAAAAACAACAATATACTAAACTTTGAGGTTTCAAACAGGTTCAAATTCGTCTTCGATCATAGACTCATTTTCATAGTTTTAAGACTAACCAAAGTATACTATTATAATAAAAGCGAAAAGAAAACTCCCGGTATCAGCGACATAGAAAGCTACAGAGACAAAATAACTTCAGCCTTAAAAAAACTGAACGACCTGAATGTAAAAAACATAGAAAACCTTTATGAGGCTCTCTGTGTGGCTATACACGAAAGTTCAGGCTACAAAAACAACAAAGAAGGTGAACAAACTCCACCTACAGTAACTACAAAAGAAAACTTAAAAAGTTTATGGGATACACGAAGGAGACTACTACACAAAAAAAATAAAAATCCCACTGATAGGGTCGAACTGAACATGGTATCAAATAAAAATAAAAGCCATACAAAGGGAAAAAGAAGAACGTTGGAGAACAGATCTGATCAGTCCAACTCTGGAAAGTACAAAGAATATGAAAAACTAAATCGAAGTCTATTACTTGGAACCCAATTAACCACATATCTACTAAGCAATGAAGGAAACAGGATCTATGATCGGGACGAAATAAACAAAACGGCCACAGAATTTTATAAAGATCTTTACTCATCTCAAACAACGACCAGCAGATCACTCCAAACCAGCTCACCCAATGAGATAACCAAACCAGAACCGCCATATTAAAAATCTGAAAAAAATAAGGCACCGGGAAACGACTGAATAAAAAACGAACACATAACCTACCGGGGGGGGGGGGGAGATGACAGAAACACTTGCTTCTCTTTTCAACAAAATTTTGATTTCAGGCAAAATACCCAAGAATTGGAAACTTTCAGATATAATTCTGCTACATAAAAAAGGAAATAGACACCTTACTGGGAACTACAGACCAATCAGCTTATCTCCCACAGTCTCAAAAATTTTCTCGAAACTAATCGAAACGAGAATCAAGCATTATTTAGAACCCCAACAACCTCCCAACCAAGCGGGCTTTAGGAAAAATTTCTCTACATTGAACCATCTTCATACGATAAAACCAAATCATAGAAAAATCCTTGGAATACGGTCTCAACACAAGCATTGCATTTATTGATTATAATAAAGCATTCGATTCCTTAGATCACTGCTTTATTTATAATCACTAAAGAATCAGGGAGTACCCCTTCAACTCACGGAGCTGATAAAAGAAATGTATTCGGGACCAAAAAGCAGAATCGTTACCGACAAAAATGGAAATTACTTTGAAATCGGGAAAGGAGTCCGACAGGGCGACCCACTGTCACCCATCCTTTTTAATCTGGCACTGGAGGAAATATTTAGGAAACTTGATTGGGATTAAATAAAGGTCTAAATTTAAACGGCGCCAGAGTCTCCAACTTAAGATTTGCAGACGATATTGCTTTAATATCAAATTCAATGGGGGAGCTAGAGCAGGGGCAGTCTGAAAGCCGGTTTACCGGGAAACCTCCCGGGGCGGCCTCGGCTTGGGGGCGGCCGAAGGTGAGAAAAAAAAAATAATACACCCTAAGAGACTAGAAGCTATTATGGCTCACTGGTTGCTAATTGTTCTGCCATACAAAAAATAATGAAAGAACTAAAAACGACCCAGGGCCTACATTTTTATGGGGGGGGGGGTGCTCCCTAATTACTATTCAAAGAGCGGCCACTCTTATCCTCCCGGTAGAATGTCTCGTCTCTGACCGCCGCTGAGCTAGAGGAAATGGTACACGAACTCAACAAAACTGGAAAAACAGCTGGATTGACAATAAACACTGATAAATCAAAAATCATAACAACCTCAACGAACCCAACAAAAATCACGATAGGAAACAAAAATCTTGAAGTAGTCCCAGAAACCGCATACTTGGCAACTTGGGCCAACTAATCTCGCTAGAAAATAGAACCGAAAAGGAGATAAAACGTAGGATCACACTGGCGTGGAAGAAGTTTTGGACACTAAAGCACATCTTTAAAGGAAAATTTAAAAACAGGCAAAAAGGTGAAATCTTCAATATGTGCATAACACCAGTTTTGACATATGGCTCCCCCACTTGGTCCTCTACTTTCGGACAAACGAAGAAAACTGAGACAATACAAAACTCCCTGATGAGGTCGATCCTAGGCTTAAAAATCAAAGACCAAATCAGTATAAAAAACATTTGGAAAAAATTACCCAAAGTCAAAAACTGCGTACAATCAATTCGAAACTTAAAATGGGGACGGGCGGAACATACAGCCAGACTACCTCAAGACAGAATAACCTATCAAGCTACCCTTTTGATATTTAAACCAATTCAAAAGAAAAAAGGGCAAACCAAAAACTAGATGGAAGGACGAAATCGATTAATTTCTAAAAAATAAGCTTTTCCATCGAGTGGCACAAGATTGCAAAGAATGGGAGAGGGTGAGGTGTACATTTGCCTACTATGGGCCGAGAGCATACTTAGAACAGTGAGCGCTTTTTGAAGCTAAATAGGTACTATTATAATACTGTAATGCTCTCAATAAAGGTATAATAAACATACAATCTGATAACGCTGTCTGGAAATAGCGGAATTAACACCGAGTTGGTTTTACACGACAGCACAGCTACAGTAAACAGTGCCCAAAATTAAAACTCAATACGAGTCCCGTGTCAGTGTTACCACACGTTCTATTTTTCCCTTGTACTTCTAGGAATAGTGAAAACATAAGTGTGCCAAGTCACCCCGTGACAGCAAAGTCATCCCGTGTTGTCTTCAGACAAAATTTAAAAATGTTTACAAATGGAATGTCAGTGTGCGAATGGAATCTTTTATTCATGATGCCAGCGGACAGCACTTACTTGGAAAATGAATCGAAAACTATAATAGCTCTTTGTTGCCTAATCTGGAACACTAAACGGGCTATCAAAGTCAAAATAAAAAATTTTAAAGATTTTACACAAAAATGATTCGAATTTTCAAACTCATCTCTTTGATACTGAGGATGGACAGGGAATATTTATGTAAGGTTTTATTATTGCCCACCTTTGAAAAATTTTCTGAATAATTTATCATAAAACTGCAGTGAAAATTTTCTATTTTTGAACGTCAAAAATTTGCAATTTCTTCACGTTCGAGGATAGGTTATATACCTGTGTTCATGTTTCTGTTCTTCTCAATCTGTTTTTTATTTTTCATTTTTCATTTCTTTCGCCTAAGCTGGGGTATCCGTACATCCTCTTGTAAAATGAAGAACGACTTCGAGCCGGAAAATGCAGTTTGAAGAGAAGTTGCATAGTTTTTACTGCTAGTATAACCCCAAACTGAGAATTTTTCAGGGTAAAAATTTCTGAAGGACACTTTAACATGTGCTTAAATGCACTGTACCAGTCAATTTAATTTTTTTTCTTACTCATTTCCCGAATGCATGTAGGTACTTCTGCAGAAGGTCGTTATGTTTTCCTTCGTACACTCAGTTTTTCCATCACGGTTGACTGTATATTCGATTCGTTTCGTTTTTATTCGTCTTCTTCGTTTCATATACGTTATATACATTCATTTCCCTCGTTTGTAATGCTCTGTATAGTTGTTATTTTAAAACACGTTCAAAGGTTCGATTTTTATTTCCTTTGAGTTTGCTACTCGAACAAATTTTCGTGTTTATTTTACGTTCGTTTCATCGCCCCTTCGCCCAAGTTAGCAATACTTTCTCTTCGAATTCGATCTGTCAGTTTTGAAACCGCGACGGTTCCACCGAATTTTATCTTTAATTTCTTTGTTCTTCGCGAACAGATTTTTGAGGAATACTGATAAAGATGAGCTAATTAGTTTCCGGTTTTAGAATCGTCTGCTAGATCGTACAAAAAATATAAAAGACAACACGAACAGTGTTAATAATTTGACCAGCATTCCACAAGATGAAATATTTCGTTTATTTTCAAAGGGAAAATTTGAAAACAGAATTTGTTTCCTTCAGCTATTTGGGCAAAATACAGTGCGCACGTTTTCATGGCTTGTCAACCAAAATTTAGAACAAGACCCAAGTTAGATCTCCAATATGTTCCGGTGCTCGTAGAGAATTCGATCACTTTCTTTCGCCAATCGGATGTCTTCAAAGTAAAAACCTAGCTCATTGTCCTTCGATTTTTAACCTCTGCTAGTTAATCAAGTCAAATAACAAGTTCACGAATTCGTTCCAAACAATATATAAGTCTTAATAATTCTAAAACGAGTCTTGGAACGTCTGAAAGTGTTTTAAACACTCGAGGAAACTTATCTTGAAAATTTTTGAAGAGATATAAAGTGTATTAATAAACAAATCTAGATGATGTATATTCCTTAGTCTTTCCAGTAGTCGGTTGCGTTTCTCCACTTTTCTCTCTCCTGTGCTAATCTTTTCATTTTTGAAAAATTATCAGCTCTTCATAGTAGCTCATTCTTTGCCGTTCTTTCGAGTTCTTTCCCTCAAGCATTCCCTCTAGCAGTAATAACAATACCCCTGTATGCCTTATATTATGATATAGGCACCATTTTTACTCTTCTCTTTATATTTTACTTTCCCTTCCTACTCGCCTCAATACTTCCTCATTCCTGATCTCTTTCTATCCATTTAATTTTCAATATTCTCCGATTACACCACATTCAAAAGCTTTCATTATTTTTCTTTTTTGAATTTCTATTATATCTAGGTGTCACATACATACAACGCTTTACTCCAAATAACTTTCGAAAAAATCTCAGCCTCACCTCCCAATATTAATATATACTTTTCTTAACCCTTTAAGACCCGCGAGAAAGAACCAATGAGCAGAGAAACATAAATTTTCACAATTTGTTAACTATATGCAAGAATACAAGCATGATGCCATGTAGATTGCATACTCAGCCCCTGAATTCATTCCGGAATTTGAAGATTTTTAAAAACTGGGAACAGCGATTTCCGAAGTGAAAATTCAAGCTGACAGGATATAACCAATAGTTTTATATTTGAAGTGGACACTGGAAGCTAAAAAGTGAAGTGTGAATGCACACATATTATTACAGGAACAATGCTGGTTACTGAATAAAAGGAGTAAGAAAATGAACCGAAAAAATTTCTGCGCCCCGACAAACTACAGCAACTTATGAACAGAAATTGAGCCAACATTTCACTTTTTGATTACTTCCCATGAGTGGGCAGGGTGGTTACTTAGGGATTTTTTTCTGAATAGAAAATTTATTTCGGAAATCTACTTGACAGTTGAAACCCATGTCTAGCCAGTCTGTACTGCACATCTGGACGATTTCCGAAGCAGAAGTTATTGAAACGGTACCGCGGCTCAGATATTCCAGGCTATATTTAGAAAACCTAATAGAATAGTGAAGTGTCCTTTCATCCAGTTGAGCATTTCCCCAAAAATGTACCTGTCCATAACTCAGCTATATATACAATGAAATTATTTCTCTAGGTCTCCACCCCCAGTTACCAAGAGAGTTTCAACTGATTCCTCTGCCTTCCAGTCAACGACCGATGACCCTGTATTCCCGTTCTTCGTCAGTGGGCTACCGAAGAAGCTGACATGGGACACTGAAGAAAAACAGAAACAAAAGGAATATTACAATTTTTTCCACGTGAATGCAAGCGTTGAGAATGAAAAATACTTACCAAGTACCTGCCCTGATTTATCCTAAATTGCCCCGACTATTTCGAAATGGGTTTTCTCTTATCTGTTCATTAACTTCCCTTAAAATTTTCGTATTGCTCCTGTCGGGAAGTCAGGAAGTTTGCCTACTTTGGAGTTACCAAGCACGAGACCTAATTTATACTAAATTGCCCCCACTATTACGGAAGGGGTTCCTCCTTATCTGCTCAGTAACTTCACTCACGTTAACCTAATTTATACTAAATTGCCCCCACTATTACGGAATGGGTTCCTCCTTATCTGCTCAGTAACTTCACTCACGTTCCAAGGACTCTTCTTAATATCCTAGAAAGTTGGGTTTCAAAGTGGTCTTCATATTGCTCTTTTCAGGAAATAAGGAGATTGGCTTACTTCAGGTTCCCATGAATAAGACCTATTGTCTACTAAATTCACCACACTATTCCGAAATGGGTTTTCTCCTATCTGTGCAGTAACTTCACTCAAATTCCTAGGACACTTCTCAATATCCAGAATGTTGAGTTTCCACCCGACTAACAATGAGGCCAACTGTGAGTGTATTTGTGAACATCATTGAGCAATCACGCTAATGCTGAGCGATCACTTCACACACAATATCTTAAAATGATGAGATGTTGAACACTCACGAAAAAATGTGATAGGCCAAAAGTCTCAAAACGGTAGTGGTTTGTGACATGTTGCGTGAGCGCTCACCAAATTGTCAATCGGGCAAATGGTTTACATATTACCCATTTTGGAAAATAAAGGCATTCGCTCACTTTAGGTTCCCAGATACCAGACCCACTCTAGACTAAATTCTCCCCACGACTCCGGAAAGGGTTTTCCCTTATCTGCTCCGTAACTACACTCAAGTTTCAAAGATATGTCTCAACATCCCAGAATGTTGAGTTTTCAAATGGTTTTCATATTGCTCATTTCGAAAAATAAGAATGTTGGCACTGAAACCTCTAGGTGCCCAGGAACCCGACCTAAGTTAAACTAAATCCTTCTCCCAATTCCGAAATGAGCTTCTTCTTATCGACTCACGTACTTCACTTCTATTTCAAGGACATCAGTCAGTTTTCTAGAAAGTTGAGTTTATGAATGGTCTTCGTATTACCCATCTTGTAAAATGAGTAGAGATGTTTACTTTGCACTGCGAGGTACCAGACCTATCGTATACTAAATTCTCCCCAGTATTCTGAAATGGGTTGTCTTGTATCTGCTCAGTAACTTCACTCAAGTTCTAAGGACCTTTCTGAATATTCCAGAAAGTTGAGTATCAATGTGGTTTTCAAAATGGATCTTCCCCTATTGGCTGTGTCACTTCCCTAATTTGGCCTTGGCAGTTCCATGTGCTCCAGGGAGCTGAATATAGGCATGATTTTATAATTGCTGATGTCGAGAAATCCCTTGCCACTAATGTTGTCAAGTACCTAACTTACTATGTGTCATCAGTTTCTGCTTCAAATATAAAACTGCTAGTTATATCCTTTTACCTTGAATTTTCACTTCGGAAATCGGCTTTCTTAGTTTCTGAAAATCTCAGAATTCCGAAATGAATTCAGGGGCTGGGTATGCAGTTTATATGTCATTATGCTTATATTCTTGCATAGTTACCAAATTGTGAAAATATATCTTTCTCTGCTCGTTGGTTTTCCCTCGGGTCTTAAAGGGTTAAATATGCCTCCGTTTCAAAAAAAAAAGAAGGTCTCTGAGCTTACTCTGTTCTGCTGTTTGTTTCTGTTTTACTTCTTTCATCATTAGCTGACAACATCCCCAATAGCGGCGAGGCTTTATCGAACTTTTCCGAGTTGAAAATTCGCAGAACAGCGAAAAACTGTGAACTGTCGAGTCGTCGAGTTTACGATAAAATTTCGGGCCATAAATTTGCCGCGGTCCCGATAAATAATTTTCATCTCCTGAATGTGTAACGAGTAGCGACAGATTAAACTCTGGTCCATGTATAGGGGGTGAGGGCGGATGGGGGGCTGGGGTAGGGTGGGATGAAATTAACGAAGGTAATATACAAACAGGGACTAGTAAAACTGGCACGTTACCACCATCGACGTTATTGTAATTTATCAAATACCGTTGTTTGAGAATCGATTGTAGAAAAAAATTGCCCTTGGGCATCTCGTACGCTACAATGGTCCGGTACAGCGAACCTAACGGAATCTTCGATTCCACTTCCGTTTCCACCTCTCTTGTTTTCTCTTTCTGGTTTGGTTTCATTTTCTCAATGTCGTTTCCTCGTGTCTGCCGCCGATCCCAGTCGAATCTTCTTCGCCGCTTTAACGACCAAAGACTTTTTTTCCCCTTCTTTCTTTCTGCTGGGAGATAATAAAATTTTATTCGTTCCGAGTTCGTCGACACGTTCGAAAATTGCGTAATTTTTATGTATCGCGAAATATTAAAACGGTCGGGACTGATTTACGAACGACGTCTTCGGGCGAATCGATTTCGTAAGATACGATTCCGGCTGCTGCTCGCATATTCGTCCAACCCCAGAAACGATTTCGACCGCATCGGACGAATACGTTATCTAGATCGGAGCTTATTTGCTGGTTCGAAACATAAAAAATGATTTGGAAACAATCTAATGGACATGATCTCCAATATGATGGAAATAAGTCCAAGATGCAACTCCGGATTACGATTTTACGAATGCAACAGCGGAGCGTTCGATCGTAAATGTAGAATTAATATTCTCGATGAGCCCCGACCAAGAAAATTGTAATTCAAATTCAAATTGCCTTTATAAGGAAATTTTCTAGCATAGGTTAGTTCATATTGTATGTATTTCACCCATCGGCTCAGAGATTCCCCGGCCTATATAGAGCAAAGGTCCCACAAACGCTATCATTCCTTTCTGTTTTCTGCTACTCTGTGATATTGATTTTTAAAAGTTGTCAAATTCGTCGCTCCGTCTTAGTTTCTGTTTTCTGCATTTTCTTTTTCCGTTGATGGGTGTCAGAATGTTGTTCCACAGGCTCACGAGTCGTCTTTTAGGTGGGTGGTATGTCCAGCTCATCCCCATTTCATCCTAACATACCTAACTGCATCTTCATTATATTTTAACTAACTGACCCGCTTTGCAGGTCATCTAGACAGTGGGCTTAAGTGAGTCTGATAGAGAAACACTGGTATCCATGGGCGTAGCCAGTGAGGGACAAGGGGAATAGACCCCCTGGATTTTGAAGAAAAAAAATTATGTTCCAGTGCTCACACGATTATTTTCGAATAATTAAAGCCAATTGAATAAAATTCGCAGAAAATAGATATAATTCTACCTTTTTGCCCCCTCTTGGAAAAAGTTCTAGCTACGCTACTCCCATGCTGGTATATCTAGTTCTGTATCGCCGTACCTGTAAATTTTTTTTTGTGGGCTGGTGGCAGGGTGGGGTGATCATGGTTGTCAGAGCTCCTGGGTGGATGGCCAGGGATCTTCAAGGGGATTGGAGAACCATAGTGCGGGCAGGAGCTCTGAAGGGAGATAAAGCCCAGGGGGTAATGGTGGGTGAGAGGTTTTTGTGTCGGAGAAAATTCTTGGTAGGAGAGGGTGGCCATTGAGGAAGGAGGAGGTAGTGGTGGGTGAGGGTCCTGGAGGGGCAGTAAAATTTTGGTAGATAAAGGCCAGAGGATGTAAGAGGTACTCGAGGAAGGAGCTCCTGAAGGGGAGGAAAACCATGGTGGGGGTGGGGACTGTAGAGGAAGGTAAAGTCCCCCCGGGGGGGGAGGGTAGTGGCGAGGAAGAGGTCCTGGTGGAGGAGGAAGTCATTGGCGAGAGAGGCGACCGGGAAGGCGAATGAAGGCCATGGTGCGGAAGGTTCTGGTCCCGGGGAAGGGGTCTTGAGGGGAAGGGTGGTCATGGTGGTGGAAGCTTCTGGTTGAGGACCAGGGAATCTTTGAGGTGGTTGAACGAGGAGGCCGTAGGGTGATGGAGCCGCGGAAGGGGAAGACTGTAGAGAGGGACTAAAGCTGCAATTGGGGAGGGAGTAGATACTGCGGATTGCCTATCCTGTACTACTAATTGCTCATTTCTCCAAGGGTAGCCTACCCCTAGGAGGTGGTTCATGGTGAAGGGAGCTCCAGAATGGGGAGGAGATCCATGGGCGGCGTGGCCTCAGGAGGGAGATAAAGGCCCTGGGTTGTGAGGGGTAATGGTGAGTAACAGATCCTGGTGGAGGAGGAAGTCCTGGGTAAAAGAGTGACTGGGGAGCGAAATGAAAACCATAGTGCGGGAGGGGCTGGTTGCAGGGGTCTGAAGGGGGAGGGTGGTCATGGTGGCGGGAGCTCCTGAGTAGAGGACCAGGG
This sequence comes from Acanthococcus lagerstroemiae, assembly GCA_031841125.1. Lineage (NCBI taxonomy): Eukaryota > Metazoa > Arthropoda > Insecta > Hemiptera > Eriococcidae > Acanthococcus > Acanthococcus lagerstroemiae. The sequence continues at coordinate 40,013,150 of CM063112.1, forward strand.
GATCTTCGAGGGAGTTGGGATAAGGAGGCCGCAGAGGAGGAGCAGTGGATGGGGTAGGCTGTAGCGAGGGTGTGGTACGTGAACAGAAATGAAGGCCACAGTGGTGGCGTGGGGGTGGTCGTTGGAACATGGTCCTAATGGGGGAGGGCACTCGGAGTGGAAGAGGGTGATCGAGGAGGAGGACTGGGTGATGGAGGGTGCGTGTGATGGAGAAGCTGTGGATAGAGAAGGTCATGGAGAGGGGAAGAGGGTAATGTGAAGAGATTAAGGCCCAGGTGGTGGAGGTTAGTAGTGGTGGTTGATGATTGTAGAGGTGAGGAGGAAATCCAAGTGAGAGGGCCTACCCGGATGTGCAGAAGGAAAGGGTTCGCAGGGGGGGATACTGCGGAGGTAAAAGACCATGGAGTGGGAATTGAAGCCTCTGGTAGGAGATTATGGCCGTTGTGGGGGAGGAGTCTGTGGCTATGGAGGGCAGTGACTGTTGACGTGTGACCGTGGAGGTGGAGAACGACTGTGGTGAATGAGGGGATCGTGGTGGAGGAGGAGGCTCGTGATGAAGAAAGGATGGAATGGGGGTTCATGGTGGAAGATTGAGGACCGCTGTCAGAGGGGGAGCAAAGGAAGCGCAAAGCAATAAAAACCTCAATTCAGGAATAAAAGTTTTAGACCAAACACTGAGGACTGTGATAGTCGGACGAGGCGCGAAGCGGCCAAGGGGCAAAGCCCCTTAGTACTACAAAAGTAAAATCCGCCGCCTCCAGCACCGCCACCGCCGCCTCCGGGAGAAAAAAACGCACTGCGGGTTGCCTACCCTGCCCCTTAATAGCTCATTTCTCCAGGGATAGCCTACCTTTGAGAGGGGGTTCATGATACTAAAATAGTAAAATTCGCCGCAATCACTATCGTCTCCGGGAGGGAAAAAAACACTGCGACTTTCCTACCCTGCCCCTTAATTGCTCATTTCTCCAGAAGTAGCCCAACGGGGAGCACTAGACAGAAGCGAAGCTCCTTTCCCACTGTGTGAGTTGCAATATCAGTCGGTAGGTGGGTGTACTGAATGTTACCTGATAGAGAAATTCAACAAACCAAAGATCATAAAAATCGGTCCAACCGTTCATGAGTTATAAATGGTGTAACGAACCCTGTACCGAAATTGTTTCCAGCCTTAAACCTATTCTGGATTCATACGAACACATCCAGAAAGTATGAACCCTCCAGCTCTTATGGTTCACCCACCAACTCCGAACAAACGCAAACACACAGACAAACTTACAATTTATAGGTACAGTAAGAAAATTTTTTACAACTAATTAAAACGTTTTGGAATCGGCAAAACTTCTAAGACTTTTGTCAACACTGATCACGGCTTATTAGGACAATTTCATGAGGTTTTAGAATTTTATATGCTGTTACAACTGGGTATACTTGAGTGGAAACCGTAACGTTCCCACCGACACGAAGCCAGTCCGCATGATTTAGCTCTTTACGGTGATAATTCAGTTCAGTGGTTGAGCCATGGGTCTTGAGCCAGGGCCGTACTGAAATAGGGGGTAAACCTTCCCCCACAGCCAAAAAAATTTTAAGTGGAAAAACAACGGGTTGGGACGGAGAGAAGGGCGGATCTGTGACTAATTATACCCCTAGTACTCAGATCTCAGAAAAAAATGTATCTTAATCGCAAACGACCTCCCCCCCCCCCCTTACATAACTCCTGGGTACGGCCCTGATTTGAGCGAAAACCGATTTCCATGGAGGCGAAAATAAGATATTTCAGAAAACTGAAAAAAAAAAACCGTTCCACATACAAAATGCATTAAAAAAATGAATTTTCTTAATTTTTTTTTCTGCGGATTTTTTTTTTGATGTTTTAATAGTTATTCTGTTATTCTGGGCGGAGACAAATCCAAGAAATCAAAGATCATAAAAATTGGTCCAGCCGTTCTTGAGTTATAAATGATGTAAATAACCCGATTTTGTTTTATAGAATGGATTTCTTTTCAATTGAAGATTAACATTCCAAAGTGAGTTAAGTATAAAAATCTAAATTTTTAGGAGGAATAAAACATGTTCGCCAAATCACAGAATTTAAGGTAGGCTCCACGGCTTGATAATAATGAGAGAATAAAAAAACAAAAAGGTAGGCGGTTCATATTTTAGTATTAGTCTAAGCAGGACTTCAGTAATAAGAATGTGTTCACACAACTGGCGTAACGCTATTCAATAGCCAGTTAAAATGTCTCAAAGTAAACCGCCTCCTGAACTTAATAAACTGGGAGATATGTGTCAAAAAATGACATTTCTTCGGACTAATTTCTATAGAAGGGTTTTTTGCGGGATTCTGTAGTGAAAGGGGTTCTATAACATACTAAATGTCTCATCCCATACCTCGTGTGCGTCGCTTGCTATAGCGTGAAATGTGTCCCGCCGCGGCGTTTTTTGCAATTATCTCACGAAATATTGTGTTTTTCGGGAAAGTAGTTGGTACAAAAAATGGTTCCCGTAAAATTCTCTATTGAAATGGTCATCACGATTTTCTTCCAAAATTTTGTTTTTACCCCATAAAATTTCGACTTTCATGAAGTAATATTCCACGCGCCGCTATATTCGATTATATTCAGACCTCTATGACTATATGTATGCTCTACGCTCCTATTTCAACCTGCACCTCTCTCATTTGTCTGCACCCTCACCAGTGAGTGACCTTGCAAAACATCACTTCAAATACCTGTTTTTAAACTGGAGTATTAAAATGGAACGCATATAACACGGAGTATAGTCACTGTAGTCTACATAATCGAATATAGCGGCGCATGAAATATTAACTTCATGAAAATCAAAATTTTATGGGGTTAAAACAAAGCTCTTGAAGAAAATCATGACGATCATTTCGACAGAGAATTTTATAGGGAACATTTTACGTAATAACAACTTTTCCAAAAAAAAAAACAACCGATACTTCGCGAGATAATGACAAAAAACGCCGCAGTGGAACATATTTCACGCTATAGCCCATGACGCACGAGGGGTATGGGGCGAGTCTTTCAGTATGTTAATAAAGACCGTTTTCACAATATAATTCCAGAAAAAACCTTCTGTGGGAATTAGTCCGAATAAAAAACGTATCCTTCCCAAGCTGGAATTTGAACAGGCATACGTATGTAAACACATTTGTAAACTAAACGCTGTTTTTTTTTATTACTGAAGGGTCGGTTTCCAAATTGCCCTCAGTCCGAACTTGTAATTGTTGGGAAATAAATAAAAAAGTTATATGCCGGATTGTATAGCTGGTAACCCTGAAGTAACGCCTGAGATGCAGAGTTGAGTAGATTCTAGACATACTGTCAAAATTTCAAGTTAAACCGACGGTTAGTCTTCGAACTACAGGACTCCAAAGTTGGCAATGTTGTGGACTATGAGCAGTTTTAGATAAGACAGAACAGAACCTGCTTACGAATAACATGTTGTTTTTGTTTAAAGAAATGGATGTAGCTGGTGTGACCATCTATCCTAATCATTGTTGTTATGCCTTCCCCTCACTCTGAATGTGTTACATCCTTCCCACCCAAATACAGGATGTCTTTTGCAATGACCCTTTTCCTCCTGGTAAGTTGGCAACCTATCTCGACAATGTGTAGATATGTTTCCATACTCTTACTTTTGAAGGGGCTGAGTTGTGGTCACATTTTGAAAAGTTTTCTATCTTTGATTTTTTTTTTCTTCTCATGACTGGAGACAGAAAAATGGTACCAGTAAGTAATAGTAGAAGGTAGTCGTGGTAACCACAGAAAGAAAAAGGTAAAATAACCCCCTCCCCCGAAAAATCTTTAAAATTTATGGGTAACAAAATAGTTTCAGTTTCTGGAGGATGACCAATTGGTCGTTTGACTTGCTCATCTTGGAGAGCCAAGTTTCCCCTATAAAATGACTACTGTTTCTCTTATATTGTCTCGTAACATTGAGAACAAATATTTTCCTCTTTTTTGTCACACTTTTCCACGTCCCTGTCGGTACAGGGGTGACGCACCATTCAACACTGAGACTCTTCTTGTTTTTAGAGGAGGAGGAGGTGTGTGTAAAATGCTGTAAAATGTCACAATTTTATTTCGGTATAGAGTCACACTTTTTAGAATTGTGCGACAATCCACGGTACAGTGTCAACATTTTCTAATAAGCATCAGTTTTATTTCTTGTTCAGAATAGTGGAACTAATGAAAGTGCGTGATGAAATAGAAGCTACAGTAAAACGTACAAAAGGACAAAAAATGATCGTGTCATAGGGTAGAATTTTGAAGAACGTCACATTGTATCAAAACGTGAATTTTCCATGAAAGTTCGACAGTACAAGTAAGTTCACGAGGAACATTTTCCCACTGAGCTACTTTTGAGATAGGGCCCGCAATTCTCGAAAACATTGGTGTCTACAACTCTCCTGTTTTGCGTCTTCATAAATTTTCGGGATGTACCACATTTAGAGCTGAAGAGGAGGGTCAACTGAACATTTGTACCGCCGGAATCATTTTGTTCATGAAGTGCAGGATTCGGCCCTTTTTTGGTCATTAACGACCGGACCTTCTATGTACACATGTTCCTCTTATCTTTAGCTCTCCAGCTGCTGTACCTGCTGGAATCTGGAGTGTCAACCAACTCTCACTAGACTGAATAATCGCATTAGGAAAGATGTCCTGCGCTCCGAGTCGGACTCAATTCGATTAAATTCGCTTATTCCAGTGCCAAATAAAACTATATATCACTTTATCGTTTTAAAAGTCACCGCATGATATTTAACCAAATTGTAAGTTTAAATTGAAACTTCGTATTCGATTTTGCCTCGGCCGCTGAGCCGGTGTACCGCACTGACTGCGAAAGGAATCGCATTATTATGATTTATGCATTCATTGGCTGAAAAATCTTTCGAAAGAATTTTACACCATATGAACACCCTTCGACTAAAATGTTCGCTGCAAGGATAATTCATTGCGTCTTTCAGTGTTATATATGTACACTGTGATTTTCTCAAAGTCCACCGTATATTATTTTCAGTTGCTCGAATCTAAATGTAATTTGCGTTCGGTGAGCAAAAAACAAATAAAGGTTTTTTGTCCATTATTATTAGTGAAAACAATTTCGAAGCTCTTGCGAACGACGCTCGGTTATACTCGCCCCACGAACAGCTGTTGTCTGGGGAGCTGAAATGCTGCAATCGCGCGGCTGAGTTTCGTGTGCTTTCATTTCAGCTCGTAAAGTCTTATTTGCGCAGATAACGTTGCCAAGTACGGTGATCTTACGAGGGCTGGGCATCGTTCCAACCCTTCTAGTATGAGAAATAACTTATTCTCACCCAAATACGTTCGCGGAATTTGTAATCAGAGTATCGCCAACCTGAGGTCGAGCATTATTCACGTACAAGTAGGTTTAACGAGACGTCTTCATTACGGTGTGAAAAACTCAGGTCATTCCTTTGTGTCGTGAAAAATGTTACTAGTTTCTTTAAAAATATGAATGTAAGTTAAAACAGGTGATTAGAATTAAGGGCATTTCTAGATGATTGATTCTCTTTCACCAGAGCTGGCAGGCAACTTTTTCGATACAAGATTACTCAAGAGAACTATACATAAAAAATGCGCTAGGCTAATAATTTACTCTACTTAACACTGCGCAACACTTCATATACCATAACACGGGGTGACTTTGCTCACTTTTCCTTCTGATGAAACAGGGTTATAGAACCACGATATTTTTTTGTAATTTCCATGGGACACTGCGGAATACATTCCCCTAAAGATTATAACAACCCCCAACCCATCAATTTTTCCACAGAATTATGAGATAGATAAGTGTGTCAAGTTTTACTGTGATGAGGTGACATTGCATATGTTCATGAATGAACAAGGAGAAAAATTGTAAATGTAATGTTGTCCATTAAAAGTGCCAAGTAATCCTATTAAATTGATGTACTATGTTGTGTACGTATGCAGATCAATCCAAAACTCAATAATGCGCTCCCTTTTAGGCACAAAAATAAAGGACAAAATCAATCTGACAGTAACCCGGAAGAAGTATCCCAACATAGAAAATTGTGTACAACTAATTAGGAATCTAAAATATGGGGATGGGCGGAACACGTTGCAAGACCACCTCAAGATAGATTGTCTGGTTCCTAAGCAATGAAGTTAACCTCAAGATAAATCATGTGATGTCAGGATTCTGAGGTTATTTTCAAGATCTCAAGATCTTTAGACAAAATCTCAAAATATTCAAGATCTCAAGAGTTCTCAAGAATTTACATATACCTGAGTGAATATGCATTGCTTCTTCAAATTTTTCACTTCCACAATTGGGAGATAGAAAATTTATCGCCTTATGGGAGTAATAAGCACTCAGATTTTACACAGCAATGGAAAATGTAAAATACATCTACCTATGACCGTATAACCAAAGTTACTTCGATATATTATTCATTCAGTTTTGTACGAGTACAGTAATTAATAAATTGAATCTGTATTTTGTTTAGTTTTTTAATTTGAATAAAAGTAATCAAATTCCCTTCTCTCTTCTTCACAATATTCAAGAGCAAAAGTGAAAAAAAAAAAGAGAAAAATCTTTAGGACTGTCGACAGAACTGAGGGTGGAGGGGGAACACAACAAATGTGATGAGTCAGTAAACCTTTATAGCAGCAAATATTTTATTGTCGAGCAACATAGAAAAGGCGAAAATTTCTGTCTCAAGATTTTTTACGCAGAATCCTGGGATTTTTCAACAGGCTTGGTTGGCAGCACTGTTACTAAGTCATAAAACAAGAAGCAAAGGAAAACAAAAAACTAGACGAAGGAACGAGATTGAAAGGAATGGGGGAGGGTGAGGGGTACCTTTCCCCTCAATGGGCCGGGGGTACATTCGGAACGAGGATGAAACACGTGGGAGACCAACCGCGAACCGCGCCCACCTGTTTTTCTTTTTTTCGTTTCCCATTTTGTAATGTAGCTACCTCTAACTGATAAAGGTTTATTATTATGTATACAGTTGTATGCAAGAAAACCAGTGAATGATAACCATGAGGACTGTATTCTTTCTTTATTCCAAAAATCATAAGAAAAAAACAAATGAGACCTTTCCTTCAAAAGGCAGAGACCCTAATACGCGAATGCATGTCCTCAGAACTCCGAAATTCATAAACATCTGATTTATATTAGTTTATTCACTAGCAATAAGACAAAACATTGCAACTGGGCTTCAAGAACAAATAAACAATTCTGTGCAAAATCACCCCCTCCATGTATTTCACCAGTTTTTTAACCAGTTTCTACGTCTGTATAGCTTTTTATTTTCACTCATTATCTGAAATAATTTCTGTAATGAAATTTGTATACGCTTTTTGAAGCTCTATACAAACAACCAGACAATGCTGCCTAAAAACGGCGGAATTACACCGAGTTGGTTTGACACATAGCTATAATATTCTATGTTACCAGTCACACGTCAGTGCTGCCACACGTTCTATTTTTCCCCTCGTGTTCAGACGAGTAATAAAAACATACATGTGCCAAGTCACCCCATGATTTCAAAGTCACTCTGTGTTTCTGTACTCCAAGAATACATATACTTCAACAAGCTCTCAGCTATGGTTAAGCTAGAACTAACTCCTCAATCGACTCAAAACAAACACAAATTTAAGACGCAGATTACAAGTAACCTCGCTACACGAGGAGGAACAGCAAGAAAGCACGCATCTTGACCCTTGACATTCTTGAACAATCGATACACTCATGTTTGATATGAAAAATTAATAAATAATTATCGATCCTTTATGTTATCAGTAAAAACTCGGTCCTCTTTAGTTAATTTCATTCCTAGCATACTCAACATGCCCAAACTTGACTCAAGATTCATGGAAATATTAACAATCCGCCGAGATACTTCTTAAACACAGTCATTTAGGAACAAGTTTCATGATCAAAAAGTATTTGCGTTTACTATCACCCCCCCCCCTCTCGCCGATCATAAACTTTCATATTGTATTTTTTGATGACAAATTTCCATGGAAATGTTTATCAACAACACGAACGCACTCTGTAATCAATTTAATGAAACAATTCTGAAGACCTACAGATTTCCATGGAAATTTTCAGGGTTGGCATGTAAAATAGTCGATGTAAAAGGAATGTAAAATAAATCAAAATGAGTAAAAAAAAATTAAAGATCAATTTTTCTATTAAAATATTTAAAACTTGCACACAACTGGAACTACAGTCAAAAATGGTCGTCTCCTTTATCATTCAATTTTATAATTTATACTCCTCAAATTCACAATAGGTAACTCATAAGGAACTAGAGTGTTTTATAGAAAGTGAATTACGAAAGACGAGTACATATAAAATAATTGAAGAAAAATTGAGCAATTCAGGCCAAAACAAATTTTAACACATTCCGCCAAACTTGTTAAAATTTAAACTTAAAATTAAAAATTTTCGAAGAATAAAAACTAACAAAAAATAATTATTAATAAATCTTATAAGTTCACTAAAAAAAAATGATCCGACTTTGTGGTATCAGAAATTTTTACTTAAACTACTTTATTTGTTTTATTTTACCGTCAAAATTTAATTAATTTCATCTCAATTATTTATTTCATAATTCCTTTTCAATGTTTCATTCCCATTTCTTTTCATATATCATTATCAACTGGCAATTATAAATTATGTTTTTCCCCCGCATTTTACATCGATTTTACGTAAAATGTAAAATGCCAACCCTGAAAATTTCTATCAACAACACGAACGCACTCTGCCATCAATTCAATGAAACAGTAGCTGCAAGAAACGACGACAATAATGAAAAAAAGTGACTGCAAAACGCTCGTTACCGACCCTACAAAAGTGATTTCAAGAGGTTCTTTGCCGACCATAAAAATTGACACGACAGTCAAACTAAAAATTAATAAAGATAGGTTACTCGCCTCAGCGGGAGGGAGGAGAGGCTGAAAAGTGATTCAAGTTATCTCTAGTTCAGTTACTTTTTTTTTACATTTTATTTTGTAATTTTTATTTTATTTTATTTAGTTTTAATTTTTTTCCCATCTATGTATACCCAATACGAGGGGTCTGAATTCCCGGGTTTAATCCCACGTAGCAACTCGCCAGATTTCGACCTAGACCGGTTTTTCGGTCAGAAAAGGGAAGAGGATTAAGACAGCCCTAACAGCCTCCCCCACATCTCTGAAGTAATGCTCGAAAGGGCAGATTCCAGGGCTCGGGTTGAGAGCAAAATTAGAGAAGAAGATGTATACCCAATACGAACTACGCTCAGTGGGGTAGAGTAAATACATGATATTAAAAAAAAAAGTACTCTATGGACATAGGCGTCGACTTGGATTTTTTTTTTGGGGGGGGGGGGGGGCAACGCCCCGTCAATATTTCCAACTCAAAAATTGAAAAAGTACAACAAATTTTACCATCAATTTTTTAATTTAACAAAAAAGAAAGTAAAATATGATAAGAGAAGGATATAATTTTGGCACCAAAATATATAGAAGATGATCATTCAAATTTTCAAAGAGAGGAACTTTTGACACTCTTAAGAACCGTGATAACTTTGATTCTGCCCACCCCCAATATTTTCCATAAGTTGGCGCTTATGTCTATAGACATGTTTACCTATCCTCAGTCTTGAATGGGCAAGATATAGTCAACTGAAATAATTATTCACTTCTTCCACAGAAATAGTTTTACTCAAGTATGAAACAATGGACCGCGGAACCGTGTAGTAAAAATAAGTAACAGTTGCAGCAACTACCAAAAAATTCATCGGAATTGGTTCCACAGGGTATTCATAGAACTTATTTTTACCCTAACCTAGATGAAACGTTAGAAAACTTGGAATTCTAAAATTTTTCACATGATCAGGTATTAGAGAATGATCGATTAAAAAATTGAGAGCCTCTTCTTTGGGCTATTTCACGGCCCTCACTTTCATTTGTCTGTTCGCGTACTTGCTTTACTGCCCAGCTGTCTGGGTGCATGCCTCCGTAACTGCTTGCACCTTTCACTGGCGGATTCCACATTACTTTCTCTCCAAATCAACAGCAACGTTTTTGGCATACAAAGCGATTCAGACCCTTTAAGACTCATCAAAACTCAATTAACGCGAATTGAGGTTTGTCATGAGTTTTTTTACTTAACTGGAACTAATTCAAATTCATTGGAACTGATTAAGAACCTACCTACCTACTTCGGGTTGCGAACCAACCGTTGTTTTTCTGGGGGAGGGGGGATAACTTCCTAGTTTTTCAATGCCCCTTTTGGACCCTTATTAGTAGAGGTTAAAGTCGAAATAACCTCAAAAATGAATTCAAAACGACTCTAAACATCCCACTTTCGATATACTTGACGGTATTATCTGTAATTTTTTTGGTTCTGCCCCTTCGTGGAGCCTTCGAAATAAAGAGTTTTTACTGAAATCCGAGGACACTATCTTTCTCACGTTTTTATTTCCTCTCTCTGATCTATGTAGTTCAAAGTCCAAAAAAGTACATTTTTCACCCAAATTCGACAGAGGCCATTGACTTACGAATTGATTCTTTTTTCAAAAATTATCGGCAGGCACTCCATCATAGTAGTAATAAAAATAATTCTTTTTATTAAAATCAATTTTTTCGACCGAATTAGATTTTTTGTGAGCTTTAAGGCAAAATTGCAAATTTCAAGTTTCTTCACAGAGAATCCTATGTTAAACTAGACCATCTCCGGCAGCTTACATGTTCAACTTCAAGAATGGCTGGTGGGTTTCCAGGCAGAAAAGGAACAAATATAGCTAGAAGCAGAACATTCAAGAAATCGCCAAATTTGAGACGTCAAATCTTAGACTTAAACAAAACATTAAAATTTCAACTTCATTTTAAGCTCCTCTCGTTTCAAGGGTCTTGGCAAGCATTTGGAATAGTGAAAAGTGGTCTTTTGTGGCGACCAAAAAAAAAATAATAATAAATAAATAAATAATTCTTGTGCAAAGTTTTTACCAAAATATATTTTGTGAACACCTTGTAGATTCGATTTCGATTTTTTCTCCCAGTGGTTCACTGCAGTCTTCTATTATTATCAGAAAATTCCACTGCTGTGCATAATTTCTTTGAATGTCCATATTTTGCCCCTTCAAAAGCACGTACAGGCAAATGTGTCTGCACTACAGTGAGATGAGTTGCCTACCTATTCAGTTTAAGGAAGCTGCATGTATGAGACACGCTGAGACAGTGAGATACCCTGTATCAGTTTTTTACCCTTGTTTCACATTATTCATTGTTTGAATTTTCTGTTCCAGGGTTTTTTTCGCAGAAGCATTCAGAAACAGATCGAGTACCGTTGCCTTCGAGACGGAAAATGCTTAGTGATTAGATTAAATAGAAACAGATGTCAGTATTGCCGTTTTAAGAAATGCTTAGCGGTCGGCATGTCGCGAGATTGTAAGTTAGCCCGTTGTAAATCAAATTAATTTGTACTTAGCGCGATGCTGCCGGGCTAACGTAACGTTACCCCAGTTTCGCAACCGTAAGCTTGACCTTGATTCGTACACGACACGTGCATCCTTACCACAACGAAAGCTCGATACCAGCACAGCGTTTTCCCTCCAAAATTTTACCCGGTTTTATGTCGACGCCGCTGTTACGGCGACCGTCGCTCGACCGAATTCCTCGAATGTTTTAACGCTCGTGTTCCACACAGATCGAACAATTCGGGGCAACCTTCTGGGGTGCGAAAAACTCTTTACACGACCACATACTGAAGTGGTAAAAAAAGCGAATCAATGGGGTTGAAAATGAGTAAAATTCCTTTATCTGCTGCCTTTTCTTTTTTGCAAAACCTCGGGTACAAAATCTTACATCTCTTTTATAGAAAAGCGATCAGAGAAAACCGCGCTGTATTTAAATTCGGAGTATTGAAGAGCCAACATTGGCGGAGTGATGCTGAGGGGAAAGCAGGCTCTTTCGGTGAATTATAAGCCCTGCAACGGCAGACAACCGTTTAAAAATCGATCCATTGGCATTGGGTAATTAATACCACGAAACTGAGGGATGCTTTGGTACCGTTGAGCACGTGTATCACTTACAAGTGCCGAACTTGTATTCGATATCTGCTGTAGGGTAAAATTACGTTTATACAGTAGGGTAAGGAGGGGGGGGAGGATTAAATCTTACACGCTTCACAAGCAGGACAGGTAAACGTGATTAATTTGTCTAGCGATGCGAATGATGTCGCATAAACTACAGTTCGTTTAAAAATTAGAAAACATTTGAAATAACTGAAAAAGTAATGGTCACGGAGTATTTATGGGTGCAGCGACATCAGTGAAATATTTTTCCATTTAGGCAGAGGGGCGAAACAAAAAGTTTTGATCCGATTACGTTTTTTTTTTCTTCCTTCAGAAATTATGATCAAAAGAACTCTGTTTACGAACTTTTCGATCAAAGTTTTAACTTTTTTAAAGTAGAACCTAAAAATGTTCTGGTGCTCTTCTTTTCTCTCGTAAAAGAGTTAGTTACTCCCTTTTCCCATCTAGCTCCGGTGCCTGCATGTCTAGTTGAGGACTCGCTGTCGATCTAAGAAGGTAGCACTGGTGCCCTCCCTCCAGATTGAGTTTGTCCTCTCTCTCTAAAGATCAGGTTCACAATAGAAGATTTACAACAGGCAAGCCTGAGCAAATATGAGATGGCTTGCCCTCCAGAAAACAGTTTTCGTGCTACGCTTATGAATAGTACCTTTGGCACTTTCAGCAGCTATGTGCAAGCTAAAGATGGGTTCTGATTTTCAGCTGTTCGTTACGGTCGTGTTCCGAAAAGGTCCAGAGAGCGAAGTGATAGCGAGTCGAATCGCGTTTCCACCTCAGACTCGTCAGAGCATTCTGACGCTGAAAGCAAGCACCTAGCTGTGTACGATGTAATTCTTATGGTGTCGCAAGCTCACCATGCTAACTGTGATTATACCGAAGAGCAGACCAGAGGACTAATTAGAAGACCTATTGCCTCTCCAGTAAGTTTTCATTCGATTTTTTTTTTTTTTAATTCAGTTATCTAGAATGGCAATTGAGCCAGTTTGTGATAGAAGGGGTGTTCTTGTGTCCATGTTGTCATGGCATATCAAGCACAAGTTGTAAGAGTTTTTCCATATTAGAGGCAGTTGGTTCATTTACGTCTTGGTTTGCTGTAGATACTCATTCACCCCTCACTGGAAGGTTACACCCCTTATCCCATTTCTCAGTTCCTTTTTTTGAAAAGCAACCCTGTCTCCAACCATCTATTGTACAACTTGAAATTTATCAACTTTCCAGTGGTTACATCTCGTTACTCCAGGGAAGTTAGCTTCAGTTACTCCACCGCTGTAGATCACCACTACTGCATGCACACTTTACCAACAGCAATTCATTTGAAGAATACTAACTAATCTGTCTTTTCAACTTTCACCACACTAGTCAGAATCCTCCTCTATTCCCTTGTCTTCAACCTCTAGCCATTCTGCCTTATCATGAACTTAGTCTTCAATTCTCAACATTTAAACTTACTCTCTTAGATCTAGGCAGTATTTGACTGACCAACTGAGGCAAACATCGGATATGGCACATGATTTAAAAAAAGTAGTAGGTAGTAGTAGGTATAATCTTTTCCATATGATCAATACCTTATTTGTACATTGGGAGATGGGAAGTAGGAGCAAATTGTATGGTATGAGTATCCTGGATTCTGGGTATGTAAGTAGGTGTTTAGAAACTTATAATTGAGTGAGAATTGAAAAAGAAAACGGCAAATCCGTTATTCCTTCAAATACCAATTAACTTGAAAATGTTTGTTTACAATACCTATAGCTATTATCCATATTAGTAAGTCGTACATATACCCATACAACCAGAATAAGTACTTACCAGAAGACTGTTCTTGTTCCAAGGGAGACTTGATGAGATTCTTCACCTCAACAGCTTTGTTTAATAGTTTTCTTCTGACAGGAGAGGAATGACAGGAATGAGCAAACGGCCATTACAACTGATAACTATACAGAAAAATTGGAAAACTATTTTAGTGTTTTCGATCATTCAACTTTAATAGAGTCACTTAAGTCAGATCTTTTTCGAACAGCTTTGACAAAACTGCATTAACATGAGCGTTGATACCTTTTCAATTTGTGAGTTATTCTGGTAGCAGTGCGTACAATAGGAGCCTCATTTTCATTTCACTGAAGTACACCAAGATTGAACTAGCCAACTTGACACTGTGTCTTAATACGCTGAACGTTGTTTGTTTCACAGCCACCAGTGGTGTGTTCCAGTCCAGAGATAGCATCTTCGACGGTCGAAAACGAAGAGATGCGACGCATCTGGTTATGGCAGCAGTTCGCCTCTCATGTCACGCCGACGGTGCAAAGAGTAGTCGAATTTGCCAAACGTGTACCAGGTAAGATATCTGGCACAATCACAGGTCACGTAGGTGAAATCCACTGCAGAATACTGTAAAACTGACTCTAGCTAGAAAGAAATCAAAGCAGACAAAAACGTGTACATTATATAATACAGGTACGTTGTGAAAATGAAAGTCTATTAACGATTGTATTTTTCCAGGTTTCTGTCATTTAAGTCAGGACGACCAGTTAATATTAATTAAAATCGGTTTTTTTGAATTGTGGCTGGGACAAGTAGCTAGGCTAACGTCGGACACCACACTAACATTCTACGATGGAACGTTTATCACCAAGCAACAAATGGAAACTATGTATGATGTAAGTTGTTTTCCCTTTATATTGTTCCAAAATCTAGATGAAATAGGTTGTGTCTTGATTCAGATTTGAGATTGGATTACCTATAGAGTGGAACAATTTCACTTCCTTCAATAGAAGATATTGTGTAAATGAAAAGAGTCAGGCAATCTCGATACGGGTACCTATATAGTTGTATCATAAGAGCTAACCGAGTTAATTACGTATTTCAACTTAAACACAGATGAAGAAATAAATCCAATTAAATGTGATAACACTGTATATACTTTTACGTTCTGTTTTATCGTTGAGTTATCTTCTATTTTCTTGTCAGCGTATGTAAAATCAATGTAGGTATATTGCATGTATGGATGAGATCTTCAGATACACCGACGATTATTCAGTTATTCTTATAAATGGGTACAATTAAGCTGATTCTATAAGAGCCTTGCATGTTATCTCGATGTGAACGGTAATTTTCGATGATTGGAAAACATAATATTCGCATTTTACAGAAACCATTTAGTATTTTGTGCCCTCAAGTACCTCCGTTAGGTAATTACTTCGAAAAATAACAGTAAATTTGTAAATTTTTGCCGCCATTTTCTCGCCAAGTGACCGATGTTGATGGTCTAGCTTTTAAAATGAAGGACGAGTAGCCATTCTCCACAACGACATACACAGGTCATTCTTCAGAAACTAAGAGTATTAAAATGGCCTTTCTTTTTTTTTGATAGACTTTTGTTTTCTTTTTTTCCTTCCATAATTACTTAGTTTAGATGTGAGGAAGTAGTACAAATTTGAACCACCTTTTCTATTTTGAATAATTGATCAGAACCTAAGAAGTCAAATTCCCCGTGGAAACGCTCCTACATACGTCCCATTTCTGAAATTCGTACAACATTACTTGCAACGTGACAAAGTTTAGATTTTTCTGAGAAAAAAAAAACAACCAAATTGATCTTCAATCAAAGTGCGCGGGTAATTTGGGTCCCTTACGATGGACTACAAAAAATAGCAAAAAAAAAAAAAGTCCTTATCGATTCAATAGTGAAAAATGCATTTAATAGTTGGAAAAAACATTCAGTTATTAAAAGTAAGAAACATATAATTTGCCACAACACAAAATACAAATGAATGCGCCACTTTTACAGTCAAGGCAGGCAATCAACGGAATCCACCAACCACAGACATTGCCCCGTATTTTCGCCAAGTTTCCTTCCTAACATAAATTTCAATTAGGAATCACTTGAAAGCAAAATATCAGCATCATTTTCCTCCAATTCAGAGAGGATCCAAATTACCCACATATATGGTAGTCAAAATAAATCTGACCCCACTTTATGAAAAAACATGAATGACACCAATCTCACTTGTGCGATGCAAAGTCAAACACACCTCTCGCGAGTGTATCAAATTTCACCAGCCAATTATTCAATATACATGATTAATAACCTACTGATTAGCACTTTCTGTTTTCTAATTTTGCTCTCAACCCGAGCCCTAGAATCCGCCCTTTCGAGCATTACCTTAGAGATGTCGGGGAGGCTGTTAGGGCTGTCTTAGCCCTCTTCTCTACTTGCCGAAAAACTGGCCTAGGTCGACATGTAGAGAGTCGCTACGTGGGCTCGAACCCGGGACCTCCGGATTCCGAGACTAGCGCGCTATCCACTCAGCCAAACAGACCCCTGATTAGCAAAAGAAACTTTGCAGAATGTTCGAAAACAAAAACACCGAACATCTTAAAACAATATTTTGGGAATTAAAGATGTATACGGTTATTCCGATGGACACATACTACATTAAGTCCTTCTCCGCCAGAGCGCGCTGAATACAACTCGAGATTAAGGAGGGGTCCAAACCCCCATGGATCCAAATTTGCACCACTTTCTCTAGTAGAGAATATTCAGCAAGTTTACAGAGCAGAAGCACCACAATTTAGGAAAGACGACAACAGACATCTTGTCCATGGCAAAAGCACTGATATGCACGACTATGGACAAAACAGCTTCAAGCATTTCCTTTCTCATGGTTAGAAAATTGTTCTATCATACGCGACTATGACTACGATCTCGCACCTGGATCGTGTTGAGGGATGAGGAACTGAACTAGTCTGACCAGTTGTTGTATTGAAAAATGAACAAGGCACATATCTTTGCACTAGTCAAAGATTGACAACAACAATGGACTGAAAACCCTGGTAACAGAACTTTACACTATCCATCCCTTCTGGAAATGTAAACCAGGGACATTCCGAAGAGTTTTTCCTGGGGGAGGAGGGGGAGGGCAAAACTTGTGGAAGTCCCAACTGACTTAACTTCAAATTCCCAAGTATTAAAGCAAAAAAAAAAAAATTAAAAAAACAACAAAAAAAAAACACTTTGACTTGTTGGATTTTTCCAACTCCGCCTCCGCCTGACTTAAATGGTTCATTTTTCCAACTGCTGAGTGAAGAATTCCTACAGAAGAGGGTAAGTTTCCTCCTTCTCCTTATCGGGATGTCCCTGCAGTCGGTGACAGTTAATTGACCTTCTTAACGTATATACTCCTAATCTTTCTGAATAATAATACCACTTCATAGGGAAAAACAACTTGAAGCAAAAATTTTACACTACTTACTCCATCAGATATTAAGATAAAATTTTTTTTATTTTTATTGTTTCATTTTATTTTCTATTTATAGCGCCGCCCAACAGCCAGATGGCTAATTACAGAACGACACTGTGTAACAAAAAGGAATAAAACTATACATTATAAATTAAATAGATGGTAGAAGAAAAAAAAAATAGGAAAAAAAACAATAATAATAAAAAAAAACTGCTTTCGCTTGGCGAAAGCAGTACCGACTTTTCGGCCTTCGGCCGAAAAGCACTCGGAACTCGCTTCGCTCGTTCCTCGCAATAGTAGCGAAAAGTACTCGGAACTCGCTTCGCTCGTTCCTCGCAAAATCAAGACACTGTCGACACGTTTTAAGTCGTTAACGTTTTAAAAAACGCAAATGTCGACAAGGACTAGTGGTATTCGGCTGAAATGTTTAAGGCCATTCACGTTTTAAAAAACGCAACTCTCGACAGGGAATAGTATTATAAAAATATACAACTACCGGCTATCAAAATTAGAGTTCGTATAAATTTGAAATCGATACATTCAAGGCGGAAACGTGTAAGACCGAAACATTTGTATAATACAACAAAACTACGCGGCTATCAAAATTTGATTTCGTATAAATTAAATCCCAAACAACATCGAGTACATAAGTCGCCTTGCGCTTCTTATGCTGAACTTAAATTGAGGAAACTCGTGAACGACTCAACCGA
This sequence comes from Acanthococcus lagerstroemiae, assembly GCA_031841125.1. NCBI lineage: Eukaryota > Metazoa > Arthropoda > Insecta > Hemiptera > Eriococcidae > Acanthococcus > Acanthococcus lagerstroemiae. The sequence continues at coordinate 40,031,194 of CM063112.1, forward strand.
TTGTCATCAAACTTTCACCAATACAACTTCGAGTACCTCTCTATAATGTACCAAAATTTGGAATCAAATGATTCGATAGTTCCTGAGATTTTTGTGCCACAAATTTTGTCCTCAAGGAAAACTCACGAACGGCTCGACCGATTGCCTTCAAAAGCTTATTTTAACAACTTCGAGTACTTCTCCATAATATACCAAAATTTGGAATCAATTGATTCAATAGTTTCTGAGATTTTCTTCCCACAAAATTAAGGTATATATATATATATATATATATATATATATATTATATATATATATATATATATATATATATATATATATATATATATATATATATATATATATATATATATATATAAGGAAACCTGAAATTCAGCCACTATTACAGTCGTGTTCTAAACACTCTGAAACGCAAAAAAAACATTGCCCCCGCCCCCAACTTCACAACTGTGACGAGTGTAATACCTCCCTTTTCTTCGAAAAGTCGGTAAAAAGCTACCAAGAATAATAAAGCTATCCTGCTCTGGAAAATAAAAATAGAAAAAAAAACAAACATAATAAATAGATGAAATAATAAAGATTTAATTAATTAATTATAAAAAATAAATAAATAAAAATGAAAATGAAAATAAATAAATAAGTAAATAAATAAATAATAAAAAAATAAAATAAATGAATGAATAAATAAAAATGAGTAATTAGGAATAATACAATACTATTGATAGCCCTAGCTAACCTGCTCTGCCTCCTTATTCCAAGTGGTAACATCGCACGACGATGGACACCTCCCTATGCTTTTTCCATTTAAAAGATGGTGATTATCTCTGTCCGATGAATTGAATTGTTGAAATTTGTAGCGGATATTATTGTGTAACCCAAAATAACCCCCCCCCCCCAACCACAAAAAATCGAAAGTTAGGGTTCCAAATTTGCTGGTAACAAAATATTCTGAATGGCTTACATTCAGACGTCTGTGGCTCATTTACGTTTCATTTCAGTGGCTATCATGAAAACGAATTTTTGGGCCATAGGCACAAATAGTATCGTGCTTAGGCTTTGAATCCTCTACCCCTCGCCCCTCCTCTAAAAAATTTACGAGCGCAAGAATTTTTAGTATTATTTTAATTTTATCAGCCCTCAACGACCCCCCCCCCAGTCGGTTGTCTGCGCTTATGATTTTTGCCCAGGAAATGAAATAAAAAACGGAAAATCATTGAGCCTATTGAAATGAATAATACACTGCATAACCGGGTGAGGGTCTTGAAAACGCCAAGACCATTTTGATTAATTTCTTCAAGAATCATCAGGCTGTAGCCAGCCATCTGCCATAGGGGATGCTGACTGTTTACCAGGGGGAGGGGCTTGCGGATACACATAGCATATTATATGAAGATTTCTAGGAAACAGTGGTGTAGCCAGGGGGAGAATTACCTCCCAAGGCACCTGAAATTGAATTTAAAATATGCAAAAATGAGTAAAAACACGTTCTTTCGAGATCCCATTCCCAACCAAAGAGTCCCAAATCTCGTAGTTAACCAAGTTTTTGTTCTAAATTTTAAAATGTTTCTGTGATATTCTCTTCATCCCTTCCTTCTTTCTCGTTCAGCGTAATCATGATTTTTTAAATGGTGGTATCTTTGCCTAGGGGGCTCAAGATACCTTTTGAGGGGGCTCAGCCCTAGCTTGTCCCCCATGGCTACGGGGCTGAGAATCACTCTAGATAAAAAAAAGTCACTGTATTCGGCCGGAGACTGAGATAAAAGTCTTACCTAAATTAAAAATATCAGATATTCGAAAAAAAATTGACTTTTTTGTACTGTTGGGAAATATTGCTGACTCATAATATTACTTCTTGACTAAGCATGTATTTTAAACACAGAGGTAATAAAATTTAGGTATTCAGATTATTCAAGATCTGATTTTATGCTTCGTTAAAGCACATAGAACATTTAAAGAAGATGTACAACTATAAAAAATCCGCCTATCCTTAGTTTATAAATAACAAATGGTTTTTAAAATCCGAAAAATTCTTATCAGCGCAGCAAAGTCTAATTAAATTTTAAATAATGGAAACAATTTTTCCATCTTGATCTTCAGATCCCTGTAGTTCCATCATTTTAGCAGCATACTCATAAAGATTTTCCATTAAAACGACGAGAAAGAAAATGAAAACTTTTCGTCTACTAATACGAATTTTAATTACATTAGTCTGAAAGAATACGAGGAATTTAATATCAGCTTTTGATCTAAAACGAAGAAAATGCAAGTAAGGTAGAAATTATTACATTCTTTATGTCTAAACCTCTCGGTTATTTTTTTTCTTTTCAGGTTGAATTTGTGGCAAATATATTCCAGTTTGCTAGTTCTTTCAATTCGTTAGCTTTAAATGATACAGAATTAGGATTATTTTGCGCTGTGGTATTGCTGACGCCTGAGAGAACCGGCATTACGGATATCAAGTCAGTGCAGCACCATCAAGATCGGCTGTTAGAAGCTTTAAAAGTTCAGGTGAGAATCAAGTGTCCTTAGTAGCTCCATTCGGACGATTTGGAGTCTAGTGCAAGAAGAGTTTAATTCGATTTTCTAGCAGCGGTAGACTAAGTTAACCAGCATCCTACACAATTTCGGTTAGCATAGTCTGTCACATCAGAAGTCGAGTTAACCACTTTTTACACTCAGTTCTCTATTCAATCTTTATTCAAGAACGGTCCCCACTGAGTTAGCGCCCACCTCTGCACATAAGGTCATGTCTTCTACTATAATGATGAAACTATGTAGAATAATTGAAGAGTAATTATCCAAGAACAGATATGTCCAAAATTTGACATTTTGAAAACAGACCAGATCCAACAATCCTATGAAATCGTCAGATCGCTAGGACACATATTTACTTGAATATTCGAGTTCAAATTTCAAATATTACCATCGCCCAAAAAAATCATACCTATATTTTCCACAAAGTTTTTTGTTTATCGAAAAATTAATTTTTAGGACCAATCCATTTTCGGAAAAATCACTCAGCTGATTTTTTTATCAATAGTTAGTAACATGTTTTTTATTTTTCAGGTTGGCCGAAATCATAATAGTGAACCACATGTACTGTCGACGGTGTTAATAAAATTAACAGAACTAAGAGCTCTGGGAGCTAAGCATTTAACGCATTTAGATTGGTTTCGTCTAAACTGGGATAAATTAAGACTTCCTCCTCTTTTTGCTGAGATTTTCGATATACCGAAATGCGAAGAAGATTTACAATGATAATGTAAGTTTATAAAATCAACTACTTTGTATATTCAAGTTACTAGGCCTTGTTCACGAAGAAAAATCATTATTGGGTGCCTGGGACCTGGACCCCTCGCATCCTGCCATTCACCCGTATCGCTGTCGCCATATTCAAGACACTGCTAGTTCTTTTAAACAGTCCACAGGGGGTTGTTGTTCACGAATTCAACACCTATAGTTTTCCCCTTTCCTTCTGACATAGAAACTAACTGATCCGTGATTCAGAATTCGTGAGTAAACATCTGCCAGCCCTTCAGCTCTCTGGATTTTCAATTTGATTGCTCTTCAAGCTTAGTTGAAAATATAAGAACTGAGTTGAGAACCAAGATCTAAGATCCCAGAACCAGAGTCAGAACCTCTCGCTTTCTATATAATTTAAAATTTACGAGACCTAATAATCTGTGTCAACATTTCATTCATTTTCGTCTTCTCCACGTGGGTAGAGAGCACAGATAGCCAGGAGGCAACATTTTTCATCTCTCCCCTTCTCCTTCCTGGAAACTAGTGTAAAGGGATCAATAGAATCACGTCTGGTAATGTAAAGATGTAGAAAAGGAGTAACTCGGGTTGAAGTAATTATGGGGCACTCAGGACTCCAATAAGCGTCTTAGAGGTTATGCCGAACTGACGCCAAGACCTACAACACGTTTCCCTCACCTTCAATTATCTACGACCACAGATAGACTGGGAATCCTACTTTCGTTTTCCCCACTTCAAGTACTGAGGGACAGCGACTCATCGACCTGCCTCCATGCCTTTTATGTCACTCTGTCAACAGTTGACTAAAGATACAGAGAAACACTGATAAAGGAAATAGTCTTCCTTGCTAAAAATTTTAGCATGTACCCAGTTTAATACTCAGCACAAAATTCATGAAGAGTAGTACACATTTTGCATGGATACAGTGCACAACTAAAAAACACCAGGAACTGATCACAGCGCCACTTATACGAAAGGAGGGCATTCATGTTTTGACTGCAACAACACCTAAATTTTTGTCAATTTCGTGATCATAAATTAGAAATACGACCCTGAGATTAAAAGTTGGCTTTTCTGCAATTAATTTGCAATGCAGTGTCTCACAATTAATTTCAAAAATAAAAAATTATGTATTATTTTTTTCTTTGCGAATTAAAATTTATTAGGGATAGATTTAAAAATGCATCAGGTTCCTGTCAATTTTAATTGACCATAATTTCCTTTTAGGAAAAAGTTTTAATTTTTGTGTAAATCCAATATTTTGTTTAGATCTGAAATTATTTTCCCCTTACTTAAAGCTTATATTTCAATGTTTGGGACTTTTCATTTTGTTGGTGGCATCTCTACATTTTTAAATGCCCATCATTTTCACTTATAAATAAGTACTATGGAGTTCAATTCTTTTTTAAATGTTTGGCAGATTACTGTTTTATTTTCCATTAAAAATATCTGATGTTTGTTAATTACAAAATTTTCCAAACCAGGGATGCACAGAAGCGACTTTTTTGTTGGTGGGGGGGGGGGCGGATTGAAATAACTGAAAAAGTAAATTCTACCAAATGAGAAACCGATTTTGCAGACCGACGACTATGTCCAAAATTAAAAAGCAGGAAAAAATGAGAAACTTTGCCAACTGTCGATATCCCATTTTCTCACACACAACTGACAAACATTTTTGAATATAAGCAAAAAAGGGGGGAAAATGATAGCTCGGTCTCTTTTTTGTCTACTAAGATTCTAGCCAACTCTGGAAGACGTTTGGAAAGGGGTCCTTTTCCCATGGAACTCTTTGCTGAAAATTCCTAATCTTTCTAATTGAATATAATATGCGTTTATTCAAAATTTTTATTCTTCAAGTTGTTTCAGGATTAATAGTACTTTTAATTATTTAGGAAATTTCAACTCTTTTTTCCAATATAAATAGGTACGTAAGCTTGAAAATTTTGTGAATTGTTACTTGTTCCAAATTTGAAATTTTCCATTATACTTAAATTTTCTTGTAATTTCAAACTTCTTGCAGAATTTTATATTTCCAATTTTGGGTTTTTTACTTCTTAATCTCGGGCAAACTGTACATTTTTTAGTAATTGAGCTCTTTGGAAGTTCAAATTTTAAATTTTCTGTAGCCTTGAGTTTTCTGCGTTGTATTTAGTATTAAATCTTACTGGCCGCAGCAGGGAAATACTGAAGCGATCTCATTGGTAATTTTAAAGGAGGGGGGGGGGGAATCCTAATCCTCTCGATTTAAATATCCACAAAATTGAGAAGTATATAAGCAACTAGCGGTGCGACTGGTGACATTTCTAGGACGGGGGGGGAGAGGTAAGTTGGGAACAAAAAATTTTCAGAGTCTTACATATAACAAAATCCAACATTTTAGGACAAGGAGTCATCAAAAGCGTACTGAAGGGGGTGGATCCCAAAGCCTTGACAGTTGGATTCAACTGGAAAACCAATGGCTCTTAACCGAAAAATTTGGGACTTGAAATGTGTTTGCCTATTTTTCGACTTAAATCATTTAGGAAACCTCAAATATTTTTTCGCTCCAAAATTAAGAGATTCGTATAGGAAAATTTTGGCTTCTCCTCCTCGTAATTTTCTTATAGTAAGTTCTTGAGAGTAGTCCCCATTTGTTCCCCTATCTGCACAAGCGTGGTAAACAAGGATCCAATTTTATTCGCCAACTTTCAAACACCTCTGCAGGGACTCTGAACCAGAATCGAGGTTTGGAGTCCTGGAGTCCACCATTTCCTAGAGAAGCTAGAACTGAAGCTGCCAAAGTCAAGACTGAAGCCGAGGCCTCAAGAAATTATTTTTTGGCGCCGGAGGCGGAGCCTAAGCCAATTACAAAATGTTAGCTCAGGTTCTCTAACCTCCCTTTCCATATCCACTCCTTAACTCATTCTCCGGCATTCATCACCTTCGCCTTCCACCTAAAGGTAGCCGGAGCTGGACCAAAAAAAGCACACTTTTTCCACAGCCAAAGTTGGAGACATCAAGACTTTTTTTGCTGGAGTTGGCACCAAATTTAAATATTTTGAGGGACTTAGAACTAAGGCCTTACGGGAGTGAGAGCGGCAGTCGGAGTTGATTCAGGAGCCTAATCCATAGTTTCAAACAAAGGCGGAGCTAAATTCAAATACTCGGAGCGGGATCTGGGTTAGAGTTGCTCTGATTTTGAGGTCCGTGCCGGTCCCCGCATTTTCTGATTAAGAAAAAGGGGAAAAAAAGTATTGTACGTACTACGTACCTACAAGTCCCCCCCCCCATTTTTAATATTGATAACTTAAAGAAATTCTTCAAATCGGCAGGGACAAAGTCAACACTCCAGATTTCATCGATTATGACCCAAAATCCAGTTAATTAGATTCCCTTTTACAAAACGGCTTTTTTCGAAATACTTTCCTTTGAAATGCTAAAAATTTTCTAGCGGAATTACTTTTTGTAGGCTAAGGGAAGAAGGTGTTAAGCACTAACGAAAATTCTGCAGGCACCAACGAGTACAAACGAAGCACAAATGAATATATGTGTTTCTTCCTGAAAGTTCCACCAGGGGGGGGGGGACGACATGACCAGGGAAGAACTTTTTCTATGCTAGCAGTAAAGAGGTTTGGGGACCAATGAAAATTTTGGATGTATAAATGAGCACAAACAAAGCAGAAACGAATGCATAAGTTTTTGCCTCAAAGTTCCACCAAGAGGGGGGGGGGAGACATGACCCCGGAATAACTTTTTGTAAGCTGACAGACGAGGGTACTGAGCACCAATGAAAATTTTGAGCGCACAAACGGGCACAAATCAGAAACGAATGCATAAGTTTTGCCTCAAAGTTCCACCCGGGGGGGGGGAGACATGACCCCGGGTAACTTTTTTTAGGCTGACAGATGAGGGTGTTGAGCACCAATGGAAATTTTTGGTGCACAAACGAGCACAAAGGAAGCATTAACAAATGCACAAGTTTTTACCTCAAAGTCCACCAAGAGGAACTTTTAAAGCAGAAGTGCCAATTACTTGATGGGAAATCCTATGTTAAACTTCAACTCGGCGAAGCAACCCGTTCAAATTTCTTAAAAAAAAAAAAAAAAAAAAATTAAAAAAATAGCCGGCGTGTTTTCACATTAACTAAAACACATTTAGCCCTAGAAAACAAATTCATTTCGGAAAAAATTGTTTTGTGAAGCACCTTATAGGCTCCCCCTTCCTTCAAATATCCATGCGACTAAATTTCGGGGCTTGAGCTGTTTCTCACTGGAAATTTCGAAAAAACTGTATCATCGCATTCTCTCTTCGGTTCGTCTCAACTAATGGCCACTCACAAGTTTAAATTAATAATTATTTTTACATTCCGCCGCACACTAATTCATTTTGTATCTCTGTTGCAGAAATGAAATTTAGTTCATCATCTAGTATCTCCTTCTTGCTCAACTATCGGAATAAAATGTATGTTTTCGGTCACAATTTGCTTTCTACATATCACATCACATATTTCTGTTACATAACGAAGTCTCTTGTGTTGCATTTTCGTGAAATCCCAACGTTTTTCTACATTATTCTACGTACGTATCTGTTCCAGTCATGAACAACTGTTATTTCTGTTTTTAAACGTATTTGTTAGTTAGACAATTGTGTTACTTGTTATTGTAAAATTTTATTTAGTATTTATTATTATTATTTTTTTTTGTTACCTATGATCGAAATTTTTAGATATTATTGTTTTCTCTTTTTTTTTTCCTCTTTGTTTCTTTGTTATTGTACGGAAGGATTTCAAATACTTCCATAGATTAGTACAAATTAACGAATTATCGTTGGTGCTTACGATAATCTATTTATGGTGAAAACGAAAGTAAGGAAAAATTGCGAAAATTACGACGGTAGAAAGCTACACGAAATTAGACCAATAAAGCGAGGATAAAACCAGGTCGAGCTTCTTCTTTCTTTTTTCGATACGCGGCTGTTTTAAAATAATAATTCGTACAAATACAACGAATTAGGATGTTTTTTAAATTTGTAATTAGCGCATTTATTATTATAATTTTTGTTTTTAATTTTACGATTGATGTAAGCGCTTGTACAATTCATACTCTCTTAGTGGTACGGCCATTCGACTTTTTAGCATTCCAAGGGGTAGAAAAAACGACGTACTTAAGTTTCGAAGAAACGAGCTTCAGTAGCAATATGATTAATTGGAATAATGTTACGTTTCATGGATAAACGACAACCCAAGTTATGTACCACTGCCGACGCAAGTTTAGCCAACCCTCTTCTACAATCGATAAGTAACACTTTGCCGCAGGGTCTTAATTTTACGTTCATATTTTTACATTTATTGCGCATTTTTGTCCCTTTTCTTTTATTCTCTCTCGAGTAAGGTAGAAAGAGCAGAAATATTACGTATACATTTTACAATGGCGTGTCTGTTTCCTTCCCGACAGCAGCTAGACAGTTATTCACATCACAACTGCCCATTCATTTTCAGCGTTAATGATAAAATAGGAAAAAAGTTCCTGCTATGTAAAGAACTGTTCTCTAAAATCGGGATTTCGTAGGGTTTTGATAGATCAGCTGAGATTTCATTTTCTCCCAATGCTTGTAGTGAGAATTTTGGTAAATGTATACCTAACTCATTAGGTGAAAAAATTAGCCTTTTGTAATTACACTTATCAGAATTTTACTCTATTCAAAAGACTAAGCTCTAACTGATCGTTCTTTAACAATAGGATTTCTAATGTGCGACAACCTAGGATAGGTCTAGTTCATGATTTTTTTCTGCATGTCTTCACGTCAAGTCTGTGCTCTCTCACAAAATAATAATTAGTGAATAGAGTCACTACAGGTCATTTTATCAATGAATTATAAAGTACACCGAATGAAATTTTTGCATAATGCAAATGCTTCTGAACAAATGTTGACAGTAACATTATTCCAATCTGAAACTTGTAACTCATTTTTGCCTAATTAACAACCCGATGCGCAAAATCCCACCAGTTACCCAGATAACTAAAGGGGAACCAAGGGTAACTGACGGGTTTCTGGTTAATCTTAGGGCAACTGAGGGTTGCAAATGGGTAACTTACCCAAGTAGCTACAGGGGAACTAACGGTGACAGACGGGCTTCTGGGTAATCTGAGAGTAACTGAGGGTTGCAAATGGTTAACTTTTCCGCGGGTAACTAGAGGGTAACTGATTGCGCCTCGGGAATCGCCTTTCATAGCGTCACTTAACAATCTGCATTCAAGCAGCAGTTTCATAGACTTGGATAATCATTCTCACGGCAATCAATGTTTTCTATTTTTTATTTATTTTCTTTTCTTTAAGTACTGCTCACCGCCAGGTTGTGATTATTATTTTTTCCCCTTAAAACCGTAATATTTCTTCAAAAACATTAGTCATTTTAAATTGTAACTTTTAGCTTTTAGGCTATTCTCCCATATTTTCAATCACTTTTAATTACTTCACGTTTTATTCGTGTATTATTTGTATTGTGATAAAAGTACTATCATTCCATTTTGAGGAACAATATTTTTGTTTTCCCTTTTCCTTTTTTCTCTCTCTTTTCTTAAAAAAAAAAAAATTAGTATTTCAAACTATTTTTTCTTTTGTTTTTCCATTTTTATTTTCTTAGTTATATGTTATGAGAAAATTGTGTTTGGTTATGTAGTTTTTATTTTATAAAATAGGAAAATATCAATCGTGTAAATGTATGTGGACATGTAAATAACTGTACTAGATGACAGTAGGTGTTTGTAGATTATTCGCTGTTTACAACGTTTAGTAGGAATTTCAAAAGAGTCAGCAGATTAACTCCACACTCCGGTTTTACCCGAATGAAATTACTAGCACGATGTTAGGTTTTTCTAGTCAGATTGCGAAAGTAGAGTACATGAGTTACTCGCGATGCGTGTTTCATTTCAGGGCGATACATTTTCACCTTTGAAGCACTTCATATGAGAGCGGTGAGCAAATCATCAAAATCAACATTTCACGAGCGGTATTATCATTAAGGATTCTTCTTAAAAAACACTAAAGCTAATCAAGAGATGTCTGTAGGGCACAACATTACAAAACGTGATAAGCATAAATTGTACAGGTGAATTGAATTTGACAGCAAAATAGGGTATTACTGTCTCATGATGGCAACCTTGATGGATTGGAGCAGATCTCTCTTCTTTCCAAAAATTTTTGTCCAGAGTTTTACATTCTGTCCACATTTGAACACTATTTCAGCGTTTTATACTCGAGACTGGTTGGTACACCTTGTACGTGCACCAACAAAGCATTTTTTTTCTCCTCCACGCTTCATATTCAGAACCTTCAACTAAGCTCCATGATGATCTCACTACCTCGTGTAAAAGGTGTTCCAGTGATATCAAGCACTGACAAATAAATTATTATTCGTATTAAATTTCTCCAAGTGATAGCTCAAGAACAATCATTGATTTTTATTCATGTTCATGGTAGGTACCTACCAACAATAAGGTGAGTAGACCTTCTGGTCTGCTTTTGTAATTTTCCTATACACACGAAAGTGTTTCGTTAGTCGTGCCAGTGTGTTGTTTCATTCCAATATTGATATACTATGTATTTCTAACAATTTTAATGCCGTAAAAATTAGGTGCATATTATTTATACGTTAACTAAAGAGTCCTAAAATTTAATTACGTTTAGTGAAGTCTTAGCTGAACACTGCCATCTTTATCTAGATTAATCGCCGCGATACGAAATCGCTTCATCGACGTATGCTCTAGTGCAAATAGGAAGCGATGAATTATTTATAAAATTTCTGAAATATATTTCAAGTATACCATATGAATCATTTCATTGTGTAAATACATTGACTCTAGATTATTTCTACATAAATTCTGTATCTTCTGTGTACATAAATTGTAATAACTTTTACGTTCCACTTTTCATTGTAAGCTTTTCTCAGATTTATTCTCTGTGTATGAATCCAGTCATGTATCAACACATTGCTCACACTGTCCATAGGGAACATATCTGATTGCGATACCTTTTTCTTACAAGAAAGATTAAGCATAAATATATACAGCAAGTAGAGGTATGAATACGCTCGCGGGGTTTCTGGCGGTTCTTCATCCCAATATATAGCTAAACATGCAGTTAGATAGCATATCACTGTCCTTGATAGGAGAATACTTGTTGAGACGTCTTATTAACTAGCTTTTTTCTTCTATACAAATTACAGGCACTACTTGGAAAACATTCTCAACAATTACAACAACGAATACTTATGGGAATAATTCAAAACAAATAGACTGTTAAAAAGCGACTAATAGTCATTAAGAATGATATAGCGCGTAAAATTGTGATTAACTTGTTTTAAAAAAAAAAATACATGATAGTTGATACATCTCCGACTGGATTAAACGTTTCCAGCCATCAGTAATATGAAACTCCTGTTTTATTCTCTAATCTCCCTCTTCTTATTCATGATTTATGAATATCTTCCTATTTTCATACATTATTATTATTATTATTATTGTTATTATTATTATTATTATTATTATTATTATTATTATTATTATGATTATTATTATTATTATCATCATTACAACTATTATTATGATCATTGTTATTATTTTAATGATTTTATTGTACAAAAATCAACAAAAATCTTGATTTGCACCTGTACCTTTCAACTTCTTTGATACAATCTTCAGTTTGTTGAAGAAAATCTAAATGGAATACTAGTAAATTATAGCACGTTGTGCAAACAGCTGAATATCCTAAATTTTTCTGATACGTATAAGTATACTTTTTATAATATAAAATCATCACTGTCTGTGGCAAAAACATGACATCTCTACATCCTCTACATTTCCACGGGGAAATCATTGAAATTTTACTTAATAGTAAGGTAGAAATGCTTAATTTAGACTCCTCTACTGGCTAAAATCACTGCCTTTTACTTAATTTTTTTCCTTTGTACACTTTCTAGTTTCTTTTTCAAAAGAAAAACAAACAAAAAAACAAACGGCGTTGCGTCGTGACTATTTTAGATGCGCTGATATACTTTCATTTGCCGCATATAAGTACTAGAAAACTTTCCATTACGTTTTATATGTATGCATTTTATTTTTTTATTCTTGTGTATGTTCCTCTAGTATCTCATTTGTACATTTTAAGAAAACGTTCTATTTTACAAGCACAATATAAACATTCCAGTAATGAATGCAAAATGTATGTCCGACTGCATTAACAGAGGGTATAATTTGGTGCAAACTATTAGGCGGTGACATGAACCTTCTTCTCTTCAGAAATATCCAACAACATCTTATTTGAGAAATACATTTCCAAGTTGGAGAATGGCGTGGAAATTCTCTACTGAGTGTAGAATGAATCATACCTACGGCCTAGCTGCGTGTATAATTCCTGTATAATGTAATTTTTTTCCTGTACAATGTGATGACTTTTATTCCAAGTTTTGTTTTTCTCTTTTTGTAATTAGCGTAGTAATATTTATTTGCAATTATTGAGTGTAAAAGTTGTAACATGCTAGAAATAAAACTTTATAATTGACATATGTAAATTCCTTACTTATAAAAATTAAAAATGGTAGTTTTTCAGCTATAAAAGTGGTGAGATAGGTACTTCAATCTCTCAAATGCGTGAACTATATCTGTAGTGTTGGTACATAACAAGTAACAAGTTAACCGCATAAGTTATGAGTGAACATGAGTCCTGTTTGATTACCTACACAGCACTGGATTGCAGTTGACTTGCTGTGTAACACCCTGACAGGGAACTCAACCCTCTTTGAGATGAAAGTTAAAATTTTCAACACTAGTGTTAATGCCAGTAACAACAAACACTGAACCTCCACAGAACAAATCAAATGGCAACAGTTGCTGGGTGTAACTCTTGGTGTTAGAAAGTGTCAAATGTTGAGTACAACTGAACAGGGCTCTATGGAGCATGCTGTATTTTGAATGATCACCACTGACTTAAGATGAAAACATGCGTAATGCAGAATACAAAAATACATGGCGGATCCATTCCTAAAGGGTATAATGTCTAGAGGATATAATAGCAACAGAGATCCAAAAGGATCCAACCCATTCAAAGATTTACATAACCGTCATAAAACTTGATAGTATCATAGCATAGCTCATAGTCAGAATCTCTGTAACTGTTGTTAGGACATCAGAAATTGGGAATACCAAAATAAAGCAACAGGTGATGGTGTACTTACTTACTTTTCACTTGCGTTAATGTATTTCTCGATGAGAAGAAATGCTTCAATTTCATTTCAAATTAAGAATGTTCACAGCATCAAATAAAGTTAAATGAGAATGTGAAGACAATCAAGGATGGAAGATGGAACAGGATTAAGAACACAGCATAATATTATAGCGAAGAAGCGCTACTGATCACCAAAGACGTTTATACTACTACACTAGATACCTAACTTCAGCCTGCTAATAGTATAAACCCTTCTCACCCACCCCGCGTTTTAGTATCCCATCTGCTAACCTCACCAGTATGGAAGATCGGCTCCAATGCATTTTAAATGGGAAATTGGTCATTTTTAAATCGCGCTTATTACATTTTGCCTGGGTAAAACGATCTGAAAATTTGATAGACCATGTATTCATATCTTAGGAGCGGGAAAATATAAGAAAAACAATGTGTCACACTTCAATTTCTTACTTTTTTTCAATTTGAACGCCGGCACCTCCACACAAAATTCACCATGTATTTTAAATGGGAAAAATGACTATACCGGTGACTGGCGAACGCTTATGTAACATTCACACAAATTCTGGATTCGCTTTTTTTACTACGGTAGGGCTCTATAGTTTCACCTGGGTATACTAAGCCGCCATTTTGGTTCATACTGCGCCCATGGATGCCGAATCCGACTATGCGGAGCGTAAAGCGTAGTCAATTCGGCATCGACGGGCGCAGTATGAACCAAAATGGTGGCTTAGTATACCCAGGTGAAACTATAGAGCCCTAGTATCCCTAGTTAGGTATCTAGTGTAGTAGTAACTTTCATCATAGAACAAAGAACAAGAAGAGCAAAGCTGCCAGAAAGCAGAAACCGCAGCCTTTCCTTTGACGTCACTACGAGTGTACGAGCAACATTCTGATTGACGTCACCATAAGTTCGGTTCTTATCGTCTTATCAGTTCAGTTATTTTCCCTCCTTTTGTTTTGAACTGTAGCATAGTGCATAATTTAATCCTGTTTGAGCGTTTCGAAAATCTCAAAGTAAACCGGGTGTTCGTATCTTTGCCGTAATACGTTTCCCATTTCGCCATGAAATAAGACTTAAGAGTCGTACATATTAGATATGCTCCTCACAGTTAGGACTACCGTTTGTGCTACTGAAATTTAGTCGTTGAGTGTATGCATTTCATGCGGTCTTAGCGTTTTATTATTCAGTTCAACATGGGACTCGTCATCAAGCTTTTCATCGAAGAAAGCCGAAATGAGCTGAATCTCGTTGTGTTAAGAGACGCAAAAAAACGCGATACTATAGAAGATGAATCGAACCTAGTCGCAGATATCACTCTGTCGGTAAGCTTAATTTTGTGTATCTCGAAAATATTTTCATCAAAAACATCGTAACCATCTATGAGTTGAAAAAAAATCACCAGTATCACAGAAGTGTTCGCATCTCTCAATTAGTGTTTACTTTTGGTATGTTATTCCAGTTGAATCGTAACGAAAGAACTTGTTTCGATAATACTACATATGACGAGGAAAGAACGACAATAGTTGAAACTGAATCCGATTGGAGAATCCATGCTCTTGGAACCAGAGTATTTACATCTCATCTAGTATTATAATATAGTCGTCATATCCAGATTCTTCACTTGTGAAAATCTGGATTTACGTATCCATTTGTAACTTTCTGCCTGTATTCACCTTCGCATTGTATCTAGGAAACAAGATCCAGAGAAAGTCCGACGTTCGAACCAGAGTATACACCAAACATTCCTCAAAATGAAACACTAATAAAACCAATTAAAATCGAAACGTTACTAGATGACCAATCGACTTTAAATTCTACAGAGGAAAATTATGAGCATCGAAAAACGACCCAAGTCAATTCGGCAACAACTGTTGTAATTATCTAACTTTTTTAATAGCTCCTTTTTCTTCATTTTTCATTTTGCGAGAGCAGCCTAGTGTCTTGGATTTTATATAACATTTTTCTTGATTATAGGTTGCAAAATTCAGAGATGTCGTGTATGAAATGACTCCTGTGACTACAGAAGTCCATGATGGCGAAGCTAATCTCTTGCATCTTGTTGATCAAAATACATGTCAAACACCACCGATTATAAATGAGCTTCATGATGAAGCTGAAATAGCTGATATGCCTTGTATAGTAACCGCTGGTTCAGTGAGTATTAACGCTCATCTTACCTATGGATAATTCAAGCCACATCACTCGTTCATAGAACATACAATTTACCAACCTTTGCAGGCCCTAATTAGGGTAGGGGCTAAGGGAGGACAGAGCCCCCGACTAATTTAAGCCTCCTTTCAATTTTTTTTTTGCCCATCAAGCGAAAATATTGAAAATCCTGAAGAAAAAATTGGAGAAAAATAAATAAACTGCAAAAAATAATGCGTACTTCATCTTGGACTGCAATATTGTTTATTTTTTGATCTTGAATCCGAGTTTCAACGGACAAAGTAAAATAAGAGTTACAGGCTAATTTGTATGGAAACTCGCGTACATTTACTTGAGTCGTTGACACACTTATAGAAAAGGATGGATTTTAGAGAGTAGAGCTTCAATAAAAATTTGAGATATCGAAAAACTTTAAAAAAGGTTCCTTTCAAACGAATTCCACTGCCCCTCTCTTTCCTTGTTAGAAACAATTCAGAAGTTAAGTATTCTTGGCAAGCTCCCAGTGAGCTCCCTCTTCTGAAGAATTCTGGTTAGGGGCCTGAACCTTTGTAATATTTGAAACCACATTAATGCTCTTATTTGGCTGCTATATTCTATTGTTGTGTAATTCTGCTAAATGTTAAATCTTCAAAATTACAGCGGATGGATGAAACTCCGGAAAACAATTCATGTGAAGTATTACCACTGTCATCAGCGGCTAACCATGAAACTGATCATACGAGCGATGTTAGTATCGGTATCAATGTTAATACCAAAAATAATCATTAAGCATGAAGTTTCTATCATTTTGATGAAGTAAAAACTTCCTTTTCACATCTACATACGAAAGTAATAAGGATTTGTTCACCCCCTTCCCCTTTAAATAACAAAATTGATGAAAAATTAAATGTTACAGTTCGTTGAAGTATTCTATACATTTCAGGTGAAAACGTTTGCCGAACACGAAAAGGTTACTGAAATTACAAACACTAAAGCTTCTGTGTCACGACTTGCTTCATGGAAACGAATGCGAATCTCTGATCCAAAAACAGACTCATCTGAAAGTGAGGCAGAAATTACTGCTACCCAGAAATGTTTGGAAATCAAAAGTAATATCAACGAAAAGAAGATAGTATCTCAAATAGATATCGCGTGTAGTAACAATGGAATCACCACGTCCAGTACGTGTCAGAAAACCAAGGAATCATGGCGTACCAATAAATCCTTAATTTGTTCGTACTGTCGGTATTCAACTACAAGAGCCAGAATGCTCCAAGAGCATGAACGTACGCACACTGGAGAGAAACCATTTTCGTGTTCCTACTGCTCATACAGATGCGCTTCCAAGCCCAACTTGATGCGTCATCTAAGGAAGCATACCCGAGAGAAGCCGTTCAAGTGTTCGTTTTGCAGTTCATCATTTTCGCTGAAAGCTACTTTATTATCCCACGAACAGCGTCACACTGGGAATAAACCATATCTGTCGAATATGCGATTACAAGAGCAGACACAAATTTAATTTGATAATTCATGAAAGAGTTCACACCAATGAGAAACCCTTTTTATGTAACGAGTGTAATCATCCAACCGCCACTAAGGGTGACTAGAAAGTTCACATGAGGAAACATCTTAAAAGTGAACTAATGATATGTTTCCATTGCGGGTATGCCTGTGAGAAAAAATCCGTTTTATCAACGCATGTAAGAAATTGTTTTCAGAAAGCGAATACTTGACTAAAAGTTAAACATGTTAATATTATTGAATTTTGATATTTCAAAAAACAAGTGAATGAAAGTAATAATACTCAAAGCTGATATGGTCTAGTAAAACATAATTTCGATATTAAAAAAAAAATTAAATTAAATTATTTGTGTCTAAAGTTAGTGTAATCTGTAATGAAATTGATTTTGGAAATCCTTTTTTGTATTATTCCTGCTGACAAATGTGTGCACGCGTACAAGTGCGGATGTACACTGCGGACATGTGACACTCTTTGCAGATGCGTTGTTCGCAGGTGACAATCAAATGAGATTGAGCTATTTGTCACTTGCAAATGCCTCCATAAGTTAACTGTGTACGTTGCAACAAGTGATAAATTGACGATCTCATTGCTTATGAACCTGCGAAGAACGCATTAGCCGAATGTCAAATGTTCATAGTGTATGTCAACATACATATGTGTGCCTAGGACGTTTGCCAGCGAGAGTAAACTCGAGTTCTGCGATATTTTGTCAAGTATTTATGACGCATCACTTCAACTGATTCTCAGCGATCATCAGTATGTTGATTAAAGTTAATTATTATTGATATTAATAATTTACTGATAAGTGACATTTAATTGCTCAATCTCTTATTACTTTTAATAAAGTCAATTTTTGATGAATTACTTTTGTGATTCATTTTTGGGATAGTTCTTGAAGTTTGTAACATTTTCACTTTGAAAGCAGCGTGTTTAAAGTGAAATTGGTTGAAGCTCAAGTACTGGAACTCTTTCATTTACACCCGTAGAAGTATAGAACAACTGCGAATCTAATTTATTTTTAACACCCCCCCCCCCCCACTAAATTTAATTATTTTTACGAATTCGTGTAGCCGCATATTATTTGAACTGGATGTGGATGTGGCCCATAGCCCATAGCGCTGCCAACTATTTACTATGAGAATGTTGCACCTATTTACAACATTTTGTTCAGAAGTTTTGTATGAGTAGTCTCTGAAAATCTGTATCGTAATACGAAATTTTCTATCTGCTACCTCATCGATTTTCCTCCTCTTTGTACTTTGTAGTAGCCTGTGAATTTGGATCATTCAAGATTTTCAACGTACAGCATACAAGAATAAAAAAGATACAACATACTGAAACTCTGAAGTTGATAATGTGATGATGAATCAGGAATGTTCCCCAAAATATTTAAAGTCGAGAAATGGGAACCCCTATACCCGAAATTAGGAATTACTTTTTTCGAACGATACTTTTGGGAAACGGGAATTCTCGTTCTCGTAATATAGTATCAAGTGACAGAGTATGCTAAGCAACGCAAAAACTTGGTCGCTCAGCGAACTCTATTATTTCTTTTCTAGGTTTTCCGATGTGTTTTAAATTGAAAATTTAGGAAGTCCGGATTCATATTGTATATTTTTCCCGGAAACAGGAATTGGGAATTGTTTCTACAGCAAAATTCTATTAAGCGAATGGAAAACTGGAATTCAGGATTTAAAATGGTCAAAATATTGGGAAATGGGGAATTTAAGAAAAACATACCTACCTATGATGAGTGACTGATGATGTGATAAACCACGACCGTCTACAAGTTACAACTAACATAACAGGCCGGAATCCAGCCCAGTAGCCACGGGGGGGGGGGGGGAAGCTGGGCTGAGCCCCCTCTAAAGTTATTTTGAGCCTTCTAGGCAAAGATACCACTATTAAAAAAATTTATTATGACGCTGACCGAGAAAGAAAGAAGGGATGAAGAGAATTTATATCGCAGAAACATTTTAAAATTTAGAACAAAAACTTGGTTAACTAATTTGGGACTCTTGGATTGGGAATGGGATTTTTATGTAATGGCCCCAGTACACTCTCGCTAAGTTACCCGAGCCTGTTTAGACAACGAGGCGAGACACCCACTGAAATAAAATATAAAACCTTAAAACCCACGCACACTTTTCTGTTCGCTTGTTAAAAAATGTCATAGAGCCCCACCCACACATAAATTCTAGCTACAGGGCTGCCGGAATCCAGTGTGGCAAGCTTGGGTGAAAAGGCCGATTTTAACACAGTCAGTGTCTTACGGGATTTTCACGTTTTTCTATCGATTACGCGACAATTACGTACTTCAAGGAAAAAAATATAAGGATTAAAATTGAAGATCATATACAATTCTTCTTCTAATGAGTGTATTTTCTAGGAAATAGAATAGAAGAAACACGAGTTATCACTTTAAATATAATCGGATCTTACGAGATTTTTGCGTTTTCTATTAATTATTCTAGAATCATTCACTTCTAGGAAAAAGAAGAGAGAATTAAAATTGAAGATCGTAAAATTCTCGTTCTAGTGAGTGTATTTTCAAGGAAATAGGGTGAAACCAACGCTAGTAATCACAACAAATATCGGATATTGAAGATTGAGAAAGTAGGTTATAAAGTAGGCAGTATAGGTAGGTCGTTATTTTCTTCTTTGAACCACTGATTTGGAGACGGGACAGGCAAATATTCATGAGTTTTCTCAGTCCCCAATATTTCCAGTTACAAATATAATAATCAATCATATCACTTTCATATTCTCAACCATGTTAGTCCATGTTCATCACGGCTTCTCATGTCTCATTATCAGGGCCCGGATTTTTATGCTTTAGCATATTTTTTTCTAGCCTAGTCTATTGGGCATACCAGGGTTATCTTGACGAATCATGAAATTTGGAGTAAAATGAGCTATATTTATTAGAGCATATTTGGGAATATTTCAACCAAAAAGCATATTTTGGCATATAATGCGTGGTTTCAAGGAATATTTTGGAATATTTGCTTACTGTTCCCTATTTTAATGGAATATTTTACCACTTTACCAGATTATTGAAAAAAAA
Source organism: Acanthococcus lagerstroemiae (assembly GCA_031841125.1). NCBI lineage: Eukaryota > Metazoa > Arthropoda > Insecta > Hemiptera > Eriococcidae > Acanthococcus > Acanthococcus lagerstroemiae. Next base: position 40,051,411 of record CM063112.1, read on the forward strand.
TTATGATAATTTTGAAAAAATGTTATTCAACTTTCAATTATTTTAGTGTTCATGAATTTGTGGCGTGTCACAAGAAAAGGACCTTAGTGGTACGTACACACCAAGGCCTTTATCCTGCGACTTTAGGTTTTATACAACACTGCTGAACCCGGAGCAAGGAGTTTTCTGTTCACTTTTCTCTTTTCTTTCTGCCTGCCATAATTTGAGAGGGAATATTTTAGAATATTTTGCATTTTTAGGGAATTTCTTGGCATATTTTACATTTGATAAACGCATTATATCATTTAAATCATTAAATGTGCATAATATTTCAGTTTTTTTAGGGAATAAAAATCCGGGCCCTGCTCCCTGCTCATTATTTATTGGAATCATAATGGACGGCCTTGAAGATGGAGAGAGAGAGGAGGGAGCACAAAACGACCCGTCGTACAGAGTATATTTAACTTCTTTTGTAACTGCCGGGCAAGCGGGCAACTCAGTGGAAATTGGAATTTGGAAAATGAAAATGGAATCAAAAGGTTGTGCCTGATTTTATAATTTGTTAGTGTATCTTGTCTTATAATTTAAATATTTTAATGTCGTAAAAAGTTAGTCTGCGGTGGCGTTTTCAGCAATTGAAGTTGGATGGATGAATACGACAGTGAAAATCTTCGTCACAATGAACGTCTAGTCACGGATGACACGATCATCCAATCTACAAATACTCTAACATTTACCTCAGGTATTATATTTTCAAATCTATTAATTCTACAATTCTAATTCTTGCAATTTCATTAGTCTCACGTCAAAGAGCCAAACAGATTTTCAGAAATGAATTCTCTGTTCCTTCGCAGTTACTACATCTCCGCTCGTAGTAACAACTTGCGATTTTGAAGGAAAACAACATAAATACTATTAAACTCAGAGTCAGAAAACATCGTACTGGAATTACAAAGAACCTAAGTAGCGTAATTTCTCTTTCATTAAGATGTTTTGATGCACTAAACGTGTTGTAACGTTCTAACCGAAGCAGAGGTGATGAAGAACTAGCTTTATTCAGAGCTACGAGATTAGCTCTGACTTCAGAATTTTTGAAAGATGAGGTGAGAGTGTAAGTCCAAAATTTGGAAAATATGAGATACTTGCATGAAGAGTTGAGTAATAAACAAATTTATCTCTATGGTGGCACCGGGTTGAATAATTTCGAGCTGAATCTCTTCCTGAGCGTATTATTGAAAATGCTCATTGTTGCTTAGGATTTGCTACTCGAAAAATGATCCGCTTTGTTACTCCAATTCCGCGCATCCGTGAATCGAGCGACCTGGAGCCGGCCTCAAAACTGGAGCGTTCTGATCTGAGGTTCTCTCTCCGGCTTCGTAACAAATTTGAATTTACCTTTAGTTTCGGCTGAAATTCTGGAAATTGGTTCCGACATCGGATAAAATACATAAAATTGGCGCTGATGAGTTATTTAAATAATTTTTAAGGGAACTCCGGCTTCGGTTGTCGATTCCAGTTTTTTCAGATGCGATGAAGGCAAAAAATTCTAGCTATTTTGATGACTCTGGCTTTGAATCCACCCAAAATGTATGTTTTGCTTCGGGTCCATTCATTTTTAAGGGAAGTGGAAGATTAAACAGTTAGAGGCAAAGTCGGAACTGGAGCCAAAAATGACTTTGTCTTCGGCAACGGCTCCAGAATAATTCTGACATTAGCTCCGGGTCCGTTGCCACTGAGTGAGCACGAGCATTTTCAAGAGATTATTCTCAGGAAAAGTTCAAGTTCGAACGTTTGACAACCCAAGTCGATGAACGAGATCGAAGAATGCAGAAGCTGAATTCTGAGCTTGGCAAGACTGTAGCTACACCCCCTTCCTTTAAGTATCAGAAATATACTTTTTCACGTAAGTTATTTGTTGAAAATTCAAAAAATGTTCGCGCACCGTTTATGTTTTTAAGGCCCTGAAGATTGAAGTTCACTTTGAAAGAATTCGGCTCCAAAAATTATTAGGAGCTCAGCTCGAGATCTTTAGCTGTTGCTGTGATACAGTTTTATGAGCTTAGATTTAGAGCGAAGCTCCCAGATAAGTAACCGATCTATTACCTCAGCTTAGAACATTGAAACTCAGTTTAGGATTAGACATAGACAGTGATTGAAAAGTCGATTCTTGATCGGTTTCGCTTGATCTGGTTTGGCTATCGTCTTGAACTTTTGACCTTGAAACGTTCAGCATTGTTCAGCATCAACTACTTTTGGTAATTTATGTAAATTCACTATAATTTACTGCAAGCCAATGAGAAGTCAGTCTATATTGCATACTCTTATTCGCCTCTCCTGTTTTCAAGTTGGTAGTGATAACAGAATTTGATTTGCGAAATGGGCCCGATACCTGAAAACACCGGTGATCAGGATTTCTAAAGAAAGTTTGAATTCTTTCGGCAACGCAAACGTTGTGGAATTGCGTTGCCGAAAGTGTAAGCCAAAAATTGAACTGTTATTTAATGAAATCGATTAGGGTTTGCGACCGAAATAATTTGAAATGGTCAACAGTTATTGGTTATTGGTCAGAACATCCCTACCCTGTTGAATTGGTCATAACTGTTGTAACCGCTTATGACCGTTTCAAAATCATAACTCGCCATTTATATCCGTTTCATAAACGATAAAAAAAATCCGAACTGTTATTGGTCAACAACTAATTTTTTTAAACGGTTAACTTTTGTCAGTCAAAAAAATTTTTTTGTTTTGGTTAACGGTCATCACAGTTATAATAAGTTATACTGGTTATCTATGACTGTTATTTCGCAACTCCTAAAATCAATGACCATTCGCGTTTGGACGCTAAAGAGTCGCTCTCTAGCGGCTTAGTGAAATGCGACGCGCTGATTGGTGTATTTGGATGAAAAGATGATCAGTGACAAAAATGTTCTGAAAAAAAAAAAAAAAAAAAAACCCACTGAAGTTGGACTCATGTGAAGAGAAATGGTAAGGGCTAACAACTTTGGTCTCTTCAGTTTTTCATAAAAAGCAGTATTGAAGGTGCTAGACCTTGTTTTACTTGTACATGTGTTTGTGATAAACATACCTTGATCATCTTTTCGTCCACAACACTAGCGCACCTACAGGAGTGTCCAAATGCGAATAATATGATAAGACCATGAGGAATGATCAGGGTTGGAAAAAAACTTTTTTTTAAAAAAAAAAAGATCAAACAACTGGTTTTTTTGTTGTTTTAAGATGTTTTTTTGTTTTAAGTTATCAATGTTTTTTTTTGTTTTATGTTATCAATGTTTTTTTTTTCGTTGTTTTAAAACGTGTTTTTTTTGTTTTTTTCCCTATTTCCGACCTTTTATCTTACCTTTTTGTTCTGTAATTCAATCTTCAACTCTGACGTAACACAGTGAGTTACTGTTAGCTAGAATAACTGTCATTGGGCCAACAAATGTATTGATAATTATCACTGATATCAAATGTTTCTGTAAATTTTTAGCGTGAAATCTTGAAATTTATTCGTACTTGACAAATTAATATTTTGGTCCCTGTAAGGTCTTATCAGTGTTCTTTTTTTTTCGTTGTTTTAAAACGTGTTTTTTTTTTTTTTTTCCTATTTCCGACCTTTTGTCTTACCTTTTTGTTCCATAATTCGACCTTCAACTTTGGCATAACACAAAGAGTTACTGTTAGGAAGAATAACTGTCATTGGGATTTAAACTTAGAGTTTCAAGTGTTGGCGGCCCTGCAATATGTGTGAGTGATCACGTATGATTTACCACAAGCGTGTAGCAAACTTTAACTATCATTAAATAGATTAGAAATTCACTTTCAAAGAAAATTTGTCCTAAATTCGACTGCATCATCGCCAAAAAATTAAATTATAATCAGTTCTACTGGTCGAATAATTTTTCCTCGGGTTTTTACCCTATTGAAGATAGCAGTGTTTCTGTTTGAAAGTACACATGATCACTCACTCATTTTCACCCGCTAACACCCGCGCAGGTAGTTTTGCAGCGCACTCTAGTGCAGGTTTAAATCCCAATTGGGCCAACAAATGTATTGATAACTATCACTGATATCATATCATTCTGTAAGTGCTTGCGTGAAATCTTGAAATTTATTCGTACTTGACAAATTATTTTGTTCCCTGTAAGGTCTGGGTTAGAAAATCTCAAAGAAAATAAAGGAGGGGGGGCATGGTTAAAAAACACATTTTAAACAAAAAACGTTTTAAAACACATATTTGTTTTAAAACAATGATTGTTTTTTTTTCATTGTTGTAAAACATGTTTAAAACGTGTTTTAAAACATGCCAACCCTGGGAATGATCAATAAACGAAAATTTTGAATCATACAGAGAACAGAGAAGACAGACGCGGCATCATAGAAGGTACAAGTACTCGTACAACACAAAAAGCGAAACTCAAAACTCACTGGTACGGCCATACGATTTACAAAATTACAATCATGTGTCCTTATCATACACTGCCAACTTGATAACAGGATCGGCGAATACATATGCAATATGGAGTACTGGAAAAGCCGTTTTGGCTTTTGACGTTAGACTTTGGTTTGAATGGGTTAAATGAATCCATTTAGCAGCTATGGACTTTTGGCTGACTTTCAATCCCTGCAACCAAAGTCATATAGATATGACTTTGCCTGCAACAAAGAGCTGTAGAATGGGCGCGTTTTCGTTAACGTCACAAACGCGCTTATCAGGCTTTCCATGACGTCACAGAGTGAATTACTGTTAGTAAAAGTACCCATCTTGGTTCCAACAAATGTATGGACTCCCATGTCCCACAAGAAAAGCACATGGAACAAAGATCAATATGTTACTACCTGAGAACAAACAATTTGTTAGAAACCAAAGGTACATATTTTTAATCCAGAAGGTTCTGAGCAGTTGGTAATAAAGTCTGGTTTCTAAAAAATTTCTTATTCTCAGGTAGTAACATATTGATCTTTGCTCCGTGTGTTTTTCTTATGGGAGCCAATGCCTTTGTTGGAACCAAAATGGGTATTTTTGCTAACAGTAACCATGCAGAACTCACTCCATTACATCACTGGAAAGCGCGTCCATTATAGAGCGGACACTACTGAACAGGGCGGGCGCACTTCCAATGGCGATATCATAACTGTATTTTAGTTTAAGAGAGTTGACCACCGGTAGCGCTGCTGTCAATTTAGGGTGCTCGTGTGTGTTTGTGTTAGTAAAGTGAGTTGGAGTCATTCGTTGGTATGTTCGTTTGTTGGAATCGGTTGTATTTGTGTATATTTATACCGCATTTCGAGGATCAAAACGTTTAAAATTTTGGAAATCAGAATTATTTTGAAGAACTGAAGAACACTTTCGAAGACACAGAAAGTGGGTAGTTAATTTTCAATCTGATGGTATCAGTTCAAGAGCAGTATGATAATGTTTCCTTTCTTATCTGTTGTAATGCGTGTTTACAGATGGTCGTTAATAACAATTTTTCGAACCACTTCTTGAAAACGTCAGGTGAAAAAAATAAATAACCTTGATGAATTTAGCCCATTTTTATTTACATTATTTACAGTAGAAAAACGAAGAATATTTTAAAAGCAATAATACGCGTGTTCACCCAAGGTGTGGTGAAAATCATGAATAGAAGCAAAAAGCAATGCAGCATACCGTGAGCAACGCAGTTTGCTCACGCGTATTATTGCTTTTAAAATATTCTTCGTTTTTCTACTGTAAATAATGTAGATTTTTTCGATGATTGTTTCAAAGAAAACATTAAAATAAAAATGGGCCAAATTCATCAAGGTTATTTATTTTTTTCACCTGACGTTTTCAAGAAGTGGTTCGAAAAATTGTTATTAACGACCATCTGTAAACACGCATTACAACAGATAAGAAAGGAAACATTATCATACTGCTCTTGAACTGATACCATCAGATTGAAAATTAACTACCCACTTTCTGTGTCTTCGAAAGTGTTCTTCAGTTCTTCAAAATAATTCTGATTTCCAAAATTTTAAATGTTTTGATCCTCGAAATGCGGTATAAATAGAGCTGTAGAGTGGAAGCACGAAACTGTCGAACAAGCAGCGCTCGACACTACCTGTGGCCTACTCTCGAACTATTTATAACGTCGCGAAACGTAAAGAAGAGTGGGCAGTCTATTACGAAGTAATATAATACATTATCTCTGCTACTGAATACTGATATGAGATACGGAAAAGCCAGCGCCATGTTTGGTATCTTCACTTCTTCACCCGATCTTTACCAGGGTGCACTGCGCTCTAAATTCCCATTATCGGTGGATTGAGTTGCGAGTCGTTGAGCAGCTTTTATTTTGAAAGGAAAGAAAATAGGAACAGGATTGTTGGTTGCTACCTTGGTAGTGGATAGAGTCGAGCTTCTAGCTCAATATTTTCATGAAAATTGATAGTTAAAAATTTTTAACTGAGTGGAAGAACAATACAAATTGCTTGGAAGTTGGAAATATTCAGCATTAGTTTTTATCGCTGGTTTATTGGAGATTTGAAGTTGATCTTCAAGTGGTGAAGTTCGTACTAATCTTAAGCCCTATTAGCAGCATTCATTTTCAATCTTAAAGCTTCCAATGTATCAGTTGCATTGTTAGTATCGCAGTGTTGTGTAATCAAAACTTCTTTTGTGATACAAGTTCGTCAGAGGCCGAGTCCAAAATTAATCACAATCACACTGCAGCCCATAATATGGGTTTCATGAAAATGCGTGCTGCACTCGAGTTGTTACTTTTTTGCGATCAGTCTCTCTCTCGCGTCAAAATGTTCGCTTGTCTTTGATTCTATATCTCTTCGCCTTGGAATTAGAAGCTAGTATAATACAGACCAAAAATGGCAGACCGCATTTGATTTGTGATTATCAAGGCAAGGAAAAATAATATGAGAAAGCATATTTTTATTTGGTGCAGGTTATGTGGATACTGATGTTTTCTTTGCGATTGATAAAATTCTAATCATAGTACTGAAATTTTAAAGATCATATTTTTGCATATTCTGGTTATAAATGCATATTTTTCATATCTTGACATTTTAAGGGAATATTTTTCCTTACATAGTGATTATTGATAAAGTTGGCTGCTTGTTGATCAATTTTTTTCTCGATGAAATTCGACTGCAAATTCTTCAATCATTGTTGTTTGCTGGTGGAAGAAAATGAAAACATTCGTTTTTCAAGTTGTAAGTGGAACGTCGACTGTAAGATGTACGTCAAATATCATAGCGGTGGACATAGTTAGAGCACCTAGATCAGCGGGGTATAATAATACGCCATTTTGCTTTCAGTAAGCGCTTGTCGATGCAGAATCCGACTATGTGAAGCGTACCGCGTAGTCAATTCGGCATCGACGGGCGCTTTTGGAATCAAGATGGCGTATTACTATACTCCCATGTAATATCTAGTAGCCCTAACATAGTCTTCCGTAATTAGGGTATTCGGACTTCCCAAGATTCAACAGAACCTTATCAACGTTAGGATTACATGAGATGCTAGGCATTGTTTACGTACAGTGTATCCTAACGTTGATAAGAATTCTATGGCACTATTTCCTGAAGTGCGGAAAGGGAGGAAGGCCCGATGCTAGCGCGCCATCGGTCTGGGAAGTCCGAATTGCTACTTCTTGTTCTTAAATGAAATTTATGTAGGCACAAAAGCTCAAGCACAAATAGAGAGAAGAGACTTGTCCTTCCAAATGTGCTGAAAGTTTCCAAAAAATCGAATATTACTTGCAGAGATGAAAAAAGTGGAATTGTGGTATTCTGAGTCCATGAGCAAAGTGAGAGAAAGAACGTTTAGCTCCGAACCCTTAAAACCCTATTATTTGCGCTTATACACGAAGGATTGTCAAGTATTCCAGGTAGATATCTTCATTTGACTACTTCTTATACTCAGCCTTACAACTGCGCTGGGATCAGTGTTGCTTAGATTGCCAATCTTCCTAATTTATCATTTGTCAGGAGATCTAATATTTTAACATTTTTCCATTTCTGGAATTTTTCAAATAAGTGAGAAAATTTCTCCGGCCACTGATGCAATACTTGAAAGGGTAGTTGCCGAGGCCGGAGGTGCGGTGTCTCAGGGGCCACTTTGGCATGCGTGCATCGCTATACGTCCCACCAGACATATCTTGAATTTTATTTCAAGCTTTTCTTTTTTTTTTTTTTTTTTTTTTTGAAGAATAGGGAAATCTCCTGATTTCCTTCAAATTGTTATTAAATCTTCTTGCACGTCTACCGTCCACTCTCCCAATTTTGACTGATGTACATGTATATTCAAAATCAGTATCTACTCTTAGTTTCCCTCTAAATGCGGACAAGACGGAGTTTATTCGTGAGGGAATTTACTATTTTTCTGTATACCCCCCCCCCCTCACGATTCAAATATTTGTTGAATCAGTACACGCGTTTTTCTAGTCCAGAAGAGTACCATGCGCCTTCCAATTTTCGGAAAATTGTCTCAATCGCGTTGCGCAGTTCACTTTCATTCGCAAAGCGTTGATCCCCAATCTCGCGTTTCAACCTTGGAAACAAACAGAAATCTGAAGCGGCCAAATCTGGCAAGTAAGGGGATGTGGAAAAAGTTCTATTTCAGATCCTTGAAGAGGGACTGAACGAGATTGGATTTATGAGCCGATGCATTGTCATCCCCCATGTGGAGCACTTCAGTGAGGGTTCAGAAAATTGTTGTGCGGCTATAGTCAATGAGATAACGACGGACCATCTTGTGATGAATGTCAGAAATAGTGAATTATTGGTTTTCTTGTACTAATGGAACGCGCACTCACACAGCATCATTGTCAGTGAGAACATCTGATGGGTGGCTGCTTCACTCTTCATTGTGCGTTTCCTATTTGTATTTTGTTAAAGCGTTGGATCCATTTGTAGACGTGGCAGTGGATTATGATATTATCGCTGCCATACACTGCTGACAATCTACATATGACATTTTCCGCCCCGGGCACCTTTTCAGTGCTTAAAAATTTTATTGCAGCGCGAATTTCGCAATCACAAAAATTGGATGGACCGCACGTTCTCCTGTTCATCGGTTTGCTTGATTTTACACAATGTAGGGTACCACACGTCAAGTACATATATGTTGTGCACTCAGTTCACAGTAATCACAGAAGCCTAACGAACATTTTCATTATCAGTCGACTCAATGTTCCCACTTTCCTGGTGTTTTATAGGCAGTGTGTCCTTACTTCTGAAACGACCCATGTACATGTTATGATTTCTGTCTGATGAAATCTACTAATTTTTTTGTAATGCTGGTGAGCAACTTCGACCCGAGTAGCGTCTAAGCATTAAGAATTGTTGCTATATGACTGTTTTATGGCAGATTTTGAGGTAAATTTCTTACCTCTGTTTTTGGGGAATATGTTGTTATTGTTTGTTGTTTAAAATATTTGTGCTTCACCTGATCGGACCAGTTTTGTAAGTTTATGGGGTATATCTAAAGCAAATTTGTTAACGGGAGATGGGAGTATTTTCTGCGTAAGGTTTTCTGAATAATATGATCTTAAATATAAAAGTTATGCACCAATTTACGAATCAGTTACCAAAATAGACTAATAATATTTTGTGTATCGGCCCAGGTATGGTAACTAGAGTCAATGAGACTTATTTCCAAAATTTAGTTCCTGTAGACGCATTGTTCTTTGGTAACTCGGTAACCCAATTTCAGCCCCATAGCGTGGCTACTTTTTCAGGGAGGGATAAGTTGTGGCCAGATAACAGTTCTGCGTATATCAGCATTTCCCATAACGAACAAAAAGAAAGCTCTCCGCTTCGATTTTGGCGCCCAAATTTGGAAAATGAAATCTTCCGAGAAAGCAAGCTATCAGCTCGGAGAGCAATGCTTTCATTTGCCCAGCCGACGCTTGAAGCCTGGCAGATTTTGATTAATCTTGTACCTACACTCTTAAAATAAGCATAAATAACTATTAGGTATTAAATTCTGTTTCATTATTCCTTTTAGTTAACTGCGTGGATTTATAGTACCACTTGTAGTAGTAATAACTCTATAATAATGATAATTTTCAAGGCTTCAGTTTTCAATTACTCGATCAAGTCGACATCTATGGAACTTTGAAATGTTTTATGGTCATCTATGAACAATTCCTAGTTGTTATCGGTTAGAGTTTTCTTCACAAAACGTGAACTTTAGTACTTTTCGTTATCAAGGCCGGGTGCATACATCATTTTATCATAATATTTTATAAGATGATACAGATTTACTTACTATAGCTGCTTGGAATTATTTTGAGAATATCCTGAAAAATGAAAACACGTGTTAATCTGTACATCTGTATACCTTAGTACCTTAGTTGTTTTTTTTTTCTTCAATTTAATTGTTGTAAGTATAATAATTAAGGAACTCAGTGATCTTGGGAATATTCTAAACTGATCTTTTAAATGGTTGGGCAGTGTAAAAACGCCATTGGTCAGTCAACTGCAGTATTGGTCAGTTAACTGTACTCGTATTATTTTTCATGCGAATGTGTGGCTGTCTGGCGGTCTCTGCTCTCTGCAACCTAATTATTCTTAATCAAACAACGAAAAACCGGTACCAATGATGATTTGGTATTTGAAAAACCAGCATGCTGCCGAGACTGTCGAGTATGGGATATACTTACATTGATAAACTTCACGAGTTATTCGATGTTTAGATGTACTGCCACGACCCGCTATGCCGCACGATGCTTTCATGCTTCGAATTTACACGGTCATGAGCATTGTCTTCGCGTAGTCGTAGGAGTGTTGTTTGGTTTTGTGTAATTAGTTCACTTCAAGTGCTACATTTATCAGTAAGTTCCAAATAACGTGCCCTTGGTAAAAATTTTAACGCTTATACATTTGCAGTTAAGTTACTTCGTGTATGAACATCGGTTCAGGAATCAGTACAATTAAGTTGTATTTTGTAACTGAGGTGTTTTTGAACTGAATAAGTATTTCTGCTGCTTAATCATCCCTGGTGTCTTTAGTAATCGTGTAGAATTTTCACCGGTACGAGTTAAATTATACAGGTCGTTTTTTTTATCTTCTCATTCTATCGACCCCGTGTTTCTAATGTACGAAAGTTTTCAATTTTTCCATCAATTTGAATGGATCATTTACTTCATTCAAATTACCTAGCAAAAGATACTGAAGATAGATAAATATTATGTACCGTACTTTTTTACATTTTAGTATTGTACGCAGGGCTGACGAGGATGTAGCTAGATGGGGTTATTCGCTTACGACTTCCTAAGAAGCCTGAGCAGTTGAATTTTTCAATTTTTCTAATTAATTTTGTATGAAGTGAAGAAAGATAGAAAAATTGTATCCTAGTTCTGATTTTTCCACTGCAACTCTAATCGAACGACGTATAACTTACCCCTGAAGACCATGAAAAGTTATGAGAACATCGGGAATGCTGCGCACTATCTTACTTCTTAAATCTGTTATCTGCCACGTGGCGTATTCATCTACTCTACTGTACCAACTTCGGGTGTAGATGACTCAAGTCTTCTGCGAGGCTGAAAAACACTAGTATTTCAGTCGAAGTAATTTGTTGACAAAAGGTACGCAAGATGTTTTCCAGTTCATCGGAATGCTGAAAAATATGTCTTATTTATTTTAAAAATGTTTACCGGCCCCGTAGTGGTATTCATCTACTCTGTAACAACTGCTGGTGTGGATCTGAAATCACAACTTGAGTGAGATTGAAAAAAGCCCAGTTTTTCAGTTGAAGTAGTTCGTTGACAATAAGCACGCAGGAGGCCTTCCAGGTGTTGCCCTAACAGCACACGGCACTTCATTAGTTGTTTCTATAATATATCTTCCATTATTAGCATGGGTTAATATAAACCTAAAACTTTGCGTTTATGTGCTTCCATAAGTTGTTTGAGTAGTACAGCATAATTTAGGGCTCTTATGTTGTTATTGGATGATCAGGGAAGGTTTGGTTGGCCTATTTCTGTTGCCCTGTTATGTGCCTGTTATCTGTAGAAGTTGGTATATTTGTTGAAATATGTCTTTTAAACTGAATACAGTGTTGAAAGTAATAATAATGATAATAACTTGAAAAAAATAAATAAAAAAAAGAAGAAGAGAAAAATGTCATATTCTTAATCCTAAATTGAACTGGACTAATCAAAATAAGAAACTAGTTTAACTAGACTTGACAAGCATAAAGAAACCTACTCAAGAAATAACTATTGATTATCAAATACATAGTGTATATAAAGTGAACTCATTAGGTGAACTGGTAAAAAATATGCCTACGCAACAAAACTCATTAAATACTATGTGTTATGAACCAAAACTATTGATACCTAGTTCAGTATGAAACATAGGTACCTGCTGTGATAAAAATGACAGGCTTTACAGTGGGGGCGTCACTGTCCTGTTTCAACTGCAATCCTGATATCTACTACTTATATGAACAACGTTTATTTCCTACTAACTAATCAATGTGTAGTTGCGCAGTGGATTATACTTTTGCTGTATAGTGCTGCAGATAGGTGATAGAAACATAGCTAATTCTAAAGAGAAACAAACAACAAACATATTGTCTTGAACAATAATTAGCCAACCACAAATTTTTGACACTATACCTACGCAATAAATAACAAGTAGAGAAACAATCAGTTGAAACAATTAGTAAAGAAGCAGAAAAGTACTTCAGAGCATTATCGCAGGTATAGGCAGAAAAAGAAGGAAACCCCCAACGAGGCTTGGAATGCTGAATAGGCAAGCAATGGCATGACAAACGAGCAGTAATAAGACAGGAATAACTTGAATCTGGTAAACAAAATGAACTTGGAACTTTCAGTATGCCTTATAGTACATCGGAGAAATAGAAATAATAAGAACAAGTAGAGCTCTGATATCGAAGCAATCAAGGAATCAACAAATCAACAAGCTTATTTTCAAATGCGTTATCAGTATTATCAGTAGTGCTATTGATTGCTATTTGTATCTAGTTTTTTGGTGTTGTAAAACTCATTAGTCTATGTACCTACCAAGAATACTCACGAGTACCTGCGATTTTACTGATAGGTAGTTATCGGCATGCGATGTATCAACATAATATCAATCCAAACAAGGAATGTTAACATAAGAATATGTCTTAAGAATAAAAGAATATGAAGATCGCAAAACACGAGGATGACTATACATTTTAATACTGTTTTGGAAGAGTAGGTACATAACTACGAGAACCTTAGTGCATTTAGAATAATTGAGGTCGGAAAACTGCGCAGTAAAAACTGAAAACCTTGAACCACTACTACAAAGCTAAGGCAAATGTGTCAAATATGGCCACTGCACTATAAAAATCTTATAAAAGAAAGGAATCTTTGTTATTGAAATAGTGTTGCCATGTTCTTGATTTTCCACTGAACCACAATTCCTCGTGATGATTACGACGCATTCATTTGAAAAATGGCCACAGTAGGACGTCTGTGTGACCATATTTGATGCATCTGCCTGAGAACTCGGAACAGGTACTCGAATATGTATAATAACTAACTGGTGACCACAAAAAACAGCGGCCAAACGAAAATGAAAGCAAGTTCTGTAATTTTCACTAGGAAGGTATAGGGAAGAGGTACTCAAAAGTGCGCAGTGCCGAAGAATACGCATCGCATTTTTTCCGGCTCAGCGAAGTCTGGCAACACTGGTAAAAATGTTGGAGCACGCCTATTGAGCGTGTCCACAATTAGCAAGTATAAAAAATTCAGTTGATCGCATTTCATGCTCGTTATCGACAGAAGTTGTTCTTTTCAACTTCTAATAGATATTTTTCTAAGACGAACTTAAAGAATGACAGGCGTATTGAGAAAGTGGCGAAGTAATTATTTTATCATAAAGCACAAGTAAATAGAGCTTTCAATTGATGTATCAAACTTACAAATCCGCCATTTCTTTACCTGAATGAAGTTGAAGTAAATGTAGGTACTCAGTTATACTTGAGAGCAGGAAACTGGAAATGCTACCATACTTCTTCACCATTGCGAATATTTGTAATTTCTAATCCTGATATTTCGTTTTTTGGCCAAGGGTGAATAATAGGACGTTAGAAATCATACAGGAAGTGCTTGAGGATACCCAGATAAGGAAAAGTGCTGGAGAATCAGTTCATATAGTATTGCAAGATCATATGGTCTTCCAGAGGCAACTCTGAGAAAGAAATCGAAAGCTGTGAGTTAAAACATCAATTGAACATCGAGAAGTTATGTCAAGATGAGAGCAATGATGATGAGTCCGAAGAAATTTCAGTTAGAGAAACACAGAAGCGTGGTACAGGTGTCCTTATTTTGGTGTTTGGGTGTACAAAAAATGTAATGAGGTATATATGTGACTGATGTAGAGAATAAGTAGTTATAAGAATGATATTAAATTAACTGATTTCAGATGTTTTCAGTTGAACATTAAATTTTTACTTGCATTACAATCGATCGTATACTCTTCAAATCATATGTGTAGGTACTCTTAGATGCATGTGCATGTAAGAGTACGCATTTGACAACCTCTAGTAAATACAACTCACCTCCTGTTATACAACCTATACAACCCCTGAAAAATTTCAAATATACGGAACGATAGCAAAGGGTTTGAAGTACAGCTTGGGAAAATTACAGATCCATAACTCACATGTTTTAAGGAGATACCTTAGATTAGCTTTTAAGTGCATACTTGTGGGTACCTCTCCCCTAGCGGTTTAGGTAAAGCAATCAGACTGCGTAAATTATAACGCAACATGCTGAAAACATATTTCAGAAACAGGAAGTGAGTTCGTTATGTAACGATATAATAATACAACACAACTGAGTACGGTAGTCAATATCGCTTTGAGTTATAAAGAATGTACCTACTGCTAATATCGTTCATCTTCAATCCCACTTGCACTGCTGAAATATTGATATTCGAAATTAACTGATTGATTTTCATTGAATTTTGTTTCAGAATTTGAAAATGCCTGAATACTTTCCCCCATGCACCGATTGTGATGGAGAGCTGAAATCGCGATTCGTTCGTCTTACTGAATCGTTTCTCAAAAAGTACAAGTGTAAGCCGGATTTTTTAGTACGTGTGCCCGGACGTGTAAATCTGATCGGCGAGCACGTGGATTACAATGGTTACAATGTCTGTCCGATGGCCATTAAACAGAGTATTGTAGCCGCTGTAAAAGCCACAAACGGTTCGGAAGTTCATCTGTCCAACGTCGACGACCAAAAATACAAAGATTTTTCTTGCAAAATCAACGACTTCGAGTAGGTATACTGTCCAAGACTTACTGCCCTTAATTCTTATTACATGCATGAGCTTACTTTCTATGCCTCTGATTCTTCTAACAGGAAGTAAAATAAAATAAGGTGCTAGTTTCATAAGTGGATACCTATGTAAATTCTTATAATTTTATTGAGCAGTGCTGACAGTTGTTCTTGAGTTGGTTAAAGCAATAATCAATTAAAATCTCTGGAACTTAGTTTTATGTTTTCGAAGGGCGCCCCACTTCTAGCCATAACCATTATTAACGTGATAATTTTGCTAAAAATGTAGGTTTGAGTATTTGAGCTCTATTTACACCTACTATATATTATTTTATATAGGATTGTATTGCCCCTCAAAAAGGCGAAATCTTGATTGTTACTGATTTTGTATTCGAATTGGTAGAATCAAAAATCACCCGAATAATGCGCCCGAGTGGTACGACTACGTTCTTTGTGGATTCAAAGGCATCCTGGAAACTGCGAGTATATCTCAGTTTGAAGGATTGATTCTGCATGTTCATGGCACGATACCACCATCCGCTGGTCTGTCGAGTTCGAGTGCTTTAGTATGCACCGGTGCTCTATCATTGAGTGCTTTGTTCAATGTGAGCCATATTACAACTTTTGAATCATTTTCATTGTTTCTGTTTCTTTACCTACCCTTTTAACTGACAGCTGTGGAATTGCATTGTAGGTTGATCTGTCGAAGCATGAGATGGCCGAATTGGCAGCCAAAGCTGAGCGGTATATCGGTACCGAAGGCGGTGGTATGGACCAAGCAATTATTTTCAATGCGAAGAATGGTGAGTATACTCATTTTAAAAGTATTATTCGAATGAGCCTTACCTTGAGAAATAATTGTTTCCAATGGTTAGGCCATTGATGTGCTTATCAACAAGATAAAGAAATATTATACCTATCTAAATTCAGTTGTTGATTCAAATCTTCATTATTCATATATGTTGTGGCCTATTTTCATTAGCCCCTTTTCTTATCTATATGAGTGTATGAGAGAGAAATTCAGGGAAATTAATTCCTCTCATTGTGTTTTTTTCTGCAATAATATGCGCACTGTTTGCACTATGCAACTTTGTCAGGATGATATACCTTTGAAAAGTTGTTTCTCTCTCCTTTTGAAAATGCCACTAGTGAATGCTGTTTCAACATCGAAAAGAAAATGAGTTAGTGCATGTACTTTGACACTCCTGCTATCGTCGGGATTCTGATTCATTTCTGTCTGACAGAAGATACCTATATGTACTCTAACTTTAGGTCTTTTGGACATGCTTGAGTGCGCGTACTCCGAAATCCCGTAATATGGTACAGCTATACACCCAAGGAATTACAAATAGGATCGTGATCATTGGTTCTTAGTTTAAATTAGCGATTGATAACGTGAAACAAACTGATTCCGTAAACATTGTTTTTCTGCAGGAACCGCCAGTCACATATCCTTCGAACCGCTTTGCTTGACTGCGGTACAGATACCCGCGTCCGCAGCATTCGTCATCGCCCAGAGTATGGTGACCAAAAATAAAGCCGCTTCCAACGATTTCAATTCTAGGGTGGTGGAGTGCCGTTTGTCTGCCTTGGTTTGTTCGATTTGGCGTACGTATTCGGTTTCGTGGGTTTCAACATTCAAACGAGGTTACGTATTGCATTACAGATGATTGCTAAAAGAGAAGAAGTCAAAAACTGGGACAAATATACCAAGCTAGCTGACGTGCAGCGAGCTCTGAAATATGATCTCGGAGAAATGCTGAAAGTAGTCATGGATCAGTTTCACGACGGATACTATACCAAAGAAGAAGTGGGTTACGCTCATTCTCATGTACAGTAAATGTTGCTAGTTCTGTGTGCGAATGTGTGGTGCAAAAAATATACGGTAATCAAAAAGTACTACTGCCCAAAAATATAAATTTATTAACGAAAAACAATTTAAAAACGTGAAAATATTTTGTCAGTTTGAAGCTTTGTAGTGACCAAAGGGTAAAGACTCCAACGATATCCTGTTTTATTTATAACTTGCCTGCCCGATAAAGTTTTATCCCAGTAAAATTAAAGTAAACGAATTTCTGTAGGTGTGCCAGATCTTGGAAATCGACGAATCTGAACTAGAAGAAAGGTTTTTGACCAAAAATACAAAACATCTGCGTGATTTCAAACTGAAGCCCCGCGCATTACACGTATTTGGAGGTAAGAATATGTTTTGACGTTTCGCGATAGGGATTGACCTCGATTCGAATGAAGTTACTTCCGTAAGGTCAACTTAATCAGCCTGATCAAAGTTCACTAACATGTTTCGCGTGGAAATGGTGTCATCATTAACTCGATAAGATAAAGCACCGAACTACCGGTAATCTTGATGTCTGTTCGCGAGTTCGCTGGCTTCAAATTTACAAGACTGAAGTCAGCAACGACGTCGAAAGCTCTTCAAAGGAGGGAGATTTACGTCATCAAGTCGTATTATGGTCACCAGGTACATGCTTTGTGCGAATTTATTATATTATGCTCTGGTTTTTTTTTTTCTTTAAACTTGAACTGTTGCGGGTTCAAATGATTTATTCCAGGCCCGTAGTGTCGTGGGGGCAAATGAGGGTATTGCCCTTCTCCTTGAGCTGATGGTTCACATCTTCAACAGAAAGGCCGATGCCTTTTTTGGCTTCCTTTCGGATTTCTGATCGTGTAATTTGCGATTTTTCTTCCCGAAAAAGTCGTAACCTTCTGGAAAAGTGGAAGAGACTGCGTCATTATTCTCGATGGCTTCTGAAATTCGAGGGATCGAAAACGGAATGACTGGGCGTATCTTTTCTAATGCTTGTTTGATATTGTTTTATTGCAGAAGCCCTGAGGACGGAAATGTTTTGTAAGATTTGCGAGTCAACAAAATCCTTAGCAGAGCTTGGTCGTTTGATGTCCGAGAGTCACAACAGTCTGAAGTTTTTATACGATTGTAGTCACCTTGAACTTGATAAGTTGGTTGACACCTGCATTGCGAACGGTGCTCTCGGAGCCCGACTAACCGGAGCTGGGTAAGTGTGAGACTGCGTAGTACAGTATACACATTGTCTTGCTCATCCAGTCAATGTGAATTGCTCTTTTAGATGGGGAGGTTGTGTTGTGGCCTTGGTTCCGTTGGACACTGCTGAGGATTTCGTGAAGTCAGTGAAAGCTTCCTTCTATATTGATAAGGTATCCGCGCCAAGCGACATTGATGATTTGATATTCGTGACGAAACCTGATACCGGTGCAACGGTGTTCAACACATCGATTTTGAAAGATGCGTGATACGACCAAAGAGAGTAGAATCAAAATTGATTTGCCATAACGTTTCTTTCAGTAAGTTAGGTTTAATCTAATTACATAGTTAATGTTGTTAGAGTACAGCAATGGTGACGATCCTAGAGGATTGAGGAAAATCCTTCTGAGAGTCATGCTCAAAGTTCCATAAAATTGATAGACATTTAAGATGGCTCCAGAAGCCTACTCGCTTTACTCCTAGTTGAAATTCGATAAAATGAACTATATTATCGCCGTTGATGTAAATCAGCATGAGCAAGATACATTGCGGATAAATCGATCTCATGGACTGCAATAGTCAAGCTTTGGCATTTAACAAACATAACTAGGCGTAGGTAGGTAATTTTATTTTACATTCGTTAAATTATTGTTAATTTTGTTCTTCCATTCAGTCATTTTAATACATTGGATAATCTTTACAATAAATTGTTTTTATATTATTTGATTGTACTATTTCCTCCTAGTCTGGAGGGGGGGAGGGGGTTATGAGTGCGAAATAGAAAATAACTCCTTAATCGTGGAACAACAGAATTACGAGTATAGGTACCAATAACATCACGGCAAAATCCGGAGGTTAACGCAAGCACGTGTGACCGAATCAGAGCGAAGAAGAGAAAGGCGCTTGGTCCGGATATGATTCCCACGTCTGGGAAGTGATCCAGTGAGCAAACCCGTCCTTCTCCTGACCAACGTTTTCAATCGCGCGTTGCAGGAGGAGACATTCTCGAGCATATAAGATGGCGCGGCTGGCACTGATCAAGAAGCCCGGAAAATCAGGTAGTGGGGAAGGTGTTCGAGCGTACCATCGTCAGTAGGCTGGAAGAGCCCTTTCGAAAGAAGAAGACAAGTTCGAGCAGTCAGTACGGATTTAGAACTGGCTGCTCGACTGCAGACGCTGCGCTGATGCTAAAGAAGATGGCGGAGAAAGCGATCCGCGAGCATCAGTTCTGCGCGGCAGTTAGCCTTGACATCAAGAATACGTTTAACTCGGTACCGTACGTGTGTATCATGAAGGCGTTGGAGTTGATGCAGATACCTGGTTATCTCATTTGTACTACGCGAAGCTACCTCGACGGTCGCCGAATAGAGATGGAATCGGTGGTCAGACCAGTTACGAGGGATATGACCTGCAACGTACCACGGAGATCAGTACTCGGGTCTACCCTGTGGAACGTCACCGTCAACGGACTGCTGAGGCTGGCACTACCAGGCGTTAAGCTCATTTGCTACGTCGACGACACGCTGATGGCGTGCCAAGCCGAGATGACATCAGAGGTCAGGCGATGATTTAACCAGCCGTTGGAAATGCTACTTCGCTGGATTGAGTCGGCAGGGCTATGCTTGGTGGCGCAGAAGACAAGCGGTGCTATTCACAATGCGACGCAAGTACAGCCCCCCCCCCACTTCCGTCCTAAAAGACGTGGAGTTTGTGCTCTATACAGTCCTGAAGTATCTGGGGCTGCGTTTCGACGGGAAGTTGCTGTTCTGAGAGCCCTTTAAGTGGGCAGCTGTGAAGGCAGACCGAGTAGCCGGACAGCTGCCCCGTCTAATATCGAACATAGAAGGGTCTAAGGAGAAAAAGAGAACGATGTACGTGAACCTCATATCGGTCCTTCTATACGAGGCACCAGTATTTGCCGACGCCATCAAGATACCTTACAGGAGAGCGGAGATGGAGAAGATTTAAAAAAAAGTGGGCAAGGCAATCCTGAACAAAGGGGACTCCATAAAACGATGGAATGTGTTGGAAAATTCTTTCAATATTTAAATGTGCGGCTAATAAGTAACCACTTCGATAGTCACTATTAAGAAAGTCAGTGGTATAATTATGTCATTCATGTCAGTATTACTGATGTTGAAGAAGTAATAAGCCATCAGCTCCATTTACATTCTCCCGCTCATAAACTTTTCCACATTTCTGTGTTGAATTCAGAAATTGGCTTCAATACTATTTCATCATGAAAGCTTGAACAAGTTGATGAAAGTGTATTTATCCACAGCTTAATGGATTGGTCGATAACAAACACCATTCATGATCATGGTACATGATGAGGCATCTAGTACAAAGAATACACCTCATTATTAGAAAATATCATGTAATTTTACATCAGCCAAATAACAAAGAAATAATGAACAATTTAGGTACACATGAATGATGAGAAGCAATAAGTATATATACTCACGTTTGTGTAAGACTTATGAAAGTACATCTTTGTTGAGTTGTCAACATGGCATATTTTCTTTGTTGTTTCCGAAAACTTTGTTTTCCCTGGAACTCTACAACGTGACATAAAGCTCGATAGCATCTATCAATTCATATGTTATCTTTTGAATTCAATGTAAAATCAATCCTAGATCTTCAAATTCTGTACGATAAAAACCGAACAATGTTGTAGGTAGGTAGTGCTCCTCTCGGCGTCTCTGCTTCTTATTCGGAGGTATCCCAAGAAACAAAGATCAGGTCTCTGTCGTATACTGATCAGAAATTTTAAAATATTGAATATACACGTAATACGCTCCAATCAGCATCAAGCCAATTCCAATTATGTAGGAAATAGTCGAACAGCAGCACATAGCTTTAAATTTACCGAATTGAAATTGACTTATTTTCGAAGAATACGACGGGACTATACGTTGGTGTTCGAAAAACGCAGTAAAATAAGTTGGTACGCTTACCTATTAGCACTGATAATGTATATCTATAGGGTCGATGTACGATATTTTTGGTCTCGGTTGGGTGTATGTACCTACCTGTTGTTTTTCAGCAACGTGTACCTACTGCCTACTTTTGAGAGTTTGGCGGCTGTCAGTTTAGCTGTCATTTATAAGCTTTACACTGTTTTGGTCAGTCGCTGTTAACAAAAAGTTGTACACGCTATACACATTCTGAATACATAGTATACAACGATGAAACCGATAAATTTCAGGTGACAAAAGGTGTTGTATCAATGGCGTAACACGGTGGAGACACTTACATGCTGGCATTGTTAATTCTGTATTCTACTATTATCTAAGTCAACATAGGTGTAGGTTTCATTATGCAAGTTGTTGAATATGGTTACGTGTAACTCGATATCACTAATATGAGAAATGGATTGGAAACTGTGCATATATGTTTCAGTTTGAAGTCTCGCATAAAACACATACCTAGGTATTATTTCAATTCCCTGATATTTATGAGTTGTTGATTCCAAGCATTAGTTCTAAAACTTGCGGAAGTTTGAACTCGAAGATCGGGTCATTTCCAACATTTTAAGTACCTACACTTATCACAATTTCACAGTAATAATTCAATCGGTGGTATTATCGTTTGCTTGCCTATTTTGTTCACAACATACTGATTAATGGCTATGAAAAATTTGTTTCATAGGTTCAGCTGAATTATTGAATTAGTAGTTACATCGTGGTTTCGAGGATAAAAGATAAGGTACTTGTATTATGTTGTTGAATATACCTGCTCAATATGCAGCTCGACTGGGTTCGACTCTAGAGTCTTTTGAGATACCTCTATCCTCCCCGTCCACCTTTAATTTTCTCATATGGCGCTCGACTTTGGTTCGACTCAAAAGTCTTTCGAGATACCTCTACCCTCCCCGCCTATTTGTAATTTTCTCATGTAGTAAGCTCGAAAACTCTCATAAGATGCTAGAGCCGGTGAGCACCGCTGATGTTGCCGCCCATGCTTTAGAGATTTTTCATCTATGTTAAGATCCAACTAGGCCCGTAGATAATCGCTTATGCGTGCCAGGGCATTTTTGATTATTCAACCAGGACATAAGCCATAAAGGTACAACACTTTTTTTTTAAATTTATTTATTTGAGCTGTTTCTATATTATTTATTATTATTATTATTATTATTATTATTATTATTAAGGTAAACTAGCCAATAATAAGCCCCTTAAGCAGTTTTTTCCTGTAAATTTTTTTTTTTTAATTTTATTGGATCAACTTGCGAACGTGAGACAAAAATTACAGAATGAAGGATAAATTTGTCCATAAGTTTGCCTTTGAATGGGAGGAAAGAGCTAAAAATTAGTATTCAAAATTAGTCTTAAAGACGACCATAATTTTGACTAATAATGGGCACTGAAAAATTCAAAAATCCAGCAATGGGTATCCAATAATAGACACAAAGAAAAATGATGAAAAATGTCTCTTTAAAAGTGGGCTTGAAATGAACTACACTTTATATGAATCTGAAAAATCTTATATCAATTTTTCTTGAAAATTATAGCTGAAAACATGAGACCCGAAAAAATCGATTATCAATTTTCGTTTTTCTGCACTAAATTTTTTATTGGCTTGCGGGATGCTACATTTTGGATGGATTTGATCTTTTGATCTGTGACTTGAACTGTACAACATGTATTGTTTCCGGCCAGAGAGCGCTAAGAACATCGGAGATAATCAAGGGGTCCATATTAGGTAACCTTACCTTATTATAAACACATGCAAGCTCTATAAGTGCCTACTGTGAAAGAAATAACGTCCTGATAAAACCAAAACAATGATTATTAGCTGCCCCGTAGAGAGAAAAAGAGGACCTGGGTGAAATTTTCACGGGGCCCCAACTTTCCAGTTCATGTTTTTCTTCTGTCAGATGGGAAGAAATTATAAGCTATGGGATACGAGGTTTCTTTCATGGTTTAAGGAGTGATTGCTGATTTGAAAGTATAGTATGATGTAGCCGTAAGCATTGAAATTCAGGTCTTTTAAAAATATCGGACCCTCCTGAAAATCTGGGCCCTGGGTATTTCCCCCTTTCCCCCTCCCTATCGACAGGGTTCATTATTAGCAACGTGCCCATTCCTGTACAGATGACAAATTTTGATAACCCCATAATAATGGGCACTTGTACTATGAAGGCATCCAGGGCCGGATTTACACTCACGAAAGGGAGGGGCCAAATGTTGTGGGGGCCCCCCAAAAAAAGTTTATAATTTTTTACCAACAAAATGACAAAAACCACTGACGCAGCGCAGCCTTTCATTTTTTCCCACATGGTGTTTTTCACTTTCCTTTGTGGGGGCCCCATTTTCGAGGGATAAATGTGGAGGCCCGGGGCCATGGACCCCCTGCCCCCCCCCCCTAAATCCGGCCCTGAAGGCATCCATTACATTTACCCATGAATCCAGCATCGCATATCGAAGCATCACTGCTACTTACCGCATAATGAAATCTGCATTAGCACTCGATTTATCGAAATTAGAAATTTCTTTCGTTCCTTAATCATTTTTTAACGGCTGCGGAAAATTTTGACTGCAGTCATCCTTTTTTTCAAACAAAAATTATTATCACGAAAATGGTCCAAATTTTTAGGCTTTCAGGGCAGTCAATGAGGACAACTATGTTGGAAAAATGAATTGGCATAATCAGTGCTGCCAATTAGCGTTTAGAAATCTTAAACAACTGAAATCTAAATTGCCCATTATAGGTGAGGTGCCCATTACTGGCTAGGTTACCTTATTATTATCATTATTATTATTAATATTATTATTATTACTATCAGCCTTTATTCATTATGTAGATCTTAACTTAATTTTGTTACGCTCGCGTGGCTTGCGAACCCCTAATTTTAGAGAGAAACCCGGCTCGTAGCGCGATCGTCGTCGCTGGCAACTAGTCACGCGGAGGGTTGTTTTTTACACCCTCCAGAATACGGTGACAGCCGCCACGGTCAGGCTATATATAAATTCGAACGGCGGCCGTTCGAGAGGCACTTGTCGTCGAATCGAGGCTCCTAAACAGTTTTCTTTGGTGTACTCCACTGCGTGCTGCATCCAGGTGTCTGGTGCTCCAGGCACGAACCGAAGAGACTTCGCACATTCTGCTTCGATATACTCTGCTGCGTGCTGCATCCAGGTGTTCGGTGCACCGTTGCGGATATTCAAATCACGAATCTTCGATACTCTCTCGTCGCAGCATCCAGTTGTCTGGTGCTCCGGAACAGAACCGTCGCGATGCCTGCGATCCCTGACCTAACGAGGGAATTATTAAGCCTCATTGCAAAAGCCGTCCCTAGCCTCCCTCAACCTTGACCATTCTCGTCGGTCGCGTGCCACTCTGTGATAATGTTTATAGTTCCCTAAAAATCGAATTATTTCGTTCTCTCATCTCAATTTTTGTTTACCCTTCTTCCTGTTCTCCCGTGAAAACCCATTTTTTACTGTGTAAGTCCATCTCTCCCCTTCTTGTCTGGCCACATGCCCTGCCCAATCCCATTTCTGCATTTTCACTGTCCATACAAAGTTATTTACCCATTTCGTTTTGCTTTTAATGGTGCTTATTTTTATTTTATCTATTTTCCTTATACCTATTATGCTTCTCTCCATAGCATTTTGTGCTGTTTCGTGAATAATTTTTTTATTTTAATGTGAATATGGATCTTAAGCTACAAAATAAAAAGCGCCATCTGTTCATTAAAACGGTTTTATTTTCAGAAAATAATATTTTTAAAAGACACCTCGAGTAGGACTTATGCCCCATGGTATGGGGAAAGAGTCCGCAAGCAGTGGGGCAAAAGTCCTACACTGCAAAATTCACATTTATATAAAGCTTTTTGATAACAGTGGCGTGGTCAAGGGTGAGGGGGAGCCAAGGGATTTTGCTACACTTAGCCATTTTCATGACATTTTAATTTTCTACAATGTCACGAAATCATGGCGAAGAAATCCGGGACTACGAAAAATATTTAGTCGCGTCCAGTGTAGTGCTCTAGTATCAGCCATCAGAAATTTTGTCTGACGGGAGTTGAATAAATTGGGAGACAACGGATTGCCTTGTCTAACTTCCCTCTTTATTTCAAATTTTTTCCCTTTTTTATCCGTTTTGACCCATGCTGAAGCTCCCTCATAGACACTTTTGATGACGTTTAGCGCTTTACGATTTACACCCTGAGTTTTCGTAGCTTTCCATAAATATTTATGGTCCACTGTATCAAACGCTTTTGAGAAGGTCAATAAAAAGCAAAAAGGTTTTGAAATTATCTTCCTTCGATTTTTCGATTATTTGATTTAGTATGAAGATTTGATCTAACGTAGAAGGTTGTTTTCTCTAAAACCGGCTTGTTCCTTTGACTGTTGTTGGTCCAGTCCAGGATATAGCTTATCCTTCATTACTTTCATAAACATTTTCCCCACATTAGATGTAAGGCTAATTGGCCTATAATTTCGTATTTGTTCTCATCTACCTTTTTTAAACAAAAAAGTAATTTCAGCTTCCTTCCATTGCTGTGGGACGGATTCTTCCACCAGAATTCTATTTAAACAACCTAGTCAGACAAGGGCCTCCAATCCATATAACTACTAGCAAAATACTACGGATGCTTTCACTCATAGTGCCGTGCTCTCCTAGATTTAGCATCTTCGAGAATTTGTCAAGATATTGATTTTCTGTCAGATACCTATTATACGTTTATGTAATTCCTAAAATGAGAAGAAATGATCAAAAATCGAAGAGGACTTTTGCCACAGAGCCAGTGCGGACTTTTACCCCAGTGACACATTACTGATGAAATTATTTCTGATATAAAAAGTATTAATGTAATACCTAATGAAACTAATTGTCAAAATTAATTACTTACCTAACCGTGAGACCCTTCACTCGTGTGCAGCTCTGTGGACAACTTCAAATCACATTTCCAAAATGAGAAAATATTTTATCGAAAGTTGTGAAAAACAAAATTTTTTTGGCATTGTGGTTTATACTAGACTTGCAGTATTGCTGAAATTGTATACGTACGTGAAAAGTGTTTCCAACTTACTAAAATCAACCGAATATGGCATTTGTGTGCAGTTTAATTAAAAGCGATAGGACTTTTACCCCAATAGCGGACTTTTGCCCCACCCTCCTCTACGTTCACTAAACTTGAGATGGTGCGGAATCCTATTGTACTACCCCGTAGCTATACAGTCTTCAACAAATCGAAATCGCACATCTAGTCATTAGCAAGAAACCGACTGTTATCCTAAATCGATCGTTCTGATGGTCGTCACGACAGGTTCTATGTATCATAAAAATACTGATCTGTTCGAACTGTTGACTCACAAGGATGAAGAACAAACTCACAGTACCCGTACACAGCTATCGTTTTATAGAAAACCAGCTACCGGTACAATCGTAATCTTTTGCATTTATGTTGAGCAAGGTTGATACTGAGGTAGAACTGTTTGCCCGTTTGAACTTACTTATTGCGACGACTGTACGAACGCTTCATTTAACTACAAAAGTGCTTATTCGAAAGGTCCGTATACATATCAAGTCCCTGAAGAATTCCGTGGCCTCCCTAACAATTTCCTCCTTTGCGAAAAGCTGTTTCGTGATTACTCTTGATTTTATAGCCGGAAGTAAATGCTGCCCCTGTGCAAGTGCTTGGCGTACCTATTGCTGGAGCCACTCTCCTCCAGTATACCTTTAATCACTTCCTGCTCATTCGCCCGGACGTCTCTACTCACCCCTCTTTCTGATCCATTTCCTCAGCTCACACAACTCATCTGCGATCCGGTCAGTTTGAGTTGGCTTTACTCCTAATCTCCGTCCTCGTAATTATGAGATTTTTCGTTTCCTCGCTAATTTTGTCATTTTTGTGGGCTTAGCCTCCCTTTCCTCGATTTGTGTAACTATCTCTATAATGGAGTCTTTCGTCCAGTTATATTCCTCCTGCAAGTTGGGGAAGGTCCTGTTTTCAGCCTTATCCAAGTTTGACTTTAAGACCTCATTTGACCCCCCCCCCTCCCATATGGCCATACTTCCCTTTGCCCCCCCCTTTGTTTTTGCCTTTGGTACTCTTTGGACCGAGAGAAATGTTCACGCTGGTCCTAGCTATTATGTGGTCCGATGAGTAAAGGTATTTACTATTTTTAAATTTTACCCCAAAGCCAGGTTAATAAGTCATCCTTTATTCTCGTTAGTTTCCCCTGACTGTATTCCCTCGGACACTGAGACTTTGACACGTCCTTCTCAACCCTATCATTCCAATCGCCCATGACTATATTGTGTGATACCCTCTTCCTTTTCTACTGTTTCTTCTACACGGTTATGAAACTTCCGCTTCTTCCACCGGTGCTGTATTGGTAGGCGCGTACACTTGGATAATTGAGAGTGTGTTCCCCCTTGTCGATGGCTAGTTTTAAGACAGAAACTCTTTCGATTATCCCCTTGGCCTCTATTACTTTATGTCCAATTTTTGGTTCATGTAGATGCCTGTCTCGTCTTTATATTCTTTTGCGTTTGGACAAAGTATAGTGAAGCAGATTTCCGTTGAATCTTTTGCACAGATTTTTTCCCTCCCTTCTTGTCTTTGAAATCCCCATTGCATTCCTCTTTATTTTTTCTACCACTTTCTTAAATTGATACAGCCTGGTCTCACCAACTATAGCCCATGATAGTGATAGTGCAGGATTTTAATGGGTGGGTTACTCTCTTCCCCTCCTTTACCCCTATTTTTGGTTTTAACCCAAGTTTTTTACTTGAATGTGACGATGGACCTGTACATGCTATACCCCCCGCGGTGCCTGCCGCCCGTCTTGGGGAATCGACTAAAATGGAATGCGGGGTACGTTTCCCCAGCCCCCCTTTTTCACCGAATCTGTCAAATATGACTTTAATGAATTGTACTCGAATTGTACCGAAATGTACCAACCATTAAATGAATTGTACCTCGCTCCTTTGAGAGATATTAGCGGGGTACGCTCGGGGGGGGGGGCTGAGGAAAGGTAGCCCCCCTTGGTGGAAAAATTAGGCAAATGCAGGCTAAATAAATTGTACTCGAATTGTACCGAAATGTACCGAAATGTACCACACATAAAATGATTTGTACCCACCCCCTTCTCGAGATATAAGGGGAACATTCTGGGGGGCTGGTGAAACGGTAGGGTTGTTATTATGACCCCTATCGAAAATAGTTGTTTCTCATCCAAAATGAATTGTACCGAAATGTACCAACAATATTTTTCCATTTCCCGCATTTCTGCCCCCTCCCCTGACTACCACTTCATACACCCTTATACTATCAGAAATGAATATTAATGATTGAGAACTCTCTTATCGGAAATGAATTGTACCGAAATGTACCAGCCATAAAATGATTTGTACCAACCCCCTCCTCGAGATATAAGGGGGTTTATTCTGGGGGGGGGGTTGTCATTATGACTCCTATCGAAAATGGTTGTTTCTGACACAAAATGAATTGTACCGAAATGTACCGACGATATTTTTCCATTTCCCACATTTCTGTCCTCTCCCCTGACTACCACTTCATACACCCTTATACTGTATCAGAAATAAAGATTAATGATTGAGAACTTTCTTATTGGAAATGAACTGTACTCGAATTTTACCGAAATTTACTAACCATAAAATGATTTGTACCAACCCCCTCTTCGAGATATAAGGGGGTCCACTCCAGGGGAGGGCTGGGGAAACAGTAGGGTAGTCATTACGACCCGTATTGAACATTTTTGTTTCTGAAACCAAATGAATTGTACCCAAATGTACCGACGATATTTTTCCATTTCCCGTATTTCTGCCCCCTCCCCTGACTACCGCTATACTATCAGAAATGAAGATTGATGATTGAAAACTCTCTTATCGGAAATGAACTGTACTCGAATTGTACCGAAATGTACCAGACATGAGATGATTTTGTACCAACCCCCTCTTTAAGATATAAGGGGGTTCATTCCGGGGGCTGGTGAAACAGCAGCTCCCCTTGGTGGAACATTCAGTAAATGCGGGCTAAATGATTTGTACTCGAATTTTACCGAGATGTACCAATCATAAAATAATTTGTACCAACCCCTTCTTCGAGATATAAGGAGGTCCACTCCAGGGGGCTGGGGAAACTGTAGGGTTGTCATTATGACCCCTATCGAAAATGGTTGTTTCTGACATAAAATGAATTGTACCGAAATGTACCGACGATATTTTTCCATTTCCCACATTTCTGTCCACTCCCCTGACGACCACTTCAAACACCCTTATACTATCAGAAATGAATATTAATGATTGAGAACTCTCTTATCGGAAATGAACTGTACTCGAATTGTACCGAAATGTACCAGCCATAAAATGATTTGTACCAACCCCCTTCTCGAAATATAAGGGGGTTCATTCGGGGGGGGGGCGGTAGGGTTGTCATTATGACTCCTATCGAAAATGGTTGTTTCTGACACAAAATGAATTGTACCGAATTGTACCGATGATATTTTTCCATTTCCCACATTTCTGTCCCCTCCCCTGACTACCACTTTATACACCCTTATACTGTATCAGAAATGAATATTAATGATTGAGAACTCTCTTATCGGAAATGAATTGTACTTGAATTTTACCGAAATGTACCAACCATAAAATGATTTGTACCAACCCCCTTCTCGAGATATAAGGGGGTTCATTCGGGGGGGGCGGTAGGGTTGTCATTATGACTCCTATCGAAAATGGTTGTTTCTGACACAAAATGAATTGTACCAAATTGTACCGATGATATTTTTCCATTTCCCACATTTCTGTCCCCTCCCCTGACTACCACTTCATACACCCTTATACTGTATCAGAAATGAATATTAATGATTGAGAACTCTCTTATGGGAAATGAATTGTACTTGAATTTTACCGAAATGTACCAACCATAAAATGATTTGTTCCAACCACCTCCTCGAGATATAAGTAGGGTCAATTCCGGGGAGGCTGGGGGAATGGTAGGGTTGTCATTATGCCCCTATAGGAAATGGTTGTTTCGGACACCAAATGAATTGTACCCGCAAATGTACCACCGATATTTTTCCATTTTCCACATTTCTGTCCCCTCCCCTGACTACCACTTCGTACACCCTTCTGCACAAATTCGGTGAAATTGGAACAAATGTTGGGGGGGGGGCTGACGTTACCCCAGCCCCAACGCACTTAACCCTAGCCCCTGCGGTGATGAAGGGGGTACAATTTCATATAATTGTTGGTAAGTTTAGGTACATTTTTTTCAACCAAAATTAGGCGACATCAGACCATTTGGGAGGGGGCTATCGTTACCCTGGCCCCCCAAAGTACTTTTGTTCCCCTTCGGAAGGGGAGTAGGTACATTTTATAATATTGACGGTACATTTGGGTACAATTCATTTGATGTCAGAAACCACAATTTTCGATACGGGTTGTAATGATAACCATACCATTTCCCCTGCCCCCCGGAATGGACCTCCTTATATCTCGAAGAGGGGGTTGGTACAAAATCATTTCATGTCTGTTACATTTCGGTACAATTCGAGTACAGTTTATTTCCAATAAGAGAGTTTTCAATCATCAATCTTCATTTCTGATAGTATAGTGGTAGTCAGGGGAGGGGGCTGAAATACAGGAAATGGAAAAATATCGTCGGTACATTTGGGTACAATTCATTGGGTGTCAGAAACAAAAATGTTCAATTGGGGTCGTAATGACAACCCTACCGTTTCCCCAGCCACCCCTCCAGAGTGGACCCCCTTATATCTCGAAGAGGGGGTTGGTACAAATCATTTTATGGTTGGTACAAATCATTTTATGGTTGGTACATTTCGGTAAAATTCGAGTACAGTTCATTTCCGATAAGAAAGTTCTCAATCATTAATCTTTATTTCTGATAGTATAAGGCTGTATGAAGTGGTAGTCAGGAGAGGGGGCAGAAATGCGGGAAATGGAAAAATATCGTTGGTACATTTCGGTACAATTCATTTTGGATGAGAAACAACCATTTTCGATAGGGGTCATAATGATAACCCTACCGTTTCCCCAGCCCCCCGGGATGTTCCCCCTTATATCTCGAGAAGGGGGTGGGTACAAATCATTTTATGTGTGGTACATTTCGGTACAATTCGAGTACAATTCATTTAGCCTGCATTTGCCTAATTTTTCCACCAAGGGGGCTACCGCCCCCCCCCCCCCCGACCGTACCCCGCTAATATCTCTCAAAGGAGCGAGGTACAATTCATCTAATGGTTGGTACATTTCGGTACAAATCGAGTACAATTCATTAAGGTCATATTTGACTGATTCGGTGAAAAAGGGGGGGCTGGGGAAACGTACCCTGGAATGCGTAAGTTATTATCTTAAAAACGCACGGATTTGGTCAAAACGCCTGATAATCGTAGTTATGCACACCATTCGTCGTCACGATTTATTTTCACTATCTTTCGTATTGACGATTGCTGATCCGAACCAATTAGTTTTAGTTTTTATTTTCGCGCGCTGTATCGGTGCGGTAGTATGCCCACACATACAGACTAAAATAAAATTCCATGATTGAGTACATACGAATACCAAAAGCATAAATTTCAGTTTTAAATAACTATGCCCCGTAGAAAAACCTATTCTTTCCAGCAAAGTGAACGAATTCTAAGTGAAACACCGGCTAGTTCTGTTCGCGATATGCGTGCTATGATTTTTTAACCCGTGAAAATGAAAACTCGGTTTTGGAGCCTCGTTTCCTGCTCGCTTTTGGTTCTTACCCTCGTACAGAGTCCTATAAGTTGTGACACATTTCCGTCGCAAAACCGCTATCAGTTAGTAATATTTCGCGATGAAGAGTTCAAGCCTCGAATGTGCAAAATTCGGTTGCCTCCGAATAGCGAAAGTTTCTTCATTCAGGACGGCAATCAGTATTTACCTCTAGTCAGCAGTCAGTCATCACCTGAAGAGAATAATGAACCTTTGCTATGGAGTTCTGATGTATCTTCGTCCGAAAATGGTAGTCCGTCAGCACCTGAAAATGGTAATCAAATTATGGAGAAACCCGATGAATCGGAATCGGTAGTTACTACTCAAGCCTCATCTGGAGGAACTATTCAATCCTCGACTCAGAGTAGTAATAACTCTGCAGCTCAAATCAGCGGCCAAGCTTCATCTCAACAAAATCCTTTCGCTTGGTGGTTCAATTTTGCATCTCAAAATAGTAATCCATTTTCTACTCAACAATTTCCACCAGCCGGTCAAAATCCTTTCAATTTCTGGAATTTCACGTTTCCTTGGTCTAATAGCAGTAATATGTCGACAACGGGCGGTGCTGAAGGATCATCTACTGATAATGAATTAACACAGAGCGCCACCGAACCGTATCAGAATTATAATCAGTTTGGAAACAATGGCGCATTTTCACCTCAAGGTGGACAGAGCTCGTCTCCGTGGAATTTTACGCCCCCTTTTTTTCAAAATAATAACTTGCCTGTCAAACAGGGTGATAATAATCAACCTTGGCTCGCAACTAATTCCGGATCATCATTTCAGAACCAAAATAATCCACAATCTTCGCAAGCCCAAAATCCCTTTGGTTGGAATTTTAACTTTCCCTGGCTTCAAAACGGTAAATCACCGGCTCGTAATAATGGATCAGGAATACCTTCAGGAAGCAATCAACCTCCAAGTGGACGTCGAAAGCATCGTGTAACCCAAGGAAACACCGATACGAAAGGTTCATCAACAGCTAACAGAAACAG
This sequence comes from Acanthococcus lagerstroemiae, assembly GCA_031841125.1. Classification (NCBI taxonomy): domain Eukaryota; kingdom Metazoa; phylum Arthropoda; class Insecta; order Hemiptera; family Eriococcidae; genus Acanthococcus; species Acanthococcus lagerstroemiae. Next base: position 40,084,416 of record CM063112.1, read on the forward strand.
ACCTCCAAGTCAAAGTGGCGGAGGGTATTCATCTAATGGTGTTCAGCCATATCCACCAGGTGGTCAACCTTCACCAGGAAGTAGGTCTCAATACAGTAACCGACCACCTCCGACCAATGCTAATGAAGGCTCAAGTAATGAAGGCGGCTACTAATTACTCTGATCCTCAATTTTAAACAGTTGCACGAATTGCTTATCCTGGACACTAGGTACGAGCTTACGCCATAACTTTGATTTATTTACTACCTAGCTAGGATTACAAATATTGAAATTATGAATATGATACCTACTAATGTAATGTAACTATTTTTGTTTATCTTGATATATATGTACCTAACACAAAGTAAACGTAATTTTAAAAATTTTCTTTTCCTTTCCTTTACTGTGTGGCCAGTGGTTAACGTGCCCGCTTCGCAATCCTTGCATCTCGGGTTCGAGTCTCACCAATGCCGGAAAGCTAGTGATATTCGAATACCCCCATTAACATCCTATCGAACATAGCGACTATAAAATCAGTCGAGATGGAAAGATCTGTAACCCCACCTGTTCGAATGAACAAGGCATTATAATCATAGGGCGTGTTACCACCAGATCTGAAAGATTGATACTGTCATGTGCATGTCGTGGACAGCTTACCAGAGCAGTAGAAAGAAAATTGGGGCCCAGAGGAAATTTTTTTGGTTAGAAAATTACTTCATCAGAACAGAATTACTCAAAAATTGTTTTCGATTATTTTCATATATTTTTTGCCTTTTTGGTATTTTCGGTGGGCCCCCTTCCAAGACCGGGGCCCGAAGTAGATCTCCCTCCCCCTCTCATCGAGCCTGTAGCTTACTCATCGTCGTGCAAACATGTGACTGGTTAGTGAACTGCGGCTGCACACTCTCCGGCGTAGAGAAGAAAATCTCTAACGCAACAAACTGTGGGGAAAGCAACGGCAGACTACCACGACTAACTTTGCCCAAGAAAGTCGCGCATCAGAAACCGCGACTGCCTTACGGCAACAGGTACGGCATCTGACTGACCGACTGAATATTGTATTAGAATTTCAGAACAAATCCTGCGCAATTTTTCTGTACTGTACAAAATCATTTTGTTTGGGAATCAAGGGCCATTTGGGAAAGTCATGTTTTTCAGTAGCGATGGCAGCATTGAGCAATATCTGAGGTCGAAGTTGCCAGCTAAGCAGTCGAACATGTAGTGGAGATCATGACGAACTCTGATGAGTGGTGAAATGTTACATCTATGTAGTAAGGTTCCATGGGGAAGTATTAAAAAGTATATTTTCCATGAATGTTTCTAAAAGCATCTAACTGTTCAGTGCTCAATAAAAACGGTGCGTGATGACGTGTGCGTTATATTTTGAACTACGATCGGATGTAATTGGAATCGTTGTTCTATCTCTCTTCATTGTGAAGATATTCATTATGTTCTGAAGCGGGGCTATTTGGGAAACGAGAAAAACAATGGAAGTACACCATCCAAGAGTTCCCGATACGACGCTACAGTCTGTACCATAGCCTGTAAAACGACGGGGAAACTGGGCTGCTCTCACTCAGACTTCAGGGCCCTCCTCTTCATCTTAGAGGAATACCAATACTGGTGAGTTTATTTACCCCACTGTAAAACAGTCTACACTGGTTTTCATATTGGTGCTCTGCACTCATCAGATGTTATTTCTCATCATCCTATTTTTTTCAGGTTCTCTTTCTGATATCAGTATTAGTGATTGGATTGTGGTGAAGTTCTAATGTCAAGGTACCACTACATTTAAAAAAATACCTGGGAAAACTATGGAAGTCTGAAAAGGTAGACAGAACCGTACCAAAGAGTTTTTTCTCAAAAATTGTGAAAGTCCCAACTGACTCAATTCAAAAGTCCCAAGTATCTAAATTTTTTTGTATAGGCTAAAAAAAATTAACTTTCAACTTGTTGGATTTTTTCAACTTTTGATCCATCTACTAAATTTTTCCAATACCGGCGGAGGTTTCGTAGCCCCCCCCCATTATTTTAATCCCCGACTAAAATGGTACATTTTATTACTGCTGAGTGAAGAATTCCTACGGGTGGGGGTAGGGTGTGGTAAGTCCCCCTCCCCCTTTCGGGACGTCCTGATGGTAGATCCTGGGCGACCTTTCTCCGGTATACACACTTAAAGGAGCACATTGGCTTTGGTTACCCTGATTTGAGAATAATAAATTACAATTGAGGAGCTCGCTTCTTCCGAAGTGACTGTAAAATTTTCGTTTTGAGAAAAACAAGGAAAACACTTTATAAGCAGAAGTAGTGAAGTAACGAAATTTTCTTAATAGGTATCGATAGGTTCAACCTTCCATGAAAGTTTGTCGTTTTTTGTTTTTGCAAAGTATGCCCTTACTGCGGCAAGACAGCGTTTTGAAAACAGAAACTCATGCAGTTAGGTCACTTTGGAAGCACAAAAATGAAAAATCGTACCGATTAATCGCTTTAAATTGTATATGTGATAGAAATTCGGGTGAAAAATGTTTATATATATCGTTGCTTCAGCATGTTGTGTACTTACTATTGCTCAAATTAGTTTTTGGAAAAGAATGCTCATTTTACTGAAAATGTCAATTTTTCCTGCCAGAGAATATATTAAAAGGTTGAAAAATAATTTTAAAAAGTTTTTATTCAGTGACTGTCGTAGTATTCGAAGGTAGCGGACATTTCAGGATTTTGTCGAACAGTAATTTCAATTAATAATTACTTTGAAATGAACAATACTGATAATATTCGCATGCAAACAACTTTTTTGCATTGAGGGTCACTTTGGAAGTACATCGTATCAGTAATTATAAACTACGTTTAGAAAGGAACTACGCGTTGTTGGGTGATACCGGACGAGTGCTAATGTAGTTTATGGTTCCTCCTAACAGTTGGCGCCACTAACTAAAAAATCTTGATTTTGGAGTTAGATAACTTTGAAAGTGCACTCCTCAGTTCATTAACTTTGGAAGAAGTCGTTCAAAAACTATCGTCCTCAGGGCCGTGCAGAGGAAATCTGGGCCCTGGTGGGGGGAGGGATGTAAAAAGTAGGTAAGAGCAAAAAAAAATGTTTTTAGGGCCCTTTTTGTAAAAGCAGATTTTTTTTAGCACTGGCGGGTCCTTAGCGGGCCCTTAGAAAAACTCGGGCCCGAGGGGAAACCCCCCTTTCCCCTTTCTCTGACAGGTCTGATCGTCCCAGTTGTTTACTTTTATGTGTTCCGGCCTGTCCAAATTTGATACATTGTAAGACTTTGAAGAAGATTACTGTAAGAAATATATTTTTTTCATTTGTCCCGGTGTCTGTGATGTATTTCCTTCTTTTTTCCATTCGTTTCAAAGTATAAATGAAATTTCCCAAATAGCCCCAACTTGAGGGAAATTTTCTTAGTCGCTTTGTTCGCTTGGAACGCGACAACAGTTGTGCTACCAATGTGGTCAAAGTGTGAAAATGAAACAGAAAGTTGAGGATGTCGAATAAGTTATTAACAACCACTATCTGTTCAGTAGTTCGTTAGATACAACTACGAGTCTCGGAAAACATTCCCAAACAGCCCCACTCTATGGCTTACACCTATAGAATGTTCATACGAAAAATAAGGAAGGTAGCTGTTGAGATTCACCCCTTATGTCATCACAGAAAATTGTGAGAAAAGAAATGAGCTTTCAGGTTCCAAACAATGAAAAAAAGAAATTTTTGTTCACAATTTTCTTCTTTCAGACATCCGCATGTTGTAAAAGTAAAGCGAATTAAGATTGAAATTGCATATTTCTAGAGTCCCTGTAACATGAAGATGTCTGTATAGAAACTGTGGGCCAGCCCCAAATTCGCGGACGATACCGAATTGGTTCCCAAGTGTCCGAGTTGGTTCCCGAGTGAGGAAGAGGTGTATTTGAATTGGTTCCCACCAATCTTTCATCGGTGTACGTACATTTTTTTCCAGTGTGAATTATTACTCAGACTAATATGGGCTAAGCGGCAGTTGTTGGCCTACAACGAATCTTTTTATTTTATTTTATTTATTCTTTTTTCTAATATTAACAATTACGAGCCCTTCCCCCAGGGTTTTACAAAATGTTTATCCTCTGGAGGTGGGTCGGTTTCAACTTAGTATTAGTTTATACAAGTAATTCAATTTAGACTATATAATTAAACTTCAACTTAGCTTACTATGTCATTTGCTCTAGTGGTAAAATCTAGTACTATAGGTAAGATTTAATTTATTTCCTTTTTCTTTCTGAGTATTTCTTCTACAATTTTGTTATGACTGTTTTTGTCCCTAAAACATTCCTGATAGTCATTTTCTGTGACATTATGTTTTTTCCTGATTTCTTCAAAAATTTTACAGTCCCTAAAAGTGTGATCTGGTGTATCTTTTGATTCCATGCACTCTCTGCAGATGCTGGTTTCAGTGATTTTGAATCTTTTCAAATATGTTGCAAAATTTCCATGACCTGTGAGATATTGAGTTAGATAGTAATTAGTTTTTAAATCCTTATTTTTTAGTCTTATTGCAATGTCTGGTATTAGCTGAAATGTTCTTTTTCCAGTGGTTTCTTCTTCGTACATGCTTTGCCACGTTTATTTTTCCAATTTTCATTTTTAGTGATTTTTTACTCATTTTTTTCAATTTTCCCTCTGTTTTGATTTTTTTAATTGCATTAATTTTCTCGAGTTGTAATATTAATTGGTGGTTGCCCTGATATAGCATAGGTTGAGGTGTATGAGATTGTTTTGTATGCCCCTATGACTCCTATTAAAAATATTCTTTGTACTGATTTTAGTTTTTAATGTCTGATTTTCCTAGGTTTTTTGTAGTATGTTAGTGATCCATATTCAGTTATTGAACGGAATAAAGCGTTATAAAGTATTTCACGTTTTGCAGTATCATATCCCAGTTTGTTGGTGTACAAGGATCGTGTCCGATTGTAGAGCTTTTTTATGTTGCCTATTAAGTAGTCTACATGATTGTTATTGGTTAAGTTTTGGTCTACTATTATTCCTAGGTATTTAATTTCGGTTTTGAATTGCAGGTTTTCCGACCCTAGTTTGATTTCAGTACTTATGATGTCTTTAATTTCGTTTCTGTTTCGTTTTTTTGAGATCAATATCATTTGTGTCTTTTTGGGTTCAAACTTAGACCTTGACTTTTTAGGACAGTGTTGATTATTTCAATTTTTCCATTTATTCTTTGAACTTGTCTTGTTTCGTCGATCCCAGCTATTAATAATAAATCGTCGGGATAGCTTAGTAACTTTATGCTTTTTGTTTCTGAAAATTTTCGATGTACTTCCGACATGGCAATATTAAAGAGTAGAGGGTGTATAGGTTTAATTTTGGGCAAAGCTAGTGGAGGAAGATTCAATCGGCAGGCTCAACAGAAATTTATAAGGATAAAGACTCGGAGGAAGGTAGGCTGTTGAAATTCATCTTCGGCTTACCACTGTTACTGCCAGAGGAGAGGTTGAAGATTGTTTTCTTGAGGACTTAATGGCTCTTGAGCCTGTAGATGAAAAATTTGAAACTGTTTTTGACTACCTCCTGAATACGTACGTCCCGCCGAATTTTCCCACCGCAGTTATGCAAGCAGAATGTATGGCAAGTTCACAGCGCAGGGCAAACTGTTGTAACGCTTTTCACAGTTTGTTTAATTTATTCTCCGCACCCCAATATTTTCTTCCTTGCAGATAAATTGAAAGAAATTCAGGCAGAAATGTATATGCAAATTCGTTCAGCACCCCCCCCCCCCCCATCGGTGTACAAGTCTTAGAGAGAAATATGTTACTGATCGGATAGCTGAATTCAGATATGTATAACAAAATATGTCACGATTCCACTGCGTACGTCGCGTATGCTGTAAAATTTTACTCCAAGTAAAATAGTAGGTCGTTTTTCATATTAGGTATACGGTTCCATCGTATGTACACATATTTTTAACCATACCTCCTCGTATTTCCGAGTAGATAGTCCTACGTCTGTATAAAATGGGAAGGGAAATATCGGTGTACCTACAGGGAACCAATTCGGTATTGCTCTTGAAGTCCAACCGAAACCAATTCGTTATCTTCCAAATTTGCACCAGATTGGTGCTAGCGCTTTCCCATTTAAAATGTATCCAATCCCGGAATTTTGGGCCAATCTGGACCGGCGCAAATTTGGCCCGACTGTTGCGCCTGGTGCAAACTGACCGCCAATTTTCGACTGGCGAACAAATCTAATGTACCTTCTTTTTTAATTTACTCTCAACCCGAGCCCTGGAATCCGCCCTTTCAGGCATTACCTCAGAGACGTCGGGAAGGCTGTTAGAGCTGTCTTAGCCCTCTTCTCTTCTGGTCGAAAAACCGGCCTAGGTCGAAATCTAGCGAATTGCTATGTGGGCGCGAACCCGGGACCTCTAGATTACGAGACCAACGTGTTATCCACTCGGCCATTCAGTCCCCCGACCAACCAGACCCCCAACTCTAACGTACCTATATCCGGCGCCGAAGCGGGAATTGCCATGATCTCAGGGGGTGGGGTAATGAGTTGAGCAATGTTTCGAACATTTAGGTATGAAAAGAAACACATCTTGAGAAGAGCGGGTTATTTTTGTATTGAAGGCAGGTTGACCATCATGCTCGGAAATCAGAAATACGGAAAAAATAAGGGATAAGGATAAGAGCTCCATTTCAGTGATTTACGGACTTTTATGAATATTCAGAATGATGGAGGACCTCTGTAGCTTTGATAATAACATAGATCAGTAATCAGAAGAGTTCCAATGGGTCAATAATTCGTCGGGTCAATGCGATTTGGAGCTGTATCCAATTTTTCTCGAAAATGAGAGTTTGGTATCATTAGAAAAGTAATTTCATATGCTGCATCGAGTGAAACACTGTATTTCAATGCTTTGTTGAATAATGTTTTTTTAAATTAAAAAAAAGAAGTACAAGTGTCATATATCGCTTCTCTCAATAAATTTGGGCAAAGAGATGCTATATGCAATAATTTGAAATTTGTTGGGAGTATAATAATCTCACAGATGAAGGTTTGCACAAAAACATACCATAATATTACCTAGATCAATTGTACTTTTGTCAGTAAACTCCTGATGCTAAAACTTTTTCCCCTCTGTAGCGAAATTAGTTATTTAGGATATAGCTCCAAATCGCATTGACCCGACGAATTGTTCAAATCGGTTTCTTTGTACGGCAGATTTCTTTGTACAGGTGATATTACTGTGGAACTTGGTCCGGTACGTACCGATAAGGGGTGGAAGGGGGCAACTTACCCCTCCTGGAGGAAGTTTTCACTGAGCAGTTGGGAAAATTTACCATTTCAGTCAGGCGAGTTGGGAAATCCAACAAGTTGAAAGGTTGTTTGTTTTTGCTTTGATACTTGGGAATTGAGTTGAGAAGTTGGGAAAACCCAACAAAGTCAAAAGATTTTCCATCTTTTGCATTGATACTTTGATACTTGGGAATTTTGAGTTAAGTCAGTGGGAAACCCTCAACAGGTCAAAAAGTTTTTGTTTTTTTTACTTTGATGCTTAGGAATCTTCAGAGTTGAGTCTGCTGGAAAAATCCAACAAGTTGAAAGTTGTTTTTTTTTGCTTTGATACTTGGGAATTCTGAGTTGAGTCAGTTGGGACTTCCACAATTTTTACCCCCCTGGAAAAACTCTTCGGTACGTCCCTGAACTTGGTTGAATTAATGAAAAATATTTGTTTATCTCTAAGGATTCTAAAAGTATTTAATTTCAATTTCAACTCGCTTTACTTAATTTTACGGCTAAAATGGCTAAAATATGGACATCTTTATCAAATCAAATTAAACCTACTCCTTCACCAAATAAACTACAAAATAAAACAAATCTGAGTCTACTATCTCATTGTACCCATACATGTGCGAACGAGGGAGGGGAGACACTTTTTCTCATGATGGCATCTGATAACGTTCAATTTTCGTTAAAAGAATAAGCGGGGTGACCTCAGGTTGAATCGGTATATTACATGAATGTTTGAATGTGTAAGAAATGTTACCTAGGTACCGTAAACTGGGGTAACTTCAGCTTTGTGGAGGAATTTTGGGCATTACCAGAACTGGAGTAACACTCGTTACATGCGGTATTCCTTCGTTAACTAGGGTGTCAAATAAAAACCGAGACTTATAGCTACACTGTCATGTGGTGAAAACTGATGTTCCAGTTCTAATGTACGAGTATAAAACTGGCAATGTCCGGCGACTCCTCACAAATCCGGAGCTACCCCAGTTTATGATGTGCTATTTTTTGTGAAAGATACAATAGCAGTGCTGAATTAAGATTTTCGTAGGGCCTAGACAATTTATTGTTTCAATTTCTCTTTTCATTCTTTCTTTTTCTTTTTTTTTTTTTTTTTTTTTTGTAAGTTTACATGCCACCAGTCATAATTAAACGATTTTTATTATTATTGTTTATTATGTTGAGAACATCGGTGAATGCAATTAAATAATTAAAACTTTAAAACACTGAATTTTGCTTGTGAATGCGGCTAGATTCCAGTAAGTAATTAAAAAAAAAAAAACTTCATGCTTCGTAGGCCCAAAACAGTTCGTAGGCCCTAGGCAATTGCCGACTCTGTCTAATGAATAAATCGGCACTACGTTACAAATTTTCATTGTACCTGCTAAGGTTGTTTCAGGGGTGAATTAACCCTTTCTGGCACAGGAAGCAAAATCAAAATAGGCGCCCTCAGCGCTCGGCGTTTGTGATGAAATTTTTTTTCGCCCCCTGATGGCGCCCTTCTCCTTTCCGCGCCCTGAGCAAATGCTTCCCGCGCTTACGTGTTAATCCGTCCCTGGGTTGTTTAGATATTGCTGCTCTCCTTTAAATGTACATATTTCAAACAACTATATTTTTTAATTGCAAACATTAACTCAGGGGATACATGTGTCTGATGTCTGAAAAAATAGAACTGTCGGGACGATGCTCGAAATTCTCAAGCTACATCATTGACTTTTATAAAAACATTTAATACTATAGAAATCTTATTTTTACCTTCTTCCCCCCCCCCCGTTGAAAACTCTGCTTACTTATTGATTTTTAGATATCTCACGTACCTTTTAGGTAGGTACCTCTCAGCAAAACCAGAATTTCAAAAATGAAAATGAAAAAAAAAAACCATGTAAAAAAGACAAGTGTTTAGATTAACCTGGGGTTCAAGTGAGACGACTGTTTTGTTATTCACGATTGCGAAAGTTCTTTGAACTTAGAGAACTGGGTGTAAGCTCATATTGAAGAGTAATGTTTTATCTTTAATTCCCCCCCCCCCCACACAAAAAAAAATTTAAGAGAAAAATTTTTTGAATTGCCAAGTGGGAATCGGTTCACGTATCCTGCAGGGTGTGGGTCAAGTGGAACCCGGGGTGTAGATTAAGTGGAACGTGGTCTCCATAAGAAAATAAAATAAACTTCTTCTGTACACAGTTGAGTTTATTACTTAATTACATGCCTGAATTACAAATATATTGGTTGTCTTGCGGATCCTCACGATGTTTTTTCCAATTGGTGACCCTTCCTTTTACTCGTGGCATCTTATAATTAAATTTATTGTTGTATTGTATTCCTTAGTCTCTCGACCAGCAGGTTGCGTCTCTCCACTTTTTTCTCTCCTGTGCTAATATTTTCATTAAAAAAAAATTATTATCGAGCCACGGAGCTACACTCTCGGGCTATGGGCTCGGAAAAGGTTGTTGTCTATATGTCGCAGAAGTACATATTCAGTAGCGGAAAGGTAGGTGAGGGTGTTGTTTATGTGCTTGTGGGAGTTGGAGAGGGCCAAAATTCGACTATGGGGGACATGGTGAGAGCTACGAAGTAAGGTGTGGGAGGGGCATGAGAAGAGGTAGTCCACTGTGAGAGGGTCTTTATCTTCATAGTGTGCGCAGTTGAGGGGATACAGGTTAGTGAGAAGATTGTGCATGTGTGAGGCGTGTATGTCCAATCCTTAGGCAGGTGATGGTAACTTCCTCGCGGCGGGAGGAACGTTGGGACGTTGACCAGGCAGATATAAGCTTGATTTGTGCGAGCTTGTTGTGCCGAGAGGCTTGATGCCGCCGCTCTTTGAACCACTTACTTCACTCACTCCTCGTGTGAGACTCTTCCGATTGAAGCTCCAGCCCTTGCATTGCGGGCGAGCTCTGTTCCGGCCCTGGTGCTACGGGCGAGCTTCGCTGGATGGTATCCGCCGCCGCAGTAGCAGCAGCAACATCCGCTTCTCCTCCTTGCGTCCTCTGTCTCGACCACTCAGCCTCCATAATGTACTATAGTACGAGTATGTAAAAATTTGAAAAATCATAAATTTTAAACTAAAGACTGTTTTCAACTGAATTTTTCACGCTGAGTTCGAATTCGGTTTTCAAATTTGGCGGTGACGCTCCGTTCCCGAAATAAATTCAAAAATATTATGGTCGAAATGGGCCAAAGAATGACTCTAGGTGACTCTAGCTCAAATTTGAACACGGATTCGGATTCGTCTCGAAAAATTGAATAATTAGCACCAGCGCCGACGCCGAAGCTCTTTGAAAATTTCTTCGCCCCGAGAACAACATGCCATATATAGTATGGAGAAATTTGAAAAATCAAAAAATTTTGTATTAAAGGCGGTTTTCAACTCAATTTTTCACGCTGAATTTGAATTCGCGGCGACGTTTCGTTCCCGAGATAAATTCGAAAATGTTGTCGAAATGGGTCAAAAAATGAGTCCAGCTCAAATTTGACAACGGATTCGAATTCGCCTTGAAAAATTGAGTAATTAGCACCAGCGCCGACGCCGAAGCTCTCCGAAAAATTTTTTGCCCTAAAAGAGACGTGCATCTAGGACGTATAGAGAAATTTTCAAATATGAAAAATCAAAAAATTTCGAATTAAAGACAGTTTTCTACTCAATTTTTCACGCTGAGTTCGAATTCAGAGTTCAAATTTGGCGGTGACGCTTCGTTCCTGAGATAAATTCGAAAATGTGGTCGAAATGGGTTAATAAATGAGTCTAGCTCAAATTTGACAACGGATTCGAATTCGTCTCGAAAAAAAGAGTAATTCGCACCCGGACCCACAAAATCACAACGCTCGTGATTTCGTATACCGGACCCACGAAGTCACGACCTTTATGATCTCGTGTACCGGACCCACAAAATCACGACCCTCGTGATCTTGTGAACCGAACCCACAAAGTCACGACCCCCCCCCCGTGGTCTCGTGTACCGGACCCACGAAGTCACGACCCTCGTGATCTCGTGTACTGGACCCACGAATTCACGACCCAAAAAATGAGTCAAGCTCAAATTTGAACACGGATTCGAATTCGTCTCGAAAAATTGAATAATAGCACCAGCGCCGACGCCGAAGCTCTCCGAAGATTTTTTCGCCCCGAGAACGACATAATATGCATAGTATGGAGAAATTTTCAAAATTTGAAAAATCAAAAACTTTGTATTAAAGACTGTTTTCAGCTCAGTTTTCACGCCGAGTTCTCGAATTCGGTGTTCAAATTTGGCGGCGACGCTTCGTTTCCGAGATAAATTTGAAAATATTGTCGAAATGGGTCAAAAACTGGGTTTAGCTCAAATTTGACAATTGATTCTAATCCGGCTCGAAAAATTGAGTAATTAGCACCAGCGCCGACGCCGAAGTACTCCGAAAATTTTGTCGCCCCAAAAAAGACGTGATGTATAGGTAGAGAGAGAGCTTTATAACTTCGTGTAAGTACAATCGTCCTCCATTTTGACGTCAACCTTACCCGTAAATGTCGAATTGACTACGCGGTACGCTTCGCATAGTCGGATTCGGCATCCACCATCCACGGGCGCGGTTGGAGTCAAAATGGCTGACCATCGTACTCACACGAAGTTATAGAGCTCTAGCACAGGTAGTATGGAGAAATTTGAAAAATTTGAAAAATCAAAAAATTTTGAATTAAAGACAGTTTTCTACTCAATTTTTTACGCTGAGTTCGAATTCAGTGTTCAAATTTGGCGGTGACGCTCTGTTTCCAAGATAAACTCGATAATGGGGTTGAAATGGGTCAAAAAATGATTCTAGCTCAAATTTGACTACGGCTTCGAATTCATCTCGAAAAATTGAGTAATTAGCACTAACTATTCACTAATCTCAATTCAAATACAAAAATCAAGATTAAATTATGGTCGTCAGCATTTTCTCTTGCTACTTCATTAAAAAATTCTGCGGGCGCCCATGCAGGTGGAAGCTGTGTTTTTAAGTCGGAAGGAGTGTAGTAGACTGTCTATGGAGTAGACGTAAGTGGTGCGTCGGTTGTACTTTGAACTATCAGTGAAGTATAGGATACGGTCAGGGAAGCGATCCATAATTTCTTGCAAATGTGTCCGATTAACTGGGGGGGGGGGGTGCAGATTTTTGCGGGAATTCTGTAAGTTCAAAATTGCATGGGGGAAGGTTCAACAACCAGGGTGAGGCTGATGTATGGATTGTTGGTAATGAATTGTAGGAAAAGGTACGGGAAGTGTCCTTTCAAAGTGTGAACGTAAGTGCAGTGAGGATTTAGGAACAGGAGTGTATAGTTTGAAGGATTAAAGAAATACTCGTAGGCAGGAAGATCAAGGTCGTGTGCTATCGTAACGAGAAGTTTGGCAGTGAGTTGCATTCGGCGGTAAGAGAGAGGAAGAATTCCAGCATCGGTACACATACTCAAAGCTGGGCTAGTGCGAAAGGTGCCTATGGTGATACGTAAACCCGCATTTTGAACAGCGTCAAGAAACTTTAAATATGAAGGAGGGTCTGGTATAACTGAACGAGTAGCCCTCTGCTAGATCCTTTGGAAGGATGTGAGAGGCACTTCAGAACATTGGGTGAGCGCATACATTTGGCTTTTATGTGTTTTATATCAGATAACCGAGAGAGGCGCGCGTCAAGATAGAGAGGCCGAGAAATTTGACTGAATTGAAGCGAGGAATCAATTGTAAGGAAAGTTAGATTGTTTGTTCGATGCTGGAACATCATGGATTCTGTTTTGCTTTAAGATATACGGAATCCGTGTCTAGAGGACCATGCTTCGACTAGTTTTATGTTTTCTAAGAGTAGTCTATGGACACGTTGTGGGTTTTTGGATTTGAGGTGAATGCTGAAGCCATCGGCAAATAGTATTTGTGTGAGAGGGAAACGAACCTGGAGAATGATATCATAAATAGCAATCGAAAACAAGGTTACACTGAGGACTGAGCCTTGCGGGACTCCACTGACGAGCAGTCGAGGGCAGGAAAAATGTCCTCCCACACGTACCTTATTGAAACGGTTTTGCAGGAAGCTTTGTAGGGTTAGAGGAAGGTGTCCGCGTAAACCGTATTTATGAAGCCGAGAACAGATGTGATACCTCCATACTCTATCGTAGGCCTTTTCCATATCGAAAAATACTGAAAACAGATCATTTCGGTTGAAAATGTGTCGCAAAGTGCCTGTAGGTCAGCTTGGGCCATGAGTGTTGATCGAGATTTACGAAGCCGTACTGTGACGCCGAAAGTCTCTTGTTAGATTCCAGATACCAGACTAGCTTTCTGTTGATGCTTTTTTCGAACGTTTTGCCGAGAACGCTAGTAAGTGAGATGGGAGGCTGTATTTCTACGCCCCCCCCCCCCAAAATGAGGTAGGGGGTTGGAATTAGCGTCACAAATTCTATTGTAATTTGTGCTAATTGTGCTCTGAAGTCCCAGAATTTGTGCCGCCTCCCGTGGGTCTACATTTTAATAAAAAGTTTGGGGGTGCCAGGGAAATGTTGGCCCCCCCAAATGAAGATAGGAGGTTGGAATTAGCGGCACAAATTTGTATTTTATTTGTGCTAATTGTGCTCCGAAGTCCCAGAATTTGTGCTGCCTCCCGTGGGTCTACATCTTAATGAAAAGTTTGGGGGGCCACAGACATGTTGGCCCCCCAAATGAAGATTGGGGGTTCCATACCATAAATATACATCAGGCATTTTTTTGGGCGAAAATATTTTCCGAGAGCTTCGGGCCCGTACCTGGTGAAATAGATTCGAAATGCCGAGACGAATTCAGAACCGTTGTCAAAATTGATTCACAGGCTATTTCTGACCCCGTATAGCCCCGGCCCCCAGTTTAACCACATTTTTGACTGTATCTCGGCAACGGAGGGTCAGCGTCTGATTTGGTCGACGAATTCGAACTCAGCGCGAATAATTGAGTAGGAATTTGTTGTTATCTCATTTCTTTGGAATTTCGAAATTTTTGAAAATTTCCCCATACTTACCTCAGGCATTTTTTTTGGGCGAGAAAATTTCCGAGAATTTCGGGGCCAGGATGCGGCGAAATAAGATCGAATTGCCGAGACGAATTCAGAACCGTCGTCAAAATTGATTCACAGGCTATTTCGGATACAGTATAGCCCTCGCCCCCAGTATAACTTCATTTTTGACTGTATCTCGGCCACGGAGGGTCAGCGCCTGATTTGGTCGACGAATTCGAACTCAACGCGAAAAACTGAGTAGCAATTTGTTGTTATTTTATCTATTTGGAATTTCTAAAATTATGAAAATTTCTCAATACCATATGTAACATCGGGCATCATTTTAGGCGAAAAGATTTTCCGAGAGCTTCGTGGCCCGGACCCGGCGAGATAGATTCGGAATGCCGAGACGAATTCAAAACCGTCGTCAAAATTGATTCACAGGCTATTTCTGACCCAGTATAGCCCAGCCCCCAGTATAACTACAATTTTGACTGTGTCTCGGCAACGGAGGGTCAGCGCCAGATTTAGTCGACGAATTCGAACTCTGCGCGAAAAATTTAGTAGAAATTGGAAGTTATCTCAGTATTTTTGAATTTCGAAAATTTTGAAAATTGCTTCGTACATATCAGGCATTTTTTTGGGAGAAAAAATTTTCCGAGAGCTTCGGGGCCCGGACCCGGCGGAATAGATTCGAAAGGCCGAGACGAATTCAGAACCGTCGTCAAAATTGATTCACAGGCCATTTCTGACCCAGTATAGACCCGCCCCTCAGTGTAACCACATCTTTGACGGTATCTCGGCAACGGAGGGTCAGCGCCTGATTTGGTCGACGAATAAGAACTCGGCGCGAAACATTTAGTAGGATAAGGCGGCTATCTCAGTATTTTAGAAATTCGAAAATTCTTAAAATTTCTCCATACTATACATCAGGCATTATTTTGGCCGAAAAAATTATCCGAGATCTTCAGCTCAATTGTTTGCGATCAGTTAGAATTCTGCGTTCAAATTTCGCGGCGACGCTCCGTTCTCAAGAGACCCTCGAAAATGTTGGAAAATTGGTCAATTTGGGTGAAAAAATGAGTGTAGCTCAATTTTGACAACGGATTTGAATTCGCCTCGAAAATTTGAGTAATTAGCACACGCGCCAACGCCGAAGCTCACCAAAAATTTTGTGGCCCCAAAAAGGACATGATGTATAGTATGGAGAAATTTTCAAAATTCGAAAAAAACCAAAAATCTTGAAATAAAGACTGTTTTTGTTCTGGGGATACACTCGTAATAGTTGGAAGTATTGGTCAATTTGCGTGAAAAAATGACTGCAGCTCAATTTTGACGACAGATTCCAATTCGTATCCAAAAACTGAGTAACTAGCACCAGCGCCGACGCCGAATCTCTCCGAAAATATTTTTGCCCGAAAAAAGACATGATGTAATTTTGAGAAATTTTCAAAATCCGAAAAAATTAAAAATATTGAATTAAAGACTGTTTTTGACTCAATTTTTCGCGCTGAGTTCGAATTCGTCGATCAAATCAGGCACTGGTCCTCGGTTGCCGAGATACAGTCAAAAATGTGGTTACACTGGGCGCGGGCTTCTGAATTCGTCTCGGCATTTCGAATAGATTTCGCCGGGTCTGCGTCCCGAAGCCCTCGGAAAATTTTTTCAACCAAAAAAATGCCTCATTTCTAAACTACCAATTCCTACTGAATGTTTCGCGCCGAGTTCGAATTCGTCGATAAAATCAGGCGCTGACCCTCCTTTGCCGAGATACAGTCAAAAATGTGGATATACTGAGGGCTAGGGCTATACACTGGGTCAGAAATAGCCTGCGAATCAATTCTGACGCGGGTTTTGAATTCGTCTCGGCATTTCGAATTTATTTCGCCGGGTCCGGTCCCCGAAGCTCCCGGAATCTTTTTTCGCCCAAAACAAAAAAATGCCTGATGCCCCTGGTAGGAGAAATTTTACAAATTTTCGAAATTCAAAAATATAGAGATAACCACTAATTCCTACTCAATTTTTCGCGCTGAGTTAGAATTCGTCGACCAAATCAGGCGCTGACCCACCATTGACGAGATACAGTCCAAAAGTGGTTAAACTGGGGGCGGGGTCGATACTGGGTCAGAAAGAGCCTGTGAATCAATTTTGACGATGGATCTGTATTCGTCTCGGCATTTTGAATCTAATTCGCCGAGTCCGGGGCCCGAAGCTCTCGGAAAACTTTTTCACCCAAAAAAATGCCTGATGTAGTATGGAGAAATTGTCAAAATGTTCAAAATTCCAAAAAGATGAAATAACCACAAACTCCTAATCAATTTTTCGGGCTGAGTTCGAATTCGTTAACCAAATCAGGCGCTGACCCCCCGTTGCCGAGATACAGTCCAAAATGTGGTTACACTTGGGGCGGGGCCTATACTGGGTCAGAAAGAGCCTGTGAAACAATTTTGACGAGGGTTTTGATTTCGTCTCGGCATTTTGAATCTATTTCGCCGGGTCCGGTCACCGATGCTCTCGGAAAATTTTTCCGCCCAAAAGAATGTCTAATGTTAGTGTGGAGAAATTTTCCAAATTTTAAAAATTCCAGAAATATGAGATAACCAAAAACTCCTGCTAAATGATTCGCGCCGAGTTCTAATTCGTCGACTAAATCAGGCGCTGACCCTCCTTTGCGGAGATACAGTGAAAAATGTGGTTATACTGGGGGCCAGGGCTATACTGGGTCAGAAATAGCCTATGAATCAATTTTGACGAGGGTTTTGAATTCGTCTCGGCATTTCGAATCTATTTCGCCGGGTCCGGTCACCGATGCTCTCGGAAAATTTTTCCGCCCAAAAGAATGCCTAATGTTAGTGTGGAGAAATTTTCAAAACTTTCGAAATTCCAAAAAGATGAGATAGCCACAAACACCTACTCAATTTTTCGCGCTGAGTTCGAATTCAACGACCAAATCAGACGCTGACCTCCCGTGGCCGAGATTCAGTCAAAAATGTGGTTATACTGGGGGCGGAGACTATACTGGCTCAGAAATAGCCTGTGAATCAATTTTGACGACGGTTCTGAAATCGTCTCGGCGTTTCGATTCCATTTCGCCAGAACCGGGCCCCGAAGCTCTCCGAAAATTTTTTCGCCCAAAAAAATGCCAGATGTTATACCTATAATATGGTATTCAGAAATTTTCACAATTTTATAAATTCCAAATAGATAAGATAACAACAAATTCCCACTCAGTTTTTCGCGCTGAGTTCGAATTCGTCGACCAAATCAGGCGCTGACCCTCCGTTGCCAAGATACAGTCAAAAATGTGGTTATACAGGGGCGGGAGCTACATTGGGTCAGAAATAGCCTGTGAATAGTTCTTGACGACGGTTGTGAATTCGTCTCGGCATTTCGAATCTATTTCGCCGGGTCGGGCCCCGAAGCTCTCGGAAAATTTTTTCGTTAAAAAAAATACCTGATGTTAGTATGGAGAAATTTTCATAATTTTAGAAATTCCAAATAGATAAGATAACAACAAATTCCTACACAATTTTTCGAGCTGAGTTCGAATTCGTCGACCTAATCAGACGCTGACCCTCTGTTGCCGAGATTCAGTCAAAAATGTGGTTATACTGGGGGCGGGGGCTGTTCTGGCTCAGAAATAGCCTGTGAATCAATTTTGACGACGGTTCTGAAATCGTCTCGGCGTTTCGATTCTATTTCGTCGGAACCGGGCCCCGAAGCTCTCCGAAAATTTTTTCGCCCAAAAAAATGCCTGATGTTATAATATATGGTATTGAGAAATTTTCATAATTTTAGAAATTCGAAATAGATAAGATAACAACAAATTCCTACTCAGTTTTTCGCACTGAATTCGAATTCGTCGACCAAATCAGGCGCTGAACCTCCGTTGCAGAGATACAGTCAAAAATGTGGTTATAATGGGGGCGAGGTGTATACTGGCTTGGAAAGAGCCTGTAAATCAATTTTGACGACGGTTCTGAATTCGTCTTTGCATTTCGATTCTATTTTCCAAATAGATGAGATAACAAGAAATTCCTACTCAACTTTTCGCGCTGAGTTCGAATTCGTCTACCAAATCAGACGCTGATCCTCCGTTGCCGAGATACAGTCAAAAATGTGGTTAAACTGAGGGCCGGGGCTATATGAGGTCAGAAATAGCCTGTGAATCAAATTTGACGATGGTTCTGAATTCGTCTCGGCATGTCGAATCTATTTCACCGGGTACGGACCCGAAGCTCTCGGAAAATATTTTCGCCCAAAAAAATGCCTGATGTATATTTATGGTATGGAACCCCCAATCTTCATTTGGGGGGCCAACATGTCTGTGGCCCCATACTTTTCATTAAGATGTAGACCCACGGGAGGCGGCACAAATTATGGGACTTTGGAGCACAATTAGCACAAATAAAATACAAATTTGTGCCACTATTTATTAGACCTCACGTTTGCTTGGAGGGGCTAACATTTTACCGGCCCCCCAATCTTATTCGTGAGCTGTAGGTTCAAAGAAGGGGGCACAAAATGTGGGATCCTTGAGCACAATCAGCACAAATAATATACTAGTTTGTGTCACTATTTTCGACACCCCACCTTTGTTTGGGGGAGGGGCTAACATTTCACCGCCCCCATTTTATTTTTGGGCTGTAGGTCCAAGGAAGGGGGCACAAATTGTGGGAACCTCGAGCACATTTAGCACAAATTAGGTAAAAATTCGTGCCATCACGCCCGAGCCCCCACCCCTTCCTGGGGGGGCAGCGTGGCCCATATCCACATTGTTTTTACTTTCACCACGGGTTTCTTCGTTATCATTGTTGCCAAATCCGATGCCCAAAAACAGAAGTGACGTTGCCTGAAACTATCGCACGTTCGCCTCATGAGTTTAAAAAAAGTATGAACAAAGACAACAAAACTTTGGATAGAATGGATGTACCTCCCAAAATTGGGGTAGGATATGAGATACCGTGAAAAGAACCTGAAAAATGAATTCGGTGACAGCAGAAACCAGTTAATCTCTCCTTTTGAAGATTGTTTTTTTATAATATCATAATTTTTCCAGTCCCCCCCAAATTGAGCACTGGACTGTGAGCCCAGAAAATGCGGCACAAATTCTGAGACCTCGGAGCACAATTAGCACAAATTACGATAACATTTGTGCCGCTAATTCCAACCCCCTATCTTCATTGGGGGGGGGCAACATTTCCCTGGCCCCCTAAACTTTTTATTAATATGTAGACCCACGGGAGGCGGCACAAATTCTGGGACTTCGTAGCACAATTTGCACAAATTACAATAGAATTTGCGCCGCTAATTCCAACCCCCTACCTCATGTTGGGGAGACTGTAGAAATACAGCCGAGATGGGATGATGACTTGAGTATGGAGGCGTCTGAGGAGGGTTTTAGGATTGGTATAACAACTGCTGTTTTCCAGTTAGGTGGGTAGGAACCTAATTGTAGTATCTTGTTGAATAACGATGTTAAGTGAGAGATAGCATTAGAGTGGAGATGCCTGATCATGGCTAACACGATAGGATCAGGACAGGGGCGGAGTTTTTAAAAAACTGATAGATAGTGGCAAAGACTTCCGCTTCTATGATGGGTTGGTTGTAAGGTAGATCCTAAATCTTGGTGGAAAAGTCGAGCTGGTTTGCTTCTGCTTGTATTTTGTAGGTTAGGAATTGAGGGTCATGAGCTGAATCGGACGATGCTACTGCGTAGTGATGGGCTAACGCTTCAGAGATATCAGGTGGGTTGGAAGTGACTTGGTGACTGACGGTCAAGAACGGTATGTTGAAGCTCTTTTTCGTCCCTATTATCCATTTAATGTTACTCCACATAGTAGAGTGAGAAGGACTTACACATTTTATTCTTCATTGTCTGCTATTCATAGCTCATTCTTTGCCTTCCTTTCCAGTTTTTTCCCTCAACCATTCCTTTTAGCAGTAATAAAAATATCCCTGGATGTCTTATATTATATCCTAGAACACATTACTATGCAAAATTACACATTCCATATTTGATCCCAACTCCGTCGTCCCACTTAACTTGCCACATCAATTTTTGGATAAAGATTAATGTTTTGGTTGCATTTCATGATTACCAAAAATCAATTAGCACACGTAGTACTTACTCATCATTTATCAATACTCACGTTGAAAATTAAATGTTTTAGGTATACTTTTTTTTTAACTCGTTAAAAAACAATCACATTTTTTTCGCTATCAAAATTTTTACTCGCGTATCGCCGTAGAATAAATCATGATACAGTGGTACCAACTTAGTTAATCATCACCAAAATTAGTTGGAAGTGCGGTGATCTCACAATAATTCGAATAGTATCATTAGTTTGACCTGCGGTCTAGTTGACCCCACGCTACCCTACTTTGTTGGGTACACTCAGTGATTGATAAAAATATTCGTCAGCATCACCATTATTATCATCATTAGGTAGGAAAATTTTTGTTTTTGAGATGGTACGACGGTGGTTTGTAGGGGTCCAGATTTAACGGATGGTTGACACTATCGACGGCGATTTGGTTGTGCTTATAGTAATTGGTTTAATGTCAACAGGCCAGGAATAAACGAAAGCAAGCAGAATTCCTTATCGTAAACATATCCACGCGTAACGACATTTGATAGTGTTATAAAAATTCCCAATAGTTCATATCCGGAAAATCTATCATATTGAAAAGAGTGAAAAAAGTGCTTGGGTGTGATGTATGATGAAAACGTGACTTGGGGAAAACTGCAGCATTAATTCTAAGACTGGAGGAGCTGAATTATACTTGTTCTACTACAATTGGTCAGATAGTTGAAATATCCTCGGCATTAGTCTTACGGTCTGGACATATATGGGCCAATGCAGCAAAAAGTATAAGTTTGAACCGCTAAAAATATTACACCGAAAGATTATACGGGGCATCTATGAACTTGGCAATAGTGATACAAAAAATTTCCAAGACTGGCGCAAATTTGGAGCTGGCCTCCATGATTTTCGGGCGAGCCATCTTTATGTTACTGGGACTCTAAAATATGCAATTTCAACCTTAATTCGCTTCACTTTCACAACTAGGATGTCTGAAAGAGGCTCATGAAAACCCTTTATAAATTAATATGTTAAGTTGTGTAGTTCAGCATCCTGAAACGTTTAAATTATAGAGTGTAAGACCTACCACCTGCAGTGAACCGGCCAAGCAGTCACCCCTCATTGGAGATTCCACGTTATTTAAAAGATGTTTGTACAATACAGTTTGAATTCCAAGCACCAGATGTGTGTAATGGTCTCAGGCTTCCTGGGAGTTATTGGGGGAGGTTCAAAATTCAAACAAACAAAGAGAAGCGCAGGCAAGGTGAAAAAATTTAAGAAGGAAGTTAAGAGATACTGGGTAACCGAATCTGAAATCAAGAGGGATTAACATAAGACACCTTGGCTACTTGTTTACCTACTTTTAGTATCATCACAGTGCACATATTAATTTGGTCCAATCGATTTATCAAGAAACAAAGGGATGAATCTCTTCAATATATAAGATCATTTTGGGTCCAATCGATGTATCACAAAAAAAAAAATCAAATAGAATTTGTTCTGATTTAGAATCGACTTACAACTCTGTATCTGAAGCAATCGACAATTGAAATTAGTTTTACATAAACGTAATGTATACCTACGACTGCATCAAATTAATTTCCAATTCCAAATTAGTATTTCAAATCGAATTAGATAAGTTTTTTAGTTTCTTGTAGGTATCTTAATATTTTTTTCTCACGTAGGTACACTATTGATAACTAATTTCACGGGAACTTGGAAAATACAATGGAAAGGGCTCGTGCATTTGTTTCACCCAGGAAACATTTGTCTGACGTTTGATGACCTCACGTGGTAACATTTGGATAGCCGTAAATCATGTTTACATTTTCTTATCCAGACTTTCTTTTCAGTGTTTAGTCGTAACATTCAGACCTATCCCATCCATCCGTCTAATTCTGACTTTATCACCACCCACTGTCAGTTAGTAATAAAACAATGGACGTCTACTCAGAAAGTGACAATGAATCACAGTCGATCGAGAAGTTTGAAGAACATATAAAAAGAATCGATTCGATTCAAAAGTTATAGTTCTCACTGAAGTTGAAGAATTGCTCACTAGAAACCACACCATCAAAATGAAGTCGACGTTGTTCCTCGCTTGTTTTTTGCTCATTTCCTGCTCCTTCATTCCAACCGAAGTTCAGAGCACCGCAATATTAGGTAAGTTACTCTTTTATTTTGTGTTCCCAGGAAAATCGGGTTTAGGGGTGTGTGTCCGAAGGAGTGGAAATTGAATTTTGAACATTTTTTATTCCAGCCACGGAAGTATAAAATAAAAATAAGTTCTGGTCAACTGTGGAGTTAACATTTCTCTAGCCTAAAAATTTCAGTTTCAAAATATTCTAGGTCGTATGTGTATTTTCTATTTCGGTTTAGTTTTTATGGTTCTGTGAACTATTTCAAGGGACACAGAGACAGGAGCGTATGTGCAGAGCTTAGTGCACTTGAAGTTGTTAAGTTGATTTTCTGGTGAAGACAGACAATGTTAGCCCACATCCAACATGATGCTAATTGGTATAGTCTGTCGCTTTAAACAGTAGCCTTATCCACGTCTTACACTCAGCTTTACATTTATGGCCCTTCCTATACCAGTATTATCGTAAGAAAACCGAACCGCACTTGAAAAACTTTATTATTTAGAGAAAGAGAGAATCAGATCACATGAAATATCGACATCTTGGTCTACAGTAACTCATCAATTCTCTTCAACTCAGTTTATAGTTATTAGGGTGGCATCTTGTCAATATTTCTGGATCAGGCGACAGGCAGCTCGCGGAATTAAAAGTTTTAAACTATTAAACAATCTTTGTTCAACAATTATTCTGTTCTTCGTTATTTACAGTTTTATTCTGTCTCATAAAGAAATAGGTTATAAAGTAATATTTTAATACATTTTTTGTTTTACAGCCCCAGTGGATGTGAGTGTTGGTGTAGACGGACTGGTATCTCTATGTGTAAGTGTATCTTTACCCGTGAACGTGCTAGGCTGTATGCAAAGTCAGGGATTGAATGTGAATGGTAATTATAAACGCATATTAACTCATTATCTTAGTACCCTCGTATTAAGAAAATAAAATCTAACCTTGTTTTGTATTTGCAGTTGGGGTAGCTCTGAACGTATTAGGCGGTAATCTTGCGGACATAAACGTCAGTGTGAACTTATTCAGTAATGGATGGGGCAAGTTCCTATATTGCTGCAATCAAAATGGCGTGCTGAACGCGGATGTAAATCTTAACGTGGGTCAGCTACTGTTCCTGAGAGCCATGGTGGGTCTCCCCTTGAACCTTGGCATTGGCAAATAACTCAAAGAGGACTGTAATTGAAACTAATAACATTATGTTGTACAAATAAGTCAAAATATATGTTTTGTTACCTTTATTACTTCTTGTTAATTTTTTCTGAAAGAAAAGTACCTAAAGGCACTTTGATAGGAATTGAATCATTCTATATTACAAGAAATCGAGAGGTAGGGATAATTTTGAATAATTGATGCTAAAGTTGTATACGCCATACATTCTGTGATCACATAACAGATTAGGTATCCGTCAACTCATCCACCTTTTCCGTTGCATCCAATGCATGTTGATGTTGATACAAACTAGATACATACCTACTGTCATGCAGGTTTAAATTCAAAACAATAACATCGGACTGTTCTTGGAAATTTCTAGAAATTTTTTTCCATCCTATTCTGGATGCGTCAGCCATCGATTGTAGGAAACACGGGAAACTATGTAAATCAATTTTTTAAATGGGTAGGTTGTTACATTCACGCTACTAATGCACCTACATCTATACTTAAGTGTAGACACATTGCTGGAACTAGCTGTTGGATTTGAACAATGACAATGAAACAATGTGTCTGCCTATAATACATATAGCTCCTATACTTACACCTACTCGGGTGGTGGCTACGGTCTTGATTTGAATTCGATTAGCTTCTACTGGATTAATTTCATTTCATATTGGTCCAACTTATTCGTAATAACAAAAGAATTAAGACCCCTTTCCCTCTTGGAATCTCTGAGAAAAGTATTCATTTTGGAGTCTCTGCAAGGCATTGAATCCGGGGCCCCACAATTCTAAATCCGGTCTTGTTGTATTTGCATACTTTGAGTCAAAGCTCAGAGAATTGCATTTACAGGAGGTACAAATAGCAAGATAAGGCAACTATGCAGACAGACAGAGTAAAGTGCATGAAGTCGAGATACTGACTACTGTTCAATAATATACACATATTAAGTTTTTCGAATTTTGTACAAGAGAGAAAAGTATTTAGTCCGGACCGCAGCAGGGGCATTCGAAGTCACAGAAAACGAGAGAGTAGAAAAAGTGCGTGTATTGATCGATCAATAGTAAAAAACAGATCTCACTGATAGTACTAAAACATAAATTGGTAACTAAGTGAACGGATGTTCTGCCTGGCCGATTGAGGGACAAAAAGTAGAGTGAGCCATGAGAGTAAGAAGAAGAAGAGCAACCACAACAACGTAGGTTTGAAAAGATTACGTACAGGAAGTATAGGTATGCAGACGACAAAAGATGTTTCTTGGACACTCGCGTTATGCTACGCGGGGAGTATCCAGGCAGGACATCAGTATGTAACGACGTTTTATACGTAATAATTGTCATTTTACCAGAGGTCTCATTTTCCAGCAGAGGCCTCATAACCTAAAGACTTCTCGGGAAATTTCCGGTTTCTGGACCTTCATCCGCCCCTGAATGACCTGTCGTTATAGTAGCCGCAGCAGCTAATTTAGAAACGAGTAATTTTGGTGCATTGAAAGATTGAAACCAAGAATGCAAACTGGGTGATTTTGTTTTAACCCCGAGTCTTCTCTTTTAAAAAGGTTCTAGCAGCATAATTGTGGGAAAACATTCGCTAGATTACAGAAAATTATGATGAACTCAGTTGAGGACTCATTTATACAAAGGGTGGTCCAAAAGTCATTGCGCGACGCTCCATACGGACTACGTGCGCGATCTAGCGGAACGTGAATAAATTTAAAGTGAAGTCTATTCAATTTCCAGTCGATAGAGACCAAGAGGAACGCGCTTGCGCTCATAGTCGCCGAGCTACAGCGGTTTGAAGTCAATGTGTTCGGATGTCGTGATATTCAGTGATTCCTAACAGTTTCCTTTCAAATCCTCGCACCCCTATTTTTACCACCTTGTAACATATATAATTAGCTATTTTAGGGAGGTGGTCCTTTCTTGTGTTGTGTGGTCCTTTTTTTTTTGAGCGAGTGGGCCCTTTTCACAGCTCTCATCTGGCAACACTGGTTCGGATGTCGCCTACAAGCTAGACGCTTGTTGCGCAAAATATGCGAATTTAAAAACGGAACAGCGGTGGGTGATCCGGTGTTGTGTTCGTTGTGGTCTAACATCCGCTGCAAGATGTGCGGGACCTCGACAATCAAAGCTGCCGCTCTGTGTTCCGGTTTACTTCAGTTACGCTTGTTAGCGGTTGCCCAGTTTGCGGAATCGACCAGGCTGATGTGCTGCCATCGCAAAATTCCTTATGCCACCCCTGAATTGTTTTCTTCGGCATCAGACTCGTACCATACACGTCTTCCATTTCATCACACGTCTGCAGGGATGGAAAGCTTAAGCCTGTAATGGCTTAAGCCGAAGCGAAAAGCCCATTTTTGTTTCAAAGAGACATCAGCCAATAGCTCAGCCGATTGATGAGTGAAAAGCCGTACACGAAGCCTGAAGCCAAAAATGTTATTAGCTTACTAGGACTTTTCATTTTTACTGAAAGTTTTTTGCTTTACCTGCGATACAGAAAACGGAATTCGAATTTTGTCCGATGTTCATTCAAAAATGTCTTGGAAAAAGATACTAATACAAATGAACTGTAGGTCCCTTTCCCAGGACAATTTCGAGTGACGATAGGACAAAATCCCATATCAGGGCAGTATATTACATCCACTTGAAAATACCCACGGAAACGAAAAACCTTAATACAATTGGGCTTTAGGTCCTTTTCCTTGGCTCATGAGAGATGAGACGACAGGATGACAGATTTTTAATTCTAGGACCAATTTTTACAATGAATTGATATGCAACCGGCAAAGAACAGAAAAGCCAATAAATTGTGAACTGAAAAGCCATTCAAGTGAGAAAAAAGCCAAAGCTAAGCTGAAGCCAACTGGTAAAAACTTGCGAAGCCAAAGCAAAAGCTAAGCCCAAAAACTATTCACCTCGCATCCCTGCACGTCTGCTTTGCTGTCAGACCACGACGAAAACAATACCGGATCACCCACCGTTGTTCCTCGCACTTCCCAAACTCATTTTATACAACACGCGTTTAGCTTGTAGGCGACATCCGAACACATTGACTTCAAAACCGCTGTAGTTCGGCGACTATGTGCGCAAGTGGCGCTCATCTTGGTCTCTTTTGACTGGAAATTGAATAGACCTCACTTTTTGTTCGGGCGCGCTCTGCTAGATCGCGCACGTAGTCCATACAAAGCGTGTCGCGCAGTGACTTTTGGACCACCCTTTTTAGCTTGCCATTTTCGGTGATAAGAATGCTCTACGACTTTCAGAGTGCATTGTTATGCCTCTGAGAGTTCGTTGGCGATAGCAATGTGCTGTACACGTCATCATCATCGCTGCTTGCATCATGGCTGATGTCTGGCAATCCTCCATCACAAAAGGTTGACTATATCCCGTCGGTAATCTCGGTCCTCCGCGTCATGATTCGCCGTCCCCAAGATTCGATTGGAGTACTCCATCAGCAGATCCAAAACCATCTTTTTGGCGAATGTCTGCATATTCTCCTTCCATCGACCTTACCTTCCACAATAAACTTTTCCAAGGACTCGCTGGGTCTTTGGACAATGTGACCAAAAAATGTTAAGAACCGTTGATTGGAGACAGTCGATAGCTGTTGTTGGGCCCTCAATTCTGCAAGGATTGAGCTATTTGTTCTTTTCTTGGTCTAAGCTATCTCGAGTATTCGTCTGTTGCACCATATCTGAAAGCCCTTTATTCTGCGTCTATCATTTGCTAGATGTCGCTGTGCGGCCGAGAAGTTAACGTGACTGCGTCGCAATCCTTGCGTTTCGGGTTCGAGTCCCACCAACGCTCGAAAGCGAGTGATATTCGAATATCCCCCACTATCATCCTAGCGACCACAGCGACTACAGTGTCAATCGAGGGGGAAAGATAACGCATCCTGTAACCCTGCTCTGAAAGATTGAGACTGTCTTGTGCACGTTGTAAACATCTTTACCTCGGAACACCGATGAGGAAAAATCGAAACTTGTCTTTATATCTTAGATTAATCTCTTCAATACTTGAAAAATGAAGCAGAACAGTATTTGTAAAATGAAAATCGAGCTTCGAACACATGAAGCACTAAAAAAGGATTTGTAAAGTAAAAATTCAATAATAAAAAAACGCAGCATGGCCTGATCAGCCGCAGTATGCACACTGAGACGCTTTTAGGTGAAAAAGCAGGGGCGTAGCTACGGAGGGGGGGGGGAGGTCATGACTTCCCTGGCATCGGCCAACAATGTGAAAAATTAAAATTAATTCTGGTAATAGTAAGTATTACACCTGTAATGTTGTAAAAGTGAAACGACCTCCCCCCACTTCATACTAAGTCTGGCTACGCCACTGGGTGAAAGAAACCAAGATTATCTTTTTTATTATAGAAGATGAAAAACGCAACATAGCTTGATCAACCGCAGTATGTACACTGAGACGCTTTTAGATGAAAGAAACCCTGATCGTTCTATATTCACGATGTGTCATATAAAATACTTCCTGCTGGTCACACTGATCACTCTAACACGCGTTTACAATGACGGGGTAAGCGCGCGGAACACTCACACATAGACACAGATGCAAAACGACTTTAAAACTTAATTACAGCTTACTGAATGCACTTCTCTGCAATGTTTTTTTTTTAAAAACCTCCTAGGGAACCCATGCTTTCATTTGAGACATTTTTCAAAAGATCCTGTTCAGCCTATTGAGCTTGATGACATTTCATCGACTCATTTATAATATAGAAGATGTGTTATATAAAATACTTCCTGCTGGTCACACTGATCACTCTAACTCGCGTTTACAATGACGGGGTAAGCGCGCGGAACACTCACACATAGACACAGATGCAAAACGACCTTAAAACTTAATTACAGCTTACTGAATGCACTTCTCAGCAATGTTTTTTTTTTGTTTTTTTTAAACTCCTAGGGAACCCAAGCTTTCATTTGAGACATTTTTCAAAAGAATCTGTTCAGCCTATCGAGCGTGATGGCATTTCATGGACTCATTTATAATATAGATATCGCATATGGCTACCCTATACTGGTCACACTGATCACTCTAACACGCTTTTATAATGACGGGGTAAGCGCGCGGAACACTCGCACATAGATACACATGCAAGTCGACTTTAAAGCTTAATTATAGCTTTTATGTTTCAGTTATTGAAAATCTGATACCAAAAGGTTCTTAGTCGATTCAATATTTATATTTTGTGCCAATTTCACTCTGTAATATTCAGCACAGGCTGAGAACACTGACGACATAAAAACGGAACTTGCGTTTATAATATAGAGAAGATATGCAAGTACAATATAGGTATATCATTTCAAAAAGAAAAATTAGGTTGGATACACTGAGACAATTTGAGGAGATAATGCACCTATTTGTAATTTCTTGATGACTGATTAACTATTACGTCTTCTCAATTTTTTTGAGTCGAACATCATTCTCAGAACTAAAAAATAACTTTTTGGGGGAAAAATTGAAAAATAAGCAGAATTGGTGCAAAATATACGGTAAATGCCAAAATATGCGAAATATGCAGGATGAAGTGCTGCTCATTTGACTCAGAATTCAGTGATTCGTGAAGATCTTTTGAAACTTATACCTATACGGCATAGATAAAAATATGCATTCGCATAAAAATTGCAGCCCTGGTCATTATAATAAAATTTTCCAATTCTAAATTCTCCGTTTTCTCTTTCAAGGTATAATTTGCTGATTCCTAAATTTTTAAATGACAACGACTGAAAATAAATAACTTAAATGACCGTTAGACACTGTGATACAACATATTACTACACCCTTCCCCAAAAAGTCCACCAACGCTGATGAGTGTAAGTCAACACTACTAAAAAAATTACTCCCCCCCCCCCAAAAAAAAAAAAAAAAATTCCAGCGACGCCTCTGTCGACTATCATCAGAAGGGAACCAAAGTCCGTAGAAATTTTCTTGTAATTTGAGGTATCTAATGTAATTCGAGCAAAGAGACTGGGAAAGCAGCTAGCCCAGGACCCCTTTTTGATCTGCTGTCTAACAACAGGTTCAAAATTAAATAATCTGTAGATACATGCCGACGTATGCACGTTCAATATTTCCTCATTTCCCACTTTCCCCACGTAAGATTTTCTCTTCCAAATTTTTCCAGAATACGTCTGTACACCACATTTTAGTAGACCATGGCACATGTGACCCTTTGTCCGCACTTTTCACAGGCATTTACAACATCCAATATGCACGCTTCATTACTGCTAATTAGAAACTCTTGAAAAAAGGTGAAGATAGTTTTGCATTTCCATTTTTGAACATTATAGCCGCGAATGCACTTCGACTCGTGTTTACACCTGTTTGTTACAACACTTATCTTAGACTTTGACTCACGTCAGTTGAAATAGACTACATATCACTAAATCACAACAGTCATATACTACAGGCTATTAATTTTAAATATTTACAATACCGATACCCCGTTGTCAAAATTGATTTGATTTATTTCTTTCCAAATATTGGCGAAATTATTCTTAAATGTCGTAAATGTCCACGAGCTGGTAGACAAAAGAAATCTTCTGTCACTACTCTTAATCAAGAAAAATAAAACATCCGACGTGATTAGAAATAAAGAAAGAAAGCACATCAATCAAAGTTAACTGGTACTCCGCCAGTATATAAGCTCTAGTATCAAGTGTTGAGAATTCAGAAATTTCATTCGAGCCAAGTATAATCACTGCTTATTCAGCAACATGAAGACTGCTACACTTATTTTCGTTAGCTTTGCGCTGTTCTTATGCTTCCAAAATCCAAACCAAGTCGATGCGACTCTAACAGGTAATTATACATAATCTTGTTTCATTATAGAATAGAATAAGTATAAAGTTGGATGAGTAAGTTATGAAAATAATGCTAAGAGCATCAGTCAGAAACAAAACATATTCATCAGGAGGTCTGAGTGTGGACTTCAGTAGTAACTACTGAACACTTATGCATTAGGTAAATTTGAATCATATTCTAACAAACAACGCCCTTTACTAAACTATGGTAAGCATTAAAACTTATTAAAATTTAAGTATTATGTAGAATGATGGTTCTTCATAGATAGACGAAAAACAATTTTAACTTCTCCACCCTTTTGGAAACTGCCAGTGTTCCACATCTAATTACACTTATTCATTGAAACAATAATGAACTTATAAATGTAGTAAAGTAATTCCACTTCTAGCAAATACAAAATTAATTATAAAATAACCAATGTTATAAGTACAGGAAGCAGCGTTTCAATAAATTAGTTCTAGAAACACCTAAAAAGTGATTTGGTCAGGGTTGGTGTTGAAAACATTTATTGAAAATACAAAGGAGAGTCTTATTTCGGCTCTTAGTTTTCCTGGAGATGACCTACGTGCCAATTATAAGACCTCTGTGACATGGAAAAAGCAACGCTAACATTGTGGCAATGGTTCAATAATTTTGACTGAGCAGTAATTTTTCTAATAGATCTACAATTTTACAACTGGCCAATACGAAACTAAAAATATCAGACTACCACACTCAGGTCTTACGCCATCTGACGCGATTTCAGACTGGGAATATTTAAAACGTGAAAATTATTTGGGTATCGCACTTACTTAGGTATTATTTTATGAATTACAAAGATAATATTATTGTGTTATTAATCCCAATTGTTAAACATTAAAATGTATTCAAAAAATTCTTGTTTGGAAGAAACCAAATAAAACGTAGGTATTCTTGCGCCTAAAAGAATGAGTAACAGCAATGAAACTTTATTCGTTTGTTTAATGTTTGTAATGATCATATTCACGCCTTCCGATATCAAATTATTCAAAAGACCACAGAAGTTTCCGAGTATTCTAATTTAAAGTCCTGATTTTGAAACGAAATTTTTGTGCACTTCTTTTTGGTTTTGATGGGTTTATTGGAAATAAGTTTCTCCACCACAGCCTATCAAGAATGGTTATGAAAACACAAATTTTCGAAAAGTTCTGACTTCTAGCTAATTAGCAAGTAATCAACATTGCTTACCGTATATCTAAGTATGTTTTTATTAATTTGCATATTCCTGAGAATATGTACCTAAAACATGGACCATCAATTTTGTTTCAGCGCCAGGAACATGCTCACTTAACTCAGGTACTTTACGAACATGCACCTCGTACCCCGTGACACGATCACCTGCGTTTCAGCAATGTCTCAACCGGCTGAATATTAGAATAGGAGTAGGGCTTAGCCTAAGGGGTAAGATGGAAATATATTCACATGTACAACGATAATCATTTGTGAAATTGAAATGTAAACTACAATGAATTTATTTTTCTTTTCAGTTTTCGCTTTTGTTCAAGTTTTGAACCTTGTACAGATATATGCGCGAGTGTTCTCGACGGTAAATGCTCAAATTGGCCTGTACCTCGGAATACTGAATTGTCTTGCTCAGATAGGCGCCAGTGTGTATGTCGGTAAATAGACACTCCCAACAACGTCGATGCTGTGATTAGTTCTTAATTATAAGATATAATACCTGTACAACTATTCAGAATAAAAAACATGTTTATTTAACTATTTCGTTTAATTTAAGCCCGTTGGACAGAAGTTTAAACTCATACACGATTTTGTGGTACTAGAGCTTCATCTCAATCCATCACTTCCTTATTTAGAATGACCAGTCAATATAGGACCACGGAAAACTTCAGCAGTAGATAGCTACATGGTTATATAAGACGGGATCATACTGAAACGGTGTATATCTTCAATTGGTACCTAGTACCTACCTGGGTATACGCAGAAGTTTTACATTCCTGTGTACCTACTGGAAAGTATATCAGCGGAATGGCTGATGTCTGTCGCACTAAAGAGATCACAAGGAAAAATTATAGTTGATGAAGATTTACCACATCACACACGGATTACAAAGAAAAATGAGACATAGATATGAGTGATCTTGTTCCAAACTGAGCTAATTGGTACTCCGGGTGACTTCACAATTTAGATGGTTTCTTATACTAACCACTAGAGTGCGTGATCTACTGAAGGTAGAACTCCCTATATCCGTTTTCCTGTTCTAGGAAGGAATATTAAGAGTATTAAAGAGTTGTTATTCCAAGCAGAGCTAAAGGTGATAATGATAATTGATAGAGCTTGTTGAATTGCTCTGTTAATATGATGTGTACCTACCGCTTTTTATTTTTATTATTATTCTTTTTTTGTATGGTAGAAGACTCATGTAAGTTTATGTAATACTAATGGCATGGCCATTACACTCATAGAAGGCAAGCAGTGTAGATCTTATAAAACCTAAAAAATCTGAAAAATATCACTGTCATTCAGATCACGAATCTAATGATTTCCTGGTGAAATAAGATTATGATTTTGTTTATTCCTATTCTGAATCCCAGATTAACTATCTACGATTAATGCATACATCATATGTATGAGTTGTCCTTCCATAACACCTAAAGCATTCTGTGACCTGAATGTAAAGCTGCGCTCAAATACAGTTACTAAAACCTAAAAGTATGTCGACTCTCCAATTCCTTACAGAGCGTTGTCGAAAAAAATGTCCGTTTTAACAACAAACGATAAGATTATTGCAGTTACATATAATGTACTTACTTCTCTACCGCTCTGGTTTGTTTGAAGGATATCTGTCATCTTACAAGTACTGTTTCTAGTACATTGGTAAACGTTACTGAAACTCATTAATTTGGTTCAGCATAAGCCAGCAGTTTCGTAGTAGCGTTATTTTATATTTTTTTAAATTTATAAATCAAGTTTTGTTTCAAGAGGCAGAGAAGAGTGCATTCAAATACGGTAAGTCGCACTAATGGAAGACATATTTATAAATAAATGGTCCATGCGACTGATATGTAAGTCTATCTGGTAGTTTTGTAATGGAAATAAGGGACAACAAATAAGTACTATAGTTCATGATGCAATTATTGATTGTATGTAGGATTTGCGAAGTTAGATTTGTGTTATAAGTAGTTTAAAATTAAAAATGTTCATCTCAAAAGGGTAAGAATGTGTATATAGTGAAACTTAGTAGTAGTAGATACAAGTATGTGTACCTACAGTAATCTGCTACAAGCGCACATCCTTCGAATACTTTTTCTCTAAATTTGTTACAAATGCACCTTAATTATTAAAACAATATTTAAACAGTCAAAATTCCAACTCCAGTGCGATTCACTGACATCAGCTGCTCAGCCTACGTTTCTTAAAAATAAAAGGGGAGATCAAGTAAATGAATGTATTCCTGAAATCGTGAAATTAACTATCAATACCCTATTCCGGTCAATTTAAAAGCTTATGCAAGATTTTAGTTACAGGATGATAGAGAGATTAATTGACAAACTGATGATTGTTTGGTAAAATTGTTTTTTATAAAATACTTTGGGGAGAGGGGGCTGAACTTTAAAGCTATAGCTAAATGTGATCTGAAATAAATCATCAACTACCTGTGTATTGGTATACATAGGATGTCGCTAAGTAACTGAGACTAAAATTCGCACGGCCCACCAACACTACCTATCAGTGTTTCAAAGCAGTAGGGAAATAATTAGGTTTATTAGCTATCAATTGAGACCACACTGAGCTCATTTGATTGAAAACTCGCTGTTCCAGACCAATTTGAAAGAAACCATATGCGATGACCCATCCAGGTTTTTTAAAGATTTTTTTAAAGAAGGAAAAAGAAGCATAAAATTACAACATTTTCTATTAATCATCATCTTCATTAAGTACACGAATATCTTTTTCAAAATGAGCGACATTCATGGTTATACAGGCGTCCATTCGTTCTTGCCATTTATCAAACTTTTTGTGTATTCCACCGCCGGTAACAAGGAGAAAAACATCTGCACCGCGGTGATGACTTCTTGATTCGTGTTGAATTGACGACCGCGTAAGGCTGTCTTCAGTTGAGGAAACAACCAAAAGTCACTGGTGGCGAGGTCAGGACTATAAGGGAGGTGGGGATGAATTGTGATATTTTTAGAAGTCATCACCGCGGCACAGATGTTTTTCTCCTTGTTACCGGCGGCAGAATACGCAAAAACGTTTGATAAATGGCAAGAACGAATGGATGCCTGTATAGCCATGAATGGCACTTATTTTGAAAAATATATTCGTGTACATAATGAAGATGATGATTAGTAAAAAATTTTGTAATCTTATGCTTTTTTTCCTTCTTTAAAAAACCTAGAGGGGTCAACGCATATGGTTTCTTTCAAATTGGTTTGGAACAGCGAATTTTCAATCAAATGAGCTCGGCGTGGTCTCAATCAATAGCTAATGAACCAAGTTATTCCCCTACTGCGTTGAAACGCTGATAGGTAGCGTTGGTGGGCCGTACGAATTTTAGTTTCAGTTACTTAGCGACAGCCTATATGCCTATTGGTACATTCAGAATTTATTCCACAATAGCAGATTACAATTAACATATTTCAGCAGTACCTATACCTACTTTAATAATCGCTTATTATTTATATCTACATATTTACCTAATCGTCATCAACTTTGGTAAATAAATATGTTTCATTTCTCAAGGTACCAACTGCAACCAACAAGTAACGTGTGATTGCAGATATTTATCTTCAATATCTACAGTGTTGTTCGAATCAACAATGAGAACACTGCCTACTCTAATCTTAGCTTTTTCAATGCTGCTGCAGCATATGGTGGGACAAGTATCTGCCGCCCCTATATTCTACTACAATAATTATCTATATCAAACGCCTCTTGAAAGCTTAGGTACTACAATATTGCAGTATTACCTATGTAGCATAAGATATGCTTTTGAACTTGCGATTCACTCTCCTTTATAAATAGACACGTTCTTTATTTATTTTCCAGACGAACTTGCAAATGTACCAGCATACGCATGGATCTCTATGGTAAACGGTGTTGCGAATACCATGAATGCTCTTGTAAATGGCTGAGCCTTGATGGCTGTTTTCATTTCGCAATTGATTACCTACGAATTATACTAACTCGTATTTTTATTGTTTTATTTGTGGTTTGCAATGAAGAACGAATACAAAATGTTACTGCGTTAAACTATTCATATAACTTGTAAGAATAATTTGATATTCTTAATTTTAAAACTGTCTAAGTACAATTTTTAAAAAAATTGATTTTTTGTTGGGTTCTGGCTGGAACTAGCGATATCACAGAAACCTAATAAAATTTCCTTTCAGGTCGCAGGAAACGATTTTGAAGAATTAATTGTACCTAACTGCATTTAACTCGGAGAAAATACGGAATACCTAGTTACTGTTATTTAAAAAAAAAATTTTTTTACCCTCCATAACAACACTTTGTTGTTGGTACTTGGCCGCTTTCAGAATTAAGAGGACAATTCATAAAAACAAATGACGGTTATGAAATAATAAATTTTCTTATTTATTTACATCTTCCAATTTACAGAGGCATCGCTGGATTTTTTTCTCTTGGGGGGGGAGGGGTGTAGTATGTTGCATCAGAGTGTCTAACAGTCATTTTAAGTCATTTATTTTCAGTCATGGTCATTCAGAAATTTACGAATCAGCAAATTATACCTTGAAAAAGAAAACGAAGGACTTACTCGTAGAATTGGAAAATTCTGTTATTATAATCAAGGCTGCAATTTTTATGCGAATGCATATTTTTATCCATGGCGTATATAGGTTTCAAGCTCCGCGCTGCTACCGACATACGAGTAGAAGTAAGACATTTGAGCAATGCCCAATCATTTAGCACCATCTTTTGTAATCAGCTATTACAATAAGGATCCTTTTGGCGTTCATTTGATCCAAAGATGTAATCAGTTCAGTAGCTCAGGCAATCAATGCTTACACAGATATCAACTTTAAGCACCAAAAAATATGACTTGAGAATCCATCTACTGATTTTTTTAGAAATAGGTGAACTGTCCTCATTTCGTCAGTTACTGCCCTTTTGGTTATTTATGTAATTCCTTCTTAATCGACAGTAAAAGGGGCTTTCATAGGCGCCCGCAGAATTTTTTGATGAGGTAGCAAGAGAAAATGCCGACGATCATAATTTAACCCTGATTTTTGTATATGAATTGAGATTCGTGAAGAATTATTGCTACTTAGTCAATTTTTCGAGACGAATTCGAACCCGTTGTCAAATTTGAGCTAGAATCATTTTTGGACCCATTTCGACCACATTATTGAATTTATCTTGGGAACGGAGTGTCGCCGCAAAATTTGAATACCGAATTCGAACTCAGCGTAAAAGATTGAGTAGAAAACTGTCTTTAATTCAAAATTTTTGATTTTTGAAAATTTTTCCATACCTAATAACACATTTCATGTCTTTTTTGGGGTGAAAAATTTTTTGGAGAGTTTCGGCATCGGCGCTGGTGTTAATTACTCGATTTTTCGAGACGAATTCGAATCCGTTGTCAAATTTCAGCTAGACTTATTTTTTGATCCATTTTCGAGCCTATCTCGGGAACAGCGTTACCGCCAAATTTGCACACTGAATACGAACTTCGTGGGTCCAGTACACGAGATCACGGGGGTCGTGACTTCGTGGGTCCGGTACACTAGACTACGGGGGTTGTGACTTCGTGGGTCTGGTACACGAGATCACGAGGGTCGTGACTTTGTGGGTCCGGTACACAAGATCACGAGGGTCGTGACTTCGTTGGTCCGGGTGCGAATTACTCAATTTTTCGAGGCGAATTCGAATCCGTTGTCAAATTTGAGCCAGACTCATTTATGAACCCATTTCAACCACATTTTTGAATTTATCTCGGGTAAGAAGCGTCACCGTCAAATTTGAACACTAAATTCGAACTCAGTGTAAAAAATTGATTAAAAACTGTCTTTAGTTCAAAATTTTTGATTTTTCGAATTTTGAACATTTCTTCATACTTATACCTACCTATACATCATATTTTTTGGGGGTCGAAAAATTGTTCGGAGAGCTTTGGCGTTGGCGCTGGTGCTAAATTACTCAATTTTTTTCGAAACAAATTCGAATCACTGTTCAAGGCCGCCCGCAGATTTTTTGATGAGTCAGCAAACGAAAATGCTGACGACCATAATTTAACCCTGATTTTTGTATTTGAATTGAGATTAGTGAATAGTTACATGGGCATGAGTCACTAGCTGATAACTGAAAAAACGAACATGCGCAGTCCCTATATGTTGACGAATGTTAATAACAGTGGCGTAAATACGGGGGTGGGGATTTGGGGACAAACCCTCCCTCAGAACCCTTTAAAAGTAGGTAAGATTTTTTTCGGAAAATATTTGTGATCTCAAAATCGACTATTCGAATTCTTTTTTGCTTATCTGAATGATTCTTTTTACTTAACCAGTTTGTTTCTTTTTTTGAACTTGCTGAAAAAATATACCTACTTTTTATTCTATGATTTCAATCCCCCCTCCCCCCGAAGGAATGAGTAATTACGCTACTGGTTAATAACATATAATTGAACGATTTAATTACACGATTCACAGATATCCCTAATTATGCACAAAAAAATAAATGTGAAATGCTTATGAGCCCTCTGTGGGCACCCATGGGGGCTTTGAGCGTATGCAGTTAGTGGCTCAATCCACTTCATACTCATGAAACTTCAACGCCGGAGTCATAACACAGTTTATATGCGATCTGTAATGTGATATAAGTATATTCTAGCCTTCCTAATTGTTACAGGCATATAAAGGTGGAAAAGAACCATAAGAGTGCGCACCTATCATAAAAAATTTTCTATTGTTCAGTTATTTTTGTATGGAATTTGCTGAAATTTTAATATAATGCGAAAACAAACTATCGGTTTTACCTTAAAAAATAAAATAAAATTGTATACAATTAAATTGATATAATATAACGGTTTTCCTCGAAAAAGTCAAATGCGCGCTCTTGAGAACCCGGATTCCTAAAAGTGCGCAACACATATCCTAAAAGTGGGTATGCGTCAAGTTATTTTACAGAAAAGTCGTCAAATAGGTGAATCATACACATTTCTGGAATTACCTTTATTCAAAATAACGAACACTATAAATGAAATATTAGGACAAAAAGTGATGATCACTTTGACACCTTGGATACACGAATTCTTTGTGTCATTTTCAATCAGTCCAATGCATTCTTTATGAACATATGCGCCACAGTAACATAAATTTTCATTTTGCTTCCTCATGTTCAATGTTTTTCGTCATTTGAAAGCAAAACTTTTTGTAAAACACGTTGCGCACTCTTAGGACTTATTGTGGTCCGTGAAAAAAAAAATCCTGAAATCTTCAGGTAGTATTTCAGGATAGTTTGTTTAATGTAACGGATAGTACTTACTATTGTCTTTTGTTTGATTCCTGAACTATACAAATTCGTTCAAAAATCATCCAGGTAATTACCATATATTCGACTTCAAAATATTAGGTATACAATAATTAGAATGATGAAAACATCAGGAATCTACCGAGGAGTTTTTCCTGGGGCGGGGGGGGGGGGGTTGGAAGTCCCAACTGATTCAACTCAAAATTCCCAAGTATCAAACCAAAAAAATGAAGAAAGAAACTTTTGACTT
Source organism: Acanthococcus lagerstroemiae (assembly GCA_031841125.1). Taxonomy (NCBI): domain Eukaryota; kingdom Metazoa; phylum Arthropoda; class Insecta; order Hemiptera; family Eriococcidae; genus Acanthococcus; species Acanthococcus lagerstroemiae. The sequence goes on from CM063112.1 coordinate 40,123,577, forward strand.
GTTGAATTTTCCCAACTTTTCAACTCAAAATTCCGAAACATCAAAGTATCAAAGCAACAAAAGTAAAAAACAAAAACCAACTCTACCGAAATTTTCCAACCCCGCCTGTCTAAAATGGTAAATTTTCCCAACTGCTGAATAAAAGATTTCTACGGAGGGGGAACTCCCCCTCTCCCTATTGGTACGTCCCCGGAAAACATTGAAACTTGAATATTTTTTCATGGCTGTTTACAATACTTGGTAACTAATCAATGTAAACATAGATTCACAAGGTATACTTAGATTCCATCAACAGCTGCAAGAAGGCACAATAATTTACCAAAAAATCAGCCATGCGCACTCTTATGGTGCTTTCCCCTAGGTAGGTAGTTATTAGGAACCTATAGATGACCGTTAGGGTGTCCCTTATTTTACAAGTTTCCGCCAATTGATTAGGGTCGCACTGAAATTGGTTCCAATGGACCAAAAAACTCGCCATAAAAGATTTGAGCTCAATCTGAGGTCATCAACCCGTGCCGCTTTGACCTTGAAGTTATGTGTAATACGGAGATTTTACAAAAAACCGCGAATATCTCGAAACATATCAACTTCAGGATCAAAGTGCATATAACATAAAATGTTCCTTGTTAAATTTCCTATAAAAAGGATCTCATACAACTTTTCTCTAAAACGCATATTTACCGAGATAATCGCAATAATGTGTGAAAGTTTCAAGGAACGTGGATTTTGTTATTTCTTCTTTCATAATCAATCTTCCCTCGCTAAATCGTAGTTATCTAGAAAAATATTCAATTTAGGACCAAGATGCAAATTGCATAAAATGTTCCCCGTTAAGTTTTCTGTAAAAAAAAATTCTATACAACGTTTCTTTAGAAAACATATTTATCGACAGTAGTCAACATTGTGCATAAGATATAACATTGTTCTGTTAAGGAATAGTCACATGTTCTCAGAATTCATTGTCATTTCCTATGGGCAGATCGCTGTTTTCTATTGTTGATTATATATCATCTCAAATCCACCATACCAAGTCTTCAACAGAATCTTAGAATGCTCAAGACCCAATAAAAACAGTTTGTTAACCCTAGATTGCAATGTTTGGTTTTCGTCAATCATTGAATTTGAAATTAGTTATGGTGTGGTGGGACGTATAGCGATGCACGCATGCTAAAGTGGTCCCTAAGACACCGCATCCCCGGCCCTGGAAACTACTATTTTGAATATCGCATCAGTGGCCAGAGGGACACCTTGAGGCCGGCCCAAGCCTCCATTTCGCCGTGCCGCTTCCAGTGCTCGCGTCCTGCAAGGGCCACCATGGGGTTCCCTACTGACTGAGGTTCGCAATCCCCGAGCACTAGCCTGGAAATTTCAGGTCCCCCTCAGCCGGACGCGCTTCCTCTTCACTTACCCCTCACCTCCTTGTCTTGCTACGTGTACCAGAGCAGTGCACGATACCGATATCAGTACTCGTGTATTGTATTGTAGCAGAGCGACTATCATTACATACTTGGTAGTCGGTTTCACCGAAAGGATACCGAGTAATACTCGTTCAGGAATCGTTTTATGATTAGCGCTGTATTTTAGGTGGTGCAGTCGTGATGCCTTATCAGTGATACTTGTTATCGTCGATACCATATCACGAAAACGACTACCTGTCGCTACAAGTATCAGCCGATACTATTCGGTATCATTTTAAGCGATACAATACCGAATGCACATGAAGATATACTCGTATCGTGCGGCTGTATTTGTACGACCCCCCCCCCCAAATGAGGTAGGGGTTGGAATTAGCGGCACAAATTCTATTGTAATTTGTGCTAATTGTGCTCCGAAGTCCCAGAATTTATGCCACCTCCCGTGGGTCTACATCTTAATGAAAAGTTTGGGGGGCCAGAGAAATGTTGGCCCCCCAAATGAATATAGGGAGTTAGAATTAGCGGCACAAATTTTATCGTAATTTGTGCTAATTGTGCTCCGAGGTCTCAGAATTTGTGCCGCATTTTCTGAGCTCACAGTCAATGCTCAATTTGGGGGGGGGGCTGGAAAAATTATGATATTTTAGAAAAACGATCTTCAAAAAGAGAGATTAACTGGTTTCTGCTGTCACCGAATTCATTTTCAGGTTCTTTTCACGGTATCTCATATCCTACCCCAATTTTGGGAGGTACACCCATTCTATCCAAAGTTTTGTTGTCTTTGTTCATACTTTTTTAAAACTCTACACATAGCTACCTTTAGTGCCTCATTACAGATAGCAGTGGATACGACGTCCGTACAAATCCCTATCTTTATAACGACCGCATATAGAATGGACTTAACAGATGGCGGTGGATCCTGCGTCCGAAAGGTTGCCAAATTTACATCACCTAATACTAATCTCCCACAGACACTGATAAAGGAATTCCTCCTTATGAGCCAGGGAAATAGTTTCACGTCGGCTTCGCCATGCAGTAAGACCTCTTTCAGGCGAGGATGCGTGTATCGGGATACAAGTATTGCTGATTATTGTGTCGGCCAGCATTTCTGCCGTATTTCTCGAGTGCAAGGAGGACTGATTTGAATTCGTCTCGACAAGTTGAATAATTTCACCAAAATTTAGGGGCGTATCTGGATAATGGAGCGTCACCGTCGAATTTGTTCAAAGAATTTGTACTCAGCGTGAAAAATTTCGAAAAAATGAGTCGTTGACTCAATCTTTTTGATTTTCGAAATTTTGAATATTTCTCCATACTACAACATGTTTTTTGGGGGGACGAAAAATTTTTCGGCGAAAGAAAAAAAGGCAAAACTGACTTGAAATACAAAATCAAAAAAGTATCGGTTAGATCTACATTATCAGAAATAGGCGATAAAGCTATTATGCACTTTCGAAAAATAAAATAAAAATTAGAATATTTACAATTTTTTGTTGAGTTTACGAATTATATTGTGGAACATTTCTGCTTTATAAGACTTTTTGTAATTCCCTTGTATTTTTTAACCCTTTCGTGTGCAACGGGAAGTATGCTTCCCAGCACCCAGAACAATTTAGCTAGTTTCAAGGCAGTAGCATCATAACTCTATTTTCGATAAATTGTTCTAGGTGCTGGGAAGCATACTTCCCGTTGCGCACAAAAGGGTTAAAGAATTTTGGATTGAAAAAAAAAAGAAGAAATAAAAATCAAAAGAAACAGTATGTTGCAAACTCAACGTACACTTACATAAAAATTGGCTGGCCAAAGTTTTTGCACATCGGTGACATTATAAGGTAACGACGGCTTTTGTGCTTCATTAGGGAAGGAAGACAAGTACTCAAGGGCGCAATACCTCCATTACCCCTACTTATATTCTCCGCCCCATTGATAACGGTTATTTACAGGGAAAACAAATAGAAGTCTTGTCTTTTTTCAGTTCATGGAGAATTTTCATCATCTGTAATGAAAAACTGACCATCTAGAACAGGTCGTCATTTTGTTGAATTATTCGAATTTCTTCCAGATTTTTTTCCCTTAAAAAGTCTTATCACAACTGGTGATGACAATTTTCCTTTGACCCAAACTGACTAATTTTTCCAACTTTTTCCTGGGTATCTCGGGAATGGAGCGTCGCCGCCAAATTTGACCACCGTATTCGAACTCAGCGTTAAAAATAGAGCCAAAAACAGTCTTTGGTTCAAAATTTTTGGTTTTTCTAATTTTGAAAATTTTTCCATACTATACATCATGTCTTTTTTGAGGAAAAGAAATTTTCGAATAACTTCGGCGTCGACGCGGGTGCTAATTACTCAATTTTTCGTGGCGAATTCAAATCCGTCGTCAAAATTGAGCTAGAGTCATTTTTTGACCCAAACTGACCAATTTTTAAACTTTTTCCTGTGTATCCCGGGTTCGGAGCGTCGCCGCCAAATTCGACCACCGAATTAAAACTCAGCGTGGAGAATTGAGTCGAAAACAGTCGTTAATTTAAAATTTTTGTTAATTCCTAATTTTGAAAATTTTCCCATACTATTATACATCATGTCTTTTTTGGGGTAAAAAAAATTTCTGAGAGCTTCGGCGTCGGCGCGGGGGCTAATTACTCAATTTTTCGAAACAAATTCAAATCCGTCGTCAAAATTGAGCTGCAATCATTTTTTGACCCAAATTGTCCAATTTTGCCAACTTTTTCGAGCTTATCTCGAAATAGGAGTGTCGAAGCCCAAGTTGACCATCGAATTCGTACTCAGCGTGAAATATTGAGTTGAAAGCAGTCTTCAATTCAAAATTTTGATTTTTTTGAATTTTGAAAATGTCTCCATACTATACCTACCTACTTAATTCAGAAAATCAAATAACATCATAAATCTCTTCACATCAAAAAACAGTTTTCAAGTGTTATTACGAAATGAAGGAACTGGCACAAAATAGGGAGAAATGGAAAGCTGCATCAAACCGGCCGAGATTTTTCCCCCATTATCATTTTTAGTTTACTTCATTTTCGATTACAACTTCATCTCCTATTTTGTGAGTTTTGGTGTTTAATGCTTTGTATCATAATCCTCGTTGATTTGTCTGTGGATACCTTAATTATTTCCTTTGCAACTTGAATTTGTCCAAGTCCGACCTGTAAATTATAGGTAGTAGTAATCGTGCTTAAAGGTACTTGAATTTTGGTATGTTCGTATAATCGAATTTGAAATACGATTTTTTATTGTAAATATTTTTATCTGCAGTTTTCAGTGACCTTAATTGGCAGTACCAAAAATTTTTCGGGTTGTACCAACTAAAACAATTGTACATACTTAGGTTCAAAAGTTTATTTAATGAAAGAAAATTATTAAAAATTATTAACGAATACAAAAATAAAAACATTCGAAATTAAGTACTTAATAAAGTTTAAGGTTAAACAATTGAAGTCCGTGAGAACAATTTTTTTATCGCTAGTTTATTCCACTTTTTCTGGAGGGGGGCGGATTTTTGTCCTGGATTTTTTTTTTAAATTAGCGAGTCAAAGGACAAATTTTCTCGCATAAAAAAATTCCTTTTTTTATTGACAGAAAAGTGATAGCGTTTATATTATTTTAGTGGGTTTTTTTGTTTTTGTTTTTAACTCAAAGAGAAAAATAAACTATATTTTTTATATTCGACACAAAAGGGAGAGACGATTGTGCTACTACTTTGGATTATTTTATTTTACAATTTTATCCTCTGTTATATGAGTTTTGGTATTTAGTTCATTAATTTTATCATAATTCTCTTCTGATTTTTCTTTCGATTTTTCAGTTCTTTCTTTTTGGAACTGAATTTGTCTAAGTCCGTCCTGTAAGTTTTAGTAGTAGTTGTGCTCAAGGGTATCTGAATTTTTGCGTGTTCGTAATCGAATTTGGAATGAGAGCAGTGGTCTAGTACTGGGGCGAATAAATTTCAACTCCCTAAAGAAGGACCGGGACGTCTAATTAATATTCCAAATTAAATGGTACTAGGCTCTCAAAATTGGCTATTTTCGTAGTCAAAGTCAAATAAAATATTGGTAAGAAAATCGCATCTTCCATCTTCTAAACAAACAGATTTTTTCAAGTAAAAAATTGTTTTTATCATTAGTAATAAAGAAAGGATGTTTTTTTCTTCTTAATTTTTACTCAAAGAGAAACTAACTATTTTTATTCAAGAAAAGAAAGAAATAATTATCTTTTCTTTCCGTTAATATAAGGCTGTAGTTTTCTTTTTCTCGAAGACAAACTATTGCAACTTTTTCACTGAGGAACTTGAAAACTCAATTTTCCTAATTTTCCCTAGGAAAAGAAATGGGTTCATTTCTTAGAAGAGAAGAAAGAATTCCATTAAATTTGCGAAATCAAAGGGACGATAGGCACTCTCAAGGACAGAGAGGCAAGTTAAACTTTTTACAAGGAAATGAGTGAAATCCACTTCACTCTTCACTGGTGAAAGAGAAACGGTGATTTTCTTATTCTTGCTTAAGGACAGGAATGGGTTCTTCCTACGGAGGGGAGAAACCAGACTTTTTCTCTTTTTCTATCCTTATGAATGAACATGATTCTTCTATGCCAAGAAATGAAATAACTTTTTCAGCTTTGTTCCAATAAAAGGCAGAAAATTTTCTCTTTTAGGGAAAAAAAAATCATATTTTTCTGTTTTTTTCCCTTAATTGAAAAAAATTTAATTACAGAGAAATGAGGACAGAAAAGCAGAGATAGTTTTCTTCTTCTTTTCAATAAGTTACTTATTCTTTTAAAAATGGAAGAAGTTGGTTCACTTTTCTTGAAAAATGGAACGAAGTTCTTCTCATTTAATGAAAAGGAAGCCGTAGTTTACCACTACTTCCCTCAAAAACAATCACTCAAGGTTCTTCGCACCTAAGAAAATTTTCTTCATTTTCCTTGAGGAAAGCAACAAAAGATTCTGCATCATTTTTTAATTTCGATCATTCATCTCATTATAATCTGTGTACGAGTCCACAAATCCGAATGAGAAGCTTTAAAATTGACCTACACTGACTCAAGTAGTTTGAAAAAACTGAACAAACAATTGCAAACGCTATTAGGTTCTCTTTGGACCACTGTGATTTCAGAAAACGGTTCGATTTTTCTCGGCTCTGATGTTCGAAAAACTTAAGCTTAGATTTCTTACTCGTTAAGAGCTAAATTTTATAAGTAAAACAAATTATCCAATTTGAAGATCGAAAATTTTGTTTTCACTTTTCAGCAATACAGAATACCTTTAGTCCGGTACTTAGTTCAATTCATCTAAAAACTGGGTCAATTCCGGAAGACTGATTTTTCTCATTCCTCATGATGGATCAAGTTCTTCTCATTTTGGTTAGAAATGATTTTCTCTGAAATTTCGAAATTTTGTTTCAACACTTTTGTCAGTACCTACTCTTTGATTATAATGTCCAAAGTGACTATGATTTCCGATAAATTAAACTGAATTCGATGTCGGAAATTTTCAACCTACTCTTCTTTTTTTATTTTTTTGAGTATAAATTCAACCTAATTTATGAAAAATTATCATTTTGAACAAATGATCAATCAATCATGACAAAATTGAAGAAAAGAAATGATGATTCGTAAAAATTGAACTCAATTCGTTATTATTAATTATCAAATAGCTCTGACATACAAAACTGCCTATGTAAAATCCATAGAAAATCTCAGTCATATCCTGAAAAAATAATCAAAGCATAATGACAACAAATTTTGTAGGTCAAAACAAAATCTAGTTCAATAGGAAAATTGTCACTTTCTCTTCTATGTGGACAAATTATTCTTCTCGTGAAAAGGACACGCTTTTCTTTCTGCTTTAACAAAAAAAAAAATACAGATTTTTCTTTCTCAAAGATGAAAAAACAGTAGGTACGTTTTGTCTAGTAGATGTGAGGAATAGATGATTTTCTTACTTTTATTCGAAGACACCTTGCAGGATCCCGGAGAAAGAAATAAGCTTTTTTCATTAAGACGGGGAAAGGATAATTTAATTCAATTTCCTTAAAAACAGAAATGGGCTCTGTTCCTGGAAGATAGGAACGGTTTACATTCAAGAAATGGAAACGACAATGTTCTCTTTTCTCGTAGAAAGAAAATTCAATTTCCTCAAAGGAGAGAAATTCATTTCATTCATAAAAGAAAAGAGGCAACTTTCTTTTCTCTCCTCAAAGAGAGGAACGAAATTCTTCTCCCGAAGAAAAAAAAACTTTTTTTCTCGTGACTTAATGAAAGAACATGTTTCTGATTCTTCAAGACATGGATCATTTGTGTAGCCTCACTTCAATAATAATATTCGAGGGAAATCTGCGATGATTTCCAAAGGATTTCATGAGAAATCTTCGATCGAATTCCTTCGATTTTCGAAAATAACTAAATTTTTCACGCTGAGTTCTAATTCGGTGGTCAAATTCGAGGGCAACGAGCAGGTCCCGAGATACACAGGAAAATATTGGGAAAATTGGTCAGTTTGGGTAAAGAAAGGACTCCAGCTCGATTTTGACGACGGATTTGAAATCGCCTCGAAAAACTGAGTATTAGTCCCTGCGCCGACGTCGAAGCTCCCCGAAAATTTTTTTGCCCTAAAAAAGACATGATGTATGGTACGAAGAAATTTTCAAAATTCGAATAAACCATAAATTTTGAACTAAAGACTGTTTTCGGCTCAATTATTAACGCTGAAATCGACTTCGGTGGTCAAATTTCGCGGAGACGTTCCGTTCCAGAGATACACAAGAGAAAATTGGAAAAATTGGTCAGTTACGGTCAAAAAATAACTCCAGGTCAATTTTGATGACAGATTTGAATTCGCCTCGAGAAATTAAGTAATCAGTACCCGCGCCGACGCCGAAGCTCTCCGAATATTCTTTTGCCCTAAAAATAACATGATGTAAGTTTCGAGAAATTTTCAAAATTCGAAAAAACCAAAAATTTTGAATTCAGGGACTGTTTTTGACTCGATTTTTCATGCTGAGTTCGAACTCGGTGGTCAAAGGCGGCGACGCTCCGTACCCGGGATACACAGGAAAAAGTTTTGAAAAATTGTCAGTTTCGGTCAAAACATCACTCCAGATCAATTTTGATGACTGATTTTAATTCGCTTCGAAAAATTGAGTAATTAGCCCCCGCGCTGACGCCGAAGCGATCAGAAATTTTTTTTACCCCAAAAAAGACATGTTGTATATAGTATGGAAAAATTTTCAAAATTAGGAATTAACAAAAATTTTGAATTAATGACTGTTTTTGACTCGAAAATAGCTAATTTTGAGAGCCTAGTACCATTTCATTTGGAATATTAATGAGACGTCCGGTTCTTCTTTAGGGAGTTGAAATTTATTCGCCCCAGTACTAGACCACTGCTCTCATTCCAAATTCGATTACAAACACGCAAAAATTCAGATACCCTTGAGCACAACTACTACTGAAACTTACAGGACGGACTTAGACAAATTCAGTTCCAAAAAGAAAGAACTGAAAAATCGAAAGAAAAATCAGAAGAGAATTATGATAAAATGAACTAAATACCAAAACTCACATAACAAAGGATAAAATTGTAAAATAAAATAATCCACAATCATCTCTCCCTTTTGTGTCGAATATAAAAAATATAGTTTATTTTTCTCTTTGAGTTCAAAAAAAAAAACCACTAAAATAATATAAACGCTATCACTTTTCTGTCAATAAAAAAAGGAATTTTTTTATGCGAGAAAATTTGTCATTTGACTCGCTAATTTAAAAAAAAAATCCAGGACAAAAATCCCCCCCCCCCTCCAGAAAAAGTGGAATAAACTAGCGATAAAAAAAATTGTTCTCACGGACTTCAATTGTTTAACCTTAAACTTTATTAAGTACTTAATTTCGAATGTTTTTATTTTTGTATTCGTTAATAATTTTTAATAATTTTCTTTCATTAAATAAACTTTTGAACCTAAGTATGTACAGTTGTTTTAGTTGGTATAACCCGAAAAATTTTTGGTACTGCTAATTAAGGTCACTGAAAAGTGCAGATAAAAATATTTACAATAAGAAATCGTATTTCAAATTCGATTATACGAACATACCAAAATTCAAGTACCTTTAAGCACGACTACTACTACCTATAATTTACAGGTCGGACTTGGACAAATTCAAGTTGCAAAGGAAATAATTAAGGTATCCACAGACAAATCAACGAGGATTATGATACAAAGCATTAAACACCAAAACTCACAAAATAGGAGGTGAAGTTGTAATCGAAAATGAAGTAAACTAAAAATGATAATGGGGGGGGGGAATCTCGGCCGGTTTGATGCAGCTTTCCATTTCTCCCTATTTTGTGCCAGTTCCTTCATTTCGTAATAACACTTGAAAACTGTTTTTTGATGTGAAGAGATTTATGATGTTATTTGATTTTCTGAATTAAGTAGATAAGTATAGTATGGAGAAATTTTCAAAATTCAAAAAAATCAAAATTTTGAATTGAAGACTGCTTTCAATTCAATATTTCACGCTGAGTACGAATTCGATGGTTAATTTGGGCTTCGACACTCCTATTTCGAGATAAGCTCGAAAAAGTTGGCAAAATTGGACAATTTGGGTCAAAAAATGATTGCAGCTCAATTTTGACGACGGATTTGAATTTGTTTCGAAAAATTGAGTAATTAGCCCCCACGCCGACGCCGAAGCTCTCAGAAATTTTTTTACCCCAAAAAAGACATGATGTATAGTATGGAAAAATTTTCAAAATTAGAAAAACCAAAAATTTTGAACCAAAGACTGTTCTCGGCTCAATTTTTAACGCTGAGTTCGAATACGGTGGTCAAATTTGGCGGCGACGCTCCGTTCCCGAGATACCCAGAAAAAAGTTGGAAAAATTAGTCAGTTTGGGTCAAAGGAAAATTGTCATCACCAGTTGTGATAAGACTTTTGGAGAAAAAAAAATCTTAGAAATTCGAATAATTCAACAAAATGACGACCTATTCTATAGATGGTGAGTTTTTCATTCAAGATGGTGAAAACTCTCCATGAACTGAAAAAAGACAAGACTTCTATTTGTTTTCCCTGTAAATAATCGTTATCAATGGAGAATATAAGTAGGGAGTAGGGGTAATGGTGGTATGGCGCCCTGAGTAGTTGCCTTCCTTCCCTAATGAAGCACAAAAGCCGTCGTTGCCTTATAATGTCACCGATGTGCAAAAACTTTGGCCAGCCAATTTTTATGTAAGTGTACGTTGAGTTTGCAACATACTGTTTCTTTTGATTTTTTTTTTTCTTCTTCAATCCAAAATTTTTTAACCCTTTTGTGCGCAACGGGAAGTATGCTTCCCAGCACCTAGAACAATTTATCGAAAATAGAGTTATGATGCTACTGCCTTGAAACTAGCTAGATTGTTCTAGGTGCTGGGAAGCATACTTCCCGTTGCGCACGAAAGGGTTAAAAAATACAAGGGAATTACAAAAAGTCTTATAAATCAGAAATGTTCCACAATATAATTTGTAAACTCAACAAAAAATTGTAAATATTCTAATTTTTATTTTATTTTTCGAAAGTGCATAATAGCTTTATCGCCTGTTTCTGATAATGTAGATCTAACCGATACTTTTTGATTTTGTATTTCAAGTCAGTTTTGCCTTTTTTTCTTTCGCCGAAAAATTTTTCGTTCCCCCAAAAAACATGTTGTACTATGGAGAAATATTCAAAATTTCGAAAATCAAAAAGATTGAGTCAACGACTCATTTTTTCGAAATTTTTCACGCTGAGTACAAATTCTTTGAACAAATTCGACGGTGACGCTCCATTATCCAGATACGCCCCTAAATCTTGGTGAAATTATTCAACTTATCGAGACGAATTCATATCAGTCCTCCTTGCACTCGAGAAATACGGCAGAAATGCTGGCCGACACAATAATCAGCAATACTTGTATCCCGATACACGCATCCTCGTCTGAAAGAGATCTTACAGGCATACAGGCGACGCCGACGTGAAACTATTTCCCTGGCTCATAAGGAGGAATTCCTTTATCAGTGTCTGTGGGAGATCAGTATTAGGTGATGTAAATTTGGCAACCTTTCGGACGCAGGATCCACCGCCATCTGTAAAGTCCATTCTATATGCGGTCGTTATAAAGATAGGGATTTGTACGGACGTCGTATCCACTGCTATCTGTAATGAGGCACTAAAGGTAGCTATGTGTAGAGTTTAAAAAAAGTATGAACAAAGACAACAAAACTTTGGATAGAATGGGTGTACCTCCCAAAATTGGGGTAGGATATGAGATACCGTGAAAAGAACCTGAAAAATGAATTCGGTGACAGCAGAAACCAGTTAATCTCTCCTTTTGAAGATCGTTTTTCTAAAATATCATAATTTTTCCAGCCCCCCCCCCAAATTGAGCATTGGACTGTGAGCCCAGAAAATGCGGCACAAATTCTGAGACCTCGGAGCACAATTAGCACAAATTACGATAAAGTTTGTGTCGCTAATTCTAACCCACTATCTTCATTTGTGGGGGGGGGGCAACATTTCTCTGCCCCCAAACTTTTCATTAAGATGTAGACCCACGGGAGGCGGCACAAATTCTGGGACTTCGGAGCACAATTAGCACAAATAAAATACAAATTTGTGCCGCTAATTCCAACCTCCTATCTTCATTTGGGGGGGGGGGCCAACATTTCCCTGGCACCCCCAAACTTTTTATTAAAATGTAGACCCACGGGAGGCGGCACAAATTCTGGGACTTCAGAGCACAATTAGCACAAATTACAATAGAATTTGTGCCGCTAATTCCAACCCCTACCTCATTTTTTTGGGGGGGGGGCGTAGAAATACAGCCGTATTGTGCACTGCTCTGACGTGTACATGTTTTTCTTCTGTTAAAAGCTTGTAATTGCAAGAGATAGGACTGGTGGTCGGACCCTAGTGATAAAAAATTCGCGGAAGAGCCTAAAATTGAAACGTTAACTAGGCATCCATGAGCCATAACTAATTCCAATGTTTTTATTGAGTCTTGAGCATTCTAACATTCCGTTGAAGACTTCGTATATGGTGGCCTTGAGATAATATACAATAAACAATAGGAAACAGCGATCTGCCCATAGGAAATGACAGAATTCTGAGAACATGTGACTTTTCCTTAACAGCACAATGTTACATCTTATGCGCAATGTTGACTATTGTTGATATACATACATACTCGTAATCCGAAGTCTACTCTATAGTAGGTACCCAACAAACTGTCATGGTCATAACCAGGTGAGGGGAGGGTAAACTGTGGCGCTTGCCCCAGTAGACAGAGACTGAAGTTATATTGGAGTACGTGTTACCCGACATTAATAGATATTTCAGCTGTAAAATAATTTTAAAAACCTATGTTTTTCAAAAACTCCACGCATTTTTGCGATTATCTCGATAAATATGTTTTCTAAAGAAACGTTGTATAGAATTTTTTTTACAGAAAACTTAACGGGGAACATTTCATATTATTTGTATCTTGGTCCTAAATTGAATATTTTTCTAGAGAATTACGATTTAGCGAGTGAAGATTGATTATGAAAGAAGAAATAAAAGCTACATTCCTTGAAACTTTCACACATTATTGCGATTATCTCAGTAAATAAGCGTTCTAGAGAAAAGTTGTATGAGATATTTTTTGTAGGAAATTTAACAAGGAATATTTTATGTTATATTATGCACTTTGATCCTGAAGTTGACATGTTTCGAGATATTCGCGGTTTTTTGTAAAATCTCAGTATTATACATAACTTCAAGGTCAAAGCAGCACGGGTTGATGACCTCAGATTGAGCTCAAATCTTTTAAGGCGAGTTTCTTGATTCATTGGAACAAATTTCAGTGCGACCCTAATCAATTGGCGAAAACTTGTAAAATAAGAGACACCCCCTAATGACCATGCAATGCAACGGAAGCTTGAAAGCTACAGCTAACTATTTATTGATTAATTTAACTCTGAGAGCTTCGTGAATGCTCCATATTGTTTCGATCTGAAACATTACCAAGTATGCATAACGGAAAAGCGATCGTTGAAATCCTCATTTGCTGCATCTGAGTGATTTCCCAGACTGTGTAAGAAGAAAATCTTGCTGCAAAATTATTGTCCTGTGTCCAGCTCAACTATTGGCTTCGGCCCCTAACTTTGAATGCTCGTTTGTGAGGGGTCGAGAATGATTCACAATACCAACGTCAGTCAAACAGGTCGCAAAATTTTGTGGTGAGAAAACACGACCTCCCCGCGAAATTGAACCACGTTTAGTCATTTCCTTATCACTACAAAATTAACGACTGCGGTAATACTTTTATTTATAATACTTTGTGGTTCATTAACAATTAGCAAAATGTTCAACAAGATTATAACGCTTTCAGCTAAAGAAGAACAACCATGAAAATATGTATAAGTAGATACTATTATCATTTTTAGAAGTGGTACAGTCAGTGAGAAGTTTGTTTTCCTTTGAACCCGGCTCTATCACCGATGCGTTTATCCGAAATTTCGTGTTTCAAACTTGCGAACAACTCACTGTACCACTCAATGACGTTACGGATGACCTTCAGTAACCCAGTATCTGCGGGATTAGTCGTTGTAACATTTCCTTCGAATGTCGTCTTTAACGTTTTCAAAACACTGGGACACTGTTTTAAATCAATTTAGTCTTGAACTATATTTCTGCACATAATCGAAAAGTGTGAAAAAACCATGAAATTGACCCAAATATGCAGTGGCCTTCTGTTAGGACTGCTGTGGGTCAATATGACGGAATCGAGACCTGCGGGTATACAGACCAGTAAGTGCAACGAAATTTCTATTTAACGATTTCCTAGATTGACCTAATCTTGAGAAAAACAATCAGCATCGATTTTCTTACAGAGGAAATTGGATTTACAAATTTGACATTATCTTATTATTTTACTTACGTGTTCACCTTTGGGGCGTAGAGAATACCGAGGGTAGTTGTATGTACATTATTTATTACCTTCTTCTTTTTTTTTCTATTTGTTTTATTTCAGAAATTGGGGTGGGTGGGAGAAATGCTGAGGACGCGGACATATCAGGTAAAGGAGGTGTTTCCATCGGTGCTGATGTTTCTGGCACCGGAGAAGGTTTTGCTGAAGATAATATCTCTGGCAACGGAAAAATTGATGCCAGTTTAGGTGCTTCCGGCAGTGGAGATGCATCAGAGAGTGCATCTGATTCTGATCACGGTGGTCTTGGCATCATTCAAGGAACCGAAGGTCTACTGGGAAACGCCGGAATAGGAGCTGGAATCGGAGATGATGGGCTCGGCATAGGTGATGCGAGCAGTGCTGGAGATACTAGTGATTTGGGTGGAAATGTAGGCCTAGGTATTTCTGGTAGCGGCAGCACCTCTGATAGTGGCGGTATTTCTGGAGGTGCTGGTGTTTTAGGCGGCACTGGTGTTATAGGTGATAGTGGTGTTTCTGCTGGTGCTGGAGTTTCTGGAGGTGGTGATATTTCTGGTGGTATAGGTGGTTCAGTAGGGGGTGGGAGTTCAGGTGGTGGAGGTCTCTCTGGTGGCAGTGGTATTTCTGTTGGAACTGGAGTTTCTGGAGGTGGTGAGGTTTTAGGCAATGCAGGTGGTTCTACAGGTGGTGAAATTTCTGGTAGTGGAGGTTCTTCTGCTGGTGGAGGCATTTCTGTTGGTGCTGGACTTTCTGGAGGTGGAGATGGTTCTGGTAGTGTGGGTGGTTCAGTAGGTGGTGAAAGTTCTGTTGGTGGAGGTCTTTCTAGCAGTAGTGGTATTTCTGTTGGAACTGGAGTTTCAGGTAAGGGTGGGGTTTCAGGTAATGTAGGTGGTTCCACAGGTGGTGAAATTTCTGGTAGTGGAGGTTCTTCTGCTGGTGGAGGCATTTCTGTTGGTGCCGGACTTTCTGGAGGTGGGGGTGGTTCTGGTAGTGTAGGTGGTTCAGTAGGGGGTGGGAGTTCAGGTGGTGGAGGTCTCTCTGGTGGCAGTGGTATTTCTGTTGGAACTGGAGTTTCTGGAGGTGGTGGGGTTTCAGGCAATGCAGGTGGTTCTACAGGTGGTGAAATTTCTGGTAGTGGAGGTTCTTCTGCTGGTGGAGGCATTTCTGTTGGTGCCGGACTTTCTGGAGGTGGGGGTGGTTCTGGTGGTGTAGGTGGTTCAGTAGGAGGTGAAAGTTCTGTTGGTGGAGGTCTCTCTGGTAGTAGTGGTATTTCTGTTGGAGCTGGAGTTTCAGGAAAGGGTGGGGTTTCAGGCAATGCAGGTGGTTCTACAGGTGGTGAAATTTCTGGTAGTGGAGGTTCTTCTGCTGGTGGAGGCATTTCTGTTGGTGCCGGACTTTCTGGAGGTGGGGGTGGTTCTGGTGGTGTAGGTGGTTCAGTAGAAGGTGGAAGTTCTGTTGGTGGAGGTTCTTCTGGTAGTAGTGGTATTTTTGTTGGTGCTGGACTTTCTGGTGGTGGTGGGGGTGGTAGTTCTGGTGGTGGAGGCAGTTCTGTTGGTGCTGGAGTTTCTGGAGGTGGTGGTATTTTAGGCAGTGGTGCTGGTTCCGGGAGTGGCAGTGGTTCAGGTAGTGGATCTGGTTCAGGAAGTGGCAGTGGTAGTGGATCTGGTTCTGGAGGCGGTAATGGATCTGGTAGTGGGTCTGGCTCAGGCAGCGGTTCGGGTTCAGGTGCTGGATCTGGTTCTGGAAGTGGTAGCGGTTCTGGGTCTGGGGGCGGTAGTGGATCTGGTAGTGGTTCGGGTTCAGGTGCTGGATCTGGTTCGGGAAGTGGTAGCGGTTCTGGGTCTGGTGGCGGCAGTGGATCTGGTAGTGGTTCTGGTTCAGGTGCTGGATCTGGTTCCGGAAGTGGTAGTGGTTCCGGGTCTGGCAGCGGTTCTGGTTCAGGCGCTGGATCTGGTTCTGGGTCTGGTGGCGGCAGTGGATCTGGTAGTGGTTCTGGCTCGGGTAGTGGTTCTGGTTCAGGTGCAGGATCTGGTTCCGGAAGTGGTAGTGGTTCCGGGTCTGGCGGCGGTTCTGGTTCAGGCGCTGGATCTGGTTCAGGAAGTGGTGGCGGTTCTGGGTCTGGTGGCGGCAGTGGATCTGGTAGTGGTTCTGGCTCGGGTAGTGGTTCTGGGGTTGGCAGCGGTTCTGGTTCAGGTGCAGGATCTGGTTCAGGAAGTGGTAGCGGTTCTGGGTTTGGAGGCGGCAGTGGAAGTGGTAGTGGTTCTGGAGCTGGCAGTGGTTCTGGCTCAGGTGCTGGATCTGGTTCAGGAAGTGGTAGCGGTTCTGGGTCTGGAGGCGGCAGTGGTTCTGGTTCGGGGAGTGGTAGTGGATCTGGATGTGGTAGTGGAAGTGGTTCAGGCAGTGGTAGTGGTTCGGGCAGTGGGAGTGGTTCAGGTAGTGGAAGTGGTTCGGGTAGTGGGAGTGGCTCAGGCAGTGGAAGTGGTTCGGGCAGTGGAAGTGGCTCAGGTAGTGGAAGTGGTTCAGGTAGTGGAAGTGGCTCGGGTAGCGGTAGTGGCAGTGGATCTGGTTCTGGAAGCGGCAACACCTGTCCAGGTGGTGGTGGAACTACAGTTGGAACCAGTGAGTTCTGTCAATGTTTTTTTTAAATTTTTAAACTTAAATTATTATTATTACTTACTGTTTAAATATTTTTCAACGTTGGCTCACAATCATTGTACAAATAATATTTTTGCCAATTTGGCAGTACAACTACATAATATATGGGCCGTTCTCTAAAAAGTCGAAATTCTGGACTTCAAATGTGAATCGTTTCCTTCTTTTTTTCTCTCCTAATTCAATTTAATCCCCCCCCCCCAATGTATCTTATATTTGATTGGTCTCTAGTCGAATGGTTTACATGCCTTTTTCGCAATCCTTGCGTCTCGGGTTCGAGTCGCACCAGCGCTCGAAAGCTAGTGATATTCGATTACTCCCACAAACATCCTGGCGAACAGAACGACTACAGTATTAAACGAGGACACTCTGTAACTCTACTAAGGCATTACTCTCGCAGGGTGTTTTACTACCAGTATCAGAAAGATTCGGTATTTTCGTGTGCACATCCTTGACAGCTAAACTCAACGTAGTGAAAAACACATGGCCGGTAAGCGAACTGCATCCGCACACTCTTTGGTGCAGAGAAGGTAAAACTCTAACGCAAGAAACCGTGAGGAAAAAAGTCGCGCGTAACAAACCGTGATCGCGTACATCCAGCAACGGTCACGGCGCCTGAAGAAGAAGAAGAATAAGAAGATCTTATAATTACTTACTCCCAAATCCAATACTCAATTTTGCCCACATTTCGACGTTACAACACATAAATACATAAGATTCCTCAAGGAGAATGAAATTATGCCGGTCAAAATATTGATTTAGTGTGTAATGTTAAATGTTGCTATACTAGCGAAGAAAGCATTTATTTTATTACAACATTTTGATGACTCAGAATCAGAAATTGCTGCCAGGAGGATGAGTACTTAGTTAAAAAACCATATTACCAAAACCGGCTACAAAGCACACGGTTACCACTTTTGAAAAGGTCTCAGGGACAACATCTTTTTACGGCGTCTACTCGTTAAAGGGCCTTTTGTGTAACGAGGATGTATTAACGACATTAATTCACAATGTCTTCAACATTTGAAGATATTCTTGACTACAGAATGAGTCAACTGACAGGATCCCACCTTCACCGCACCTCGAAGAAAAAAAAAAGAAGGCAAACACTCGTATTCTGATGCCTGTGGCTTGTCACCAGTCATGGTATCATAATTCTTAAACTCACAGTTGATATCAGACACACGTTTTGGAATTAATATTGTACGATTCTGGGAGATCAAATCTAGTCCACTTTTTGGAGAATGACCCATAAAAATTAATTATAGTTCAGCATGATTACCTTATTTTGGCAAAAAGGCTAGATCAAACAACCGCGTATCAAGAAGTACGCCTAAGTTATGCTTGTAGGGAAGAAATAACCTGTTCAAACTACGGTTTTTTTTGTTCTTGTTTTAATTGTATTATTAAAATACAAAGAAAGCGAGAAACCTGAAAGAAAGAAACATTAGGAAAACTCCGCAAAATCAGTGCCTTATTTTTTACTTATTTCTAAACTTCCAATGTACTTTTTGAGTAATTCAGCGAAAATATTGTTCTCAATATAATTTTTTCTTCTTTTCTTCCTTCAGTCCTCTCATCCTCAAGTGTTTATCAAAAAATTAAAGTAATTTTAGGCTTATAAATTATACTTACAGCTAAAATTAATATTAAAAAAGAAATTATGTCCACTTTCTAGCAACTACACCAATGTCACCAGGCACAAGTCCAATGACCACTACTACCGAAGCTCAAGGTGGAAGTACCACTGGGGTACCATCTACAACTACAGTTCTTTCAACTACTAGTGGAACTAGCTCTAGCGGATTTTCAACCACAAACTCACCATTCACTACTGTAACTGCTCCATTTACAACCGGTGCGGCTAGTTTATCAACAACAACTGGATCGGGTCAATTTACGACAGAAATGAGTTCATCTACAACAGAAACAAGTTTTCCTACAACTGGAGCATTCACAACGGAGACAAGTTTCCCTACAACTGGAGCATTTACAACGGAGATAAGTTTCCCTACAACTAGAGCATTTACAACGGAGACAAGTTTCCCTTCAACTGGAGCATTTACAACAGAGACAAGTTTTCCTACAACTGGAGCACTTACAACGGAGATGAGTTTTCCTACTACTGGAGCATTTACAATGGAGACAAGTTTCCCTTCAACTGGAGCATTTACAACAGAGACAAGTTTCCCTTCAACTGGAGCATTTACAACAGAGACAAGTTTCCCTTCAACTGGAGCATTTACAACAGAGACAACTTTCCCTTCAACTGGAGCATTTACAACAGAGATGAGTTTTCCTACTACTGGAGCATTTACAACGGAGACAAGTTTCCCTACAACTGGAGCATTTACAACGGAGACAAGTTTTCCTACAACTGGAGCATTTACAACGGAGACAAGTTTCCCTTCAACTGGAGCATTTACAACAGAGACAAGTTTTCCTACAACTGGAGCATTTACAACAGAGACAAGTTTTCCTACAACTAGAGCATTTACAACGGAGACAAGTTTTCCTACAACTGGAGCATTTACAACGGAGACAAGTTTCCCTACAACTGGAGCATTTACAACGGCGATAAGTTTCCCTACAACTGGAACATTTACAACGGAGACAAGTTTTCCTACAACTGGAGGTCAGTCTACAACTGAATCGAGTTTTCCGACGACTGGAATATTCACACCTACAATCCAACCAGGCCCATCAACAACTGAAATTGGCATATCTACAACTATGGCAGGAGGAATGTCCACCACTGAAATCAGTCCACTAACTACTCAATCAATGAATGGACCCTCAACCACAATTGGAGTATCAACCACAGCAGTGGCAACAAGTACTGCTGAATCAACACCAATCAGTATGACCACAACTTCTAAACCAATAACTACATCTCCGCCTTTAACTACGACTTACAAACCTACAACTATGCATCCGCCGTTAACCACGACATCTAAACCCACAACTATGAATCCGCCTTTAACCACATCTAAAACAACAACTATGCATCCGCCTTTAACCACGACATCTAAACCAACAACTGAGCATCCACCTTCAATTACAACCAGCAAACCCACTACTAAACCAGTGCCTCCAGGATATGTATTCTGCTCCCCAAAAATTCCATTTGCAGGTACAGTACCAATTATCAAACTTTCCTTATTAATTATTTTGGTACCCTTATAAGGCAATTTTGATCTAGTTCTGTATTCTCATCTTGCTAAAACCTTGAATTTGTTCAAAAATACAGAAATAAGTGGTGGCTGCTGCTTCAAAGGACGTTTTGTTCCATTCACTCATGCTGGTAAGTATAAGCTTACTTTCAAAATGGATCTAGAACAGGTTGGACGGGCTTAGAAATGTTTGTATTTGAGAACGAATTGAATCAAATGAAAAATCAGTCTGTTGCCCAGTTATGAAGGTGGGTTTGTCAAAATTTCTAGTTCTATTCGCGAATCCAAGACAAGAGTTGCTTCTAGCGGGAATTCAGATGAACTAGACGTAGTTTAGTATTTTGTATGATTGTAGTTGTGAAACAGTCGATATACTTTGGCTATTTGCAGCGCCCTCTGGAAGTCTTAGATTTTATGAAAAGGTTAAGGTACAGAGAAAACTCTGGAATCTGAAGCTCTTACTTAGTACCAGCAGATCAGCCGCTGATTAGTTTTCAAATAGTGTTTCAGACAGGTTACCCCAAAGGGTGGAGTCCAGGGTCTCACAGGTGGTGTTGCATGGGTCAAATTTGACATTCGTGCAACGCCATACACCCTAACAAGAGTTTTTAAACAATGAACCTTGATTGTTTGCATTGTATGTCGAATAAGATGTAATCTTTAGAAAGTAATAGCATGGATATCTAATTTCTATTTTATTTATCTAGATTACAAAGCATCGTGCAGTGGAAATGTTGGGAAATGTGAGTATCCTTCGCATAAATACATACAATAAGTATGAGCAACTGTTGAAATGACCTTGTTTTAAGAAAAGTCGATGAGCTATATTTACTTTGATACTCAGCAAACATGTTCATTATGCTTGTAAACAGGCAACTTATATACTAAGGGGATGTAAATATTTTTTCCAGGAGGCACACATGAGCCTCAAGCCGATACACAGGCAACTTATACTAACGACATCAGAATGTACTCATTATGAACATCTGTACAATGTGCCTTAAGTTGAAGAATATTCAACTTCTACCAACAAAATGTGAATAGTTTTGCCTATCTTAATAGTTGTGAAGTCAACTGAGACGGATAAAATGTATTGTATGGTAAATGCCAACGATTATTTTGATGAGCAGGAAGTTTATTTCAGAATGAAAATTCACCTAATGTTTATAACTTTATTGTAAAGTCTACCTATTGCCAAAAAATTCAAATCTAAAAGAAACTGAAATTGCTGTGAACACTTCACAAATACGAATGAATATTTCACAAGGACCAGACAGAACCTGATGGACAACTGGTACACTTGCATGCTTTTGTACAGCTAATATGCTTCAAGAACTACCATTTTCAATTTTATAAAATTTATAATAAATTCTTTCTAATAGAACATGTACTTGACAGGAATTACATGAATGTTTAATCACATGACCCATGACTCAAATCTCTTTCAATGGTAACATCATTTTTCTATTAACATTGCAGTGAATGGTACTGTTGCAAGCTCAGGATCCGCGAGTTTTGCAGGTTCTTCTTCCGGTGGATTAGGGGCTGGTATTGGTGGTCTTATACCGTTCGGGTCTTCGAGTATCGGAGCATCTGGAGCAAGCTCGGGTTCTGTCACTGCCGGAGTTAATAGTACTGGAACCATTTCGAGGGGCTCTTTCATTCCCCGAATTCCCAGTATCCCCGGTTTCGGAACTTCTAGTGGAAGCTCGGGTTCTAGTGTTGGAACGTCTAGTGCAAGCTTGGGTTCTAGTGTTGGAACTTCTAGTGGAAGCTCGGGTTCTAGTGTTGGAACGTCTAGTGCAAGCTTGGGTTCTAGCGTTGGAACTTCTAGTGCAAGCTTGGGTTCTACCGTTGGAGCTTCTAGTGCAAGCTCGGGTTCACTGACTTCCAGCATTTCGACTAATTCAAAGTTGGGTTCTTCGACTTCCGGAATTGCAGCTCCTGTCTCTGGATCCGTAAATTCCAGTGTATCTAGTTCTGGTTCTGTAAGCGCAAGCGGTCAGGCGCCGTGGGAAGGCTTTCTATCTAAATTCGCAGGCGCACCTATTGGTTAACCGTGTATGATTATCATCAATGAAACTAAGGGTGAGTTAACATATTTCCATGTATAATAACTGTGTATACCTAAATAATATCGTATATCGATAATGAAATATAATTCGATAATTTTTCAGGAATATAAAATATGAAAAAGTGTGTTACAACTAGTCAATCTAACCGATGCGAAGATGTAAGAGCCTGTGCAGAATATTTTATATTTATATACTAGTACATTAGGCTGCATTTTACCGTATTCTGTAAATTCGTATCTAGAAGAGTACCTACATAAAAGAGGTAACATATTGTAAAATCTCACCATCCTTTATTTCGTGAGCTTAGCCCGGAGAGGAAGAAGCCTACGAAGATGTCATCGAAGGCCAGAAGAATGAAAATGACAGAATTATGATCCATAAATAGACATGAGTTGTCAGCATGTATTTTATAAATTATTTTTTATATTATCTAAATACTGGACTTCGTTTTTTATACTATATCAGGCTCGTTACAACCTTATTGTGGTGAATTTAGCCAAGAGTAGTTCTGTAATTCATACCTATAACTACGGAAGGATGGAAGTAAATTAATACTAGTTCCTACATAGTATTAAAACTCGGTGAAAAGATACCTCCAATTTTGTTAAATAACTACTCGGTTTTCAGAAAATATAAAAGTCAACTTTGAGTCGTCATCTGTCCTGCGCTGTTATTATTTCTAACGCTGTGAAAGTAAATCAAGGCAGGGCCGCACAGGGGGGTCTCTCATTGGCCAAAAAAAGAACAGCAAAAAACAATGGGTCGAGACGGAGAGGAGGATGGATCTGTGACTGAGCCCCCACCCACCAAGAAAAAAAGTGTATCTTCATTGTAAAACCCTCCTCCCACTTAAAATTCTGGGTACGGCCCTGAATCGAGAAATAATTGAAGTAAGAACTCACTGATATTGACTTTGAAAGAGTACACCAAAGCAATGCTACTGATGGTTATTTAACTCTGCAACACTTACTAACTAAGGTTAGTTTGATGAGATTCGACAAAATAAAAATGAAACATGTGTCAAGAATTGATACAAACTCAATATTGTGATGGGGTTTAAATTTTTCTCTAAACATTGAATCATTTCCACTATAATAGGGTATGACACGAATCCTTGCGTTTTTTTTATTGCGAAGTCGGATCGAAGTGGAATAAACGGGAGTCGAGTCTTCAAGGGCTAAAGTCTAGTTTCTTTTCGGGTGGAAACGTTTTTTCTCCCCCAAAAAGGGGCTGGAACGTTCTACCAACTTCCGAATCTTATAGAAAACATATTGAACACTGTATCGAAATAGGAGTTCTTTGGGTTGCTGATTCCAAAAATGCGATCACATGTTTGATCCGACCATGAGTTGGGCCCCAAACTTGTATTTCTCTCCTACTGGAGAGACGAATCAATTGTGCCGCGAATTGAACAAGGTATCGGGAATAGGGTTTCTTGGGTCTCTGACTTCGAAAACCTAATCAGGTTTCGATCCAACCTTAATTTCGGTTCAAAAATCCAAAGATTTGACACCTTTATTCAAAGAAACCAAATTGGCTTTATCGAAAAAATTGAACAATGCATCGTAATAGGAGCTTTTTGAGCGCCTGATTTCAAAAACTTGATCAGATTTTCGATTCAACCAAGATTTCGGTCACAAAATCCAAATTAGATTCCTTCAAATAAGTGAAATTGGCTTCGTCAGAAAAATGGGACAAGGTATCGGAATTAGGGGTTTTTTCAGTCACTCATTTTGAAAATCCAATGAAAGTTCCGATGTGACTTCGATTGGGCCCCAAAATACAAATTTAACACCTTAAAATGGGCTAATTAATGTTGAAAAAAAAACTATAAGGGATCGGGGTGAGTTTTTCTGGGTCGATATTGTATCAGATTTTTGATCTGACCCAGAATTGCACCCCATAATTTAAATTTAACATTTTCAAATGAGCCAACTTGAAGTTGCCGGAAAAGTTAAACAGGGTACAAGAGAAAGCTCAAAAATGCAAATCAGATTTTTAATCCGTTCTCGATATGATAAACTCCAAACTTTACTTTTGAAAGCGGGCAAAATCAACTTGATTTTTAAAAATTGAAACCATCGAAACAGGAATCTTTTGGGTCATTGATTTTGAATTATTAGCATGAAACTTTTGATCGGACCTCGATCTGAGCTTCAAAATTCAAATTTGCCCTGTGATAAGTAGGAAAACCAACGCGACTCCGAGAAACTGAACAAACTCAAAATTAGGCGTCTCTCACCGATTTCAGATTTTTGATCTGACCCGGATTAAGGCTGCTAAATCTAAATTCACTCTTGAATCGGACAAAATTGACTTGATTTCAGGAATTTAAGCTAACCATTAATGTAAGATGGTTTTGATGGCTGATTTCTATTCTTCCATCATATTTTATATTTGTTCGCATTCCGACGTCCAGAATCTAAAATTCACAACTGAAATAAGGTACCGGAGGGTAATTACGCTATGCTAAGCGGGAATTGATATATCAAGCAGTCTAACGACTTCACAGTGAATTCAAAATAGCACATCTCACAGAGGAACTCAAGTAGGACAATACAATAGCCTTTGAACGAAGGATAGACCTCATGATGGGCACTCAGGGCCAAAATAAAAAAGGTCCATGGTGTCGTATTTTCCCGACCATAGGTCGCTAATAACGCCATACCGTTGATGGGTACTAACGCCATGTTCTAATGCAAGTGTTATAGTGGTTCGGACATTGATTCTCGGATTTCGAAATACATAACTCAGTATTGTGTAACATCTGTGATCAAAGGAAGTTAAATTTAGGAATGTATCGTCCTCAGTCTCCTTTTCTTTCTTGCTACAGGTAACAAAAAAATGCCTCTTTTGAAAGTTTTGTTTTTTTTTTTCCTCGGAGAAGATAGAAATTAAAAAAGTCCTTAATTTATAAAAGCACCTTTTTGAAAAACAATGAAAATTGATTAGAATTTTACAAAGAAAGATATGTTTGGTAACATAACTTTATAAATGAAAGCTTTTTCACATGTACATTTTTTGGAGATATATCTCATAATTCATAATACTCATCTACAAAATGTTTCTTTTTTTATTGAAAAAAGAATTGCTGTTTAGTATTTGAAAACTTTGTAACATATCAAATAAGTATTAAACATAAGGTAAGTGAGAAAACTTTTTGACAAAAAATTGAACACATAAAGTTAAATGTGATTGTGAGTTGAGCGTACTAATACTCAGTAACAGTAAGACTAGGAATGAGACAAACATTTTTGATGCAGGAGCCATCTAATAATACAAAAGCACGGGAAACTTGATTCAATATATGCAAATGAAAATTAGTACAGTAAGAGCTTTGAAAACTTGAAATCCTTCCTCATTCTAAATGGCGTTATTAGCCGATTTCTTTAGTGGCGTATTTACCCTCCATCACTGAAATAAGTTTTGTCACTTTTAGCCATAATATACATTTACTACCGTGCCATCTTTATTCTAAACGCAATCGACAATGTCTATACATACTCGTAATCTGTTAGTTCATGGAAAAACCTTTCCAATGATATAAAATACTTTGTACTTATGTTTTCGGACGAATGTGATTTTATTTTTTTTACTTCATCTTTCTGGCAGTGGAAAATAACAATACCGTCATTACCGAACACTGATATTCACATTTTATTTTTCACACCAGTTAACGATGACTTTTCGAGCTTGAAATTCAAGGCACTTCTTATCACAGGTATCATCTAGAAGATACGAGCACTACCTAGCGGTCAAGTCATGTACTAGTATCCTTTCTGGCTTCCTGGCGTAATTAGCCGACTGGCGTAATTACCCTCCGGTGCCTTACCCAAAATTACAGAAGCGCAAACTAACTATCAAAATGAAAAGAAACTAGTTCCTTTCTTTGAGGAAAGAGAAGAAAAATCCCTCTATTTTTCCTGGGTGACAGTAACCTCCTTCCTTTCTTCAAGAAGAGGGAAGAAAGTAGTCCTTTAATTTTGCTGAATGAGACGAACTTAATTCCATTCTT
Source organism: Acanthococcus lagerstroemiae (assembly GCA_031841125.1). Taxonomy (NCBI): domain Eukaryota; kingdom Metazoa; phylum Arthropoda; class Insecta; order Hemiptera; family Eriococcidae; genus Acanthococcus; species Acanthococcus lagerstroemiae. The sequence goes on from CM063112.1 coordinate 40,149,868, forward strand.
CGAGAAATAAAAACTTGTTAATTTCCTCAAATAAGGGGAGGGAAATTATCCCTTTCCTTTTCTGAATGAGAAGGACCTTTTTCCGGTCCTTGTGAATGATAATACCGTTGCTGTTCTAAAACTCAGAGGGAAAACTGTCTTTTCCTTAAATCAATAAGAAGAACCTATTCTTATTATTTTATTCAATGTTTTTTTAATCTTTTTTGAAAAAGGAGAGAAAATTGGAAAATGAGAAGCTTACTCCTTTCTTTGATGAAGGGGGTTAAATCCCTTCCTTTTATTCGATGAAAAGAACCTGCAGAAAGAAATTTCTTCTCTTTAAGAAAAGATAAGAAAAATATTCCTTCCTTTTCCTGAGTGAAAAAACACTCGTTTCTTCTTTAAAAGAAAGGGGAACATGTTCTTTCCCACGATGAAGAAGAAAAGGAAATCCCCCTTCTATTTTCAGAATGATGAGAACTTCACTTTTTCCTTTAAGGGAGGAAATTCCATTTTTCTTCTTCATAGAAAGGAGAAGAAAATGATCCCTTTCTTTGTTCAAATTTCTGACCCCGTATAGTCCCCGCCTCCAGTATAACCTCATTTTTGACTGTATCTCGGCCACGGAGGGTCAGCGCCTGATTTGGTCGACGAATTCGAACTCAGCGCGAAAAACTGAGTAGGAATTTGTTGTTATCTTATCCATTTGGAATTTCTAAAATTATGAAAATTTCTCAATACATATACATATAACATCAGGCATTTTTTTGGGCGAAAAAATTTTCCGGAGAGCTTCGGGGCCCGGTTCTGGCGAAATAGAATCGAAATGCCGAGACGATTTCAGAACCGTCGTCAAAATTGATTTACAGGCAATTTCTGAGCCAGTATAGCCCCCGCCCCCAGTATCTCCACATTTTTGACTGAATCTCGGCAACAGAGGGTCAGCACCTGAATTGGTCGACGAATTCGAACTCAGCGCGAAAAATTGAGTAATAATTTGTTGTTATCCCATCTATTAAGAATTTCGAAAATTTTGAAAATTGTTCCATACCATATGTATACGTCAGGCATTCTTTTGGGCGAGAAAATGTTCCAAGAGCTTCGTGGCCCGGATCCGGAGAAATAGAATCGAAATGCCGAGACGATTTCAGAACCGTCATCAAAATTGATTCACAGGCTACTTCTGACCCAGTATAGCCCCCGCCCCAGTATAACCACATTTTTGACTGTATCTCGCTAACGGAGGGTCAGCGCCTGCTTTGGTCGACGAATTCGAACTCAGCGCGAATAATTGAGTAGGAATTTGTTGTTATCTCATCTATTTGGAATTTCGAAAATTTTGAAAATTTCTCCATACTTACATCAGGCATTTTTTTGGGCGAGAAAATTTTCCGAGAATTCCGGGGCCCGGATCCGGCGAAATGGGATCGAATTGCCGAGACGAATTCAGAACCGTAGTCAAAATTGATTCGCAGGCTATTTCTGACCCAGTATAGCCCCAGCCCCCAGTGTAACCGCATATTTGACTGTATCTCGGCAACGGAGGGTCAGCGTCTGATTTGGTCGTTGAATTCGAACTCAGCGCGAAAAACTGAGTAGGTGTTTGTGGTTATCTCATCTTTTTCGAGTTACGAAAGTTTTGAAAATGTCTCCATACATCAGGCTTTTTTTGGGCGGATAAATTTTCCGAGAGCTTTGGGGCCCGGACCCGGCGACATAGATTCGAAATGCCGAGCCGAATTCAGAACAGTCGTCAAAATTGTTTCACAGGCTTTTCTGACCCAGTATATCCCTCGCCCGTATCATAACAACATTTTTTACTGTATCTCGGTCAGCGCGTCGTTTGGTCGGAGAATTCGAACTCAGCGCGAAAAATTGAGTAGAAATTTCTTATCTCATCTATTTGGAATTTCGAAAATTTTGAAAATTACATCAGGCATTTTTTTGGGCGAAAAATGATCCGAGTGTTTCGCGGCCCGGATCCGACGAAATACAATCGAAATGCCGAGACAATTCAGAACCGTCGTCAAAATTGATTTGCAGGCTATTTCTGACCCAGTATAGCCCCAGCCCCCAGTGTAACCGCATATTTGACTGTATCTCGGTAACGGAGGGTCAGCACCTGATGTGGTCGTTGAATTCGAACGTAGCGCGAAAAATTGAGTAGGTGTTTGTGGTTATCTCATCTTTTTGGATTTTCGAAAGTTTTGAAAATTTCTCCATACTAACATCAGGCATTCTTTTGGGCGGAAAAATTTTCCGAGAGCATCGGGGACCGGACCCGGCGAAATAGATTCGAAATGTCGAGACGAATTCAAAACCCTGGTCAAAATTGATTCATGGGCTACTTCTGACCCAGTATAGCCCTCGCCCCCAGTATAAACACATTTTTGACTGTATCTCGGCAAAGGAGGGTCAGCGCCTGATTTAGTCGACGAATTCGAACTCCACCCGAATCATTTAGTAGGAGTTTGTGGTTATCTCATCTTTTTGGAATTTTGAAAATTTTGAAAATTTCTCCATACATCAGGCTTTTTTTGGGCGGATAAATTTTCCGAATGCTTTGGGGCCCGGACCCGGCAACATAGATTCGAAATGCCGAGCCGAATTCAGAACAGTTGTCAAAATTGTTTCACAGGCTCTTTCTGACCCAGTATAGACCCCGCCCCCTGTGTAACCACATTTTTGACTGTATCTCGGTAACGGAGGACCAGCGCCTGATTTGGTCGACGAATTCGAACTCAGCGCAAAAAATTGAGTTGAAAACAGTCTCTAATTCAAAATTTTTAATTTTTTCGGATTTTGAAAATTTATCAAAATTACATCATGTCTTTTTTCGGGCAAAAATATTTTCGGAGAGATTCGGCGTCGGCGCTGGTGCTAGTTACTCAGTTTTTCGAGACGAATTTGAATCTGTCGTCAAAATTGAGCTGCAGTCATTTTTTCTCCCACATTGACCAATACTTCCAACTATTGCGAGTGTATCCCGAGAACGGAGCGTCCCTGCCGAATTTGAACACCCAATTCAAATTTAGCGGGAAAAACTGGTTCAATAACAGTCTTTATTTCAAGATTTTTGGTTTTTTCGAATTTTGAAAATTTCTCCATACTTATACATCATGTCCTTTTTGGGGCCACAAAATTTTTGGTGAGCTTCGGCGTTGGCGCGTGTACTAATTACTCAATTTTTCGAGACGAATTCAAATCCGTTGTCAAAATTGAGCTACACTCATTTTTTCACCCAAATTGACCAATTTTTCCAACGTTTTTGAGGGTATCTTGAGAACGGAGCGTCGCCGCGAAATTTGAACGCCGAATTCGAACTGATCGTAAACAATGGAGTCGAAGGTCTCGGATAATTTTTTCGCCCAAAATAATGCCTGATGTATAGTATGGAGAAATTTTAAGAATTTTCGAATTTCTAAAATACTGAGATAGCCACCTTATCCTACTAAATGTTTCGCGCCGAGTTCGAATTCGTCGACCAAATCAGGCGCTGACCCTCCGTCGCCGGGATACAGTGAAAAATGTGGTTATACTGGGGGCCGGTCTATACTGGGTCAGAAATAGTCTGTGAATCAATTTTGACGACGGTTCTAAATTCGTCTCGTGCTTTCGATTCTATTTCTCCGGGTCCGGGCCCCGAAGCTCTCGGAAAATTTTTTCGCCCAAAAAAATGCCTGATGTATAATTATGGAGAAATTTTCAAAATTTTCGAAATTCAAAAATATTGAGATAACCACCAATTCCTACTAAATGTTTCGCGCTGAGTTCGAATTCTTCGACCAAATGACGCGCTGACCCTCTGTTGCCGAGATACAGTAAAAAATGTTGTTATGATAGGGGCGAGGGATATACTGGGTCAGAAATTGCCTGTGAATCAATTTTGACGAGGGTTTTGAATTCGTCTCGGCCTTTCGAACCTATTTCGCCGGGTCGGGTCTCCGAAGTTCTCGGAAAATTTTTTCGCCCAAAAAAATGCCTGATGTGTGGTAGGAGAAATTTTCCAAATTTTCGAAATTCAAAAAAACAGAGATAACCATCAATTCCTACTCAATTTTTCGCGCTGAGTTCGATTTTCTCGACCAAATCAGGCGCTGACCCACCGTTGACGAGATACAGTCAACAAGTGGTTATACTGGGGGCTGGGTCTATACTGGGTCAGAAAGAGCCTGTGAATCAGTTTTGACAACGGTTCTGAATTCGTCTCGGTATTTCGATTCTATTTCGCCGGATCCGGGCTCCGAAACACTCAGAAAATTTTTCGCCCAAAAAAATGCCTGATGTACGTACGGAGAAATTTTCAAAATTATCGAAATTCCAAATAGATGAGATAACAAGAAATTCCTACTCAATTTTTCGCGCTAAGTTCGAATTCGTCGACCAAATCAGACGCTGACCCTCCGCTGCCGAGATACAGTCAAAAATGTGGTTAAACTGGTGGCCGGGGCTATACGGGGTCAGAAATAGCCTGTGAATCAATTTTGACGACGGTTCTGAATTCGTCTCGGCATTTCGAATCTATTTCACCGGGTACGGGCCCGAAGCTCTCGGAAAATATTTTCGCCCAAAAAAATGCCGAATATATATTTATGGTATGGAACCCCAATCTTCATTTGGGGGGCCAACATGTCTGTGGCTCCCCAAACTTTTCATTAAGATGTAGACCCACGGGAGGCGGCACAAATACTGGGACTTCGGAGCACAATTAGCAAAAATAAAATACAAATTTGTGCTACTATTTTTTAGACCTCACGTTTACTCGGGGGGGGGGGCTAACATTTTACCGGCCCCCTATCTTATTGTGAGCTGTAGGTTCAAAGAAGGGGAACAAAATGTAGGACCCTTGAGCACAATCAGCACAATGTGTCACTATTTTCGAGACCCCACCTTTGTTTGGGGGGGGGGGTTGGTCGTGGCCCATATCCACACTGTTTTTACTTTCATCACGGGTTTCTTCGTTATCATTGTTGCCAAATCCGATGCGCAAAAACAGAAGTGTTGTTGCCTGAAACTATCGCACTTTCGCCTCATGAGTTTAAAAAAAGTATGAACAAAGACCACAAAACTTTGGATAGAATGGGTGTACCTCCAAAAATTGGGGTAGGATATGAGATACCGTGAAAAGAACCTGAAAAATGAATTCGGTGACGGCAGAAACCAGTTAATCTCTCCCTTTGAAGCTCGTTTTTTAAAAATATCATAATTTTTCCAGCCCCCCCCCCCCAAATTGAGCACTGGACTGTGAGCCCAGAAAATGCGGCACAAATTCTGAGACCTCGGAGCAGACTTAGCACAAATTGCAATAAAATTTGTGCCGCTAATTCCAACCCTCTATCTTCATTTGGGGGGGGGGCAACATTTCTCTGCCCCTCAACTTTTCATCAAGATGTAGACCCATGGGAGGCGGCACAAATTCTGGGACTTCGGAGCACAATTAGCACAAATAAAATACAAATTTGTGCCGCTAATTCCAATCCCCTATCTTCATTTGGGGGGCCAACATTTCCCTGCCCCCCCCAAACTTTTTATTAAAATGTAGACCCACGGGAGGCGGCACAAATTCTGGGACTTCGGAGCACAATTAGCACAAATTACAATTGAATTATTGCCACTAATTCCAACCCCCTACCTCATTTGGGGGGGGGGGCGTAGAAATACAGCCGAGCTGAATATCGTTGGAAAAACTATACCTCGTCGGTCCGATTTTTCCCGATTTCATGACGGATATGAACTCTAGGAACGAACTACAAAAAATCGGATCGTTTTAGTACCTTTAGCGTGAATGATGAGAGACTTATCGGCCTGTAGGTCTTGGCCATACAGGAGTCTCTGCCTGGTTTAGGCAAAAACACCACTCTCACACCCCTTCACGATTTTGGAATGTGCCCTAGGGCTAATGATGTTCTGAGGACCTTATGAACGGACCCATTATGGTCTCGAGTCCTGTCTGTAGGCAAACTGGATAGATTCCATCTGGTCCCGGTGCTTTGTTCGGCGAGAATGTGTTTACCGCCCAACATACCCTATCTGGTGTAACCACTTCCTTCGCCGTTTTCCAGTCCGTTCCGCTTTGCACACAGTTGGCTCCTGGGAGCGGCTGTTTGTTTTCCATGATTTTTGCTCCCAGGTTGATTGTTGGAACTGAAGCTCTTCGTGTACGTTGATGAATTAAATGGAAAATGACTAGTACGGCATATTTGGCTATCAGGCGTCATTTTGTAGGTAATTATTAGGGGGGGGGGTCTTCTGATTATTATCCTAAAAATCCCAATCCATGGCCCATTTGCCAGATTTTCTATTTCTTGAAATTGACTTCCAAAATCTTCAAAATGATTACTAATAGGTTAATAGGTACAACAAACTTTTTACCCAAAAATTGTTCCATACCAGGTGTTCTGATTAATCTTTGAAATAAATAACATATAGAACCTTTTCAAAGCTGAAACCAAATATGAAGCCAGGATATCAGATGGATACTCAAGGTATCTGAGTTTATGTTTAACGTCAGTTTAATAGTCAGTTGAAATTCGTGGCACTAGGGGAAGGGTTCGAGAGTTAGAATAAGGTAAAATGTAATACGGATATCAAATTGCTAGTTTTCTGCTTCTGAATTCAGGATATCCGAAGGAGAGGGGTGTTCTGGTCTCAAGGAGCCTTCCCCGGCTGTTTCGTGCTTCCCATCGCCAACACTTGCTCGATTTGTGTTAATCAGACGTATTTTTAGTTTGGTTGTTCATAAATACCCTCTCCTCATAAATCATTGGTAAAGCACTTCTCTGTCACCACGAATGTGTAGAAAATCAGTGAACTACTACCCCACCCCCTTCAAATTGAATGGGAGTCTATATGCTCCACATAAGTCTCATCCTAAATTGAAAATAATGTGGCGTTAAAAGGAGGGGATCAAAATTCTAGATGATGTAAAAAGACAGAATGAGAATACCACGCTGTAGGTTGGTATCAACAAAATCTAAATTTAGTGACCCCGAAACACTAATATTTGATATCTGCATGGTATATTTTCGTAATTTCAATCCTCCGATCTAAGTTTATTCCTAGTGCCATGATTCTAAACTTGGAGTTTGGCATTTGTATGGTATTTTTGAACGGTTTCGATCACAGATAGACAAAACTGTGAACAACGAAATAATTTAAGATCGCAGATTGCAAATCATTAAAAACATTGAAAACCTTCAAATCAAAATCACGAAAATCTCAAATCACAAAAATAACCGCCAACTTTTGATTTCTTTATTCTTCTTAAACTCTGAATCGCATTTTTTGCGATTTTTTTAATCGTTGATCGCGGTTAGTAGATCATTTTTAGAAATCGGCAAAACATCCCGGATCTTCAAATTGCAACTCCTAAAACACGATTGATACAAAAATCAATTCAGTTATCGACATTCAAAATCTGTCACTTTTTCAGCATCTTAGTGTGGTTGAATTTGATACAGCCTTCGACACAAATGTCGAGCTATGTTGATATCAACTTTCAGATAGAACTTATTTATGTCGATGTTGATGCCAGAATTGATCTGAAAGTTGATTCCAACTTTGTAGCTTGCCTTTTGCTCCGAATTCTATAAGAAATTCGACTACAGTGTTGCATGAAAAAAGGTGACGGATTTCATGCGTGGGGTGAGATAGAGCGATCTGAACGATCTTCCTGATTGATGAAAAAGTGACTGACCACAATTTAGTTAATCAGTTATAAACGGGTTCAATGAAAGTTTTAAAGAAGTCATTAAAAATGCGATTAAAAAGTGATTAGAAACTTTCTCAAATGATCATTTTCACGTCACATGACTGGATAGTTTTAGATTTTCAACATACATATTGTCGAAAAGTCACATTACATATATAAATTGGGGAACTGGATGAAGTAAGTTCTGTCCTTTTGCCGCCGATTTTGCTCATCCTAGGATTTGATGCTCAGACCCTCTTCATCTTCATAGTTAGCCTATTACAAATTCAGAGTGTAACTGTCTTCAAAAATCAATTCCATGAACTACGAACCGCGTGAATGAAGAGAGCAGCCCAAAAATATTTTCCTCTCCATCAAATAACTGGACAATTTCAAGGTTTCCCCTTCATATGCGTAGCACCATTTATAGAAAACCTGGCATGGGACAATTTTTTGAAATGTTTTTCGGTATCTGTAAAATTCTTGACATTTTCTAAAAAGGAGAGAAAAGAGATAGCGTTCAACCTCTTCTCACATCACCCATCCCTCATCATTTCAATTAAGAGACCCCCCCCCTTTAACAATTCGTATTATCCGAAACAGTTTTTCTGTTCGTTTAATGCGCTCATCAGGGGTGGCAAGTTTTGATTTTCCCGTGTGTAGCATGATGCAAAACAATTTTTTTTTCAAAAATTGATCAAGAAACTCCTACCTTCTCCCTTCTGAAAATTTTTTTTCAACGTTTTAAGTATCAACCCTCTACAGAAAGGCTTACTTGAACACAGAAAAAATAAAAATCAGTCACATTTTTGATTTTACGAATTGCAATAGTGATGACTGATCATAAATTTAATAAAGTAGTAATTTTCTTGAGGTAAAATTTTTTTCCTATTTTTTTTGTTGTAAAGAATGGTGCAAAATTAAAATTTTCTTGAGAATTTTCCCGAGTGTAGCAAAAATGTTCCCGTGTATAGCATTTGCACGTCTGCTACACCCAACTTGCCGCACTCCTGTACTAATTTTCATCAATTCAGTTAAAAGTATCCTTTTCTTTTCAAATTCGAACAACAAAATTGTAGTAGCTTTTGATCACGTTCGGTATAAAACTTTTTTGTTTCATACTGGCCAAATTTGCACAATTTTAACCAGATTTCCAGATTTACTAAGTTGATTTTGTTTGGATTTGGGCGGACTTGGTCAGGTTTGGTCACTCTCAGTCATATTTGGTTCAGTTTGTTTTTAGTTCTTTTTGGTAATTTCGATTGAATTGAGTCAACATTGGCTAATTTGATCAACTTTGATCACCGTCGAATTAGGTTTGGTCACTTTTGCGAGTTACTGCTAACTTTTCAATTTTTTATTCAGATTTCATCAATTTAAATCGTATTCAATTATTCTGTATGTAGGGTGTGCCAATTCATAATTTCTTCCTTCTGTGGTCCACAGCGCTTTCGGCTGTTATGCCATCTTTAGTGGAGTACCCTAACACTTTTCTCTTTGTTGTCCTGTATCTATAGTGGTGTGTAGTACCGTTTGGTAAACCTGTTTGGTGTGTTCCTGTTGGTTGTCTATGGTTGTGAGGTCTGTCCAATCAGAGAGTCTTGAATGTTATTAATTAGAACAGGTTCTCGCTTTGGAAGTTATAGTTATTGTGTTTATTAGGTTGTTTTGTTTTGTTTTTGCCTCTATCATCTCACGTTGTTCTTTTAATTTTCTTTTTCTTGTGTTGTTTTCTATGCGTAAAATTTTGTATTTTTCTGTCAACTTGTGGTTGTTGTGTCCCTGGTCGTCGCAGTGTTTTCCAAAAAGCGATTCGTCATCCTTTAGCTTCTGTGATTTTTCATGTTCTTTTATTCTAGTTGTGAATTTTTTACCTGTTTCTCCTATGTAGGTCACAGAGGTGGCAAGTTTTCAATTTCTAGTGTGGTGCTCGGGCCTTTGGGGCCCACTAATTCTATTTTTCTATTGATAAGAACTTCAGCAGGATGTGTGTTAGTAGTAGTGCGTTAACAGCGGTTCGTAGTTTGCTCTTGACGAGTCCGAATTATAGAGATTGTGCGGTAGTATGCATGGTGAGGGCGGTAATTTCAATTCAAATTCACCAATGTTTTTTTCCCTTTTATCTGTTTTTAAATTTAAGTTTAAAATTAAAATTGTATTTTAACAACGAATTTAATTTTTTTTTTTTAATAAAACAAAAATGTTGTGCCTTGTGCTCGTATGGTGCTCGAGCACGAGAGCACCTGAGAACTTGCCACCGATGGCGCTCATTATTTTTCGAGAATTTCTATGGAAAAATTGTAGAACATTTTTCCTTTCCTTATTCTAATTATGATTTTATTTCATCTGTTTTTATTTTAGTTAGGTATCGATTGGAAATGTTTATGGAAATCTACAAGAACTGTCATCGCTATCGGCCTACTCATCATGTTTTCTTTCTTGCTGCTGCTGGCCTTACATTATTATATACTGATTTATCGTTTAAGTCAACTCTGTTATAACCAATCTTTGTTTTAAAGAAGTCGAGATTTTAATTTTCGCAGTCGGTTTGTCATTACATTACTTATTCAGTTTAAAGTTCATGAATGATTAACATGCTTCATTATTTCTTATAATCCTCAATCAGTATTTTATTTATCCTGTGTTTTGATGCTTTTATTGTTTTGATCAAACACGTTCACGGGAGTAAAGTATACTGTAAATAAAAAATTATAAAATAAAGTATTGAACTTGTTATAATACACACTATATCTTACCTTTCAAATTTTACTTCTGTCACATTTGATACCTTTTGATGTTCCATTTTAAATGACGTAATTCCAGACTTGATGAACTGGGTCCGGATTAACAAGAAGAAATTCAGAATACCATGTTTTTATTAATCATATCTTAAATTTACAAACGTCTTGTTACTAAAACTGAAAGGTAATTGAAGTAAACATAGGGCACAAAACTCTACCCGATTTTGAGAAGTGTACTGGTTTCCATTACTGAAATAACAGCTGTATTCAACTTGAAAAGGAGGAAACAGCAGATCTCTTATATATTATATTTATTAGTAATGATACAGGTAATGTTAAAAGTCATCCAAAAATACTGAACGGGTAGGTGCATCCGCATATGTTGGAGCCGGCTGTTGTCTATTAGTTCGGGCAGCAGGTTGACCATTGGGTCCGACTTTTGCCTCAAACGGACCATAACCGGCTGCTACTATATTGCCACTGTTTTTATTGCCTGCAAAAAAAGATACATAATGACCAAAACAGTGTAAGTGTATTAGTATGAAAATATTATCTCTACTAGCGTAATAACGTCCCATAAGATTTGGCATATTTTTGAGAGAATGCTCCCTAGGTTGATGTTCTTAGAATTCTATCTAACAACCGTCGACAGATTCCGCAAAAATGAAGTAAAATAAATTCCTTTCGATTATCTAGTCAATCAGGCGTGGACTTGATTTGATCTGGTTTTTGTGCTCTACACAAGCTTTTTAAATTTTCAGAAAGGATATAGGATTTTATTATACCACCGCAGTACACATTCAAAACATGCCCTGTTTTTTTTTTGAGTGAGTGAGTGAGTGAGTGAATGAGCCCTTTGGTTGGGTCGGGGAGGGATTCATATGCATGTTTTCATGCATCACGCTGTATGTATCAGAGAAGTAACAACATAGGTACTCCATCATGAGCTAATCATTGGTACCAAATGGGATGCCACATTTCCCCCATTTCTTGAATTAAATCACAAACTAGATTATAATTTTATGGTCAACTTTCATCAGAGTACCGTAGTAAAGTTACTCGAATCCTGCGACTCCAAGATAGGCTGCAAGTCAGCAACATGGTTTCAAAATCAATAATAGCGGCCTCGACACAAGGGTTATTGCCAGTGGCGGATTTACCTATGGGCAGAATGGGCAATCGCCCAGGGCGGCAGATTTTTGGGGGCGGCAAATTTTTTTTTTTCCCACAAAAGGAAATTAAAAGTGATCAGTAAGTACAAGTAATATGTGCAAGCCGCCTATCAAACTTGCAATAACCATTAAAAAATATTTGCGAACTATTAAGGAATTGTTGAGCATGCACTGCGTTCGTTGATCAAAAATTACCTGCGTGCGAATCTGGTAGAAGAAAAACGTAATGCCCTTTCGATATTAGCAATCGAAAATTGCATGATGAAAGATTTAAACTTCGATGAGCTTGTGCACAATTTCTCCCAGTAGAAAGCCCGAAGAAAAATGTTTTAAATTGTTTTATAAAATCATAAAATGTAATGTAATAAAAAATAAAATAAATAATTAATAATTAGTAATCATTCAACTCTCTGTATAGTAGGTACCTATCGTTTTCCTATGTTTACCCATTCAACGCTTGAAAAATATTAAAAATCCAGGGGCGGCAGACATTCACTTGCCCAGGGGCGGAAAACTCCGAAATCCGTCACTGGTTATTGCATCAGGTTTCAAAATTATTGTAAAAATTCGTGGGTAATTCTAACATCCTGTTTTCACCTCTTTTCCTCAATGATAATGCGTGAGTCATTTTGAAGAAGAAAAAAAAAAGACAAAAAAAACATTAGATAACGAACCTAGAGTGAATGCTGCTATCAACATATCGACTTTGAACTTTACAGTTCGGCGTTGAAATAAATGAAGAAAAAAATAGAAGAAGAAGAAAACCTTGCGGGTTTTTTCACAAACTGTGAGCAGTATAGATAAGGAAGTTCGTGTTATCAGAGAAAAGCACTCATCCTGTGACACATTCTAGCAGAAATGTTACTTGGAGATGTCCTCTACTTATCATACCTGATAATAGATTAAACCTTGAATTTCGTAGAAATTGAAATATGTGGTAAATTCGAAAAATTATGAAAAATTAAACGTAAAAGAAATTATGAGTGATGTTTCACGTCCCTGTATTCTTATTTTATTCATTTGATCAAAATAGCATTAGCTAAGTAGGTATCATTGGGATAACGTATATTGATGCATAAAATGTATCAAACCACAGTTTTTGGAATTTAAGCGAAATACATTTTTAAAAGACAAGGGAATATCGACAAACTCTTCGAAAGGGTGTCAGTCGGCAGTCTCGCGATTTTTGAAGGTTGAATTCATGTTTGATTGTAAATAATTCAATTGGTCATAGGCATGTAGGTAAATAGTAGGTACATAGATACCTACAATGTGGGCAGGGAAAATTGTTGTGCCTTGGGATAATTTTTTCAATATTGCTCGTTTCAGGCGCCAGATAAGGTGGAAAACTATAATACTCTTTCTTTGAAAAATCGAAAACCAATCTGAAACATTGCTAATGTGGCCTAATTATGGACAAATCATGGACAATTCCTCGTTATCTCAAACGGCTTTACACCCCTTTACGTATATGCCTCAGACAGAAAAATGCACGTCCGATGGAGGATCAATACAAGGCAAATGAAAGGTTAATGGAGGCCAAAAGTGGGACAAGCGAGGGGCGAATATGAATTTTAAGGACTTTCAATTACGAATGCAAAGGGATATTTCAGAAAAATTTCTAACTAAAGTATTGTAACAGCAATCCATTATTCATATCTAGTGAAAATATTTTATCTTATCCGCACATATTAATTATAAACTATATGTGCGAGTAGAAATGCACATTAGAATATTCAAGCCATCTTTGGTTTTCTTGATGTCAGTATTATGACCTGGGTTCGTCAAAAAGGATTCATCTTCTTCCTATCATTGATATAGGTATAGTTGAAATAAAATGTTTCCCAGTACCAGCCTGTCTTAGATAAGTCCACATTATTAGTCACAAAAGTTTGAAATTTTCAGTGGCAAAACAGGGACATGACTTTTGAAAGACGAATTAAAGACACGGCTAGCAACAATGTCATTGATTAATCTTTAACTGGGTTCAACCTTTATCTACACGAGGGCAGCATAGATGGACGTCTACCCGATGCGCAATCAGTTACCCTCTAGTTCCTGTGGAAAAGTTACCCATTTGCAACCTCACTTACCCTCAGATTACCTAGAAACCCATCAGTAACCCTAGGTTCCTCTTTAGTTACCCGGGTAACTGGCGGGATTTTGCGCATCCCGATATGCAATCAGTTACTCTCTAGTTACCCGCGAGAAAGTTACTCATTTGCAACCCTCAGTTACCCTCAGATTACCCAGAAACCCATCAGTTCCACTTGGTTCCCCTTTAGTTACCCGGGTAACTGGCGGGATTTTGCGCATCGGGTATGCGGCCATCATAAGTCTTTTAAATGTGTTCTTGGCTTGTGTAATCCTTCATTTATCTTCGATTTTTATCAGTAAGATAGTTCATTTGAAAGCTTGAAAACTTTATTGAAAAATACGAGTGTAAAAATTCTGAAAGGGGTCTTAGTTTTTCTTATGAATTATTATAAGATTATAATCATGGGCGTAGCCAGACATTTTACCATAACGGGGCAAAAAATAAAAAAAATAATAAAAAAAAAAGTCAATTCTAATATACACATATAATCACGCGGCGAATGGTGCCACGTAGTCATATTTATATACATAATATGTAATTTCTGTTTCTGTCTACTGGGGAAAGGGTCCCAATTTACCCCTCCCCCTGGGCATAATTATAACCGCATTCATAAAACATTGCAGAGTAACGCGTATTGACTCCGCCATTTTCCGTCGCTGTCCCGACGATTCACGATTCGATACGCGGAACATTCCGCGTAGCGAATTGTGAACCGTCGGGCACCAAGCGACGGAAAATGGCGGATACTCGGGTGTTTCTAGGTGCTCCAAGATTGCCGTGAATAAGAAGCCTTTCAGACTGACAATTATAGTCGGCTGTGTCCGAACAAAATAAAACTATAGAATTACCTGGTTGTGGTTTTGGTTGTGGTCTTGGTTGTGGTTTTGGTTGCGGAGGCGGTTGTGGTATCTGAGGCGGTTGTGGTATCTGAGGCGGTTGTGGTATCAGAGGCGGTTGTGGTCTTGGTTGTGGTCTTGGTTGCGGATTCGGATGCGGTTGTGGTCTTGGTTGTGGTCTTGGTTGCGGATTCGGATGTGGTTGTGGTCTTGGTTGTGGTCTGGGTTGCGGATTTGGATGCGGCTGTGGTATCGAAGGCGGTTGTGGTATCGGAGGCGGTTGTGGTATCGGAGGCGGTTGTGGTATCAGAGGCGGTTGTGGTCTTGGTTGCGGATTCGGATGCGGTTGTGGTAGCGGATGCGGTTGTGGTATCGGAGGCGGTCGTGGTATCGGAGGCGGTCGTGGTATCGGATATGGTTGTGGTTCCGGTGGTGGCTCCTCCGGGAACTCTGTGCTCGGTCCATCAGGCTCGTCTGGCTGTGTATGAGTGGGAATATGGTACTGTATACCAATTTGTTGTAAGTGTTGGTTCAAACGTGCTTGCTGTTCAGGGGTAAGATTGGGGAAAGGAAAACTACTTCCACTATGGAAAATCACGGTACAAACGATTAAAACAGAGATCGTCTTCATTTTCGTGCTCTTGATCTGAAATTCCAACTTGAATAACAGGTTACGAATGAATGGCCGAGTTGCACCAAGTTATTCGCTGTCACCTTACTTTTTTCTCTTTTTCCCCAATTATTATCGAAGGACCTTATATTGCCAACCAAAATATAGATAATATTTTCGTTCATATACACCGGATTACGAAGTTCGTATTTTTTAGCGCTCTAATTACCTTCTACCGGCGATTAAGCTGGCGTGTAGTTCAACCTTTCGGTTTTGAGCTCGTTTAAAAGATATGAAGACAGTTTGGCGGGTTTCACGGGCGTTCAAGACCTGGCCTTGAACATTTTATCACTGATACAGACTTTTAGCTTTTCAGTATTCAACAGTCAAGGGAAATATTGAGGGACAGCGCCGGAAACGTTGAAAGCGAGTTGCACAGTCTTCCAACATATAATTTACTTTCATTTGAAAACATCGAATTTCTCAAATGTTCAAAAGAACTGCAATTACTCAACTCGTCCACAAATGTTCAAAACGCTCCACAGAAAATCAAAATAACTTTCGGAACTACAAATTTAAGGCAGATTCTTCTCAATTATTGTTGACATTCTTTGGTTTCCCTTAATTATTATCGATTTTTGACGTTTTCTTCGTCGGTCAGTCCTGATCCACCAGTGTCCACTGTGGGTGAGGGGGGGGGGGGTGAACTTCTTTGGAAGGTTCATGAAAAAGAAGACTGACATTAATTTTCCATTTTTGGGATTAGAACCGTATTGCAGTGACGGAGACCCTAGATTTTTTCAGGGTACTGCAAACACAGATTAAGTTTTGAAGCCCCTCCACTTTCATCTGAAACTTTAATATGGACTTTTTTCCTCTGCTTATAAAAATTCAACAAAATATTTTTTTTTTAAATGCAGAAAAAGGTCTGATAAACTGACATGGCATGAAAAAACTTTATTGGTGGCTCAGAGCCAGTGACGGCTCGTGAGAATTTTGATAGGCGGCGGTTCAGTGGGTAATGATATTCCTTAGATGCATTTTGGAGGTTACAACATCTTGGCTTTCAAAAATTAGAATACGTATAACAAAAGTTATAACCACGGTACAATATAAAGGTAGTGAGTGACACGAGCCTATCTCACCCGTACTGACGGCTGTCCGAGGTTGTGTAATACTTCGGGAACCCGCCGCAAGATAGCGCCGTCTGTAAAAACTCTGTTTTCAACTGATTCACATCGCGTTTTACAAAATAATATCATCTTATGGAAACAAGCTACCTCGCAGATAGCGAGGTAGTAAGAGGGTGTTTGCTTAAGCTGAAAAACTTTCAGCTTCCAACTTCTGGCTTCTCAAATTTATCCTAAAACTGCAAAAACTTCCGGCTTCTCCGCACTCTGGTGCTGTTGCAGCAACTTCCTAGGCAAAGTCAGAGCTGAAACCAAAAATTCACTCGGGCTCCGCTCCAGCTTCCGTAAAATTGTGAAATTGGCTGCAGCTCTGGCTCCGGTTTCAGTAAATAATTTTTTTGGCTCTGACTTCGACTTCCTTGACTCCGGGGTTTCGAGTTTCAGCTCCAGTTTCGGGTTTGTGATTATTAGAAAACAATCAATTAATTAAAAATAATCGGTTAATTCAAAGTAATTGAATAATTAAAAATATTCAATGAATAAAACGTAATAAATTATTCAAAGATGATAAATTACTTGAGAATAATTAAATAATTAAAATAGTTAGTCGATTAAAAATAGGTAATTGGAACAAAAATAATTGATTAATTTATTATAAATAACCATTTATTTAAAAATAATCTATTAATCCATCAAGTCTTTTTTCGGGGGGGGGGGGGATTTTTGGAGAGCTTCGATGCCGGCGCTAGTGCTAAAATTATTAAATTTTTCGAGATGAATCCGAATCCGTCGTTAAAATTGAGCTGGAGTAATTTTTTGACAAATTCCACACACATTTTCGAGTTTTTCCATGCATTCCTTCTACTCTTCCCCCTTTTTTGTGCACAGTGAGATTCCACTGCTTTGGACATCTGTTAGTACTTGGAATAATCTCATTAAATATAGTACTAAAATATTGCTGCATCCCTTTAACATGCGGGGTTTTTGAGATTTGTACAAGAGAAGTATTTAGTCCAGACCGCAGCGAAGGCATTCGAAATCAAAGAAACGACACAGTGTAAAAATCACCTGTATTGATCGGTAGAGAACGTAAGTCTTCACGTGTGCTAATGTGCTAAACATAAATTGTTACTAAACTAAACGGATGTCCTGCCTGGTCGATTGAGGTAGAAAAAAAATGGAGAGTAAATGATGAGAAGAAGAAGAATATATTTTAGGAAAGATCACGTACAGGAAGTGCAGGGATGGAGATGACAAAAAACGTTTCTAAGACGCTCGCATCATGCCACGCAAAAAGTAACCAGGCAGAACGATTTATGCAAAAATATACATTGGAGATGAGGAGAGGGTCATGGGTGCAATCAGGAATCACCTCCGGGAGGGACTGAACCAGAGAAAAGTAGGGGTGGATACTAATCACTTCGCTTAATCACTAAAATTTTAAGAAAAATTGTCAGTTTGGGAGGGCGGGGGGCTGCTATAACTCCCATAGCTCCTATGGTTGCGCCTGTGAAGAGGGTCACTGCAAACATTTCATTTGCCATTCCGTCTGGATCAGAGGCTTTTCCAGTTCTTAGTCTTCTTTGTACATGTTCCGCTTCCCTCTCCATTATCAGTACTGATTTTTTCGGGCACGTGGTACAAGTCTTCGTAAGTCTTTGTTGTTACCTCCGCTATTTCTTCCTGATTATGAGTCACGCTTCGTGCCTGATCCTTTAGCTTCAGCATAATATCTCTCACCCTACTTTATTCCCGTTTGACTTTTTAATATACGTACATCAGTTTTCTTCCAAAATTTCTCTGATTTTTTCTTCATTATATATTTTAATGTCTGCCCCAGCTTTTAACCAATTTTTTTATTTCCGTTAGTTCAGTTTTGTTCAACCAATTTTTGTTATTCTTACGCCAAAGATTATTCTTGTTTTGCAGTCACTCGAGAGTTTGTTGTGCAAGCTTATCACCTGTTTTTTCCTCAGCCCCCTTCGCTCTAAACTCTTCGGTTAAAGATTTTTTAATGTTCGGACCATAAGCACTTCGGGTCAAGCGAGATATCCAGCAGTCCACGCTTCGTAAGTGAAAGGACGAGCTCGCCCAGTCGACGTAGGGTGAGTGGACACGAGCGCTGATACATGACCTCGATGAATGGGAGATCGCATGGAGAGCTGAACTTCCACCTGACCCTAGTCCTGAGCGACCACGGGTTCTTCAGTACGTAACTACACCGGATGGTGATAGCGCAGATCCCCATGTGCATGCACTGTGATCGAGGGGCGGAGAACACACCTCGGCACACCCTGTTCGAGTGTGAGGCGTTGGAGCAGGAGAGGCGCGGGACGGCCACAACAGTGATCGATCCCGGCGGAAGAGGAAGCATCAACGACGACGACAGCGTGATCAGCCGTCTCGCGCCGGACACTCTGGTTCCGGAGATGATGAAGAGTTGAAGCAGTTGGAACCGGGTGTCGGCCTTTGTCTCGGCCATTATGAAGTGGAAGATGCAGACGGAGTGGTCGAGGCAGAGGGGCGACGACGAACCATGCTGGGTCCACAGCATCGAACAGAACAACTCTGTACCATCCTAGGAGAGCTGCTGCAGCTGCTGCGGACCCCCCGGCAGGGCTCCCCAGTTGTCACCACCTGCTGGCGTCGCTACGCGTACCAAGACGAGGAGGTGAGGGTTGAGTGAAGAGGAAGCGCGTCCGGCGGTGGGGGACCTGAAATTTCCAAGCTAGTGCTCGGGGAGCGCGAACCTCGGTCAGTAGGGAACCCCATGGTGGCTCTGGCAGGATGCGCGCACCGGAAGCGGCACGGCGAAATGGGGGCTCGGGCCGGCCCAAAGTGTCCTTCCGGCCAATGATGCGATACTGGAAAGGGTAGTTTCCGGAACCAGGGGTGCGGTGTCTGGGGAGCCACTTTGGCATGCGTACATCGCTGTACGCTCCACCAAACATCTCGTTGTAAGACGTTTTCTTATTTTTTAGTTCCTCCGGCACAAATTTTAGTTGGTGGCTGGCTTCTTTGTTTTTACTGACTGGAGTGATCCGTTTAACTCCACTCTTACCCTTCCTGTGGTTGTTGTACTAAGCTCTACGTGAGGTGCTCAGCTTGCAGCGTGACATTCGGTGGTCTAATGAAAAATAAAAGCGCGACAGAGTAGCTACATTTTTGACTACTGACAGATGATTTTAGAGCAGTGTTGTGCAAATAGTATTCAAATACAGCAACTACTAATTACAACTACTAGTTACGCAAAGTATTCGTAACTACAGCTACTATATTGTAGTTTGTATTCGTTCATATTTGCGAATACAGAGAGGAGTAGTTGTATTCGTGAGAAGACGAATACAGATAGTTTTTCACAAAAAATTACTGCAGTTCAATTTTGATGACGAATTTGAATTTGTCTTCAGAAATTAAGTAATTGGCATGATTCCCGAAATCAAGGTTCCCAAAAATTTTTTCGCACCAAAAAACACATGATAGAGAGATTTTCGAAGTTGGAAAATAGTCAAAAATTGTAAGTTAACGAATGCTTCCCACTAAATTTTTCACGCTGAGTTCAAATTCGTTCTTCAAATTTGGCGTTGTCGCTCCAAAATGTTCATCAAATTGGTCAAAAAATGTCCCTGGCTCAATTTCGGCGACGGATTTGAATTTGTCACGAGAAATTAAGTAATTATAGCACCATCCTCGAGGCCGAAGCTCTCCGAAAATGTTTCGCCCCAAAAATCACATGATAAAAAAATTGGGGAAAAAACAAAGATTTTTTTTCAGTTTACGACTGTGTTCCACTTAATTTTTCACGCTCAGTTCAAATAAAATTTTGCGGTGATGCTCTGTTTCCGAGATATGTGCCAAAATGTCGGTGAAATTGGTCTTTTGCGGTATGTACGCGATGCCTCTATGAAATTTCATAATAATATCAATCGAGTCGTTCAGGCGCGATATTTCTATAAAATTCTTCCAATTTACAAGTTCGCGACTTCACCAGCGTGTGTTATCAGTCACTCTGCAAAGCTGCCTGATGCGCAAAGTCCCACCAGCTATCCGGGTAACTGAAGGGGAACAAGGGTGATCTGAGGGGAACCGAGGGTAACAAACGGGTTACTAGAGGGTAACTAAATGAGTATACTCCATCCGAGTTGAGAATGTCCGTCAATAACAGAGATGTTCACACTGTTTAGCATCCCTACAAAATTGCCGAGAAAAATTTGCACCCTTGGCCCGGAAACTACCCTTTCGTGTATCGCATCAGTGACCAGAAGGACCCATTGAGGCTAACCCGAGCCCCTCTTTCGCCTCTCTGATGTGCGAAGCTCCTTCTGCCAGAAAAGTACTCATTTTCAATCGCATCAGCAAACTTGAGAAAATAAACTGGGAATCGATTTCATTTGAAAGGCTTCAAATCTACTCACTGCCTTCCTACTGGATTTTGATTGACGGGCATTCTTAACTCGAATGGAGTATAGTATCCCGCCAGTTACCCGGGTAACCAAAGGGGAATAAGGGTAATCTGAGGGTAACCCGAGGGTTACAAATGGGTAACTTTTCTAGGTAACTGATTACGCATCGGGTGACTTGTGTGACTTGAAAATGCCGCAAATAATATAGGGTAGTAAAGTTGTTTTGTATTGTGCACAAGAAGAAACTCATCAATATATTTTCCATAATAAAACGAAACAAAATGACAAAATGATGAAATGACAATTGAATTTTCAAAATTTTGTCATATAGCAAGACCTTAAATCGTTTTTTGTTAGAACCGTTTCGTCAATGACATAAAAAAACGAATTCAATTACAAAAACAAAATTACAAAAAGAATTATGTTCTGATATTTTGTCAACAATTAAATGATAATAATTGACAGAAGACTATGCTTTTCAACATATTTAACAAAAAGGAAGATAAATTGACAAAATAATTTAGTCAAGACGTACCAAAACCGTAAAAATACAAAATGACAAAACTGAAGATAACAAAACTTATACCATATAACAACAAAAATTGAAAAGTAATTTTCCTCTGACAAAATAATAAAAAATAGTTTCGTTTAACAAAACACTGGTTCTTAATGTGGTACCCCCTAATGATGTATGTTCTTGTGTACATTTGGTATAGATATATTAAGACTCTTTCATGAACAGAGGTGCTTCGGCAGTGCAAGGAAGCCAAACTCTTGGCGTCTAAAAATGTTCCAAAAAAGAAATCAATTATTCTGTCATTTAAAAACTTCATTTTTTCTTCTTTTTTTTCCCCTTGTTAATTATAGAGGTATAGGCAAGTATTTTTCTGTTATTGATGTAACTTGTTTGAATTATTAACTAAAGTCTGGTCCATTTGAGAAACATAATTTTTTTCACGGCCCAACTCTGATATGGAAAATGGCACACGATGAACTCGTCCTTCCCCTCCAACTTCACAGTGGCCTTACTATCAATGTGTATTGCGGGTTGCAAATCATGTTTCTTAAATGGGTCAGACTTTAAAGCAGTCTCTGATAGTAATTCCAAAAATATTTCAGCTTACCTTTCATTTGGAGCGCGTTAAGTTTGATTGAGGTTTACATTGAATTTAATAACAACTTACCCAAATATGTCTCATTCTTGTTATCTTTGAGTGATTTTGGAGAATTCCTCTGCTGTTTCCATGGTCGTGGCTAACCATGCCAGTGGAATTTCCAAAGCCATGGCTGATGGATTTTGGATTGCTCCCGACCCCCTCTCCTTTGCTGATGAATTGAGCTTAATGGTATCAATACTCTCCAGGACACATAAGTAATCTATTCCACTCAAAAAATGTTGAAAAATCAAGTTGTTCAAATCTAAATTTAACTTCGTCAAAATGTGACTATTTTCAAGGGATTGCCATATTGCTATTCATAACAATGAGAAACCTTATTCGTGCTCAATCTGCAAAAGCTCATCTCTCGAAAAAATGTCTTGAAGAATCATATTATTGAGATTCGTGATAAGGAAATAAAAAACCTTAATCATGTACGATGTGCAGTCACTCATTCTCTCAAAAATAGCATTTGAAGAGGCAGATTATCAAGATTCATATTAATGAGAAACCTTTTCCAGGCTCAATTTATAATTGTATCGTGTGGCCTAATTATTAGGAACTTCACTCATGCTTAATCTGCAGTCGATTATACTTTACAAGTAGGAAAATTTGTATCCAGTGGTATAAAAATGAAAAACCTTATTCATATGTACTTAATTTACAGTCACTCATCCTCTTAGAAAGGTTACTTGAACCGAGATATTATGGTCTATTTGCGTGTAATATTATCTCAAGTTAGATCGCATTATGTATTTGCATTTTTTCAAGATTTTTATTTTTTATGAATTAGTTTTATACGTACTAATAGTTATGTAAGGTGTGTGACGTTTATGTTGATTCTGTTGGATGTATTTGAGGAAGTGCTGTTCTGTTTTAGTGGTAGAATTTATTCCTAGAAATTGTTAGAAAAGAGTACCTAACATAAAAATATGAAGTTTATTACGTGTTACTAGCTTTTGAAGAATTTATTGTACTATAGCTAACCCACTTTGCGGCTCATCTACGCCATGGGCTGGAGTGAGTTGGATAAAGTGAGTTGGACTGAGGAACATTGATAGGTATCTAGCTGTGTATCAAAGTACATGTAAGTTATTGGTGCTTAATTTCCCTCACATGTGGTTTCCAGACTTAAGACTGGCTACGTGTTATTTAGGCAGGCATGTTTAAAAAAATATATGCAGATTTGCGAAACTGTAGGTATATTGTATGGGAATGTAAGTACATTCAGTATGTACTTGTTATATGTACAAATCACCCGCCACCAATGTACATTACTTGGACAAAGGAGAAACGGCTTTAATTGGAGGGGAGAGAAGACTCCGCCTGAGTATACGTGTATTAATGTTTCTAACTTACTTGTAACGTAATAAGTTATAACCGAAAAGCTTCTGCATACCCGATGTTGGCTGTATGCTCACAAGGTGTATAGATGCAGCGCGAAATATTTTTCGTATACAGGCATAGGCGTAACTAGGAACTACCTCTGGGAGGGGCTGAATCAGAAAAAAGTACGAAGAGGGTAAATTTTATAAGAAAAAGTAAAAAATACTTGACCTGTAATTTTTAGCCTAAAATTCTCCTTAGAGCTTGGGGAGGGGGGAGTTATAGCTCCCTTGGTTGCCCCTGTGTACTGATTCTATTTTACAGCCTTTCCGTGCACCTTACAGAGTTTACTATCATATAATATCTATATTAACTCAATGCGCCCATTGACGGGCGTAGTCCTCCCCCACCTTTCTCCAACGGTCCCGTATCTTTGCATATCTCTCCTCCACGCAATCACTGCATATTGGCATATTTCCCCTTCCTATCTGGATGTCGGTCTGCCCTTTCTTCTTTTCTTTTCTCTTGGTTCTCGTTCCATAATTGTTCTTTCCCACCGTTCCTCTCCTCCTCTTACTATATTTGTCCCGCATAATCGAATTTTAATTTTTAAACAATATAATATCTATATGGAAAATGCGTCTCTGTCCGTTGCCTATGTGCCCCTTACAGCCCTACTTATTGATTGGGATGCGTCAACAAAGTGGCTGACATCTGGTGGACAAATGCAGAAGCTACCCAAACGGGATGAAAAACATAGCGCGCCATCTACTTTACAAATGGTGGCCAAAAGTAGAAGTACACAAAATGGGATGAAATACACTAGCGCGCCATCAGGGCGACGCGCCCTAATGGTATGCCAGTGGTTGCTCAGCATTTCAGGAATAATTATACTTTTTACTGGCGATATTTGAATTTAATAATATTTTGAGTGATTGTCTCGCAAATTATTGTTCATCGAATTAACCGTTACTACAATAGAAATTTACTCATTTCAAGGGAATCTCCAGAAGTTTATGGAAAGGATTCAACATATCACACTAATTTTCGATTTTTTTCTTCCATTTCCATGGTCAGACGGTTTAGAACTTTGTAAAATTTGGATCTATATAGAACTGGTAAAAAAAAAAATCATTTCCCTTTAATTGTCATTACTTGAGTCGAATCGTTTGGGAATGCGGTGAACGGCGATGCTGCTTTTTGAACTCTGCTTCCGGATCAATATCCGTTTTTTTTTTTTTTTTTTTTTTTTTTTTTTTTTTTTTTTTGTAACAATTGCAACGAGGCGATTAATAATTATAAAAATTAATATAAATTATTTAAATAAGTTAATATTTATTTTATTTATAATGTTTTTAATTAATATAAATATTCCTATTATACTAATATTTTTAGGAGAATTATTTGTTTTAGTTTTAATTTTAAATTTTATGTATTGAAGTAATCTAACTCGTTTTTACTTTCTCGAATAAGATTGAGGAATTGAACACAGCTCTTTAGGACTGTGAGCACATCAATGACATTAAATTTTTCACTTTCAAAGGTTTCAAGTTTTATCTTATTTACTATATATTTCATAAACAAACATTATGCTCACCAGGGCCGCACTTAGCTTTTTCCGCCTTCGGGCTATGAAATTCTGTGCGCCTTTTCTACTCCTATTCGTCTTTCTTTTTTTTTTTTTTTTTTTGTCAAACGTAAAACTGTGCAAATTCTCTGCTTCATTTATCGTTTTACTCTTTTCGAGTGAACTATACGCTTTAAAAAAAATCGTCTTTCGTTTGCCACCCCAGGCAGCCTCTAAAAATCTGCCGCCTTGAGCTAAAGCCCCTTCAGCCCATGCCTAAATACGGGCCTGAATTTTCTACCTTCATTTTAATTGTTTGTCTTTTCCTAAATCTGTTTTCGTGATCTTGACATAGTGTCAATGCTGTACTAGTAAAAGTTCACCTTAAATCATACCAGTTATTTTCTATCAGACCTCCAAAATAGTATTTGGTTGGTCTGCAGTGAGGTACGAGTATGAGCCGAGCTTTACATAGACCCTTCTTCCAATTTACTTTCAACATCTTTTTTTCTATGTTGTATAGTGAAAATTCATCTTTTTATTGTAATCAACCCATAATTTACTTCAATAGTTATACAAAGGAACATTCAATGAATAACGTCCTTTTTTGCGTATTTATTTATTTAAAAATAAACAAAATCGGTTTGAAAATTTGGAATACCTACGGTTTTTACTTTACTTTTCCACATAATTATCAAAAGAATTTATGCATTTATCCCAAAGTAGGGGGAGTTTATTTGTACCGCGTCGATAAAATTCCGGGCCCGCATTCCAAAGGTAAGAAATTCGGAATCCAGCAAGCAAAAACTTTACGAAAACAAGTTCATTGTGCACAATTTGATACACAGTATCTATGTACAAAAATGTTTAGACGATCATCAATATAGGTACTCAACTTCAAGCTTCCTCCTCCCGTTTAAAAATTCCAGTTTTATGCGATAGAGGCCGAGCTTTACGCCAAAAGAATGTCCCGAATTTCTTACCTTTGGAATGTGAGTCCAGAGGCGTATTAAGGAAAGAAGCTGCTCTAGGCAATATAAAATCTGCCGCCCCATGTGATTAAAAATACATTGTGGGAGCACATGGAATCATACGTAACCGCGCCCAATTTATAATGGCCAGGTGACTATGAACTAGGCTGCTAAAGTGCTAATACCTTTTAGACCAAATTGCGGACTTGAATTCACTTCGTTGCCAAGAAAATAATCCTTAGTTTAAATTTAGGTACTTATATTGATTGATAATATAATGCCGAATAAAGAATAGGCATTCGGACTGCCAGTGCGAAAGAGTCACCCTCTACAATTTTAGGCACGTGAAAAAAAAACAAAAAAACCTACTGAAATCTTACACATTTTAACAGATTGCTATAAAAATGGTCTCAATGGAAGGAAAATGTTCTGTACTATAAATTTTGTTCTATTCATTTTTTCGGTAAACGCTTTCGTTTTCAATAATATTTTGAAATTTCCTCGTATGCCTGCAAATGAAATATTTTCGTCGACTAGGATTACATGGTAAACGACAACAGCCTGCCACCGCTCTTTGAGCAGCTCGAATACATTCTGACAAACTTTTGTGTAGCAAACTACAGAGAAAAATAAAATGGAAAAATGATTGAAATAAATCATGAAACAAAATTACAATTTCGTGGGATCCGTTCTCGGTTGTTACGTTACTAAAAATTTCGTACGCTTTGATAATTCGGAAGATGGATATTGTTTCAATAGTAATGGACCAAGAATGCCGCTGCAGTAGAAATTTTGTCGATAAGTTGACTAGAAAATTTTTGCGAAGCATTTTTCAATAAGAACTGACTTTTCGGTCACCTCGTATATGACAGACATCTTCCAAATGGCGCAGTTACTTCTTCTGTTTTATTCCTTCTCCATTTTTCTAATTTTCTCATTCCTTGTTCCCTTCATTTTTAAAACTTTTTTGTATTATTTTTGTTGTTGTTTTTTTTTTGTCAGAAAATTCAAAATTTTGCCGCTCTAGGCAGCTGCCTAGGTTGCCTAACGGTAATAACGACTCTGTGTGAGCTTGGAATCTTATCGACGCGGTACAGATAAACTCCCCCTGAATGCTGAATTAAGATAAATTTGAGCTGACAGGAAGAAAGGGACCTCAGCGCAAAAAAACACAACATTTTTGTGATAACAACTGTTTTTGACTAATTTTTGGCCGCTCTTTCGCGTGGTGCTGTCGAAAAATTTCTAAAAAATTTTCCTTCAAAGTGGAGTGTCTCCGTAAGCCGTAACGTGAGAACGTTATCAATTTTGTTCATTCGCTCTCCTGTAAAATTTATATTTTTGCGCTGAGGTCCTTTTCTCACTGTAAGCTCACAAATGCGTAAAATTCTTTTTGTAATTATGTAGAACAGTAGAGTAAAGACTGTAGATTCCGAATTTTCAAACCGATTTTGTTTATATTTATAAATAAATTTTTTACACGCAAAAAGGACGTTACTCATTGAATTCCCCTTGTAATTTGATTTGGATAATGGTGTGGTGGGACATATAGCAATGCACGCCTGCCAAAGTGGCCCCTGTGACAACGCACCCCTAGCCCCGAAAGCTACCCTTTGGAGTGTCGCATCAGTGACTAGAGATGATTTGGGCGCTGTTCAACAAACGGGAACTAACTAACATTAGGACGCTGTTTAACAAAAGGGAACTAACCCACATTTGTGAACAAAATGAGTTATTAGTATCGTTGGAAAGAGCGTAAAACGTAGAATTTTTCAAAATTGGGCCCCGATTCAAAAATGTGTACTCACGTTGAAAAAAGCTTATCAATAAACGCAATTCCATATAGTTTCTACATGTCTCTTGAACTTCAAATCATACGTGTTCTCAAAAAGCGGATTTTGTGGGTCAGTTCACTTTTGCTAAACAGCGTCCATTTGTAAACAAAATGAGTTATTAGTATCTTTGGAAAGAGCGTAAAACGTAGAATTTTTCAAAATTGGGCCCCGATTCAAAAATGTGTACTCATGTTGAAAAAAGATTATCAGTAAACGCAATGCCATATAGTTTCTACATGGCTCTTGAACTTCGAATCACGTGTTCTCAAAAAACGGATTTTGCTAGTTGGTTCCCTTTTGCTGAACAGCGTCCATTTGGATAATAATCCTAAACTTACACTTTTCACTTTAATTTGTGAAAGTAATTTGAAAATAAGAGAGACATACAAATGACTGGATAAGTGAAAAAAAATAAGTTTCTGAAAAATGTGTTACGAAAGAATATTATGTACCTAAAATATTTATATATTTCCTTCCTCTTTTGCCACATTTTGCTTATGATATTGTTTTATTAATGAAGTGTATCGGCACAAAAAATATAATGTACATTTCTAGTAACTTCTGTTCTTTGTAAATGTTTTTCTGAACCTTTCGTTTCACCAAGAAAAATGAAGCAGCAGAAAGATACCCGTATTTTCATTGTCAATACAGTATGCCTATGCGTAATAAAGCATACTCGAACGCATGCCCTACGCGTTAGGCGCAAGTTATACTTTGACTGCGCACAAATTGTTAACACGCGTCTTATAGAGAGTTCATCATCTAGCGTTTATTTTGTATCTCTGTGTTCACCCGTCACTGAACACTGATAACTCGCAAACTCTGGCGTTTCTTTCGTGAAATTAGTGGAATGGAGTATAGTCGGTTGTAATGATTTTTCATGGGGCATTCGGTTCAGTTTCTTATTTTATTCGATTTGCAAGAACAATACCTATGATATTTTTGTGCATGTACTTAATATGAAATAGGCCTAAGACATTATAATTTTAATGAACATTGAAATTAATCTCGTTCGTAACCTGTGGATTTTTTCATCTATGGTACGTACTGATTTACATTCACCGGAAAAACTTTCATATGATTAATTACCGATCAAAAAATGTTTCACTTTCGAACAGATCATCACAAACCACGCCTTTCTGTAACAATTACTTCATTATTACTAATCTGACGATCGAAATTTCGGTAACAGTTTGGTGACATAGTCATCTGTCAGTGTAAAATTATTACTCAGCAGTTAAACTCTATGAACACCAATGTAATTCATAATACGTTCGTCATCAAATTACAATTCAAGCCGCATAAATGCTCATAATTAATTAAATACAACAGTCAAAGGGAGAATGATCAAAGTGGGAACAAGCCCGCATAACAAAATTAATGTTAAAAATGTTCATTTGAACACAAGATTTAGGGTAAGATGAAACACTTCTTCTCCCATTCGGTTTCAACATTTCACCAGCTCTAGCGGTCCATTAGAGGAACTCTAACCCCAAGGTCTGTGATGTCGGTCAACATGTCAGCATTATAATTAGTATACATAATATTCTAGATTACTAAGCATATGATAGATCTAATAATTCATTTCCTATCCTCATAATTCATTTCTACAGTGATACGTGCATTACATCAAACTGTCATCAAGAAGTTTTAATTCTGCAACAAGAAGTGTTGTGCAGGGTTGTGCATCTGGCAATCTGGAAACCAATCAGGGATGTGTAAGTTGAATAAAATTATCGAGTATTGTCAAATATTGAATAGCTTTACGTAAATGTACAAAAGTGAGAATGAAACCAGGTTCCGATTCTGTGATCCAAGCATCCGAATTCTAAATCATGTTTTCGAGATTCGGATTTTTGTTTCTATATTTTGAAACAAATTTTCAATGAATTTGAATATTGGTATGGTAGTTGCAAAGAAAATTTTATTGGGAAGGTGGTGGGGTGTCAAAAATTTTTCAACTATTGAGCAAAAGAAAGAAAGAAAAGAGCTGTGAAAATACGTGAATTTGCCAACTGAGCTCGTAAAATTGCACTTTGCCAACTCGGATAGATTACTGGAGGGAGTTCCCCCTGTGTCTACACGGTTACCCATTAGATATTAGATTCTAGGACTCAGTGGTTTTGACTTTCTTTAACCCACAACATTATAAAATCGGCATCTTCTCCTGATTTTCGAGTAAAATGAATTTCAAATTCAGATTCTGAATATAAAATCTGGAGTCTCAATTTAGTTTTCTTTTTCTTTCTTCCTCGGGATTTCAGGATCCTTTTCGCTATATTCAGATCCTCAGATTCAAATTTAGAATTATTTTGCTCAAGCTTTTGAATCTTTGTTTCATTTCAGTTCTCTCGAAAATGAGATGAAAAATGAAATGCTAAATTCCATGTCCACCTGAGTGCTTTTTCAGGACAAAAAACAAGTTTCCAACTTTGTGGACCTGATCCACACAAGAATTCGATCCTTGCGCGATTGAATAGAAAAAATAATGCAGAATCCAGAAACATTTTGAAAATTCAAGAAAAAATCATATTATTAAAATTAACTTCCCAGCCTCAATTGTATTGCAGTGGCACGAACTGAAATAAGTGATGTGCTTTTTACTTTGTCATTCGGTAGTTTGAAATTCCCTCCTGCCTCTTCTAATCAACTTAGGGATGAGAACTAGGCGTCACTTGTACAGTAAGAAATGTAGTTTTCAAAAAATTTGAGAAAACTGATTTACTATGTATTTTGAAAAACAGTAAATGTGTGAAAAAGATTGAAACAGTGCATTCTGTCAATGAGAAACGTTTACCCGCTAGAAATTGAATGTCAGATTCTTGAAGTTGAATTTTTCATTTATTAGACCACATTTTTTGAAGTTTTCTGTAAATTTCTTCCTTTCAGAATATGATTTCTTGGATTTTCAAGATGTTTCTGGATTCTATATTCTTTGCTTCATCTGATGCCGCCCAGCTTTTATTTCTAAGTTAATTGGAAAAGGCAAAGAGTCAGTCGTAACTATCAGATGACAAAATGGATGCTTTTGCAATATAGTGAACCCGGGAAGTTCTAAATTTGCTCACATAACGCTTATATAAATTACCCTATAATTATTACAATTTGTATCAAAATTAGAAAATTTGTAAATTTTTTTGGAATCTTTAACTCACTTTTTCATTTTTAAACTACAATTTATCAAAGTTTTCATCATATATTTGAAATCACTAAATCTTGACATCCGTGGAACGCGGGTTAATATTATACGATCAAGCCCAGGTTTTTTCTATATTATATATATATTTAAATTATTTGGAGAAACATTGGCGAGTAGGTGTCCGAGACCCAATAGTACATTTACATTGCGTGGACTGATACTGGGATCTATTACCGGAGGTCATACATTTGCAGTGTTTTTTTCTAAGAAATATGTTGGTAGTTCTATGAAACATTAATACAGTGTAAAGGAAGGTTAACTAGGATTTAGTAACATCTTCACTCTAAAAAGTGCGTTAACGACACCATCAGTTGAGTACAAATCTACCCGGCGCGGTATATTAAGGACTGTTGTTACATAATAGAATTTAAACGTGGATTATTTTTAAAAAATGATAAGATGCTGAGGATGAAGTAAATATGTATTGGCATTTATGATTCAGGAAATAAAACCGTCGGAAATGGAAGAACTCAACCGGGAAGTTGTTTATATAAAAGAAGAAATGCCTGAAATTGATATAGATCTCAGGCCGAATGCGGTAAGTCTTTAGAAAGTAATCTGCTGATGATGGAATTTGGTGAAGAAATATCATCAATACCCATTTGTGATGTAAATATTTGCATTTATAATTCAGGAAATAACGCCGTTGGAATCGGGAGAACTTGACCGGGAAATTATTTATATTAAAGAAGAAATACCGGAAAATGATTCCGATCTCAGGCCTAATACGGTAGGTTCTAAAAGAGTAATATGACGATGATGGAACTTGGTAAAGAAATCTCAACAATATCCATATGTAATGTAAATATTTGCCTTTATAATTCAGGAAATAATGCCGTTGGAAGAGGAAGAACTCGACCGAGAAATCGTTTATATAAAAGAAGAAAGGCCACAAATTGATTTAGATCTCAGGCCTAATACGGTAGGTTTTTAAAATGTGATAATGGTGATGATGGAACTTTGTGAAGAAATATCAGCAGTGCCCATTTGTGATGTAAATATTTGCCTTCATTATTCAGGAAAGAAGACCGTTGAATATGGAAGAACTCGACCCAGGAACTGAATATGTAAAAGAAGAAATGCAACACATTGATTTAGAGCTTCGGCCTAATACGGTAGGTTAATTTCAAAGTCTTTTATTTTGGATACGCGCATATTTTGGTTGGCTACATTTAATACATTTCTAATTATGTAGGTTGATATAAGAATACTACAGACATATCCAGATAATCTATCAGAATATGCTCAGTATTCTATATTAGATCACCAAAATAAGATTCTTTCAACTAACTGTGCTCTTAAGAATACAATTTGTAACCAAGCTACTAATATAGTAGAAGTTGATGCAAGCATGTTTTTGCCTACAAATTCAGTGCGAAATAAATCAGCCCCTCCCCCTGTGATATTTAGCCTCAGAAAATACAATAAATCTAGCAGTAAAGAAAGATTTTCTCATGTGATTTATAATCAGTCATTTACCAAGCCAAGTCTTACCTCAATAATTGAAAGAAAAAAGTTGATCCACTCGAAAAAGGAAAGGACAATAGTACATATATTACAGACCAAGAGTCAAAAGTGAGTGTTTAATATGCGAGGGAAAGTTTGCGAATAAGCGTTGCGAGTGAGCAATTCCCGAGTCATGTAAACTCACTTTTGCCTCTTATCTTGTAAGATATTTGTTGTACTACATAATCAGAAAGGCAATGTTTACATTGCTGTTTTACAGACAGAAAGAAGCGCTTATCATTCATGCATCAAGTGCTAACGAAATTTGTGTGTAAAGTAAACGTGCCTTAATGTAAAAGAACGCGTCACGTTTTCACATGGAAGCACATGTAGGCATAAATTGCTAGCTAGTAAATTTATATCTGTGACACACAGAACTCGCGTCTATTGAGGCATCTGACTGGAGTACACTGAATGTCTCTAACCACTTGGCCACGTAGCAATTTGCCAAGTAATGACTTGGGAACGCATTTAAATATTTACAACGTAGAACAACTGTTACTGTTTGTTCTTATTCATTGTCGCTTAACGTCGTTACATTTGCTTCGTGAATTACTCGACGAAAGACATTGCTATTTTTGATCATTAAGTATAAAAAATATCTTACAAAACAAGACCCAAAAGTGAGTTTACATGACTCGGGAATTGCTCACTCGCTACGCTCATTCGCGAACTTTCCCTCGCCATGTAAACACTCACTTTTGACTCTTGGTGTTTAGTATACTATTTTACAATATATGATCAGAAAGTTGATGTTTACTTTAGTATTTTACAATTGGAAACAGCACTTTTCATTGATGAATCAGATATAAACATAAGCTCGATGTAAAAATATGAGTCACATTTTTACATGCAGGCACATTTACCAATTGAAATGACAGAGCGACGCCAAGAATGCCGACGGATGCCGAGAATGACCGACTAATGCCGAGAATGTTATTATTACAACGTTATCATTGCAATTGTTGCTTTTGATATTATTCCCTGCCCGAACTGTAGGTTCCCTTTCAGTTGGAAAAACGCACATGCTGAATTTTTCGGCATTGCCTTTTTGACAAAGCTGTTAATGTTTTTCCTTTCTGATCATGCATTGTGAAAAGTCTTTTTCTTATTCATCAGATGGAAGCGCAATTTTTTCTTACTGAGGAGAACAGAGCAATGTTTTTTTGTTTTTTTTCTGTTGAAGGACTGAACAGAATACTCAGTATTCAGGAGAAAGAAAAAAATCCTTTTCGTTTCACAGAAAATGAAATGACTTCCTTCGCTTCTCTCCAGAATAAAATCAAAGTTGGCCTTCTGAGGAAGAGAATGAAATGAACCCCGTATCTTTCATTCAGAATGAAAAAAATATGATTTTTAAAAACAAGAAAGAAGGTGGTCCCTTTCTTTGAGACATGGTTGGAACGGATCACGAAAAAAGAGGCATTCGGATCACGGATCCAGTTATTAGAACATGATCCGAATCTCTTCAGATCACGCATCATTTTTTCCCTTGCAAAAGCAAAACACATATAGCCGACGGACTAAGTCCAGAACCTGCTAAATCCTTTTCGGGAAATTTTATAGGAGAGACAGAGTGACCACTCGGTCACTTTTTTCACCTTAAGTCACCGCTGGTCACCTTTGGTCACTTGTTTGAAATTTGGTCACGAAAATCACTTTTTAATCAAAAAAGTCACTACTTAAAAAATTTCCTTTAAAAAAATATAAAAAATGCTCATTTTAACTATTATCAATTTATCGAAAGAAAAAAACTGGAAAAAGTGTTTCTTCAGTCTGATATGTGATATAAGTATACAAGACAAGTGTGCGTGAGTAGAGTGTGTGATGCTGCGAAAAACTTGTGATGTATGTTTTTTTTTCAAGACATGAGAGCCGAAGATTACATAAAGTCTGAATGAGAATAATTTTTAGTCGAAAATATGGGAATTATGGTGATTTTTTGGTCACTTTTCGGTCACTTTTTTACGAAATTGGTCACTTTTATCACCGTTTTGAGAGAAAAAACATTCCCATTTCCCAGTTTTGATTCAAATTTCAGGTTTTGACTTTTTTAGGACTGTTTTCTTTCGAATTTTCCATTTTTTGGCATTCCGTGTCGATCCGTTGCTCAAATTCTTTCAACATTTCAACTATCCGAATCACGGATCATCACATTTCACAATCCGGATCACGGATCTCTTTATTTACATGTGATCCGAATTGCGGATCGCGAATCAAATTTCCGATCCGGATCGTGATTTGGATCACCTAATGATTCGGATGAGAAGTGAGATAAAATATTCTAACTCGAGTAAGCCTGAAGGTAACCCAGCAACCCTATTCCTTTAAGGGGAGAAGAATACCCTCCCTTCCAGAACCGGCAAGTTATATTCTTGTTTATCTTAGAAATTCAGTGTCTATGTCTCTACCTATAGGAGTAGTTCTCATTTAGAAAAGAAAAGAGATTGTTTTCTTCTCTCGCCTCATCGTGGTCACATCAAGACCAAATTTTGATTTCACAAAAAATTAACCTTGCAAAGAAATCGGTGTCAATTTTTTTTTTTGGAAAATGAACGAATCGATAAAATTGAAAAAAAGAGTTCGTTGGGGCAGTTGATAACTCTGTCTAAATAAGTCACTGAGGTGTCAGCCTCGTGTGACCATTTGTATATGAGATACAGTTGGCGAAGTTGACAACAAGGGGTGTCCTAAAATATTGCCAGACGGTATAGTTTGATTCCCAAGTATGAGACAATGGTCCGCTGAGTGACCGCAGAAGAAGGGGACGAATGACGAAAAATTAAAAATTTGAGATGGCGTGGTTTTTGATATCACTGAATTTAATTCTGGGGGTAGGTTTACAACCGAACCCTTGGGGTGCCATTCAAACGGGTGCGGTGAGATACTAGTTATTTTTCTGGAATATAGTATCCGATTTGTGTGAGGTCGAATAAATCAGTTCTGGGATAACTTTTACATTCTACATCCTGAAAGAGTAGCGGAGAGGATGGTTTTTATAACCTATCCCATTGAGTGCAACTGAAGGGAGAAGGGGATCAAATATTAGTTGGAAACTCAAGAATCAAATATCGTATTTAGAAAATTTTCAACATTGTATCTCCATCCCCTTTAGTGGTATTCTTAAGTAGTGAGATGTTCGAGTATAAAGTACTCCAGGACTGAATGAGAAAAATAACTAATATATTGATCCCACTCCTTTTAGTGACACTCCAGAGGAGAAAATATAAAACTATCCCCAGAGATAAATTCAATGACATCAACAACCTATAAATCAACTCCTGTCTCATATTTAATGTTTCGCCATTTCTCCACATTATTTGAAACATTTCCAAACTAATCACCCTACATTAATGATTCATTTTTGACCAATAGTGTGTGAACTTTCGGAATCTATGAGAATGCATTCCTAACGCCGTTAGAGGTTGGGGCAGATGAAAGAACAATTGAGTTCTCCATCTGCTTCTTCAAGTCGCCGTTTCCGAGCGAAGGTTGGCGTTCAACAGGGCCATTTCTGTTTGGATTCTGCAGTCAGCCCTCCAAGACTTTTCTCTTCTCCCTGGTCCTCGATTCCCTCGTTCTCACCCTCGAGAACCAGTTGATGCAGACTATATTTTTCTGGATGTCGTGTTACATGTCCAAAGTACATCATTTCCCTTGTTTTTATCGTTTGCAGTAACTCTCCACATTAAATTTCTCATGCTGAGAAATGAACTCCTTGTTTTTTGAATTCTTGTTCTGATTTTAGTAGAATGATTTCTCTTTTTCGAACCAAGTACCGAGACAATTAAATTTCGATGTACGCTCTTATGATGCGATCTCTTCCAAACAGCTTTTTCTTTTTAATGAAATTCTTATCTGCCTTTCTATGCATTCCCATTCATTACGCCTTTTGGATGTTTATTTCGAGATCGTATTTGCTACTTACATTGGTTACTGTATCTAACATCTGATGTTTCTCAGTGTTATATTAGTACCGTGTCGTCGGCACTTCGGATATTTCAGACATACTTCCAAACAACCTGGATCCCATCTTCATCATTGAGAGCTTCTTCGAATGATCTCCGAGTACACGTAGTATGGTAGAAAGTACACAACCTTGTCGCACGCCTTTTTTTGATTGGTGCGTCATTAGAAATTTCTCCCTCATTTCAAATGTACTACCGTTTGTCTCCAAATAAGGGAGCCGGTTGCTCTGCATATTTTTTGTGATTGATTCCAATCTTGTCCAGTACTTGCATCAGCTGGTCGTGTTTCATGCAATCAAATGCTTTGCTATAATCGATGAAACAGCAGTACAACCTTATGTCACCATCAACAGTTGAGTACAAATCTACCGGGTAGGGTGTACTAAGACTTGTTACACTACAGAATTTAAACATAGATAATTACAAAAAGTGATATGCTGATGATAAAACGTCTTTGAACAAATATCACCAGTACATACTTATTTGTGAAATAAATATTTGCATTTATAATTCAGGAAATAAGGCCGTTGAATATGGAAGAACTTGGACTGGGAATGGATTATGTGAAAGAAGGAATGCCACCACTAGATTTAGAGCTCAGGCCTAATATGGTATGTTCATTCCAGCGTTTTCCATTTTATGTATACGCATATTTTGGTTAGCTACATTTAATACATTTCTAACTCTAGGTTGATCTACAAATTGTACAGGCATATCACGGTAATCTTAGCAGTAAAGAAAGGCTTTCTTGTGCAGTTTGCAATCAATCATTTACCGAGCCAAGTCAGTTGAAAATACACGTTCGGAGCCATAATAAGGAGAAACCATATTCATGCTCAATTTGCAGTCACTCATTCTCTCGGAAGGAGACCTTGAAGCGGCATTACACAGTTCACACTAATGAAAAGCCTCATTCATGCCCAATCTGCAGCCGCTCATTCTCTCAAAAGACTTACTTGAAGAAGCATATTAGTTCGATTCATAATAACGAAAAACCTTATTCATGCTTGCTTTGCAGTCACTCATTCTCCCGGAAGGAGAGCTTGAAGCAGCATGTCAAAGTTCACAGTAATGAAAACCCGTATCCATGCCCAGTCTGCAGTCGCTCGTTCTCTCAGAAGCAATCCTTAAAGCGGCATTTTATTGCGATTCATACTAATGAAAAACCTTTTCCATGCTCAGTCTGCAGTCTCTCATTCTCTCGGAAGGAGAGCTTAAAGCGGCATATGACATTTCACAGTAATGAAGTTCCTTATTCATGCTCAATCTGCGATCGCTCATTCTCTCAAAAAGATTGCTTGAAGCAGCATATTGCGATTCATAACAAAGAAAAACCTTATTCGTGCGCAGTCTGCAATCGCTTATTCTCTCGAAAAGGATCCTTGAAGGACCATATCATGGAAAATCATAATGATGAAAAACCTCATTCGTGCTCCGTCTGCAGTCGTTTATTTGCTGAAAAAAGTCATTTGAAGAAGCATATGATTAAGATTCATAGTGATGAAAAACCTTATTCATGTCCAATCTGCGGTCGCTCATTTTCTCTAAAAGAATACTTGAAGCAGCATATTGCGATTCATAACAATGAAAAACCTTATTCATGCTCAGTCTGCAATCGCTCATTCTCTCGAAAAGGATCCTTGAAGGAGCATATTACTGGAAATCATAATAATGAAAAACCTTATTCGTGCTCAGTCTGCAGTCGCTCATTCGGTGAAAAATATCGTTTAAAGAAGCATATTATTACAGTTCATACTAATGAAAAACCTTATTCATGCTCAATCTGCAGTCGTTCATTCTCTCGGAAAGACTACTTGAAGCAGCATGTTATTGCGAATCATACTAGTGAAAAACCATATTCATGTTCAATGTGCAGTCGCTCATTCTCACAAAAAAATTACTTGAGGAAGCATGTTATTGCGGTTCATAGTAATGAGAAACCTCATTCATGTTCAATCTGCAATCGGTCATTCACTCAAAAAAATTACCTGAATACGCATATTATTACGATTCATAATAATGAAAAACCTTATTCGTGCTCAATCTGCAATCACTCATTCTCTCACAAGCAGTCCTTAAGACGGCATAGTATTACGATGCATCAGAGTGAAAAACCTTAGTTATGGTCAGTCTGCAGTCTTTCATTCTCTCAGAAGAAGAGCTTGAAGCGGTATATTACAGTTGACGTTAATGAGAACCCTTATTCATGCTCTGTCTGCAGTCACTCATTTTTTCAAAAGGATTCCTTATAGCAGCATATCAAGATGCATAATATTGAGAAACCTCATTCATTTTCTGTCTGCAGTCACTTATTCTTTCTAACAGGTCACATGAAGTAGCATAATTATATCGTTCACTCACTCTTCCAAAAATGATTCACAATAATGAAAAATTTCATGTGGATACACTTAATATGCAGTCGATCATTCCTTCGTAAGTATAGCCTGAGGAGACATACTACGTGGCATGATAACGACAAAGCTCACTTATTCTCAATTTACAGTCACTCATTCTTTCAGGAAGATATTAACTATGAGCAGCATTTTATTTAAATTTATAATAGTGAATAGAAAAATTTAGGCATCCTTAATGAGATGTGCCTGTTTTTGGCCATCAGACGTCCCTTAGATTTGTTTCAGTGAAATATATAAAAGAAAAAATATCTGGGAAGTTTCAGATCAATCGGATAGGGGGAATACGTGCCTGAAGCCCACGTTCTCTTGTAATCAGAAAATGCGTTGGGTTTGACATATTGTAATTAAAGATCAAGTTCATGTATGGGCCTAATCGGACCATTCGGGGAATGTGGGGATAAAATGTGTATTTTGAGGGCCGAGGGGGGGGGGGTAGCGTGGTCCGTCGCTCTGGTCATCGGTTCTTAACCTAGTCAGCTGAATTTTGCATAGTGAATTTTTACGACCCTAATGTGGTTGGAGTTTGAAGAAGCAAGCAAATTCCCAAAATAAATTGCCTCTGTACGGTGATCGTGTGGCTCGCATGTTCTCGTTTATTCAACGTGTCATGCTAAATTTCATCTAGTCCACATGAATTAGGCTCTAGCTAGAAAAAAAATCATAGAAATCTGAAACTTGGTACATTGGTCTAATTAAGTGTCCCAACATACTAAAAGTCCCAAGGAATCCGGTGCCGGCGTCGCCAACTAGGAGGCAAAAATGAGGGCGTCAAACAGTTTTTTGCTTATATCTCGCTAAAATTTAAGTTGAGAAAGAAAATAAAAAAAAGTTCAAACAAATGTGATGGAGAATAAGAAAATACACACAAAATGTCCTACACATTTTCCCGTAGAATGCGTATTTGTCGAATAAATTGATAACAAACGTTGAGATATTTCCTCCATGTATACATTTAATACAACTTATTATAATCGATGCGACGTAAACTTGCACGCATACGAGATAATTTATTTCAAATACTCGCGCCAGTGATAGAATGAAGAGAATCCCCCCCCCCCCTCATCTTCCGTGAAAAGAGATGTTGGAAAGGTAGCAAGTTCGTGCGAAAAGCAGATTTTTAGTTCTTCATCGGGTTTCTTCAAGAACGAGATTATTTGGAAAAGTAAGAGAGGGTCGACAGGTATGACGCTTCCTCCAATTCGAATACTGCTGTTGATAGACCCTAATGGCTTCACTCTGTTCCCGATTTTTTTATTTTTTTTAAAAAAAAAAACAACTAATAATTGCTGATTTTTTTCTTTTCTTTGTGTGGTATACATACCTAATGTTTTGCCAGCTGTGGACTGGACGCCAAGGTTCCCACCAATGCGCTTTCGTGGCAATAAATTGATTGAAGCATCTCCTATAACACCTGTAGATAGGGATGCTATGTTCGGCGACCCTGGGAATGGGTTATGTGTTAAAAGTCACTGTGCTAATTTTTCAACATCTGAAGTATCACGCAAAATCCGAGAAGGACGTAGGTCGACATGTTGTTCGCTTGAATGTTTCTTGCACCCTGTGAACTCCTCAACTTCTTCACAAATGGCCATAACAACGGGCATACTCAAAATCCATTTTTGAATCATCATTGGCTGTATACCACGACCACGTGTCAATCCTCCTCTGCTTTTCATGAGTCTCATCAGGGTCTGTTCGATGGTCATATCACTCCAAATACCGGCGAAGTAATTCTGACTTCTTCTTATGGTGAAATACGAGTACATACTTCGAAAAATCAGTGTACTCAAAATCACTCATTTTGTCTCGGAGGTGATGGCATCTTGTAGATAAAGGTGAGCAGCCTTATCTTACAGAAAATGTCCAGCCGCATGAAAAAATTGAAGCATCTGTTGCACACACTCAAGATGCCACGACCAGTTACCCATTCTTTCTGTAGCAACAAATTTTTTCACCAATGATATCGTTCGGAAATATTGAATCCACAGTTTATTTGTGGGGCCTCGAGCTTCGACCTCTAGCATATGAGTCTTAAATCATTGCATCAAGTCACTTAAGAGCTCACTCATACGTATAAATTTTTTGACAAAGTAAATAGAAATTAATGTATTCATGCGTGCGCGAGTCTACATTGCATCGATGACAATAAGTTGAATTAAATGTACACATGGAGGAAACTTCTCAACCTTTGATATTAATTTATTCAACAAATAAGCACTCTACGGAAAAATGTGTAGGAACATTTTTTGTGTATTTTTTAATTCTCGATCACATTTGTTAAAACTTTTTTTTTCTGAACTCAAATTTTAGCGAGATATAAGCAAAAACCTGTTTTACGCCCCCATTCTCGCCCCCTAAGGGACGACGCCGGCACCGGATTCGTTGGAACTTTTAGTACGTTATTCAGGACACTTAATTAGACCAATGTACCGAGTTTCAGCTTTCTATGATGTTTTTCCTTTTTGTACTCCTATTTGGGCTAACTTATGTGGACTAATCTGTAAATGATCGTTCGGGACTAAACCCTTAGTGAACTTTCTAACAATATTACCAATTATTCTAATGAATTATTTTTTGAATTTTGTCGATTCATGAATTTTTTTTTAAATAGCCGCATCGAATAACTCAATGGAGATTGATTTATTCATGGAGTCAAGATTCCGTTCTAATGTGACCTCGATGTGGTTTGCAACATTGAGCATCTGTAAAAATCTAGCAATGAAAAAAATTAACATAAAAAAAGCAAATTAATGAATCGACTACCGAAAGGGGGAAAAAATAGAAGAAAACAAACAAAAAAACACGAAACATTGTTCTTGGTTGTTTTAACCTTAGTTTTGAGGTAATCTGCCAAAATTTAACTGTAGTTGGTAGAGGACCTTCCCTTTTCGAATCAACAGTTTGCCTCCTTTTAGCCATATCTCATTTGCTCATCGTGAAAATTAACAGTCCAATCTCTGATGAGAAAGTTTTCTTCATAAACAGTTTTCTGCCCTTACCCTAGTATAATCGGAATAAAACAGTCAATCCACACCCAAAAGGAAATTACGTTTTTTTCTTACTCATCAGATAAGAGTGCAGTTTTTGTCATACTGAGGGGCATCGAGAGCTATCTATGGTTTTCCTTCTGTTGGAGGACTGAGCAAAATCCTCAGAATTTAGGAGAAAGAAAAAAATTCCTTCTCGTTTCCCAGAACAAGAGTTGACTTTCTTCCTATCTTCTCTTGAGGAAAAAATCGAAGTTAGCCCCCTATAGGAAGAGAATGAAATGAAACCAGTATCTTTAATACGGAATAAAAAAAATATGACTTTAAAAACAAGAAGTTTGTTCCCTTTTTTCAGACATGAGACGAAATCTTCTGATTTGAGTAAGCATAAAGTTAACCCAGCAACCCCATTGTTTTGAGGGGAGAGGAGAGCGCTCTTCAAGAACCGGCAAGTTTGATTCACTTTTATCTCAAAAATTCAGTGTCTAAGTCTACATACAGGGGTAAGTTCTCATTTATAAAAGAGATTGTTTTCTACTTTCACCTTAAATGGAGGAGTAAAAACTTCAGTCAAAAACGAACACGGAGCTCCTTTTATTCCTTAGAGAACGGTATGTCTCACTGAAAACAAAAGACATTTTCTGCTGCCTCGAGGGACTCAACTAAATTCTCTAAATTCAGAAAGGAATGTTTTCTTCTCGTTTTCTACTGGAAAAGTAACAATTTTACTCTTCTTCAAGGAAAGGATATAATCAAGTGGCTCCTTATTCAGGAAAATGAAAAGAGGGCATTCGTTTTCCCCCCTTTTTTTCGTCAGGGGTAAATATTGTTCCTTCTGTTGAGAAACAAGGAGGATTTTGTGGAGGTAAGTAAGTATTCTGATTGGAATCACTCTTATCCACTTAATTCTCTCAGAAGAAAATAACTCCTGCTCTACATTCTTACGTAAGAAAAACTCTTCCATCTTTCTCCTTGGAAAAGTTTCTTTCCTTTTTTTAGGGCAAAAGAGAAAACATCCAATTTTTCTTTTCAAGTGAAACAGAAAAGGTGTAAAGAGTTCTTATAGCTGTTGAAGTCATTCTTGTTCATTAGTTCTTTTATTGTTATCCAAATTTTCAAATTGAGCGAGAGGAACATTGTTAAAAATGGCTAATCATTAGTTAGGAAAAAGAAAACCTCCTCCTCTCGGAAGGACATGA
Organism: Acanthococcus lagerstroemiae; assembly: GCA_031841125.1. Lineage (NCBI taxonomy): Eukaryota > Metazoa > Arthropoda > Insecta > Hemiptera > Eriococcidae > Acanthococcus > Acanthococcus lagerstroemiae. Next base: position 40,192,656 of record CM063112.1, read on the forward strand.
ATTTGATGAGTTTTACCTCAAGTTATCTTATCCATGGAGAGTATTTGTCATTGAGGTTTTTCGCCGTTGGTGAATTTTAAAGTGAATTTTCGGCCTTCATATTTCGTTTGTTTTTTTAGCTGTGCAATGTTGCAGATCACATCGAGGTCGAATTAAGACCAAATCTTACTTCGCTAAAAACTTGAGACCCATCGAGTAGATTGCTATCAAACGTTTTCTGGAAAATGAACGAATCTATGAAATTCGAAAACAAAGTCCGTTAGCGCAGCTGATAACTCTGTCTGAATAAGTCACTGAGGTGTGTGCCTTACGTGATTATTTATATATCGATACCTTAGAGCAAACTAGTGCTATCTACATTTCATTGAATTTGGCAGAAAAGGGAGAATAAGATTTCAGTAGCCTGTCACTCCTGTGTTATGAAATTATGATATGCCTTAGTACAGTTGATGTTTTGCCAGCATCAACACGCAGTGTTGCACGTGATAGAGCGTGAAATTGCCTTTCCAGTGATACCAATAGCTAATTTCCCCCCAAAAACATAGATAGCACAATTTTGCTGTAAAGTGTTATGAGATACAGTGAGCGAGGTTGAAAACAAGGGGTGTTCTAAATGTTTTGCTAGACGGTAAGTTTGATTCCCAAGGAGACAGTGACCCGGGGGAGTGACTTCAGAAGAGGGTGAATGAGGACTGTGACACGTCACGAGAAAACAAACCTTAGGATGATAAAGGTTGAAATTGAGATTTTAACTAATTTCTACAGAAGTAGACACAGGGAATCCAATGCAACTTTCCGCAAGTCTCTAGCTCTTTTCCCAACTGAGATATAGCGTTTTGAAATCAGAACATTCCAAAGGGTAGTTTTTGAGAATTTAATAACCGAACGTTACCTCCTTATTCCCCACATTTCTATCACGATAGCCGTGAAACCTCTAAAATTTTGTACAATGTTTCCATCGGCGCAATAAGTTGAAACTTGCATGGTGCGCAGGAGAAACTGCATTAAAAATAATACAGGTGTTTTCCGAGAGATAGCGCTTGTAAAGTTCCTCTAGGAAGCGTAGTTCCAGAACTTCATTGTCGCACTATACTAAAGCACTATAAACCCTAGTGGGGAAATACGTCATTTTTTATCCTACCCAGGCCCGTTGATGCCGAATTGACTACGCGGTACGCTCCGCATAGTTGGATTCGGCATCCACGGGCGGAGTAGGATACAAAATGGCACATTTCCCCACTTGGGTTTATAGTGCTTCAACTATACTATATTATATGTAGACACCTAAGGCCTTTCTTACAGTGCTACCAACGACTGGTAAAAATGTCGAATTAGGCCTCCACAAGTTATACAGTGTTGCCAAGAAGGTGAACAACTTCCCGTTGAAAACTCAATCTCACTAAAAATTAGTTTTTCATACTATTTTTCCCTCTACTGCAAAATTAAGATTTTCACGTTAAGGTATGTTTTCTCGTGACGCGTCACGAATTGAAATTTGAGATGGCGTGATTTATGAGGTCATTGAATTCGATTATGGGGGTAGTTTTATAACCTAACTCTCGGCATGCCATTGAATTGAAACGTGTGCTGTCAGATACTAGTTAATTTTCTGAAATAGTATTTGATTTTTAGGCCTCCGAGGTCACATAAATCAGCCCTGGAGTAGTTTTTACATCCTAGCTTTTATAGTGGGGGGGGGTCGTAGTCTCTATATCATGTTCCATGGGATGCCACCGAAAAGAAAGGGAGATCAAACCAGTTAAAACTTAGATATAAAATGCCATATTCAGAAAATTATTAATATTAGACGTCCTCCTTTTCAGTGGTGTTCTAAATGGCTGGTTTTATAAACTACGTCAGAATTGAATTATGAGACCTCAGAAATCTCCAAATTGGATGCTGCATGAGAAAAAAACCCATTGTTTGAGACGACATTCACAGGCTCATCAACCTACCTTGAGTATTTATATTTGATCAGTATATTGTGTGAACTTTTGAAATCTATGAGAATGCATTCTTAACGCCATCAGGAGTTGGGGTGGTAAAAAGAAAAAAGAGTTAGAAAAGCTAAATCTACGTGTATATTTCCATAAGAGGGGGAAGCAAGTGTTCCTTTTATGCAATTGACTTGGAACATTGTAGTATCTCATTAAAACCAATCTAAAGAGCGTCCCTAGAAGAATTTGAAGAAAAAAATCACCAAGAATAAATAAGTACACTCTAATAATGCTTAATCTGCAAGCAATCACGAGTATGAATAATCATATCCTGTGGCATAATAATGAGAAACTGTATTCATACTTAATCTACAGTCAATCATTCATTTAGAAAGGTTACTTGATCACTTAGAAAGGTTACTCGAACCAAGATGTTAGGGTCTATATTATTAAATTAGTTTGCTTGATGTATTTTCATTTTTCCATATTTTTATTTTTTATGAATAAATTAGTTTTATTTACTAAATAAGTATGTAAAGGTATGTAACTATTATGTTACTCTGTTAGATAAATTTTAGGAAATGCTGTATTATTTCAGAGGTGTAATTTTTTTCCTAGAAATTTTTAGGTAAGAGTAACAGGAAAACATAAGTTTATAATTATTAGTTTTTCAAGAATTTATAATAATATAATGATTTTGTACGCATTTGTACTTCGAAAGTTCTCAGTTGTCTCGCACAGAATTTCCAAAGGCTGTACATTTCTTTCGACCGATGTGCTCGCTGCTTGTTCGGAGAAAGTGGCCTGGAAAAGTCTCAAAAACAGATGATAAGTCATCCATATTTCACTGCGAGAATCTAATGCCGGTGGTAATTACCCATGGGATCATGGTTAAACGATTTTGGTCTGGAGGAAGGGGGCAGGTGTGACGTTCGAATTTTGGTAATTTGAAAATGTCGACGGCTTGCTGTACGCGCGTGCTACTGCCAACAGCCGACCAGGTGACCCTCGAAGTGGTTATAGACTGCTGCGGTATAATAGCTGAACAAAAACAGACGTCTGTTAGAAGGGAATAAGTGCAAGAAAATTATTTACAGGGACTGTGAGTAGTTTATTTCAAGTAGACATTTTTTTTTTTTTTAATTGTCCGGATATGGATAAATTACAGAAATCTTAGGACTGAATCATTGCATTAGTTGTGCTATTCAACTAATCAGAACTTCGTATTCGTGTTGTTTCTTTCTCAAAAAATTATCAGTAAACTGATGACGAGTATCTATACTGCATGCAGATACATCGGTACATGTATGTCTTATGGTTAAGAGCGGAAGCAGATAGAACCGGGTGTCTGCCTTTGTCTCGTCCATCATGAAGAAGAAGATGCAGACAGAGTGGTCGAGGCAGAGGGCCGACGCACAAAGCTCGGCCCACACCATCGGTCACAACAACTTTGTACCATCGTAGAAAAGCTGCTGTAGCTGCTGTGGACCCTCCGGCAGGGCTCCCCCGCCGGCAGTACCTTCCTGCGTCGCCACACGTACTTAACGAGAAGGTGATGGGTGAGTGAAGAGGAAGTGCGTCCGGCTATGGGAAACCCGAACGAAAATTCCAGGTTAGTGCTGGGAGCGTTGACCCCGGCCAGTAGGGGACCCCATGGTGGCCCTCGCAGGACAGCGAGCACCGGAAGCGGAATGGCGAAATCGGAGCTTGGGCCGGCCTCAAAGCGTCCCTCCGGCCACTGATGCGATACTCAAAAAGGTAGTTTCTGGAGCCGGGGGTGCGGTGTCTCAGGGGCCATTTTGACGCGCGTGCATCGCCATACGTCCCACCACACACCATGTTTTATGGCTGTGGAACACTTTCTACCCATTCAGTCAACATAGGAATGTCGACGATGGATTACCTATTCCTTGGCAGTAACCGCAAATGAATGCGAGAAAATCTACAGGAAATCGAAACTGCTATAATATGGAAACGCGCACATTGAAACTCCAGCAAACATGTTTCATGAATTCAGTCGAAGCGCAACGGGATCGAGTAAAATATTCGGCAAAAGTCGACCGTTCTCGGCGACAGTTGGCATTCTTGGTGTTGATCGGTCGAACGTGACTTACATTTTTCATTGAGGGCCAACAAAAAGACATATCCGTGCCAAAACAATTTTTCTTACCATCTCCATGGGCTTTCGATGTAGCCAGATCCCTCTCCGAATTCCATTCTGCGGATATGTCTCTTCTATCGTAGGTGTTGCAGAAGTGTAAATAAGGAGTGGTTCTGGAGGAAGCTCGGTATAAGTCATAATTTTTGGATAAGATCATATTAATTTTGATCGTGAGTGAGGCTAGCGAAAAATGTTTGTTAAATTAAGTAAAGTTCAATTTGGTAATTTGTGAAATTGACAAATATTATTTTTTTTTTCAGTTTACTACATTTTTAAAATTCACCAAATTTCTTAGACTAAAAAAGTTCTATAAATTTACCAATGTTGTCAAATTCATTAAATTATTCAATAACCTTTCTAAAATTTACCAAATTTATTCATTCCGCAAAGATGTAAATTCACTAGATTTGTCATGTTCGTCAAATACATATTATACCTTATGTTTAATAAAAAAAATTTATTTCAAATTTGTGAAATTTTAAATGTCTGGTAAACACACTAACGTCAAATTCACGACCTAGGTTGACTTAACAACGTTGTTAGAGTAGCCAAATGTATCATATTCTAAACATTTTCACGTTTACCAAAATTATCAAATTCTCCGAATTGTTAAATTCTGTAAATGTGTCTAATTCATAAAATTTTTTAAATTCACAATTAGTGTAATTAACCAAATTCATTAAGTATACACCGAATTCGTCAAATTTATGAAGTTTGTTAATTCTACCGAACTATTGAATTCCGTAAATTTGTCATATTTACAAAATCTATTTAATTCGTAAATTCGAAAAATGTATGACTCTAAATAATTTACCATATTTGTCCAGATTATCAAATTGGCAACATTTATTAAGTTCACGAAGGTTTTCAATTGAACAAACGTAACAAGTTCAAATTCTCTTTTAACGAAACATTTCTGGACTGCTTTTGAAGAATTGTACCAGACTTTGATTTAGGTCCAAAATTTTAAATTTCTCAGCTGAATATAGCCAAAGAATTTAAACTGGGGCAAGATCAAAAGTCACCGAAATCAGAAATCCGGAAAACACCAGTTCTGTACTTGGTTCAATTTTTTCAAAGAAAAAAAAAAAGTCAGTTTTGTATTTTTGGAGTCCTAGTCAAAGTCGTATCTAAATTTGATTGGATATCATTTAAGACCAGCAACCCAATAAACTTCTACTGCGATACTTAGTTTCATATGTTCTCATTGGAAGACCCAAAGTTAGTAAAACTTTCCTTCCACCCCCCCCCTTTCTGTGGAATGAAAATTGAAAAAAAAACAACCAGACATTACCATAATGAGATCATTATTTGGCACACATCGATCCACCTTCAGAGTATAAAAAATGAAGATGGAGGAGGGTGCATTTCATTAAATATTTATGCCGTGCACAAATTTTTGTGCACAGGGTAACAAACGAACGGGTGTATTGATTACTGATGCACAAACTGTTTTGATTTTCCCAGTTATAGATATATAAATTATTTTGTTATCTACCTTTTATTTATTTTAATTTTATCAATGAATAGGTTATTTCAGTTATCTACTTGTCATTTATTTTGAGCGTTGGTATATTGATTTGTTCTATTATTGCGTTATTGGTTATTTTGATGTTCAGTGTCTTGGTGTTATTCTAACTGCTAATGCTCGTATCAACTAATTTGAATATCAGCATATCAATTGATTCTATTATATTCGTACATTTATGAATTTAATTACATCATCTTGAAACATCGAATACTTCAATAACTAATACATTAATTGAGTGCGTGCAAACAAGAAGGGCCTAAGTACAACAAAAATTGCGTTTCGAAAAAAACGCGTTTAGAGATTTGAGATGATGCATTGAGCCTGAATAGAATATAGAGCGACGGTTGATTATCGAATACATAGTTTTAACATCTTGGCTATCGATTCCCGTTTAAAAAAGTTATTCCTGCCATGCTCTATCTACGGGATATCTGTTCAAAGTGAGCAACACCTAGGCCCTTTGACTATATAGATATTGTCTAAGCCTAGGCCCTTTTCACTTGCGCAGGTTTTTCGTCTACTTTTTCGTATTTTTGCGGTCAAAAAACATACAGCAGGACCGGAATAGTAGATTACATACTTATCAGTGTGTGAATCGCGTTTGATACGTGTAGTATAGTTTTTGTAATAGTGGTACATAGTAGAAGTAGGATGAAATATTTACTTTCATCCCCGTTCTTTCGGCGTCCGTTCATTTGCCGTTCTTGTTCAGGCAATAAATTAACGATTTTCAGCAGCGAACTCGAGTACTGAAAACGATTTTTTCAATTCACTGTTACGAAAAAAGTATTCACTTATTATTATTATTATTATTATTAATAATAATCAATCAACTTCTACAACAGGATGTGAAATCTATTCTTTATTATTAATTGACTTGTACAATAGGGATTTTCGTGAAGACCGCGGTACATATTTAAGCTTTTAAAGCACCTCGGCACTCAATTTTGTTCGGCATTTGCACCGACAACTCGGATATTCCATATTGTAATAATAATGTAAAATAATTTGGTCCAAACTGATGAAACGTATTAAAAATATTTCCTCAAAGCACTCGTAATCGAAATTTCGAAAAATAGACCGACTGATATAAACGCTGCGTTATCACCAAAAGTTGGACCGGTTCAACTTTCATTGTCACGCCGGGATAACGCAGTGTTAAGAGCTTTAATGCTTTAACGCCGAAAATGTGAACAACGCTTTTCCCTCGTTGGATTCAAGTTTCTCGACAACGGTGACAGATAGCGCTTCGCGGTTGGAACGACCGTGTAGAGGAGGGTTGCCTACATCAGAATAGTCGAAATACGCAAAAGGGCCTAAGTGTCACTTAGGCCCTTCCCATATGCGCGCACTCAATTAATATGATTATTGATGTATCTTTGATAGTAATTATCAATGTATCAGTTATTTTGATTATACATTTTTTGTTTCAATTATCGATTTACATTGATCAGTACATTTGCATTGCAAGCACTGATACCCGGGTTTGTTAGCAGTGATAGTGTAATAGCATATTTACTGTTACTGAAGGTCATACATATTTGTGGAGTGTTTTTCATTAAGAAATATATTGGTGCCTAGCCATATAAAACTTTGCTATAAATTAAAGGAAGGTTCCTAGAATTTAGTAACATCTTTTCATTAAGAAATATATTGGTACCTACTACCTAGCCATATAAAACTTTTATAGATTAAAGGACGGTTCCTAGAATTTAGTAACATCTTTACCTTAAAAAGGACGTATGTGTGCTTAGGCCCTTTTGAAACAACACCACCAATTGAGTACAAATCTACCTAGTAGGATATACTCTAAGAATTATTGTTACCTAACGGAATTTAAACATATATGATTTTAAAAAGTGATATGCCGATGATGAAACTTTGTTGAAGAAATATCAATAATACTAATCTGTAAAATAAATATTTACATTTATAATCCAGGAACAAAGGCCGTTGAAAATGCAGGAACAAAGGCCGTTGAAAATGGAAGAACTCGACGTTGGAATTGATCATAATATAAACGAAGAAATGCCAGAAATTCATTTAGAGCTCAGGCCCAATATGGTAAGTTCTTAAAAAGTTATATTATCCGGTTGATGAAACTTAGTGAAGAAATATCAACAACACCTATTTGCGAAGTTAATATTTGCATTTATAATTCAGGAGAGAAAGCCGTTTAAAATGGAAGAAATCGATTTGGGAATTGATAATGTAAAAATAGAAACGCCACTACCTCATTTAGAGTTCAGGCCTAATACGGTAGGTTTATTCCTGATTTTTTTATTTTAGGTGTGTGCATATTTTGAATAGCTATAATATCGAATACATTTCTAACTTTATAGGTTGATCGACAAATTCTACTGGCGTATCCTGGTTATCATTCACACTATACCCCATACTCCATATTAGATCACCAAAACAAGGTTCTTACAACCAACTCTGCCATTAAGACTACAGTTTATAACCAAACTGCTGATAGAATAGAAGTTGAAGCAGGTGTGTCTCTGTCTACAAGTTCAATTCAGAATAATGAAAAACCTTATTCATGCTCAATCTGCGATCGTTCATTCTCCCGAAAACAGAACTTAAAGCACCATATTATTGCAGTTCATAATAATGAAAAACCTTATTCATGCTCAATCTGCAGTCACTCATTCTCTCAAACACAGAACTTGAAGAAACATATTGTTACGATTCATAATAATGAAAAACCTTATTCATGCTCAATCTGCGATCGTTCATTCTCTGATAAAGCGTGCTTAAAGAAACATATTATTGCGATTCATAATAAAGAAAAAAATTTTTCTTGCTTAATCTGCAGTCACTCATTTTCTCAAAAACATCACTTGAACCGGCATATTATTGCGATTCATAATAATGAAAAACCTTATTCATGCTCAATCTGTGATTGCTCATTCTCTCAAAAAAAGAACTTAAAGCAGCATATTATTGCGATTCATAATAATGAAAAACCTTATTCATGCTCAATCTGCGATCGTTCCTTCTCTCAAAAACAGAACTTAAAGCAGCATATTATTGCGATTCATAGTAATGAAAAACCTTATTCATGCTCAATCTGCAGCCACGTATTCTCTCGAAAACAGCGCTTGCAGCAGCATATTGCTGTGATTCATAATCATGAAAAACCTTATTCTTGCTCAGTCTGCAATCACTTATTCTCTCAAAAAAAGCATTTGAAGCAGCATATTATTGCGATTCATAACAAAGAAAAAAATTATCCTTGCTGAATCTGCAGTCACTCATTCTCTCAAAAAAAGAAATTAAAGAAACATATTATTGTTGTTTATTATAATGCGGCTTCCTACGTGTTCCAAATGGAATGTGAGTAGTGTGGGGCAACGGTTATCCTACAACCTCTTGTCGGTTAGCCAGTAACATGTGTTAATATTTAATATAATCCACTACATCCAACAATTATTCCATTTCCATGGATTAGATGAAAAAGTCATTCGGGAAATATAATTCGGAATATTTACTCTTGGAAAAAAATCTTTCCGGAAATTGTCCTTTGAGAGAAGGTTCGGGAAAAAGTCATTCGGGAAATTTAATGTGGGATGTGTTATTTTCAAAAAAATGACGTCGAGAAAATGTCGGGTAGTTTGTGAGTTAGAAATGTTAAATCTACGGGTATTTTTCCATGAGAGGGAGAGGCAAGTGATGCTTTTTGTACGGTCGATTTGAAACATTGCAGGATTTTTTCATCTTATTAAAACTGATCTGAGGATCGTCCCCAATAGAGTTTACAAGTATGAAACACCATATCCAGTGGCATAAACATGAGAGACCTTATTCATAATATGCATTTAATCTACTTACAGTCTCTCATCCACTTAGAAAAGTTACTTGAACTGAGATATTTGAGTCTACATATTTATAATATTATCTTAAGTTAAATCGCATGTATTTGGATTTTTAAAATTTTTTATTATTTTAAGAATTATTTTTATTTACTGATAAGTTTGCAATGTTTATCGGCCCCAAGATGGTTTGTGGACACTGGGCGGCATGTAGTCCACAGTTTTCTGTCACCCAAAAAAAAACATCTGCATCTACATCCACACAAAGTACAACTACTCAAAAGGCTCAAGCTGAAACCCCTTTTCAAAATAATTTTCAAAATCTTCGCCCAAATTTCATGGGATACTCAAAAAATATCCCTAACCCCCATCACTCCCCCAAGCACCAGACTTTTAGCAGACGAACCTATCAATACCGAATTATAATGGCCAATTCTAAGGCACAAAATAAAAACAAACTTCTGAAAAACCTGACTACAGAACTAAATATCTGGTACTACAACTGCCAGGGATTGGCGAACGAGGGCCGACTGCTCGAGCTAGAGAATGCTCTCTCCAAAATAAAGTGGGATGTAATTGGGATCTCTGAGGTTAGACGTAGAGGGGAAGCAATCTGTAGGAGAAATAACGGCAATATTTGGTACTTTTTAGGGGAAATACTGGGGTACAGGGGGATGGGTTTCATGGTAAGAGAACACCTGAGTAATAAAATGAAACAGTTCAAAGGTATTTCTGAACAAATTGCACTCTTGAAAATAGAAGTTGAAACATCAATTATCTTGACAATTATTCAAGTATATACGCACCTACTTTAGAGGCGGAAGAAAGCGAATCTGAAAAATTTTTACAACCTCTTAGAAGATACTTATAATAAAGAAAAAAGCTACTATACAATTATGATGGGGAACTTTAATGCCAAAATAGGAGGAAATTCCATCAAGAAAAATGTTTGGGACCATATGTAGAAGGTAACGCAAATGCTAATGGAGAAAGATTGCGAAAAGGCTAGCGGAAACGAACTACTTGAAGGTAGCAAATACTCTGTTCAATAAAAAATCAAATAAAAAATAGTCATGGAAGTCTCCGAATGGTCAAGCAAAGAATGAGATTGATCACTATCTCATAAATGACTCGCGAATAGTGATTAATAACGAAATACTCCCTTCCTTCCCCTTTCCTTCAGATCACAGAATAGGAAGATGTAGTTTAAAGATTTATAAGAGATCTAAATTCAATAATTTCCGTAAACAGAAAACATCAAAACAATTTATACTCCCACTATATTTAAAAAAAGATGCAAACGAACTGTTTAAGACAACATTGCTGAAACAGAAATATTACGAAACAGAAAGTGTACAAGATATATGTATGATGTTCTAGAAAAAGCACTAAATGTTGTAACAAGCTCTCTTGGCAAGCAAAAAGAGACAGCACCGATGATAAGTTAAGCAGAGCAACCAACAACCTGATAGAAAGAAGGATAATCCTAAAAAAGAAAGCTGGGCAGGAAAGTTTAGTAGAAATAACTAAATTGAACAAATTAATCAGAAGAAAGTATTCGAGAGGATATACGACATTATGACTTCGAACTCATCAGAGGCATAATAGAAAAGAGGGGATCTACAAAATTAGCGAAAAAGGCCATCACTAAAGGCCGCTACTTGCTACCTAAGTTTTTAAAGAGGGGGCAGAAATTATATCAGAAGCCAACGAGCTTTACAAGAAATTATATGAGGATTCGAGGAAAGGATGTCATGGGGAATACTTGGAAAAGAGTAAAATAGAAATGAAGGAGCTGGTTAATAAGGAGAGAGTGCCTGTCTTTCTAACAAGCGAAGTAGAAAAAAGTATTAAGGAACTAAAATCAGGGAAGCATCGGGACCAGATGGTATTAACAACGAAATAATAAGAATTCTAGTAGAGGAAATTGTGGGACCTTTAACCGTACTCTTTAACAAAATACTGGAAAACTGGGTTACCCCCGAACAATGATTAAAAACAGAAATAATTCTACTCCACAAGAAAGACAATCGTGAAGATGTCAATAATTATCGCCCTATTAGCCTATCGTCCAATAAAGGGAAACTCTTCGCCAAAATTGTTGAAGGGAGGATCTGTGGCACGCTAGACTTCAACCAAACAGTGGATCAAGCGGGATTTCGCAAGAACTACTACATAGTAGATCACATCGTAACAGTGAGTCAGATCCTGGAGAGGGTGAGGGAGTATAGAGTAAGCATTCGATGCGTGTTCGTAGACTCCCAGAAAGCCTTCGACTCCATCTATCACGACAGTATGTACAGGGCACTAGCAAAACAGGGGGTGCCGGAAACTCTATTAAACATTATAGTTTATATGTATGAAAATGCCACGGCAAGCATTATGTTGGATAAAAAAGGGGAGGACTTCGGTGGAAAAGGGGGTCAAATAATGGGATCCACTGTCCCCAAATATTTTCAACAGTGTGCTTGAAGAAGTTCTTAAAAATCTAAATTGGGAAAATAGGGGGATAAAAATAAATGGCAAAATGCTGACAAACTTAAGATTTGCGGACGATGTACTACTTTTTGGAAAAAATAACGAAGAAATTAAAAGCATGCTCGGGGAACTGACTGAAGAATGCGAGGAAGTGAGATTAAAAATTAATACCTCCAAAACAGTGTTACTGGCGGGCGAGGACGGAGTTGAAGAGCTGGGGGAAATAGTTTTAGATAGATCAAAAATCAATGAGGTAGAGGAATGTAAATATCTGGGGCAAACGATGAGCTTCATCAAAAATAGATAGAGAACGAAATAAATCTCAGAATTACTAACTCGTGGAAAGCCTCCTGGGCAAACAAGTATACCTTTAAAGCAAAATTAATTCAATATAAAAACTAAAATGAAAATTTGGAACAGTGTAGTGTTACCAGCGGTAACATATGGCGCTCAAACCTGGTCTTTGCAGTTGAAGCTGAAAACAAGGTTGGAGGTGACCCAGTTCTCCATGATTCGTAGTATCCTGGGCATCAAATGGAAGGACAAAATTAACAAAACTGAAATTGTAAGGAGGTCTGGGCTGACTGATATAGATTATATCACGAAAATACTAAAATTTAAATATGCAGGGCATATGTGCAGGGGAAATATGGGGAAATGGAACATAACAGCTACGAATTGGGTCCCCAGAGACCAGAAAAGGAGGAAGGGGCGTCCCCCGATAAAGTGGCTCGATGAAATCACCAGGCCAGTCGGCCCAAACTGGGCAAGCGTGGCACAATAGATAGAAGAAGATGGAGAAAGGTGACAGAGGCACATGCCCTACGGTGGGCGACGTAGTCGGAGACTTAATGTAGGATCCTAAGGATCAAAATTACTTAATTTATTACATACACCGCTGTACCTCACGTCGAGCTGTAAATAAAAAAATAAAATAAAATGCAACGCTTATATTGATTCTGTTAGATGAATTTGAGGAAATGCTATTTCGTTTCAGAGTTGAAATTTTTTTCAAGAAATTTTTAGATGAAAGTAATAGAAAAATATAAAGTTCATTATACCTATTAATTTTTGAAGAATTTATTATACAGGGTGTCTATATTGGCCTGAAAAGTCATGAAAGGTCGTGATTTCAAAACATTGTCATGAAAGTCATATTATTTCATCATGTCATAGTTCATAATATTTTCATTACCAAAAAAAAAAAATCAGTTTTATTCATTTAATGAGAAAAAAATATTTGAGTGAATATTTATTATGGTAATTTAGCGCGCTCTGTATTGATAAAGCGTTAGTATTGAATGATCTGGTAATACATAAACAAGCTACCTCGCAGATAGCGAGGTAGTAAGAGGGTGTTTGCTGAAGCTGAAAAACTTTCAGCTTCCAACTTCTGGCTTTTCAGAATTATCCTAAAACTGCAAAAACTTCCGGCTTCTCTGCATCCCACTGGTATTGATCAGACAAAACCAAATCTGAAATGTTGAAGCTTTGAAGTTAATGTGCAGACACAGTACCAACGTCCAACGTCTATATGTATACGCCATGAAGCACAAACACCAGAATGAGAATCTTTTATTTTAATTTCCAAGTTGCAATCGTAAATAGTAACGGAGAGGATACATTCATGAATCATAATAGTATACCGACTTGTCGATAGATGGCAGCAGTTGACGGAGAACGCAACCGAGCTAAAACTGAACTATTGAGCTGTAAACAATTCAGTCGTATTTTTAGGATGTTTGCCCGCGCGCAGCGCTGCAAGCACCCTATTGCAATTTTGCAATTGCTTTTTCATCATTTTTTAAGATGTTTGCCGCGCGGAGCGCTGCAAGCAAACACCCTATTGCATTTGCTTTTTCATCATAATTTTTAGGGTGTTAGCCGCGCGGAGCGCTGCAAGCAAACACCCTATTGCAATTGCTTTTCATCATTTTTTTTCCCTTTAAATACGAGTGAATTGCTTACAGCTCATAGTTCAGTTTTAGCTCAGTTGCGTTTAGATTGTTAGATCAGTCTTAAGGCGGAGGCGCGTGGTTTGATTCGTATTTTACTCATAACAGTATAATTGTGCGACTCTGTTCAACAAAAGGAACTATTTCCTCAAAGAAAGTGAAGAGATTAACATGATTTAGAAGAGGTAAGTGTATTGTTTGTTTGTATGAAATGGGTTCTCAGTTGAATTAGCGTGTATAATGTATTTGAATCGAACCAAGTACAAGCAACATTCTGTGGTACTCTTATGTGGAAATTTTCCGAGGAATAATGCGATGTGAGTTATGTCTCATAAATATGTTAGCAGTATTAAGTAATTGGTAATTTTGGTATTCTGTTTCAAAGGTCTTTCACGAATATTTCGTTTCTCGTTTGACTATTTACTTTCCTCTTTCATTATCAGTCAGGATCAAGGAATCATCCAAAACCATCAACATGCCTTCAATCACAAATTTGAACTTCTATTATAATTGTGTAGCGGAATTGATGAAAAACGTGAATAAATAATTGGCAGATCACGTTTTGTTTTTGAAATGACAGATTATTTTTCTCGCATTAACAGTTCACGAATTCACAGGAGTGGAGCATAGAGCTAATGTCTTTTCGTCTTATAAACATTGTAATGAGGAGTGAGAACACATTAATGTGCATTTTCTGAAGTGAGAACACAACTTTATTTGAATGGAAGTAAAATTCCTCGTTTATTTGAATCGAAAAAAAATTCCTGTCCCTCTGAATTGTTATCAGGGTAATTCTAAAAAAAAAAGCAATTTTCACAGAGTAAACTTTTCCATTCAAAAAGTTTCTGTTTGGGGGAATTTGAAGGTGGAATTTATTGTTTGTGTGTCCCACAAGACATAAACACCCTTCTGCTCAATTCATGTTGACCAGGGGAGGGGGCAGAGCATTTTAAAATATTATCTATCCACGGCATGAGAACTTCTCATGCCGTGGCTATTCTCCAATGCTGTGGCTCAGCCAGATGTTATTCAACTTCAAACATTCAACATGAAGAGAAGATATATTATGCTGTTGTATTTAACCTGTTGGAGAACAATGACCAACGTTTATTAGGTAAGTATTGAATGGTGGGGACTAGTTGAAAAATTATACTTATTATACGTATTACAATTTGTATGTTTCATTCCAGGTTTAAATTGTGTTAAAAACTTACCCACTTATCTCAGTGCAAAAATTATGTGGAGAACCATGTTTTAGGAGTAAGGTACCAGACTGCAGTTGAATCCCATACAAAAGACAGGTAATGAAACAGTCACAATATTTTGAATAATCTTGTTAAGTTGAATTTGAAATGAGATTAGGACAGTACTCATTAATCAAACAAAAAATTAACACAGAGAAATAGCCTTAGACTTATTCTGACTAAAAATTTAGGACCACTTTCATAAAATCACGGAATTGCTCACTTAAAATTACTAAATAAATCTTTGATATTTACAACTAGCAGACAAAATCATTATATTTAAACAAAAACTCAATGAAGAAACTTGTAAAAATATCAAAATACTCTCTAAGCAAGATGAGACACTTTTGCATGAAATTAAATGTTTCTCTTAATATTATTTAGTTAATAGTTAACATAAAATTTTGGATAAGACTCATTTGCATACATTGGATCATTTTTGATACCTAGCAGATTTTCTTTCTCTTCAATCGTTCTTTATGGGAAAGGGCCACTGATAAACAAACATTAAGCAGGTTTAAATGAACAAGTACATACATTTCACTTTCAAAATCTCATGTCGTGGTTATCCCTTTCCAATGCCGTGGTCAGTGGAAGCAGCTTATGCCACGACATAAGAGACAAAAAGCAAGACACGACATTGGAAAATCTTCAATAATTCTATTTTTCTACAGCCTTAAAGTATTTTCAAAGCTACTTTTCAATCTTAATTTAATCACACGTACTAATTAAGGGTTCTCCTTCTTGTTTCAGGTGAAAATCCTATCATTTTTGCGGAGAACGAACAGCCACGCTATCGGATACCAAAAATTGTACACAACACTAATTTCACTGATTTATTATTACAGAATCGATAAGGCGTACAGTATCTAAGATCTAAGATGCGGATCATGTTATCACTATTCAAACGAAGCCATTCAGCTTCGCAGCCGCATGAAACATGTAAACAGTGTGCCAGAAGAAGCAACTTAAAAAATGGCCACGGCGAACAAAAATCCAGTTACACAAATAAAAGCTCTCCTCTGGGTCACATAGAAAACTTTTTGTCCATTTTGTAGGTGTTTGTCTTTGCTTTAACCCTTCCAATAATATTTATATTGATTTCCCGTGAAATAATGCCTAATTAACATCATTATGGAGATTTTTATAAAATAAGGACTAGTGAGTTACAGCCACGGCATTGGAGATTTCGAGGATTCTGAAGGATTTTTTGAAATTAGGAGAGGGGCATATTATTTCTAATTGTTGAAAAAAGTGAGGGACACGTTGCTCTACAACACAGTAAAAAAAAAAAATTGGAAAACGTGTTTAGTTGTTGAGGATTGCATTGGTGCCTGAAAATTGCTTTTTTTTTAGAATTACCCATCAGCAGTTGACAGTTCATATTCGTTCATTCGTTGAAACTCCTGACTTTATAAATTCCTTGGATTTATGTCCTTTGAATTTATTTTTTGTCTTGTACAGGTAGCGTGTTTGATTTCTGCTTGCCACTTGGAATGAATTAAACGGAAAATGGAAATGTATTCTAGTTTTCTAGTAAGTTTTGTGTTGATCAAAGTCTGCCGGGTGATTGCAGTTTGCAGCTTCACAGTTCGAAGCCTTGAACTTCCATGATGTGCGTGTAGCGTCCTGAACTTTCATGTTCCCGGGCCCGGGGGGGGGGCGAAAAGAAGACTTATTCTTAGAGCATCATTCGCTTATTAAAAAATACCCATTCTACACTAGCGCTTCTACAATTTGCATAGTCCCAATGGCAAACACCCTGTTACTACCTCGCAATCGACTGAATTTTTTACAGCTCATAGTTCAGTTTTAGCTCAGTTTTGTTTAGATTGTTAGATTGGTCTTAAGACGGCGGCGTGTGGAAGGTGAGAGGTGCTAACCTCAACAGATTCTCATTCTTATTACGTTTGTGGCGTATGTTTGTTTTATCGCATAGACGTTGGTACTGTGTCTGAATATTAGCTTCAAAACCTCAACATTTCAGATTTGGTTTTGTTTTATCAGTACCAGTGTAGGAAGTTGGCGCAACAATAACACCAGAATGCGGAGAAGCCGGAAGTTTTTGCAGTTTTAGGATAATTTTGAGAAGCCAGAAGTTGAAAGCTGAAAGTTCTTCAGCTTAAGCAAACACCCTCTTACTACCTCGCTACCTGCGAGGTAGCTTGTTATTGAAATTATAAAAATTCGATTGCAATAGGGTACTTGCAGCGCTGCGCGCGGGCAAACACACCCTAAAAATGACGCATGTCTACAGTCGCGTCAGTTATGTTGTACTCATAGTTACAGACGTTAACTACTAAATCTGGACTCTTCAGAAATTTGCTGATAAAATAAGTGATTAATGATTTTTCTAAGTCAGTACATAATGAATCTAATATTTGTTAGCCTTTCATTTTTCCTGTCAGTTATTAGATGCGGAACACATTTATCACCAATTTCATACAAATGGAATATCGCCTGTTTTTCTGCATGCTTATAAATGCAGAAGACTGCATGTTCAAACTACGCACAAACGGGGCAAAACTATGGCCATTTTTCAACTATCTTAAGACTGACGGTCTCATTTGTATTACAATCCATATTACTGTGTAACGTTGTTAAAGGGAAATTGTTATAGTATGCAACAAGTATATAATTCTGGTGATTAAATAATAATAATAATAAAATATCCAAGCTTTGTACTTCGCCATGGGAGCTGAAAAGTACGGTATACATATACTCTCAAAATATTCTCGTATTTCAGGTATCCTCCTATTGGGAAATCAGGTGCAGAATGTAAGTTCATCCACAATACAGGTTTTGGTTTATCTGAAAATTAATCAAAAGGTGGGTGAAAAGGCGGAGACCCCGGTAAGGCGCGAAGCGCCGAGTTTGTCCCCCTTCCACTTCCTTTTTATATCCTCCGATCGTAGTTTTACAAGTATGAAACACCATATCCTGTGGCATAAAAATTAAACACCTTATTCATGTGTGCTTAATCTGCAGTCTCTCATCTGCTTAGAAAAGTTATTTGAACCGAGATATTTGGGTCTCCATACTTACATATAGTATCATCTTAAGTTAAATCGCATGTATTTTGCATTTTTTATGAATTAGTTTTATGTACTAATATATTATGCAATGTGTTTATTTTGATTCTGTTAGATTAATTTTAGGAAGTGCCATTTTGTTTCAAAGGTAGAATTTTTTTTCTATAAAGTGCATTTAGGTATTATTATTTTTGAAGAATGAATTAAATATAATGATTTTGGACGTATTTATATTTCGAAAGTTCTCAGTTTTTTCTTGCAGAATTTCCGAAGGCGGTACATTTCTTTCAACTTAACTGCTCGCATTTTGTGTTCTCTCGTTTGAAGTACATAAGAGGTCTTGAAAAGTCCTAAAAACAAACGATAAACCGTTTCCCTTTGCGAGAATCTAAACCGGTGGTAATGACTTATGGGATCACAGTATGGAACGGTTTCGTCCTCGGCGAGAGGGAACGAGACGTGATATTGGAATCTTGGTAATTCGAAAATACCGACGATTTGTAGTACAGAGTAGCCACTTTCTGGAAAACTAGGAAAAGTCAGGAAATTCTATCAGTTTGAAAAGGTTAGGGAAAAGTCAGGGAATTGCTGTTACTTTGATCAATATCAGCGAATTAAATAATAAGGAACGTCATGTGGGGGCAAGATCCGGTAGTATCTTATGAAATTTCCAAAAACAGCAGTAACCTGAAAACCTCCCGGTTCCGTACTGGGTTCAATTTTAAAAAAAGAATCAACTTTGGTCTATTTATGACTGAACTTCAAATTTGGGAGTCCCATATACCGCTTGGGTTGGGCGCCACTTAATGTCAGTACTGCATTTTATCGGTTAACGTTCGATAGCTGAAATATTTGACAATGTTTGGAGTTTTCGCCTGCATTTCTATCTTGTGTCATACTTTACAACATGACTGCGTTATTTTAAAACATGAATGTTGTAAACTGACACACATGTTGTAATGTGACACACCTGCCCTTCTGAGCGTCATAATTATTATGCTTTCTGGTTTTATTGTGGCCATTTTGAAGAGCATTTTATGCTATGTCTCCCGGTTTCTTATTTCGAAACCAAAGGAATCACAATTGAATAGGCTACAGCAAAACGAAAAGTTTTGTCATTTCACACCAACCACCAAGTGTCCCTGGGTCGTTCTCCCAACTCAATATTTAAATAACCGTTTGGTATCTCAAAAGCTAAGAATATGTTAGAGCAATAATTTTCTTTTTTTGTTACATAAGAGTAAAAATCTCTTCTATCACATCAGTCAACCAAACAGTTCAAAATACATGACCTGACATCCCCAAATTACCAAATTACCTATGGTCAAAAGTTCCATCGTCGTTTATGTAACTATTTACAAAAATGCGTCACACAGACAGATATGTCTAATAAGAAATTTATGCAAAATGTGTTTCTCAAAGAGATATATGGTCATTTGAGGGCACGACCCAAAATTCCAACTCCTTAAGAGAATCTAAAGGCCTCGTTGGATTTGTGTATCCAGTTTTATCCCTTCGTAGTTTGCACATTTTCTGTAGTGCTTATTGTGGGTGACATTTGTTGCCGAAAAAAGGAGAAACCCTGAATCCTTATATGTAGTTAGAAGGATGTTATGTATCGTCCACAAAACGATTTCTAAAAATTCTGAATTTAATATGGTTATGCATAATGCTTTCTTCCTGAAAATTGACTGTCCGTATTTTAAATGTCCCATTGTAAACTACACCAGTAAACTGTGAAGTAATTGTCGCAAGTATTGCGAATAACCGCACATCTGTAGCAAGCCAACACTGTAGAATATACCAACGTGCTCCGTATTTAGTTTTTCCGCACTGCTGGCTGCCTACTTCATTTTTCCTGCCAGTTATTGGATGCGGAACACATTTATCACCTATTTCATACAAATGGAATATTGCCTGTTTTCCTGCATGCTTATAAATGCAGAAGATTGCATGTTCAAACCACCCACAAAGAGGGGAAAAACTATGGGCATTTTTCAACTCTCTTAAGACTGTCTCATTTGTATTACAATCCATATTAGTGTAATTTCGTTAAAGGAAAAATGTTGAAGGAAAAATGTTGAAGGGCAGCAGGTATAATTCTGGTAATTCTTTTTAAAAAATCGGAGCTTTGTGCCTTGCCATGAAAGTTGAAAAGTATGTTACACTTGTACTCTCAAAATATTATTTTATTTCAGGCATCCCCCTATTAGAAAAACAGGTGCAAAATGTAAGTTCCACAATACAGGTTTTGGTTTATCTGAAAATTAATCCAATGGGGGTGATAGAGGAGTGTCAAAAGGTGGAGCCTCCAGTGAGGCGCAAAGCGCCGCCCTCTTCCGCTTTCTTTTTACATCCCCCATGATAGTCATGAAAAAATGTCATGAAAAGTCATGATATTTCTTTTCTCAAATCCAGTAGACACCCTGCAGAATTATTTGCACTTTGACCTGATTTTTTAGTCTAATTTGTAAAATGTTTCGGAACATAGAATTGTTTGTGGCTCGGATTTTTGGGATCTGTTTTCTTGTGGTAGCCGAGAGGGATGACCGTGCTTTCAAGGGGGGAAAATTATTGCGACAACTAGGAACGATTTTACCCATCCTTTAATCATACCCTACCCGCCAGTACGAGACTCCATCCAGATTTCCTTCGTAGTATCCCCCGCCGCAACAGGCTCCGCTGCTTCGGGACTCAATTCGGCTAAAAATAACATTCTGGGACTCAACTCGAAACCGCCCGTCTTCCTCTACCATCCCCCTGCAATAATAATACAAAATAAATTCAGACCCTTTTCGTATTTTTCCCATTCTTTTTCCTTGGAAACAGGTGTGTGTAGGTATTACAGCCTTTTCCCCCATATGGTGGCTGCCTCCTGTCTTGGGGGAAATGAATAATAATACTAATTATTAAATAAAAACTATCTAGTGGTGGGTCATTTTGTACTTTCAAATTTAAGAATTAAGTTCGAAAGGGTGGTGGTTAATACCTCCTCCCTTGGATCCTCCTATGCCCGTGAGATATGACAAGTGGGTTTTCGTATCCATGATGACCTTACATGCCGAAACGAATCAACTGTTTTCACTGCCTTTAAATAGAACACTTGGTGAAATTCACTACCACTGCACTGATGTAACTCCACGCGCTGCGGCTGTTGGTGAGAACCTATGTATGCTTGGTGTTGGTGCGCCTGAAATAAAACTTCAATCTCCTCTACATAGTTGGCTGCATACTTTCTATTTTGAAGGGGCGATTCAATATTATTATTTCTTTTAAAATGCTGATAATAATTTCAAAAATTTTAAAACGAAAAATTCAAACATGGTATTTCATTTTTCATACTATTTGTAATAAAATACTTTGTAGACATGATTGTCTATCTTCAATATTGAAGGCGCAAAAAATTCACCAAAAATATCAATTTTTAGGGTGTTCGCCGCGCGGAGCGCTGCAAGCAAACACCCTATTGCAAAATTTTGCAATTGCTTTTTCATTTTTTGTTTCTTTATACGAGTGAATTGTATACAGCTCATAGTTCAGTTTTAGCTCAGTTTTGTTTAGATCGTTAGATCGGTCTTAAGGCGGAGGCGTGTGGTTTGATTCGTATTTTACTCATAACAGTATAAAATTGTGCGACTCTGTTCTAAAAAGGAACTATTTCCTCAAAGAAAGTGAAGACATTAACATGATTTAGAAGAGGTAAGTGTATTGTTTGTTTGTATGAAATGGGTTCTCAGTTGAATTAGCGTGTATAATGTATTTGAATCGAACCAAGTACAAGCAACATTCTGTGGTACTCTTATGTGGAAATTTTCCGAGGAATAATGCGATGTGAGTTATGTCTCATAAATATGTTAGCAGTATTAAGTAATTGGTAATTTTGGTATTCTGTTTCAGAGGTCTTTCACGAATATTTCGTTTCTCGTTTGACTATTTACTTTCCTCTTTCATTATCAGTCAGGATCGAGGAATCATCCAAAACCATCAACATGCCTTCAACCACGAATTTGAACTTCTATTATAATTGTGTAGCGGAATTGATGAAAAACGTGAATAAATAATTGGCAGATCACGTTTTGTTTTTGAAATGACAGATTATTTTTCTCGCATTAACAGTTCACGAATTCACAGGAGTGGAGCATAGAGCTAATGTCTTTTCGTCTTTTAAACATTGTAATGAGGAGTGAGAACACATTAATGTGCATTTTCTGAAGTGAGAACACAACTTTATTTGAATGGAAGTAAAATTCCTCGTTTATTTGAATCGAAACAAAATTCCTGTCCCTCTGAATTGTTATCAGCAGTTGACAGTTCATATTCGTTCATTCGTTGAAACTCCTGACTTTATAAATTCCTTGGATTTATGTCCTTTGAATTTATTTTTTGTCTTGTACAGGTAGAGTGTTTGATTTCTGCTTGCTACTTGGAATGAATTAAACGGAAAATGGAAATGTATTCTAGTTTTCTAGTAAGTTTTGTGTTGATCAAAGTCTGCCGGGTGATTGCAGTTTGCAGCTTCACAGTTCGAAGCCTTGAACTTCCATGATGTGCGTGTAGCGTCCTGAGCTTTTATGTTCCCGGGGCCGAGGGGAAAAACGAAAAGAAGACTTCAATTCTTAGAGCATCATTCGCTTATCAAAAAATACCTATTCTACACTAGCGCTTCTACAATTTGCATAATCCCAATGGCAAACACCCTGTTACTACCTCGCGATCCGCGATGTCGCTTGTTTAATTAACGTATAGCCCTTTCAATTTTGAAAATAAGCAATTCTTTTTGGAGAGATTTTTTGTATTTCTGTAAATGAAGTAACATACCAAGGTGAGTTTCCCCATTCAGAAATATTACAGAATTTTTAAATAAAAAACTATAATTGACGTGTGCTGTTTAAGGATACCGGAATTTTGGTCCACA
Source organism: Acanthococcus lagerstroemiae (assembly GCA_031841125.1). Classification (NCBI taxonomy): domain Eukaryota; kingdom Metazoa; phylum Arthropoda; class Insecta; order Hemiptera; family Eriococcidae; genus Acanthococcus; species Acanthococcus lagerstroemiae. The sequence goes on from CM063112.1 coordinate 40,215,727, forward strand.
TTTCACTGCAGTGTGCGAAGAAATTCCATTGGTTTTACGAATGTGCCTTCTATATTGGGAATCGCAATTCTAATATCATTGATGCTCGATAGGTTGTATTTCTACAGTTCTAGCTCAGGAACCTTTTCAGGGTAGCCTCTTAGGTGCCTATCTATCAGCCATTCTAAGGTTTTTAGCGTGAATGATGAGAGACTTATCGGCCTGTAGGATTTGGCCTCTGCCTGGTTTAGGTTAAGGTTCTAGAATGTGCTCTAGGGCTAATGATGCTCTGAGGACCCTAATGAATTGTCCCATTGTGGTTTCTAGTTCTGTAGGCAGCCTGCATAGATTCCATCTGGGCTCGGTGTTTTGTATGGCGAGAAAATAATAATAATACATACATACATTCTTACTCGTAGTAAATAATAATAAGGCTTAGTGGAGCGCATGGCGATGCACGCATGCCAAACTGGCTCACCAGACACCGCACCCCTGGCCTTAGAAACTACCCTTTCATGTATCGCATTTGACTAGAGGGACGTCTTGAGCCCTCATTTTGCCACTCTTCATCGGATTCGCGCTGCTGTCCTACCAGGGCCACTATGGGACACCTTACTGATCGACCTGAAATTCGGGCGCACCACAGCCAATAATAAAATTAATAATAATAATAACAATAATAATTAAAATTACAAGTATTATATTACATTTATTATTACACCTATACTATTATTATTTACATTCATGACACATAATTACACCTTATGAACAGTAGCAACACATAAAAAATGAAAAATGGAGAGCTGTTTCTGATCGGTCGTCAGTAACTGCGTAGTCTCGACCATTTTACTTGTTTTTCAAATAATCCCGTAATTCGGCGCGCTCTCACGCCGTTACTATTGCAGCTACAGAAAAATGGATAGAACCGATTTTGTAGAGAATTTTAAGCGGAATATTTTCTTCACAGTGACACTTTTCTCTAAAACGCATAATTTCCGAGAAAAACTACATTTTCCGAACTTCTCCTCCCCAGAACTGTGGAAGCAGTAGGGATAGTTTTTTTTTTCTGTAATGAGGGGAGCATACCCAACAACTTCCCGCAATAAAACCTCTGCTGCAAATTATTTCATTTTCGAAACTGTAATAGTCTATTATATGTGAGCTGACAGGAACAACGGGACCTCAGCGCAAAAATGTAAATTTTACTGGAGAGCGGATAAACAAAATTGATAACGTTTTCACATTATGGAGACACTCAACTTTGAAGACTATCCGTTTGGGAAAATTTATTCGATTTTTTTCGACAACACCACGCGAAAGAGCGGCCAAGAATTAGTCAAACACAGTTGTTATCACGAAAATGATTTTTGGCGCACAGGTCCCTTTCTTCCTGTCAGCTCACTATGTAGGTATATGTACAACAGTCGTTGATGATAAGTCCGGCAACACTGCTCTTGCTCTCCTTATCTCACATATGGCTCGCATTTCGCATACTAACCCGGTCGGTCGTTCAGTGATTCAGTTAGTTCCAAGTTCAGTCTATCATCAGTGTATCAGTTGTTAAATGTTATGCTGTGGTGTGAATGTGAGAAACCCAAAATGTCGAATAATGAGTAAGTTTCTCCAAATAATTACTTATTTGTTGCTTTAGTACCATGGTCATAGTTCTACCGTTAAACCTCTTTGGATAAAAACACATGGTCCGTCTCATTTCAGTTGTGTTCCTAGGTCTTAAAATTTACAATTAGTATCAGTCTTAACTCGCCATCTGTGCGCCGCCGCTAGTATCAATCCGGCGCGCCGCTGAGCCGCCGCCGATCAAATTGACCGGCGCGGCGTACCGGCTGGCGTAAGCAACCACGCTTATGTAATAAAGTTTTGATTTTGAAAGTTGAATTAATTTTAAAACCTATACTACCTCTAGTACTTACAAAAAATTATAAACAAAAAGAATTTAGTATTGAAAGTTGAATGAATGAAAGTTGGAACTGTGTTAACGCCGCTGACGCCGATGAAAAAATTTGAAGACTGCGCCGCTGACTGATATGGCATCGGCGCATTGGGTTATAAACTGTTTGCTTTTCTTATGTGGCTTATGGCTGTTCGTTCGCGTAATTTACGAAAGATTCGCAATTGTTAGGAACCGAATTTCTTCATCATTCCATTCTTTCACTTAAACTGCAGAAATTTAATTCTGTACCTCAGTCTGTAACTCTCCCTACTTGCCCTATATTCCCGTCACTTCTATGTAAGGAAGGAATGAGATGACTCTGAATGTGCAGGTGTTTTTATCTAAAATATTCGAAGGAAATACCCCTGAAAAACAGGCTCTTCATGTAGCCTTCAAAGACAAAATACAAGTGCCGATATTATGCTGGGTGGACTATACAATTGTAAATGGAAAGACGAATAACATTGACACTTCCGAGCTCTCTTTATATCTGCTGGAAATTGCTGATTAGCAATCATATATCCTGGATGCCTTTTACATTGCTTTAGTTTGTGAATCACTGTTATCAGTTCGAATTGGGTTCTCGATCTCAACATAGATTTTGCATGCATGTGGACAAGTTGATTATTCTTTAATAGCACGTTGTGAAAGAAAAGTAACCTAGGTTGAATAGCATTTTGAATCAGTGTATTGCAGCTAAAAATTTTAGCTTCAGCTTTCGGCTTAAACTTTTAACCTTGAAAAATACGGATTTGGCTTTCTGCTTTCAGCTTTTAAGAAAAATTCAGCTGGCTTTCAGCTTTCCTCTTATCAGTAAAAATTCGGCTGAATTTGGTTTTTGGCTGGCTGCAATACACTGCTGAAATTTGCCGTCGACTTACACCTGAGCTGAGGTCTTAAGGTTTAAGGAGAGAAAATGCAGTTCTCAAGAATGTCACACACAACGCAGGGTTGGGCATTATTCGAATGAAAAGATACAGATAACGGATAGCGGATGAAAATTCGAATAAACTCATCCTTGATTCGAATAAATCTGAGCCAGAAATTATTTATTCGTTATCCGATTAAAGTAAACAATTTTATAATCAACTTTTATCCAAATGATTCGGAAAATGGAAGGCCGAATAACGGGTATTATTACAGCCAGCCAAAAACCAAATTCAGCCGAATTTTTACTGATAAGAGAAAAGCCGAAAGCCAGCCGAATTTTTCTTAAAAGCTGAAAGCAGAAAGCCAAATCCGTATTTTTCAATGTCAAAAGTTTAAGCCGAAAGCTGAAGCTAAAATTTTTAGCTGCAATACACTGCTTTGAATGCTATTCTGAGACAATTTTAGTTTCAAGTAATTCAAAGTCTGTGTTCATCATCACCTTTTCATATGGTGCCAGCTGTTAGTTGTAGACAGTCGTGTCGTGGCTCAATAGTTCAATCTGGCCGGATGAAACCACGTGTTCTCATTTCAGTTACCTATGTACACAAAATTCCCGTGCCGCTACCATTTTAGCACTTTCTATGCTAAAACAGTACTTTTTCAATCTATTCAGCTCTGAAAATTGGACCTGTTCCACCTAGATCTGATCCAGCGCTATTTTGGGTTGGAGATAGTCCCATTGTAAAAATTTGACTCCTTTTCCAGCTTTTTACTCGTATTTTGACCACTTTTTAGCCCTTTTTCACTTTTTGAAAGGATTTTTATAAATAGATAAATGTGACGTTCCACAAAGGATGAACGTGTAAGTCCCTCAAAATTGTAATTTTACAGGCGATCGTTGTCTAGGTTAGGTGCCTATATTCAGAATCTATAAGGTACCATTTCAGGCGTCAAAATAATGTAGTAGACACTTCAGGGTTATGCATGACGGCTCTTTATCATAAACTGTCTATGGAAGTCAATGCTCAAGGGTTTCAGTTATGACTCTGTTAGGATTCAGAAACGATGAGCTGCGTTACGAACCTTGTTTAGTTACTTATCACACGAAGAGTTTCCTCCAGAAATCAATGGCTAACGGATATATTTTTGAAGTTTGTAATTTCATTAGAAATCGAATAATTTGGATTAAAAATTTATCTTTAGTTGCAGCTGGGTCCTGAAAAAGCAATTTAAGTGGGTAAATTGTAAATTTCTGAGTTCTGATCAACGTTTTTTATTTTACATCATTCAAAGAGAGTACAAAGTAGCCTAATTTTTTAATCACCTTCAAAAAAAATATAGCTCTTTCTTCAGCACTGTTTGAAAAAAAAAAAAATCTAGCTCTCTTTAGCACTTTTTTGAATGAAATCTAGCACCAACAGAATTCGTGATCTGGTAACACCATATGGCACATGTGGTACTGTGTTGTGAAACTAGGGATACTATAGTTACACACAGGTATAATGAGCCACCATTTTGAACATTATGATGTTTTTAGGGCGCGAAATGGAAGCAAGATGAAACACTTCCTTCTTACAACTCAGTTTCACTAAGGATACTATAGTTACACTAGGGCTCTATAGTTTCACCTGGGTATACTAAGCCACCATTTTGGTTCATACTGCGCCCGTCGATGCGGAATTGACTACGCGGTACGCTTCGCGTTGTCAGATTCGACCAGATTCGACATTCACAGGCGCTGTGCGAATCAAAATGGCGGCTCATTATACCCGTGTGTAACTAGGGCTCTATAGTTTCACCTGGGTATACTAAGCCGCCATTTTGGTTCATACTGCGCCCGTGGATGCCGAATCCGACTATGTGGAGCGTAACGCGTAGTCAATTCGGCATCGACGGGCGCAGTATGAACCAAAATGGTGGCTTAGTATACCCAGGTGAAACTATAGAGCCCTAGTGTAACTATAGTATCCTTAGTGAAACTGAGTTGTAAGAAGGAAGTGTTTCATCTTGCTTCCATTTCGCGCCCTAAAAACATCATAATGTTCAGTTAAGGTATTCATCGTTAAGTCTAGTTGTACAGTCGCGGTTTAAACGTTAAACCGGGTTTAAACGCCCGAATTCGACCGTTTACGGCTTCAAACCAAGTTTATACAACACTGCAACTAGCCGTTAGTCTGTTGTAAAAATCTTCCGTGGAGCTTTCGCTCCATTTTATTTTTCTACTCAGTTTTGAAGAACAGTAACACTATCCAACAGCATAAAAAACAATGGGATGAGATAATGCGATTTTAACTATATTTTGAAAGCTGAATACGATAGCGTTAACCATTTTCCTCAACCATTTCGAAAATTGAAATTTTATCAAATTTTTCATCTTTCATTCCTTTTTGTTGTCTACAAATAGCTACACTGATACTGATAATAGGTAATACTAAACAGCATGTAATCATAAACGTCTTTGCATGTAACACAGGCGCATAGTTGTTTAATCAGTAGTACCATCTTGATGATACTAAATTCGTGGGCGGAAGCTCCACGATAAATTTAACCCGAAAAAATGTCTGATTTTATAGTTTAGAGAAATTACTATCAAAATTTTCGAAAACCAAAAAAATTGAGATAGCTACTTGTTTCCACTTAATTTTTTCGCTGAGCTCAAACTCTTATCCAAATTTGACGCTGACTCAAAAATTCTATTAGATTGGAGAGGGGGTTTCTGGGTCGAAAATTGTGCGTGGATTAATTCTGATGTCGAATTTGAATTCGTCTCGAATAGTGGAATAATTTTCACCTGGTTCCGGCCCGGAGGCTCTCCGATGAATTTTTCACCGAAAAATAATGCCTGCGGCGTATAGTTTGGAGAAATAATTTTCAAAATTTTCTAAAATCATAAATATTGAGATACCCGTCTATTCCTTCTCAGTTTTTCTCGTTGAGTTCAAATTCTTGTCCAAATTTGCCGAGATACAATTGATAATTTAGTTGGACTAGGGGAAGGAGGCTATACTGGGTACTGAGAAATTAGTGTGGATGATTTGAATTCACCTTGAAAAATAGAATAATTTTCTCCTGGTCTTGGCCAGGAAGCTTTCGGAAAAGTTTTTCGCCTGAAAAAATGCTCGATAATCTGGAGAAATTTTGAAGATTTTCATAAGTTTTAAAAATTGAGATAACCGCTTATTACTACTCAATTTTTCTTGCTGAGTTTAAAATTCATTGTCCAAATTAGGCGCTCACCCTCCGATGCCGAGAGACGATCAAAGAAAAATTTAAACACTGGAGAGGTAGTTCAGTGAGTCGAAAACTGAGTGTGGATCAATTCTGAAGTCGGATTTGAATTCATCGCGAAAAGTTGAATAATTTTCACCCGGTCCCGGTCCCTGTGCTTCCCGACAAATTTTTCACCGAATTTAGAAATACCTGATGTAGGCTGATTTAATATGAAATAGGCTGGGTGTACATTATAATTTTATTGGCTTGTGAAAATAATTTCTTTTGTCATAACCTGCGGAGTTTTTCGACTATCGTTCTTACTGATTTACATTCATGATTTTTTCTGATTTCTGTATTCAAATTAATCATCAATTTTATCAATTTTGTGAGATGGACGTGTGACACATCTTGCTCCAATAATTATTGTTAATTCATAACATCATTATTGATGTATGAGCCAGTGAGAGTTACCTGTAGTGTAGGAAGATCTGAGGTTTCTTTTTTGTGGAGGGGGGGGGGGTCTACAGCACATATCACATCATCTTATTGCAGTAATTGTTAATGCGCTAAAATACGCTGCTGAAATGCTCTTTTTACTACATTGTTGGGGAAGGGGGTCTAGGAATTATCTAATTCCCTTCTCCCCCTTCAAAATTGTATATAACTTTGTGATTATTCTGTGACCACAATTTTCCGAATCTTGCCTGTATTTTGTAAACTAACTGAATAAAAGCTCATGATATATTAAATAAAACTTGAGTTTCAATTTTGTAACACTTTGAGATTTCTTCAAATTCTAAGTGTTGCGTAACTGATCAATGTCCCTGTCTGTCTGTACAATCATCAATGAATCTTACACAGTTTTTCATTAGAATTGTTTCAAAGTTAGTGATGTCGAATAGAGCTCAATTTTGAACATTGTCAAATTTTTTAATTTAAAAAAATTATATTTGGTCCTCCCTATTTGATTGTTTTCTTGGGTGACTACCACTTTCGATGAATCTTACTCAGTCTTCGTGTGAGATTTGTTTGAGAAATCCTACTGCCCAACTGAGTTCAACTTCCTAATGCTGAGAATTACCGTCTTTTTCCTCTCAATTTTTTAATGATTTACTGATCTTTTTTTTTAAATCTCAATTTTTATAATCTCAATTTTCTATAAAAATTGAATTTATAAAAACGAGTTTATTGAAACTTCAGATTTCAAATTCAGTTCAGTTCCTCGAAAATTATTGTCACATCGCAAAAATCAAAAAATAAAGACGAGCAGTTTGGAGAAAACCTCAAAATTTGAAAATCTGACAAAGATGAAAATTAAACATCATTTTATATCCGGAATATAGAAACGACTTGTATGTGAAAGCTGAGTAAATTTCATGAAATAACTGGTTGTCACTCATTGGAAGAACGATCAAAGAATTGTCATGAAAAGTAAGATTGAAAATTGAACTCAATTCAGGACCCTGAAACATTTCAGTAGATTCATATGAAAAAGTTTGAAAATATTTATAGAAAACTGTATAGTCACAGGATAATTCATTAATTATGAACGTTGAGAAAAATAATATATTTTGAGTAAGAATTTTCAAGAGAAAAAATCTTGAAGTCAAATAATTCGACGAAATGGAAAAATTGAATCAGATGTAACACTATGGGCCTCACTAAAAAAATCTTGTACGAAATGTGTGTAAGTTTTATTTAAAAAAATGTGTTTATTGTGTTCACCTAAAAAAACGAAATAGAAACGTAAAAAAGTCGACAAAATTAGAAATTGAATTTAATTGATATTATAAGTCTTTAAATAACTCATATACAAAAATTGAGTAAGATTCATAAATAATTTCAGGCATGCCCTGGAAGAATGATCAATCTTATGACAACAATTTTGAAGAGTAAAAAAATCTTAAAATACGAAAAATTCAAAAATTATAAAAACAAACGTAGTCTGATATCTAAAATTTTCGGCCTTCAGAAATACAAAAATTCAGCCCGCCGATTCGTGAAAAATTGCATTCATGTAGAAATAATTATTATCTAGTGCACTACGGAAGAATTCTGAAGAAAAAAATCTTAAAAAATTAGTATGATTCGACAAAAGGGAAAATTGACTGTATTAATATCGTGAGTCTCCAAACAAATCTTAAAGAAAATTCAATTCAATTTAGGGAAATCGTAAGCACTTTTAAGAAGAATAATCAAAAATATGGCAACGATTTTGAAGAAGAAAAGATAAATAAAGAGCTCACTAGGAAAAAATTTTACAAATTTGAAAATTTAAATTAATTTGCTTCGTATAGGAAAATTCAGTCTGATTCGTTAAGAATTTTGACGAAATAAAAAACATTTTATTCATATAATTTAAATAAATTGAAAATTACGTCGTGATTTTTCAAACAATCGGTATTCAAAATGGTGGTAAGATTCATAGAAAATTGTGTTCACCTTATAAAAAGAAAAAAAATGGAAATTTCGAAAAATTGACGAAATTGATCGTATAAATTAGTTTGATATTGTCAGTCTTCGGACAATTCACGAATATTGAGATACATTTCTGGAAAATTCTGGTCACATTCTGGGTAAATGATGATTAAAATGTTTGAAGGATAAAATATTTTGGAATTCGACAAATTCAAGAATATAAAATCTTCAACCAAATGGAATAGGAAACTTTGATCTAATTTATGGAACATTGTGTTGTCCAGGAGAAATGTTAATGAGAACTTATAATAAGAATTTCAAAAAAATAAATATTCTTATCTTGAAATTCGAATAATACGATAGAATGAGAAAATTGATGCTAATTTTCTTCTGAGTTTTCAAACAATTAACTCATATTCGCAATTTGAGTGGATAACATTCGTGAAAAATTGTATTTACATTTACATAAGAGAAAACAGTCATATGACAAAAATATTAAAACAGAAAAAAAAAATTAAAAATATCAAAAAATTGAACTGAATTTGAAATTGACCATAATTTATTATTGTAAGTCTTTTACCAATTAGAATAGGAAAGTTCATCTTGATTCGGGAAATAGTATATTTCAAGTCAAGGAGCGAAAATGAGGTTTATCACAACAAGTTCAATATGTTGCAAGACGAGCCGAAGGCGAGTTGAGCAAATTGAACTAGTCGTGATAAACTTCATACGCTCCTTGCCTTGGAAGATATTTTGTTCTATAAATGCATCAAAATTCGAAAATGCGGCAAAACGCGTTTTCGCGTAACAGTTTTCCGTAGCAAAAGAGACATTTATCGTTATCGTGTTATTGTAGTGATCAGCACTGATAACGCGTTTTTATCTGTACTAGGCGTGAAAAGTGATTTTTTTCTGTTCACTTGGAAGGATACGAGTCGAAACGTTCGCAACAAACGCGTACTGTTTTTGTTCGTCTTCTGTTCGATTATTAGTTTGTGGATACCTCCGTGGCAGCGGAAAGGGTACGTTTCCCCAGCCCCCCCCCTTTTACACCGAATCTGTCAAATATGACCTTAATGAATTGTACTCGAATTGTACCGAAATGTACCAACCATTAAATGAATTGTACCTCGCTCCTTTGAGAGATATTAGCGGGGTACGCTCGGGAGGGGGCGGTAGCCCCCCTTGGTGGAAAAATTAGGCAAATGCAGGCTAAATGAATTGTACTCGAATCGTACCGAAATGTACCACACATAAAATGATTTTTACCCACCCCCTTCTCGAGATATAAGGGGGAACATTCCGGGGTGGGTGCTGAGGAAACGGTAGGGTTGTCATTATGACCCTTATCGAAAATGGTTGTTTCTCATCCAAAATGAATTGTACCGAAATGTACCAACGATATTTTTCCATTTCCCGCATTTCTGCCCCCTCCCCTGACTACCACTTCATACAGTCGTATACTATCAGAAATAAAGATTAATGATTGAGAACTTTCTTATCGGAAATGAACTGTACTCGAATTTTACCGAAATGTACCACCATAAAATTATTTGTATTAACCCCCTCTTCGATATATAAGAGGGTCCATTCTGGGGGGGGGGGTAGGGTTGTCATTACGACCCGTATTGAACATTTTTGTTTCTGACACCAAATAAATTGTACTCAAATGTACCGACAATATTTTTCCATTTCCCGTATTTCTGCCCCCTCCCCTGACTACCACTATACTATCAGAAATGAAGATTGATGATTGAAAACTCTCTTATCGGAAATGAACTGTACTCGAATTGTACCGAAATGTACCAGACATGAAATGATTTTGTACCAACCCCCTCTTCGAGATATAAGGGGGTCCATTCCGGGGGCTGGTGAAACAGCAGCCCCCCTTGGTGGAAACATTCAGTAAATGCAGGCTAAATGAATTGTACCCAAACTGTACCGAAATGTACCACACATAAAATGATTTGTACCAACCCCCTCTTCGAGATATAAGGGGGTTCACTCCGGGGGGCTGGGGAAACTGTAGGGTTGTCATTATGACCCCTATCGAAAATGGTTGTTTCTGACATAAAATGAATTGTACCGAAATGTACCGACGGTATTTTTCCATTTCCCACATTTCTGTTCCCTCCCCTGACTACCACTTCGTACACCCTTATACTATCAGAAATAAAGATTAATGATTGAGAACTTTCTTATCGGAAATGAACTGTTCTCGAATTTTACCGAAATGTACCAACCATAAAATGATTTGTTCCAACCACCTCCTTGAGATATAAGTGGGGTCAATTCCGGGGAAGCTGGGGAAACGGTAGGGTTGTCATTATGACCCCTATAGGAAATGGTTGTGTCTGACACCAAATGAATTGTACCCAAATGTGACTACCACTTCGTACACCCTTATACTGTATCAGAAATGAATATTAATGATTGAGAACTCTATTATCGGAAATGTACTGTACTCGAATTGTACCGAAATGTACCAGCCATAAAATGATTTGTACCAACCCCCTCCTCGAGATATGAGTGGGGTCAATTCTGGGGGGCTGGGGAAACGCGTACTGTTGTCATTACGAGTATGACCCCTATCGGAAATTGTTGTTTTTGACACCAAATGAATTGTACCCAAATGTTCCACCGATATTTTTCCATTTCTCACATTTCTGCCCTCTCTTCTGACTACCACTTCATACACCCCTTATATGACAAGAAATGAAGATTATTAATTGAAAAACACTCATCAAAAATCAGCTTGTTTACCTCTCTCTGTTAGAAAATGCCCTCCTTCACTGATAACGTCTTGGACTATTGTATTAGTTTTCTTATAGAAAATGTTATGTTTTTATGGTGTTTTTCTGTTTGTAATTAATTGAATTTTACTAATAAATCATTCTGCTTACAAATGTCAGCTGGTTCCCTTTTGCGCTCAACAGCGTCCAACTGACGGTTGTAAATGGGTGACTTTTCCGCGGGTAACTAAGGTAACTGATTGGGCATCTGGTTGGGAAACAGATTAATACCAAGTTCAAAACTCAGTTTATGTTGTGTCTTTTTACTATAGATATTTCATTTTACAAACACTTTTTTGCTTCATTTTTCATTAATTGAGAAGATTAAAGAGATGTAAGTAGATGTTTCATGTTGCATTTTTTTACTATTGATCTTTCATATTTTGCAAAAAATACTTTTTTTTATTCCATCTGACTAGGACTGGGCAAATTGTAGAAGCGCCATAGCGTCGAATCTTTTAGTGCGTTTTTCTTTACTATCAAACTTTTATTTTACAAAAATACTTTTTTGCTTCATTTTTCATTTATTGAAGAGATTAAAGAGATTTAGATGATTAGTATACTGGCTCGGCATTTTCAAAGTGCGAAATTACAATCGTACTGCATACAATGATAAGAAGAACATATAGCGCGACCTGTGACACAAACATACAAACACTGTTATCAAAATTGTTATCTATAATTAATGTTTTTGAAAGCCTCCGACAGGGACTGTGCAAATTATAGAAGCGCCAGCGTCGAATAGGTTATAATGTAAACCATCACCATTCAAACTCTTTCTTCTGAAGTCTATTCTGAAATATTTTATTAAAAATAATAGTAGTGAGTTAAGCTACCAATTCTGAGCCTAGCATCAATTGTGAGTCCTTTTTTTGAAAACGCGTTTTCTCGCTAGATCGAGGCATTGGACAACCGTGAAGCCTCTTCCATTCGAAGGACCAACGTGTTTTATACTATCCATGTTGGTTTCGAGTTCATGACACTCAATGTGTTTGTTATGATGAATTTTTTTTTCATAGTTGTTATCAAAACATGCCTTATTTTTCATGTGTGTGAAATTTCAATTCTGTGAAAAACGTTCGATAAGTACTTTAAATTAATATTTTCTCAACGTATTTTATATGGTTGTGTAGAGGAGAGTCTAGGGAACATTTTTCTGCTTGAGTTTTCGATTTTGGTCCACACATATATGCGTGTGTGTGTGCGGAAAGAATTAAGGAATTCAAAAAATGGGGGGAAAAGTTTGCAAAAATCGCAAAAAATCAAAGTGAATGATCGGGTAATTGAATGAAAAGTGTAGTACAAGTGATACTTTTAACTTATAAGACCAAATTTCACGTTTTTTCAGTTACTTTTTCTAATCAAACTTTAGCCCGACCCACAATTGGTACTACCTTTTTTCAGACCCATTATTGGTGTACTGTGAATTTACTCGACTTTAATGTGTTTTTAAAATACTTAAAAGTCAAATAAGACGAGTCAACGTGTTTTTAAAATAAATTTGAAATACTTACTTAAGTAAACTACATCATTTTTCATTTGATTTATTATGCTTACCAATTGTGGGTCATTGCCAATTAATATGGGTCGACCCATACTTGGTATTTTCAAAAGTTGTTCGGATCGAGAAAATTCCACCTGGAATTTTAAACAACTTAGAAGGCCTCAGTGTCATTTTCGAGGATATTTATAGTGAATTGTTGGAGAATCAGAAAATACGCATAATTAGGAGCAGCACTCAATCTTGGGTTTTGAGAACTTTTCGGAAAAAATTCACCAAAAATCCAAAAGTGCTTAAAACTCTGAAGTAACTGTCACAAGTAGTAATGAGTTCTTTAAGATAGGTAATATATTTATTACTGTTGAAGCAGGGCGTGACAATGAACAAAAACACCCTCAGTACTCCTATTGAGGGCGTGAAATGTACAGGATAATTTGATCACTTCTTATTTTTAGATAGAGAAGAACGGGTAATCCGATTTAATTTTCAAAGATTACAAAGCTTACACATTTATGAAAAAACAATTTCATGCTTCATTTTCTTTCATTAAAGAAAATTATCAAAACGTATAAGTATAAGCCTGTTTATTTCTATATGGGAATTTACATGTAATTTCGTTTCATACTATTGCATATGTTTGAGCAAAAGTACCGCTCAGTACTTCTATTGAGGACGTGAAGTATACAGGGTAATTCGATCGTATCTCATTTTGGAGATAGAGAAGAATTGGTAATTCTACTTAATTTCCAAGGATTACAAAGCTTATCCATTTTAGAAAAAAACAATGTCATGTTTCATTTTCTTTATTTTTTTCCCAAACGCCTGTTCCTTTTCTGTATGGGAATTTACGTGTTATTTCGTTTCATATGTATACTAATGCATATGTTTGAGCCCGTCCGAAGGACGGGTAATTCAGCTAGTACACCATAAATGAAAGCGCGGTAGCTCACATTTTAATTCTGAAGTCTATACATTTCTCAAGCCTCATGAAACTGACATTAGAGTATGTGACTTTTTCACTTAGGTACTCAATTTCCTCATCATTCACGATACTTAATCACCGCAGCTTTCTTAGAATGACTAATATAAGGGAGGCCACTTCACCAGTCTTTAATGAGCCGGCTCCAGTCAATGAACTGAATCCCCTATTTTCAACTTCATCTTCGACACCGAATGGGGGCGACCCTCTCACTAATGATTCCGAGGAACGGGCCCAGCGCTAATTAAATGAGTCAGCATATGAACAAAATACTAATGACTGAACCAGTTTTCAAACTTCAATTCGAATTGGTGGGTGGGGGCACCATTTTCCTAGCCCTGCTGGTGGATCTCAGGAAGGGGGTGTGTACTAACGAAATGAATGGGTGCACTAACGCGTACTAACGAAATACTAACGATTGAGCCTATTTTGGACCTCAAATTCGAAATGGTGGGGGGCAGCGAAATGGACCTCCTTCTTTCATTTCTGCTACCTTCGAACCTATTATACTTTTGGTCATAACAGGGAAAGGAAGGGATACATTTAGGTACATTTGATTCTGCACAAATTCGGTAAAATTGGAACAAATGTTGGGGGGGGGGGCTAACGTTGCCCCAGCACACTTAACCCTAGCCCCTGCGGTGATGAAGGGGGTACAATTTCATATAATTGTAGGTACATTTAGGTATATTTCATTCAACCAAAATTAGGCGACATCAGACCATTTGGGGGGGGGGCTATCGTTACCCTGGCCCCCAAAAGTACTTTTGTTCCCCTTCGGAAGGGGAGTAGATTCATTTTATAATATTGACAGTACATTTGGGTACAATTCATTTGATGTCAGAAACCACAATTTTCGATACGGGTTGTAATGATAACCATACCGTTTCCCCTGCCCCCCGGAATGGACCCCCTTATATCTCGAAGAGGAGGTTGGTACAAAATCATTTCATGTCTGGTACATTTTGTACAATTCGAGTACAGTTCATTTCCGATAAGAGAGTTTTCAATCATCAATGTTCATTTCTGATAGTATAGTGGTAGTTAGGGGAGGGGGCAGAAATACGGGAAATGGAAAAATATCGTCGGTACATTTGGGTACAATTCATTTGCTGTCAGAAACAAAAATGTTCAATACGGGTCGTAATGACAACCCTACCCCCCCCCCCCCCCCAGAATGGACCCTCTTATATATCGAAGAGGGGATTGGTACAAATAATTTGATGGTTGGTACATTTCGGTAAAATTCGAGTACAGTTCATTTCCGATAAGAAAGTTCTCAATCATTAATCTTTATTTCTGATAGTATAAGGCTGTATGAAGTGGTAGTCAGGGGAGGGGGCAGAAATGCGGGAAATGGAAAAATATCGTTGGTACATCTCGGTACAATTCATTTTGGATGCGAAACAACCATTTTCGATAGGGGTCATAATGACAACCCTACCGTTTCCCCAGCCCCCCCCCCGGAATGTTCCCCCTTATATCTCGAGAAGCGGGTGGGTACAAATCATTTTATATGTGGTACATTTCGGTACAATTCGAGTACAATTCATTTAGTCTGCATTTGCCTAATTTTTCCACCAAGGGGGGGCTACCGTCCCCCCCCGATCGTACCCCGCTAATATCTCTCAAAGGAGCGAGGTACAATTCATTTAATGGTTGGTACATTTCGGTACAATTCGAGTACAATTCATTAAGGTCATATTTGACAGATTCGGTGAAAAAGGAGGGGCTGGGGAAACGTACCGCAGCGGGAACGCATTCTCGAATTTCGATGCATTTGTAGAACAAAATATCTTCCAAGGCAAGGAGCGAATGAGGTTTATCACGACTCGTTCAATTTGCTCAACTTGCCTTCGGCTTGTCTCGCAACATATTGAACATGTGATAAATCTAATTTTCGCTCCTTGACTTGAAATATACTATTGTTCTACAAATGCATCGAATTTCGAAAATGCGTTTCCGCTGCCACGGAGGTATCCACAAACTAATAATCGAACAGAAGACAAACGAAAATAGTACGTGTTTGTTACGATCATTTCAAATCGTTTCCTTCCAAGTGAACAGAAAAAATTTTCTTTTCACTCCTAGTACAGATAAAAACGCGTTATCAGTGCTGGTCGCTACGATAACGATAAATGTCTCTTTCGCTACGGAAAACTGTTACACAATAACGCGTTTTCGTTGCATGTGTAGAACAAAATTTCTATTATCCTGGGAAAATAATCAATGAGTTTTACAACAAGAATTTTAAAGAAATTGAAATAATTTCACAAAATGGGAAATCAATCCTAATTCAATATTGTGTGAGAAGGCTACAAATCACTCATATGCAAAATTTGAGTAAGATTTGTGAAGCTTTACAAACACCCAGGAAGGATATAATAAAGTTCTTAAAGAAGTATCGTGAATTTTCAAAGAACACGTGTACGATGTTCAATTAGATCTTCGGGACATTAAGGTATTAACTATAAAGAAAAGAATAATCAAAAAACCTATCAGGATAATTATGCTGAAAAATAATGAAAAATTTGGAGATGTTGATTAAATTCGTATTATGAATAAATTCGTAGATTCTTGTTAAAACAGCAGTGTATTTTTCTTTTTACATTTTTCGTATTCACAACAAAATTTTCTCTTTTAGACTTGTTCTAGCTAACCACTTATTTTTGTACTCCACTCACTCGCGATATCTAATCATTTATTTTTACATTGCTAACTCATTATAACCAATACAATGTGTATAGTTTTACACTCTCCGCGTTGAGACATCGCCTCAAGATCCATGTCTTAGTAACCCAACAAACATTTTTTTTTCTTTTATACTTGTAGAGAGGTATATTATAATTTTATTAGAAGAGACATCACAGGATTTTTTTTTCTCTCTAATGGGCATTCATGAGAGGGGTGCCAATTTGGCCTTTATCTTTGGTCAACCCAACGAGTTTATTTAAAGAGAAACGTAGGTATTTTGCTTTGCCCATGAGTGACGCGTGTGCAAAGCTGCAAACTTACATTTCCATTTGATTTACTTGATTTCACACTGGCCAAGTGTGAATCACTGTACCGTTGCAGTGACTTGTGAGAAAATGTCTTGCCTTCCTCACATCAATCCCTGGTACCAGGATTTTTTTTTTGTGAGGTCAAAATATTTGATTCCATTTAAACTTGTCTGCAAATTTGAATCCTCTCCCAAAATCGATACCTACGAAAAGTCACCGGAAAATTTTTTTCATATGATTGATTACGGATCAAATGTTTCATTTTTGAACAGATAATCACAACCCACGCATTTCTGTAACAATTATTTCGTTATTACAGATGTGAAGATCAATTTTTTGGTAACGGTTTGGTGAGATAGTCAACTGTTTATGTAAAAAGTAACCAGCATTTAGAATTGATGAATACTTACATAATTCATAATATGTTCGCCTTCAGATCAAAATTCAAGCAGCATAAATGTTTATAATAAATTAAATACCACAGTCGAAGGAAGAATGAGTAAAGTGGGAACAGAGCCCGCACAACAAAAATAATGATGAAAATAATCATTCAGCGCAAGATGAAACACTTTTCGTCTCTCACTCGATTTCTACATTTGATCAGTTTTTGCAGTCCGGTAGAGAAACTCGAACCCCAAGGTCTTTGATGCCAGTCAACATTTCAGCATTGTAATTAGAAAACATAATATTATATAGATTATTGAGCATCTTCATCAGTTATCTATACGATAGACCTAATAATTAATTTCGTATCCTCATAATTCATTTCTACAGTGATATTTGCATTGCATCAGTAAACTATCTCCAAGAATTTTCGATCCTGCTAACAAGAGTCAATCAGCACGATTGTGCATCCGGCAGTCCCGAAACAAATCACACATGGGTAAGGTGATAAAAATTATCGAGTATCATCATATATGAATAGTCTTACAATAGGTACAAAGATGAGAATGAGACAAGATTCCGACTTTCTGAGTACAGTAATTCGATTCTGTGAATCTCCAATTTCATTTCCAACATGCAAAAATTTAATTCTCTGAATACTAGAATCCGAATTCTAAATCATGTTTTCTGGATTCGAATTTTTGTTTCTTATTTTGAATCCGATTCTTAATGTATTTTGCTATTGGTATGGTGGCAAAAAATATATTTTTAGGGGGGGGGGGGGGAGTAGCTGTCCAAATTTTCTATCCGTTGTGCAAAGGTGAGAAAGAAGAAACAAAGATAGAAGCTCTGGAAATGTCTCAGTTTGTCAACTGAGCACCCATAATTGCACCTTGCCGACTCTGATAGATTATTGGAGTCGGGCTTTGACTACACATGTCCTCATAGTTACAGCTTTAGGTATTAGATTCTAGGGCTCAGTGGTTTTGGATTAGATGCAGGGAAAGGTGTACGGGGGCGGGGAAATAGAAGATGAAATACCACAAATTCATTTAAATCGCAAGCCTAATATGGTTGGTACATGAAAAGTGATATGTTGAGGACGAACCTTCATGAAGAAATATCAACAGCACACATATGTGTAATATGAGTAAATATTTGTATTTATTATTTAGGAAATAGGGCCATTGAAAATGGAAGAACTTGACCTGGGAATTGATTATGGAAAAGACAAGATACCACAACTTGATTTGGAGTCTAAGTCTAATACGGTATGTTCATTCCAGAATTTTTCATCTTAAGTATGTACTTATTTTGGTAAGCTATAATCTAATTCATTTGTAATTCTGTAGGTTGACCTGCAAATTCTACAGGCAATTCCCGGTGATCTTTCGAAATATACTCCATACTCCATAATAGATCACCAAAACAAGATTCTTCCAACGAACTTTGCCATTAAAAATACAATTTGTAACCAAACTACTAATGGAATAGAAGCTGACGCAAGTGTGGCCCTGTCTACAAGTTCAGTGAGAGATAAATTACCCCCCCTGAAATTTAGCGTCAGAAATAACACTACGTCTAACAGTTAGAAGAGACAATCTTATGCGGCTTGCAATCCATTATTTACCAAGCCAAGTCAGTTGAAAAAACACGAACATAGTCATAATAATGATAAACTTTATTCATGCTGCGTCTGCAGTCGCTTTTTCTCTCAAAAAGAGAGCTTGAATCGGCATATTATTGCTATTCATAATAATGAAAAACTTTACTCATGTTCGATCTGCAGTCGCGCTTTCTTTCAAAAAGGGAGCTTGAATCGGCATCTGTCTGCGATTCATTATAATGGAAAACTTTATTCATGCTCAATCTGTAGTCGCTCATTCTCTCAAAAACAGAACTTGAAGCAGCATATTATTGCGATTCATAATAATGAAAAATATATTTATTCATGCTCAATCTGCTGTCGACCGTTCTCTCGAAAACAGCACTTGAACAAACATATTATTGCGATTCATAATAATGAAAAACCTTATTCATGCTCAATCTGCTGTCGCCCGTTCTCTCAAAAAGAAAACTTGGATCGGCATATTATTGCGATTCATAATAATGAAAAACCTTACTCATGCTTAATTTGCAGTCGCTCATTCTCTCAAGAACAGAACTTGAAGCAGCATATTATTGCGATTCATAATAACGAAAAATTTTATTCGTGCTCAATATGCCGTCGCACTTTCTCTCAAAAAAGTAACTTGATGCAACATATGATTGCTATTCATAATAATGAAACACCTTACTCATGCTCAATCTGCAGTCGCACTTTTTCTCGAAAAGGAACCTTGAAGGACCATATTATTGCGATTCATAATAACGAAAAACCTTATTCGTGCTCAATATGCCGTCGCACTTTTTCTCAAAAAAGTATCTTGAAGCAACATATTATTGCTATTCATAATAATGAAACACCTTACTCATGCTTAATCTGCAGTCGCACTTTTTCTCGAAAAGGAACCTTGAAGGACCATATTATTGCGATTCATAATAACGAAAAACCTTACTCGTGCTCAATATGCCGTCGCACTTTTTCTCAAAAAAGTATCTTGAAGCAACATATTATTGCTATTCATAATAACGAAAAACCTTATTCGTGCTCAATATGCCGTCGCACTTTCTCTCAAAAAAGTAACTTGAAGCAACATATTATTGCTATTCATAATAACGAAACACCTTACTCATGCTCAATCTGCAGTCGCACTTTTTCTCGAAAAGGAAACTTGAAGGACCATATTATTGCGATTCATAATAACGAAAAACCTTATTCGTGCTCAATATGCCGTCGCACTTTTTCTCAAAAAAGTATCTTGAAGCAACATATTATTGCTATTCATAATAATGAAACACCTTACTCATGCTTAATCTGCAGTCGCACTTTTTCTCGAAAAGGAACCTTGAAGGACCATATTATTGCGATTCATAATAAAGAAAAACCTTATTCATGCTCAATCTGTAGTTACTCATGCTCTCAAAAAAGTGACTTGAAGAAACATATTATTGCTATTCATATTTCATAATAATGAAAACCCTTATTCATGCTCAATTTGCGGTCGCTTATTTTCGCAACAAAATTCTTTTCGGAAGCATACTATAGCGATTCTTTTTTTAAATTTATTTATGGCTTTGACACAGTGCATAATGTATGGTACTTATATGTATACACACATGCAGTGTTAGTAGAGGTGGACGGGTACTGGCCCCGCCAACCACTCAGCACTCAGTCAACCCTTTTGGGCATAAGCCCTAACCAGCTCACCCC
This sequence comes from Acanthococcus lagerstroemiae, assembly GCA_031841125.1. NCBI lineage: Eukaryota > Metazoa > Arthropoda > Insecta > Hemiptera > Eriococcidae > Acanthococcus > Acanthococcus lagerstroemiae. The sequence goes on from CM063112.1 coordinate 40,236,129, forward strand.
ATTTTTTCCTATTTTGGGCCGTGACCAGCCACTTTGGTCCAGCCACCTGACCAATCTCGTCAACCCAACGCGAGTTTGAGAGAACGGATAATACTGTCAACCCGTTTAGCATCGGTTTTTTCAAAAATTTCCGAAGTACAAGTTTTGTCTTTCAATTTTATATTTAAAATTTTTCTTAACATTGTTTTGGGTTGATTGTATTTTTTGGATCTGTTTTTTAGTACATGCCCATGATTCGGCACCATAAGTTAATACTGGTATCACCGTGTTTTCGAAAACTTTAATTTTTGTTTTTAAACTTATTTTACTTTTTAGGATTATTTTTTGTGCCCAAAAAGCCCGCCAAGCTTTAGCCCTGCGAGTTTTCAGTTCCTTGCCAGATTTATCTTCAAATGATACAATTTGCCCTCAATATTTGTACTCCGAAACAATTTCAATGGGGTGGTTATCAATTATTATTTCCTCCGGGTGGGGGGGGGGGGTAATGTTAGTCAAAATTTTTGTTTTAGAGAAGTTGATGGATAATCCCACTTTACTACTCTCTCTTCTCAGGTCTTCGGCCATAGTCTTCAATTCCTCGAAGTTCTTGGCTATGATAACAATATCATCAGCGAACCTTAGATTATTTAAGTCTTTGGTTGTCTCAAATAGTGATTCTCTGATTTTGATTCCCTTTCCCTTCCAGTTAATGTGTCGAAAAACATCTTCCAATACTGGGTTAAACAGATTGGGTGAAAGAGGGTCACCCTGCTTGACCCCTCTACCAATTTGAATTTTATCGGATATTTTGTCTAGTTTTCAATACGCTTCAGATTTTGAATATACGTTTGCCAGAAGTTCTATAATTTTTTGAGGCACTCCTTGTTTGGCTAATGCCGTCCAGATATTTTCGTGGTAGAGAGAGTCAAATGCTTTATTAAAATCGACAAACATTAAGGCCAAATTCATTTGATATTCTTTTGATTTTTCCAAAATTTGGTTGAGAGTATGTATATGGTCTATGGTGCTAAAGTTTTTTTCGGAAACCTGCTTGTTCAGGAGGTTGTTGTGCGTCCAGAATATTGTAGATTTTATTCTTGATAATTTTCATAAACAGTTTGCAGATATTTGATGATAAACTGATGGGTCGATAGTTGTTGATGTTGATAAAAATTATCGAGTATCATCATATATGACTAGCCTTACAATAGGTACAAAGATGAGAATGAAACAAGATTCCGACTTTCTGAGTACAGTAATTCGATTCTGTGAATCTCCAATTTCATTTCCAACATGCAAAAATTTAATTCTCTGGATACTAGAATCCAAATTCTAAATCATGTTTTCTGGATTCGAATTTTTGTTTCTTATTTTGAATCCGATTCTTAATGTATTTTGCTATTGGTATGGTGGCAAAAAATATATTGTTGGGGGGGGGGGGGAGCAGCTGTCCAAATTTTCTATCCGTTGAGCAAAGGTGAGAAAGAAGAAACAAAGAAAGAAGCTCTGGAAATGTCTCAGTTTGTCAACTGAGCACCCATAATTGCACCTTGCCGACTCTGATAGATTATTGGAGTCGGGCTTTGACTACACATGTCCTCATAGTTACAGCTTTGGGTATTAGATTGTAGGGCTCAGTGGTTTTGGATTAGATGCAGGGAAAGGTGTACGGGGGCGGGGAAATAGAAGATGAAATACCACAAATTCATTTAAATCGCAAGCCTAATATGGTTGGTACATGAAAAGTGATATGTTGAGGACGAACCTTCATGAAGAAATATTAACAGCACACATATGTGTAATATGAGTAAACATTTGTATTTATTATTTAGGAAATAGGGCCATTGAAAATGGAAGAACTTGACCTGGGAATTGATTATGGAAAAGACAAGATACCACAACTTGATTTGGAGTCTAAGTCTAATACGGTATGTTCATTCCAGAATTTTTCATCTTAAGTATGCACTTATTTTGGTAAGCTATAATCTAATTCATTTGTAATTCTGTAGGTTGACCGGCAAATTCTACAGGCAATTCCCGGTGATCTTTCGAAATATACTCCATACTCCATAATAGATCACCAAAACAAGATTCTTCCAACGAACTTTGCCATTAAAAATACAATTTGTAACCAAACTACTAATGGAATAGAAGCTGACGCAAGTGTGGCCCTGTCTACAAGTTCAGCGAGAGATAAATTACCCCCCCTGAAATTTAGCGTCAGAAATAACGCTACGTCTAACAGTAAGAAGAGACAATCTTGTGCGGCTTGCAATCCATCATTTACCAAGCCAAGTCAGTTGAAAAAATACGAACATAGTCATAATAATGATAAACTTTATTCATGCTGCGTCTGCAGTCGCTTTTTCTCTCAAAAAAAGAGCTTGAATCGGCATATTGTTGCTATTCATAATAATGAAAAACCTTACTCATGTTCGATCTGCAGTCGCGCTTTCTTTCAAAAATGGAGCTTGCATCGGCATCTGTCTGCGATTCATTATAATGGAAAAACTTATTCATGCTCAATCTGTAGTCGCTCATTCTCTCAAAAACAGAACTTGAAGCAGCATATTATTGCAATTCATAATATTGAAAAACCTTACTCATGCTCATTCTGTAGTCGCTCATTCTCTCAAAAACAGAACTTGAAGCAGCATATTATTGAGATTCATAATAATGAAAAAAATATTTATTCATGCTCAATCTGCTGTCGCCCGTTCTCTCGAAAACAGTACTTGAACAAACATATTATTGAGATTCATTATAATGAAAAACCTTATTCATGCTCAATCTGCTGTCGCCCGTTCTCTCAAAAAGGAAGCTTGAATCAGCATATTATTGCGATTCATAATAATGAAAAACCTTATTCATGCTCAATTTGCAGTCGTTCATTTTCTGTACAAAATTCATTGCGGAGGCATACTATTGCGATTCATGGTAAAGAAAAACCTTATTCATGCTCAATCTGCAGTCGCACTTTCTCTCAAAAAAGTATCCTGAAGCAACATATTATTGCTATTCATAATAATGAAAAACCTTTTTCATGCTCAGCATGCAGTTGCTCTTTCTCTGTAAAGGGAAACTTGAAGCGGCATATTATTGCAATTCATAATAAAGAAAAACCTTATTCATGCTCAATCTGTAGTTACTCGTGCTCTCAAAAAGGAAGCTTGAATCAGCATATTATTGCGATTCATAATAATGAAAAACCTTATTCATGCTCAATTTGCAGTCGTTCATTTTCTCTACAATATTCGTTGCGGAAGCATACTATTGTGATTCATGGTAAAGAAAAACTTGATTCATGCTCAATCTGCAGTCGCACTTTCTCTCAAAAAAGTAACTTGAAGCAACATATTATTGCTATTCATAATAATGAAAAACCTTATTCGTGCTCAATATGCCGTCGCACTTTTTCTCAAAAAGGAACCTTGAAGGAGCATATTATTGCGATTCATAATAACGAAAAACCTTATTCGTGCTCAATATGCCGTCGCACTTTTTCTCGAAAAAGGACCTTGAAGCAGCATATTATTGCGATTCATAATAAAGAAAAACCTTATTCATGCTCAATCTGTAGTTACTCGTGCTCTCGAAAAAATGTCTTGAAGAAACATATTAGTGCGATTCATAATAATGGAAAAACTCATTCATGCTCAATCTGTAGTCGCTCATTCTCTCAGAAACTGAACTTGAAGCAGCATATTATTGAGATTCATAATAATGAAAAAAATATTTATTCATGCTCAATCTGCTGTCGCCCGTTCTCTCGAAAACAGTACTTGAACAAACATATTATTGAGATTCATTATAATGAAAAACCTTATTCATGCTCGATCTGCTGTCGCCCGTTCTCTCAAAAAGGAAGCTTGAATCAGCATATTATTGCGATTCATAATAATGAAAAACCTTATTCATGCTCAATCTGCAGTCGCACTTTCTCTCAAAAAAGTATCCTCAAGCACCATATTATTGCTATTCATAATAATGAAAAACCTTTTTCATGATCAGCATGCAGTTGCTCTTTCTCTGTAAAGGGAAACTTGAAGCGGCATATTATTGCAATTCATAATAAAGAAAAACCTTATTCATGCTCAATCTGTAGTTACTCGTGCTCTCAAAAAGGAAGCTTGAATCAGCATATTATTGCGATTCATAATAATGAAAAACCTTATTCATGCTCAATTTGCAGTCGTTCATTTTCTCTACAAAATTCGTTGCGGAAGCATACTATTGCGATTCATGGTAAAGAAAAACCTGATTCATGCTCAATCTGCAGTCGCACTTTCTCTCAAAAAAGTAACTTGAAGCAACATATTATTGCTATTCATAATAATGAAAAACCTTATTCGTGCTCAATATGCCGTCGCACTTTTTCTCGAAAAACGACCTTGAAGCAGCATATTATTGCGATTCATAATAAAGAAAAACCTTATTCATGCTCAATCTGTAGTTACTCGTGCTCTCAAAAAAGTGACTTGAAGAAACATATTATTGCTATTCATATTTCATAATAATGAAAACCCTTATTCATGCTCAATTTGCGGTCGCTTATTTTCGCAACAAAATTCTTTTTGGAAGCATACTATTGCGATTCTTTTTTTAAATTTATTTATGACTTTGACACAGTGCATAATGTATGGTACTTATATGTATACACACATGCAGTGTTAGTAGGGGTGGACGGGTACTGGCTCCGCCAACTTCTCTCAAAAAAAGAGCTTGAATCGGCATATTATTGCTATTCATAATAATGAAAAACCTTACTCATGTTCGATCTGCAGTCGCGCTTTCTTTCAAAAATGGAGCTTGCATCGGCATCTGTCTGCGATTCATTATAATGAAAAACCTTATTCATGCTCAATTTGCAGTCGCTCATTCTCTCAAAAACAGAACTTGAAGCAGCATATTATTGCGATTCATAATATTGAAAAACCTTACTCATGCTCATTCTGTAGTCGCTCATTCTCTTGAAAAAAGGTCTTGATGAAACATATTAGTGCGATTCATAATAATGGAAAAACTTATTCATGCTCAATCTGTAGTTGCTCATTCTCTCAAAAACAGAACTTGAAGCAGCATATTATTGCGATTCATAATATTGAAAAACGTTACTCATGCTCATTCTGTAGTTGCACATTCTCTCGAAAAAATGTCTTGAAGAAACATATTAGTGCGATTCATAATAATGGAAAAATTTATTCATGCTCAATCTGTAGTCGCTCATTCTCTCAAAAACAGAACTTGAAGCAGCATATTATTGAGATTCATAATAATGAAAAAAATATTTATTCATGCTCAATCTGCTGTCGCCCGTTCTCTCGAAAACAGTACTTGAACAAACATATTATTGCGATTCATAATAATGAAAAACCTTATTCATGCTCAATCTGCTGTCGCCCGTTCTCTCAAAAAGGAAGCTTGAATCGGCATATTATTGCGATTCATAATAATGAAAAACCTTATTCATGCTCAATTTGCCGTCGTTCATTTTCTCTACAAAATTCTTTGCGGAGGCATACTATTGCGATTCATGGTAAAGAAAAACCTTATGACTCATGCTCAATCTGCAGTCGGACTTTCTCTCAAAAAAGTATCTTGAAGCAACATATTATTGCTATTCATAATAATGAAACACCCTACTCATGCTTAATCTGCAGTCGCACTTTTTCTCAAAAAGGAACCTTGAAGGAGCATATTATTGCGATTCATAATAACGAAAAACCTTATTCGTGCTCAATATGCCGTCGCACTTTTTCTCGAAAAAGGACCTTGAAGCAGCATATTATTGCGATACATAATAAAGAAAAACCTGATTCATGCTCAATCTGTAGTTACTCGTGCTCTCAAAAAAGTGACTTGAAGAAACATATTATTGCTATTCATATTTCATAATAATGAAAACCCTTATTCATGCTCAATTTGCGGTCGCTTATTTTCGCAACAAAATTCTTTTCGGAAGCATACTATTGCGATCCTTTTTTTAAATTTATTTATGGCTTTGACACAGTGCATAATGTATGGTACTTATATGTATAGACACATGCAGTGTTAGTAGGGGTGGACGGGTACTGGCCCCGCCAACCACTCAGCACTGGGCATAAGCCCTAACCAGCTCACCCCATTTTTTCCTATTTTGGGTCGTGACCAGCCACTTCGGTCCAGCCACCTGACCAATCTCGTCAACCCAACGCGTTGCCGGCCTCCCTCTTCTGCGCTTCCGCATGGGAGTTCATTTTGTTGTAATCTTATTCCATCTGAAGTTCGATTCCCTAGCGAGATGGCCTGCATATTTAAGTTTGAGAGAACGGATAATACTGTCAACCCGTTTAGCATTGGTTTTTTCAAAAATTTCTGAAATACAAGTTTTGTCTTTCAATTTTATATTTAAAATTTTTCTTAACATTGTTTTGGGTTGATTGTATTTTTTGGATCTGTTTTTTAGTACATGCCCATGATTGGGCACCATAAGTTAATACTGGTATCACCGTGTTTTCGAAAACTTTAATTTTTGTTTTTAAACTTATTTTACTTTTTAGGACTATTTTTGGTGCCCAAAAAGCCCGCCGAGCTTTAGCCCTGCGAGTTTTCAGTTCCTTGCCAGATTTATCTTCAAATGATACAATTTGCCCTCAATATTTGTATTCCGAAACAATTTCAATGGGGTGGTTATCAATTATTATTTCCTCCGGGGGGGGGGGGTAATGTTAGTCAAAATTTTCGTTTTAGAGAAGTTGATGGATAATCCCACTTTACTACTCTCTCTTCTCAGGTCTTCGGCCATAGTCTTCAATTCCTCGAAGTTCTTGGCTATGATAACAATATCATCAGCGAACCTTAGATTATTTAAGTCTTTGGTTGTCTCAAATAGTGATTCTCTGATTTTGATTCCCTTTCCCTTCCAGTTAATGTGTCGAAAAACATCTTCCAATACTGTGTTAAACAGATTGGGTGAAAGAGGGTCACCCTGCTTGACCCCTCTACCAATTTGAATTTTATCGGATATTTTGTCTAGTTTTAAATACGCTTCAGATTTTGAATATACGTTTGCCAGAAGTTCTATAATTTTTTGAGGCACTCCTTGTTTGGCTAATGCCGTCCAGATATTTTCGTGGTAGAGAGAGTCAAATGCTTTGTTAAAATCGACAAACATTAAGGCCAAATTCATTTGATATTCTTTTGATTTTTCCAAAATTTGGTTGAGAGTATGTGTATGGTCTATGGTGCTAAAGTTTTTTTTCGGAAACCTGCTTGTTCAGGAGGTTGTTGTGCGTCCAGAATATTGTAGATTTTATTCTTGATAATTTTCATAAACAGTTTGCAGATATTTGATGATAAACTGATGGGTCGATAGTTGTTGATGTTGATAAAAATTATCGAGTATCAACATATATGAATAGCTTTACAATAGGTACAAAGATGAGAATGAAACAAGATTTCGACTTTCTGAGTACAGTAATTCGATTCTGTGAATCTCCAATTTCATTTCCAACATGCAAAAATTTAATTCTCTGAATACTAGAATCCGAATTCTAAATCATGTTTTCGGGATTCGAATTTTTGTTTCTTATTTTGAATCCGATTCTTAATGTATTTTGCTATTGGTATGGTGGCAAAAAATATATTGTTGGGGGGGGGGAGCAGCTGTCCAAATTTTCTATCCGTTGAGCAAAGGTGAGAAAGAAGAAACAAAGAAAGAAGCTCTGGAAATGTCTCAGTTTGTCAACTGAGCACCCATAATTGCACCTTGCCGACTCTGATAGATTATTGGAGCCGGGCTTTGACTACACATGTCCTCATAGTTACAGCTTTAGGTATTAGATTCTAGGGCTCAGTGGTTTTGGATTAGATGCAGGGAAAGGTGTATGGGGCGGGGAAATAGAAGATGAAATACCACAAATTCATTTAAATCGCAAGCCTAATATGGTTGGTACATGAAAAGTGATATGTTGAGGACGAACCTTCATGAAGAAATATCAACAGCACACATATGTGTAATATGAGTAAACATTTGTATTTATTATTTAGGAAATAGGGCCATTGAAAATGGAAGAACTTGACCTGGGAATTGATTATGGAAAAGACAAGATACCACAACTTGATTTGGAGTCTAAGTCTAATACGGTATGTTCATTCCAGAATTATTCATCTTAAGTATGCACTTATTTTGGTAAGCTATAATCTAATTCATTTGTAATTCTGTAGGTTGACCTGCAAATTCTACAGGCAATTCCCGGTGATCTTTCGAAATATACTCCATACTCCATAATAGATCACCAAAACAAGATTCTTCCAATGAACTTTGCCATTAAAAATACAATTTGTAACCAAACTACTAATGGAATAGAAGCTGACGCAAGTGTGGCCCTGTCTACAAGTTCAGTGAGAGATAAATTACCCCCCCTGAATTTTAGCGTCAGAAATAACGCTACGTCTAACAGTAAGAAGAGACAATCTTGTGCGGCTTGCAATCCATCATTTACCAAGCCAAGTCAGTTGAAAAAACACGAACATAGTCATAATAATGATAAACTTTATTCATGCTGCGTTTGCAGTCGCTTTTTCTCTCAAAAAGGGAGCTTGAATCGGCATATTATTGCTATTCATAATAATGAAAAACCTTACTCATGTTCGATCTGCAGTCGCGCTTTCTTTCAAAAATGGAGCTTGAATCGGCATCTGTCTGCGATTCATTATAATGGAAAAACTTATTCATGCTCAATCTGTAGTCGCTCATTCTCTCAAAAACAGAACTTGAAGCAGCATATTATTGCGACTCATAATAATGAAAAAAATATTTATTCATGCTCAATCTGCTGTCGCCCGTTCTCTCGAAAACAGTACTTGAACAAACATATTATTGCGATTCATAATAATGAAAAACCTTATTCATGCTCAATCTGCCGTCGCCCGTTCTCTCAAAAAGAAAACTTGAATCGGCATATTATTGCGATTCATAATAATGAAAAACCTTATTCATGCTCAATTTGCAGTTGTTCATTTTCTCTGCAAAATTCTTTGCGGAGGCATACTATTGCGATTCATGGTAAAGAAAAACCTTATTCATGCTCAATCTGCTGTCGCCCGTTCTCTCGAAAACAGTACTTGAACAAACATATTATTGCGATTCATAATGAAGAAAAACCTTATTCATGCTCAATCTGTAGTCGCTCATTCTCTCAAAAACAGAACTTGAAGCGGCATATTATTGCGATTCATAATAAAGAAAAACCTTATTCATGCTCAATCTGTAGTTACTCGTGCTCTCAAAAAAGTGGCTTGAAGAAACATATTATTGCTATTCATAATTATGAAAAACCTTATTCATGCTCAATTTGTGGTCGCTCATTTTCTCTACAAAATTCGTTGCGGAAGCATACTATTGCGATTCATGGTAAAGAAAAACCTGATTCATGCTCAATCTGCAGTCGCACTTTCTCTCAAAAAAGTAACTTGAGGCAACATATTATTGCTATTCATAATAATGAAACACCTTACTCATGCTTAATCTGCAGTCGCACTTTTTCTCGAAAAGGAACCTTGAAGCAGCATATTATTGCGATTCATAATAAGGAAAAACCTTATTCGTGCTCAATATGCCGTCGCACTTTTTCTCGAAAAAGAACCTTGAAGCAGCATATTATTGCGATTCATAATAAAGAAAAACCTTAGTCATGCTCAATCTGTAGTTACTCGTGCTCTCAAAAAAGTGACTTGAAGAAACCTATTATTGCTGTTCATAATAATGAAACACCTTAGTCATGCTTAATCTGCAGTCGCACTTTTTCTCGAAAAGGAACCCTGAATGAGCATATTTTTGCGATTCATAATAAAGAAAAACCTTAGGTATTCATGCTCAATCTGTAGTTACTCGTGCTCTCAAAAAAGTGACTTGAAGAAACATATTATTGCTATTCATATTTCATAATAATGAAAACCCTTATTCATGCTCAATTTGCGGTCGCTTATTTTCTCAACAAAATTCTTTTCGGAAGCATACTATTGCGATTCATGGTAATGAAAAACCTTATTCATGCTCAATCTGCAGTCGCACTTTCTCTCAAAAAAGTAACTTGAAGCAACATATTATTGCTATTCAGAATAATGAAAAACCTTATTCGCGCTCAATATGCCGTAGCTCGTTCTCTCAAAAACAACACTTGAAGCAGCCATTTATTGCTATTCATGATAATGAAAAACCTTACTCATGCTCTGTCTGTCGTCACTCATGCTCTCAAAAAAGTGAAAAATATATTATTTCTATTCATAATAATGAAAAACCTTATTCCTGCTCAATCTGTAGTCGCTCATGGTCTCAAAAAAGTAACTTGAAGCAGCATATAATTGCGATTCATAATAATGAAAAACCTTATTCGCGCTCAATATGCCGTGGCTCTTTCTCTCAAAACTAACACTTGATGCAGCATATTTATTATTGCTATTCATAATAATTAAAAACCTTATTCATGCTCAAACTGTAGTCACTCATTCTCTGAAAAAGGTGATTTGAAGAAACATATTATTGCTACTCATAATAATGAAAACCTTACTCATGCTCAGCATGTCGTCACTCATGCTCTCAAAAAAGTGACTTGAAAAAATATGTTATTGCCATTCATAATAATAGTAATGAAAAACCCTACTCATGTTCTGTCTGTATTGCTCATTCTCTCACAAGCAATCCTTAAAACACAGCACATTACTGCGATTCATAATAAGGAAAAATCTTATTCATGCTCAATATGCAGTCGCTCTGTCTCTCGAAAAGGATGCTTGAATCGGCATATTATTGCGATTCATAATAATGAAAAACCTTATTCATGCTCAATCTGCAATCGCTCATTCCCCTGAAGGAGATCTTGAAACGACATAGCATTACGATACATTTTATCTAATTGCCAGTCACTGGCTCACGAGGAGAGTCTGAAAAATCACATTGTGTGGCATAATAATGCGAATCCTCATTCACGCTCAATCTGCAGTCGCTTATTCTTTCAACCAGTTCACGTGAAGCAGCGTATATATCATTAGGATTTATAAGAACGAAAAACCATTTTCACGCTTAACCATCAGTCGTTCATTCTTCCAAAAATGTAACTACTCGTACAATCAATACATTGAAATTCACTAAATGTAATGAAAAATATCATGTAGATATTATATTTGAATCGGGAATCAATCATTTGTTCACAAGTATAGCCTGAGGAGTCATACCACGCGGCATAATAGTGAAAAAGCTATAGTGAAAAGAACCATTCAGGCACCCTTCATAGGATGAGCTTTTTTTCAACCATCAGACTTCCGTTAGATTAGGTTTAGTGAAATACTATAAAAAGAAAACCGGAAGAAGTGTTTTTGTTATTTATCAGATGAATGCGCAGTTTTGTTTTACTGAGGAGAACTGAGCAACCTCAAGAAATTCCCTGCTCACTCGAGAAACTTAACTAAGGTCTCTGAATTTAGAAAGAAATGTTTTCTTCTCATTCTCTGCTGGAAAAGTAACAATAATTTTGCCCCTTTTTCCACTTCAAGGATAAGAATCAAGTGGCGCTCATTCAGGAATGTAAAAAGAGGAAATTCGTTTCTATTTGTGAGAGAAAATTGGCTGCTTCTCTTGAGAAATGTGATTTTTTCGGGTAGGTAGGTAAGTATTCTGATTTTGCAGTCAGCCTTATCCACTCAATTCTCTCAGAAGACAAGAATTGCCGCGTTACTTTCCTAAGTAAAACAAAACCATCCCACATTGCTCCTTAGAAGAGTTTTTCCTGTTCCTCTGGGCGAACGAGAAAACATTTAATTTTCCTTTCCAAATGAAACAGAGGATGTGGAAAGAGTTCTTATAGCTGTTGAAGTCATTCTTGTTTATTGAGTTCTTTCTTTCCTATTCGAATTTCCAAACCAAGCGAAAGGAACGTTGCCAGAAAAAGGCTCCCCACTTTCCCAAGGCTATGAGTTTGATGACTTGTGCCTCAACTCAAGTTACATTATCCACAGAGAATATTTCTCATTGAGATTTTTCGCCGTGGGTAAATTTTAAAATGAATTTTCGGCCTTAATTTTTCCTTTGATGGATTTCTTCAGTCATGCAGTGTTGCAGACTACATCGTGGTCAAATCAAGACCATATTTTTACTTTGGAAAAAATTCAAAACCCATCGAGTAATTCGCTTGTCAAAAGTATTTGGAAAATGAACGAATCGATGAAATTAAAAGAAGTCTGTTGGGGTAGCTGATAACCCTGTCTGAATAAATCGTTGACGTTCCAGTCTCGTGCGACTATTTGCCTATGAGATGCAGTGGCGTAGCCAGGGGGGGGATTGGGGGGATGAATCCCCCTCCTTGAGATGAGATTTTTTTAATATGCTGGCAGTATCACAGTAAATGCGCGAAATAAAATTTAAATTCAGATGCATAATTGAAGTTGAAAAGTACAACGTACTAATACGTCAATGTAAAAACATCATAACATTAGGTGTACCCCCCCTCCCCCCCCCCCCGCCGCCCATAATTTTGTTGATCCTCTCCCATGGAAAAATCCTGGCTACGCTACTGATGAGATGTAGTGAGCGAAGTTGATAACAAGGGTTGTTCTAAATTTTTTGTTGGGCTGTATTGTTTGACCCGGGGGAGTGACCTAAAAAGAGGTAACGAATGAGGAAAAATTCAAATTTTAAATGGTGTGGTTTTCAAGGTTACTGAATTATATTCTTGAAGTAATTTTCCAACCAAACCTTTGGGGTGCCATTGTGGAGGAGGGAGTGCGTTTCTATATCCTGTCCTATGGGACGCTCTAAAGGGAGAAGGGGATCAAATATCAGTTGGAAACTCAAAAATAAGAGAAATATTAGTAACATTAAAACACCGCCACCTTTATTGGTCGTCTAAGTGGTTTGATGTATAAACGACGGCAGAATTCAGAACTCTAGAAATTGGATACTGTCCGAGAAAAATATCCAATATTTTGACCCAATTCCGTTTAGTAACACCCTAGGAATTGGAATGCCAAAACTATTTCTAGAGGTAAGTTACCTCGAAAACTTATAAATCAAGCCTGAGCTCAAATTTCGATTTATCGTCATTTCTCCGCATTTTCCATAAGAAGAGGAGGCCAGGGTTCCGCTTGTGCGATCGACTTGAAGCGTTGTAGGATTTTCTTCATCTCATTAAAACTGATCTAAGGAGCGTTTCCAAAAGAATTCGAAAAAAATCATCAGGAATAAATAAATGCTGGACGAATGCTTAATCTACAGTCGATCCTAGTTTACTAGCATGAATATAGCCGTATCTATCCTGTAGCATAATGATGAAAAACCTGATACTTAATCTACAGTCACTTATCCACTTAGAAAAATTACTTGAAGTAGATACGTATGTATTAGAGTCTGTAATATTATCTTAGATTAGATCGCATGACCTTCAATCACTAGTTATATGTAATTGCATCTTAACAAATTCTTATTTTTTATGAATATAAGTCTTATTTACGAATAGATATGTAAGGTATACATACAAACCTTTATGTTGATTCGGTTTGATGAATTTTAGGAAGTGTTATTTTGTTTCCAAGGTAGAATTTTTTTCTAAAAATTATTAGATAAGAATAACAAGAAAATACTATGAAGTTTATTATTAGTTTTTGAAGAATTTTCTAAAATAATATAATGATTTTGTGCGCACTCGTATTTCGAAAGGTCTCAGTTGTCTCTCACAGAATTTCCGAAGGCTGTACATTCCGTACGACTGACCTTCTCGCAGTGTATTCTCCCTTTTGAAAAAAGTGGTCTCAAAAAGTCTGAAAAACAAGCGATGATCGATCCCTCCATATTCTATTGCGAGAATGTAATGCCGGTGACTTATTTCTTTTATAAAGTTTTCTCAAAGAGCTGTGAACAATACTAGCTGAAAAAATGTGAAAGAAAATTTAGAAGATTGACCTGGAAAACAGGGAAAAGTCGGGGGAAATAATTTTGAAAAAAAGTGGTTCTCTGCAGTACACGCTGCTACCAGTAGCCGACCACGTGACCCTCAAGGTGTTTATGGATCGCTATGTTATTGTGGCCGAACAGAAACAGACGTCTACTAAGAACATAATATGTGCGAGAAAAATATTTACAGGGGCTGTGAGTAGTTTATTTCGAGTGGACATCTTTTTGAAATTGTCCAGAGATAGATGGATGAACGGACGTGAATTACAGAAATCCTAGGACTACACCATCGCATTGGTTGGTGGTATTCAGCTAATCAAAACTTCGTATTCGTGTTTTTTCTTTCTCAGAAATAATTTTTCTGATAATCTCCATGGGTTTTCGATGTAGTGAGATCCCTCTCCAAATGCCTTTCATTAGATATGTCTCATCTATCGTAGGTATATCTATTTATTCACTAATTTATTTACAACTTTACCACTTAATACTAAATACTGCATACCTACTAGCTGTGTTCCCCCTCGATCGCTGATTTTTTGACAGAGGCCTCCTTACGCTTTTTCCACTCCATCCTGTCCTTAGTCTTCCTTTCCCACGCCACATGAAAACAGCCTTTACTGCGAAATTTCTGATTTATTCGTATTTTGAAAATTTTCCATACACATCCTGTCTTTTTTGGGGTAAAAAATTTTCGGAGAGCTTCGGCGTCGGCGCTCGTGCTAATTACTCAACTTTTCGAGACGAATTCAAATCCTTTGTCAAAATTGAGCACCAGTAATTTTTTGACCCAAATCGACCATATTTTTGAGTGTATCTCGGGAACGGAGTAATTCAAAATTTTTAATTTTATCGAATCTGGAAAATTTTTTCCATACACATCATGTCTATTTCGGGAGACCTTCGAAGTCGGCGCTGGTGATAATTACTCAATTTTTCGAGACGAATTCAAATCCGCCGTCATGATTGAGCTCCAGTCATTTTTCGACCCAAATTTACCACATTTTCGAGTGTATCTCGGGAACGGGAAGTCGCCGCCAAATTTGAACACTGAATTCGAACTCAGCGAAAAAATTAAGTTCTAAACAATCTTTATTTCAAACTTTTTAATTTTCTCGAATTTTGAAAACTTTTCTTTACACATCATGTTTTTTTTTTGGGGGCAAAAATTTTCGGAGACCTTCGACGTCGGCGCTGATGCTAATTACTCAATTTTGCAAGACGAATTCAAATCCGCCGTCAAGATTCGGCTCCAGTCATTTTTTGACCCAAGTTGACCATATTTTCGAGTGTATCTCGGGAACGGAGCGTCGCCGCCGAAATTTGAACAACGAATTCGAATGCAGCGTAAAAAATTGAGTTAACAACAATATTTGATTCAAAATTTTTAATTTTTTCGAATTTTGAAAATTTCTCTATACACATCATGTCTTGTTTGGTGCAAAAATTTTCGGAGACCTTCGAAGTCGACGCTGGTGGTAATTACTCAATTTTTCGAGAAGAATTAGAATCCGTCGTCAAAATTGAGCTACGGTCATTTTGTCACCCAAATTGACCACATTTCCGAGTGTATCTCGGAAACGTAGCGACCACGCCAAATTTGAACACCGAATTCGAACTCAGCGTGAAGAATTGACTTAAATCCAGTCTTTACTTCAAAATTTTTGTAGTTTTCGAATTTTGAAAATTTCTCCATACAAATCACGTCATGTTCGGTGAAAAATTTTCGGAGACCTTCGAAGTCGGCACTGGTGCTAATTACTCAATTTTTTTAGGCGAATCCGAATCCGTCGTAGAAAATTGACCTACAATCATTTTTTTGTCCCAAATTGACCATATTTTCGAGTGTATCTCGGGAACGGAACGTCGCCGCCAAATTTGAACACCGATTTCGAACTCAGTATAAAAAATTGAGTACAAAGCAATATTTGATTCAAAATTTTTAATTTTTTCGAATTTTCAAACTTCCTCTATACACATCATGTCTTGTTGGGTGCCAAAAAGTTTTTGGAGACCTTAGGTGTTGGCGCTGGTGGTAATTACTCAATTTTTCGAGACGAATTCAAATCCTTTGTCGAAATTGAGCTACAGACATTTTTTGACTTAAATTGACCACATTATCAAGTCTATCTCAGGAGCGGAGCGTCGCTGCCAAATTTGAACACCGAATTCGAGCGCAGCATGAAAAATTGAGTTATCTTTTTTGGGGCAAAAAAATGTTTAGTGAGCTTCAGCGTCGGCACCGGTGCTAATTTCTCAATTTTTCGAGACGGATTCGAATCCGTCGTGAAAATAGGCTACGGTCAGTTTTTGACCCAAATTGACCATATTTTCGAGTGTATCTCGGGAGCGGACCGTCGCTGTAAAATTTGATCACGGAATTCGAAATCAGCGTAAAAAATTGAGTAAAACCAATCTTTGATGCAGAATTTTCAATTTTTTCGAATTTTGAAAATTTATCTATACACATCATGTCTTTTTGGGGCAAAAAAATTTTCGGAGAGCTTCGTCGACGGCGCTGGGGGTAATTACTCAACTTTTCGAGACGAATTCAAATCCTTCGTCAAAATTGTGCTACAGTCATTTTTTTACCCAAATTGACCACATTTCCAAGCATCATGTCTTTTTTAGGTCGAAAAAATTTTAGGAGAGCTTCGGCCGAGGCGCTGGTGCTAATTAATCAATTTTACGAGACGAATTCGAATCCGTTGTCAAAATTCAGCTGGGGTCATTTTTTGACCACATTTTCATGTGTATCTCGGCCATTTCGCTACTTTTTGAAAATTGTAGTAAACCCTTAAACTCGTTGGGTCGGCAATACAATTCGCGCCAATATGCATTTTCGGGATTGCAAATTTCCTGGGGCGAACTGGTAAAAGGCAAAAGACTTTTGATTAGAGGCTGCTAGAGCAAAACTGAAAAGTACATTTCATTCGAAATTATCTCCTCTATCCAGAATTTCAATTCGCACTGATCTAACCAAAATTGAGCTGCAGTTATTTTTTTACCCGAATTGACCACATTTTCGAGTGTATCTCAGGAGCGGCGGAGAGCTTCGGCATCGGCGCTGGTGCTAATTACACAATTTTTCGAGCCGAAATCGAATCCGTCATCAAAATTGTGCGACCGACGGTCATCTTTTGACCCAAACTGACCACATTTTCGAGTGTATCTCGGGAACGGAGCGTCGTCGCCAAATTTGAACACGGAATTCGAACTCAACGTAAAAACTTGAGTTGAAAACAGTTTTTAATTCCAAATTTTTAAATTTTTTGAATTTGAAAATTTCATTATAGGTACTTAAGGCAAGTTCGGGCTAGTGGAACCACGAGGCAAAAAGGAACCGCCGCGAATAACTCTTTTCCTCACCACTACGTTTGGTAACACTACTATTCGATAGCTAGTGACCGTTCTTATAATTATAATCTGTGAAACCGGGACAATGTGTGGTTTGTAATTTTTTGATAAGAAATTTGTGAATCGTGTTGAAATAATTCCATGAATTGTGAATTTTGAAAGTGCCATCATTTCAATAACTGAAGAGTAATACGATAAGCATTAATTTTAAAAGAAAGGGAATTCTGTCTACTATCAGATGAACACATAGTAAGTTCCTTGATTTTGCTTATAATTACTTACTACTTATTACGTAAATGTAGAAACCATGTGGGTTGAGCAAGTAGAACCGGGCTAAAGGAACCACCGAGTAGCATTAACTATTCTTTTTACCGATTTTTTGGAGAAAAGGGAGGTACTACACTCGTCACAGTTGTCAAGATGGGGGCCGGGGCCATGATTTTTTTTTTGTTTGAGAATGTGTAAATTACAACTTGGTCGACCTGTTCAAGAGTTTTCCTCAATTTAAGGACAAAATTATGGAGCACGAAAATCACAGGAATTGTTGAATCAATTGATTCCAAATTTTGGTAGGTTATAGAGAAGAACTCAAAGTTGTGCAGGTAAAAGATTGATGATTAGCTGGGCGTTTTAGAGCTCACACCCCTCTTGCTTTATGGGAAGGCAATAGTTGACAATCGGTCGAGTCGTTCATGAGGTTCCTCAATTAGAGGTGAGAATAAGAAGCGCGAGGCGACTGACGTATTCAATGTTATTTTTTACTCTACTTTTGTAAGCCGGGTAGCTTTCTTTTTTTATAATGCTATTTCATGTCGAGAGTTGCGTTATTTTAAACATGTCGGCGGAATAATCTAAGTAGACTAAAAAAATTGTAATATTGTATTTTAGGTTCTTACTTATTGTTTTTATATCGAAATCGATTCGTTTTGCAGCATCGAACTTTTTTCCCCTCCAATTTGGGATGTTTTATAGGTGGTTCCTTTTGCCCGGGTCACTGGTAACTCTTTTGCACAGCCGTTTTTCAGATACTAAAAAAAAAAGAAACTTTGGTTGAACTGAATTTTGACCAACTTGGAGGTTTTTTTTCCCCCATGCAAATACACTATTCGATAGGGCGAGATATGCTTTATCCAATGGTGTATTTAGATTTCAGATCGCAGCATGAATAAAAATTCTACCGACATTTTAAAATGAGTGGCTCCACTTGCCCACACTTCCTTACATCATGTATTTTTGAAGCGAAAAAATTTTCGGAGAGCATCGGTGTCGGCGCTGGTGCTAATTACTCATATTTTCAAAACGATATCAAATCGTTCGTCAAAATTGAGCTACAGGTCAGTTTTTGACCCAAATTGACCAAATTTCCAAATCAATCTCGGGAACGGAGCGTCGCCGCCAAATTTGATCACCGAATTCGAACCCAGCGTAGACAATTAAGTTAAAAACAATCATTAATTCAAAATTTTTAATGTTTCCTAATTTTGAAATTTTCTCTATACACATCATGTCTTTTTTGGGGCAAAAAATTTTCGGAGAGCTTCGGCGTCGGCGCTGGTTCTAATTACTCAATTTTTCGAAACGAATTCAAATCCTTTGTCAAAATTGAGCTACAGTCATTTTTTTACCTAAATTGACCACATTATCAAGTCTATCTCAGGAGCGGAGCGTCGCTGCCAAATTTGAACACCGAACTCGAACGCAGCATGAAAAATTGTGTTATCTTTCTTGGGGCAAAACATTTTTTGGTGATCTTCAGCGTGGGCGCTGGTGCTAACATCTCAATTTTTCGAGACGAATTCGAATCCGTCGTGAAAATTGAGCTACGGTCATTTTTTGACCCAAATTGACCAAATTTTCGGGTGTATCTCGGGAACGGAGCGTCGCCGCCAAATTTGACCACCGAATTCGAACGCGGTAAAAAATTGAGTTAGAAACAATCATTAATTCAAAATTGTTATTTTTTTGAATTTTGAAAATTTTTCTATACACATCATGTCTATTTTGGGCCAAAAAAATTTTCGGAGAGCTTCGGCGTCGGCGCTGGTGCTAATTACTCAACTTTTCGAGACGGATTAAAATCCTTTGTCAAAATTAAGCTGCAGTCATTTTTTGACCAAAATCGACCAAACTTACAAGTGTATCTCCGGAGCGGAGCGTCGCCGCTCAATTTGAACACTGAATTCGAACGCAGCGTAAAACATTGAGTTGAAAACAATATTTGATTCAAAATTTTTATTTTTTTCGAATTTTGAAAATTTCTCTATACCCATCATGTCTTGTTTGGTGCAAAAACTTTCGGAGACCTTCGAAGTCGGCGCTGGTGGTAATTACTCAATGTTTTGAGATTGAGCTACGGTCATTTTGTCACCCAAATTGACCACATTTCCGAGTGTACCTCGGAAACGTAGCGTCCACGCCAAATTTGAACACTGAATTCGAACTCAGCGTGACGAATTGACCTAAATCCAGTCTTTACTTCAAAATTTTTGTAGTTTTCGAATTTTGAAAATTTCTCCATACAAATCACGTCTTGTTCGGTGAAGAAATTTCGGGGACCTTGGAAGTCGGCACTGGTGCTAATTACTCAACTTTTTTAAGCGAATTCGAATCCGTCGTAGACAATTGAGCTACAGTCATTTTTTTGTCCCAAATTGACCACATGTTTGAGTGTCTCGCAAGATCGGAGCGTCACAACCAAATTTGAACACCGAATTCGAACTCAGCGAAAAAATTGAGTTAAAAGCAATCGTTAATTCAAAATTTTTAATTTTATCGAATTTGAAAAATGTCTCCATACACATCATGTGTTTTGGTGCAAAAATATGTTCGGAGAGCTTCGGCGCTGGTGCTAATTACTCAATTTTTCGAGACGAATTCAAATCCCTTGTCAGAATTGAGCTGCAGTCATTTTTTGACCTAAAGTGACCACATTATCAAGTCTATAGGAGCGGAGCGTCGCAGCCAAAGTTGAACACCGAATTCGAACGCAGCATGAAAAATTGAGTTATCTTATTTGGGGCAAAAAAATTTTTGGTGAGCTTCAGCGTCGGCGCTGGTGCTAATTACTCAATTTTTGGAGACGATTTCGATCCGTCGTGAAAATTGAGCTACGGTCATTTTTTGACCCAAATTGACCATATTTTCGAGTGTATCTCGGGAACGGAACGTCGCCGCCAAATTTGAACACCGAATTCGAACTCAGCGAAAAAAATTGAGTTAAAAACAATCTGTAATTCAAAATTTTTAATTTTATCGAATTTGAAAAATGGCTCCATACACATCATGTGTTTTTGGAGCAAAAATATTTTCGGAGAGCTACGGCGTCGGCGCTGGCGCTAATTACTCAACATTTCGAGACGAATTCGAATCCGTCGTCAAAATTTAGCTACAGTCAGTTTTTGACCCAATGTGACGGCATTTTCGGGTGTCTCTCATGATCGGAGCGTCGCCGCCAAATTAGAACACCGAATTCCGACACAGCATGAAACATAGAGTTATCTTTTTTGGGGCACAATAATTTTCGGTGAGCTTCGGCGTCAACGCTGATATTAATTACTCAACTTTTGGAGCAGGGTTAAAATCCTTCGTCAAAATTGAGCTGCAGCCATTTTTTGACCAAAATCCACCACACTTACGAGTGTATCTCCGGAGCGGAGCGTCACCGCCCAATTTGAACACCGAATTCGAACTCAGGATGAAACATTGAGTTTTCTTTTTTGAGGCACCAAAATTTTCGGTGAGCTTCGGCGTCGGCGCTGGTGCTAATTACTCAATCTTTTTAGGCGTTCGAATCCGTCGTAAAAATTGAGCTACAGTCATTTTTTGTCCCAAATTGACCACATTTTCGAGTGTCTCTCATGATCGGTGCGTCGCTACCCAATTTTATCACCGAATTCGAACTCAGCGAAAAATATTGAGTTAAAAACAATCTTCAATTCAAGATTTTTAATTTTATCGAATTTGGAAAATGTCTCCGTACACATCATGTGTTTTTGGTGCAAAAATATTTTCGGAGAGCTTCGGCCGAGGCGCTGGTGCTGATTACTCAACTTTTCGAGACGAATTCGTTGTCAAAATTCAGCTGGGGTCATGTTTTGACCACATTTTCAAGTGTATCTCGGCCATTTCGCTACTTTTTGAAAAATGTAGTAAACCCTTAAACTCGTTGGGTCGGCAATACAATTCGCACCAATATTCATTTTCGGGATAGCATATTTCCTGGGGCGAACTGGTAAAAGGCGAAAGACGTTTGATTAGAGACTGCTAGAGCAAAACTGAAAAGTACATTTTATTCGAAATTATCTCCTCTATCCAGAATTTCAATTCGCACTGCTCTAACCAAAATTGAGCTGCAGTCATTTTTTTACCCGAATTGACCACATTTTCTAGTATATCTCGGACGCGGAGCGTCGCCGCCAAATTTGAACACCGAATTCGAACTCAGCATGAAACATTGAGACATCTTTTTTGCGGCCAAAAAATTTTCAGTGAGCTTCGGCGTCGGCGCTGGTGCTAATTACTGAATTTTTCGAGACGAATTCCAATCTTTCGTTAAAATTGAGCTACAGACATTTTTTGACCTAAATTGACCACATTTTCGAGTGTCTCTCATGCTTGGAGCGTCGCCGCCAAATTTGACAACCAAATTCGAACTCAGTGTAAAAAATTGAGTAAAAAACCATCATTAATTCAAAATTTTTAATTTTTTCGGATTTTTAAAATTTTTCTATACACATCATGTCTATTTTGGGGCAAAAAAATTTTCGGAGAGCTTCGGCGTCGGCTCTGGTGCTAATTACTCAACTTTTCGAGATGGATTCAAATCCTTTGTCAAAATTGAGCTGCAGTCATTTTTTGTCCAAAGTTGACCACACTTACGGGTGTATCTCAGGAGCGGAACGTCGCCGCCCAATTTGAACACCGAATTCAAACGCAGCATGAAAAAGTGGGTTATCTTTTTTGGGGCGAAAAAATTTTCAGAGGGTCTCGGCGTCGGAGCTGGTGCTAGTAACTCAATTTTTCGAGACGAATTCAAATTCGTGGTCAAAATTGAGCTACAGTCATTTTTTGACCCAAACTGACCAATTTTTCTAATTTTCTAGAGTGTTTCTCGGGGACGGAGAGTCGGCGCCCAATTTGAACACCGAATTTGAACACAGCGTGAAAAGTTGAGTCGAAATCACTCTTTAATTCAAAATTGAAAATTTCTCCCTACTATACATCTTGTTGTGTTGTTTTTTTTTTGGGGGGGGGGGTCAAAAAAATTTTCGGAAAGCTTCGGCGTCGGCGCCGGTGCAAGTTCTTCAATCTTTCGAGACAAATTCAAATTCGTCGTCAAAATTGAGCTTCAGTAATTTTTTGATCCAAATCGACCAGTTTTTTCAAAATTTTTCGAGAGTCTCTCGGGAACGGTGCGTCACCGCCATTTGTGAACATCGAATTCGAACTCAGCATGAAAGATTGAGTTGAAAGCAGTCTTTAATTCGAAATTTTTGATTTTTTCGAATTTTGAAAATGCTTCCATACTATAAGGGAAGTCCGGGCAAGTGGAACCGCTGGGCATAAGGAATCACCGCAAATAACTCTTTTCCTAATCACCTCACACGGTTGGTAACACTACTATTCGATAGCTAGTGACCGCTCTCATAATTTATTATAATCTGTGAAACCGGCAAAATGTGCTGTGTACAATTTTTTGATAAGGGGTTTGTGAATCGTGTTGAAATAATTCAATGTATCCTGAATTTTGAAAGTGCGATCATTTCAATAATTGAAGAGTATTAAGATACGCATGAACATCAATAGAAAGGAAATTCTGTCTACTTCCAGATGAACGCATAGTAAGTTCCTTGATTTTGCTTATAATTACTTACCTACTACTTATTACGTAAATGTAGAAACCATGTGGGTTTGGCAAGTAGAACCGGGCAAAAGGAAACACCGAGTAGCATTAATTATTCATATATTTACCGACTTTTCGGAGAAAAGGGAGGAACTACATTCGTCACAGTTGTCAAGATGGTGGCGAGGGGCATGTTTTTTTTTACGTTTCCGAATGTGTAGATTACAACTCGGTCGAGCCGTTCATGAGTTTTCCTCAATATAAGGACAGAATTTGTAGCACGAAAATCGGAGGGACTATGGAATCAATTATTTCCAAATTTCGTATGTTATAGAGAAGAACTCAAAGTTGTGCAGGTAAAGGTTTGATGATTAGCTGAGCGTTTTAGAGCTCACACCCATCTTGGTTTGTGGGAAGGAAATAGTTGACAATCGGTCCAGTCGTTCATGAGTTTCATCAATTTAAGGTAAGATTGAGAAGCCCGAGGCGACTGACGTACTCAATGTTGTTGTTTTTTTTTTCAATTTAATTGATACGAACTCTAATTTTTATAGTGGGGTAGTTTTCTATTTTTGTAATACTATTCCATGTCGAGTGCTGCGTTTTTTTAAAAACGTAAATGGCTTTAAACATTTCGGCGAAATAATCTAAGTAGACGAAAAAAATAGTAATTTTGAATTTTTGATTATTACTTGTTGTTTTTATATCGAAATAGATTTGTTTTGCAGCATAGACTTTTTTTCCACCCGAATTTTGGATGTTTTGTAGGTGGTTCCTTTTGCCCGTGTCACAGGTTCCTTTTGCCCTGCCATTTACATATCAAGTGCTAAAAAAATAGACCTTTGGTAGAACTAAATATTGACCAACTTGATTTTTTTTTTTTTTTTCTTTTGAGGTAAATACACTAGTTGATAGGGCGAAGTATGCTTTATCCAATGGTGTATTTAGATTTCAGATCACTACATAAATATAAATACTACAGCCAGTGGTTCCACTTACCTGAACTTTCTTACGTCGACGTCGTTTTTGAGGTAAAAAAATTTCCGGAGAGCTTCGGCGTCGGCGCTGTTGCTAATTACTCAATTTTTCGAGACGAATTCAAATCCGTCGTCAACATAGAGCTACAGTCGATTTTTGACAAAAATTGACCACACTTTCGAGTGTATCTCGGAAATGGAGCGTCCACGCCAAATTTGAACACCGAATTCGAACTCAGCGTGAAGAATTGAGTTGAAAACAATCTTTGGTTTAAAATATTTGCATGTCTTTTTTGATGCAAAAAAATTTTCGGAGCGCTTTGGCGTCGAAGCTGGTGTTAATAACTCAATATTTTGGGACAAATTCCAGTCCGTCGACAAAATTGAGCTACAGTTATTTTTTTGACCCAAACTGACCAATTTTTCCAAATTTTTCGAGTGTCTCTCGGTATCGAAGCGTCGCCGCCAAATTTGAACACCGAATTCGAACTCAGCGTAAAAATATACATAAGGTCATTTTTGGATCAAAAAAATTTTCGGAGGCGCTGGTGCTTGTTACTCAATTTTTCGAGACGTGGTCAAATCCGTCGTTAAAATGGAGCTACAGCCATATTTCTCCCAAATTGACCAATTTTCCCAACTTTTTCCAGTGTCTCTCGGGAACTGAGCATCGCCGCCAAATTTGAACGCCGAATTTGAACCATGCATGAAAAATTGAGTTATCTTTTTTGGGACAAAAAAATTGTTAGTGAGCTTCAGCGTCGGCGCTGGTGCTAATTTCAAAATTTTTCGAGACGAATTCGAATCCGTCGTGAAAATTGAGCTATGCTCATTTTTTGACCCAAATTGACCATATTTTCGAGTGTATCTCGGGAACGGAAAGTCGCCGCCCGATTTTAACACTGAATTCGAGCTCAGCGTAAAAAATTAGGTTCAAAACAATCTTTAATTTAAAATTTTAAATATTCTCGAATTTTGAAAATTTCTCTACACACAATATGTCTTATTTGGTGCAAGAAAATTTTCGGAGAGCTTCGGCGTCGGCGCTGATGGTAATTACTCAAATTTTCGAGACGAATTCAAATCCGTCGTAAAAATTGATCTACGGTCATTTTGTCACCCAAATTGCCCACATTTTCGAGTGTATCTCGGGAACGGAGTAATTCAAAATTTTTAATTTTTTCGAATCTTGAAAATTTCTCCATACACATCATGTCTATTTTGGGGCAAATAAACTTTCGGAGATCTTCGAAGTCGGTGCTGGTGATAATTACTCAATTTTTAGAGACGACTTCAAATCTGCCGTCATGATTGGGCTCCAGTCATTTTTTGACCCAAATTTACCACATTTTCAAGTGTATCTCAGGAACGGGAAGTCGCCGCCAAATTTGAACTCCGAATTCGAACTCAGCGTGAAAAAATGACTTAAATACAGTCTTTACTTCAAAATTTTTGTAGTTCTCGAATTCTGAGAATTTTTCCATACCATATATGCATCATGTTTTTTTTTTTGCTGCAAAAAATTCTCGGAGACCTTCGACGTCGGCGCTGGAGCTAAATACTCAAATTTTAGAGACAGATTTAAACCCTTCATCAAAATTGAGCTGCAGTCATTTTTTGACCGAAATTGACCATATTTTCAAGTGTATCTCGGGAACGGAGCGTCGTCGCCAAATTTGAACACCGAATTCGAACACAGCATAAAAAATTGAGTTAAATAAAATATTTGATTCAAAATTTTTAGTTCTTTTGAATTTTGAAAATTTCACTGTACACATCATGTCTTGTTTGGTGCCAAAAAGTTTTTGGAGAGCTTCGGTGTCGGTGGTGGTAATTACTCAATCTTTCGAGACGAATTCAAATCCGCGGTCAAGTTTAAGCTCCAGTTATTTTTTGATGCAAATTGACCACAGTTTCTAATGTATCTCGGATACGGAGCGTCGCCACCAAATTTGACCACCGAATTCGAACTCAGCGTGAAAAATTGGCCTGAAAACAGTCGTTACTGCGAATTTTCTGATTTTTTCGAATTTTGAAAATTTCTGTATAACACAATATCTTTAATGGGGCAAAAAAAATTCGGAGAGCTTCGGCGTCGGCGCTGGTGCTAATTATTCAATTTTTCGAGACGAATTTAAATCCTTCGTCAGAATTGAGCTACAGACATTTTTTGACCTAAATTGACCACATTTTCGAGTGTCTGTCATGATCGGAGCGTCGCCGCAAAATTTGATCACCAAATTCGAACTCAGGGTAAAAAATTGAGTTAAAAACAATTCATAATTCAAGATTATTAATTTTTTCAGATTTTTAAAATTTTTCTATACACATCATGTCTATTTTGGGGCAAAAAAATTTTCGGAGAGCTTCGGCGTCGGCTCTGGTGCTAATTACTCAACATTTCGAGACGAATTCAAATCCTTTGTCAGAATTGAGCTGCAGTCATTTTTTGACCTAAAGTGACGACAGTATCGAATCTATCTGAGGAGCGGAACATCGCTGCCAAATTCTGATAACGAATTAGAACGCAGCATGAAAAATTGAGTTATCTTTTTCGGGGCAAAAAAATCTTCTGTGAGCTTCAGCGTTGGCGCTGGTGCTAATTACTCAATTTTTGGAGACGAGTTCGAATCCGTCGTAAAAATTGAGCTACGGTCATTTTTTGACCCAAATTGACCATATTTTCGTGTGTATCTCGAGAACGGAGCGTCGCCGCCAAATTTGAACACCGAATTCGAACTCAGCCAAAAAATTGAGTTAAAAACAATCTTTAATTCAATATTTTTAATTTTATTCGAATTTTGAAAGTTTTTCTATACACATTATGTCTATTTTGGTGCAAAAAAAATTTCGAAGAGCTTCGGCGGCGGCGCTGGATCGAATTACTCAACATTTCGAGACGGATTCAAATCCTTCGTCAAAATTGAGCTGCAGACATTTTTTGACCCAAATTGACCACATTTTCGAGTATCTCTCATGATCGGAGCGTCGCCGCAAAATTTGAACACCGAATTCCGACCCAGCATGAAAAATTGAGTTATCTTTTTTGGGGCACAAAAATTTTCGGTGAGCTTCGGCGTCGGCGCTGGTGCTAAATACTCAATTTTTCGAGACGAATTCGAAACCGTCGTCAAAAATTAGGTACAGTCAGTTTTTGACCCAAAAGGACCGCATTTTCGAGTGTCTCTCATGATCGGAGCGCCGCAGCCAAATTTGAACCCCGAATTCGAACGCAGCATGAAAAATTGAATTTTCCTTTTTGGGGCAAAAAAATTGTTGGTGAGCTACAGCGTCGGCGCTGGTGCTAATTTATCAATTTTTCGGGACAAATTCGAATCCGTCGTAAAAATTGAGCTACGGTCATTTTTTACCCAAATTGACCACATTTTCGAGTGTATCTCGGGAACGGAACGTCGCCGCCAAATTTGAACACCGATTTCGAACTCAACGAAAAAAATTGAGTTAAAACCAATCTGTAATTCATTATTTTTAAATTTATCGAATTTGAAAAATGTCTCCATGCACATCATGTGTTTTTGGTGCAAAAATATTTTCGTAGAGCTTCGGCGACGGCGCTCGTGCTGATTACTCAACTTTTCGAGACGGATTCTAATCCTTCGTCCAAACGTGAAAATTGAGCTACGGTCATTTTTTGACCCAAATTGACCACATTTTCGAGTGTCTCGCAAGATCGGAGCGTCACAACCAAATTTGAACACCGAATTCGAACTCAGCGAAAAAAATTGAGTTAAAAACAATCGTTAATTCAAAATTTTTAATTTTATCGAATTTGAAGAATGTCTCCATACACATCATGTGTTTTTCGTGCAAAAATATTTTCTGAGAGCTACGGCGTCGGCACTGGCGCTAATTACTCAACATTTCGAGACGAATCCGAATCCTTCCTCAAAATTGAGCTACGGTTATTTTGTGACCCAAATTGACCACATTAAAAGAACTTTGGTTGAACTGAATTTTGACCAACTTGGAGTTCCCCCCCCCCATGCAAATACACTATTCGATAGGGTGAGATATGCTTTATCCAATGGTGTATTTAGATTTCAGATCGCCGCATGAATAAAAATTCTACCAACATTTTAAAATGAGTGGCTCCACTTGCCCACACTTCCTTACATCATGTATTTTTGAAGCAAGAAAATATTCGGAGAGCATTGGTGTCGGCGCTGGTGCTAATTACTCAACTTTTCAAAACGATATCAAATCGTTCGTCAAAATTTAGCTACAGTCAGTTATTGACCCAAAGTGACGGCATTTTCGAGTGTCTCTCATGATCGGAGCGTCGCAGCCAAATTTGAACACCGAATTCGAACTCAGCGTAAAAAATTGAGTTAGATACAAACTTTAATTCAAAATTGTTATTTTTTTCGAATTTTCAAAATTTCTCTGTACACATCATGTCTATTTTGGTGCAAAAAAATTTCAAAGAACTTCCGCGACGGCGCTGGATCTAATTACTTAACATTTCGAGACGGATTCGAATCCTTCGTCAAAATTGAGCTGCAGCCTTTTTTTGACCCAAATTGACCACCTTTTCGAGTGTATATCCGGAATGGAGCGTCGCCGCCAAATTTGAACACCAAATTCGAACTCAGCGTAAAAAATTGAGTTAAAAACAATCATTAAATCAAAATTTTTAATTTTTTTGTATTTTGAAAATTTCCCCATGGTTATACATCATGTCTTTTTTGAAGCTAAAAAATTTTCATAGAACTTCGGCGTCGGCGCTGGTGCTAATTATTCAATTTTTCGAGACGAATTCAAATCCGCCGTCATGATTGTGCTCCAGTCATTTTTTGACCCAAATTTACCACTTTTTCGAGTGTCACGCGGGAACGGGAAGTCGCCGCCAAATTTGAACACTGAATTCGAACTCACCGAAAAAAACTAAGTTCAAAACAATCTTTATTTCAATATTTTTAATTTTCTCGAGTTTTGAAAACTTTTCTATACACATCATGTCTTTTTTGGGGCAAAAAAATTTTCGGAGAGTTTCGGCGTCGGCGCTGGTGCTAATTACTCAATTATTTTAGGCGAATTCGAATCCGTCGTAGAAAATTGAGCTACAGTCATTTTTTTGTCCCAAATTGACCATATTTTCGAGTGTATCTCGGGAAGGGAGCGTCGACGCCAAATTTGAACACCGAATTCGAACTCACCATAACAAATTGAGTAAAAAACAGTATTTGATTCAAAATTTTCAATTTTTTCAAATTTTGAAAATTTCTCTATACCCATCATGTCTTGTTGGGTGCCAAAAAGTTTTTGGAGACCTTCGGTGTCGGCGCTGGTGGTAATTACTCAATTTTTCGAGACGCATTCAAATCCTTTGTCAAAATTGAACTACAGACATTTTTTGACCCAAATTGACCATATTTTCGATTGTATCTCGGGAACGGAACGTCGCCGCCAAATTTGAACACCGAATTCGAACGCAGCGAAAAAAATTGAGTTAAAAAAAATCTTTAATTCAAAATTTTTAATTTTTGCGAATTTTGAAAATTTTTCTATACACATTATGTCTATTTTGGGGCAAAAAAATTTTCGGAAAGCTACGGCTTCGGCGCTGGTGCTATTTACTCTACATTTCGAGACGGATTCAAATCCTTCGTTAAATTGAGCTACGTTCATTTTGTGACCCAAATTGACCACATTTCCGAGTGTATCTCGGAACCGGAGCGTCGCCGCAAAATTTGAATACCGAATTCGAACTCAGCGTAAAAAATTAAACTAAAAACAATCTTTAATTGAAAAATTTTTAATTATCTCGAATTTTGTAAATTTCTCCATTCAGCGTGAAAAATTGAGTTATAGACAGTCTTTATGTCTTTGTTAGGTCGAAAAAATTTTAGGAGAGGTTCGGCCGAGACGCTGGTGCTGATTACTCAATTTTTCGAGACGAATTCGAATCCGTTGTCAAAATGCAGCTGGGGTCATTTTTTGACCACATTTTCAACTGTATCTCGGCCATTTCGCTACTTTTTGAAAAATGTAGTAAACCCTTAAACTCGTTGGGTCGGCGATACAATTCGCACCAATATGCATTTTCGGGATTGCAAATTTCCTGGAGCGAACTGGTAAAAGGCGAAAGACGTTTGATCAGAGGCTGCTAGAGCAAAACTGAAAAGTACATTTTATTCGAAATTATCTCCTCTATCCAGAATTTCAATTCGCACTGATCTAACCAAAATTGAGCTGCAGTCATTCTTTTACCCGAATTGACCACATTTTCGAGTGTATCTCAGGAGTAGAGCGTCGCCGCCCAATTTGAACTCCGAATTCGAACTCAGCATGAAACATTGAGACATCTTTTTTGCGGCCAAAATATTTTCAGTGAGCTTCGGCGTCGGCGCTGGTCCTAATTACTCAATTTTTCGAGACGAATTCCAATCCGTCGTGAATATTGAGCTATGGTCATTTTTTGACCCAAATTGACCTTATTTTCGAGTGTATCTCGGGAGCGGAGCGTCGCCGCCAAATTTGACTACCGAATTCGAACTCAGGGTAAAGAATTGAGTGGAAACAATCTTTGATTCAGAATTCTTATTTATTTCGAATTTTGAAAATTTCTCTACACACATTATTTCTTCTGGGGGCAAAAATATTTTCGGAAAGCTTGGTCGACGGCGCTGGTAGTAATTACTCAACGTTTCGAGACGAATTCGAATCCTTCGTCAAAATTGAGCTACAGTCACTTTTTGACCTAAATTGACCACATTATCAAGTCTATCTCATGATCGGAGCGTCGCAGCCAAATCGGAACAGCAAATTCGAACTCAGCGTAAAAAAATTGAGTTAAAAACAGTCTTTAATTCAACATTTTCTGTTTTTTCGTACTTGGAAATTTTCTTTACACACATCATGTCTTTTTTGGAGCAAAAAGATTTTCGGAGAGCTTCAACGACGGTGCTATGGTGGTAATTACAAATCGTTCGTCAAAATAGAGCTGCAGTCATTTTTTGACCCAAATTGACCAAATTTCCAAATCTATCTCGGGAACGGAGCGTCGCCGCCAAATTTGAACACCAAATTCGAACCCAGCGTATACAATTAAGTTAAAAACAATCATTAATTCAAAATTTTTAATGTTTTCTAATTTTGAAAATTTCTTTATACACATCGTGTCTTTTTTGGGTCAAAAAAATTTTCATAGAGCTTCGGCGTAGGCGCTGGTTCTAACTACTCAATTTTTCGAGTCGAATTCCAATCCTTCGTCAAAATTGAGCTACAGTCATCTTTTGACCCAAATTGACCTCATTTTCGAGTGTATCTCGGGAAGGGGGCGTCGACGCCAAATTTGAACACCAAATTCCAACTCAGCATGAAAAATTGAGTAAAAAACAAAATTTGATTCAAAATTTTTAATTTTTTCGAATTTTGAAAATTTCTCTATACACATCGTGTCTTGTTGGGTGCCGAAAAGTTTTTGGAGACCTTCGGTGTCGGCGCTGGTGGTAATTACTCAATTTTTCGAGACGAATTCAAATCCTTTGTCAAAATTGAGCTGAAAACTGTTTTTAATTTAATTTTTTACGCTGAGTTCGAATTCGGTATTCAAATTTTTCTGAGTTACACTCGAAAATGTGGTCGATTTTGGTCAAAAAATGACTGCAGCTCAATTTTGAGGAAGGATTTGAATCCGTCTTGAAACGTTGAGTAATCAGCCACAGCGCCGTCGCCGAACCTCTCCGAAAACACATGATGTGTATGGAGAAAATTTCATTATTCGAAATAATTAAAAATTTTGAATCAAATATTGTTTTAACTTAATTTTTAATGCTGATTTCGAGAATTCCGGGTTCGAATTTGGCATGGACGCTCCGTTTCCGAGATACACTCGAAAATATGGTCAATTTGGGTCAAAAAATGACCGTTGCTCAATTTTCACGATGGTTTCGAATTGGTCTCGAAAAACTGAGAAATTAGCACCAGTGCCGACGCTGAAGCTCACTAAAAATTTTTTTGCCCCAAAAAAGATAACTCAATTTTTCATACTGCGGTCGAATTCGGGGTTCAAATTTGGCAGCGACGCTCCGCTCCTGAGATAGACTTGATAATGTGGTCAATTTAGGTCAAAAACTGTCTGTAGCTCAATTTTGACAAAGGATTTGAATCCGTCTCGAAAAATTGAGTAATTACCACCAGCGCCGACACCGAAGGTCTCCAAAAACTTTTTGGCACTCAACAAGACATGATGTGTTTAGAAAAATTTTCAAAATTCGAAAAAATTAAAAATTTTGAACAAAATATTGTTTTTTACTCAACTTTTTATGCTGAGTTCGAATTCGGTGTTCAAATTTGGCGTCGATGCGAAAATATGGTCAATTTGGAAAAAAAAATTGCTGTAGCTCAATTTCCTACGACGGATTCGAATTCGCCTAAAAAAATTGAGTAATCAGCACCAGCGCCTCGGCCGAAGCTCTCCGAAAATTTTCTCGACCTAAAAAAGACATGATGTATAAGTATGGAGAAATTTACAAAGTTTTCAAAAATCAGATATTTTGAATTAAAGACTGTCTATAACTCAAGTTTTCACGCTGAATGGAGAAATTTACAAAATTCGAGATAATTAAAAATTTTCAATTAAAGATTGTTTTTAATTTAATTTTTTACGCTGAGTTCGAATTCGTTGTTCAAATTTTGCGGCGACGCTCCGTTTCCGGGATACACTCGGAAATGTGGTCAATTTGGGTCACAAAATGACCGTAGCTCAATTTTGAGGTAGGATTTGAATCCGTCTCGAAATGTTGAGTAATTAGCACCAGCACCGACGCCGATGCTCTCCGAAAATATTTTTGCACCAAAAAAGATAACTCAATGTTTCATGCTGTGTCGGAATTCGGTGTTCCAAATTGGCGGCGACGCTCCGCTCCCTCGTAAATGTGGTCGATTTTGGTAAAAAAATGACTGCAGCTCAATTTGGACGAAGGATTAGAATCTGTCTGGAAAAGTTGAGTAATCAGCACGAGCACCGTCGCCGCAGCTCTCCGAAAATATTTTTGCACCAAAAATACATGATGTGTACGGAGAAATTTTCAAAATTCGATAAAATTAAAAATTTTGAATTGAAGATTGTTTTTAACTCAATATTTTTCGCTGAGTTCGAATTCGGTGTTAAAATTTGGTAGCGACGCACCGATCTTGAGAGACACTCGTAAGTAGTGTGGTCGATTTTGGTCAAAAAATGACTGCAGCTCAATTTTGACGAAGGATTTGAACCCTTCTCTAAAAGTTGTGTACTTAGCACCAGCGCCGAAGCCGAAGATCACCAATAATTTTTTTGCCCCAAAATAGACATGATGTGTATAGAGAAATTTTGAAAATTCGAAAAAAATAACAATTTTGAATTAAAGATTGTTTCTAACTCAATTTTTTACGCTGAGTTCGAATTCGGTGTTCAAATTTGGCTGCGACGCTCCGATCATACGAGACACTCGAAAATTCCGTCATTTTGGGTCAGAAACTGACTGTAGCTAAATATTGACGACGGCTTCGAATTCGTCTCGAAAATTTGAGTAATTAGCACCAGCACCGACGCCGAAGCTCACCGAAAATTTTTGTGCCCCAAAAAAGATAACTCAATGATTCATGCTGTGTTGGAATTCGGTGTTCAAATTTGGCGGCGACGCTCCGATCATGAGAGATACTCGGAAATGTGGTCAACTTGGGTCAAAAAATGGCTGCAGCTCAATTTTGACGAAGAATTTGAATCCATCTCGAAATGTTGAGTAATTAGCGCCAGCGCCGACGCCGTAGCTCTCCGAACATATTTTTGCACCAAAAACACATGATGTGCATGGAGACATTTTTCAAATTCGATAACTTTAAAAATTATGAATTACAGATTGGTTTCAACTCAATTTTTTTCGCTGAGTTCGAATTCGGTGTTCAAATTTGGCGGCGACGTTCTGTTCTCGAGATACACTCGAAAATATGGTCAATTTGGGTCAAAAAATGACCGTAGCTCAATTTTCACAACGGATCGAATTCGTCTCCAAAAATTGAGTAATTAGCACCAGCGCCGACGCTGAAGCTCACTAACAATTTTTTTGTCCCAAGAAAGAAAACGCAATTTTGCATGCTGCGTTCGAATTC
The DNA here is from genome assembly GCA_031841125.1 of Acanthococcus lagerstroemiae. Taxonomy (NCBI): domain Eukaryota; kingdom Metazoa; phylum Arthropoda; class Insecta; order Hemiptera; family Eriococcidae; genus Acanthococcus; species Acanthococcus lagerstroemiae. The sequence goes on from CM063112.1 coordinate 40,270,318, forward strand.
GGTGTTCAAATTTGGCAGCGACGCTCCGCTCCTGAGATAGATTTGGAAATTTGGTCAATTTGGGTCAAAAAATGGCTGTAGCTCAATTCTGACGAACGATTTGATATCGTTTAGAAAATATGAGTAATTAGCACCAGCGCCGACACCGATGCTGTCCGAAGATTTTTTTGCTTCAAAAATACATGATGTAAGGAAGTGTGGGCAAGTGGAGCCACTCATTTTAAAATGTCGGTAGAATTTTTATTCATGCGGCGATCTGAAAACTAAATACACCATTGGATAAAACATATCTCACCCTATCGAATAGTGTATTTGCATGGGGGGGGGAGGGAACTCCAATTTGGTCAAAATTCAGTTCAACCAAAGCTCTCTTTTTTTAGTATCTGAAAAACGGCTGTGTAAAAGTTACCAGTGACCCGGGCAAAAGGAACCACTTATAAAACATCCCAATTTGGAGGGGCAAAAAGTTCGATGCTGCAAAATAAATCTATTTCGATATAAAAACAATAAGTAAGAACCTAAAATACAATATTACAATTTTTTTAGTCTATTAAGATTATTCCGCCGACATGTTTAAAAAAACGCACCTCTCGACATGAAATAGGTGCATTTCCTCGCCCCCCCCCCCACTTACCCAGATAGACTTGAAACATACGCCATTCGTTTGTGCTACGTTTGTGCTGAAAACCCCATCGTTTGTGCTGCTCCCCTTCCTGAGATATTCGAGAAAACTTTTGGGGGCGCTGTAGAAACGGGAGCCCCCCACTTTCTCCTAGGGGATCAAAAATGGTGTCAAAGCAAGAGGGGTGTGAGCTCTAAAACGCTCAGCTAATCATAAATCTTTTACCTGCACAACTTTTAGTTCTTCTCTATAACCTACCAAAATTTGGAATCAATTGATTGAATAGTTCCTGTGATTTTCGTGCTACAATTTCTGTCCATATATTGAGGAAAACTCATGAACGGCTCGACCGAGTTGTAATCTACATAGTCGGAAAAGTAAAAAAAATCATGGCCCCCGCCCCCATCTTGACATCTGTGACGAGTGTAGTACCTCCCTTCTCCCCGAAAAGTCGGTAAAAATATGAATAATTAATGCTACTCGGTGGTTCCTTTTGCCCGGTTCTACTTGCTCAACCCACATGGTTTCTACATTTACGTAATAAGTAGTAAGTAATTAAAAGCAAAATCAAGGAACTTACTATGTGTTCATCTGATAGTAGACAGAATTTCCTTTCTTATGATATTAATGCTTCCCGTAGTACTTTTCAATTATTGAAATGATCACACTTTCGAAATTCACGACCCAAATCGATCACATTTTTGAGTGTATCTCAGAAGCAGAGCGTCGCCGCCAAATTTGAACACCGAATTCGAACTCAGCGTAAAAAATTAAATTAAAAACAATCTTTAATTCAAAATGCTTAAATTTACTGAATTTTGAAAATTTCTCCAGACAGATCATGTCTTATTTGGTGCAAAAGAATTTTTGGAGAGCTTCGGCGTCGGCGCTGATACTAATTACTCAATTTTTCGAGACGAATTGAAATCGTTCATCAAAATTGAGCTACAGTCATTTTTCTACCCAAATTGACCACATTTCCGTGTGTATCTCGGGAACGGAAAGTCACCGCCAAATTTGAACACCGAATTCGAACTCAGCGTGAAAAATTGACTTGAAAACAGTTTACTGCGAAATATCTGATTTTTTTGTATTTTGAAAATTTCTTTATTCACATCATGTGTTTTTGGTGCAAAAATATTTTCGGAGAGCTTCGGCGCTGGTGCTAATTACTCCATTTTTCGAGACGAATTCAAATCCTTTGTCAGAATTGAGCTACAGTCATTTTTTGACCTAAATTGACCACATTATCAAGTCTATCTCAGGAGCGGAGCGTCGCTGCCCAATTTGAACACCGAATTCGAACGCAGCATGAAAAATTGAGTTTTCTTTCTTGGGGCAAAAAAATTGTTAGTGAGCTTCAGCGTCGGCGCTGGTACTAATTTATCAATTTTTCGAGACAAATTCGAATTCGTCGTAAAAATTGAGCTGCAGTCATTATTTGACCCAAATTGACCACCTTTTCGAGTGTATCGCGGAAACGGAGCGTCCATGCCAAATTTGAACCCGGAATTCTCGAACGCAGCGTAAAAAATTGAGTTATCTTTTTTGGGGGAAAAAAGTTTTTGGAGAGCTTCAGCGTCGGCGCTGGTGCTAATTACTCAATTTTTGGAGACGAATTCGATCCGTCGTGAAAATTGAGCTACGGTCATTTTTTGACCCAAATTGACCATATCTTCGAGTGCATCTCGGGAACGGAACGTCACCGCCAAATTTGAACACCGAATTCGAACTCAGCGAAAAGAATTGAGTTAAAAACAATCTGTAATTCAAAATTTTTAATTTTATGGAATTTGAAAAATGTCTCCATACACACCATGTGGTTTTGGTGCAAAAATATTTTCGGAAAGCTACGGCGTCGGCGCTGGTGCTAATTGCTCAACATTTCGAGATGAATTCGAATCCGTCGTCAAAATTTAGCTGCAGCCATTTTTTGACCCAAGTTGACCACATTTCCAAGTAGCTCTCATGATCGGAGCGTCGCAGTCAAATTTGAACACCGAATTCGAACTCAGCGTAACAAATTGAGTTACAAACAATCTTTAATTCAAAATTGTTTTTTTTTTTTCGAATTTTCAAAATTTCTCTATACACATCATGTCTATTTCGGGCCAAAAAAAATTTCGGAGAGCTTCGGCGACGGCGCTGATACTAACTACTCAACTTTTAGAGCAGAGTTAAAATCCTTCGTCAAAATTGAGCTGCAGTCATTTTCTGACCAAAATCGACCACACTTACGAGTGTATCTCCGGAGCGGAGCGTCGCCGCCCAATTTGAACACCGAATTCGATTTCAGCATGAAACATTAAGTTATCTTTTTTGGAGCACCAAAATTTTCGGTGAGCTTCGGCGTCGGCGCTGGTGCTGATTACTCAATTTTTTCAGGCGAATTCGAATCCGTCGTAAAAATTGAGCTACAGTAATTTTTTGTCCCAAATTGACCACATTTTCGAGTGTCTCTCAAGATCGGTGCGTCTCGACCAAATTTTAACACCGAATTCGAACTCAGCGAAAAAAATTGAGTTACAAACAATCTTCAATTCAAAATTTTTAATTTTATCGAATTTGGAAAATGTCTCCGTACACATCATGTGTTTTAGGTGCAAAAATATTTTCGGAGAGCTTCGACGTCGGCGCTGGTGCTAATTACTGAATTATTCGAGACGAATTCAAATCCTTTGTCAAATTTGAGCTACAGTCATTTTTTGACCTAAAGGGACGACATTATCAAGTCTATCTCAGGAGCGGAGTGGCGCTGCCAAATTTGATCAACGAATTCGAACGCAGCATGAAAAATTGAGTTATCTTTTTTGGGGCAAAATAATTTTTGTTGAGCTTCGGCGTTGGCGCTGGTGCTAATTACTCAATTTTTTGAGGCGAGCTCAAATCCGTCGACAAAATTGAGCTACAGTCATTTTTTGACCCAAATTGACCATATTTTCGAGTGTATCTCGAGAACGGAACGTCGCCGCCAAATTTGAACACCGAATTCGAACTCTGCAGTAAACAATTGAGTTAAAAACATTCTTTAATACAAAATTTTTAATTTTATCGAAACAGAAAAATGTCTCCGTACACATCATGTGTTTTTGGTGCAAAAATGTATTCGGAGAGCTTCGGCGTCGGCGCTGGTGCTTGTTACTCAATTTTTCGAGACGAATTCAAATTCCTCGTTAAAATTGAGCTACAGCCATAATTCACCCAAATTGACCAATTTTCCCAACTTTTTCCAGTGTTTCTCGGGAACGGAGCGTCGCCGCCAAATTTGAACACAGTGTGAAAAATTGAGTTGAAATCACTCTTTAATTAAAAATTTTTGATTTTTTCGAATTTTGAAAGATTCTCCATACTATATACATCATGTTTTTTTTTGGGTCACAACAATTTTGGGAGACCTTCAGCGTCGGCGCCGCTGCAAGTTACTCAAGTTTTCGAGACAAATTCAAATTCGTCGTCAAAATTGAGCTGCAGTAATTGTTTGACCCAAATCGACCAATTTTTTCTAAATTTTTCGAGAGTCTCTCGGGAACCGTGCGCCGCCGCCATTTGTGAACATTGAATTCGAACTCAGCATGAACGATTGAGTTGAAAGCAGTCTTTAATCCGAAATGTTTTATTTTTTCGAATTTTGAAAATGCCGCCATAGGATAAGGGATGTTCGGGCAAGTGGAACCACTGGCCAATAGAATCACCGCAAATAACTCTTTTCCTAATCACCTCACACGGTTGGTAACACTACTATTCGATAGCTAGTGACCGCTCTCATAATTTATTATAATCTGTGAAACCGGCAATTTGTGTTTTGTACAATTTTTTGATAAGGGATTTGTGAATCGTGTTGAAATAATTCAATGTATCCTGAATTTTGAAAGTGCGATCATTTCAATAATTGAAGAGTATTAAGATACGCATGAATATCAAAAGAAAGGAAATTCTGTCTACTTCCAGATGAACGCATAGTAAGTTCCTTGATTTTGCTTATAATTACTTACCTACTACTTATTACGTGAATGTAGAAACCATGTGGGTTTGGCAAGTAGAACCGGGCAAAAGGAAACACCGAGTAGCATTAATTATTCATATTTTTACCGACTTTTCGGAGAAAAGGGAGGAACTACATTCGTCACAGTTGTCAAGATGGTGGCGAGGGGCATGTTTTTTTTTACGTTTCCGAATGTGTAGATTACAACTCGGTCGAGCCGTTCATGAGTTTTCCTCAATATAAGGACAGAATTTGTAGCACGAAAATCAGAGGAACTGTAGAATCAATTATTTCCAAATTTCGTATGTTATAGAGAAGAACTCCAAGTTGTGCAGGTAAAAGTTTGATGATTAGCTGAGCGTTTAGAGCTCAGACCCCTCTTAGTTTGTGGGAAGGAAATAGTTGACAATCGGTCGAGTCGTTCATGAGTTTCATCAATTTAAGGTAAGATTGAGAAGCCCGAGGCGACTAATGTACTCAATGTTTTGTGTTTTTTTTTTTTGTTTTTTTTTTCAATTTAATTGATACGAACTCTAATTTTTATAGCGGGGTAGTTTCCTATTTTTATAATACTATTCCATGTCGAGAGCTGCGTTTTTTTAAAACGTAAATGGCTTTAAACATTTCGTCAAAATAATCTAAGTAGACGAAAAAAATAGTAATTTTGAATTTTTGGTTATTACTTGTTGGTTTTATATCGAAATAGATTTGTTTTGCAGCATAGACGTTTTTTCCACACGAATTTTGGATGTTTTGTAGGTGGTTCCTTTTGCCCGGGTCATAGGTTCCTTTTGCCCAGCCATTTACATATCAAGTGCTAAAAAAAAATAGACATTTGGTAGAACTAAATATTGACCAACTTGGAATTTTTTTTTCTTTTTTTTTCCCAGGTAAATACGCTATTTGATAGGGCGAAGTATGCTTTATCCAATGGTGTATTTAGATTTCAGATCACTACTTAAATATAAATTCTACAGCCATTTTACAATAAGTGGTTCCACGTACCCGAACTTCCTTACGTCGACGTCTTTTTTGTGGTAAAAAAATTTCCGGAGAGCTTCGGCGTCGGCGCTGTTGCTAATTACTCAATTTTTCGAGACGAAATCAAATCCGTCGTCAACATTGAGCTACAGTCGATTTTTGACAAAAATTGACCACACTTTCGAGTGTATCTTGGAGTTGGAGTGTCCACGCCAAATTTGAACACCGAATTCGAACGCAGCGTAAAAAATTGAGTTGAAAACAGTCTTTCAGTTAAAGTTTTTGATTATTTCGAATTTTGAAAATTTCTCCATACACATCATGTCTGTATTGAGGCGAAAAAATTTTCAGAGAGCTTCGGCGTCGGCGCTGGTGCTAATAAATCAATTTTTCAAGACGAATTTAAATCCGTCGTCAAAATTGAGCTACAGTCATTTTTTGACGCAAATTGACCAATTTCCCCAACTTTTCGGAGTGTCTCTCGGGAACTGAGCGTCGCACCCCAAAGTGAACTCTGAATTCGAACTCAGCGTAATAATATACATAAGGTCCTTTTAGAGTCAAAAAAATTTTCGGAGAGCTTCGGCGTCGGCGCTGGTGCTAATAACTCAATTTTTAGGGACGAATTCTAATTGAGCGTCGCCGCCATGTTTGAGCACCGAATCAAAACTCGGCGTGAAGAATTGAGTTAAAAACAGTTTTTAATGCAAAATTTTTGATTTGTACGAATTTTGAAAATTTTCCCATAAACATCATGTTTTTTCTTGGGGTCAAAAAAATTTTCGGAGAGCTTCGGCGTCGGCGCTGATGCTGGTGCTAATTACTCAATTTTTGGAGATGAATCCAAGTCCATCGTCAAAAATGAGCAACAGTAATTTTTTGCTTCAAATTGACCACATTTTCGAGTGTGTCTGAGAAGCGGAGAGCCTCCGCCAAATTTGAGCACCGAAATCGAAATCAGCGTGAAAAATTGAGTTGAAAACAATCTGTAATTCAAAATTTTTGATTTGTTCGAATTTTGAAAATTATTTGAACACCGAATTCAAACGCAGCATGAAAACTTGAGTTAAAAACAATATTTGATTCAGAATTTTCAATTTTTTCGAATTTTGAAAATTTCTCTGTACACATCATGTCTTGTTTTCTGCCAAAAAGTTTTTGGAGAGCTTCGGCGTCGGCTCTGGTGCTAATTACTCAACATTTTGAGACGGATTCAAATCCTTTGTCAAAATTGAGCTGCAGTCATGTTTTGACCAAAATCGACCACACTTACGAGTGTATCTCAGGAGCGGAGCGTCACCGCCAAATTTGAGCACCGAATTCGAACTCAGCATGAAACATTGAATTATCTTTTTTGGGGCACCAAAATTTTCGGTGAGCTTCGGTGTCTGCGCTGGTGCTAATTCCTCAATTTTTTCAGGCGAATTCGAATCCGTCGTAGAAATTGAGCTACAGTCAGTTTTTGACCCAAATTGACCGCATTTTCGAGTGTCTCTCATGATCGGAGCGTCGCAGCCAAATCGGAACAGCGAATTCGAACTCAGCGTAAAAAAATTGAGTTAAAAACAGTCTTTAATTCAACATTTTTTGTTTTTTCGTACTTGGAAATTTTCCTTACACACATCATGTCTTTTTTGGAGCAAAAAGATTTTTGGAGAGCTTCAAACGACGGTGCTGGTGGTAATTACTCAACTTTTCGAGTCGAATTCCAATCCTTCGTCAAAATTGAGCTACAGTCATCTTTTGACCCAAATTGACCTAATTTTCGAGTGTATCGCCGGAATGGAGCGTCGCCGCCAAATTTCAACACTGAATTCGAACTCAGCGTGAAAAATTGACTTCAAAACAGTCTTTACTGCGAAATTTCTGATTTTTTCGAATTTTGAAAATTTTTCTGTACACATCATATCTTTTTTGGGGCAACAAAATTTCGTAAAGCTTCGGCGTCGGCGCTTGTGCTAATTATTCAATTTATCGAGACGCGGATTCAAATCCTGCGTCAAAATTGAGCTGCAGTCATTTTTTGACCAAAATCGACCACATTTACGAGTGTATCTCAAGATCGGAGCGTCGCAGCCAAATTTGAACACCGAATTCGAGTTCAGCGTAAAAAATTGAGTTAAAAACAGTCTTTCTGTTAAAGTTTTTGATTATTTCGAATTTTGAAAATTTGTCCATACACATCATGTCTATTTTGAGGCGAAAAAATTTTCAGAGAGCTTCGGCGTCGGCGCTGGTGCTAATAAATCTATATTTCAAGACGAATTTAAATCCGTCGTCAAAATTGAGCTACAGTCATTTTAAAGATAATTTTCGCGAAACTTTATCGAAAATATTAGAGTTCCGATAATTAATTTCCAAAGAATTTAATCACGCCACTTCAAAGAAAATCTCCGCAAAGTTCAGGGGAATTTTGTCGAAAGAAATCTTTGTGAACAAACAATCTCTGATGATGTCCGTGGAATTTCATCGGAAATCTTCTGAAAAAATTTCCAATATTTTCCAAAGAATTTCTTCAAAAATCTTCGAGAAAGTTTTCCGATAATTTTTGAAGGTATTCATGAAAATATTTGGGAGAAATCTACGATGATTATAAAAAAATGCTATCAGAAACCTTCGAGAAAAAGCCTTTTATTTTCAAAGATAATTTCCGAGAAATTTTTTCGAAAATATTAAGGAAAATTTTCCGATCATTTTCAAAGAAGTTCATCAGACTGCATTGAAAACAATCTCCGATAATTTCAGGAGAATTTTGCCGAAAAGAAATCTTTGAGAACAATCTCTGATGATTTCCGGAGAACTCCATCGAAAATCTTCGAGAAAATTTACCAATAATTTGTGAAGATTTTCATGAAAATATTTGAGGAAAATGAAGAATCTCCGATGATTACAAAAAAAAAAGTCATAAGAAATCTTCGGGAAGATTCCTTTGATTTCCAAAAATGATTTCCGAGGAATTTTTGTGAAAATATTAAGGAAAAATTTTCGATCATTTTCGAAGAATTTCATCGGACCGTACCTATTAAAAAAAAATCAGTGATAATTTCTGGAAAATTTGGCCAAAAAAAATCTTTGAGAACAATCTCTGATGATTCCCGGAGAATTTCATGGGAAATCTTCATTTCATTAAAAATACCCAATATTTTCCGAAGAATTCCTGCAAATATTTTCGAGAAAATCACCCGATAATTTCGGAAGATTTTCATGAAAATATTCGAGGAAAATGAAGAATTCCCGATAGTCACAAAAATAATAATAATAATAATAATAATAATAATAATAAAATGCCATCAAAAGCCTTCGAGAAGATTCCTTCGATTTCCGAAGATAATTCCCGAGAAATTTTTATCCAAAATATTACGGAAAAATTTCCGACAAATTTTAAAGAATTTTATCGTGCCGCCCTGAAAACAAACTCTGATAATTTCAAGAGAATTTTGTCAAAAAGAAATCTTTGAGAACAATCTCTGATGATTTCCGGAGAATTCCATCGGAAATCTTCTGGGAAAATGCTCAATATTTTCCAAAAAATTTCTTCAAAAATCTTCGAGAAAATTTTCCAATAATTTTTGAAGATTTTCATGAAAATATTTGAGGAAAATGAAGAATCTCCGATGATTACAAAAAAAAAAAGGCATCAGAAATCTTTGGGAGGATTCTTTTGATTTCCAAAGATAATTTCCGAGGAATTTTTTCGAAAATATTAAGGAAAAGTTTTCGATCATTTCCAAAGAATTTCGTCGGACCGCATTGAAAAAAATCTCTGATATTTCCGGGAAATTTTGCCGAAAAGAAATCTTTAAAAACAATCTCTGATGATTTCCGGAGAATTTCATCGGAAGTCTTCAGAAAAAATGTCTAATATTTCCCAAGAATTTCTTCAAAAATCTTCAAGAAAATTTGCCCATAATTTTTGAAGATTTTCATGAAAATATTTGAGGAAAATGAAGAATCTCCGATGATTACAAAAAAAAAGGCATCAGAAATCTTTGGGAGGATTCTTTTGATTTCCAAAGATAAATTCCGAGGAATTTTTTCGAAAATATTAAGGAAAAGTTTTCGATCATTTCCAAAGAATTTCGTCGGACCGCATTGAAAAAAATCTCCGATATTTCCGGGAAATTTTGCCGAAAAGAAATCTTTAAAAACAATCTCTGATGATTTCCGGAGAATTTCATCGGAAGTCTTCAGAAAAAATGTCTAATATTTCCCAAGAATTTCTTCAAAAATCTTCAAGAAAATCTTTATGAAAATATTTGGGGGAAATGAAAAATCTTCGAAAAAATTGTCATCAGAAATCTTTGGGGCAATTCCTTTGATTTCCGAAGATAAATTTCGAGAAATTTTATCAAAAATATTAGAGAAAAATTTCCGATTTTTTTCAAAGAATTTCATCGGGCCGCATCAAAAAAGATCTCCAGGGGAATTTTGCTGAAAAGAAATCTGCGAGAACAATCTCTGATGATTTCTGGAGAATTTCATCGGAAGTCTTCAGAAAAAATGTCTGATGTTTTGCAAAGAATTTCTTCAACAATTTTCGAGAAAATTTTCCGATAATTTTTTAAGATTTTCATCGGAAATATTATTTGGGAAAGATCACTAATTATTTCCTAAAAGTTTCATTGAAAATCTTCGATAAAATTCCTTTGATTCCCACAGATAACATCCGAGGAATTTTATCGAAAATATTAAGGAATAATTTTCGATCATTTTCGAAGAATTTCATATCCGACATAAACGAAGTCGCACGCGTGAAAAAAAAACCAACGCGTTTAAAATACAAACACGAAGAAATCTAAACAGCGTCTAGTTCCACAACACAATTCTGATAACAAGTCATACGAACGATCTTCGAAGTTGCCGGTGTACCCGAGGCCGATTTTGTGGTTTGGAACCTAGGAGCTAGTTCGCAGTATCTCTGCTTAAGCTAGGTTGACACAATGCTAGATTTCTATCGGATAGTTTGCTGCCAGCAGATAGCGAACTATCCATCAGCCATCGCTTGCCAGATATAGCTCGCTATCCGCTAGCTCCGTTCCCGGACTGTCAACCACTCAACCTAGCTTTATTGACCAATAGTCAGGGAACTTGAAAATTGCGATAAAAATTTATGGAATAGCGAGGATTTTGAGTTGTACCTATAGAAAAAATAATTATAAATGAAAATACTCTCAATGGCCATGAGTTCTAATGAAGTTTCAGCTCTTCATAGATCAATATTATTTTCTTAGAATGGCTCAGTGACAAAAGTCTCGCAATGAAACTTTTTTCCTTAGTTATAAAAGTCACTTGTAAAGGGTGTTGGTCTAAGCTCTTTAGCTTGGTAGTGCCTTTGCTGGTAAGTGATAAACTGACTTGAGAATTGCGGTTTAGTGATGCCTGCAGCTCCAATGCATTATAATTTAGGCTTAGATTTCATTCTTGCAGTATTTCAGACATATATACCTATTACATTTGACTGGCATGTCAGACCCTTCGTGCGTTGTAAGCTGGATGCATTCAGCGTAGTGACCAACTATCGAATCAACCAATCCCATATCATCTAGCAACCAGCAAAAGTAAGTGATTTTGTTTTTGTTTGTTCTGAATAAAACGTGTTCGGTTGAAAGGTTGGCTTGTCGTGTTGGCTGGCTCCAGTGTACAGTGTACACCCAGTCAAAAAAGATTTGCCGATCCGCTGAACAGTTTCCTCTGCCTTCTTGATTAGATTTACCTATATTTGACATGTGAAAATTAATTTTTCTGGCATCTTGATTCCTTGTATACCATATCAACTCTAGTGAAACGCATTCAAAGTGTCGGGGAGTGAGACTCACGATATAAGGACCTTCTGGGCTAGACCTTGTTCCCGCGAGTCTTCATGCCCGGGAGCAAGGTTCCCAGAAGCTATCGGCTGATCTAGTCTTAGACTCTCGGGAGGAATACAATGCATGCTCATTAAAGAGTTATGTGAGTGTCGAGTGGATCAAGAAGCTTCGTGTAATCTCATTCTGAGTAAAATCCCGAAAGTTCAGTGTTGGATGTTGTATAAGAGCGGGAAGGATAACTCTGATTTACCTGAAACCCTTCTTCGAATTCCTTTATTTTATGTACTATTTAAAAATAATAATAATAAATAAAAGAATCTGTTCTTCCTGCATTTTTAGGTATTAGATATTAAGGATACCCGTCTTAGAAAATCCTCAGCTTGGTGGCGTTTCAGGAATATAGTATACCTAGTCTTGAATCTCCTAACACTCATTTGTATCCTGTGTAGAAACGTTCGGACGTTATAGCCTCCTGGTAGATTTATGGTTCCCCTTTATTTGAGACAGTCTCTTCAATGAATCGGCCAATAATGAACTGTGTGCAGTTGAGTTGTTATGGCTCTTCAGTAAATCTCTGTCTTGGTCATGGTCTGGTTGAGCTGTCTTGATAATTGCCGTATCATAGACTCAACAGAGAGCAGTTAGTTCCCCATCGGGCGGGGTGTATTTTTACGTTTCTTGAAGATACTAGCGAGGGTTTGAAAGTTTAAACAGAATATGAATTTATGCTGGCTTGATGTGGAACAGAGTATTCTGCTCCGCTTTGAGCCAATGTACGTACAGATACGGCTTTAAACACCTGAATAATAAACACGGTTGGGGAGAGGGGGTCAGAAAGATGTATGAATTTTCTGCATGGATGTGCTTGAACATCAGCCTGCCTGGTAGTTTATGCTCTTCCTATATTTGGGACAATCTCTTCAGTGAATCGGCCAATAATGAACCATGTGCAGTTGGGCTGTTATGATTCTTCAGTGAATTGGTCATGGTACCTGTGCGGTTAAGCGGCCTTGATAATTGCGGGATCACAGACTCAATAGGAGCAGTCAGGCTTTTCTAGTAGGGGATACATGTAGGTATGCACTTGTCAAAGGTAGAAGCTTTCTCTTCAGGTCATAAAACTGACTATTCCTGTCTGAGTAGGGCGATTGGAGGGACAGTGTAAGCCATAGCTTCTTAACAGATCTGATATGGTTTGGGACTGTAACACAAGAAAATAATTTTGAAACAACTAGGTACTAAGAATATCCGCATTTCAGTGCGCAAATCTACTGCATACTTATGTGTTCGAGCTGCAATTTTGGATAAATTTATAATTTATTGTTTTTTTTGTTGTTGTTTTTTCTTTTCTTGGACAATGAAACTGTATTCCGAGAGAGACTCGGGTACCATATCAATGCACTTGCTTGTCGCCAGTGTATCAAATATTTTGGTAGCCGGATGAATGAGAAGAATCAACGCTGTACTAGGACCATTGGGTATATACATCAGTAGCCAATACTCGACTAGTTCGACCGCAATTACCTGGACACAAATTACTCAACTTCGAATTGTAATTGTGCGCAGAACCACTACGTCAACAGGTAATTGTATCATGTGTATTTATTAAACTTAGTTTATGTTGCTTGTTTGATATTGTCTGTACTTTTTTAAATTTTGTTCTTTTATCAATATTATATTTCGCTGCATATTTTGACTAGGTACTTATATGTATACAATTTGCTGAGTATTAAACGAATCAGTTTGTTTCCATTTATTGTACCGATTGTTTTGAAAGAAATCTTCAGCCAAGTACATACATTTTGTCATTTTTGGAGAACTCAGGCAATCACAGAGTATGCTAAGCGATTATTTGGAATTTTTAAGGGTTGATACAATTTTCAGAACTCACATGGCTGTTAACATACTCTGTCAATGAATTTATTGAATCTGTGACCAAGATAAAGTGCCTTACTGTACCCGGAATAGAGTCCTTTTTACCAGGCGCACTACACAGAAATCGAATAACAGGCTAGGCTAAACGACAACTGAAGGGTTTTTAAATTCTTAGCTCTCAAATGAGGACTCATATGTCAAAAGGGCACCTAAAAGAGTTAGAGGCCCTTTTGCCAGATAAATCCTCAAATAGCTGATTTTTCGGATTCTTTGCTCACAAATGAAGAGTTCTCTGTCAAAAGGGCACCTGCAGAGTTAGAGACCCTTTTACCAGATAACTCCTCAAATGGCTGATTTTTCGGATTCTTTGCTCACAAATGAAGAGTTCTCTGTTAAAAGGGTACCTGAAGAGTTGGAAGCCCTTTTGCTAGATGACTCTTCGATTTTTCGAATTCTTAGCTCCCACATGAGGCTATCCGTCAAAAGGGCACCTGAATTAGTTAGAGGCCCTTATGCCAGATAACTCTTCCATTTTTCGAATTTTTAGCTCTCAAATGAGGTTATCTGTCAAGAGGGCACCTGAATTAGTCAGGGCCCCTTTTGACAGATAACTCCTCATTTATGGAGTAATTTAGTAAATCAGCTTGGGTTTACTATTCCGCCATTTTTTCGCTAAACTCGGGAATTTTTGTGATGCTGTTGGCACAAAAATGGCGGATTACTACACCTGTATCTGTATTTAAATCGGCAATTTGTTAATCATCTCGCGTTTGCTATTCCGACATTTTCTCGCTAAACTCGGGAATTTTTGTGATGCTGTTGGCACAAAAATGGCGGATTAGAATACCTGTGTCTGTATTTAAATCGGCAATTCGTAAATCAGCTCGGGTTTGCTAGTCCGCCATTTTCTCGCTAAACTCGGGAATTTTCGTGATGCTGTTGGCACAAAAATGGCGGAATAGTATACCTGTGACTGTATTTAAATCGGCAATTCGTAAATCAGCTCGGTTTTGCTATTCCGCCATTTTCTCGCTAAACTCAGGAATTTTTGTGATGCTGTTGGCACAAAAATGGCGGAATAGTATACCTGTGTCTGTATTTAAATCGGCAATTCGTAAATCAGCTCGGGTTTGCTATTCCGCCATTTTCTCGCTAAACTCCGGAATTTTCGTGATGATGTTGGCACAAAAATGGCGGAATAGTATACCTGTGACTGTATTTAAATCGGCAATTCGTAAATCAGCTCTGTTTTGCTATTCCGCCATTTTCTCGCTAAACTCTGGTATTTTTGTGATGCTGTTGGCACAAAAATGGCGGAATAGTATACCTGTGACTGTATTTAAATCGGCAATTCGTAAATCAGCTCGGTTTTGCTATTCCGCCATTTTCTCGCTAAACTCTGGTATTTTTGTGATGCTGTTGGCACAAAAATGGCGGAATAGTATACCTGTGACTGTATTTAAATCGGCAATTCGTAAATCAGCTCGGGTTTGCTAGTCCGCCATTTTCTCGCTAAACTCGGGAATTTTCGTGATGCTGTTGGCACAAAAATAGCGGAATAGTATACCTGTGTCTGTATTTAAATCGGCAATTCGTAAATCAGCTCGGGTTTGCTATTCCGCCATTTTCTCGCTAAACTCGGGAATTTCCGTGATGATGTTGGCACAAAAATGGCGGAATAGTATACCTGTGACTGTATTTAAATCGGCAATTCGTAAATCAGCTCGGTTTTGCTATTCCGCCATTTTCTCGCTAAACTCGGGAATTTTCGTGATGATGTTGGCACAAAAATGGCGGAATAGTATACCTGTGACTGTATTTAAATCGGCAATTCGTAAATCAGCTCGGTTTTGCTATTCCGCCATTTTCTCGCTAAACTTGGGAATTTTTGTGATGCTGTTGGCACATAAATGGCGGAATAGTATATCTGTGTCTGTATTTAAATCGGCAATTCGTAAATCAGCTCGGGTTTGCTAGTCCGCCATTTTCTCGCTAAACTCGGGAATTTTCGTGATGATGTTGGCACAAAAATGGCGGAATAGTATACCTGTGACTGTATTTAAATCGGCAATTCGTAAATCAGCTCTGTTTTGCTATTCCGCCATTTTCTCGCTAAACTCTGGTATTTTCGTGATGCTGTTGGCACAAAAATGGCGGAATAGTATACCTGTGACTGTATTTAAATCGGCAATTCGTAAATCAGCTCGGTTTTGCTATTCCGCCATTTTCTCGCTAAACTCGGGAATATTTGTGATGCTGTTGGCACAAAAATGGCGGAATAGTATACCTGTGACTGTATTTAAATCGGCAATTCGTAAATCAGCTCGGGTTTGCTAGTCCGCCATTTTCTCGCTAAACTCGGGAATTTTCGTGATGATGTTGGCACAAAAATGGCGGAATAGTATACCTGTGACTGTATTTAAATCGGCAATTCGTAAATCAGCTCTGTTTTGCTATTCCGCCATTTTCTCGCTAAACTCGGGAATATTTGTGATGCTGTTGGCACAAAAATGGCGGAATAGTATACCTGTGACTGTATTTAAATCGGCAATTCGTAAATCAGCTCGGTTTTGCTATTCCGCCATTTTCTCGCTAAACTTGGGAATTTTTGTGATGCTGTTGGCACATAAATGGCGGAATAGTATACCTGTGTCTGTATTTAAATCGGCAATTCGTAAATCAGCTCTGTTTTGCTAGTCCGCCATTTTCTCGCTAAACTCGGGAATTTTCGTGATGATGTTGGCACAAAAATGGCGGAATAGTATACCTGTGACTGTATTTAAATCGGCAATTCGTAAATCAGCTCTGTTTTGCTATTCCGCCATTTTCTCGCTTAACTCGGGAATATTTGTGATGCTGTTGGCACAAAAATGGCGGAATAGTATACCTGTGACTGTATTTAAATCGGCAATTCGTAAATCAGCTCGGTTTTGCTATTCCGCCATTTTCTCGCTAAACTTGGGAATTTTTGTGATGCTGTTGGCACATAAATGGCGGAATAGTATACCTGTGTCTGTATTTAAATCGGCAATTCGTAAATCAGCTCGGGTTTGCTATTCCGCCATTTTCTCGCTAAACTCGGGAATTTTTGTTATGCTGTTGGCACAAAAATGGCGGATTAGTATACCTGTGACTGTATTTAAATCGGCATATCCGCAAGAAGGGCATCGGGTTACCCCAGGAAAATAGAAATTTCGAAAATGATGAACTTTTCTTCAACGCTAGTAAATAATGTTACGAAAAATAATGAAAGAGAACCAATGCCGAATTTGTATGGTGTTCATGTTGCATAACTTACTACTGGGATGCCCGTCAGTTCTCGCGTGATGGGTAAAAAATTGAGAAACGCGAATAAATTCCATTAAATACCACGGCAGTAACTGATTTCATCATAACCAGTATCCCTAATAGGACAAAATATCCGTCTTCATAAAATGTACAAAATAATTAAAAATCCTTAGTTATGTATTTATTCCTTAAAATATAATTCCAAACAGACATTAACAGGAGAAAAAAGGAGAGAAAAAAAAAAAGGAAAAAAGCTCGAAGATCTTTATGATTTAACGTTTTGTTCACCAAGCACGACTAGATTAACGGTTTTCCAGCGTATTACTTATCGATTTTAACAAAATACACATTAGTTCAATATTCACGAAAAAAAATTTTTGGTATTCGAGGACGCATGCGAGAGTCTGGTAACTCGTGTGGTAATTGAATGTTTAACGTCTCGTTCAGCGCTACAAACAAAAAAAGAAGGAACGAATGAAAATTGCGGTATCCCTGGATACCAAGAAAGAAAGAAAAAAAAATACCGGAAAAGTTGAAAGTGTATGTTATTCAGAGTCGCAGATTTTTGAAGGTGCCTCAGCTCCCAGAATTCCAGCATTTTATCGAATCATGTGTTAAGAGCGGGTGTGAAACAGAAACGGCTTCTTCCAGGAAGCTTTAAAAGGCATTAGAAGCACTTCAAGCCCGCAAACCGTCAAGTCGACCACTGATTTTGAAACGAAATTTGGGAGCACTAATCTTCATTTATGTTCGAGTCAAGATAAAGGGAATGCGGACATGCAACAATGTAATACGGGGCGACAATGAACAGCTATTAATGTTTTTTTTATTGCAGCAGTTTTTAGGTGTATTTGAACTCGTTTTTACCTCTGTAGTAAAAGAACGATATAACAACTGGATATAAGTTTTAAAAAAATACATAATAATAAAATGAAAATTGACTTTTATAGAATTTTTTAAAAATTGTCTCAGATATTCGGTAAAATGGGGCGAAAATGAACATTGTTCTTTCTATTTCTAAGCAGTATCTTGAAAGACAATTTTGCTTTAGACTGTAAATGTAATGTGCCCAATGATTCAATTAGCTCCTCGAAACAGTTTCGTCGGCCTTAACCGAATCATACTCCGCGTATTGCTGACTCACTGTTTCTCTTTTATACTTTTTTACTACGGTAGGTTCCTAAGCCTTTATTCATATGCACAATAATTGAAATATGAATTGAAATGAGTTCCGATTCGCGACTGGTATGACTGTTACAGCTATAGAGAACATATGTAGCTATGCAATAGGTACCTACTGTAGAAAAAAGAGAAACTCGTTTAAAAAAAGGCATTTATTTTTTCAACCATTGTTACCTCCGATTACTGGTATTTTTAAAGCAGCCCATACATTTTACAAACGCGTTATGTTGAATCAAAACTGAACTAACTATTGATCTATTTCCACGATTTTTGGAATTAAAAACCAATTTAATCAGAAAGAAATTCTGCACTTTGGCTGGTAAATTGCAAAGCGTCGAATTTTAGCACAAACAGAAATATTACCCTTATTGGAAGTAAACAAACTTCGAACATTTTTCTCCCCTTACACGTAGCTTCCCGGATGATTTTCAACTTCACAGAACATACAAAGTTGTTACATATTGTAAAGTTGGTAACTTGGGACTGATGTTACATTTTTTGTGTAAGCCACGGTAACCCTGGTTGAGTAGCAGCTAGAGCAGTGACGCGAGAAAAAAGTGATTGCGTTCTACACTGTGTAGAGCGCTAGCGGGTACATAGCCAGTGTTACCACCGCAGCTTACACAAAAAATATAACATCAATCCCCGGTTGTACCCCTGTCCCAAATTACCAACTTTACAGTAATTCGATTTGTCGCATTATTTATGTTTTGCCCCCCCCCCCCCAAAAAAAAAACAAGAGTGAGTTCATAATTTCATTGTAACGTGAGTCATGAGCACATAAACCACAAGAAACGTCACGCTGTTCATTGTCGCCTCACTGTTCACTGTTACCCCAATAAATTAATTAAATTAATAAAAATAATTAATAAAATTATTAATATAAAAAAAATTTTTATTACAATTAAGTTTATTAATTTTATAAATATTTTTTTTTCTTTTAATAAAATTATTGAGTTTTTAGTTTTATTAAATAAAATTATTTTCTTGATAAATATTAATTGAAATATTATTAATATTAAAATATTATTAAATTTAAAGCAGCGAAAATGAAAAGGTACCTGTGGTACTTGCATTTTAAACGGACTACGGGCCGTTTTTCTTTTCTAGTTTTCATCCACAATCAAACGAGAGTATGGATATCCCGAATACCGCAATTTTCCCGAAAAATCTACATTTACACGAGATCGTAGAGTTACCAGTGATCCGGGGAGGAATCTAGGAAAGATACCGCGTCTACAATCGACATAATAACGTACAAAAGGAAGAAATACACGTCGGTTACGAATACAACAAAATTTAAAAAAAAAGAAAAAAAAAGTAGAAAAATCGCAAATGGAAGTAACATTGAAACGGGAACGTTAAACAAACACAATGTAAAAAAATTAAGAGAAATCGCGGTGTTTTTTGTTTCAGTGTTTCGTGAAGACGGACTTCACGAAATGAATATTGGATGGATCGTCGGACAGTTCTGGGTATTGCTGAACGTCGATGGCGTATTCGCCATCGTAGCCGGACACGTATCCGAGCCTCTGCAGTTCTTCCGCTTCCTGCGGAGACACTCGTTCGTGGTCGGAAGACCGTTTTTGATCAGTTCGCGTTCGTATAGTGCCAAGCTCGTCGCATTGCGCTCACCTTCGCGTGGTGTAGGAGTCTTTGTTTCTCGCGTTCCACCGTCGTCCCGTAACGCACGTTCAGCACCGTGTCCGTGCGATGTATCCGGATGTCGATTATCTGGAAAAGAGCGAACGGAAAAGGGGATTAGTCATCGAGTTACGCTGGATTCGCACCAAGCAACAGAAACGTAGTTCCTGGAACTTTGCCTGTCGTCGACTTGGTACCTCCATGGGGCGTGACGTGGAACTTATGACCTCCAATACGGTCACTCAGCCACTCTACTCCTACCTCGCCCGTGTCTACTCGTTGTGCCCCCTGTTTTGTCGAGTAACCCGATGGAAGCCCCAGTGGGAAGTCAGGTCGACCAGCAGAAGAGTGTATGACGCATTCAGGCAGGGCAAATACTTGGTGCGGCTAAGGAAAGGCCTGCTTGGAGTGGAAGGACACCAGGGGCAGGTTACCTGGTTCTAAGGTTGTGGCAGAGAAAACAGGCCCTTAAGTCTGGCAGCGCTCCCAGTCCTAGTCAGTTGGTCGACTGCTTAATGGTGCTTATATAGCCACCTGATGTGAGGCAAGGCCTTGATCGTCCCAGCTAACCCTCATGTTTAGGGCAAGTTTTTTTAAGGATCGGCTACTAGTAGCCAGGCTCATAGCCAGTGGGCAGGGGCAACGCCTCCTAGCGCAGTCATTGCCCCCCCCCCCCCGAGAAAATTGGAAAAACTATTTTTTTAATTACCCCAGTAAGATTAGAGATTACTATACATTTTCAAAACTTTATTTTGGTATCACTGATTCCTTTCTCGTTCTTTGAGCAGGTGAAAACAGCTGCTGTGTATTAGCACAACGATGAGCAGGGAAGACAGCTGTGCACCTGCTCATTGTTCAGAAATGTTTGACCAGATAATTCACGTTGGAGACGCCCCGCCATCTACACACCTTTTGATAACTGATACACTCACCATAAATTTCCGTCACTTTCTGGTAGATGTCAGCCCCAGTATCACCTAATGCGGTGAAGTATCGAATAACTGACCATACCTCTAATTTGGACGACACAGCCAATGGTAATCCCATGCTTTCGTTCACAATTCTCGAACATCACGTTACATACAAACGTCCTCTTTGCACGACTAACTATCGTCTGAATGCGCATCAGAGACTATTCCCTCGTGATTTCAACGGCGGCCAGTGTTGCCGCATACGCGAAATAAAAAATACCTAAACTTACTTTCTTACCACCCCTCGTATATTTGCACCAAGCCATCGAGAATTTAACCGGCTGCCCGGCAGGCTACTCCGCCCCTGTCTCCCGGTCCTTCCTTCTTCCTTCATTTCCCGACACCCTATTCCAGCAGTGCGTGATGTATTTTGCTGCCCCGCCCTTCCATCCAAGTCTATAACATCCCAACAAAAAACTTTTTGAACGGGGGAAGAAAATTAACTCACCTTCCGCCCCTGATCATCATCCTTCTCATGCAACGTCACATTCAACTCACTACCGAACCTCTTCAGACTGGTCTTGTCCTCAGCAGCTCGTTCCGTATCCTTTTTCACGAAGTAGAACGTATCCTGTATGGGGCTGTGCGGTAAAAACTATAGTACCCTACTTATATTTTACAAGAATCAAGTAAAAGGGTATGCTAGGTGACTATAATTGCTAGCATACTCTGTCATGGGAGTTCTGGTTCAAACAGCAACCAAATTACCAGGTCCACTTCACATAAATCGCGTAACAGTATGCTAAGTGACTGTGAGTTTTCAAAAAAAGTGATCAAATTGTCAGAGTTTGATAATCGTGAATGTCCCAATACCCCGCGGGCTATGCGGTGGAGCTCACACCGTCAATTACCGCAGACTCCTCAGAATGCTCCTAAGTTCCCAGTCCCCATTAGCTCCCAGACCGTAAATTCCGACGGAGATGGCAGACGTTCCTATATGAATGTAGTAGCAGATTCTGTTCAACCAATAACTCAAACAAATGGTAGCTCATTATCCCCGAAATTTACCGACACTCGGCTAGAAATGGTCCTGGAGTAACTGCTCACTCAGAATAAGCAGATCCTTGACCTGATTGTTAAACTATAGTAATGAAGATCCCTAGATCGTTCACCATTCTAGCATGGAATGCCAACACTCATTGGGTAGACATTGCACTGATAACCAAAACACACCTTACATCTTGCTACCATGCCAAGATTCAGAAATATCATCATCTGTACACATGTAACCATCCAAGTTGAGCATGTCATGGTGATGCTGCAATCTACATGCGAAGTAGCTTACTCCATCATGAAAAGCTCCCATTCTACACGCCAGGGATACCTAGCTTTCCTAGTAACTGACTCTGTAAAATGACTGTTAGCATATGCTATAATGGGTGTTTTTGGAGTAACAAATTCTGCTAAAAGATTGTTAGCATACTCTGTCATGGGAGTTTTTGGAGTAACAGACTGCAGAAATGGCAATGAGCATACTCTGACCTGTTATGGAAGTTTTTAAAGCAGTGACTATGTGCCATCCCTGCAGTTCTTAGATACGCAACTTCTTCATCACCTAAGATTTGTTCTGTCAGTTCGGTTGCATATGTCAGTGCTTGCTGGCAACAAGAATTCACTCATCATGAAGGGTAAAGATCAAAACTCACATTTGCCATTTTACATCAAGGGCGCACATAGACAAATTACTGTACACGGGTGTAGGAATATGTTTGCTGCGCCTGTGAATGAGCGATATGTATAACATACTCCACGTTCACAGGCGCAGCAAAGATATTCCTGCAGCCGTGTATATGCGCCCTTGAAGTAAAATGGCAAATGTGAGTTTTGATTCTTTACTCTCAATTTGTGAGAAGGGTTTTTTGATATGCAAAATTAAAATTGTACCAATGATGATGCATGTAGCTTTCTCCACAGTTATGATTTATTGTGTATTTTCAGTTTTCCTCTTTGCGCCATAGTGTATCTCTGGATGTCTAAATCTCACTTGACTATCATGTAAAATAACTGGAATTCAAAGCAGAGTTACTTTTCAATTCAATTTTAGTTGAACCGAGATCTTATGAAAAACTTTACAAAGTTATTAGATAAGTACTTTATTCGTTCAGCTAATACAAAAATAAATACGATAGTCCATTCGTGAGTATATGTACATAGACTTCCTATCTACCACTTTTGCGATCAAGTCGAACGGTACAACTTCAACATCACGTCCAATCGATTTCCAAACCCACTGCCCATCTGCAGATTGCTCGATTCAGACAATTTTGATTCATCAAAATCGTACACAGGTTGTAGGTTATGAAAACCATTCAGAAATCAATAGAAATACTGACTAATTAGACATCACTTCTAGCTAAAGAGCAACAATAGCAATACTGGTAAAAATTATTCAATTGAATTTAAATGATACTTAAGCTAGGCGCTGCGACATAGGTGAACCCAAGCTCATTGTGGTGTATGCTATTTACCTGTAATTTAGAGGAAGACACGGCTGAGTATTTAGGTCCCTAACTAACTCATGTACAACTAATATGTTAGACAAATCCAAGAGTTGCCTGTCCCTGATCCAGCCTGCCGCCAGACCAACGGTGGGGGCGTACGCTCACCCTCCACACTGGGCAGACTCTTCTGAGCTGAGTCGTCCTGACAATTCCGTTCCATAAAAGGGACACTCGGTATCCCCCCTCAGCATACACCTGAGAGAGCTTCAAGATCGGGAGATCAGCAGAGGAAGTACATCATCGCCTGAGCCTGGCTACCCCAAATCCTGCATAGTACTCACCCTCAGTACTGCCTTCCTAGTACTGTCGGGTCCACAAGACAGTAGTGTCAATTAATCACTGACCTAGCATATCCTTAAGTACTGATTAGTATAACTCCATGTAACCTATTGAAGGTGAATACTCAATAAGTGACTCACATAAGAGGTGAGCACACTTACCCAAAATTCTGCAAATATGATGCACAAGATCGCGATACGAGAATAAACACTATGCAAGAGCACAAGTGCACAAAGCCACCCAAAAATCACACTGATCCTACAATTCTATAGCCTCCGCAATTGTGGCAAAAACGAAGATGGTGCCTATAACCCAAATCTCTGCAAATGATGTGCACAAAATCGCCATATAAGAATATTGAAAACACTTACTAGAAGATTGAGCACGCACAGCTACACAGAAATCAGACTATACAATTCTGTTGCCTCCGCAATTGTGGCAGAAACGAAGATGGCGCCTATGTGTGAGTGGGTTCTGCCTGTCTCTACATCATCCCTATTGTTCACACCCTCGAAGAAATACTATCATTCCTTCAACAGGCCGAATTTATTAGTGTTATTATTATTATAATCATGTTCTATTGCTGTATTATTATATGTACTAATTTTATATGGGTGGTGCAGTCTGTAATTGGTCTCCCTGACTGTTGACTGCACCACCTTGTAAAATAAGCTAAATAAATAAATAAATAAATAAATAAAATTTGCAGCTTCAAGGTATCGGCTAGTGCCTAGTGGTGCCTAGAATACAGATGTTACGAAAAATAGGTTCTTACATTCGGGTGGCTATTCTTTGGAGAGCCTCCTGGCCAGGATCACGATCTCAATTTTTTTGATTTTCCAAAATGGCTCTGTGGCGTAGCGATAATAACTCGGCTTCATAACCTGAAGGCACCTGGTTCGATTCCCAACGCCGGCATCGTTATCAGTAATACAAGAAAGAACTCGTTACATTCTAACACAGCACACTCTGATAACGTACATAGAGTCACAACCACAGTCAGCAGACTAGCTCCTAGGTTCCTGGTTCCAAACCACAAAATCGGCATCGGGTACTCTCGGCAACTTCCGAGCTCGTTCGCATGACTGATAGCGTTAGATAGCGTGATAGCCTGATAGGTACACTAGACGCTATCTGCTACCCTGCTAGCTGTTGTAAGTAATACACACAATTCAATGGGTGTGCAGCAGTTTGGTTTTTTCGTATTTACGTTTTAATCGCAATTTCCTATTTCACGTGATTCGCGAATCAGGCAAGGAATAATGTGCGAAGTAGGTGCGCGAAAACATGGCAGTTACATTTTGTAACCTGAGAATGAAGTTGTATTTCGTATTTCAATTTATTTCATCAAAAATCTTCGGGAAAAATCTCCGAGGATATCCAAAGAATTTCATAAAAAATCTTCGAGAAGATTTCTTTGATTTTTGTAGATAATTTCCGAGGAATTTTATCGAAAATATTAACGAAACATTTTTGATCATTTGCGAAGGATTTCATCGGACATTATTGAGAAAAATCTCCGATAGTTTCACGAGAATTTCTTCGGAAAGAAATCTTTGAGAAACATCTTTGGTTATAACCGGAGAATTTCATCGGAAATCTTCAGAAAAAACTCCCAACATTTTCCAAAGAATTTCTTCAAAAATCTTCGAGAAAGTTTTCCCACAATTTTTGCAGAAGTACTCAGCTAGCCATTAGCCATTAGCGGTTAGCCGTTAGCTAGCCGATTGAAGAATTTTTAGTCATTAGCTAGCCATAAGCCAAAGAAAACTCGGAAGCTAACGGCTGATTTTATTTTGCTAATTTATTGCCTTTTCCCTTTTGACTACATTCAAACTGATTTTTTTTTCTATTCCTTTTCGATAGATTTTCGTTTTTTGGATTGAAACTGCAAACTCGGTCAAACTCAAAATCAGAATTGTGGGAAAGAAAAAGAATTGGAACCAAGTTACCACTTCACCTATTTTATTTTTACCGAAAATGTAGATTAGTCTTTAGCCGTTAGCAAGCCAATCAGCATCCTGCAGCCATTAGCTGTTAGCCGAAGCCAATTAATAAAAAAAATTAGTTTTAGCAGTTAGTTTTAGCCAATCTAATTGGCTAAGCACCTCTGAATTTTTGAAGATTTTCATGGGAATATGTGTGAGAAATCCCCAATGATTACAATGAAATGACATCAGAAACTTTCGAGAAGATTCCTTTGATTTCCGAGGAATTTTTTGAAAACATTAAGGAAAAATTTCCGATCATTTTCAAAGAATTTCATCGGACTGCATTGAAAAAATCAGTGATAATTTCAGGAGAATTTTGCCGAAAAATAATCTTTGAGAACGATCTCTGATGATTTCCGGAGAATTCCATCGGAAATCTTGAGAAAAAATACCCAATATTTTTACCAAAGAATTTCTTCAAAAATCTTGGAGTAAATTTTCCCAGAATTTTTGATGATTTTCATGAAAATATATTTGCGGGGAAAATGAAAAATCTCCGATGATTACAAAAAAAAAGTCATTAGAAATCTTCGGGAAGATTCCTTTGATTTCCAAAGAAAATTTCTGAGGAATTTTTCCGGAAATATTAAGGAAAAATTTTCTATCATTTTCAGACAATTTCATTGGACTGCGCTGAAAAAGATCTCCGATAATTTCAGGAGAATTTTGCCGAAAAGAAATCTTTGAGAACAATCTCTGGTGATTTCCGGAGAATTCGATCGGAAATCTTCAGAAAAACTGCCCAATATTTTCCAAAGAATTAAGATTTTCATGAAAATATTTGGGGGAAATGCAAAATCTTCGATGATTACAAAAAAAAAAAATATGTCATCAGAAATCGTCGGGAAAATTCCTTTGATTTCCAGAGATGATTACTGAGGAATTTCTTTGAGAATATTAAGGAGAAATTTCTGATTATTTTTGATGGATTTCGTCGGACATCATTAAGAAAAATGTCTAATAATTTCAGGAGAATGTCACCGAAAAGAAATCTCTGAGAACAGTCTCTGATGATCTCCAGGGAATTTCATTGGAAATATTCTGAAAAAATTCCCAATATTTTCCAAAGAATGTCTTCAAAAATCTTCGAGAAGATTTTCCGATAATTTTTGAAGATTTTCATGAAAATATTTGGGAGAAATCTTCGATGATTACAAAAAAAGAAATGTCATCAGAAACCTTCGAGATGACTCCTTTTATTTTCAAAGATAATTTCCGAGAAATTTTTTCGGAAATATTGAGGAAAAATTTCCAATAATTTTCAGAGAATTTCATCGGACTGCATTAAAAAAAATCTCCAATAATTTCAGGAGAATTTCGCCGAAAAGAAATCTTTGAGGACAATCTCTGATGATTTCCGGAGAATTCGATCGGAAATCTTCGGAAAAGATGCCCAATATTTTCCAAAGAATTTCTTCAAAAATCTTTGAGAAAATCTTCCCAAAATTTTTGAAGATTTTCATGAAAATATTTGGGGGAAATGAAAAATCTCCGATGATTACAAAAAAAAATGTCATCAGAAATCTTCGGGAAGATTCCTATGATTTCCAAAGAAAATTTCGGAGCAATTTTTTCGAAAATATTAAGGAAAAATGTCCGATTATTTTCAAAGAATTTCATCGGACCGCATTGAAAAAAATCAGCGCTAATTTTTGTAGAATTTTGCCGAAAAGAAATCTTTGAGAACAATCTCTGATGATTTCCGGAGAATTTCATCGGAAATCTTCATAAAAATACCCAATATTTTCCGAAGAATTCCTTCAAAAATCTTCGAGAAAATTTTCCAATAATTTTTAAAGATTTTCATGAAAATATTCGGGGGAAATGAAGAATCTCCGATGATAACCACAACAAAAAAAAGTGTCATCAGAAATATTTGGGAAGATTCTTATGATTTCCAAAGATAATTTCCGAGGAATTTTTTTTCAAAAATATTAAGGAAAAGTTTTCGATCATTTTCAAATAATTTCGTCGGACCGCATTGAAAAAAATCTCCGATAATTTCCCGAGATTTTTGCCGAAAAGAAATCTTTGAGAACAATCTCTGATGATTTCTGGAGAATTTCATCGGAAGTCTTCAGAAACAATTTCTTATATTTTCCAAAGAATTTCTTCAAAAATCTTCGAGAAAATTTTCCAATAATTTTTAAAGATTTTCATGAAAATATTCGGGGGAAATGAAGAATCTCCGATGATAACCACAACAAAAAAAAAGTGTCATCAGAAATATTTGGGAAGATTCTTATGATTTCCAAAGATAATTTCCGAGGAATTTTTTTTCAAAAATATTAAGGAAAAGTTTTCGATCATTTTCAAATAATTTCGTCGGACCGCATTGAAAAAAATCTCCGATAATTTCCCGAGATTTTTGCCGAAAAGAAATCTTTGAGAACAATCTCTGATGATTTCTGGAGAATTTCATCGGAAGTCTTCAGAAACAATTTCTTATATTTTCCAAAGAATTTCTTCAAAAATCTTCGAGAAAATTTTCCCGTAATTTTTGAAGATTTTCATGAGAATATTTGGGGGAAATAAAAAATCTCCGGAAAAAAAGTCCATCATCTGAATTTGGGATGATTCCTTTGATTTCCGAAGATAATTTCCGAGAAATTTTATCGAAAATATTAGAGAAAAATTTCGGATCATTTCCAAAGAATTTCATCGGGCCGCATCGAAAAAGATCTCCAATAATTTCATCGGAAGTCTTCAGAAAAAATGTCTGATGTTTTGCAATGAATTTCTTCAACAATTTTCGAGAAAATTTTCCGATAATTTTTAAAGATTTTCATCGGAAATATTATTTGGGAAGGATCTCTAATGATTTCCGAAAAGTTTCATTGAAAATCTTCGATAAGATTCCTTTGATTCCCACAGATAACATCCGAGGAATATTATCGAAAATATTAAGGAATAATTTTCGATAATTTTCGAAGAATTTCATATCGGACATAAAGTCGCACGCGTGGAAAAAAAAACAAAAAAAACGCGTTTACGAGCTTTGAAGTTGCCGAGAGTCCCGATGCCGATTCTGTGGTTTGGAACCTAGGAGCTAGTCTTACAGTAGAGGCTTCCGACAAGTGTGTAATCGGTCGCCAGTATCTGAAAGCTGTAAATGGGTAAGGCGCTACCTGCCGGTGCTCGTTGAAATCACCGTCATAAACCACTGGGCTAGTGATACGGGTATTCGACAGGAAGATAGCACAGTTATTCGACCTTCAACTTCGCACGGCGGGTCACGGAGTGAAGAAGAGCTGGAGATCTGGAGACTCACATGGTATAATGGGAATTACTCCTCGCAAACGGGCCACTAGGCCCACTCGCAGAAAGGAGACGACGACGACAACAAATTTTATCCGTACTTAAATAAAAGATTTTTTGGGCGGCAATTCTTTGGAGAGCTTCCTGGCCAAGATCAGGAAAGAATATATTGTTCGGCGTTTTAAGACGAATTAAAAGCCGTCGTCAAAATTGATCCGCAATGGATTTTCGATACTCAGTACAGCCCCCGCCCTACTATAATAATATTTTTGATCGTATCTCGGTAATAGAAAGTCGGCACCAAATTTAGACAACAAATTTGAACTCGGTGAGAAACATTGAGTAAGAATGGATAATTATCGTAGTTTTTATGATTTTCGAAAATTTTGAAAATTTTTTCATACTATACATCAAGCATTTCTTTCGGTGAAAATTTTTTCGTAGAACTTCTGGGCTGGGCCTGGTGAAAATAATTCAACATTTCGACACGAATTCAAATCCGTCGTCAAAATTGATCCACACCATTTCTTTTCGATACCCAACATACCACCCCCACCCTGCCTAGTGCAACAATATTTTTGATCCTATCTCAGCAATAGAAAAGCAGCGCTAGATTTGGACAATGAATTTGAACTCAGCAAGAAAAAGTGAGTAGGATTGGCCGGTTACTCTTATAATGGGAGCATGGGGAGAACAAAGACGCTTTTTGGAAAACCGTTAGAAAATCACGTAATACCACTATGGAAAGCTTCGAATAATTGCAACCTATAGTTACGTGGCTGAACTAAAAACCCTAAAAAATTCAACTTCCTCGGGCCATTTCCAAAAATCCTACGGCCCTTCAAAAATTTTGTCTCATATCACCCAGCAAAAATTTCAAAAGGAGCATTGACACAGTGCATGGGGAACAATAATACAACACATGAAAAACAAAAAATTTAATCGAATGATCATAAATCTACTTTATAAGTACATTACAATAATTTAAATTAAATGTAATTCGATCTTGCAGTCGTTTGCTGCGAGTGTAGGAGGCTAGGGGCGTTAATTTTTTTACGCGTTCTATATTGATGTTGTAAATTAGGGACCAATGAGACAAAAATTGGGCAACTGATAAGGCCCCTCTGAGAGTTGGTTTTCAAGTTTGATTCAAAAAAATTCCCAGAGGGTGTTCAATATATAGTAGACAACACATTTATTCAGATTCGGTGGGTGAGAAATTCATACGTCGGCGTCGCAAGAATTCTGCTTTAACGAAAATTTCCGATATTTTATCTTAAAAGGCGTCATATTGTTTCCTAATGCGGCAAAAATGTTCCATCGCTTATATAACTCAAAATCAACTTCCTGAGAAATAAAAAACGGTTTTGGTACAGGTTACTAATCCTATTTTAAACAAGATATGACTTACTTGGCAAATACAAATTTTCTTTCTTGTGAACTTTTTTTTTGTTTGTAAATAATGAAACTAAAAAACTGACCACATTTTGATCACGTCAAAATCACAGCTACTAATCGATAGAACTGAAACTTTTTCTGCAGTAGTGTTAGCTTACTGGATAGTGACGAATATGTGATGCAGTGTTGCCATTTACAGTTTGTAGTGTCGGCTAAATCTGCACTGTCTCATTGCTCCTTGTCTCAATTCCTCCCATGCTCCCCTACATTAGGCATATTTTCAGTGAAAATTTTTTCGTAAGACTTCCAGGTCCGGACCAGGTGAAAATGTGAAAATTATTCAGTTATTCGAGACGAGTTCAAATCCGTCGTTACAACTGATCCACAATTAATTTTGGATACCCAATGTAGGCCGTGCCCCCAGTGTAATACTATTTTGATCTCACCTCGGTAATGAAAAATCAGCACCAGATTTAGACACCGAATTTTAACTCAGCTAGAGAAAATGGGTAAAAACAGGTAGTTATCTCAATGTTTTTGATTTTCGAAAAGTTTGAAAATCTTTCCATACATCAGGCATTTTTTCAGCGAAAATTTTTCAGTACATTTGCCGGGCCGAGGAAAGATGAAAATTATTCAGCATTTCGAGACAAATTCAAATGTATCGTCAAAATGGATCCACACTCAATTTTCGATACCGAGTATAGCGCCTCCCCCAGTGTAATCATATTTCTGACCATATTTCGGCAACAGAAAGTTAGCGCCAAATTTAGAAAACGAATTTGAACTCAGCGAAAAAATTTTGAAGTTTGAACATTTCTTCGTACGATACATAAGGCGTTTCTTTTGGTGAATATTTTTTCGGAGAGCTTCCGGGCCGCCCCCTGGTCAATATTATTCAACTTTTGGATACGAATTCAAATCCGTCGTCAAAATTGATCCACACTATTTTTCGATACTCAGTATAGCCCCTCCCCTAGTGTAACAATATTTTTGGTTGTATCTCGGCAACGGAAGGTCAGCACTAAATTTGGACAACGAATTTGAACTCAGTGATAAATATTGACTAGTAATAGGTGGTTGTAATTTTTTTGATTTTCGAAATTTGGAAAATTTTTCCACATTACATAAGCTATTTCTTTCTGTGAATAGTTCTTCGACGAGCTCCGGGCCGTGACCTAGTGAAAATTATTCAAGTTTTTGAGACGAATTCAAATCCATCGTCAAAAGTGTTCCCCAGTCAATTTTCGATACCCAGTATAGCCTCCTCCCCCCCAGTGTAACCATATATTTGACCATATCTTGGCAACGGAGAGTTAGCGCCGAATTTGGATAACAAATTCGCATTCAGCGAGGAAAATTGAGTAGGAATAGCTCGTTATTCCGCAGTCTTTTTGATTTTCGAAAATTTTGAAAGTTTCCTTATTATACACGAGGCGTTTCTTTCGGTGAAAGTTTTTTAGCAGAACTTCCAGGCCAGCACCTGGTGAAAATTATTTAGTTTTTCGACGAGAGTTCAAATCCGTCGTCACAACTAATCAACAATGAATTTCCGATACTCAGTATAGGCCCTCCCTCGCCCAGTGTAACAAATATTTTTGATCAAATCTCGGCAATGGAAATTCAGCAGGGAATTTAGACTACGAATTTGAACTCAGCGAGATACATTCGAGAAAAAACAGGTAATTATCTCAATTTTTTTGATTTTCGAAAATTTTGAACACTTTTCCTATACATTAGGCATTTTTATCGGTGAAAATCTTTTTGTAGATCTTCCGGTCTGGGGCAAGATGAAAATTATTTAGCATTTTGAGACGAATTCAAATGTGTCGTTACAAATGATCCACAATGAGTGGATACCCAATGTGGGCCCCCTCCCCAATGTAATACTATTTTTGATTGTATCTCGGCAATGAAAAGTCAGCATCAAATTTAGACATCGAATTTGAACTCAGCGAGAAAAATTGAGTAAAAACATGTAGTTACCTCAATTTTTTTGATTTTCGAAAAGTTTGAAAATTTTTCCATACTTGTACATTAGGCATTTTGTCAATCATTTTTCGGGCGGGGGAAAGATGAAAATTATTCAGCATTTCAAGACAAATTCAAATATATCGTCAAAATTTATTCACATTCAATTTTCGTTGTTTTGTCGAGGACGAGGTAAAAAATTCAGGTCGACAACTGAGAAAATTGCCTGAGAACTGAAAATAAAAAAACACTTGTAAATAGCGAAAAATTTCGTCAAAAATTTCTTATATTTTGTCACTGAACTATCTCAAGACGTTTTTCCTTATGAATTTACTGAATAGGTAATTAAATTTTTTTCGTGGAGGAGGAGGTGAGAAGTATAAGTCTACAACAAAAAAAAATTGCCTCGAATGTGAAAATAAGCAAACAAATTGTAAATCGTTTAAAATAACAAATTTCCTCACTGAACTCTCTTATGACGCCTCTTTATCAATCTAATAAAAATAGGTAGTTAATTCTTTTCTGAGGTGGGGGAGGGGTGGAGGTAAGAAATGTATGGAAAACATGATGTACAGTATAAGGCATTTTTCAAAATTAGGGGAAAGGATCAAACATTTTAAATTGACGACTGTTTTATACTCAAATTTTTACGCTGAAGTCAAATTCGTTGTCCACATTTTGCGATGGCCCCCGCCGTTCCCGAGAGATAGGCCTAAAAAGGCTGGCAACATCGTTCAAAGTATCACTGTGGCACAATGTTGACGACTGATCCGAATTTGTCTGGAAAAATTAAGTAATTAGCACCAAAGCCGACGCCGAAGCTCTCCGAAAATTTGTTTGTCCCGAGAAAGTAATAAGTATGGAAAAATTTTCAAAATTATAAAAAAAATCAAGAATTTCGAATTGACGACTGCCTTATGTTCCAACAGCCACGCGCAGTTCAAATTCGTTAGCTAAATTTGGGTGCGACGCTCCATTCCTGAGATAGGCTCAAAAACGTTGGTGAAATTGGTCAAAAATGATTCTAGCACAATTCTGACGACAGATTCAAATTTGTCCCGAAAAATTGAGAGGAAGCTGACGATAAAAATACCTTGAAATACAATATGGGTACCAAAAATCACAACTTTTCGGGGTCACTGATGTTTAGCATCCACATAAATACTCCAACGCCCAACTGCGTTAATTCTCAAACTTCAGTCCTGAATGTCATGACTGAGTTCCGCGACTGGTATATACTGGTTCAAAAAAGCGGGTCATTTGCATCGCTTCTGTTTGCTGAAGATGGTGAGGTAAAAAAAAAATCAATGGAAAAACGGATTTTGGGGGGACGTTTGGTAAGCGTAGATGCCAATTTCTTGTCAATCGAATCTTTGTACATTAATTTTGTAATTAGCCCGAACCCGAACTATAAACGGTGACCTTTCACCCTATTTAAACAGCGCTGTATGTAAATAAAAATAAAAATTAGAGATTGAATAGATATATTTATGAAAAATACACTGCAAAAAGTGTTTAATATTACTACCTAGAGAGCGGCATTAAGAACTATAATCATAATAGTGCTGAGTAGTAATAACAGAAATACTTATAATAATTAATAAGCAGAATATGAACAATATTTCTATCAACATATTATCGATAGCTCGAGATTGCTGTCATGCAACGAAAATCTCTACCCCGAGAGGGCCTTTACAAGATACAATAATAAAATAATAATCCTAATAAAATTTCTACGGCATTTTTAAACACCAACTGCTGTCGTCATTTTAAGTAACGATAATTAATCAAGAATATACGATTAATTATATGACGTTGAAATGACTTAACAAAGTAAAAATATGTCCCGCACCGTTTGCATCAAAATATACAGCGATGCGGGAAGCGGAAAAAAATTAGTAGCACATACATAAAAATTAGAAATAATTACCTAAAACAGTGATGCATCCAGGATTGAAATTCAATAAGTACATAAAATTATAGTATAAAGATGACACCACAATACCTGACAAAGATATGACAACCCCGACAAAGACAAAAACCCCAGAAAAGTCAACAACACTAACAAAGACAACACCAAGAAAGATGAAAACATCGATTAAGACGGCATAATTGATAAGAACAAAAACACCAACCAAAACAACACAGAGACCAAGACAACACCGACGAAGACAAAAAACAACCAAGACGACCTCATTGATAAAGAGAACACCTACCAAGGCAGCACAGAAACCAAGATGTCACCGACAAGGATAACAAAAACAACCAAGACGACCTCATTGATAAAGACAACGCCAACCAAGGAAACAAGACCAAAACGACACAATACTAACATAGGTGAACCGCCGCCCCTGGTAACATAGTACAGTACATATATTAAAATTAAAAGTAACTTATGTATCGGCGGGGTATCATCAGTCCAAAGTGGATACCCACTAGCATAGGTGAAAACTCACGCTTATAATCGGAAGCTGAAAATAAATATTATAGTACATACATATAACTAACCTAAAAGTATATTACAAACCAGTGGGGCATCATCGCCTTCAAAGTCAGTACCCACTAGCATATTATAGGTAGTATGTATATCTACCATATAAGCAAATTATGAATCAGTGGGACATTATCGGCTCGAAGTCAGCACCCACTAGTGTAGGTGAAAACTTACACCTACCAACCCCAGCTAAGCAATACTTGGAAATGTGAATAAACTATAAAATAAATTAGGTATCGGTAAGGCATCATCAGCCCAAAGTGGATATCGACTAACATAAGCGAAAACTCACACCTATAATCCCAATGTGTAAAATAATTATTATAGTCTAGCTAAACTAAAAGTAAATTATGAATTGGTGGGCCATCATCGGCCCAAGTCAATACACACTAAGGTAGGTGGAAACTCATATCCATAATCCCAAGTAGAAAAAGAAATATTATAGGTATCTCGGTGAGGCATCATCAGGCTGAAGTTAATAGCCACTAACATAGGTCAAAACTCGCACCTCACCCCAAGCTTAAAAATAAATATTATAGTATATCTAAAATAAATGTAAATTATGTATCAGTGGGGCATCATCGGCCCAGAGTCAATACCCACTAAGGTAGGTGGAAAGTCACACCTATAATCCCAAGTTGAACAAGAAATATTAGAGGTATCTCGGTAAGGCATCTTCGGGCTCAAGTTAATAGCCACTAACATAGGTGAAAACTCGCACCTCATCCCAAGCGTAAAAATAAATGTTATAGTATTTCTAAACTAAAAGTAAATTATGTATTGGCGGGGCATCACGGGCCCAAAGTCAATACCCATTGAGGTAGGTGGAAACTCGCACCTATACTCCCAAGCTGAGTATACAGCCAAACTAAAAGAAAAAAATTATGTATCAGTGATGCATCATTGGGCTCAAGTTGATAGCCACTAACATAGGTGAAAACTCACACCTAATCCCAAGCTTAAAAATATATATTATCAAAACTAAAAGTAAATTATGTATTGGCGGGGCAAAACGGGCCCAAAGTCAATACCCACTAAGGTAGGTGGAAACTCGCACCTATACTCCCAAGAAGAGTATACAGTCAAACTAAAAGAAAATTGTGTATCAGTGATGCATCATTGGGCTCAAGTTGATAGCCACTAACATAGGTCAAAACTTGCACATCACCCCAAGCTTAAAAACAAATATTATAGTATATCTAAAATAAATGTAAATTATGTATCAGTGGGGCATCATCGGCCCAGAGTCAATACCCACTAAGGTAGGTGGAAAGTCACACCTATAAACCCAAGTTGAAAAAAAATATTATAGGTATCTCGGTGAGGCTTCATCGGGCTCAAGTTAATAGCCACTAACATAGGTGAAAACTCGCACCTCATCCCAAGCTTAAAAATAAATATTATAGTATATCTAAACTAAAAGTAAATTATATATTGGCGGAGCATCACAGGCCCAAAGTCAATACCCACTAAGGTAGGTGGAAACTCGCACCTATACTCCCAAGAAGAGTATACAGTCAAACTAAAAGAAAATTGTGTATCAGTGATGCATCATTGGGCTCAAGTTGATAGCCACTAACATAGGTGAAAACTCACACCTAATCCCAAGCTTAAAAATAAATATTATAGTATATCTAAACTAAAAGTAAATTATGTATTGGCGGGGCATCACGGGCCCAAAATCAATACTCACTAAGGTAGGTGGAAAGTCACACCTATACTCCCAAGAAGAGTATACAGTCAAACTAAAAGAAAATTGTGTATCAGTGATGCATCATTGGGCTCAAGTTGATAGCCACTAACATAGGTGAAAACTCACACCTAATCCCAAGCTTAAAAATAAATATTATAGTATATCTAAACTAAAAGTAAATTATGTATTGGCGGGGCATCACGGGCCCAAAGTCAATACTTACTAAGGTAGGTGGAAAGTCACACCTATACTCCCAAGAAGAGTATACAGTCAAACTAAAAGAAAATTGTGTATCAGTGATGCATCATTGGGCTCAAGTTGATAGCCACTAACATAGGTGAAAACTCACACCTAATCCCAAGCTTAAAAATAAATATTATAGTATATCTAAACTAAAAGTAAATTATGTATTGGCGGGGCATCACGGGCCCAAAGTCAATACTCACTAAGGTAGGTGGAAAGTCACACCTATAATCCCAAGTTGAACAAGAAATATTATAGGTATCTCGGTAAGGCATCATCGGTCTCAAGTTAATAGCCACTAACATAGGTGAAAACTCGCACCTCATCCCAAGCGTAAAAATAAATGTTATAGTATTTCTAAACTAAAAGTAAATTATGTATTGGCGGGGCATCACGGGCCCAAAGTCAATACCCACTGAGGTAGGTGGAAACTCGCACCTTTACTCCCAAGAAGAGTATACAGTCAAACTAAAAGAAAATTGTGTATCAGTGATGCATCATTGGGCTCAAGTTGAATCATCAGCCCAGAGTCAATACCCACTAAGGTAGGTGGAAAGTCACACCTATAATCCCAAGTTGAAAAAAATATATTATAGGTATCTCAGTGAGGCTTCATCGGGCTCAAGTTAATAGCCACTAACATAGGTGAAAACTCGCACCTCATCCCAAGCTTAAAAATAAATGTTATAGTATTTCTAAACTAAAAGTAAATTATGTATTGGCGGGGCATCACGGGCCCAAAGTCAATACCCACTGAGGTAGGTGGAAACTCGCACCTATACTCCCAAGCTGAGTATACAGCCAAACTAAAAGAAAACAATTATGTATCTGTGATGCATCATTGGGCTCAAGTTGATAGCCACTAACATAGGTCAAAACTCGCACCTCATCCCAAGCTTAAAAATAAATATTATAGTATATCTAAAATAAATGTAAATTATGTATCAGTGGGGCATCATCGGCCCAAAGTCAATACCCACTAAGTTAGGTGGAAAGTCACACCTATAATCCCAAGTTGAAAAAGAAATATTATAGGCATCTTAGTGAGGCATCATCAGGCTCACGTTAATAGCCACTAACATAGGTGAAAACTCGTACCTCATCCCAAGCTTAAAAATAAATATTATAGTATATCTAAACCAAAAGCAAATTATGTATCAGTGGGGCATCATTGGCCCAATGTCAAAAGGTAGGTGGAAACTCGCACCTATACTCCCAAGAAGAGTATACAGTCAAACTAAAAGAAAATTATGTATCAGTATTGCATCATTGGGCTCAAGTTGATAGCCACTAACATAGGTGAAAACTCGCACCTCATCCCAAGCTTAAAAATAAATATTATAGTATATCTAAAATAAATGTAAATTATGTATCAGTGGGGCATCATCGGCCCAAAGTCAATACCCACTAAATAAATATTATAGTATATCTAAACCAAACGCAAATTATGTATCAGTGGGGCATCATTGGCCCAAAGTCAAAAGGTAGGTGGAAACTCGCACCTATACTCCCAAGAAGAGTATACAGTCAAACTAAAAGAAAATTATGTATCAGTAATGCATCATTGGGCTCAAGTTGATAGCCACTAACATAAGTGAAAACTCACACCTATTCCCAAGCTTAAAAATAAATATTATAGTATATCTAAACTAAAAGTAAATTATGTATTGGCGGGGCATCACGGGCCCAAAGTCAATACCCACTAAGGTAGGTGGAAACTCGCACCTATACTCCCAAGAAGAGTATACAGTCAAACTAAAAGAAAATTATGTATCAGTGATGCATCATTAGGCTCAATTTGATAGCCACTAACATAGGTGAAATTTCACAACTAATCCCAAGCTTAAAAATACATATTATCCCTATTGACAATTGTATCTCTATATATACCGGATTTAATCTAGATATGTCGAATTATGCCAGATTCTATATCGACATCCCGAATAAATCCCCGTTTAAATATCGACATTTTCGATATAGTCATTTGACGTGATTTTTCTATATAGATACAATCTCGACATTTTCTATATAGGTCGAGATGTGATTTTTCTATATAGATACAATCTCGACATTTTCTATATAGGTAGAGATGTGATTTTTCTATATAGATACAATCTCGACATTTTCTATATGGACGGAGACGTGATTTTTCGATATCGATTTTAAAACGCAAAAGTCGAGATCTACGAGAGTCCCAATAAAATTCTGCCTGCCGACAATCTTTTCGGAATAATTTTAATATTTAAATGTTTTTATTTCCTTAAGACTCGTACCAATGCATTTTACTTTTGCGATGGTTTACTTTCTTACCTACATTATTTACTATTGATGCATCATGATGAAGCTCGAGAATTCTATAGTTTATACTTATTCTAGAAACCGCGAATCAAAATAATTATCATTCTGTGTTATGTTAACTCCCTAATTTGCCTAACGAACTGACTATTCGAGTTGACATAAGGAGCTCCGATCTGTATTGTTCACGCGATAGAATCGTGCAAGAATAAATAAATGAATGAATAAAGTGCTGAAAAAGTGATCACTTTCGGGAACATTTTAGTCGGATTAAAATGAACACATGAACTCATGTGAAATGGAAATTCTATAATAACTGTTAACTTAATTCTCTAAATACTTTCATTTTCGCGAGTTATACTGTGACACAGGCGTACGGGTCCCGATGTGCAAAACCGAAATCTTGTAACAAAAATTTTTGCTACATTGTCGCAAGTCTGTTACACTGTCACAAAAACTGTAGTTTATAAATTTGCTAAATGGAGACGGACAGATGGCGCTGGAGTCAAACTGCGACAGGAAAGAGTGAAGTAAATCAGCTACATAATTGTTACACTGTAACACTTTATTTTCGTAACACGGTAACAAAAACGTGTTACTGTGTCTCAATTTGGAAGTAGAAAATTTTCGAATATTTCATCGCTGTAATACATTTATGATGTGCATGTGTGTGAGAGCGTAAATAGGTGACAGCTACGAATTCAAATTAGAGTAGAG
This sequence comes from Acanthococcus lagerstroemiae, assembly GCA_031841125.1. Lineage (NCBI taxonomy): Eukaryota > Metazoa > Arthropoda > Insecta > Hemiptera > Eriococcidae > Acanthococcus > Acanthococcus lagerstroemiae. Next base: position 40,309,510 of record CM063112.1, read on the forward strand.
TTCGTGGTAGGTATGAGAAGTTGGTTTTTGATCGCTTTTTCCGTTACTAACTGCAAATATTGTTGAGTCAATTTTGCATAGTCAACCTTAATCTGGGGGGGGGGGATCTGTTTTGACCAAGAAAGAAGGGTATTAAACGGGGTGCTAAAATTAGGAAAACCAATTCTTGACTAACCACACCCCTTGACCTCCCTTTCGCTATGCTACCGATAATGATCGATAAAAATATTGTTTGCAGTCTAACTGGTCTACGTTAGATTTACATATGTATAAAGTTTTCGTTACGCGTATTTCTTCCTTAAAACTTATGGTCCTCCATCCAGAAAGCCATTAGCGACTCGCTTTACTAGGTGCTAGAGTATGTAATTATGTAACAATTATGCGCAATTCGCGCAATCCCAGGGACTGGAGCTTGCGGCTCGCATTTTCGCTTTTGTTTTCCATGTATACTCGTATATGAACAAGTGTCAGTGTGTAGTGTACAAAGGCCGATGACCAGAGTGAGAGCGACTCATTCTTTGATGAGAATCAACGAAGAAACATCTGGTCCGAGTTTTATTGCCCTGATCCGGGAATGTTGCCTCTTGCCTCTGTAATATGTTCCCAAACACAATATACGCTATAAGGAACAAAGGATACATTCCTAAAAAAGAGAAATTGATCGTCCTTCTGCAACCACGGTCTCGATTTAAAAATAACGTTGAAAACCGGCTGGAAGAGATATAGGGCAGTTTGTATTAGGTTTTCGAAGTGCGACGTATCGTTTATTTTTGAATGCTTACGAGTTGTTAGTGTAGAATTATTTCAGTGCGGTAGAATATCGGTTTCGTAATTAAAACTATTTCGATTCGAGTTTATCTTGTTCGAAGTGTCATACTCATTGACACCGACTAGAATTTTGAATGCCGAAGGGCAGATGTCACCGGTATTCTCCCCAATCACTTTTGCTGTGCAAATTGGAAGGCCGTCTGAAGAAATTCAAGTTGCCTTGCAGTGAGGTTGTGGGGGCTGGAATTGGCTCCTCTGTTATATATGTAAATAATATAATATGACAGGGACCAATTCTAAACAGCGCCTAGACGGAACTCAATTGTATGAAACACTATACGCAGTAAGTAACCTTATTATGTCTTCATATTTCATATATCTACACTATATTGAAATTTTACATTAATGCAGATTGCTGGTAAAGAAATGTTTAGTGGTAATTTAGCGAGATCAGGTGTGTCCATTTTTACTAGTTTTGAGAAAAACAACGGAGGAAGCACCTGATTTTTCAAGGCGGAGTCTGGTATGTTAACTGGTAGATTCACACAGAGATATGGAGGACAAGGTTGAAAATTGACTTAAAATGAAAAGTCGATGGCCCCCATTAGGAAAATGTGAGACTTATTGGGACACTGTTGTCTGTTTTTCCGACAAAAATTTGTAAAAACATTACAATTTTCGTTGCTCGCTCTTATGAAATCGGGACTCATCTCAGTTGAAAAATTTTGGACTTCTTTCCCCTTCTCTGCATAGTGTAAAGCATGGGACGGACTTTTATAGGTAATATATAATCACAATGGAAACTCAAAATCACTTTTAAATTAATTATATCTGATCTTTTTAAGTTATCACAGAATCTGCAATAATTTGTAAGAGCCTAATTCACTGTACATTTGGACGCTGATAAGCAGAAACTGAACAAGCGACATTTTTTGACAAAATGAATTATTAGTATCGTTAGAAAGAGCTTTTAAAAAGTAGAATTTTGTAAGTAACGGTTCCCAAATCAAAAATGCGTACCCATTTTGAAGAAAGCTTATCAGTAAGCACTAGGTCATATAGTTTCCATATGGCTCTTGAACTTTGAATCATGTGTTCTTAAAAACAAATTTTGTCGCTTGGTTCGTTTCTGCTTAACAGCGTCTATTTCAATGAGAAAACTATTTATTGCCAGGTAAAATATGTGTTTCTTTCCTTTGTTTAGATTTCAGACCGAAGCATCATCGATTTCCTGGCAATAATGACATAAAAAACAAATAAGAGCCAAACTCGTTCAATCCTCAGATCACGTAAGGAGAAGAGAGCTAGGAGCGATTTACAGAAGGCGAAACAGGTAACTGTTTATTTTCAATAAATGAACATGCTCAATCGTCAACAAACTCATAAACAAACCTAATTTTGATTTTACTATGAAGCAAAACTAGACATTCATGATTAACAATCTGTTTCAGATTAAGGCTCAAACTAACTCTACTGTTGATAATGCTATAGAAGATTATAGCGTCGAAGTTCATTATGGTGTAAGCGATCACCACGAGTATCAACCACAGTAAGTACCAATAAATTTGTACATTAACTATTTTTTTTTCTTACTATTCATAAGAAGTTTTCCAGGTTATATCTCTGTGAGGATGATCGACAGTTTACATGAAAATTCTGCGAGGCAATATCGAATTGATTCTTGCAATCGGAGGTGTAGCGAATGAGGGGGGGGGGCTGTCCCCCAATCAGTGGAATTGGAAAAATTGGCCAAATTCTTGCCAATTGGCAAATCGAACGATCTGGACACTCGACATTTTTTATTTAGCCAGCAGAGTCCCACCGACAAGTTGGGAAATTCGAGAAGTCAAAACTTTTTTTGGCTTTGATAGTTTATTTGACCAGCTCACAGAGGGGAATTTTGAGTTAAGAAGTTACAAAATTCCGGAAAGTCAAAAGCTTGTTTTGGCACTATAGTTAGGAATTTTGAGTTGAGTAGTTGGAACTTTCACAATTTTACCCTCCCCCACCCACCCTAATGAAAACTCTTTGCTCCTACTCATGATTCTGATGTTGGTGGTGGTTCAGTGGGTAATCCTGATTACAGAGTTTATTACAATTATTAGAATTTTGAGGCACCCCCATTCTAAGAATCTAACTTTGTGACATACGGGACCCTTTCCATCCGATCCGCTATTTCATAGTCTATCCGAAACATTCAACACCTAAGAATTGCAGTTGTATGGGTCAAGTGGCATTGCTTCTAGTACGACGATTTTATTGTTTACGATAGTAGCTATTTTGAAAACACATACCGTATAATTACGCAATTGAATAATGGTCGATTTACATTATGGAAGGAAAAGTTCAAGTTGATAATGGAAACTGAAAACTTGGAATATTTTGTGAGAATTTAGAATCTATCTTTACCACAGGGCTAATTTTGATATTATTTTTGTTAGTTACGAAACGAATTGGATGCCACGTTTAACGATGTTTCGGAGCCCAACCTGGACGGTAGTGACGATGGTGAAGACGTCGAAATAAGCGAGGATGAAGACGACATTATTATTATTATTATTATTATTATTATTATTATTATTATTATTATTATTGTTGTTATTATTATTATTATTATTATTATTATTATTATTATTATTATTGTTATTGTTATTATTGTTTGCTGTAATACTTCATACACAACTTTAAAAACTTGCGAATGTTGTTATGTTTACATTTTTAGATGTTGATCTTGCCCTGTTCAGTATGGAGGTTTATTATCGCGTAAATTTGTACTTTGGTTCTTTTCAGTGTACCATTTTTCAATGTAATACCAGCAAAATGGTAGAAGAAATTGAGTACCAAAAAAATTCAATATTCCTGCCCTGTCACTGTGTCAGTATACAGAAGCGTTACTGGAAAATTTCTTGGGTCGTAATTTTTTCAGTCGTGTTGACCTACATTTGTCGGCATTGTTGGATTTTTGGGGGGAGGGGTAATTGCTGTATCACATAATACTAATTCGTTTACAAATTTTTTATAACTACAAGTATAAATATAATTTGCATTTGAATTTGGGGGGAGGGGGGAATTTTGATTATTCCCTTACTCCCCCCCCAAAAAAAAATTGGGGTTAATATTATCCGCCCTCCCCCCACCCGGCGACGCCCATATCAGTATAGCATTTAAAACATGATTCTATTGAAAACGAACAGTATAGTGAATGTGTGCGTGAGCATCGAAAATAGCTATATAGAAACAACCCAGAAATGAGATCGAAAAATTCTATATCGAAAAAGCTATATAGAAATTTGACTTCAGAAGCGATATAGGTACGATATAGCAATGTCGATATAGATACGATATAGCCCTGTCGATATAGGTACGATATAGCCCTGTCGATATAGGTACGATATAGCACTGTCGATATAGATACGATATAGCAATGTCGATATCGAGTATATATCCGTACAATGTCGACATTCTATATCGTCATTTGTCGAGATCAATTAGCAATATTCGAGCTGGAAACGATATCGATCTAATCTCGACGTCGATTTAGAATCCGGAATAAATCTGACATAAATCCGGAATAATTGTCAACAGGGATAGTATATCTAAACTAAAAGTAAATTATGTATTGGTGGGGCATCATCGACCCATAGTCAATACCCGTTAAGGTAGGTGGGAACTCACATCTATAATCCCAAGTTGAAAAATAAAAATTAAGAGTATACACTGGAAATAAAAAAATTATGTATTGGGGAGGCATCATTGGGCTCAAGTTGATAGCTACTAACATGGGTGAAAACCCTCGCCTAATCTCAAGCTGAATAATAAATATTAAAGTATATCTAGGCTAACAGTACATTATGTATCTGGGGGGGCATGAGCGGCCCAAAGTCCGTATCCACTAACAAAGGTGAAAATTCACACATACCGTAGTCTCAAGGGGAAAAACACTATCAACAAGGGGTCGGAGAAAAAACTTATTTTCTCCTTTTCTAAACCTTTTAACAAACAAGTAAGTAATATCCTACATTTGCTGCATTCAAACTGAGATTTTGGAATTTTTTCAGAATAGAATGACATTTCTAACGATCTGAGACTGAGTAATAAGTAGACGTATGAAGGGTTGGACTGGGAGAATTTCAGAGGGCCGCTAAAAGATACAATAGTAAAATAATATGGTAAATAATCAACAACTATGTTTCTATCGACATATTACCGATAGCTCGGCATTATTAAACACCAATTACTGTTGTCATAATTAACAATAATTAATCAAGAATATACGATTGATTAATTATGACGTTAAAATGACTTAAACATGGTAAAAAAATGTCCCGCACCGATTATATCGAAATATACAGCGATGCGGGAAGCTGAAAAAGAAAATTAGTAGCACATACATAGAAATTGGAAATAATTACCTAAAATAGTGATGCATTCAGGATTGAAATTCTTCAAGTACACAAAATTATAGTACTAGACACCACAACACCTGACAAAGATGATAACCTTGACAAAGACGAAAACACTAGCAAAGTCGACAACACTGACAAAGATGAAAACATTGATTAAGACGACATAATTGGTAAAGACAAAAACACTAAGACAACACAGAGACCAAGATGACATAATCAATAAAGACAACACCAACCAAGACAACACAGAGAGCAAGATGACACCGACAAAAATAACAAAAACAACCAAGACGACATCATTGATAAAGACAACACCAACCAAAAACACACGAGACCAAAATGACACTATACTAACATAGGTGAACTGCCGCCCCTAGTAATATACATATAGTATATCAAAATAAAAAGGAACTTATGTATCGGCGGGGCATCATCAGCTTCAAAGTCAGTACCCCCTAGGATAGGTGAAAAACTCCCACCTACAACCCCCCACAGAAAAATAAATGTTATAGTATACCTTCCATTAAAGTAAATTATGAATCAGTAGGGCATTATCGGCTCGAAGTCGGCACCCTCTAGCATAGGTGAAAACTCAACTACAAACCCCAGCTAAAAATATTTGTAAATGTGAATAAACGATAAAATAAATTATGTATTGGTAGGGCATCATCAGCCCAAAGTGGATACAACTCACACCTAATCCCCAGTTGATAAGTAAATATTATAGTACATCTAAACTAAAAGTAAATATTATAGTACATCTAAACTAAAAGTAAATATTATAGTACATCTAAACTAAAAGTAATTTATGTATCAGTGGGGCATCATCGGCCCGAAGTCAAAACCCACTCAGGTTGGTGGAAACTCACACCTACAATCCCACGTTGAAAAAGAAATATTACAGCCAAACTAAAAGAAATTTATGTATCAGTGGGGCACCATTGGCCCAAAGTCAACACCCACTAACATAGGTAGAAACTCACACCTGTAATCCCTTTCAAACATTAATAAAAAGTGATATCCTACATTTACTGCATTCAAACTGAGATTTTGGATTTTTTTTTTAGAATATAATGAAAATTCTAACAATCTGTACATGTTGAGAAGTCGATTGCAATCGTCCAACGTGAACTAATTCTCCTGCAGACAAGCGGCCACTGACTGACACTGACTGAATAATAAGTAGACCTATGAACAAAGACTGGGGGAATGCGATGGCAGTTTGCATTAACAGTTTGCAGGATGTCAAGCTCAGCTGAACCAAACCCACATCGCTCTAGACTGTAGCCGGCATCCATCAAAACCGCTAAGTAGTCATTTCCAGTTTAAGAGCCAGTTAGAACACAGTGGTAGGAGTATGAAAATACCCGAGACTGTCCCAGAACTGCAAGACTCATGCCGCAAGGACCAACATTGGCCAGCGTTCATGGACTTGGTCCACAATCCAGAAGCAAGAACACACAGCTACGTTACGTGCATGAGCTACCTCCCATTAAGTTGCTGTCAGTATGTTAAGTAAGTTAGGGCCGCAACGTTGGGTTACAGCCAGACCATGTTATGTTGACCTGCAGTACTGATGTGTCTGCTAACAGGACGTGAGACGAACCAGAACTGGCGTTCACGTTACCTTAGCCACTGTGCCAGGACGACTGACCCCCCCAGGCCTGGAATACACCTTAACTCGCCTAGTCAGACATATGTGCGCGGGTACGTACAGCTAGGTTAGGGCTGTCAGTGACCGCTGTAAATTTATTGAAACTAGAGCTACAATTTCAATTCAATCAGACTCTAAATAAGAATGTTGTTGTTGAAAATGTTCTAGCAACGAAGACCTATATGAGCCTATAGAAATTACATTGTAAGTTGTAAGATCTAGATGATTTAGATAGGATCTTGTTAGTCATGTAAATGTAAGATTGTCATATAAGAGTTGATTTGCTGAGCAGTATCAGTGTTGCTCATGTTAACCCCATAAATGTTTTCTGTTATGTTGTAACGAGATACATAGATCAAAAGTCTACCATAAGCAAAATACAATACAACAGACAATAGCAACCGACTTCATAAGTAGTAGTATTCACGTTAGTACCCATTAAGATGTTTGAAAAATCATAACAAGCCACAGTTAAAAGGCATCATTGGCCCAATATCGCTACTCCTTAACATAGCTGAAAATTTCCACATACAATTCAAAGCTGTAAAATAAAATCATGTCGGTCCAAAAATCGGTACTCACTATCCCAAGAATATAATTATCGCTGATAAAAACTCACAACTGTAGTCCCGAGCTTAAAAATTATAGTATAATATCTAAACTAAAATTAAATTATGTATCTATAGGGCATTATCGGCCCAATGTTGGTACCTCTTAAACATGGCTGAAAATTCCCACTTACATTCTAAGCTATTAAAAATTAATGGAAGTCTAACTAGAATTAATAATGTACTGCTGGGACATTACTGGTCCCTCACACCTACAATCCCAAGTTAAAAAAATAAAAATTATAGTACTTATTGGTATATTTAAACTACAGGTAAATTAGATATTGGTGGGGCATCATTGGCCCAAAGTTAATACCCATTAACATGGTTGGAAATTCCCACCTACATTCCAACGCTATAAAATAAAAATTATGGGTCAGACTATTAACAAGGCCTAAAGTTTGTACACACACTTCTAATAACACGTGGACCTACTAATATAGGTGGAAAATCACACCTGTGAGTACTATCCCAAGCTAAAAAATGAAAATTATTTTAAACCAATCTAAGAATAAGTTAGGCAGCGACGCTCTGTTCCCGAGATATACTTGAAAATGTGGCAGTATGGGAGGAAAAAGTCAGGATCAACAACACTAACAAATACAACAACACCGACGAATATGACAACAGTAACAAAGATAACACTGACAAAAACAACAACATTAATAAGGGCAATAACTACTTTGACAAAAAGGACAATACCAAAAATGACAACAGCAATAAAAACCTCACCAATCAAGAAAAGAACACCGACTAAGATGACAATACCAACCAAAAAGACAACACCAACTAAGATGACCATACCAACCGAGAAGATACTGAGAAGATAACACAGACCATGATGGCAACACCAACCAAGAAAACCATACCGACTAAGATGACAACGCCAACCAAGAAGACAATACCAACTAAGATGACAACGCCAACCGAGAAGATAACACAGACCAAGACAACAATATGGACCAAGACAACACTACACTAACATTGGTGAAAACTCACAATTCCAATTAAAAAATAAACATTATAGTATATCAAAAGTAAAATTAAAATAGTATATCTAAACAAAAATATAGTACATATACATATCTAAACTAAAAGTAAATTATGTATCGTTGGGGCACCACTGTCCCAATTTTGGTACCCACTAACACGGATCACCACATACATTCCCAAGCGGTAAAATGAAAATCATGGTTGTCTAACTAAATAAGTTGTATGTATATTGTTAGGGCATTATTGGCCCAAAGTTGGTACCCACTGATATAGGTAAAAATGTACCTCCATCCCAAGCTAAACAGTAATAATTATCTTAAGGAATCTAAATATAAACCATGTTTTGGTAGAGTTCTATCAGCCCAATATGTGGCATCCAACTTAAGCCGAAAAGTAAATTATAGTAACTTGAACTATGTTCCACTAACGCTCCTGAGGCTCGACTAAAGAAATTATTGCCTTATTGGCTTAAATTCTAATACCACCATCCCAAGCAGTAAGTAAAATCATTTTAAAACCCTTCCACAGTACTTCTACCGGCAGAAGAAGGAATGAAGGGATTTAATCACGAGATGGATTCAAAGGAACAGACTAGATTGCGACTGGAATCATCCTATAAAGAGACTTTCTGCCAGTAGCTTGTTGGAATCATTCCATAATGGAACTTTCAACCAACAATAGTTGCTACTGGAATCGTCCCAGGACTTTCTACCAGCGCGAGAAAGATTTTAAGGCACACAGATCACAACCGGAATCATCCCATATGAAACTTTCTGCCAGTAGCTTGCTGGAATCATCCCATTACAGGACTTTCAACCAACAGTGGTTGCTACTGGAATCGTTTCGAGACTTTCCACCGGCATAAAGAGGATTTTAAGGAGACAACCGGAATCGTCCGATGAAACTTTCTGCCAGTAGCTTGCTGGAATCATCCCATTACAGGACTTTCAACCAACAATGGTTGCTACTGGAATCGTTTCGAGACTTTCCACCGGTATAAAGAGGATTTTAAGGAGCACAGATCAGATCATAACTGGAATCATTGAGATTTTCTACCAGTAGCTTGTTGGAATCATCCCATTATAGAACTTTCAACCAGTAGTAATCCCTACTGGCACCTACTAAAATTATCCTGCTACAGACCTCGTTAAGAACATTTGTTGCTACTGGAATCATCTCAGGACCCAAGATTCTTAAGATGACAAAGAGGCATAGAATTGTGACCAGTAACATCCTATAATAGTTTGATTTAAAAACTACCCCTCCCCCATCCTCAAATAACTCAAACCAGACAATTTAAATCTATCAAATACCATGTACAAATGTTTTGAAAATGAACCTAGAAAGCACAGTCGAGTGACCCAGGAACATCACCAGGATGATGCAGACAAGAGTATAATCAGTAACTGCACACAGCGGACATACAATCAACCAAATATAACAGTCAAATTACAGGCAAGCAATCATTTAAATTGAAAAACTTACTCAGACATGAAACAACAGCATGTGAACTCCAATTCATCACAACTTAGCAAATTCGAACATCCAGGCGTATCCAATCCAAAAGGCACATCACTTGAACGCGAACATTTACACATATTGCTCGAACGCGAACATTTACACATATTACTTGAACACGAACATTTTACACATATATCGGATCCGAAGTGCACGCGACATACAGACATTTAAACATGACTTGCACGCAGCCCTCTCGAGAATTTCTGAATCCTATCTGGCGGCGATGAAATTTGGAATCTTTCTAGTAACCGACCCCCAAAATTCACCTCGTTTGTCATTGGCTTTGATTGTGGAGCAAGCAGAATAGTGGGGATACCAACCTTCCAACCAGAGACACGTACATAGGTCATAAAAAACAGAAAAAAACCACCCGACTGGACAAGTATAATTTATTGTAAATAAAATTCCCCAAATCCGTGAAGCTGTAGGTACATAATGACGGCGAAGACAATGGGTCTACCTTTCTCTTGAGTAACAAAAAACCAAATTGCTTATCAAATACCGTAATGTATTGACAGCTGAAAAGGAATAAATTAGGAGGACAAAGGCATTTTGACGAAGCCGAACACAAATCAACAAAATTTTCGAGTCTTAAAAGGTCATACCGGGGAATTTTGAAACTACCTGCTCCGGCTGTAAGTATCACGAAATACGTAAATAATTTTGGAGTACAGTATGTTCAATAATTATCACGAGTGAAACTAACTCCGCATTTCCATATAGCAAGAGCATATCCAAAAATTCCAAAAATCAATAAAAATATATTTTTGGGACGAACTAATTAATTTCATTAAAACTGTGTGAGTCGTAATGCGGCTACTAAAGCCGTCATAAATTTTTAGCAAAATTTCATCAACATTTACTTTCAATGACCAAAAGAATTTTTCTCAATTTTGATATGATTGGGCAAGCGATTTGATTTTGGTCAAAAACAAGATATCCTAAATTTTTACGGTCATTCGAATAAACAATTTTTTTGTGAAGGTAGCAGCTGCGCAATAACCACATTAATTAATAAATTCGTGCCCAAAAATTAGTTATGTAAGTAGGTAGGTCTAGGTGCACGCGAAACAATCTTCGGAAAAATAATAATTGAGCTAATTAACAGACAAGGAAACAACTTTTCTATAGCATTCCCTTAATGCTTACATATGTTTTGCCTCCTCCCTCATTTTCAAGCAAATTCCAACGGGGAGATTGGCTGTAGAGGATTATGGGTGACAGCACAAACAGAGCATAATCGATGGTATCCACTTTTCTCTTTTTAATCCTTTGTCTAACCGTTTTTTAAAAATCATTTCTCGAGTCTCCCCATGAGTAATTCTCATTATCTCGAGCTCGGAGGAGCGCAAACCAGCGCTAAAGTAGCACAAACAAATGCCTCCACTTGCAACCCTATCAGTCTAGTGCGGGTGCTCCCGTTTCTTCAGCCCCCCCCCCCAAACAAACAAACAAACAAACTCATGCATAAAATAAACCTCAACATCTGGTCGAAGGAGATAGCACAAACGACGGGGTTTTTAGTACAAACCAGCACAAATGTAGCACAAACAATTGACCCAATTTTCGATCCCCTAGGTGAAGGGGAGTGCTCCTGTTTCTACAATCCCCCGAATGCTTTCCCGAATAACTCCGGAAGGGAGCAGCTCAACGACAGGGTTTTCAGCCCAAACCAAGCACAAATGATTGCACCATTTTCAATCCCCTAGGTGAAAGTGGTAGTGCCACCGTTTCTACAGCCCCAAAAATAAAAATTTCCCGGGATATCTCAGGACGAGGGGCAGCACAAAGGACAGGATTTTCAGCACAAACCAACACAAACGAATGGCATATGTTTCGAGTCTATCGGGGTGGGTGGGAGTCGAATGTCATGCAACTCCAACGCCGAAGCTCTCCGAAAATTCTTTCGCCAAAAAAAGACATGATATTTTTCAGACTTGGCCAAAATTGGGGGGAAAAAAGAGACCTTCTTCTGCCTGTTGATGAACCAATATGAAGCTATGGGAATGGGATAGAAGTAATAGGTAGGTACTGTTTTTTGATTTCTTTTTAACAAAAATGTTGGGATGAATTTGAAGCAGACTTCAGGGACGTAGCGAAGAGTTTTTTCTGGAGGGGCAAAAACTGTTAAATTCCCGTATCAAAATCTGTTTGTATTAGCCAAAAAAAATTTTCGACCTGTGTGATTTTTCCAATAAATGATCCAACTCTCAAGTCATAATTCCCAAGTATCAAAATAATTATGGTTGTTCCGGCAAGGGTTTGCGAAATAACAGAAATTATAACTTTGGACCGTTATAGTTTTTTTTTTTTTAATCGGTTATGAGATGGTTATAAATGGAGAGTTATGATTTTGAAACGGTCAAAACAGTGCGTAAAAAATTGAGTAAGAAACAGTCTTCAGTTCAAAATTTTTGATTTTTGAAAATTTTGAAAATTTCTCCGATACATCATGTCTTTTTTCGGGCGAAAAAAGTTTCGGAGAGCTTCGGCGTCGGCGCTGAGGCTAATTACTCAATTTTTCGAGGCGAATTCGAATCCGTTGTTAAAATTGAGCTAGAGTCATTTTTTGACCCATTTTGATCACATTTTCGATTGCGTCTCGGCTGTTTCTCTAATTTTTGAAAAGAGTAGTAACTTGCAATACAATCTCTGAATGTCTCTATTCCAAAATTATTCGCGGATTGTCGGTTCGCCCCAGGAAAGTAGAAATTTCGAAAACGTCGATTAGTGTGCGATGTGTGGCATATTCAACGCGTCGAAGGCGCTATCGCAAAACTCCTTTCATTTTCCAAAGTATTGCGAATTTTTAAAAAAACGTAGTAACCCCATAAACTCGTTGGGTATGCAATACACTTCGCACCAATATGCATTTTCGAGATGGCGAATTTCCTGGGGCGAACTGGTAAAAGGCGAAAAACGTTTGATTGGAGACCCCTAGAGCAAAACTAAAAAACAAGTCCTATTCAAAATATTCTTCTCTATATCCAGGATTTCAAATCGCGCTGCTCCAGCTGTCTCCAGTCCAAAACTATTCGCGTGTTGCCCGTTTACCCTAGAAAAATAGAAATTTCGAAAACATATTATTGCGCGATGTGTGGCATATTCAACGCGTCGAAGGCACTCTTACAAAACTGCTTTCATGTTTTAAAGTATTGCAAATTGTTGAAAAATGTAGTAACATCCGAAACTCATTGAATATGCAAAACTGGACGCACCGATATGCATTTTCGAGATTTTCAATTTCCTTCTCTAGTAAAGATTTCCTACCAAATTTTCTCCACTTTTCTCTATCTCTTACCGTTCTCGAGATTTTTTCAATTTTCCGGAAAATGTTGGGATTTTTCTTAAACGTTACGAAAGAAAATATGCAAAAGGTCAAATTTCGAATTTGTGTGTTATTTGTTCATAACGTACTATTGAGAAGCACAATTTTTATCTTTAAATGAGTTGTGCTTACCGGTAGCAAGTTTTGCAACTTAACGTACAAATTCGAAATTATTTCTCCATTATTTTCTATAACGTTTAGTAAGCTTCATGAGAAAATCAAGAATTTTCTCGAAAATTTAAATATCTCGACTGTAAACCCTGCAAATTGGATCACCCGAATCTGAATGAATTATCTTCGCTTCCGATTTTCAATATTCCCCCATTGAAACTGCTTCCAGTTTTCGATTTTTTGCTTAAATACAAAAACTGCCAGTTTCCATCTCCATGCCCATCTAAATTTTCCGAGTGGAGTTTGTGGTTTTGAATTTAGCACTCTGAGTTTTAATTTTTGGATTGCTTTCGTTCAACACTGCTGCCCCGTATGACATTTGTTGAAGCTTGAAACACAATGTTGTTTCTTGGAAAACTAAAACGACCTAGGACATTGATTTACCTTGACTGAGGTACATGTTAAAAGTAATGGTAAAATAAACGGAAAATTCGCAAAAGTAAACGAATTAAGTAGCAAAAAAAGAAGAAAAAAGAGCTAAAAGAAGTTGAAAAATAATTGACTTTCCCTTCCAGCTTCCAAATTTTTACATCAGGCTTCTAACTTTTAGCTTCTGCTATTTTCATATAGAATTCATTGGCTTCTGGCTTCCAACTTCCATTTCCATCCCTGCTACCGACTACCATTTTATAACTATCGGCTTTTAACTTCAGCTTCTGGCTGACTGCTCATTCCGGTTTGGTACATGGCGTCAAGAATAAAAGAAGCATGGTCAACTGGGATAGTATCGGCCGCTCATGACCTGTTACACGAGCGCTAGTATTGTTATCAGTAAAGTCACCTGGGGATTATATCAGACACCAGTGATAACATAGGTCACTCATGACTTACTGTAGAAGCGTTAGTATCATTACCAGTGAAGTCCACTGAGGTAATATCAGACATTAGTGATAACATGGGTCACTTATGACTTGTAGAAGCGCTAGTATCATTACCAGTAAAGTCACTGGGGTAATATCAGACACCAGTCCACCAGTGGTAACATTGGTCATTCTTGATGTCATGACTTGTTGTAGAAGCGCTAGTATTGTTATCAGTCAAGTCAACAGGGGTAATATCAGACACCAGTAGTAACATTGGTAACTCATGACTTGCTATACAAGCGCTAGTATTGCGATCAGTAAAGTCAACCTTTGAGTATATACATTAGATGGAGAGGTGTTCCTGTAGTTCTCTCAAACGACGTATAGGTAGCGCTTCTCAGTGAGCGAATGTACCCACGCTGATGCTGTACTGTACACACGATAAAAACTAGTCAAGTCTAGCATTTTAACTTGAATGCACTGATTCAAGTGATATACCAGCGAAATTTGCCCATTCCTGTTGAAGGTGACCATCAGGAGGAAATCTAGAATCATTATAATACCTATTTAGAGTTTGTCGAAGCGGGTGCTAGAATTGCTGTTGCATAATTACTGAAAACTCGACTCACCGGAACAGTGTGATATCAGCAGTTGTTTTCGATTTACAAACGCAGCATCGGCGAGTCATTATTCGCTCCCGTTTTCCAGATACGATCAATAATTTTGAATACAAAATAATTATGAATAATCGCAAATCAAAGCGTTTTCCGACAAAATTTTCGAAATTAACATTAGACCGCCTGGCGTAAAAAGTGCGAATGATAGAAATTGAATGTTGACAACAAAAATGGGTTCATTTGCTCACTGAAAAGCGCCATCTATACGGCGAAAATATGCATAATGGTAAATGCGTACCAATGCCTCTCCATCTATTGTACATACTCAAAGAAGTCAACTGAGGTACTATCAGATACCAGTGATAACATTGGTCACTCATGACTTACTGTAGAAGCGCTAGTATCATTACCAGTGAAGTCCACTGAGGTAATATCAGACATTAGTGATAACATGGGTCACTTATGACTTGTAGAAGCGCTAGTATCATTACCAGTAAAGTCACTGGGGTAATATCAGACACCAGTCCACCAGTGGTAACATTGGTCATTCATGATGTCATGACTTGTTGTAGAAGCGCTAGTATTGTTATCAGTCAAGTCAACAGGGGTAATATCAGACACCAGTGTAACATTGGTAACTCATGACTTGCTATACAAGCGCTAGTATCGCGATCAGTAAAGTCAACTGAGGTACTATCAGATACCAGTGATAACATTGGTCACTCATGACTTGTTGTACAAGCGCTAGTAGCGTTATCAGTAAACAAGTCATGAGTGCCAGATATTACCCCAGTTGATAGTACTACTGCTACACAACATACTACAATCGCATCACTTTCAACCAGCACGAACAGACACAACTAAAAATTTTCAGTATTATTATTTACGAATACTATGTTTATACAGCAGCCGGTACATCGTACAGAGAAAATAAAAAATACATAAAAAAATTACAATTTACAGTATCGGCGATTAGTATTATATATAAAAAAGAAGTTAATAATTATGGAAGAAATAAAGTTTTCGACGGTGTCAATGTTACTCGTTATTATTTTCTGATTTTCTCAATTTAGTCCTATTCACACTATTCGAATCAAAATTCAACATCAAAGATAGACGACTAAAGAAGAAACCAGAAGAAACGACGACATTTACGATGAGTAAGAGTGACCGTGAAAATAAAGTAGAACCCAAAAAAAGCTGGTCTCCGAAAAAAACAGATCTTGACGAATGTGCGAAAGCCGATTTAAAATATTATGAAGGCTTGATCGATGAACAAGTACAGAAAAACACACCGACTTTTGATTCCGAATCCAAAACGGCTGAAATGCAGATTCGGATTCTCGAAAGAAAAGTTGACATGCTGAGCGGTTATTTGGGGGCGAGTTTGCACCAGCAGCATCGTTACCAACAGAAATACGATAACGCGAAGACTGAGTTAATTCTGGAACGTTTTGATAAAGCATCTCTCGAAAGCAGACTTGAAAAGTACGAAGCCGTCCTCTTCGTGAGGTGTAAGATAGATGGTGAAGAATCGGATATAGCCGAATCTTATGATGAAAAAATATACGAAGCTAAAATGAGATCTTTGTACCATGATGCAGACCAGGTTGAGCTTACAATCAAGAACATTCACTATCGGAAAATTCAGTTCATACTGAATTGCCTAAATCCTGCTTTAGACCCCAGAATAAAATTATTCCAAAAAATATTCGACACCCGTGAAAAGAAGCACGAGTTGGGTCTAAGTTTGAAATGCAGTTATAGAATTTTAAGTAAAGATGTACACGATGAACTGATTCTGTTAGCAAACAAGCAATTTACGATCGATTTTATCAGGGATAGTTTGACAAAGTTGATGAAGTTTTCCAGTTTTCAAATTGATAACATTTGCCAATTTATATGCATAATGGAGGGTCGCATATGTCTTCCGATGGTCATCCTATTTCCATTTTAGAAAAAGTCCCTCCCAGAAATTCATCTTCTATTCCAAAAACCTCACCCCCAAAGATTCATTCGTCGAATTCCGCTCGTTATTCGGCTTCGAAAAGCTATTCAACTGCTGTTGCCACGCCCAAAAAGAATTGTACGTTGAGGCCCACTCGAGATTCGGCTTCGAACAGCAGTTTTTGTGTTGATTCATGTAAGAATAAGAAAAAAAAAAAAGTTTTCGAATTCCATCGACAATCGATTACCGAAACACATTTTCTCTTTCAACTCGAACATACGAATATCCTATCTGATAATATTTTAGCTTCAAGCGTCGGACATTTGTGCACAACAGAACAGAAGCTTTTACAAATACGAGACATAAAAGGAAAAAAAAATTGCGCCTATTTCTTACGCCCCCGTTTCAAACAGTTATATAGATAACCGAGACACAGGCGTTCACTTGTTAAAAATATATCGAGTAATCACATTTTTCTTGTTAATTAATAAACGAATAAAGAGAGAGAGACTAGAATAATAGCGTGACGTCTTGGTAACGTTTCATACCGACCATCACCTTCGTAGAAGTATTTTACAGTTTATAAGTATACAATAGGGAGAGGGAGAGGGGAAGTAATTCTAAATTATACGCAAATTTACATATTTTTCAGTCTTTACTTCGTACAGGTTTTATATATATATATATACGGTTCGTTCGTAAATTGTAAAACACTACGAAAACTGCTGATAGTAATATCTAAACAACAGGAATATAGGAGGCACATACACACGTCTGCGTAGAAATATCGAATTGAAATTTGAAAAACTGCGAGCAAGTACACCTCGTAACAGTTTCACACAAAAAACAAAAATTGAATAAAAATAAATAATTTAAAAAAAAAAAAAAAAACAAGAATAACGAACATAATATGAATTATTGAATGAGCTATCACGCTCACAAACGACAGCGAGCAGTTCAATGTGTTGCAAACACACACATATACATCAAAAAGAGAGAAAAAAATTTGTAAAATACAGATGGACGACTAACACTGATAACGTGGATCAAGCGATTGAAGAAGTTGAAAATATTACATCGTGCTTTCGAGTACTTCTAACAAATAAGCTCTAATCGGTCTCACCAGCGGCAGAAAAAGCTGTGCGCCGATTCAAAATGGCAGCAGATCGGTCCATGCATGACTGTACATGGTCGCAGGATAGAAGTATGAATGTCAGGGGGCACCGATGGACGCTCTTCTGGGAAACGTTTGCACTAGAAATTAGGGTGTCTACTGAAATTGAAAACAAAAATTTTTCCAGTATTCTATAATCGTGTTCAGTCCTTCAAAAATACCAAATGTACGAGCAGGAGACTTTCATAAGACTATTTTTCAACAACTTATCAGATCAAAATCTTTTATACTGAAGTGTAAAACGAATATAATTCAAACACAAGGAGTACACGAGAATTAAAGTGAAATAGAGACTTTCTGGATAGAAGAAGAAAATCTGAGATTTTTTTCTTATAAATACCGGCAAATGGGGGTGAAAATAAATAGATTTTCAAGGTTTTGTGGAATATCTCTTCCATTTTTGAATGTAAACACACCATCCAGTCTTGCTGTAAACATTTGACCTTTAGGAACAATATTAGCAAGAGAAACTAAAAATGTACTTCTTTTGAAAGCTTTAAGTTTGTTCGCCTTTACCTCACTATGTGGGGCGAAGATGAACTCCTATATTTTTGCATGCTAAATCTCTCTAAAGGCGGTGTAGGGGTAAAAGTGAGCAAATTCTAAGGTTTTCAACAAAAAAAGAAAATCGCGAGAAAATTTGTGAAAAACAAGAAAAAACTATGTATTTAGTGCGTAATAATAATTATTCCAAATTATCAGACACCAATAAGTTGGAGGGTAGACGTGAACGCAATAAAATCATTAAAAACACTAATGATATATGGAATATTCGTAACAAATCGATTAAGTAGGCAAAATAAGCCACAGTAATGGAAACCTCGCATGTTCATCTTTACCTCACAGTTTCCATTTTTTCACATTATCACTTTAACCTCAGAAAGTACATAAATTATTCAGCGACCTAAACTAACTTGTACATGAAACCTATGTAGATAATATTCTCTACAAAATACATACTTTTAAACAGTCTCTGCCAAAGTATCATGGAATGCTGCAGCACCTAATTCAAAATTTAAAAAAATAAGCTCAATTTAAAATGACATATTTTTGCATATTTCAATATGATAGCATATTTGGTGTTTTGAAAGCATTATTTGGAACAGATTTTATCCAATTTTCTAAATTTTTAAACATATTGAACAGTTTTATTTTTAAAGATGCCCAAGTTTTTATAAGTGGGGGGGGGGGAGTGTGCCAGAAAATGCACAAGTGAGAAGCCAAAAGTGTTGTATCCATCCACTACACACAATGCCCTATACATTTATTTTTACTTTACTGCAATGGTATATGTGTATCTGGGTATACCAGTCTGTAAGATTGTGTAAGACAGTAAGACCATAGTATGCATGTGGTTGGTTTAAAAATCCTTGCCTTTATACAATATTCAACTAGAAATTTTCAAAATACAGCGCGCTAGTAAGGAAGACTCATTAAAACAACGTTACCATTGTAATCTGCTCATCTTCCCCTCTACAATGGTACTTATATTAGAGCAGAATATTTAGGAATATTTGACTCTTCAGGGAATATTTTTGGCATATTTAACAACAGAATAAGCATAAAATATGTGCATTTTCCGCCTGTTTTTTAAAGATATTTTTAGAAGCCCTGCATCATCCAACATTATAGTCCGCTAGTCCGCCCAGTATAAGTTGGCACTCGGGGACGTACCGAAGAGTTTTTCCCGGGAAGAGAGAGGGGTATGAAAGTCCTAACTGATTCAACTCAAAATTCCCAAATTTTCCCAACTTCTCAACTCAAAATTCCCAAGTATCACAGAAAAAAAAAGCTTTTGACTTGTTGGATTTTCCCAACTTCTTAACTCAAAATTTTCTATTGTTGGATTGTCATAACTTCTTAATTCAAAATTCCCAATTGTTGGATTGTCTAAACTTCTCAACTAAAAATTCCCAATTTTTGGATTTTTCCAACTTCTCAACTACAATTCCAAAGTATCAAAGCACAAAAAAAAAATAGATTTTAACTTGTCGGTTTTTCTCAAATTCCCAGTTGTTGGATTTTCCCCAACTTTCCAACTCAAATTCCCGAGGATCAAAGCAAAAAAAAAAAAAGCATTTGACTTGTTGGATTTTTCCATCTTCTTAACTCATAATTCCTAATTGATGGATTATCCCAAATTCTCAACTCAAAATTCCGAAGTATCAAGGCAAGAAAAAAAGAAAGAAAAAAAAGCTTTTGACTTGTTGGATACTTCCAACTTCTCAACTCAAAATTCCTAATTGTTGGATTTTTTCAACATTTCAACTCAAAATTCCCAACTGTTAGATTTTTTCAACTTCTCAACTCAAAATTCCCAGTTGTTGGATTTTCCCCAACTGCTCAACTCAAAATTCCCAAATATCACAGCAAAAATAAAAGCTTTTGAATTGTTGGATTTTTCCCACTTTTTAAATCAAATTTCAAAATTGTTGGATTACCCCAACAACTCAGCTCAAAATTTCTAAATATCACAGCAAGAAAAAAATAAAAAAGCTTTTGACTCGCTGGATTTTTCTAACTTCTCAACTAAAAATTACTCTCAGTTGTTGGATTTTTTCAACTTCTCAACTCAAAATTCCCAATTGTTGGATTTTTTCAACTTCTTAACTCAAAACTCCTAAGTATCAAAGCAATAAAAAAAAAAGCTTTTGAACGGTTGGATTTTTTTAAATTTCTCAACTCAAAATTCCCAATTCCTGGATTTTCCAACTTCTTAACTCACAATTTCGAATTGTTGGATTTTTTATTACTACTTCTCAACTGAAATTTTTCAATTGTTGGATTTTCCCAACTTCTCAACTCAAAATTCCTTAGTATTAAAGCAAAAAAGAAAAAAGAAAAAAAGCTTTTGACTAGTTGGATTTTTCTAACTTCTTAACGCAAAATTCCCAATTGTTGGATTTTTCCAACTTCTCAACTCAAAATTCGCCGTTGTTGGATTTTTCCCAATTTTTCAACTTAAATTCCCGAGGATCAAAGCAAAAAAAAAAAGCTTTTGACTTGTTGGATTTTCCAACTTCTTAACTCAAAATTCCCAATTGATGGGTTATCACAAATTCTCAACTCAAAATTCCTAAGTATCACATCAAGAAAAAAGGAAAGAAAAAAAGCTTTTGACTTGTTGGTTCTGCCCAACTTCTGAACTCAAACTTCCCAAATGTTGGATTTTTCCAACTTCTTAACTCAAAATTCCTAATTGTTGGATTTTTCCAACTTTTCAACGCAAAATTCCCAATTGTTGGATTTTTCCAACTTCTCAACTCAAAATTCGCCGTTGTTGGATTTTCCCCAATTTTTCAACTTAAATTCCCGAGGATGAAAGCAAAAAAAAAAAAGCTTTTGACTTGTTGGATTTTCTCAACTTCTCAATTCAAAATTCCAAATTGTTGAATTTTCCCAACTTCTCAACTCAAAATTTCCAAGTATCAAAGCAAAAAAAGCTTTTGATTTGTTGGATTTTTCCAACTTCTCGACTCAAAATTCCCAATTGTTGGATTATTCCGACTACTGAACTCAAAATTCTCAATTGTTGGATTTTCCAACTTCTCAACTCAAAATTTCCTATTATTGGATTATCCCAACTTCTCAACTCAAAATTCCCAGTTGTTAAATTTTCCCAACTTCTCAACTCAAAATCCCCAGTTGTTGAATTTTCCCAACTTCTCAACTCAAAATTTCCAAGTATTAAAGCAAAAAAAGCTTTTGACTTGTTGGATTTCCAACTTCTCAACTCAAAATTTCCTATTATTGGATTATCCCAACTTCTCAACTCAAAATTCCCAGTTGTTAAATTTTCCTAACTTCGCAACTCAAAATTTCCAAGTATCAAAGCAAAAAAAAGCTTTTGACTTGTTGGATTTTTCCAACTTCTCGACTCAAAATTCCCAATTGTTGGATTATTCCGACTTCTGAACTCAAAATTCTCAATTGTTGGATTTTCCAACTTCTCAACACTAAATTCCCAATTGTTGGTTTTTCCCAACTTCAACTCAAAATTTCCAAGTATCAAAGCCAAAAAAAGGTGTCTGACTTGGATTTTTTCAACTTCTCGACTCAAAATCCCTAATTGTTGGAGTATCCCAACTTCTCAACTCAAAATTCCCAGTTGTTGAATTTTTCCCAACTTTTCAACTCAAACTTTCCAAGTATCAAAGCAAAAAAAAGCTTTTGATTTGTTTGATTTTTCCAACTTCTTGACTCAAAGATCCTAGTTGGATTGTTCCGACTTCTCAACTCAAAGTTTCCTGTTGTCGGATTATTCCAATTTCTAAACTCAAAATTCCCAATTGTTGGATTTTTCCAACTTCTCAACTCAAAATTCCCATGTATCAAAGCAAAAAAAGAAAAGCTTTCCACTTGCTGGATTTTCCCAACTCAACCGAAATTTTTAAACTACAGCAGACTGAAATGGTAAATTTTCCCAACTGCTAAATAAAAAACTTCCACCAGATGGAACCTCCATCTCCCCCTATCGGTACGTCCCTGTTGTCACTCTTGGTTTCGTTGCAAGTTGTCAGGTTTACGCAAACTAAAGCTCTGTTTTACTAAAGAACCTATAAACACGAGTATGCGCATACGCCAGTTCGGATCCTACCGCGCCCGTCGATGCTGAATTGACTACGCGGTACGCTCAGGAGGGCTGAGAAGTCTGCCGGAAGCCGGTACTTAGCCGGTGTTGAGCAAAATTTTAGGAAGCCAGATACCGAGGAGTCGAAATAGTTGGGAAGCTGGTAGCCGGTGGAGAAGCCAATTGTTTTTCGGCTTCTTAATCGGCTTCTTGTGATTTGTAGGGTAACCAACTCATTTTTTCTAGAAAGCAAATGTTGCTGGTGAAAAAGGCAAATTTAGTCACGAAGAAGCAAATGTTCCAAAAATGCAAAGAGGAAGAGGCAGCGCGTCCGGCTATGGGGGCCCTGAATTCGAGGCGAGCGCTCTGCTCGGTCAGTAGGGAACGCCATGGTGGCCCTGGCAGGACACGTGCACCGTTCCGGCATGGAGAAATGTGGGCTCGGGCCCGGCCCCAAAGCGTTCTCCTCGGCACTGATACGATGCCCGAAAGGGTAGTTTCCGATGCTGGGGGTGCGGTGTCATAGAGGCCACTTTGGCATGCGTGCATCGCTATACATCCCACCACACACCATACAGCAGTTTCTCAGACTCCAGCCACTTCTATGCAGGGATGCGGAAGCCGAACAATACAGCTTCCGCTTCCGGCCTCCAGCCTCCAATTCTCATCTAGCTTTTCGCTTCTAGCTTCCAGCCTCAGTATATAAACTTCTAACTTCCAATTTTTTTCGGTTCTCGGCTTCTAGCTTCTAGCTTCCAACTTCTAGCTTCTAGCTTCCAGCTTCCAACTTCTCTTACACATTCTCACCATTTCACTTTCACTAACCTTTTTTCTTTTTCTTTCTCTACTTTTTGAGATAAAAATTGAAAAAACAAAAACAATTTTCATAAAATTGTAAGAAGCCGATTAGAAGTTGAAAAACTTTCAGCTTCCGCTTACGGCTTCCAGCTTCTATAACTCACTCAACTTCCAACTTCTCGATTCTCAAAATTATCTTAAAACTGCGAACACTTTCGGCTTCTGACTTCCAGCTACCGGCTTCTCCACATCCCTGCTTCTATGTAATGATAATGAATGAACGGGACGACTCTCAATGCGCAGGTGTTAGGGTCGGCTAGACCCTATGGCCATCGCTTTTTTTTAAAAATTATTCTATTTTTCAAGTTGTTCAGTACTCAGACGTTATCAAGTGGTAATATGAATGGCGACTCTGTCGTAGTTCGTAGTTTTGCAGAATGTTAATTATTAATGAATATAGAGTGCGTTAATGTTTAGCAGAATTCAGACGATAGGAATTGTAGCATTTATCGACCCTAGTCGTGCAGCATTGCTGCTTGTTGTTATTTAAAGTATGCAAACTGAAGAACCCTGAAAAACAGGATCTTTAGCGCTGTAAGACCAAATACCGATGCCAACTAAACGAGTCATGCGTCAGTGTTGCCACACGTTCTATTTTTTCCCTCGCGCTCCTGAGAGTAATGAAAAACATACGTGTACTAAGTGACCCCGTGGTAGTGGTATGGTGGGACGTATGGCGATGCACGCATGCCAAAGTGGCCCCTAAGACACTGCACCCCCGGCACCGGAAACTACCCTTTCGGGCATCGCATCAGTACCGCGTGGTAGTAACGTTCTTTTAATAAAATCCGAACTAGGTATTTCGTTTAAAAGACTGATGTCACAGCCAAGTTAGACCAGATTAGTGGTTGGGAATGGTGCACGATAATAGAAATTACTTTTTTTAATAATAAGGTGTTTTTTTCTTAGAGGTTTTTTTGCAATTTTTTGTTATCATAATGTTTATGGAATTTTCAAATTTTTGGTCGCTCTGCCCAAAAAAAGATGCTATATTTACATGCCCGGTTGTCAGATACTTGTTATCTACTAGTTTCGGCTGTTTTACTTGGCAGTAGACACCCTGGAAATACGGATAGTAAGAGGCAAGTGCCTGGTTGCCGCCACAGCCCGTGTTCGCGGGGTGATTCGAGAAAACGTGCACACGTTTTCACGTGCCTGGCCAATGACAACGCACGTTTCTCTGAGCCATCAAAATGGCGATTCAGTTTCGAAAGCCGTCAACATTCTCGAAATGGTGAGAGAATCCAGCACGGAGGAGCACGGAACTCGAGGACCAAACACTTACACAGTAGCAGGGTGTTTCACAATCAGTCCCCGTACTTTTTTTTTTTTTTTACGGCAAAGTTGGATCAACCTGGGACAAACGATTATCTACAGAGGCTAAGGTCTAGTTTATTCCGGAGTGATGACATTGCAACGTTACAACCACAGAATTTGAATAAAATTGTTAGAGTGCACAACTTTCATTTTTTGTAGCTCCTTCAATTTTCAGGATAGGCAACAGCCCGTGATAATCTTAAAATATCTGTGATTTACAGCCATCTGTAGCACAGAATGACATGCTAACATTTAATGTTGCCATTTCTCACAAAATTTCGTAAAATCTCACGAGTTTTTTGAAAGAAAAAAAGAAAAAAAAACTGGCCTACAAAGAAATGTAAGCTCTGATGTATTTATTCCTGTGACACCACCAAATCTCAAGGTCTGGCAACACTGTAAACATTTTACAAAATTTTCCGACTTTCAAAATTGACTTTTGCCAGAGACCTTTTCTTCCTGACCTGTTTTGAACGACAGCAGTAGTCAATTACGTTGAAAATGAAATGAAATATATCAAAACCGCCTACTGCCTATTTTGAAAACTGAAGAACCTACAATTAAAATTTGGGCACTTAAAAGATCCTACCCAAACTTTATGACAGAATCCTCAAACTCGTACAGCCCCTTCAATATCAAAAGTAGGCGATTTAGTCTGACACATCTACGTTACCCTTCCAATATCCTGTCCGCTGCTTATCTTCGAAAATTTGAATTCTCACGTAAAGGTTCGCTATTTTCAAGCGCTGAAGACTAGTAGCCCCTTCAATTTTGAGCATAGGTCATACTTTTTTGAAATGTTTTGAGCCCCTTCAGCCAAGTACTATCACCTTTTATTAGCTAAACATGCTTAGCTGAGATATTCTGTATTCAAGGTCAAAAAGAAGAGCATACAGAGCTCATGATTCTACAAACGAGTATGCAGTGTGCCTATTCGTACGTTTCACGGGGCTGAGATACCTCACAATTGCTAAAAGTGTACAACAGATCATCCCCTTCCCCAGTCATCTACGCGAGACAAACGAGGATTTTCATGTAAAAATGTCTAGCTGATTTTATTCATGAAACATTGTTTATTTTTGAAAGGGGGAAGGAAGGCTAGGATGAACCACTTCCTCTGGTAAGATGGACGGCATATCCCTAACTATCAGCTGAATTTTTCTTCAGTAATGATGTTGAATTTTTCATCAAATTCAAAATTCGAGGTGAATTTTCAATTGCTGCACTTAAATGTCGTCACATGCCAAATCCGATATGTTAGAAAGGCAGCCTGAACCCCCCTTTCTTTGAAATTTCATTTGACTTTCCGAGTTTTACCTCAAGCAACGTACAGTTTCAATTTCGATGGCTCAAACTGAGATCGCATCAAAAATCGGTTGAAATTTTTGAAGTAAGCGCCCTATGAAACCTTTGAAAAGCTAATGCTCTCTTCCTCAAATTTTTCAAAATACATTTAGAACTTACTACAGGGGAAGGGGCCTGAAATTGATGTTTAAAACAGGATAACTCCTCTACCCCCTCCAACTTTACAACCAAAGTTCGTTCGTGCCCCTACAATACTTATGATTGGCAGTAAGCTGTCAAAAGTCATACAACTCGCGCTCAGTACTACTTTTAAAATTATTCTCACCACAAAAATTTGTCAGCGATTTCATTCGAAAAATTCTAGATTCCTCCAATTTCAAGAACAGATCCAGCGTGTCCACCAAACTGGATACCAGGTGCCGACACTTCGGTCGAATACTATTTAATCGAGTACCATTTGGTCGGGTCAATTAGGTCGAAAGTTATTCGGTCGACGGTCGATAAAAGATATCAGTCGACAGAAAATTTTTTCTATGTTCGGTCAATGCTTCATCAATTGTACAATCGTAAAGTATAAAATTTTCACAACACAAGATTTTTTACATCTGTCTACCAATTAGCCCCGTCGATTGAATCTCTTTTGACCTAACTGACCCCGACCAAATTTCTTTTGACCAAATTGGCTCGACCAAATAGTACTCAACCAAATTGATATAAATCGAATTTATGGGTCATCTGATCATATTTTTCAATACGCGTGGTCGTTTCCCAAATTGAGGACTCTGTTAAGACACCTGCCGTTATCCTAAATAGAAGGGGAGAGGGCATCATCTTGGATTCAAATCAAACCCCACAACTTTCAAATTAAACTGAATACTAATTTTTCCAAAAACAAAGACTACTGAATAGTTCCTCACGAGAAACCGGCCATTTCAAGGCTTAACAGTTTTGTATAATTTTTAAAAATAAACTTCCTCTTATGAAAGTAGAGATACTAGAACCCCAGGGGCGGCCATACGCCATTTTGAGGCCCACCGCGCCCGTCAATGCCGAACAGACTACATGGTACACTCTACCACGGGCTTGGTGGGCTTCAAAATGGCGTATGGCCACACTCGAGGTACATAGGTGTCTTAATGAAAGGAATAGTCAGCCATTTTGTTTCTGAGATACTACATATCTAGTACTGACGGCAATTCTCACTACATGGTCGTCAACTTTCACGATGATTTCTCTTCACTCTCTTTTCCAAATTTGATTCACAGAATCCAGATTTACGTCCATTTGAGTCGAATGCTATTCGATCGATTACTATCTGGTCGACCAGTCCTTTCATTAGAGGAAGTTCATTTTTAAAAGTGGTACACAACTTTTTAGCCTCAAAATGGCCGGCTTCTCGCAAAGAACAATTCAATTTTAGTCTGTTTTGAGTAACACTGGAATTTATTTTGAACGTTGTGGGGTTTGATTTGAATTCAAGATGATGATCTCTCCCTTCCTATTTCGAATAATGGCCCTTGTTCTTATAGTATCAAATTGAGAAACGATCACCTGTGTGAAAAGGGTGATTAGATGACCAATAAATCCGGCTTTAGACCCCCCCCCCCCTCTTCTCAGCGCTGTTGGCGGGACAGAGATCTTTCCAGCACAGTCGCTGTTGCTATGTTATGATGTCAACAGCGTGATTTTCTAACACAACAAAACTAACTGAACTATAGCACCTGGAAACCACCCGAGTACTGACATCCACCGTTTTCAGTCGCTTGGTGTCAGATGATTTACAGTTCATTACGTGGAATGTTCCATGTATCGAATTGTTAATCGTCTGGCACCAAGCAAATGAAAATGGCGGATGTCATGTCAGTAGACGGGTGTTTCTAGGTGCTCTAGCTGAACTAGCTTTAAATACAGATACTAATTAGCGATACCCTCTTCTTGTGTTACTCTACCAACCTCTGGATTGTTGAAGGCATTTTCACGCATATTCACTTCGTCCTTGAAAAAGATACCTACACGACTGTACATTTTAGGTCTGTTTTCGTGGACATATTGAATGTACCACACATTTTCACCCCGCCCTCAAAATGGTACCTAAACTAACGTACATTTTAGGTCTTTTTTCGCGGTCACTTTCAATGTACCACACATTTTCACCCCGTGCTCAAAATGGTACCAAAACAAACGTACATTTTAGATATTTTTTCGCGGTCACTTTCAATATGTGATGGTTATAAATAGACAGGTGAATGTTTGCTGGCACTTTTTCCACATGGTGTAAAATACTTCCAGAGAAGGCAAAATTTTTTCTTAAAAGTAAACATTTTGGGGTTTTGGTTAAGAAAAAAATACACCCTTTGGCTTTGTCCATCGATACGTGGTGCAACACAAAAACGAAATCGAGAGCACAGTAACTGCAATTTTTTCAGATGCCTTTGATGAGGCATTGTATTTCGACACTGAGGTGTCTACCCCGGCCAGCAGTACGAGGGATACAAACAGGGACACTGCGCCTTTCAGCAGGGTTGCCTCTCTTAAGATGACTATATTTTCGAAATTCTGGCACAAAAACCAAATCGAAGAGTTTCTTCTGTTCACTCAAATTTGAACATTGCAATTGTCAGATTGGCCCCTGGATCCAGAGATCCTGGCCCGTATCTCCCCCGGCTGGATCTAGCACCCACGAATGACGGCAAACTCGGGTCGACAAACAGAGCAGAAAAACACTGATTCCCAGGTCAGTGTTGGAAGACGAATAGAGGTCGCGTTCTAGCAAACTGGAATGCATTCTAAACAGGCTGCCGTGACCGGTATCGCTTAAACGGCCACACATCCGCGAATCAACGGGGAATGTAAACGGGCAATGAAAACAGGTGATCGTTGATTCTTGAAATCGTCGATTTCGATTAACAGCTGTTACAGCGCTGACGCGTTGACACGCGCACGTCAAGACAAACAAACCCCACGACGACCAAGACGAACGTAGAAACAACAACAAAACTCAAAATGGCAGTCAGAGTGGAAAATTCGTGGCGGACGTTCGACGCGTCGACTGCTGGAAATGACGAACGGCTGAGGAATTACAACACAACAACGCAGCGATGGAGGAAAAGAAAAACGTACAAAATAAACTCAGAAATACAAAAGAAAACACGATTCTTTCCGAAATTACAGTAGTCCATGGTAACTGACACCTCAAAACTTCATTTCATTCTCCAACACTCGATTCGTCGAAACGATATTTGCGACCTACAACTCCAGCACCTCGGTGCCTACTGACGAAACGATTAGGTGCGACCACCTCGCCCCACCTAAGTCCTTCCTCTATCCAATCAGCCAAAACCGTCGTCATTTCCACATCGAGAGCAGGCGGCCGCCGCATCTCCACGTCCACGTCACGTCCGCCATCCGCTAATCGACCTCTACACTCTACGCTGTCGCACACGCCGCGATCATAAATAACAGGAATATTTACCGATACTTATCATTACTTCACTTCTGCACCGCGTTGACCACGTCCTTCAACATGTTATGCAGCTCGGTCAGCACTTTGCTGTTCTCCACCTGATTACGCGTGCCCGCCGTCCGCAGCAACCGCGCTTGCGTCTCCAGCTTGGTTAGCAGCTCACGCAGATGGAACTTGGAGTGCGGCGGCGCCGCCGAGTCCACGTAGCTCAGGCAGGACGAGTGGAACGAGCTCACCTTGTCCGACAGCAGCAGCCAGCTGGCCGAGCTCACGTTCGGCGACGACTTCAACGAAGACAGATTGTTCTCCAGCACCTGCCAGATGTCCAGCACATTGGCCAGCGCGCCCGGCGTCGCGTAAAT
This sequence comes from Acanthococcus lagerstroemiae, assembly GCA_031841125.1. NCBI lineage: Eukaryota > Metazoa > Arthropoda > Insecta > Hemiptera > Eriococcidae > Acanthococcus > Acanthococcus lagerstroemiae. Next base: position 40,339,376 of record CM063112.1, read on the forward strand.
CGCAGTCTGCTTTGCGCTGTTCGTCGACTTGGCGCCAGCTGCAGCGGCCGTCGGCTTCGTCGCGATGGCCGGCTTCTCCTCCGGTGGCCACACCTTCCGCTCTTTCGAGCCCTCAGGTGGGCTCTCGCCCTCCCACAGTTTCTTCAGACTGTTGATGCTGCCCGTGCTGCACCGCTTATCCTCCTCTTCAGCCCCAGGTTCGCCGTTCGCCTTCTCTTTCGTATTCGTCCGTCCGTTGTCCACCTTCTTTAGTCTCGACTTGACGTCCATCGGCGAGTCTTCGGCCGGCTTTTTCGTCTCCACCTTTTTCAACTGCACCCGAAACCGGTTGCCGTTGCCGTTACCGCTTTCGTTTTTCCCAGCGTCCGATGTCTTGCGCAGATTCTGTTTGAAATCGACCGGCGCCGACTCGTCCTCGTTGCGATCTTTACTATCGCTGACCAGCTTCAGCTCCATCATCTCCTTCATGATGCCCGGTATGACGCTCTTGTATACGTTGCGGTTTAGCGAGGGTTTTTCGCCCGACTCGCCCTCCTCCCGGCCGGCATCGAACGACGGATCGGTGACTGGATCCGAAGGCGGATCGGGTGGACTAGGAGGTAGACTGAGCGAGGTGTTGGGATCGGGCGGCGACGGAGGCTGGTCGCGGGGCTGCGGACCCACCTTCTTGGCCGGCTCGGACTTGGCGCTGTTGCACGAGTCGGTGGACGGTTCGCGGTGACGCAGGTTCACGCCGAACCGGAAGCTGGCCTCCTCGGTGGACGGCTGCAGATTGGTAACGTCTTCGCATTCGAGTTCCTCGGGCGGCGGCGGCGGCGGGAACTCGAGATCGGCCAGGCTGGGCGGCACGGCGCGGTTGCGCACTAGCGACGCGATGTTCGCGTTGGGCTGGAAACCACCGGACGAGTTACTGCGCATCATGTTGCCGGGCTGCGCGCACGACATCTTCGACATGGAGAGGATGGTGGCCGGAGCCGGTGGCAGAGGATCGGCGGGCGTTTCGTCGCCGTCGATGCCGTTCTGACGCAGCGACTCGAGGTAGGCGCCGATGCGCGCGCCTTTAGGTAGCGTGCCGTACCGGTTAATGGCCCTTTTCACGTTCTGCACTTCGAGTGCCGCCACTTGCACCTGCGACAACAACAACGTAAACGAGGATTAGATTGACGAGTAGGTCTGGGCTCGATAGGGGTACAGGAGGTATAGTGTTTACTCCGGAATCAAGGCAATTGATCGGGGAAAAATTGAACACTGAAGCAAAAAGAACTTCAGAAACACTTTTTCCAAGTTACAGCTGAAGGTAAGACTTAGAACTTTGAAAGTACAAATCTCACCCTGAAATGAGGCTAGTTGCAGAGACACCGCTAAAAAGAGGAAGAACGCCTCACTTCCGTGTTCAACCTCTACAAAACAATGTCGGTCGAAAAAATTCAAGTCTTTTTTTCATTCGGCTTATGGCCCACACGGCATTGTGCAAAGGGTTACTTAAATCTAGAAATAAGGTCAACTTTTATTGGGCACTAAAAGCGAACATCAGGAAAAAACGTTGATGAACAATGTTAGTTCATATTAACTTTTATTTGTTTAATGGTAAGGGGAGAGGTACAAACCTAATTTTCGTTTCAATTTTAAAACACAGGAATTATTTTTTCATTACTAGTTCAAACTACATTTTAATATTTTTTTTTTCACTTTCGAAAACTGTTTTCTTGTTGAAGCAGGTCCAAGAAAAATCTAAACACTGAAGAATCCTTCTTCCATCGGCCTGCTCATCTTTTCAACTTCGAAAACAGTTACTGCTAATTAGTAGAATTTAAGAACCAAGACGAGTTCTGGATCATCATTCTTAGCTAAAATTGTAGGTTTGAATCAAAGCTCTGCGTTTGACACATTTCAAACAGACTAAAACTCATTTCAACATTTGAAACATTTTTCTTTGAGATCCCCCCCCCCACCCCTTCAAGCTTTCATAAATAGAAATTATTATTATTATCATAGCTCTTAAACACAGTTTTGCCTTTATTTAAATTATTGGTTTAGTTGAAAACAAAATCATACAGCACACAAGAGGGTTATAACATGAGCGCAGACCAGTGGTGCAATCCTACAAGAGTCTTTCAGTTTGGTTTCTTCATTTTTTTAAAAGTTGAAATACTTCAAATTTTTCCCTCCAGTGATAATTTTCTGCCCAGAATTCATTGTTCTTCGCCCGATTGTTCATCATTTTCCGCCCCAGAGTGGGAAAACATTCAATTTCACTAGCACTGAGCTGAAGAGATGCTTTCGGAATGCTAAACGGATACAAAGGATACACATTCTGAGAATTTTTTCGAAAAACACTGTTTTCCTGTTACATTTATTAATGAAGCTATTTTGTAAGATGAATAATTTTCTTTAGATATTTTATATATATATATATATATATTTTTTTAAAACAAAAATCAAGAACCATCCTTTTTTCTTATTCCCCAAGTATTTCAACTTTTAAAAAAATGAAAAAACCAAACTGATATTATCTTATTTTATAGACATTATTAGAATTTTTCGACTTTATCAATATTGCTAATATAAATTTGATACATCATGTAGGCATAAAAAACAAAAAGTTTCAAAAAAAAAAAACAAGAAGAAAACCTTTAAAAACAAATTTGTTTTTTTTTGTCTTGTTGTAAACAAATGTAGTTTTTTTCTTTTTTAAACGTTTGCATCAATGTTTGTTGTGCTTTAAATAATCAGTTCTTCAAGAAACAGTTTTTCAGCCAGGCGTGAACTTTTCAACAACTAAAACGTCTGTCATTTTTTTTCAAACACCTGCACGAAAAATCCTTCATTACCACCCAGCTGGTCTCAGCTCCCATATGATTTAGCATTTTAAGAAGGTATCGAAAAAAATATCGCACACTATTCAGGAGGAAATGAAGAAATATGACTACCGGGCTGTAGTCCTCGCCTTTAGCTCGTGTTGCAAACACATAATCGTACCTCACAATTTTCCTCCTAGGTGTGTAATTACTATTCTTACACGCTTATAAGCAGAAGTTCACTTTTCTCAAAATGTACTAAGAAAGTTCATTATATTTCATCAGTTAAACCTTTAAACAGTGATTTCCTTCAACGTTTTTTTTTGAATCGAACCAAGTACATATGTGTACAACTTTTTGTGGTATCCTTATCAGTAATTTTTCCAAGAAATAATGCGATGTGAATTATGCCTCAAAAATATGGTAAAAGTATTAATGGTAATTTTAGTATTCTGTTTCAGGTTTCGAGCGATGAAGCCTAGCGTTATGGTTATCTTCACCTGAAGACAAAACAACGGCGTTACCCTCTACGGCAATGATGGGAATGTGTGATGAGGCAAATGAATTAGCCAGTGAAAAAATAGGATAAAGCCCAATTATATGATGCACAGAGAGTTTGCAAATGTAGATCAGAACACCAGAAGCAGAACTGTATATATTACAAGAAGCATCGAGGAGAAATACTACAACTAAGACAACAAATTTATCAAGCAACAAGCGAATCAAAATCAAATTTTGTAGCCTGGTGTTGAATATAGTGAAGATATTCATCCTGAGAGTGTATAATTTGCAACAGATTGTTTTCCGTTTTGTTTTTTTTTTGTTTTTTTTTTAATCATTCTCTGTCCATGCTGAAGTACATAGTTATGAGAAATAAATGCACTTCCAATGTTCTAAAAACTAGATGTCAGTTAACAAGTACAGATTGTACTGGTGATAATCTTGGTTATGCCTATTCAAATTTTGTAAACTTTATTTGAATCGAAATAAAATTTCTTCTTTGTCTTTAGCAATTTCCTAAGATGTCACCTGAATTGTCTGGAATTGATTGAAGAGTACCTTCCAGGTAATAAGAGTGATAAGTGATAGTGCAATCTGCAGCTTTGCAATTTGAAGATGTTGCCAACCCTCTTCAAGTAGGGAAGTTATTTCTTTTTTTCCCCCACTAAGTTTGGAAATTTACTATTTCTTCTTCCAAGTGGGTTCTGAATTTATTCTCTGGTGTAATCAGTTTCATAAAATAATCAAAATCAGGGAGCAAAACACGTTCAAACCCCAGCACACTAACGCAGTCTCGGACTGCGTAGTAGACCGCGCCAGTGTGCTGGGGCCTTTCCAGAGAAACAAACAAGTCCGACCAAGGAACGTTTCAGGGTAGCCACTTTTTCTTGTTAATAATGGTCTTCCCTGACTCTTTTTGATTTTCCAGACCAATTTTCCAAATTTTCTCTGACATTTTCTCAGCTAGTATTGTACACAGCTTTGAGAATACCTAGTAAAAGAGATAGGCCAGATAATTACGCTTTACACTGACATTTATTTTTGAAAAATAGTGCATATTTCTTAAAGTCCCATTACTTTTAAAAAGTTATCCGATTTTGATCAAAATTATAGCAATTTCCTGGCTTTTCCCGATTTTCCAGAATGAGGCCACCCGGCGTTTTGTGTGGACTTGGGACGTTCTTACCCACTAGTGGGCTGATCTGCAGTTATTCTTATCATTCTCAACATTCGATAATTTTTTTTTTTTTTACAAAAATACTGGTTTCTCACTTTTTTTACCGCTCCTTTGACAGTTCAAGTATCGAGGTCTCATTTCAAATGATTTTTCATTTGAAAATTCACTATTTATTTAAATAAAACGAACAAACTTTTTTCTAGCCCCCCCCCCAACTAAAAAATAATGAACAACTTTCTAGACAATGATTTTTTTATGAAAAAAGTTTTCTGTTTTTTCATTCTTTCCTCGAACTAATAAGTGAGAAGTGATACTCCAAAACGGCTTCTGTCCACTTTTCAAAACGTCACACGGGAATGAAATATCGTTGTACTCTTGTGTATACCATATAGTATATGCCACCAGTGACACTTAGGTTGCCTAGCAGAACACCGACCTGAATATTGGTAGGTTGACAATGTAGGAAGGTGTGCACTATGTCTTCCACCAGATGGCGCTATAAAACGAGTTTCGAAAAAAATGACAGGCCGTTTTGGAATATCGCTCCTCAACTATTTAAGAAATAAATAATAACTGTTCCAATTCAGCTGTTTCTGATTCGGGTTTAAAGAACAACGGGAGTTCAAGCTCCTCCTCCCCTTAAAAATGGTTTTATCATTATTTTAAACATTTTTCATTTCAAATATTAACACTAAGTAGCAAGAGAAGAGAGGACGAAGTAACCCAAATAATTTTCGATAATTTTGAACACCCCATTTTCATTGATATATATTTCGAAAAACAAAAACAAACTATTCTGAACAACAATAATTTTCTCTTTTTCTAAGGGCAACCTGTTTTCACTAAGCTAACTAGAAATTGAAGACTTTCTTTAGCTTGTCGGCAACTTAATTCACTCTCTCTCCTTATCAAATTATTCAGATACGTTTCTGACTTCCTGTCACAGCTTGTTTTTGCTCAACTCTACTAACTTCAAGTCGTTTTCACCTGATGAGTTCTTCTCAAGCAAAAGAACTCTGTTCCGGCAACAAAGTCTTATTTCATCACTTTTACAGATTGAAAGATTAAAAAAGAAATTTCGACACCAAACCAGACATCTCAACAGAGTCTTAAGCAGAATGCAATTCATTGCGAAGGAATCGAAGCTTAAGTTACTTGTAACTCATCCACAAACTGGGGCTGAGGGCTAAATCGCACGGTATTCAAAGTTATCAACGTACAACCCAGTTTTTAGTATGCAGTCGGTTAGTTCTCATTTCTAACTTGAAATTTTGAAATAAAATAAATCAAAATCCCGACCGGAATATCTTACCTTCTGCGAACAATGTGATGTAGAAATCTCTTTAATCGGCGGACTGGTAACTTTATGTATTTTCTTAGTCTTATGTTGGTGAATGTTTTTGTTGCTATTGGCGTTGGAATGTTTCGTCCATTCTCCTGGACACGAATGCGGTCCCGAGTCGTCTGTATCCGGCGTCTGCTCCAAGATGTCACTTTCGCTGTCACCTCGGTTACTCGACCTCAGGTGAGATTCTTTACCAGCACCTGTAATTCAACGCGCCGAAATCAGAGATTACAAAGTCACACCATGATATGTTCTTGGTGACTAATCAAAACATCATCTGCGAAATCGAATCTAGAGATGCGAGTCACTTCTAGAATAATTATCATTTTCTCAAACTGAGGCTTCTCCAGAAGTGCCTGTACGTCGGCAATGGAGGAAGGTAGCTGTGATTTCCAAAATATAACTGTGGCAATTCTGCTGCGCGTGTGTAAGGTATGCAACAAAAGTAAGATAACTCACCATTCAAAAACGACGCATCCTCCGCATTTATTTGGTTAGCATGAGCACTGGAATCGAAGTCGTGGCCGCTGTTAACGTGCACGCCTCCGCTCCCGTACTGCGAATCGCGGAACGAGCTGCAAGAAGAAAGCAGACTACGAAAGGTTAGATACGTTGAAACTTCATATTTTGAGGTAATTATGTAAAATCTTATCTCCCGTCCTTCTAACTTCAGCTCGACCCAGAATTATCATTCTGAATTTTCCAAAAGCTTTTTTCCAGTCTAGTTCTATAAAAGATTCTGTTTTAATACGCATAGTCGAACGAAGGGTGCGCTGCAGGTGGTAAAAAATTGGAAACTGGACGAAAAGATGATGATGGGGTACTGATAACGTAGCTAAGTATTGAAGTTCTGTCCATTTCTTGATATTTTCTGGTCGGTTCATGAATTTAGTGTATTAGAATTACATTCGTGTTGTAAAATTTACCTAATAAATCATGACAGGTACAGATTTCACGCGAATTAGGGTAAAATACTGTCCAACATTGATATGCACTAGCTCCATTTTTCGTTGTAAAATTTTAAATTTCAAGTAATATCGAACATATGAAAGCAAAATCTTGACAAAATACATCAATTCTGTAGCTATATTAAATAATATTACTGATGAGTTACATATCCATCTTTTCGTCCAGCGATAACAGCGCTTCAGCGGAGTTCGAATATGCAAATGAAAGTTCTTACGTTCAACGTTCGAATTTCGACCGTTTTATCATGTATTTTATTCCTTGGAACGACTGGAGGAAAATTGACGTACTCATCTAGGGTTTTCAGTCCTTCAGGGGCATGTTTATACGTTACATTATAGCTGAACTTTCGGAACAGAGGACGAGAAATTCAGACAACTCTTCCTTCTTTAATTCTGTCTGTAAATTACTCTTGCGGGCCCTCACTGATGCGATACTCGAAAGGGTAGTTTCCAGAGCCAGGGGTGCGGCGTTCAGAGAGCCAATTTGGCAGCTCCACCAATGGAGTTACTCTTGCGGGAGGAAAGGAGAGCCTTCGTCATTTACCCCTTCAGAACATTCCAGTTCCTGCCTCTTTATCCCCTCGTCATACTTCTTTACTCGAGTTCAGAAAACCTGTCCAATCATTTTACAACCGCTGATCGAGTTCCTCAATCATCAAGTTTTTCCATAAGCGAACAGCAGAGCACCTACATTCCTATCTAACTAGATGAGCTACAGCGACCCAAACCAGTTGTAATTTCAATTCATCAGGTACCGAGTTCGTCACTTGATTCAAGTGATAACCCCGAGCTCATTTCATGCCACCCACGTTTCGAGAAGTTTCTTCTCTCGTCTTGATTGACAGCAACTCGCACGCGCAGGCACTCGTTACGATTTTCTTAAAACGGTATTCTTTCTCAAGGCGCCGCTACTGCGGAAATCGTTTCGCACCACCCGTTTTTAATTTCTTTTCGAATAATTTCAACTTTTCTCAGCCACGCCAACAACTCGAAATTAAATTCCGTCGGAGCAAAATGTAAACACGTATGTGTAGCAAATTACCTGGTACGTTTGGGCGGGGCGGGAGCAGTCTTGCCTTTCTTGTTGGTGGGTCGCCTAAGCTGCACGACACAACTTCGAACAGGAACGCTACTAAACGTGGATAATTTATTCGAAGCATCTGAAAATAATAATTTACTGGCTCGGTAAACACGAATAAGGTGTTTGTTAGATTAACGACTATTAGCGACGGAGATACGACTTTCGATCTGAAACTTCTAAGTCGAACCTTCGAGCCTTTTGACATGCGAATGTTGTAGCTCCCAGACATGAGGAGCCTAGAATCATAACTCGCCACATCCAGGAATGCAAATTTTTCAGAAGAGCGAAAAAACGTGTACACAGACACTCACAACACTACCTACGTAGCTGAAAACTGGTATCAGTGTGTCTAACAAATTTGAAAATTAAAAATATTGGATTTTCATCAGACTCTTCCGGGCTTACTGTGTTTTATCACGACCACAAGAAGAAAGGACCACGCAGAGTATTCTTGAGTACTTTGAAGGTACGAAAAAGAAGTCCAAAAAAGTTAGGTTGGGATTTCTGGTTCCAAGAATTGACCCTTTTTGAAATAATAATCAGTGTTGGAAGAATAAACGAGAACGAGAAGAAAAATGGCATGTTCTCGTTCTGAGAATGTGAACGAGAACGAGAAACGGGAACAGGACCAGGGTGGGAACGAGAACGGGAACATTGGTAATTTCAAAGTAAGGCGAATGAGGAACATAAATGAGAACCATGTAGTTAGAGAAGAACGAACAAGAACGGGAACGAGATGATTTTTGCGTTCTTTCAACACCTTTGCAGCTGGGACAAAGGTCGAATTCTGAAAGCCTAAAATCAATTATATATATATTTTTTAATGAAGAAATCAAACTGCAGTACTGCACTAGTGTTGGAAGAACAAACAAGAACGAGAAGAAAAACTATGTTCTCGTTCTCAGAACCAGAATGAGAACGAGAACATGATTGGATTGAGAACGGGAACAGGACCAAGGTGGGAACAAGAATAGGAATGGGAACGAGAATGGGAACATTAGTAATTTTAAGGTAAAGCGAGTGAAGAACATGAACGAGAACCATGCAGTTAGAGAAAAACAAACGAGAACGGGAACGAAATGGTTTTGCGTTCTTCCAACACCTTTGCAGCTGGCGCAAAGGTTGAATTTTGAAAGCTAAAACCAATTACAAATAAATTTTTTAAATGAAAAAAATAAAACTACAGTACTGCAACAGTGTTGGAAGACCGAACAAGAACGAGAAGGAAAACGGTATGTTCTCGTTCTCAGAACCAGAATGAGACCGAGAACATGATTGGATTGAGAACGGGAACAAGAACAAGAACCACATGGAAACGGGAACGAGAACGGGAACGTTGTTAATTTCAAGGTAAGGAGAACGAAGACCACGAATGAGAACCATGCTGTTAGAGAAGAACGAACGAGAACAGGAACGATGATTTTTGCATTCTTCCAACACTGGTTGTTGAGCAGGACTACATCAGATTCCGACCAGAAGATAGCCTCGAGGACCTTTATGCTGACAACTGCATCGTCTTTTAAAATGGATTATGTGAGTTTTGATTCCATGATATGTTATATGGAGTATGTAAAGTAACACGTATTATCATCTTGAAAGAAGCAAAATAGTTTCACAATGTTTCAGCGATGAATGTGAGGCTGAAAGAATCACTGGTGATGCAGGGAGGATACTGAAAGATGTGGGTAAACGATAATAATATATCAAGGGGTTTTCTTCTTCTACCGCAATCCATTTTGTGCCGTATCCATCGTCAAAATCAATATCGGGATCACTTCTGACAATATCGCTGTTAAGGGTTTTGTTCGGCATTGTTTTCCATCGATTTCCCTACCCTTGGACACAGAACTCACAATTATCTGGGGGACGATGTGAGTTATGAATCTAATCTTGCTTCTCACAGTCAAATTTAGGCAGAATGCATCGCCTATGAAAAATGGACGACGTAACGTCATAGAGCATGAAATTTCCTATCAGAAACCATTCTTATGTCTTTTCGCCAAAATCGGATGTTGCAAGTTCTGATTCCACGCCCCTCACATGAACTGGCGAGTACTCATAGCGGTTCGCAGAAGTATTTAACATACCTTTGGCGCTAGTGGACGAAGGTGTCGATGACTCAGTATTCACGTTGCTGGTGTTCTCGGATCTCGATTTCTTATAAGACTGGCCACTGTTGCCTTGTAGTTGCTTTTCTACCTCTGAAAAAGAGAAGAAAAATATAACATCAATACGAATGCTCTTGTTTCATTAGGGTTCAAAAACTAAAATTTTATATGATCTTGAGATGGACAAGATCATTTGGAGACTGTTAAGCGAGACAGAACCAAACGACATTTGTTGACAAAATGAGTTATGTTAGTATCGTTGGGAGCGTAAAAAGCAGAATTTTTCAAAAGTGGGACCCTGATTCAAAAATGTGTACTCGCGTTGAAAGAAGCTCATCAGTGAACGCTATGTCATATGGTTTCTACATGACTGTTGAACTTCGAATCACGTGTTTTCAAGAAACAGATTTTGTCGCTTGGTTCTGTCTCGCTTAAAAACGTCTATTTGAGGGTCTAAGTGCGAATAAGACAAAATCCAAATTTCACGAAATCAAGTTAAGGACGGTACTGGATAGAGCACTGCAAGCCGAATCGAACAGTGTAAACCGATTTTTGCGAAATTCATTTCTTCAGTGTAAGAAAGGCCTTCAAAATACATGGTTGGAGGCAAACGTGACATAATTATAGCCACCAATAAAGATGAGTACTCGCATACGCCATTCTGGAGCCTATCGCGCCCGTTGATGCCGAACTGACTACACGGTACGCTTCGCATAGTCGGATTCGGCATCCTCGGGCATGATGGGCTCCAAAATGGTGTATGCGAGTACTTGTACATAATATGTTCCAATGGATCATGTGAGTTTTCGGGATTAGAGTTTCGGTGATCACATTTTAGGCAAGCTTCTTGCTGTAATCGAAGTTGCATTGCGTAAAAGGTTCTTAATTTACATTGTTGGAATGATAACAGAATATCTGGTCGTTGATTGGATGAATTTTTCATTATTATTTCGTCAAGTATTTCTTTGGAATTTCATCTTAATTTTGGCTAAAATGAAGGGATAATGGTTAACAGTAATGCAATTTTGATTTCAGTAGGTGTTAGTCAGCAACAGTCCACGCTGACGCGGGCCCATTCGGGGCGTTTCCGGAATAGGGGGTGCGGTGTCCCGGGGCCAATTTGGCATATGTCCTATTTTGCTTTTATTGCACTTTATTGTGTTTTCACTTCCTACTTCTACTTTACCTGACTTTTCATTCCCTCAGGGAAAAAAACTCTAACAAATAAGATACAGAAAATAGAAAGGGGAAAATGCAAAAAGAAATAAGACAAAAAATACGTATGTATGAATACATAAGAACAAAGGTATAAGACAGAAGATTTAGGATATAAATAATCAACTTATCTGATCATATATCTAATACGTCTTTGGGTTTTACTATGTATTGATTGCGTCTATCTTGTTTCTGTCCAATAAGTTTAACTTTTATTTAAAAATTTGACCACTCCCTTCCTCGCCTTCTCTCCAGAATGAAACTTTCAACGTGGAAAGATGAGACATAGACACATGAGACACAAAATCATAAGACACAATTAAATAAGATCTTCATTTTCGATCAATTTTCAAAAACTGAAATTTCAGGTAAACTTGGGATGGACAAGATCAGATATTAAGCTCATATAGATCAACAAGATCATCGGATTCGTGATCGTTTACCTAATTTTAAAAGGATTTTACGATCAATAAGATCATAGGAATCAAAGCAAAATCATGATCTAAAATCTGAAGATCAAAAATGTTTTCGTATATCAAGATATTTTTCTTCATCAAAATGATCGTTTGGTCTGAATCTGTACAATCTTCACACCAAGATTTTAGATCACTGGCTTCATAATCCTTCCCATCTCTGAACCGAACACTCGCATCAGCATCAAGTACATCTACGGTGATGATTGGTGCAGGACCGACTTCTTCGTAACTTATGGCACAAAAAACGCTAGCAATAGTATTCGCGTATTTCAGAGCTTCCGAAGGTCAATATACGCGATCATAAATGGAGACAACAGAAATGCTAATTCGTACCTTCGATTATACTCGATTCCTGGAACATATTTTCGAGAGCGTTGTGAATCTCTTGGAAAGTGGGCCTCTCATTAGGCAGCCATTGCCAACATTGTCGCATCAAGTCGTAGATTTTAGGCGGGCATCCGGGAGGACACTCCATTCTGAAAAATATACAGTCGCAATAAATTAGAATCGTAAAATTCGAAGCAGGAACACAAGGAATACTGAGAAAAGCAGCGGGAAGTAGGAGAACTTCAGTCTCTCGAGCCCCACGGTCACGCTGCTACTCATAACTGAATCATATGATTACAATCATCTAAATTCTCCAAACTCGACATCCAAGGGTCTCCAAATAAACTTCCAAGACTCTATTGTGCTCATTTATGGAAAGAATTCTCCACTAACATTAACTCGAGGAAGGCTGACGATGCACGTCGATGAAAAATTTACGCATAATATATATCTTTGCGAGATGCAAGCTAGGGCTGCACAGAATTAACTTTACGGAGGAAGAGGAGACAAGGACGAGCCAATAAGTGATGAAACCTTAAATTCAAAATTTAGCCAAAAATTCAAAAATAATTTTCTACCAATATTTAATAAGAAATATCAAAAAACAGAGCCGAGAAATTCATTTTAGTTTTGAATTTTTCGTTTGCATCACTTTCGGGTTGTTTAGAATAACACTTCCATTTAATGCAGCCGCAAAAAAATTCAAGTCGTTAAAATTAGGTTCTTGTGCTCAAGAGTATCTTATAGCAAAATATGGGGAGTACACCGTCAGATCGATTGAAAAATGAGTAAAACACAGCCTATCAAAAAAAAGATATACAAAAAAAAGTTCAAAATGTGGGAAGGAAACCTCAAATTTTTCAAATGCCAAGCCAGATCAACCTGAAGCAAACCCAAATCTCCAAGTGAACCCCGATTCGGGCACCAAAACTTTAATTCAAATTAAAAATAGGCAAAATGGATACGACTGAAAATCGAATCAAGTATCGCAAAAGGGATTTTCGAGTCGCTGATTCAGAATATCTCATCAGATTTTCGATCCAGTCCCGACCTGGCTGGGCAATCCAAAATCGAAGTTTCATCTCTGAGAGAAGACAACTTTTATTTACATTAAGAAATCGAACACAATAGTAAGAACAGGAAGATTTTTGGGTTATTGATTTAGAGTAGATTCTCAACCACCCGCCTGATTTGAAACTCCAAAATCCAAATTTCACGTCTGAGAATCGAACTACGGATTTTTTGTGATCGTCAATTTCAAACATTCCATCAGATTTTGCATAAGACTGTACTAGGTCTCTAAGATTTCATGCCTGCTGTTTAAACTTTCAGCTAAACTAGGATCGTTTCTGAAATTCGATGACAATCAAGATTCTTTTTCTTCAGGCATCATATTCGCTGCCGAACATTGGTGGTCGCGGTTTCTGATGCGCGACTCTCCTCTGTCAGTCAGTCAGTCCTGAGTCTTGTCTCGCTTCAACTCGCTGGTCTACCTACCTTCTTATGTGCCAGTCTGCCCACCTGAAACCCTTAAAATTTCTCAATGAGAATGGGTTAGGGCCCTCACGGTTTCTTTGTCTGTCCTGCGACCAGACTAGCGTAACAGCCATCTCTCGATCCTGCCGACTGTCTCTGTCTTGCAGGATCTCAGGGTGCCCAGTTTGCACCCGCAATCTCCCAGTTTTCGCAAGCAGATGACCCATGTATTTTATTTCACCCGGAGAGAACGGGGGCATGTTTTCGGTACACAAGAAGATTTCGGTAAGCCATTGTTAAACATTACGGATGAATTACTACATACAACTCAACAAAATTTTATGCTTTCGTAAAGTATAGCGTTTCATTGGAATTTACGTACCTGTAACCTTTTTCTAGCATATGGTACACGTCAGTGAGATCAACTCCCGGGTACGGAGACATACCATAAGTAGCAATTTCCCATAGCAGAATACCGAAGGCCCACACATCAGACTGCAAAAAAAGAATTACAAAAATTATCACAGAAAATCCGATATTTAGTTCACGTTAGCTGCACGCAGATTTGTATAACAAACCTTTGTTGAGAATTTATTGTATGCTAAGCCTTCGGGAGCCGTCCACTTGATTGGAAATTTGGCACCGGCGTGCGCAGTGTACGTGTCATCGCGCATCAGCCTGGCTAGGCCAAAATCAGCTACTTTCACTAGATGGTTGTCGCCAACCAGGCAGTTTCTGGCCGCCAGATCTCTGCGAAACATGAAATACAAGTGGTTATTACAAGCATAACCCATTTACAGCCTCTTGAAGGCATTCGAAAAGAATGTGGACGTTGAACGGAGAGGGCAAATAGTGGGCAAAGCAGATGCCGAGGGGGTCACGAAAATTCGGGTATCTGCTGTTGGGTAGAACACGGCAGTGAAGAGGAATTTAAAGCTACACACACACAAAAATCCAGCCTCATCCGGGCTAAATGGTAGAAGTCGCCACTTCCAGTTGGTGATTCTGCCCGGCTCCATCCCAGTATTCAATGTGAACAACCATATCAACAAAACGATGGTGCCTGATGTCCCAAACTGAGTATACTCAAATGTCCCATATTCATTATGAGCTAACCTGCTCGATAGACTACGGGGGCTGTAGCCAACCCGACCTGCAGTCAATTCTCACAGTTTCCAGCCAGTCTACTTTAAAATAGTATACTACTGTACGAGCAGCGAAAGTGAGAAATATCGCAACGAGTTCGATAAATAGCACCACTCGCTGCATTCGTGGCGCTAATCGAACAGTTGCGATACTCACGAATCGCTGCTCATACTGTAAGATACTTTTTTAAACGAGCAGAATACGCACTGAATGCATATCTACATTTTTTTAAATACCAATTCAAAGCAACAAGTTTCCATTGAATCAACTTCAACTTTCCAAATTCGAAGGTCAACCAACCGTCATCAAATCTGAACTGCAAGATTTTGGAACTGTCATTTTTGACCAATAGAAATCGTCAACCAGTGAAAATCGACGATGGTGTAAGCAGTGGCGAAAATGCAGCGTGTCATAAGAAAAGGGCCTCAATGTTCACCTACAAATCAGGCTCTTTTCTTGTGACACGTCATAAATATTTTTTTCCACGACCTTGTTTTTCAGCAGCGGGTTTCATCGTTATCATTGCTGTCAAATCGGATGGGAATAAACATAATTTTCGGTGTGTGAAATAATCACACTTTCGCTGTACGAGTTTAGAAAAAGCTATTTTGCCACTTTCAAGAAGTTGGCTTCGGATCCCCGACTTTATGTGCATAGGATATTCAGAAAAGTGGGACTCGGGAACGCAACCCATCAAAAAAACTACTAGTAGAGATTGTAGAGCAACTAACACTGTATTACTGTACAAATTTCAAGGTGCTAGTATTAATCTTTCGATGCAAGAACCGCACGGAAAAAAGAGTACATGAATTTAGCCTGTCAACTAGAGTGCAGAATCAGATGGAAAATGCTTCCCTCGGAGTGCTTCTTTCACTTGTTTGCGATTGGAGAAGAGTGCTACCGAAATTTACAACCTTCTAACGAAGCACCTCGTGATTTCTGGTTGCTTCCGGAATTGAAAGAAGCACTCTGAAGGAAGAATTTTCTATCTGATTCCGCAGTTCTCAAACCGTCGATGTTTCTTCCCTTCGCGAAAAAACTAAAAAGTGAATTCTAAAATACGTTCGAAAAATGGACTGAACGTCGGGATAAATGTTCAACTTCGGAAGGACGTCATTTTGGAGGGGGGGAGAAGATTACTGTACTGATGAAAGAATTGAACTTAAAATCATTTTCTTTAGTTGACAGGCCAAATTTATGTACTCTTTTTCCGGGTGGTTCTTGCATCGAAAGATTAATACTAGCGCCTTCAAACTTGGTATCAAATCAAATTAAAATGACCTATATTCATTTCCGCTTAACCAAGAGAATAGATCAAGTTGCCCTCTACTGAGCAAAGGCCTCTCTCAGATGCTCCCATTCCGCTACCCCTTGCTTCGTGTAATCTTGTGAAATTGTCTATGCTGAAACATTCTGTCAAACTCATCCCTCTATCTGGTTCTTTATTTCCCTTTTTTCCACCCCTCTTTCAGAAATCAGTCGGAGATTACTTTTGCCCACCTGTTATTGTCCATCCTCGCCACGTGTCCAGCCCAGTGAGCCTCCTTATAGCATTGAGAAAGTTAATGTTGTGTTTCAACTTCTTTTTAATTTTAGATAAATTAATCTTATCTTTCCACATTATCTCAATTGCTCTTTCCAAACTGTTTTGATAAATGACGATTTTTTCTCTCTTCAATTTTAGGGAACGACCAAGTCTGAAAACCGAACGATAGGACGAAAACGACACAACTGTTCAAAATTTGTACCCTCTGTTTTAATGAAACATTTCCTTTAAATATTTTCAAATTTTCGTCCAAGAGTTGGCTATTCTTACAACAAATTCTAAATTTTTCGTTTCGCTAAATGTTACAAGGCGGACACACAATTTTTTTCTAAAAAAAGTTGAAAAGTAACTAAAATTACCAAAAAAGATTATCAGACCAAGATGCCATTTTTTTTCAAAAAATTATTGCAATTTTTATAAATAGGGTCAACTTTGTCGGTCTGATCATTTTTGAGTTAAGCTCATGTTTACATAGTAGATTCAATTCCTGACAAAATGAGACCTTTTCCAGCTTCTTATTTGCTATATTCATCTCTGTACATCCATTAAAAAAGAGGTATCACGCAGTTTTCGAAAAACAAGATTTTGAGAAAAACGCGTTCAAAGTTCTTAAATACATTTTGTTGCTTTTCTTGTCAAAGATCAAACTGTTTCACAGACTATTATACAGGATGTCTGGACTTCAAGAACCCGCTAGGTACACATAGTAATCTATAAAACTAAAGAAAAGTTGCCTATGAGCAAATTGAAGGGGCTACGCCGTTTTAAAAATTACAAAAAATAAAAGTTACAAGACATGATAATTGACGGAATAAATAATCTGACTATGGGGGCTGGTAGTACTGGCTTAGATGGAAAAAACCTTAGCACGACGTATTGCTTATTCTCAAAATTGGAGGTGTTAGAAAACGTTAAAGTTAGGAAAATTTCACTTTTCGTTAAATGGTCAAAAATACCGGTTTTCAGCCCAATCCTAGGTAAATCATTAATGGTTTGAGAGTTATTGTGACTATGGAAATTTGTTGTACGCATTTGGGAGATGAAAAAATTTCTCAATGCAGGATATATTTTTAAAAATTTTGAATTTGGCGAAGATGGTCGTATACATTTTTCATCTCCTAGATGCGTACAACAAGTTCGATGGTCGAAGACGTAGAACTACTGCTGCGATTTTCTTCATGTGAAAGAGCATCGAATTTCGTACAAGAATTCATTTTTTTAGCTGAAAATTTTACTTCTTAGTTTTTTCCGTTTTCCTTGCCTTTTTCTTACCGACAAAGTTGTCCCTTTCTAGAGAAACTGTCACTTATATTATCCCGTATTTTTTTCAAAAAAAGTTGTTTTTTATTGTTTTTTGTGTTTTTTTGTTGTTGTTCTTTTTTTACTTTTTTTATTTTTTTAAAAATATTTTTTTTAATTTTTAATATTTTAAATAATATTATAAATAAATATTACTCAATATTTTTGGCACATCCATGGAAAAAAGTAATGCAAACAAGTTTCTGTAGGTTTCTTCTTCTATATTTTCCTCTGTTTTCCCCTCTAAAATCGATCCTTCACATTTTCTAACTTGAGAAAACATTTAATCATTTCTTGTAACTCCAATTCAAATGAGTAATTGTGGTTATCTGAATTTCACAATTTCGAATGACTGTTTCTGTTTTAAGTTTAAGAAATTGGAATACATAATTGGTTCTGTTTTTAAATTTAATAATTATTTAGTTGTTTATTTTTGTGTTTTTTGCCCCCCCCCCCAAAAATAAAAGTACTAATTTTCTTAAATTATCAACTTATCAGGTTTGCTATTCATTTCCCATCATTTTTCCCTATAAAATGATACCCCATATTGTGTGGGAATATTTTTGTATAATTCGACTTTTTAGGGAATTTTCTGGCATAATTTCATCAGAATAAGCTCATAATAAAATACGCGCATATTTTCCGTTTTTCAGAGAATATATGTCACCTGCATCGAGAAAATGTCGTTAGTGAGCAAAAAATTCGAATTTGAGATTTTACTCGATTTATACTAATAATTAAGACCTGCTCTTTCACGTAGTGTTGTCGAAGAAAATTTAAAAAAATTATTTAGGCTTGTACAAGCCATCAAAGTTGAGCCCTTCATAACTCGCTCGCTTATCGGTATGACGATTTTCGATGAAGTCAGTATAATTCTCACGCGACAGAATTCTTCCACAATACACACTTCCGCGGATTGATTTATGCTAATTTTCATCACGGCTGATGTTCATACATTCACAAGCTCTTATCACTATTTTCACAGTTAGCAATGCTGAATAAGTCGATAATTTGTTCCCCTCCAAATAAATAAAGTAACAAAAATAATATAAAAATAAATTACATGGTTATATTCCACTAACAGCTATAAATGATGATTCCAAATTTCAAGAAGATTAATCGCTCCAATCCAAGGATATTCGCATTCAAAATTTGTTTTTGTTCTCCAGGGAAATTTGTAGTTTGCTTACTAAATACCTTTTCTCGATGCAGGTCGCAAATTTTGGAGCCGAAGTGGTTAGTACAGTACATACTGCGATACTGTCCTACTACTGATCAGCAGGTAGGACAGTTTTTGATAGAGAGTGCTACCAAGTCACTAAGTACAATTTAGATTTTAATTCATTTTATTATCTTTGGAAAATGTTCAACACGCTGGCTTCAAATTGTTTTGATTTTTAGAATTCTTTGGAAGAATTTTAGAGAAGGAAAGATGACTTCTTACATAAAAAGTGACTTCAGAGACCAAATTTTTGAAAGGTGACCTAAGGTGACAAAAGGTTGAAAAAGTGACCAAGTGGCCGCCCTGGATCTTTGAGAGAACCGGGCTAAAAGGCTTATCTCCTTTTTTGTATGGTAACATTACGTCAGACTTTTCCATTTTGACGGTGTCCGTCCTATTTCTAAGCTCATATTCAAAAGATATGTGAGGTATTTTACTAAAGTATCTCTCCCAAATATTATATGATCGTTACTGATTTAATCAGCGCCTGGCGCATTCTCTTTTTTCAATTTTTTAACTGTTGCGTCTACCTTATGCTCCAAGAAATGCGAAACTTCCTCTCGGATTATATATTCTTTTTGGCTCTTGCTTTTATCCTCATAAACCTGCGAGTAAAAAACTGTGGCTACCTCATTCCCGATGCGCAAAATCTCACTAGTAATCAGGGTAACCGAAGGGGAACAAGGGTAACTAGAGGGGAACAAGGGTAATCTGAGGGTAACAAATGGGTAACTTTTCCGCTGCGGGTAACTAGAGGGTAACTAACTGCGTAGTATCCCGCCAGTTACCCGGGTAACTAGAGGAGAACAAGGGTAATCTGAGGGTAACCCGAAGGTAACAAATGGGTAACTTTTCCGCGGGTAACTGGGTAACTGATGGCGTATCGGGTTGATTCCGTTCCTAATTTTCCCTTTCTTGGTTGATTAAATATGTCTCCCATTTTTTCCCCGGTGATAAGCTTTTCCACTTTTTTTTTTTTTTTTTGTACTGAATTGTTTAAAGTTTTTTCTATCAATTTTTGGTGTTTTTCGTATTTCCGCGAGCGAAGAAGTTCCTCTCTCACTAATTTACATAGTAAGTTCAATTTTATTTTTTCATTTCTTGATAATTTTTTTTTTTGTTCAGACAATTAAAAATAAAAATAAAAATAAAATCTTTAACGTATCAGAATTGTCTACAACCTCCACTAGTTGGTTGTTCGATGAGTTGCGTTCTCATCATAGCAGGGGTCAGTTTTTATTATCATTATTTTTTAATGAATCCTATGTAGGTAGTAGGTACAACAGTTGATCGTCTCACCTGTGAATGAAAGACCGGCTTTCTAAATAGCTCATTCCACTGGCAATCTGCGTGGCGATGTACATGAGCACAACAGCGTTGATATGGTCTTTATTCGCGTGCCGCAAATAATCGAGCAAGTTGCCTTTGTTCATGAATTCGGTAATTATATAAAACGGTGGTTCTCTAGTGCAAACACCTGAAATTACACGAGACAGAATTAGACACCGACACAGTTGATGTACCGTAATTACTTCCACATTGGCCAGCATAAACGATGTTCGCAATGTTCGTATTTCTGACTTACCTAATAACTGGACTAGATTCGGATGTTTCATCTCCTTCATAATGGCCGCCTCCTCCAGGAAGTCTTTCAACGCCATGGTATCTTCCTGCAAAAAGACAAGTTCCAAGTTATATGATGCTTGAAATATTTTCAGTTTCTGTACGGGAATACGCCACATGCTTTCATTTCGAAAACATGTTCTTTTCGCGCGGTAGGCTGAAAATAACAGAACATGAAATTCGATACCCAAGAATCGATTATGACTCACTGAAATTTGAAAAAAGCGAATCGTGTTAACAAGACGCCGAGTGCCAGCCAGGATCTCGACCTCTTGACCCGGAAACTTTGCTTACACACACTGAACCTATTTTCAACAGCTCCGACAACCGAATCGGTAAATTTGAAGAGCCCAAGAGTATGTTTCTAATAATATAGGGTGTTTCATAAATTGGTCTTTCTTTTTTCTTTTTCTTTTTTTTAAATCGCCAAGTCAGATTTTCACGAGAATGAAATGGATCTTCAAATAAAGGTCTAGTATGTTTCGGGTTACCATTTTTCTCTCTCCCAAGAGAGGGACTCGAACCTAGCACTTTGGAATCTTAAACAGAAAAATGCCAAACAAAATATCGAAATAGGAATTCCATAGCTCTCTGATGAATTCTAATTTTGAACCCAAAATAGGCAACACTAAGTTGGCTTGAAAGCTTGAACAAAGCGTGAAAATAAGGGGTTTGTTTGGATTGTTGATTCTGAATATTGCACCTGATTTTAGATTCGTCCTCGATTTACATAAAAAATCCAAATTTTGGACCAAACAGGGTCAACATTTAGTTGGTTTAAATTGAACAAAGTATCGCATAAGGATATTTTCCGGTCGCTGCTTTCGAACATCGTACCAAAATTCTGATTCAGCCCCAATTTGGGCCCAATCCAACGGTCAACATTAATTTTGTTTGAAATATTGAATTACAGATTTTTTTCGGGGAGGAAGGGCTGATTTTGAATATAGCATCAGATTTTGGATCTCTCAAATGGAGCAGACTGACTTAGATTGAAAAACTGAAAAATGTAGCAAATTTAGGCCTTCTATAATCCAAATTTCATCAAGAAAGGAAAGGAAAGGAAAATTAAACGAAATGTCGTGAGTTCTTTCATAACAGGATGCCTACTAAAATTGATAAATAAAAAAAATAAAAAATAATAATAATTTAAAAGAAAAAAAAAAAAAAGACTTTAGATGACATTTACCCAATTTTTAGTAACCTCTCAACATTTTTTCTTGCTCGCTCCGATTGCTTTCTCTTCTGTTACTTCTCTACTTTATGTTGCACTTAAAACATCACTCCAATTTTTTCTATCTATTTCATTCGTACTTGCTGATTATTTACTTACTAGCTGATGTCTGTACAATAAACTTATGTTATTTTGGCAGTTATTTTCCTACATATAGAATAAATTTTTTTTCAGATGAACTACAGCGGAAAAATATGACATTAGACGACTTAGATTACCTCTTTTCAAAATAGATGACTTAGATGATAGGTAGACACTCTGCATGGTCATATTAATTTTTATTTTATTGAAACAGATAGTAATTTAATTTTACCGTTTAATAATCAAATTATAATAATTACAATGTCTTTAGATGTAATTGAAACGTTTCTTTCCAAAAGGTGTTATCTCCTTTTCTGACTTTTTTGAGGTGAGCATTGATTCTCACATAAAATGTTGGTCCGCACCAAGCGGTAGCACTGACTGCGCAAAACTACTAATGTTTGCGCTATAATCTTGCGGTTGGCAACTCTGTGGTGAAAATGTTCTTTTCCAAAAAGCATTTACTCCATTGATAAGATTAAGCGCAGTAACGGATTTTTCAGACAGAATTTTCATTTACGATGTTCACTTTCCCCATTTTTGGTAGAATAAATGACTTTTTCTTCGAGATTCCTCACTCTGCCTATCTATATCCTAAGATCTGTCAATCCGAAAATTTTTCTGAGGTGGACCTCATTTCGCATGCGTTCGAGAAGCACTAGACTAATTTTCGCACCATCTCTCAATGTTGAGACAAACAGTTTTTTGTATTTTCTCATAAAACAGTTATTGGAGATAATACCTTTCGGAAACAAACTTTCAATTCATTCATGAACATTCCCATTTATTAATATTAAAATAGATGCTTTACCTAATCAACTTAATAATTTTATTATTCAATTAAATAAAACAAGATTATTATATAGTCAAAGTTCAGAAGAGTTTGGATCAATTCATTACACTTCGTATCTTTAAGGTTAAGAAGAGTCCAACACGATGAAACTGATTCGGATCCGGGGCATCCTTGTGTGAGGATGCCCGAAGGGGAAAATAGACTAAGTGTCTGAGAAAGAGTAGAGAGGGATAAGTGCCTTTTCACGGTGAAACAGGTTTCCTTACCCAATACCGGCTCCAAAAAGGTAAAACTAACTTGGGCTTGAAAAAAAGTAGAGAGATTTAAGGAGAGTCATGAAAGAGGGCACCTCAGAAAAAAATAATTGTAATATATTTTTCATTGTAGAAAAACGCGCAGCGTGTAATGTTAGCTGGCACATTTCTTATCGTTCATACACTCGATTTTATCTTATCTTCTTATCGTTTATTCACTTCATTTCAACGCGCAATTAAAATTTCCCCAAAAAGAAATGCTACCAAAATACTCTCAGTTTCTAGAGAATGACCCACGCACTTCTTCATTAAAAATGGACGGCTGCAAGAAGCAGGGCAGTAACGAGCGGAACTCATTTTCATTGATCGATTGTTATAAGTTAAAAGCATTTGGTGGCCTCATTTGATCTGATTTTCTGATATGGTAATGCTTCGCAACGATGCGCTTCAATTCATCGACTTCTCAAAACTTTCACTTAAATCACGTCCATCTTTCCAATAAAATATTTTCCAATGTCCTATCTCACCGAACGCTCACGTCTGTCGACATTCTCGCGCCACTGAAATACGCCACACTGCCACACACAAATCGATGATAATTCATTTCAAATCACATTCGCACAATTCATCCACCCACGTTTTCCAAGTTACTGACCTACACTTTGTCAAACAACTCGAATGCGATAACGTCGAGCATTACGTTCCACTCTATTACACAATATATACGAACGATGATCGGTGAAACAATCAAATCCCTCAACGTAGAAAATAAACCAAAAAAAAAAAAGAACTAAACAAAACATTACAAACAAAAAGCCGCATTTTTCCAATATACTTCACGAGCTCGACTCTCTCGAAATAACGAGGCTGACGAATTAGTACAGTTTTTTAATCGGCTCGACGAATTATACGAGTCATTCTTGTATTAAGGCTGCTGCATCTCATTTTCACTTCACGCCTCAAATACGAGCCGACCAGCAACGGCCACCGTTTATTTTGTTTACGCAAAACAATGGCGTATCTAAAACGAGCACGACGGACTCGAAATCATGTCCGACGTATAACCCATCAGTCCACCACCATTCAAACATATACTCGTGTAGGTTTCTATACCTACACCCAGTCTCCAAAATTCCGGCTAGGTAATACAAAATTCAATTCCAAAAGTATTTGTGTATCCCAGCCAGCGTCTCTTAGCTGAAAATAAGGAAGGCCGGGGGAAGAATGCCAACTGATACTTTGGTTTCAGTTGCTTTAAAGAGTCACATTTTGGTTGATTCACAGAACTAAAAAGAATGACAGTTACTGTGGTCGAAACATGTTACCATTCCACGCTTCTAGCAAGAGTGGGAGGAATTCTTTAAAAAATCCTTATCACAAATCGCTGGTTCAACGAAAAAGGGTAGTATTTCAAAGAACCATGACCGAGTAAATCAATGAGAAGTCATATAAGCCTACAGATGAAAATACAAAGAGTAAAAAAGTGATGTTTGTATTGTATACAATACAAATATCGAGTTCTCATTCTTTGTATTTTCATCTGTGGACTTGTACTAGTACAAAATCTTTCTCATTGAATTTCTGGTGCTTGATTCTGTTGGACATACTACCCTATTCC
The DNA here is from genome assembly GCA_031841125.1 of Acanthococcus lagerstroemiae. Taxonomy (NCBI): domain Eukaryota; kingdom Metazoa; phylum Arthropoda; class Insecta; order Hemiptera; family Eriococcidae; genus Acanthococcus; species Acanthococcus lagerstroemiae. Next base: position 40,363,664 of record CM063112.1, read on the forward strand.
GCGTCACCATCAAAATACAAAAAATACAGCAACAAGAAACAATTATAGTCCAATAAAAAAAAAAAAAAAAAATTCAAATCCTCCAAAGAGAGATCAAAAATCAAGATACTTTCTTCATTCTTTCATAATGTAAGAAGTAACTTCGCTAGAGCTCTATACATCCGAGTATGCTAAGCCGCCACTTTCGTCCTGACTTTTTCCGTTGACTAGCAAACGCGTCGTGGGCGATGATCGCGGCTGCCCGCGACGCGTTCGTTAGTCAACGAAAAAAGTCAGGACGAAAATGGCGGCTCAGAATACTCAAATGTATAGAGCTCCAACTTCGCTACTCGAAGAGGGTCGGCTGGAAAGTACAGACGCCGCGTTCGTTCTTGAATTAATTCAGTTGAACGATTCATTTTTTGAAGAAATGAATGAATGATAGGAGACTTTCAAACTGCGAAGTTGCAGACTGCAGTCGCGCAACTCTGTCAACAACATGAACCAATCTGCAATTCATTCAATGAAACAATACTGAATTTGGCATTTGAATAAAATAAAATCTTTTTTCAAAAATCCTCATGATAAGTATCTTCCCCATATTCAGCAGCACGCTCTAATATTCCCTTTTGATTCGCTCGATAATATTCACGCTCAGCGCTCAGGTTCTCTGTTTGCGAGATAATATTCATGCTTAGATTCTTTATTCATTTGATAACACTTGCACATACATCCTACAACGTTATTTGATTCGCTTGATAATATTCATGTCGACATACTCAATTTTCTTGATAATAGTTACACATCATTATTATTAGCCTTTATTAGCGGCAAGATACACAGTTTCTACTGAAGTTTTATTTACATTATTTTATTTTTTGTAATACCAAACTCTACCCCATCTGGCCCAGTTTATGGGCGAGGGCCTCCCTCAACCGTTTTCACTCTATTTTGTCCTAGGCACTCTGTGGTATAATAGATTTTCAAAGAATTTATCAAAATCATCCCCATCTTAATTTCTGCCTTCCTTTTTTCCTTTTCCAATAGGAGTGCCAAAAAGTCAATTTATAAGACCATCTTTCGTGTTTTATTTTTGCGACGAGTTTATGCATACATTTTACAACTCTTTCTCAATTTTCTTGATAATATTCACTTCCGGATTCCCAATTCTCTTGATAATAATCATGCATAATACCTTCTATATCTTTTTTCAATTTTCTTGATAATATCAATGTCTAGAGTATTGATTCTCTTGTTAATAATCACGCATAATACCTTTACAAATCTTTTTGATTTGCTTGATAATATCCACATCTAGATTCTCAATTCTCTGGGTAATAGTCACACATAATTCCTTCTACAACTTTTTTCAATTTGCTTGACAATATCAACATCTAGATTCTCAATTCCTCTTCATAATAGTCACGCATAATACTTTCTACAGCTTTTTTCAATTTGCTTGGTAATATCAACATCTAGATTCTCAATTCCTCTTAATAATAGTCACGCACAATACTTTCTATAGCGTTTTTCCAATTTGCTTGGTAATATCAACATCTAGATTCTCAATTCTCTTGATAATAGTTACACACACATTCTACTACTTTTTCTCAATTTGCTTGATAATATTCACCTCTAGATTCTCAATTCTCTTGATAATAGTCGCGCACAATACCTTCTACAACTTTTTTCAAATTGCTCGATAATATCAACGTTTGGATTCTCAATTTTCTTGATGATAGTTACGCATGCATTCTACTACTTTTTCTCAATCCGCTTGATAATATTCACCTATAGATTCCTAATTCTCTTGATAACAGTCACGCACAATACCTTCTACAACTTTTTTCAATTGTCTTGATAATTTAATTCCCTTGATAATAGTTACACACACACATTCTACTACTTTTTCTCAGTTTGCTTGATAATATTTGCCTCTAAATTCCCAATTCTCTTGATAATAATCACGCATAATACCATCTACAACTTTTTTTGATTTGCTTAATATCAACACATTTGGATTCTCAATTCTCTTGATAATAGTTACACACACATTTGACTACTTTTTCTCAATTCGATTCATAACTCTAGATTCTCAATTCCTCTTAATAATAGTCACGCATAATATGTACCTTCTACAACTTTTTTCAATTCGCTTGATAATATCAGCATCTAGGTTCTTAATTCTCTTGATAATAGTTACACAAACTACTACTTTTTCTCAATTCGCTTGATAATATTCACCTATAGATTCCCAATTCTCTTAATAACAGTCACACACATTACCTTCTACAACTTTTTTCAATTCGCCTGATAATATCAACGTTTAGATTCTCAATTCTCTTGATAATAGTTCCGCATACATTCTACTACTTTTCCTCAAGTCATTTGGTAATATTCACATTCAGATTCCCAACTTCCTTGATAAAGGTCATTCATAATTTAATACCTTGCACAACTTTTTTCGATTCGCTTGAAAATAATTCACAACTTTTTATGACCTTTCCATGTTGTTGTTGTTGTTGTTTTTTTTTTTCATGCGCTCACAGTACTGGAGGAGAAAAAAGCTCCAAATACCCAGCTGTGGCTCACCCGAGCACCAGGTTAACGCTAGATGCCTGGCAGGACAGCGCACATCCGGAGCAAGGAGAGGCGACATAGGGCCCAGGCTAGCCTCAAGACATCCCTCTGATCACCAACGCGAATTCGAAAGGGTAGTTTCCGGGACCAGGGTGCAGTGTCTGGGGAGCCAATTCGGCATACACGCATTACCATACGCTCCACCAAGTGGACTCACAATACTTATGTTAGGGATCCTAAATTGTAAAAATAAAAATCAATTTTGACGTTTCAATGATACTCGTTCAATTTCTTCCTTCGCTAATACTTAGAAAATCACATTTACAAAGGAAGACGATAATATATAAGTAATAAATTCAAGAAAATTTACACAGAAAATTTATCCACAAAGTTATATAGGTACACAGCAGGCCGGCTCATGTCACCACTATATCCACCATGTTAAGTACACGTTGTCACTTGTCTCGAATCATTTTTCGAAGATGAATAATCAACAGTTAGGCATGCTGTGCTGCTGCACACGCTCTATTTTTCACTTTTTCAGAAGACTTAGGAGAAAATTCATGATTTTTGGGGACAATTAACAGTTAGTCAGGCTGTGCCGCTGCACACGCTCTATTTCTTCTATTTTTTATCTTTTTCAGAAGAATTAGGAGACAATTTATGATTTTTGCGAACAACTAAATTAAATATATATGTAATTGAATTCATAACTTTTTCATAATGGCAGACACCCTGATATTGTTTCTCATTTTATTTTCGATCCCCTTCTCCTTATGGAACCACGATTTTAGATTTAGGGTCAAACGGAAAATGAATGCAGCGAGTTCGAAACCTCTCTCGGTGATACATCGATGGCGTTATATGTGCAAATGGAAGGTCCTTTCAAAAATCCCCTTTTCAGACCAAAAGAAAACTTTTTTACATCTATTGTACACGAGGGGAGGAGGTAGGGAGTAGGAAAAAGTTCCCATGGATGAGTAGGCAGACTATGTACCGATGCACGGAAAGTGATTAGAAGGTGATTCACATTCTTTCTATCCGTAAAAGTCACTAAGATTGAAAAAATGTTGAAAATTCTACATTTCGTCCTATAAGGTTTAGGTTGGTATACTCGTATAGTAATGTAAAGAGTTATTTCGACGCCCCTCTCCGCTTTTCGACGTTTCCAGGTTTATAAAAATCCGCTCTCGAGTGAAGCTGGTTCGAAGCTTCTTTGACACAGGTGATATGAAGCGGGTTATGATTCAAAAAAACAAATTTTCAACCCTTCTTCTGTGGTACCGAAAGCCAGGAAGGGAGAGAGAGGGATGAGGGATTGTTCCTTCATCGGAACGGTGACCAGAACATTTAGGTTACAAATCAGCTCCAAATTAATACCTAATCGGAGCTAACTTTGCTGGACGATGGATTCACTTTCATCTCAGATCGCCGTCGGCCAAAAAGCTTAGGCGCATTCTCGTCTTCGAAATTCGAGCTTATTTTGGAAAAAGCAGCGACCGAATCAACGCGAACAGACGAAATTCGTGAGCCAGACCCCGACCCCCCGATCTTGTCGATTACCATCGTTGGCATAAAAGTACCAGGGGGACACGAACCTTCAGCGTTTTCACAGCTACCGTCCTATTGTACCTCTTCCACACGGCTTCGTACACGTCTCCGTACTGGCCTCCGCCCAGTTTATGTCTCATTACGATATCCGTTCTATTTATTTCCCATTCGTCTGGTTCTGAAACAGCAAGAAGTACCGCCTTGTAAATTACAAATTAAATAACAGATTCGAAAAAGAGGGCACATGAAAAAAAATACATTATTTCGTGAATTTTGCTGGAGAACGAGTATCCAGTTTACGACTAATTGTTCTCGCATGGCTCCCGGAATCTAAAGGAGATAATTTTTGGCACTGTGTGCCATCGTCGTCCATCGGGGTCAACAAACTGCACATACATAGTTAATTCGAAAAAGAACACAGGTATAATACAAACTTTGTACCTGGACTTAGCGCGAATACGGTAGGTTTATTATGTTTAGGAGCTGGATACAGTAACTGCGTTATCAGCCCGTCCGAATGCATCGAATGGTGGTGGACTAATTCGGCCAGCGTGTTGAATCGACTCTCAGCGGTGACATACACCTGCAACAATCAAGGTAGAAAATAACGCAAATAAGTACACGTATACAGAACCAACCATTGCGTCATTAGCACTGCACAAGAATTAAGAAGCGATAGAAAAAAAATAACACATAATAATTCGAGGAAAAATCATCTTTTGCCTTTGCAAGTAGGTTATCGTGCTATATCATCCGCTTCGTATAATTACAGACCGGCATTCTCACGTGTGCTCTCAAACCATCATCGAATTCACACGAGATTTTCCATTACGCAACAATAATAATAATTGGATTCGTATAGTAGATGCTAAGCTATGCCCACTATGCCTACAGAGCGAACGATAATTTTTTAAATTATTCGACACTCGAGCCGAAAGTGCAGCACAGGGAAAAGAATGAAAAAAAAAACCATTGTCGCTAACGCGCGTTACAAGAGCTGATTTTCAAAAATGAATCTGTAAAGTGAAGTACCAAAAGCAGATCACTGACTCGTTTATGAACTTTTTCAAAGACTCCGGGTCAATATGACACAAACCGCAACGGCGCTGTGCCTCTTTTGACATGGATATGTCTAATGGCTCGCTACGCAAAAGAGAAAAATTCCATAGAACATGTTCTGTAAAAAAGTCCTGCAAAAAACGTTCCGCAAAAAACATTCTGCAGAAGACATTCTGCAAACAACATTCTGTAGAAAACGTTCCTCAGAAAACAGTCCGCATAAAACGTTCCGCAGAAATTGTCTGGCAAAAAATGTTCCACAAGAAACGTTTCGCCGAAACATTCTACAGGAAACGTTTTGCAGAAACATTCTACAAAAAGCGTATCGCAGAAAACATTCTACCGCAAAAAACATTCTGCAAACAACATTCTGTAGAAAACGTTCCTCAGAAAAAAGTCTGCATAAAACGTTCCGCAGAAATTGTTTGGAAAAAAATGTTCCACAAGAAATGTTCCGCAGAAACATTCTACAGAAAACGTTTTGCAGAAACATTCTACAAAAAGCGTTTCGCAGAAAACATTCTACAGAAAACGGTTCGCAGAAAACATTCTACAGAAAACAGTTTGCAGAAAACATTCTACAGAAAACGCTCTGCAAAAAATATTCCACAGAAAAACATTACCATCGTGATATATGTAGTTGTGTATTCCTCTTTATGCGGTCATTTGTTCCATCGCGTTTAAACCTTTAAACCCAAGGTAGAGCTCTATAACTTTGTGTGAGTACTATCGTTCGCCATTTTGACTCCAACTGCGCCCATAGATGCCGAATCCGACTATGCGGAACGTACCGCGTAGTCAATTAGTTATAAAGCTCTACCCAGGGTTAGAATCATTGTTTTAACTGACCGACACGGAGAATGCTAAGCAAGCTTGGACAACTAGAGAAGGCACTGAAACGTGGGCATGCGCGTCAATAAGGTCGCTTGGACAACACATCCATGGAATAATGTCCTTCCATACAGCACTTGGACTTTTCCTTTTCATTAATTCTGTTACTTATTTTGTACATGGGTCTATGGAACGAATGACGAGGGGGAGGGGGTATGATACGAGATAAAATGAGAAAGAATCCCGAAAAACACGCAAAATCTGGCTGTATAAAAAGCGATATCCTTGTTAATCTAAACGTAGTGGCGAGGACTGGTTTACTTTCACCAAGAATGCAGCTGTTGAGTTAACAGGGACAGTGGCGAAGTCAAGTATGAAGGGAAGGGGTGTTAAGGAGTCTAGACTTCCTTTGCGACTTCGTCAAATAGCGGTGGTTTTTCTGATTTTAGCACTCTTCTATCCCATCTTCCTTTGGGCAAGACCAGACCCCCTCGAACACGAGGCAGGCTATACCATGGAACAGGGCTATGATTGAGTGTTGTGTTTTTTCCATTTTTACAACATTTTCATAATTTGCGGACCCAAAATGTTCACATTCTAGAAATGGGTTTTGAATGTGGATAATTTAAGGTCACTAAAAATGGTCAAAAATTTCAGAATTACTGCTGATTATTTCTATTAATTTACTTTTTTTAAATTATTATGTTTCAGGAGTCTTATAGGTCGAATGTACGCCTCAATGCAAACAATTATTATTCTCTGCAATTTGACAAGGAGAAACGAAGATCCAAAAAGGTGAATTCAAATTCGATACTTTCCTTTTTGCCTTACAGGGTGTTCCAGTTTAGTGTGCCAAGCTGATAGAAGGCGACAGTACTCGGCAAGAAGAACAAATAACATTACGTACAAGTATGGCCTACAATCAAAATTGAAGGGGCTGCAAATCTTCAAAGTTTGAAAATGTCGCATTTTCATTACGAGTCTTGATCACTCATTTCAATTTGATTTTTTTTTCTCTTCAAAGGTAAGCAGCGTAGTACATCGAAGAACTCACAGCAGTTTACCGAACTGAACTGCATACCTTTGATACTAAAGGGGCTCTACCAACCTGGAAATTCTAATTATCTCAGTAAAATTGCAGAAGAGCATAACTCACAATTTTAATGGCGCTTTCAATTTTCATGCCAGGCAATACGCAGAGCTGATAATTTTTCTTTACTAGCCAAAATATCCGCGATTCGTAGCCAACTTTGACAAAAAATGACATTTTCTTCGGCGAACTTGCACTCAAAAATTTTTCAACTTTGCAACATTTTATGAAATTTCCCAAAATTTGAAAATTGTCTGTGCGAACTTATTTGCGATTCGTTTTGAAGGGTAACAGTGAGTGCATTGAAAATTAAACAAAAACTTGGCATTACTACCCGTTGTCCACTTTGACATTGAAAGAGCTATGAAAACTGAATGTTGTGCACTTTAAACATTAAAATTCTACGATTGGAATTTTAAACTGGAGTTGCGCCTTCAATATTAAATATAGGCGATTCAATGCGACATGTCTTGGTTGCCGTCTCAATGTTCTACTCACTACCTTCAAAAAAGAAAAATCTGAATTAAAATTAGTAATGAAATTGACGATGGAAGTTTGCTACTCTTCAAACTTTGAAGACTTGTAGTCATAGGCGCAACCAGGTGGGCTATAAGAGCTATAACCCCCCCCCCCCCACTAAAAAACTGGGAATTTTTTTAAAATCATAATGATTTAATGAAATAATTTCAAATGTTCATTTCGTTTAAAAAAATTTATCCCCCACTTTTCTCTGGTTCAGCCCCTCCCAGAGGTAATTCCTGGGTGCCTTATGTTTGTAGCCCCTTCAATCTGCTGTACAGGCCACACGTGTACATGACTTTTTTGTTTCTCTCGCCGAACACTACTCCTCCTACCGGCTCGGCACACTCATACGAAACACCCTGTACATTATCAATTAATCAATAATTTGTAATTAGCCGATTATTTACAATTAATCAAATACTGGCAAATAATCAGTTATGCGTGATTAATCGATTATATTCGATTAATTGGCTGCTTCTCATTTCTTTATTGTCTTCCATTCATCGAAAATTACTATTGATGATAAAACTTACTTCCAATTATTATTGTTTTAATGGAAAAATAATGCAATCGATTTTACCGTATTCTCTTCCCTCCTCTGATTCCCGCTCCCAACAGAGCATATTAAATATCTATAATAAATATCGCAGATAGAGGGGAAGAGGCAGGGAATCTGACTTTCTCACTTCATAACATAGATATATTATGCTAAATGGCAAAATTGATCAAAGAATGGTCCTTCCCCTTCAAACTTCAATCATGAAAAGTCCGGTTTATTTTAAGTGAAAATTATTCATTGACAACGCTTGAGACTCTCGACAGATAATTACATCCATTAGATATACACACAAGCTTTCTTCCAAAATAGTTTTGCGTCTTTTACAAACAGAAAACGAACATTTTTTCCTTAAAAAAAAAAGAACTCTTCACTTGGCACCTAAAAAATCCCTTCCCCTCCAAAAAAAAAAACAAAAAAAAAACAACAAAAAAACAATTGGATTGTTATTAAAACCCGTCATACTTCGATACACCTTCTCTCCTTCCTCCTCTTATCTAAAAAAAAAAAAAAAAAAAAAAAAAATTGTCCTGGGAAAGAAAACAATTTTCGAGAAGAAAATGTGAGACTGCATCCTTTCATTGTATTTTAGGAACTTCAGGTTTGATTCAGCGCCTGGCACCGAAAAAATGGCGAAATTACTGAAGAATTACAGGGATGATTTGACCTTAGTACTTGAAGATACCCATCCGTCCCGTTTCGGTCCGACTTAGCTTCGAAATGAAAAAAAGATGGGTGAGAAATTTCGTGACACTTTCAAATAGATTTTCTTGAGCTTCCTCCAGTCTCAGTTTGAAGTTTGAACTTGGGGTGCCAAATTGAGATAGGATCATAAAATCTGATTGAACGATCAAAAAGTACTACTCTTTCGACAGTTGGTTCAATTTTTTCGCTGAAGTTCAGTTAGCTCTTCTGTAGAGAAGAAAATCAAACTTAGGGCACTATTTGGGGTCGAATCGCAAGTCTTACTGAATTGTCAACCTAGGCGATACACATGATCTATTCCGGTACTTCGTTTTATTTTCCAAATTGAGTTGATTAGAACAGAGAACCATTTTTTTTTCTTTCTTCCTCGTAGAAAGGATTCACACATTTTTCTTATTCTGGAAGTAGAAGCGGTTATTTTCCTGCTTTTTTTGGAAAAACCAGCAAACTGGTATTTTAAACGAGAGAAAAACTGCATCCCGAGCTAACATTTGAAACGGAATAAGAATTCGATCGAATTTACGAACTCCACAGCAACCCCAAGAACCCTGATTCTAACAATTTGTTTGGTTTACCAGAAGTCGAGTCAATTGTGCCCACTTAAAAGGCTCAAATTTGGATTTCAGAGTTCATATCGAGGTCAAATCGAATAATTTTATTCGATTTTAAAAATGAACAGAACCACAACCTTTTATTCCGATACCTAGTTCAAGTTTTTGGGGAAGCTGAATTGATGCCTTTGAAGGAATAGGAGGGTAAGTTCAGGCTCGAATCAGAGTTAGATCAGAATTTAGACGGAATTTTCAAACTCAGCGACCTAAAAATCTGTAATCCGATACTTCATTCAATTTCCTTAGTTTTGCCAATTTGAGCAGGTCAAATTCAAACCTGAAGACCCAAATCGACGAATAATCAAAAGTTCGCTTGCATTCTCGAAATTCACATCTAAAAAATGCTATTTCGATAACTTGTGCAAACTATTTTTGAAACGTTCATATTAGCTCCGCCGAAAGGAGACCAGTCGAATTACGGGCGCCAGCAGTGGTCGAATCAACACTCTTAAAATCGGCAACACAAGATTCAATTTTTTCAACAAAGTCAATTTGGCCCATTATGGGACAGGTTTTAGTCTTGGGCTTCGATCGAGGCAGAATCAAACATCCGATGTTATAACCAAAATCAGCGATCCAAAGAACATTCTGTCTCTATCCTTGTTCTACTTTCCAAGCCCAGTCAATTTTGCTCATTTGGGACCGGATCAAAAATCTAATACGGAATTTGAAATCAGTCACTCAAGAAACTCCCATTTCGATATTTCGTTCGATAGCTTTCCACTCACGATTTCAAAGTTGGTGGTACGTTAGACCCTCCCTTTTGGGAGAAAGAAAACGTTTGCACGCATTAAGAAATGAGATTTTTCTACTTAAAGATCTTCGTTTACCTTGCGCCGAGCCGACTTTACATCCAGTAGAAAAAAAAACGGCGGGATCATTTTTTTACGCCCTGTTATGTAAATATAACGTACGCACGAGGAAATAAAAAATCGAAATTAGTGCCAATCGCTTTCCTTTGTCATGAAACGTCTAGAAAAATTTACCCCGACCACTCACTTCTGGTATCGGTAACAAGACCAATAGCTGTTTTAAAAATCAGCTAAAAATCTGATGCAACTCTCAGAGCCGCAATGCGTCGTAATAAGAAACGTACCGGAGCTCCGGGCACATACACGCTGTACGGACACCACTATACGCTTTGTCGATATCCTGACGTGAAATTTGACCGCTGCGGCAGGAAAGCGAAAACTTGTTGGTTCCCGGTCTTGTGTGTAAACCTCTAAAATGAATGCCGGGTTTTCGTGCGCGCTGAGATACTCGACACCGGATCGGCGTTTAGCAACTCCGAAGTTCACCAGGATATATTGCACCGATCAGATGAGAAACTAGGTGCGACATGGGACACGATGGGAACGGACAGCCGAGCCAGCCAGACACGTCGCAACTGATACAGAATATTAATGTATGACAGTCGTAGACTATCGACCACTACCGAAGCACTCCAACCAAGCATTCCAACGATCCGAACACATAAACTCATGCATTAGCATACGTTAATCAAAATTCAATTCGATCAAACCACCGACGAAACAAGAAGTAACAATGATTTTGACATATTTCCGCCCTAGGGGTTATACTTGGTCAATTCCACACCGCGAGGATCTGTGGAAGAGTTTTATCCGAGACATTCCAACACTTGGAACATATAAGCATTAGCATATGTTCATCAAAATTTGATCAGACTACCGATAAAACAGAAGGCAGATTTCCACCCTAGGGTTTATACTCAGTCAATTCCACAACATGAGTATCAGTCGAAGAATTTTGTCTGAGGCATTCCATCAACTGGAACATACATACATTAACATACAGTAATTGAAATTAAGTCAGACCATTGACAAAACAAGAAGTGACCATGATTTTGGCAGATTTCCGCCCTAGGGTTTATACTAGTCAATTCTACACTGGAAAATAATATTAGTGAAAGAATTTCATCCGAGGTATATACTGTTAGCTGGGGTATTATCCGACACCGGTGGTAATATTGGCTACTCATGACATATTTACTGATAACAACACTAGCCAGGCCCGTGCACAAGGAGGGGGTTCAACCCCCCATGACGTTTGTTGATAGATAATATAATAATTTACGGCGATCACTGTCCTTCATAACCTAACCTACCATAAAATATATGGTCACCCCCCCCCCCTTATATAATTTCTGCGCACGGGCCTGATACTAGCGCTCCTACAGAAGATGTAAAATATGGCCGATATTAGCACCGGTGTCCAGTATTAGCCCAGTTGACATTATGCACTAGCATATGTTAATTGAAATTTGATCAGACTACCAACAAAACCTTTGACATATTTCTGCCCTAGGGTTTATACTTGGTCAATTTCACATCATGAGTATCAGTAGAAGGATCGTCCCTGAGGCATTCCAACAATCGTATAAACTTATACATTAGCATACGTTAATTGAAATTTGATCAGATTATCAACAAAACAAGAATGAACTATGATTTTGGTAGATTTCTGCTCTAAGATTTATACTCAGTCAGTTCCACAACATAAGTATTAGTCAAAGAATTTTATCCGAGGCATTCTATCGCATCGAATACATGCACATTGATACACAGTAATTGAAATTAAGTCAGACTACTGACAAAACAAGAAGTAACTATGATTTTGGCAGATTTCCGTCCTAGGGTTTATACTAGGTAAATTCCATACCACAAGTATCTGTAGAAGAATTTCATCCGAAACATTCCAACAACTGGGACATACATACATTTACATACCCGTACGTTAACTGACATTAAATCAGACTATCGACAAAAGGAGAAATAATTATGATTTTGGCACATTACTATCCCATGGTTTATACTCAGTCAATTCCACAACATGAGTATCAATGGAAGAATTCTGCCTGAGGCATTCTAACAATTGGAACATATATGGATTACCATATGTTAATCAAAATTTGATCAGACTACTGACAAAACAATAAGTAACTATGATTTTGGCACATTTCCGCCCTAGGGTTTATACTTGGTAAATTCAACAACACGAGTATCAGTGGAAGAATTTTGTCCAAGACATTCCAGTGATTGGCACAAATAAAATTAAATGCATTAGCATACGTTAATCGGAATTCTATTAGACTACCGGTGAAACAAGAAATTACTTTGGCAGATTTCCACCCAAGGGTTCACACTCGGTCGATTCCACACCATGTGTATCAGTAGAAGAATATATTAAGTTGCCCCACGTAAGAAATACAGGGTGTAAAAAAGATAATCTTCCCCATTAGAGTGTTTGTAATTTTTCACTTTTTGAAAATTGGGCAGGCTATTCCGTGATTTTGTTCTTTATAATGAGGTAGTACTTTTACAAAATTTTCAGCTATTTTAGATTATATCAACCCATGTAGCAAATTACTCTAAGTTTTACATGGAATTCACAGAAGGATTTCACTAGTATGTATCACAAAACAGATGAATAAGCATATCTTATATGTAAAACTACAATCCAATTGTCAGGGTTACGGCTCAATATGAATTAAACAAGTAACCGAAAGGGGAATTTATTGGATTCGAGAATTCAATCAGATTTTCGGTACGACCCTGATTTTGGCCACTGAATTCGAATTCGATCCTCTTTAAACTAGAAAAATGAGGGCACTTTTGGAACACGGGTACTCGCGTTGCTGAGCCCGGAAATTTAATACAATATTTGATCCGATTCCGATCTAAGTCTCAAAGCTGATCCCCCCTCCCTCTCGTTAGAAGGGACCAATTTGATTTTCCAAAAAAAAAAATGAACAAAGTATCAAAATAAAGAGTGTTTGTGTCGTTCATTTCGAAAATCGAATTAGAGTATTTGATTAGATACTGATTTGAGCTCCGAAAATCCAAATTGGACTCCCATTGACCAGACATCGAAAGTTGAACCACATGTTGAAGTTTTCGGGGTTGCTCAGTTCAAAAATTCAGTGATATCGAGAGTTGAACCAAATGTTGGAGTTTTTGGGTCGCAAGTTCCCAAATTCAATCAGACTTTTAATCCAATCACAATTCAAGCCTGAAACGCGACTTTTTCATCTTCAGAAATGCCAATTTGCATGGTGCTACACGAAAACCTTTTCCATTCTCAAGATGAGAAGAACTTCAATCTGACTCCAATTTGGGCCATGAATGTGACTTTTTCCTCACATAAAGAGGGCAATTTATAGGTGTTCCATGAATACAGAAAAAAACCTCCTTCATGTGCAACATGAGAGGAATTCTAATCCTTTCCACGAGGAAAAAGAAAAAAATTGTCTGTTTTCAATTAACTCAACCTGGAAAATTAAACGAAGTACCAAATTAGGGGTCTTCTGTGTCGCTGAATTCAAAACCTTCAGTCCCTACCTTTTAATCACTCGTTCAACTTATGAAATTGGGCTCTTATACATAGTATGAGGAATTTGGAGTTGAGAGACAAATATCTCGCACCAATTACAATGAAATAGAAAAACGAAATTACGAAAGGAAAGGAAAATTTGTTGCTTTACCCGAGGAAAAATAAACAAATTGTCTTAGAAGAAAAACTTTCTTTCTTCTTTCAAGGAAAAATAAAAATCACTGCTTCTCGTTTCTGAATGAGAATAACTTGGTTCCTTTCCTGATACAGAAAAAATATTATGAGGACTACAAAAATCGCCAAAAGAACACGTGTAAACATCGTTCTACAAAAAAATAATAAAGCCGTCCAAGAAATTAATTCATGCTCGGTGAAGGCTACCCTGGTATTATATAATGTCCAATCGACGTATTGGGATGCACTGGAAGTGAGCAGTTAGCGTGAGTGAGCGCAGGGGGCAGCCAAAGTACAACGTGCCGTGATAAGAAGGTGTAAGTAGAACCCTTAGATCATATATACGTAAATGGATCCGTAATTCACGGGTAGGCGGTCAAGTGCGGAGGAAGGTTTGTTTATCCAAAGTACAGCGTTCGATCTGTTGATGTTTGTGTCTGTGTCTAGAGGCAGTGAGTGATAAAGGAAAGGTTGATGAAACCAATAATGCTCACAACAACGTACAACCGTAATATATCGAACGCTGTACTTTGGATATCATCAAATTCAACTTTTTGGGAGTATTACCTATCCATTTACGTATACAGGGTGATGAACGAGAAGTCGCACCATAGGGCCAACATGTGATAAGGCGCAGCGGCGCCGACACGATAACACAATCTCCGCTACATGCATTACGTACACGTTGCACGTTACTACATGTTTGCCTATGGTGCGACTTCTCGTTCATCACCCGGTATATGATCTAAGGTAGAACCAGAACGCACCTGATTGCGCACGGCACGTTGTTACTTTGGCTGCCCCCCTACGCTCACTCACGCTAACTACTCACTTCCAGTGCATCCCAATACGTCGACTGAACATTATACAATACCAGGGTAGCCTTCACCAAGCACGAAAATTTTGTTTTGATTTTATTATTATTTTTTTTAATAGAACAATGTTTACACGTGTTCTTATGTGGATTTTTGTAGTGCACATAATATTTTTTTATTGTATACATGTCCGGGAAGTGCGATGTAATAGCACCGTTTCCACAAAGGTAAGTGATGTTCTGACGCCTCGTTCTCGTGAACACTAACGCAGCGCTGTAAAGACGCTGTGATTGGTTAGCGATGACAACATTACCACTCTAGAGGTGTAAGTGAGCTGGGAGAGATGGAAAGCCAGCTGTGGTTCGAGATTACCGGACCTGTACACAATAAAATAGCGTACTGTACAGAGTTGGTAGGTAAGCAATTCATGCCTTGCGTGTTAGCTCCACTTGCTGCGCTTGTTCCGCCAATTCATGCGCTCGTCATTAATCGCTAACTTTCCGCCTCTGTACAGTAATGTCTACTATTCAACGTCAGTATTTTTAGAAGAAGAGAAAACGAATGGTTCTATTTTTTGAACGAGTAACTTCTTGGAAAAAAAAAAATAGTATCTTCCCTTTCCTATGTGAATGAATTTCATTATTTCAAAGAAGAAGAAAAAATCATCCCCAAGATTTCCTGAACAGGAAGAACTTGGTGATTTCATTGATAGCCGGTGATACAAATTGTTTGATTCTTTAAAGAACAAGAGAAATATGTTATTTCTCTGAGGAAAAGGAAGAACAAAAAACCTGGTTTCATCGTTGAGAAAAGAGAAGAAAATTGCTTCTTTCCTTTAGTGAATGAAATCAATCTAACTCCTTTCTTCGAAGAAAAGAAACTTTTGTTCGTTTCCTTTCGAGGAACAGAAAATCGTCCTTTCATTTCTTAAGGAAAATGAAGAAAATTATAAATTAGCCCTTCCGTTTTCTCAATGAAAGCATCGTTTTTTCTTATTCGAAACAAGGAACACAGCGACCTTCCAACTAAGGAAAAAGGAGATGGTTTTTTTATTTTATTTTATGAAAAGTACTCAGTTTTTCACATTTAATACGTAAAAATTTTTCGCTGATTGAATGTCTGATCCCAACGATACAATATGACTCTATTCCGGAACTTGATTCGATTCCCAAACTGAGTCAATAGGGAAAAGAAAATTTCTTTCTTTCACGTGAAAAAGATCCAATTTTTTTACTTTGGAAACGGAAGAGAGGTTTTTCTGTTTTCGTGTAACACCCAGCAAATTGACATTTTAGAAGAAGGAAAAATCGTATTCGGGACCCAAATTGGAACATGCGCTGATTTCAGAAATTTCAGATTAAAATATGTACTAGTAAAAAAATTCTTTAATTCATAGAAAATCTACGGAGCGAAACTGGATAGAAAAATTTGTCTAAAATCAGAAAATGAAGTCGTTCAAAACCCCACTTTTGGTTTTGAGTTCGGTAGACACCCTATTAAATGAGTCAGGGAACAGGACAAGGGCCGTAGTAAGTTTCTACGCTGGGCGGGGCGAGGAGGGATGTAAACAACAGAAATGCAGAAATGTTTCGATTAAAATCTAAGAAAATTTCATTCAAAAACTAAAGTAGGTAAAAAGAGAAAAAAGTAAATAAAGATCGTTACAGTTTTGATGTTTTTGACTACCTAATAGAATTGGCCTAATGTTAAATTTTCAAAGCTTATTGGAGGGGCATTCATTTTTCCTACCTTCTCGCGTCACCAAGACCTTAGTTAGGGTGAGTCCTCGCCGAGTCTTAAAAAGGTCTTGAAAAGTCTCAAACGCCTTGAAGGGTACCAGAAAGTCTTCGTGAGTCTTAGACAAGCCTAGATAAGTTTAGAAGAGGTTGAAGAGGCCCTGGACTTACATGCCGAGTAAAACTGTAAATTAGAAATTCCCCCAGCCTAGGCTACTCAGTTAATAAGGAACGTCAGATAAAACGATGTAACAAATAAAAATGAGAAAAAATAGGAAAGAAAAATTAGGACTAAAAAGGACAAAAACGAACGTCTTATTTCACTAGTTTGCGCGGGGGAGGGGAGGGGATTTATAATTCTATATTTATAATATAACATGTACGTTCTCAATAAATTTATTAATTAAAATTAATTTTTTATTATTTATGTGGGATCGGAGGGGGGCTTCTCAGCAGTTAATTTCAGTATTCAGTGCGCATTTTGCCCGAACTTGACGTTGCAAATTCACGCAGAGGGCAGCATCTTTTCATTAAGTACGAATTTCAAGGAAAAAACAAACATGAATGTTCAAAATTAATGTGTGTTGTGACGGCTACAATTTATTGTTAATGGAGTCTGCATTTTGGCCAAGGAATGCGAAAGCTTCATACGGGAGAAACTCATCTGAAAGCTGTCGGTACAACTGTGACAATTGCGCAGGACATAATTTTGTGCCTGGATGACCTTTTTGCTCTCAAGAAACTGATTCATAGGCCAGAAACAATAGAGTTTTTAAGAGGAGATTCAGATCTTTTGGTGAGAAGATGACGTCCAAAACTGCTTTCGTGTGAGAGGTAATAACCCGATTCTTGGTGTGTATGGGTGGGGGGGGGGGAGGGAGATTTACCACAAATCCTCCGTAATCGTCGTGAACCCAATGGAGGCCGTAATAGCTGGATCTGCGTTTTGTTTTCCTCTCTGTTCTTGCCATACGCATTTATCGCAGCAATTACTAAGAGCCAGCAGTCGGATAGAGCGAGGATTGGCGAATTAGAAAGACCTTTTTGATACTCCAAGAAAAGGGGGAGCTGAGAAGTCGAGTATTCTATGTTGAAGTACAAACTGAACCCGCAGTCCTCGCCTTTGTATTTCCTTGACATTTGTTTCGAATGATGTTCCCGTCTGACAGCCTTTCTCGGCCCTCTTCAGTTTCACCCCTTCGTGTCATCACACAGTCACGTAACATTGAAGTCGAAGCATTTAAAAGAATAATAGAGTACGATGTGCAGAAGGATGAATGACTGTTGATACGACTATTTTGCTTCTTGCCTCTTTTAGCCGTTAATTTTCATTTTAGTGGTGGTACTGGCACTCAAGATTTGCATTCCATGCGAGCAGTCAATTTTTGCAAATGGATTTGACAATACGAGAGATGAGCCCTCTGACATTGTTGCTGGATCTGCCACAATGAAAATCCAAGGTGACCACTCGAAATTTCAAGGTAAAAATGGAAATGACCAGAATTGAAGACCATCTACAATTTTTTCCTCCTTTATTATGCTTTCTTCTTCATACGCTATTCGTCATCACATGTATTTTCAGCCCCTCAACTGACTAGCTAGAGTTGCGTTGGATGCTTTTGTTACAATCTGCCGGAAAATTGAATTTCAGTTTTACGAGTATTTACACTGCACAGCAGAGGCATGAAATAAAACGTGAAAAATGATCAAAAATGACAATAGATGACTTCAAATGGAAAAATATGACCAAGTGGCCATTCTGAAAAACTTACATACGTTCTGACTTATTTACAGAGGCAACTGAAGTTTTGAAATAAGCTGATCCCTTGCCTTCGCTTTCCAGTTTTAAATATATCTGTCAACAAAATGGCTTCCTAACTACCCAATCGAGCTTGAAAATCGTTTATCATTCAGCATTTATTTTGTGAACTGGGTATTTCTCCAACCAGTCAAATCGCGGCGGGTATTTCAAAATATCCATCCATCTGCGAATTTATAAGGCCACTGGGTGGTGCACAGGTCAAAAGGTAGTTTTCCCTTTCCAAAATTCGAGACAGCAGCCTTAATGTTTTAAGGATTGAGAATTGAAAGGAAAAACATTTGTAATAATATAGGATTCATCTTGAGAAATGGCTGTGATTTTTGGCGACATAAGTTAATCCTGCGATCGAACCCCCAGACCCACCCCCATCCCATATTTTACCACCTACGTAAGTTATGTGCTCGACTTGACTTCACCATCGAGCGACGTCAATGAAACAGCCGAGCACATAATAGGTCTTCGTAATAGGGGTTGAAATTACGATTTAGTTGTTTCAAGCCCTTAATTGGGGCCTCCAGAGATCCCTAAGGGTAGAAATTGATAAAATATGTACTAGCTAAAGGATAGCGCCGTATTCGCGATGTCTTGATCAAACTTACCGTTCTTCATGAAGCACCCTTCCAGCGAAATAACGATCTTTTCCCCCCATGTTTGGGCATTTAAAATTACTTAACAAGCAAGGAAAAACTAGCAAGGAAAAACTTTTTCAGTAAGATTCATTCGCCTGAATTTGGAAAATAATATATTTCAGGGGAGGTCCCCTTATTATTCTTTCAGCCTCTCTCAGATGCCTTCAAACGCTTCCACATCCTCGAACAATTCCTCTAAAATTTACTAAGACTATGAAAAACTCTTTAAGACTCCTACAGACTTGGTCAAGAATCTCCAAACACGTTTAAGACTGGCTGTGATTCATCAAGAATTCTGCAAGACTCACCAAAACTCTACGAGAAATATCTAAGACCCTTCAGGACTCTTCAAGACCCTCCCAGTCCTCATTATGAATCATCAAGACTCTACTCAACTTGTTGAGAATTGTTTTACAAGACCAGTTAGATTTACGCTTTTTCATTCCTTTCTTTCGTACGTCTTTCTTTTTTATTCTGTTTTATCTCACATTTCTTTCCAGCTGAGCTCCAGAGACCGTTTGACTCCCCCCCCCCACTTTTCGACGACTCCTCAGGCTTCTAAAGACGTTTTCAGACCTTTGCAAAATTTGCCCCATAATTCCTTAAATTTTTTTCGAGACATCTTCGAGCCGTTTTCATACCCTAGCAAAATTTGTTAGAACTTACTATGACTGTACCAAGACTTTTCAACACCCTTACAGACGTGTTCCAAAATTTTCCAAATTAATTGGAGACTTTCTGCGACACTTCAAGATTTCTTCAAGGCTCATTAAGAATCTTCAAAAATAATTTGAAAATATTTATGACTTCCAAACTACTTTAAGAAATTTCAAGACCATTACTAAGCTTGTTAAAAGATTCAGGAGTTTTCTTCATCCTTTCCTTCCTTTTGTTGGCCTTCCTCTTCTTTTTTTATCAAACACTATTTTCCAGCTAAGATCCTTGGACCATTTTATCCAGCCTCCCTCGATGATTCTCTATCCCCTCGAAAAAGATATCCATATTGAATTTCATGAAAATTTTAAGCATCCACACCCTCCCAGGTACCATAGTTTTGAATCTACACACATACCATCACTGAAATCGAATTCTGCGACCTTGAAACCTCCTTAGCTGATATCTCCTTTTGGTGATTCAAGGAATGAAAGATGTAAGAAGTTGTAATAAAAAAGAGATTTTAGATGCTACAAAACACAGAAAACATATACTTCAAAATATGTACCTCGGGAGGAAGGGGGGAGACTAAAAATCCCAGGACGTATAGAATCGGATTCAGCCGAAATTTGCAACTCTTCGGAAATTCCTCTTTTGTCTTATAAGGTCTGTACTACCTCAAGACGTCCCTCTGGTCACTGATACGATACTCGAAAAGGTAATTTTTTGGAGTCAGGGGTGCGGCGTCTGAGGAGTTAATTTGGCACGCGAGCATCGCCATACGCTGCGGCGTTATATAGGCTCATTTTTGACCCCCCGTTTCAGGGGTTCTAAGACAAATACAAAAACTGTATGAGATCATTCCTACGTAGAATTTAGTGTAAATTAATTTTACTACTTACACTGCTGCAGTGCCACTAACGATTGAAAAGTTATTGAGGAAAAGCTGAGGAAGGGGATATTTATGACCACCAGGGGATTCTCTGTCTGACTTGACAATTCAGGGGAGATAGGGGACGTGCTTACACTCCAGATATTAATCTAAAGCTGGACTATCGGGCTGACTAACTGGAACCAGTGCCTGTGAGTTCAACTAGTCAGTTCAAACTTCAAACTTGAGCACTACAGGGTGTCTATAGAAATTGAAAAGTAAAAATGAAATGCTTTTTCAGGACCCTTTGCAGGACTGTAGCCGGCATATTTTCCATCTTTTTCTCGTGTGTGCAAATCTTTTTTTGGTTTCCAATTGTTTCATCTCCTTTACTCCTCCCCTTTTTTGCTCTTCTACTTCCCACTACTTGTGAAAAATTTATTTCTGAGTATTTCTAACAAAAATGAAGGACTTTTCATTTTTTTTAAATTTAATTTCAGCACTTTCAGGGCCTACTTTCAAAATTCAGGACTTTTCAGCACTTGTAGACACCCTGTACTGTCAATAGAGAACGGATGGGTTCGGGCTCACAACACGTGGTGACCAGTATCAAGCTCGTTCCTTGGTGCTGGGGGCGGATAGATGTCTTTTGCTGGTGGACGTTGCAGGCTGACGGTGCTGCAGTCAATGCGTTCGGGAATATTACCGAGAGTTGTAGTCAGTAGTGCACCTGGCACCTGAAGTACGAGAGGGTTCAGTACCCTGGAGCTGCAAGATAGTCGAGAACCCAGGAGTTGAAGTTATCGAGAGGGTGACTGGATGACTGGAGTGTCACTGAAGACGCATTAGGTATGTCTTTCGAGAGATATGGTTCGAGTCTTAGGCCTAGTTGAGCTTAGCGTTTGCCTAGTTTCACAAATTAGGCCAACAGAGATGTTTACACCTTGTTTAAAAATCTTTTCACGGAGTGTGCTACGCTATCTACCATTTTGGCTGGAAGACCTGAGACGGCTATCATTTGTGTACCTATTTTGGTAAATCTTGGCACAAATATTCATAGAAAAGGCGATCCAGAATTTCGTGTCTTACACGCATATGCAACCTATTTTACATTTCTTAACTTCCATTGCCGCTACAACCCCTTGAAATATTCAACATGTTTCGCGGAATACCCTGTAGGTAAGATCAACGTCTCCTGCAAATGCCAAGACGAACGAGCGTTCGTATGCCGCGACCCCGCGACGCGTTCACTCTTGTATACGGCCGATGCCTTCGACCCCCTCCCCCTTCACTCGATAATGTTAACTTGACATTTCACGCCGAACCCTGTAGACTTCGGGTCTCGGTAACCTAAAAACTAACGTACCTTGCCGTCGTTATCCTCGTTTATCCGGTAGTGGTAGACGCGACCCTCGTAGCGCAAAGAAATGGAACGTTGACCCGGCGAACTTTCGCTCTCCCTCACCAAAAAGCTACCGTTGATGCCGGAGCTGAGCAGATACTCGGCGGCGTTGCGCGATATAGGACCGTGGTACCACGAGTGCTTCTCCAACGAGTTGACCGGCGTCACGTAGTTGGATGGTACCCAACCGACCTGGTTGGAGGACGCGTGAGCCTCGCACCATTCGCCGCTCTTGTTGTAGGACAGGATTCGCACTTGTTCGCCTGTTGACACAAACAGATAAGAAAAATAAGTTACTCAAGACGACCGTGATACAGAAGGCCGACATAATGATAGTCTCGCAGCCGGGGATTCTTATGGACGTACGTAAAAATGGTTTTCGTGCTTCATCGACTTCATTAATTAACGGTTATCGTTTCTGGAGATTCGAGGGAAAGGTGATCCTGAATACGAATTTTGAGATTTTGACTCACACTAATATGATGATATATTATTTAGTCCCTTGACTAGCAGGTTGCATCTCCACGCATATTTGTTCAGATTGACGAAGTAAAAATGTCTGGTCTTCAGTTTAAATTTGATCGTGTTGTCAACTCAATTTTGGATTCGGATTTTGCCAAATTATCGTTACTTTTCTACATCCACAAGTAAAAAGATGAACTGGATAAAAAGATCCAAAGTTTCGTTTTGGAGGACGAGACTCGTCGGAGGGTTGCTCTTGTGCCACAGAGTTATGTGCTCACAATCTCTAGTTCACGATTGCCAAATCCCAAAATTATTAATGGTCAGAGTTCACGATTATCACAACCAGGAAGCAAAGTTCTGATAGTTCACAATTCTCGTTACCGTAGTGCAGAGTTACCTTATGGCCAGGGTCAAGAATTTTAGTGTTCGCAGAAAGAGCTGAGTTCATTTTTCATGATCTCCAAGCTCCAACTCTAGTTTCGGGTTTTTGTTGAAAACCATTGAAAGCGGGTGTTCGAGAATATTTTTAATTTTGAGCTTTTTGTTTAATCAATTTCTCGGTGATCAGCGGTGCCAACTGTCTTACTCGTATATGGTTATGAATAAGAAATTGAAACGTTTCTTTCCAAAAAGTGTTATCTCCGAAAAACTGTTTGGTGAGAAAATATAAAAAACTTTTTGTCTCAACATTGAGAGGTGGTAGAGCTGCGAAAGTTGGTATAGTACTTCTCAAACACATGCGAAATGAGGTCCATCTCACCAAAAAATGTTCATATCGGCAGATTTCAAGATACAGACAGGCAACGTGAGCAATCTCGAAGAAAAACGTCATTTATTCCACCAAAAATGAGGAAAGTGAATATCGTAAATGAAAATTCTGTCTGAAAACTTCCTTATTTCGTTCAATCTTACCAGTGGAGTTAACACCTTTTGGAAAAGAACCAGGGGCGTGTACCGATAGGGGGGACAACTCTACTCCCCCCTGCAGGAATTTTTCACTCAGCACTTGGGAAAATTTATCATTTCAGTCAGGCGGAATTAAAAAAATCCAACAAGTCAAAAGTTTTTTTTTTGCTTTGATACTTAGGAATTAATTTGAGAAGTTGGAAAAACCCATCAAATCAAAAGGTTTTTCATCTTTCGCTTCGATATTTGGAAATTTTGAGAGTTGAATGAGTTGGAAAAATCGAGCAAGTCAAAAGGTTTTTTTCTTCTTTTTTTTGCTTTGATGCTTGGTGCTTGGGAATTTTGAGTTGAGTTCGTTGGGACTTTCATAATTTTCACCCCCGCCCCCTCCCTCCTCGAAAAAACTCTTCGGTGCGTCCCTCAAAAGAACATTTTCACTGCGGAGTTGTCAACCGCAACATCGCAGCACAAACATTAGTAGTTTTGCGCAGCCAGTGCTACCGGTTGGTGCGGGCCAACATTCTACTTGAGAATCAATGCTTACCTCAAAGAAGTCAAAAATGGAGATAACACCTTTAGGAAAGAAACGTTTCAATTCTACTGTCTATCAATTTCGCATCATAAAAAAAAAAAATTCTCTTGAAAAAGTAAATCATTTCTTCTGTCTCAACCTCTCTACGAGTGAAAGTACGCTAACATATTCATATACTTGTAGTCAGAATGAATTGCTTGTTTCCCCCCGCTGTATGTAGATCACTCAGGTCGAGACATTTTGTACATCGTGTGTCTTTCCTTTCACTGACAGAGTGCTACAAAGATCTTGCATTTTGGATCGTTGTTCATTTGATTCTAATTTCCGAGTAAAATTGATATGCGCTGTTTCGTTATTATGTGGTATTTCACAAATTCCCCCCTCGCCTACTTTCCTTATTCTGAAGTCAGGTCAAGATGAGAAAAACGGTTACCTTCAAGGACTCATGTCTAGTACATTTGAAGGAGTTGAATTTAGATTGTAGAGCCCGAATCAGGCTTATTGAACTTTTAAGATCGACGACCTCAAAACCCATATTTTGATACATTTTCCAGTTTTTTCAGTGATTCAAACTTGTATTTTAGAGCCCACGTCGCGGCCAGATCAATAATTGATAAAATTTTTCGACTCAGAGATCCGAAAATCCCCTATTTTAATACCGCTTTCAGTTTTTTCAGCAGCGTTGAATTGGTTAATTTGAAGGACTCAGATTTGTATTCTGGGGCTCAATTCCGGATCAGATGAAAAATTTGTTTTGAGTTCAGGACCCCCCCCCCCCCTTCAAAAAAAATAGGTACCTTCTTCAATGTTGTCGATAAATTCAAACTAGCCTTCCAGAACAGGAACAGATTTACGGCACAAATCTTATAGTCGATTCAAAAATCTAATTGCATTTTTGAATCTAGTGATTCAAAATACCACTAAAAATATCACAATTCACCCCCACCCCCGTATAGTTCTGACCTCGCCCCCTGCGACTTTTGGTAATTTCCTCTGCTGAAGGCACCCTTACGCAGTCGTCAATTCAACACGAATCAATAAGTCATCACCGCGGTGCAGATGTTTTTCTTCTCGTTACCGGCGACAGAATACGCGAAAACGTTCGATAAATGGCAAGAACGAATGGACGCCTGTATAGCCGTGCATGGCGCTTATTTTGAGAAAAATATTTGTGTACTTAATGAAGATGATAAATAATAAACAAATTTGTAATTGTATGCTTTTTTCCTTCCTTAAAGAAATCTTTAAGAAACCTGGCGGAGTCAACGCACATGGTTTCTTTCAAATTGGTCTGGAACAGCGAGTTTTCAATCAAATGAGCTCGGTGTGGTCTCAATCGATAACTAATGAACCAAATTATTCCCCTACTGCGTTGAAACGTCGATAGGTAGCGTTGGTGGGCCGTACAAATCTTAGTCTCAGTTACTTAGGGACAGCCTATGTAAATAAATCAGAAGTAAGGACTAAAACCTGCGGACAACGGCGGATTTATGCCAAGGCAATATCGACACGTAGCTAACAACGGGGTTTTCAGCACAAACCAGCACAAGCGATTGATACAAGTTTCAATTCCTTAGGTGGACGTGGGGAGCCCCCGTTTCTTCAGCCCCCCCCCTCAAAATAATAAATAAATAAATAAACTTTCGACATTTTGGGAAGGGGCGCAGCACAAACGACGGGGTCTTCAGCACAAACGTAGTACAAACGATTGATACTATTTTCAATTCCCTAGGAGACAGTGGGGAGGAGGGCTCTCGTTTATACAGCCCCCTTCCGAAGTTTTCTCAAATATCTCGGGAAGATGAGTAGCACAAACGATTACCTCTGCTAGGAAAGCTGCAGGTGCAGAATTCATGATAGAAAATGCAATCAGAACAACAGCATTTATTCTCCTCCAAAATTTGAATGAGAAAGTCATACTCGTATTTGTCGTGTCCTATAAATTTAAACTGCGTGTAGCCCAGGAAGGAACAATCCACCGAGTTGCATAGTTACCAAGTACAACTGAACAAAATGTGAACAAAATTATGACACCAATTTCAATCAGAAATTCAGAGATGGGGGCTGGAGAAATGCAACTCCCAAATTTGAAACGCGTGTAACTGAAAATGGGAGGGTGAATAGAATGTGGAATTCGCTGAACAAAATTGAACAAAATCATGGCATGCATCAAATTTGATTTAAAATTCGGAGATGGTGGCTGCATTTCTTCAGCCCTCCTCCAATTCGAAACGCGTGTAACTAAAAAAGTAAGAGTGAACAAAAAGTGGAACTTCCTGAACAAAACTGAACAAAATTATGACATCAAATTCGATTCTAAATTTGAAGATGGAGGGCTACATTTCTTCAGCCCTCCCGAATTTTAAACGCATATATCTCGAAAAAAGGGGGTGAACAAAAATTTTCATTCACTGCACAAAATTGAACAAAATTATGACATTAATTAGACCCCCAATTCGGAGGTAGGAGCCGCGGAAATGGACCTGCGAAATCACCAAGAGATGGAGAACTCACAACCACTTAAGTAGCGCGGCAAAGTGGAATCAGCCAAAATGACGAGCGAGCTGAAAAGTAAGGAGCAGTCAACATCAGCCGTTCCTCAAGCAGTTATCGCAGAATGTCTTAGAACGCCTCGCAGAGTGCCCTTGCGTCTCTACCGAAGATACGTCATCTGAAACGCAACATTCAGAACGCGCAAGTGAAGAGTAGTGCTCACCCACTCTTCGGCAGTCACGAAAAGGTATCTGTCTCCCAGCTAAGGATATGACGACCCCGCAAGGCGATGACTTCATTTTGTAAGATTCCGACTGTCGCGATGACAACCGAATGATAGCATTTTTCGGAGTTTTGGCACAAACTGTAAATTTTCTCTCCTCGTGCAATCAATTTTCTTTTTAGACGAATTTCGTGCGATCAACTTTCGTGGAGCCCTCTGGAAGGGGTCGGATAAAAATCTGAGCCGATATTCGAAATTAGCGACTCAGAGCTTGGATAGCTATACTGTCCAAAAAATTGATTCTAGGATCCCGTAAGGAATTAGGACTCGAGGAAAACTACAGTAACCGGAATTAGCCCCTCCCTCGTGGAGCCTGAATGGTTTAGAGGGAGAGGAAAATAACTATTAAAATGAATTCTGGAACCCAGGTGAAAAAGCTGCAGCATATCTAACGACAAATACTATGAAAGTAAAAAGGTGGTTAGGATCTGGAAAATTATGGCACCAGGGGAGGCGGATATGGCTTCAATTTAAGAGTATCGACAGATACAATATAAGGTCATATATTTGAAAACAATGGACTCTTTCGTAACGCTATCTCTCTATATATTAAAAACCAAAACTCCCCCCTCCCCTCCTGGAAAAAACTCACTGCGGGTTGCCTACCTAAAAATTGGAAAAATTGCAGGGGCAGATCAGCTACTTTCAAGGACATAATCTGTTCTAACATAAAATATCTCCAAGTTTTAAGACATAACCGACATAATAAGACAAAAAGACATAAAATGACATAATTACCCATAATATTCAAGATCACAAGTCCCTGCAGGTTGCCTACCCTGCCCCTTAATTGCTCAATTTTCCAGGAGTAGCCTACCCTCAGGAGGAGGTTCATGGTTGAGAAGCCCTACCACCTAAGACATAAAAAGACATATAATGACATAATTACCCATAATTTCTAAGATCTCAAGTCGCTGCGGGTTGCTTACCCTGCCTCTTAATTGCTCAATTTTCCAAGAGTAGCCTACCCTCAGGAGAGGTTCACGGTTGAGGAGGGAGTCCCAGAAGGGTGAGGAGGGCCCATGCGGTCTTCAGATTTTTTTCAAATTTTGTGGATTAATTACTCTTCCTCCAAAATCTCGGAAGTTCCTTTCATTCACCCTTATCTACATTTGCGAAGGAGAGGGGACCCGAAGAAAAATCCGATGATAGGATGTCCTGGAAGGTGAATTCATTGGTTTTCAAATTCTCGTTTCATTACGACTTTCTCAAAAAAATATTTACACTGGGGAGAGGAGCTAGACTGAATATTTTTTCATGTTCGCGTCTTTTCACGCTATTTTCAGATTCTCGCGAACAGGATGAAATGAAAACACGAGACACGAAACAGTTAATATTGGGAGAAGTGTATAGGGATTGGTTCGCGTTTCGTCGAATTTTTTGTGAAATGGTTCATGGAAAGTCGAAATACGTGAAGTGTATAGCAGCCTTAATAGAAAGCTGTAGACGCGAAACGAATACCATGAAAACGATTTCATCACACCAACCTGTACTACTGTGACAGGAGAGGTGGTTGCATTACCCACGTCTTTCTCCTGTGAAAGAAAAAAATATAAGAAAATTGCCTGAGCGAAGCGAAGGAAAAACTTTTTTTTATAAGAAATAGGGTAAAATCTGTTTGAAATACTACAGAATTCTGCAGTCGATTTGTTTTTACATAATACCCTGACTTTTAGGTGAAAAACACTGAAAATTCTAAAATTCCCTGACTTTTCCAGGCGGACAAAATTCCCTGACTTTTCCAGGCGGACAAAATTCCCTGACTTTTCCAGGTTTTCCAGAGAATGTACACCCTGTTTTAGGTTGGAAACTGTTTTCTTCATTGTTCACACATCCGAGTTCAACGGCAGCAATTTTTCACACCGAACCGAATCTGCGGTCCGAGGCGAAGCCATGAAAATGAAAAATCGCGTTCAACTACCACCAAACACGTATAATTCATTCGAGCTGGTCGAAATTTCATCTGTCATCGTGGGCCAGTGTCAGTGGGCTGTTGGTAATAGTACAAGATTAAATTCGCGCTCGAGGCGTTCAACAAAAATGCCAATGTTGGTTCTCGATGTGCCGAAACCAGTACCATTCTTGGAGGCCTTGCGAAGATCTACCATGCTGGAGTGTTAAGTATCCGAAACCAAAGCGTTTTTTTGGTGGTGCTCTTCTAGGAATTTGTTTTATAGCACTCGTTTTCAGTTCTACGCCCCGACTTGCCGGCTTACAGAGTAATCGTTGTTTGCTTTCAATATGAATAGCTGCGGTTTTGATTTTGATGGAAACACAATGAATGAAGGTCTTGACGTTGTTGACGTGTGCGAAGTACATATACGTGCTAGAATACACGACGTGCCGGCTTCGTTTCAGATTGATAAGCGGCTGATAAGCGAGTACGTGCCCTGTCTTATATCAGCTGTATCAGCCGGGGCGTGTAAAGTTTACATCATTTGAATAGTTCAAGGAGCGATTCAGTGGTATTAGAAAATAATATTATGTACTTCGCATCTGGGCGTACAGGCTACCTTCAGGTCATCAAGACCTCCGAATTTAATGACACTCGGGTTGCACAAGAATGTAGAAACGAACCCTCCTCCTCTCCTCTCCTTCATGATGGAAAGTCAAGTCATCGGGACGTCTTGTACTCTGGAATAGAAGTATGAGACTGTTGAGTACATTGGAGCTGATGTATGAAAAGATTCAGTACCCTGGAGTGTAAGTATGGTTGTGTACTCTCGAGGTGAAGTATACGATGGTTGAATACCCTGGATCTGAAATATGAGAGGATTGAGTACCCTAGAGCTGAAGTATGAGAGACAGGTTGTCCCTTATTTTACAAGTTTTCGCGAATTGATTAGGATTGCACTGAAATTTGTTCCAATGGACCTAGAAACTCGCCATGAAAAATTTGAGCTCAATCTGAGGTCATTAACCCGTGCCGCTTTGACCTTGAAGTTATGTGTAATACTGAAAATTTACAAAAACCGCGAATATTTCGGAACATATCAACTTCAGGACTAAAATGCATATAACATAAAATGTTCCTTGTTAAATTTCCTAGAAAAAAGATCCTATACAATTTTTCTCTAAAACGCATAATATGTACCGAAATAATCGCATTAATGTGTAAAAGTTTCGAGGAGCATGGATTTCGTTATTTTTTTTTTCATAACCGATCTTCACTCGCTAAAACGTAGTTATCTAAAGAAATATTCACCTTAGGACCAAAATGCAAATAACATAAAATGTTCCACGCTAAATTTTCTGTAAAAAAGATACTATACAACTTTTCTGTCCTTTGCTCTGGTGTCTTTCTCCCTCTCCCTTTTCTGTCTTCGTTTCCTTCTTCTTTATCCCCACCTTTCCTTCGAAAAGTATTTTTTGTTTTTGTTTTTCAGGATAATGATTAAGTACATATTGTAACTACTGTCCCTCCCTGTCAATGGGACCCTCGGAGTTGGGGGGGGGGCTGAAGTACCAATTAAATAAATAAAATAAATGAAAATAATCGGATATTTTATCTCCAGAATACACAATCCTTTCATACATCAACTGCAGGGTACACAACCCTCTCATATTTCAGCTTCTAGGTACTCGACAATTAATCTTCTGTTTCACCTCCTGAGTACAAAATCATATACTTCAACTTCAGCGTACTCACCAAAGTCTCAACAATCTCATATTTCAGATCCAGAGTACTCAGCTCTCTTATACTTAGACTCTATGTTACTCAATCTTCTCATATTTCAGGTCCAGAGTATTCAACCATCTGATATTTCAGTTCTAGAGTAGACAACTCTCTCGTAGTGTCCATTTCTGAGTATGAGTGAACTTGGTAATATTCCGTGTAGATGGTACTCCACTGATGATGGCATAACAGCCGAAAGCGCTCTGGAATACAGAAGACGAAAAAGTGAATTGGCACACCCCACACACGGGACTCTCTCATACTTCGGCTCTAGGGTACTTAATACTCTCATATTTCAGGTCCAGGGTACTCAACCATCTCATATTTCAGTTCTAGAGTAGACAATTCTCTCATTAGGGTGTCCCTTGTTTTACAAGTTTTCGTCAGTTGATTAGGGTCGCATTGAAATTTGTTCCAATGGACCTAGAAACCCGTCATAAAAAATTTGAGCTCAATCTGAGGTCATCAACCCGAGCCGTTTTGACCTTAAAGTTATGTGTAATACTGAGATTTTACAAAAAAAAAAACGCGAATATCTCGGAACATATCAACTTCTGGACCGAAATGCGTATAACATAAAATGTTCCTTGTTAAATTCTCTACAAAAAGGTCCCATACAACTTCTCTCTAGAACGCATATTCACCGTGATAATCGCAAAAATGAGTTTCGAGGAACGTGGCTTTTGTTATTTCTTCTTTCATAACCGATCTTTACTAGCTAAATCGTAGTTATATTTTAAAATATTCACTTTAGGACCAAAATGTAAATAACATGAAATGTTCCTTGTTAGATTTTCTATTAAAAGTTTCTTTACAACTTTTCCTTGGAAAACAAATTTATCGAAATAATCGCAAAAATGCGTGGAATTTTCAAAAAACATAGATTTTTTTATTATTTTACTTACGGCTGAAATATGTATTAATGTCGGGTATTGCATACTACAATATAACTTCAGTCTCTGTCTAATGGGGCAAGCACCCCAGTCTGCCCCCCCCCCCCACTTGGCTACCCCCATGGCAGTTTGTTGGGTACCTACTATAGAGTAGACCTTGGATTATGCATGTATATCAACAATAGTCAACATTGCACATAAAATATAACGTTGTGCTGTTAAGGAACGGTCACATGTTCCCAGAATTCATTGTCATTTCCTATGGACAAATCGCTGTTTCCTGTTGTTGATTGTACATCATCTCAGTCCACCATACCAAGTCTTCAACGGAATCTTAGAATGCTCAAGACTGAATAAAAATATTGGTATTAGTTATGGTGCATGGATGCCTAGTTAACGTTTCAATTTTAGGCTCGTTCGCAAATTTTTTATCACTATGGTCAGGCCAACAGTCCTACCTCTTGCAAATACAAGCTTTTAATAATCGCAAACAATTCTACATGTGTCCATTTTCACCCCATTAACGATGAGATAAAGAAAAACATGTGCAGAAGTAGTTACTTTGCTCATGTAAGTAAGAAAATGTAAGTACTAGTGTTTATTATGACACTTTTCAAGCACTGATGTTTTCCGGCTTCGAAATACCCCCAGCTGGGCTCTCACCCTTCAGCTAGGCCCATAGAAAATGACCCTGAATTCTGAAAACACATGACTGTTCCTTAACAGCACAACATTATATCTTATGCGCGAATTGTTGACTATTATTGTTCATACGTACATAATCCGATGTCTCTTTTATAGTAGATACCTAACAAACTGTCATGGGCGTAGCCAGATGGGGGAGGGGGCAAACTGAGGCGCTTGCCTCAGTAGACAGAGACTGAAGTTATATTGTAGTGTGCGTTACCCGACATTAATAGATATGTCAGCCGTAAAATAATTTTATAAAAAACTATATGTTTTTCGACAATTCCACACGCATTTTTGTGATTATCTCGATAAACATGTTTTCTAAAGAGCGGGGAAGGAGGGGCGCGCAAATCCACAGGCGGCAGTTGAGAATTGTGAATTGAGAACTGTGGGTTGAAGGAGGCCAAGAGGCCGAAACAAACCACACGTGTGGGGTATAAGGGAAAGAACTGCAGAGTCTAGGACCTACATACCTTCTAGTACTTTAATGACTGATGAAATATACTGTTTCCTACTCATGAAGAATATGTCGATTCCAGGGTCTATTTGGGTGATATTATTATATAATGCTAGAGTATTGTCCACACTTGATGCTGAGCCTCTACTTGTCACAAATAGATCCGTATTTCTTGTATTAAGTGTGGGGACCCTGAATTGAATACGTATTAAGTTGTTGGAATCCAAAATTTTGTTATTCAAAATATCCCTCAAGAAGATCAACTTTTCCAAACACCTTCTGTTTTTTAGACTCATAATCTCAAAGCCAACCAAAAGTTCTTTGTATATAATTTCAAACGGATAATATGTGAAGATGTTGCAATATAAGTATTTCAAAAATCTTTTTTGAATTTTCTCAATTTTATCTTTGCCTTGTTCGGTTCTGGGGTCCGACATAACAGAGGAGAATTCCAATATTGATCTGACAAAACTAGAATAAAGAATTTTCATTGTTTCAAAGTTGTCATAGCAAGTTCCATTTTTCTTTATGAAACCAACCATTCTTTTAGATTTTAAAGTTATGGGATCGATATGCATATTGAATAATAATTTCGAATCCAAAATGACGCCTAAGTCTTTTACAAAATTTACACATCTAAGTGTACCTTTTTTTATTTTATACTCGTGTAAAATGGGGCATCTTTTCCTTGAGAAGGTCATTTTTTCACACTTGTCAGCACTAAATGGTAACAAGTTACTATCACTCCACTAAACTAATGAGTCAAGAACTTGTTGCAGTTTAGCAGTCATTTTGAGATTTTATAATTTTATAAATTTTCATATCATCTGCATACAGCAATAATTCTGAATATTGGATTTTTTCAGAAATATCATCGACAAAGATTAGAAATAGATATGGACCCAAAACCGAACCTTGGGGAACACCTGACACACTCTTGTAACACGTAGAGACCACTCCTTTATACTCGACAAACTGCATTCTGTTATTTAAGTAGGAGTGAAATAGAGTTATTAGATCTTTTGAAAAGCCAAAGCTGCACATCGGAGTACGATTTTGTGGTTGACAGTGTAAAGGCCTTTGAAAAATCCATGTAAATGGTATCCATTGGCCCACTCTTAGAGAGGATTATATTGACATCAAATGTGAAGTTCATTAGATTTGTCTGCACTAAATATCCCTTTCTAATGCCATGTTGAAACTGAGATAAGATATTTTTGGATTGATTGTATAGATATTAGTGCAAGACAGTTTCAAAAATTTTGGCCGCGAGTGGAATTACAGAGATGGGACGATAATTTTTTGTTTCGTTTATTTTGCCAGACTTGTAAAATAGAATAACTTTCGACATTTTCCATATTGTTGGATAAATACATGTCTCGAGGACAGTATTGCAGACATAAAAGTTAAGGGAGTAATTAGAAAGTGTGAGCAAGCTCGAAATATCTATGGTGGAATGGAATCAGGGCCGCAAGATGATTTAGGTTTAAAGTCATGCAGGGCACGTTTTATATCCTCGATAGTGATCACACATACCGATATAAGGCGTTCGCCTCCAGTAAGCCCCACCTCACCAGCACTCTGAGTTTGGTTCTAAGTTACATTTTTATCGCTAAAAACACTGGAAAAATAGTTTGCAAATGATTCCACAATGGTATCTGAACTTGTGTAGACGTGTTCACCAAAGGTATACAACTCTATGCCAGACCAACTACATTGCCTATCGGCAATCTCTCGCCAGAATTCTTTTGGTTGAGACTTCATTCTGTCCTCCAAAGCATTTTTATATGTATTCCATGCTTTTGCTATTAAAACCTTGATTTCTTTTCTCATG
Source organism: Acanthococcus lagerstroemiae (assembly GCA_031841125.1). Taxonomy (NCBI): domain Eukaryota; kingdom Metazoa; phylum Arthropoda; class Insecta; order Hemiptera; family Eriococcidae; genus Acanthococcus; species Acanthococcus lagerstroemiae. The sequence goes on from CM063112.1 coordinate 40,397,830, forward strand.
TGCGTGAATTTTGGCTTCAACTCTTCATTAGAAGGTTTATTTTTAATCTGTTTATGTAGAGAGGATTTCTTTTTCAATTTTTTGATAATTTCATATGTAAACCAAGTAGGATACTTTTTCCATGAGTAATTGGAAGCTGAAGTACGAGAGAGTTGAGTACCCGGGAGCTGAAGTATAACAGAGTCCAGTACTCTGGAATTGTAGTAAGCGAGAGGGGAACTGAACTGGAAGTGAAGACGGATTGGGTCTGTCTTGACGAGGTTCAAGAGGTTTAGGCTTTAGAAATTAAACCGATACACACGCTCACATCAAGTTTAAAAACCTTGTTATATAGTGTGCTACGCTATCTACCATTTTTGCGAGAAAAAAAAAAAAACCATACGGGGTTATTATTCATGTACCTATTTGGTAAGTTTTTGTAAAATCGTTTTGAATAAAAAAGGCGATCCAAAATTTCGTGTCTTACACATAAAACTAAATACTTCTCTGCGAAACAACCTAACTATGCGGAAAGTAGACCGATTCAATAACTCGATTCAGTTTCCAAGTTCAGTCAAACCGGACACACCACCGAGTGAGGCACACGACGAAACTTGGTAACCCCAAACGCCCACAACAAGACCGAGCTAAACTTCGGCCGCTGCACCGCATTCTCATTTTCGTGTCTCCGACCGTCAACAAGGTCGTAAAAAATGTCGACGGCGTTTCCGCGAAAGTTATAATTAGGTCGTACAAATTTCACGCCAACGATACAACCCCCCGGGTGATTTCTTCAAAATTCATTTGGAGACGCACTCGCCATTCGACGAGACCGAAAACGATCGTGGAACACTTCACGCCGGATGTACTAAATATATTAATGGAATTGACATAAGTGTACTCTCTGGTTCACGATTCGAATAAATTAACGTTAATTTATCGCTGTACTCGTCCCGAATCCGATTCGGCGGCACGGTGATTTTGAAAAATTCGAGGTGTAGCTAGAGAAGTCGCTTTCATCTTCCGACCAAAAAGTACACTAAAAATTCATTACATCAAATACAGGCGATCATCATTTTTCCATCTAATAAAAACCGAGCCCAGGTATCCGCGAGATGGACCGAGTACGCGTAACTGACGTAATGGAATTTCGACAAAATTACGACGTAAAAAAAAACAACGTCGAGAATCAGCGCCAATCATAATAACTGGGAAAGGAAACGGAAATACTCTCTGGAAGTCGCCCGTCGATATTTTATGTACATCGCGGGCTCCCGGGCTCAGACCCGACGGTACGCCGCGACGATAAATCAGCTCAGCCGACTAATTAATTTCATCGTCTCCGATTTCCCATTTATAGTCGACGCGAGAAAAGTGATCGCGATCACTTTCTATTTTTTCTTTCTTTCCATTTTCACTGCGCCGAGCTGAAAAGCACGCGTACGACGTCGCCGCGCCGCGGCTCGGTGCATCTTCCTCCCCCAACCCTCTCGGCCGAAGTGAAACGTTAAAAAACTGAATTATTTATGACGAGTTGCTGCCGATAAACAAGGTAACTAATTAAACGCGTACACAGCTCGTTTTAGTCGCGACATGCCACGGTTCGCGAAATGGAAATGGAAACGGAAAACAGAACCAGAACTACATAAGGGCACGGAAGTTCATCGAATGGGTAAAAGTACACGCGGATGTGCAAGATACACGAACTCGAGAAATTTCACGATTCGCAAGAACCGAAGCCTGATTTACCTTCATAATTCCGTCGCATCTAATGCGGTGTACTCAGATTAATTGGTTAGCAGGCAACACCAGCAGCACGCCCGGCCTAATTTACATGAGCACAGTTACCTATTAGGCGGTCCAAACTCAGACTCGGTGAGGATCCGCTCGAGCGCCGTTGGCACTGCTCAAAAACTCGTTCATTCAGATACTCCTGAAAACTCATTGTGTCTGATCCTGTAAGACCCATTCGGGAGCACGTCGGTCTCTTCAAGATCACTCAGCCAAGACTTATTCGGCTGTTATTAGGACCCAAGCATTTTTGAATGGAGTCAGACTCTTGAAACCGTATGCAACATTTGTCCCACTCAGCCAAGACTTATTCGGCTGTTATTAGGACCCAGGCATTTTTAAACGGAGTCAGACTCTTGAAACCCCACTCAGCCAAGACTTATTCGGCTGTTATTAGGACCCAGGCATTTTTCAATGGAGTCAGACTCTTGAAACCGTATGCAACATTTATCCCACTCAGCCAAGACTTATTCGGCTGTTATTAGGACCCAGGCATTTTTCAATGGAGTCAGACTCTTGAAACCGTATGCAACATTTATCCCACTCAGCCAAGACTTATTCGGCTGTTATTAGGACCCAGGCATTTTTCAATGGAGTCAGACTCTTGAAACCGTATGCAACATTTGTCCCACTCAGCCAAGACTTATTCGGCTGTTATTAGGACCCAAGCATTTTTGAATGGAGTCAGAATCTTGAAACCGTATGCAACATTTGTCCCACTCAGCCAAGACTTATTCGGCTGTTATTAGGACACAGGCATTTTTGAATGGAGTCAGACTCTTGAAACCGTATGCAACATTTGTCCCGCTGGTCGCGTCCAACATTTAGTCCTATGTCTACATATTATGCAGTCCGTTTACATGGTCGCATGTTTACAATGGCAGATATCTAAGTTCGGTCCGGCTATTAGTCTCGGCAAATCTTTTTCCCAAGTCCAACACATAACAGGGTCTTCTCCAGAAACTTTTTTCAGGAAAAGCGACCGAGAAAAAATCAAGCTGAAGCGACTGTGCAAATTGGTCTATACGCGTATCACGGAGGGTTCCCACGCATTTTCCCGAAAACATTTCCCCGGATGACATCTTCCCGAATACAGTTTTTTCCGAAACCCTGTAGCCCGAACATTTCTTTTCCGAATGATTGTTACCCGGAAATTGGTTTCCCGAAAAATGCTTTTCCCTAAAGTTTTGTCCCCAAATGCTGATTTACCTACTCAAAAAAAATTTCCCGAATTAATTTACATTAAGTAATTTCCACGGCATTCAGTAAAAGGTGTTAGTACCTAAGCTGTTTGTATGCCGGTTGGTTGAAGTGAATATGGCTTCACAGGGTGTCTAAGAAATCTGAAATTTGAAAATACTTGACTTTACTTGACCTCTTTTCCCCTAGTGATTATTGACTTAGGGCCCAAAAACACAGACGGTAACGCCTTCCTCAGTATCAGCATAATATCAGACACATTCCTACAGTAGTATACGTAGCAACTTGGAGTAGTATAAATAAAGAACTAATATTTTCTTTTACGAATACCTCATTTTCAAACATCGTTTATCAACATATACATTTCAATATGACTCGGGATACTTTTTTGGTTCCATTTTCAACTTTTTCTTATAGATTTAGTAGTAACCATAACTTGAAACAACCGTCAAGTGTTTTGTGATGAAAATTAATATTATAGAAAACAAATAATACTTCACTTAGAATATAACATTTGAATGAAAATTGTGAAGAACACATTAATATGTTTAGAATCAATATTCAAACATTTAAACTTATAACTAAGTTTCTGCAGAAATTTTTGATTTTTCTCTTTTTACATGACCAGGACCAAAAAAAGTTGACTTTATTTGACTTACTTGACTTACTTGACCTGTTAGACACCCTGCTTCAACAGCGTCAACATCGTCAACAACCTCAACAGCAACAGAAAACCCTCGTTGGTGGCAAACTACACATAGATGGATACGTTTACCTTCGCTCGCGTCAACACAAGGACAAAGTATACTGGGACTGCCGGAAAGTTCGCAGCGGGAAATTCCAGGCTTAAATATGTTGAAATAGGGAAGGGGGGGGGGGATAAAATAGAAAATGTGGATACCTGGGTCAAATCATCTCCCTAAACAACAAAACAGAAAAAGAAATCAACAGCAGAATAAGTAAGGCTGGAAAAAATTCTGAGCTCTAAAATTTATTCTCAAAGAAAAATATACATTTAGGCACAAAATTAAATTTATGAACAGCGGCATCATCCCAGCTACAAATAATCTACGGAGCACAATCTTGGACCCTAAATAATAAAATAAAAAGGAAACCACCTACCACTCAAAATTCTATGACGTGTTCCCACAAAAGACCGTTGGAAAATTAAATATCTTCAAGAAAAACTAAAAGGATTACCTAATGGTTCATATCAGCAGAGTAAAAGACGAGAGATGGGGGGGGGGGTGTACAAAATTTTGAACTCGATTACAGATGGTAAACGGAAAAAAGGTAAACAAAGGACGAGGTGGTGAGATGACCTGGAAAGATTTTTGAAAACTAAATTGTTTAGCAGCATAGCGCAAAGTTTTCCCATAAATTCAAATTTTACACACCCCTACTCAAATCCCTTTGAAGCAATTCTCAAATCTGAGTTAGTTTCACTTTTTTGAACTTAGGAGGAGGTAAGGAAAATGTTCGCATTATCAAATCCTCTCTCACTGTTTTCTGCTTTTCCCAGAAGTATAGTCCTCAACCACTCACTCCTCTCCTCACTCAAGTAATAGTTAGTTTCACTCTTTTGATAAGTTCTCGACACAAAGGATCACTTTCCGACCTCCGATCCAGTTTCTACTCCTTAAGTTTTCACCCAAATTCTAAATTTACACACCCCTACTCAAATCCCTTTGAACCAATTCTCGAATCTGAGTTAGTTCCACCTTTTTGAACTTAGACGGGGGTAAGAAAAATGTGCTCTCTCACTGTTTGCTGCTTTTCCTGAGATGTATAATCCTGAAACACTCACCCCCTTCCTCACTCAAGTAACACTCGAATCTGAGTTAGTTGTATTCTTTTGATAGAATCTCGAATCTGAGAATAATTTTTTTTTTAGCTCTGATTCGGATTCCATTCTCCAAGTTTTTACCCCAAATCCAAAATTTACACACCTCTACTTAAATGTCTCAAGCATTTCTCGAATCTGAGTTAGTTTCACCTTTATGAACATTGGAAGAGGTAAGGAAAATGGAAAAAAATTACGGAGGCTAGTAGCCGGGAGGAACTTTGAAAAAATCCCTCATTTACCATTGTAGACATGCGACCACTGTACACATGCGACCGAATTTTGCCTAACCTTGTATACGTAGGCGTGAAACTTACAAAAAATAAAATGTCCACTGTTGTAGACAACATCTACAATAGTTCTTGGGACATCTCCGCTTTTGACGGAAATGGGATTCTCGTGGCAAAAAACTCCCTCGTACACAGTTTCAACTCTCTTCATAAAAAGAAAAAAATTCAAAAAAAAATTGCGATTCTTACGAAATCGAATGGAGTTCTTGGCGCAACTACCCTACTAAATTAAAAGGGGATACCATAATACTTCTACGATTTACGGCGTCAGTTTTGAATGTTCACGCGGAGCCACTAACCCTTCAATCGAGTTGTAAATAATTTCGATCTGGCCTACAGGGAAAAAGTGAGAAGTGGGAAACTGGTAAGCGATTTGTAGAGTGGTTTTTGAAGCTAGCTACACAAATGTCGTGTTCAAGGGGGGCTTTTTTCTCTTCAATCGAGATGTAAGTTATTTCGATCCGGCCTTCAAAGGAGGAAAGAGAAAAAATATGAGAAATTGGTAAGCGATTTACGACGTGGTTTTTGGAATCAGTCGGAGACAAGAGGAACACATTCGATGAGGCCCCTGTCTTTTCATTTCAGTTGGAAATAATTCTCAATCCGACCCAAAGGAGAAAAGAGAAAAACTGCGAGAAACAGGTGAGAAATTTCCGGTGTGAATTTGGGAAACAGCCGTCGGAGCGGTAAGGGTTGTGTACAAGGGGCACATACTTCGGTGCTCAAAAGGGGTGCGGGCTCCTTCAATCGAGTTGCAAATAATTTCCATTCGACCCAAAGAGGAAAATAGAAAATAAAAGTAGAATCTGGACGACGATTTATGTTGCTGAAGTTCGGGGCAGGGGGGTAAAATGGTCATGTTCAAGGATAGCCACCACTTCTTCGATCAAGTGGAAAACAGATCCGTCCCAAAGAGGAAAGGAGAAAATGAAGTGAGAAACAGGCCTCCGATCTGCAATGAATTTTTAAGCTATTAGTAGGCGGGGGTAGTGAAGTTGAGTTGAAGGGGACCACTACCTTTTCAGTTGTCCGAATTACTAGCGCCGGGGATTTCTAATCAGCCTTAAAGTATTACAAAAGAATTTATAGGAGTACTGCCAATGTATGGTTCCAAAAGGTTCCGTAAAATATCATTTCATCTTCCTGTGCGACAGTTTCCGGCGGGCTACTGAAACATCTCAAAAATTAACTCTTAGCAATACAACTTACTATTGATTTGCTGGTACGAGTTATCGCTTTAATCAGCATTCGAGCCCACTTGAACACAACTCCCTTGATCCAGGCCAGCTCCAAAAATCACGTCATAAATCCTCGTCCAGTTTCTCGTTTTTTCTGTTTTCATGTTTGGCCCGATTCGATATTATTTACTACCCGATCAACGTGGTAAGAGTCCTCCCTTAAATGTACTCCATTGCCCGCTCGGTTAGTTTCAAAAACGACGTAGTAAATCGCTAGAAAATTTGCCAAATTTTTCTCATTTTTCTTTCTTCGGGCTGTATCGAAATTGTTCATTACTTGATTGAAAGGAGAGGTACCCCCACTCGAATAGTACTTCCTTTCCCATAGCTAGCTTCAAACCCACATCGTAAATTGCTTATCGGCTTCCTGCATATTTTTCTCTTTCCCCTTTGGGAGGGATCCTAAGTACTTACAACTCGATTGAAGGGACAGGCACGCCCTTGAATAATACTTCCTTGCCCATAACTAACTTTAAAAACAACTTCATAAATTTCTAACAAGTTTTCCAATTTTTATTCTCTTTACCCCTTTGGGTCGGATCGAAATCATTTACAACCCGATTGGAGGGGCAGACAGCTCCTTGAAATACTACCCCTTGCACCCAGCTGGCTTCAAGAAACTACGTTGTAATCGCTCACAAGTTTTACAACATTTTTTCTCTTTCTGCCTTTTCCCGAATCAATATTATTTACAACTCGATTGAACGGGCAGGCACCCCTTCAACACTCTCCTTGGCTTCCGGCTAGCTCCAAAACTCACGTTTGAAATCGGAAAACTCTTGTGATGCCCCGTTGCAGTTCATTGGGGAACGTGCTGAGATCGCCCCCTGGGTAACTGGACCCTATGGATTTCATTTCTATGAAAACCGGGAATTCCCCGAAGATTACAATGTTTCAGACAACTTTCGTTTTGTGAGAAAGAGGCAGCTTAGAACAGGCGACGGGATGTGATTCACAAAGATTACCATTGAGTCCCGGGAGTCACTTGCGGAAGATCAATATCAATTTTTGTGTTTTTTTCCTCTCTTAAAACTTCTACTTCTCTTTTATAATTTTTGCTCTCAGCCCGAGCCCTGGAATCCGCCCTTTTGAGCATTACCTCAAAGACGTCGGGGAGGCTGTTAGGGCTGTCTTAGCACTCTTCTCTTCTTGCTGAAAAACAGGCCTAGGTCGAAATGTAGCAAGTTGCTACGTGGGCTCGAACCCGGGATCTCCGGATTCCGAGACCAGCGCGCCATCCACTCGACCAACCAGACCCTGGAAAAGAGCCCGAAGTTACACATTTCCAGCACAACATGCCTTTCTAAGCATCAGGAAGCGGAAGGCATCTACACATGTCGGGGGTATTTTGACCAAAAGCATTACAAATCTATGGACTGCGGGGATACCACGAAGTTGACAATACAAGGACAAATAAGTATGTATTTCGATTAGCTTGAGCTTTCTATCGACTAATATCCGCTCGTGTCCGCTTTTAATAGGAGGTTCGTTTCGCACATCGAGTGTCGACTTTCGTTTTCCTTTTCACCTCCGTAACTCGGTTCGATACCATCTAAAAGCCAGCACGATCAGGGCTACATACCCACTGGTATGCCAGATAGTAACTACTTTTCAAACACCAATAAATTCGTTCCCGAATGTTCGAACGATAATCCGGCTTTCGATAAGACCTACGAATGTTCGCCTTTGCGATAACAAAAACAGAAGGCAATTGCTCGCCACACAAAATAATGCAACTTTTTGGATACAAATAAAAACTTAAAACAGCGTTCGAACTTTTAAAGTTCTAATTTCGCTGAAGCGGCTGATTAGAGAAACGGTGGCGTACCGCGAGACAGTATACAGGGTGCACGAAGTGTTACCGCGCTGTGTCGAGTAACAAAGAGCAAGTACCGACAAGTTTCGACAAGTTTCACCGCGGAAAGGAGGGTCGCAACACACATGTTTTCGACAACATCATTACAAGGGTACCGCCATAGCTCTGCAATCGCAGTTTCGAGTTTTACATTCTTGCACAAATGGACGTAACAACTTCGCGCACTGACTTTCGACTTGAAGAAACCTGAAGTTAATACCTGGCACTGAAAGACGAACACGAAACACTCAGGTTGTGTTTCTGACATGAGCTTTATCAGTACTAACGGAAATTCTCGGCTATCTTCGGTTAAGAGTTGAACGTTCCTCCTCAGAAGTGTCTCGATGCATCGAAAATGGTGATCTGGCTGATGGGGAAACAGGGTAAATACTTCACAGCCATATATGTAGATCTGCAGCCTACTGGCTTGAAGAATTCCACTTACACAGCACAATATACTCCCATAACCTCTTTCAGACTTTCGCTGGGAATAAGAGTAGGCTACATAGTTTTTCATTACCGTAACACGGGGTGACTTTGCTCACTTCTTTCTGTACTTTCAAGCTTGAAACGCTCTACAGACCGTAGCAACTGGGTTAGAGAAGCGGGATATTTTTGTCATTTTGGCGGGACATTGCGGAATACATTTCCTAAAAGACTGAGACACCCTCTGCAAATTTTTCCACAAAATTATGAAACAGTGCCAAGTGATAGTATGACGGGGTGACATTACACATGTGCATGAATGAACAGGGGAAAAGCTCTATGTAGTGTCTATTGAAAGCGCCAAGTACCCTCATACAGTGTTGGAAGAACGAATGAGAACGAGAAGGAAAACAGCGTGTTCTCAGTTCTTGTTCTCAGAACAAGAACGAGAACAAGAACATGAAGGGATTGAGAACGAGAACAGGAAGCGGGAACGAGAACAGGACCAGGTTGGGAACAAGAACTGGTACGTTGGTAATTATAAGGTAAGGAGAACCAGGAGTATGAACGAAAACCATGCAGTTAGAGAAGAACGAACGAGAACGGGAACGCGAGATGATTTTTGCGTTCTTCCAACACCTATTCAGCTGGCGCGAAAGTAAAATTCTGAAAGCCTAAAACCATCAATTATAAATTTTTTAATGAAAAAATCAACTCGTAGTACTCGGATGTTGGAAGAACGAACAAGAACGGAAACGGCATGTTCTTGTTCTCAGAACGAGAATGAGAACGAGAACATGATGAGATTGAGAACAAGAATGGGAAACGGGAACAGGACCAAAGTGGGAACAAGAACGGGAATGAAATGAGAACGAGAACGGGAACGTTGGTAATTTCAAGGTACGGAGAACAAAGACCATGAATGAGAACCATGCAGTTAGAGAAGAACAAACAGGAATGGGAACAGGAATGATGAGTTTTGCGTTATTCCAACACTGCCCTAATACCAATGTACTATGTATACAGATGTATGCAAAAAAACCAACGAATGTTAACTATGAGAACTGTACTTGTTCTTTAATACAAAAATCATAAGAAAAAAACAAATGACAATTTTCCTTCAAAAGGCCGACCCTAATACACTAACATATAATCCTCAGCAAGTCTAAAATGCATACACATCCAATTTGTACTAGTTAATTCACTAGTAAGAAGACAGAACATCAAAACTGATCACTTACCGGCTTTATGAACGAGTAAACAATGCTGTCCAAATTCACCCCCACACACTTTTTCCAGTTTTTTTTTATTTTTTTATATTTTTTACTAATTATCTAAGTTCATTCACTAGCAAGACAAGATCATCAAAACTGATCACTAATCGGTTTCAGGAACAAATAAACAATTCTGTTCAAATTCACCCCCACACATTTTTCCGGCTTTTTACTGACTGCTACATCACTATGCTGATTTATACGCAATAGTTTACTTCTATCATGACCGTATACCAAACACATACAGTTTCCTTCCATATCAATTTCTGTAATGTGATTTTTATACGCTTTTGAAGCTCTGCACAAGCGACTTAATAATGCCTGACATAGCGAAATTATACTGAGTTGGCTTCACATGATAACTACAACATCCTACATTACGAGTCATGTGTGAGTGTTGCCACCAGGGATGAGAAGCTGACTGGAAAAGCTTTTCTTCCGGCTTCTGGCTCCCCCAAATTTATAAAGCTTCCGACTTCCAACTTCTTCTCAAAATCAAAAAACTTCCGGCTACTGGCCACCACGTATCAACTACCAGTTACTACTTTTTAGCGGCGGCACAACACTCTACACCGACTAAATAATAAACATTTTTTGACTTTTGAGAATTCAGAAATTTTCTAAATGTGATCTTCCATAACGGAAATATGTAAGTTCCTCAAAATATCAGTAAAGCGTTTTAAAGATAATGCGCCTAAATTTAGACTCTATAAGGTACTATTTTAGACTCAAAATAATGTACGAGTAGATACTTTATCACACATGTGTGATAGCTCATTTGGAGGAGATTATAAATCTTATATTCGAAACGACAAGAAGCAGAGTTACAAATCACAAGAAGCTGATTAAGCCAAAAAACAATTGGCTTCTCTACCAGCCACCAACTTCCAACTATTTCGGCTTCTCCGGCTTCTTAAAATTTAGCTCAAAACACCGACTTCCGGCTGACTTATCCCTGGTTGCCACATGTTCCATTTTTTCCCTCTCGTCAGTAGCAGTAATGAAAACAGACCTGTGCCAAGTCACCCCATGATTTCGAAGTCACCCTATGTTACGGTATCTATTTCCCCACTACATCACTTTTCGTGAATTTTCTAACACAACTGACATTCGTCGTCGAGCACTCCAACAACGAGCATCTCCGGACTGATGTCGTATTCACGAGAAACAGTTAATGGATTGAGAATGATACGATACAAATGTACAGCGATACGTCTTCACTATAATGGAAGTCGGGTTTACCTTTCTTCAAGCTGAGCTGGTTCTCGCCTCCGGCTTGGAAGTCGTAGAGCGCGACAAACAACTGAGGATCGTCGTCTTCCTGGGTTAGAAGGTTTTCCTTGGAGGTCCATCTTTGAGCAGCGGTCTCTAAAGACAAACTACCGTTACTGGGAAGTACGACACCGGACGCGGTCAATGACGGATCGGCATCCGGTATATCCGGAATGTGAGGTAGTGGACGGCTTTGCAGGAGCGCTTCTGCGAAAACAAACGAAATTAAGGTATAAGTTTTACGAAGTCGTTAATTATGCGCTAATTAGGAGAGAACCTTATACCACAGGTTTAATCCCTATCACACCCTTTTATCTCGTTTCTAGCTAGCGCTGGCTCTATTCTGTCTTTCATTCTTCCTTTAATAACATGGGGTTTCCACAATTTACGAGACGCGTTTCCAGGATGATCATTTGGTTGACCAGCGTCCGGTGAGAAATACATATTTGCGCTTGGTTGATCGAAAGGGTATGCTCGATAGTTCGACTCGCATCCCCTGATATTCGAAATCACAAAAGGTATCCTAAGAACAGCCTAGTAAATCTTAGCGCAATCTGAATACGTCTCAGTCAGGGCCTGACATGGCAGGGGCTTAAAGAGCCTGACGAGTTTGAGATTAGAGTATTTAATGCAGTTAAATGATTCTCAAAGAGTCTTGACTGAGCATAAATGAGACTGATTGCATTTCAAAAAGGTCTAAATGATTTTTAGAAGAATGTGATGAGGTCTCAACGAGTTTCAAGGGGAAAGCCTAAATGTATCTTGACCAATCACGAGCGAGTCTACAGGAGTGGAAGTGTATACATGAGTTTAGATCTGATAAGTTTTAGCGAGTCCTACCGGCTAACGAATGAGGTTAAAAAGGTTTTGACTAGTTTCAACAAGTACGACGGGCTAACGAATAAGTTAGAGTCTTCGTTGAGTTTGAGTTCTCGATGTCCCCGAGGTGCCTAGTGAGTCCGCACGGAATCTGAACGAATACAGGGCCATAATTCGACATTCTTTGCATTTCAACCACTTCTATACTGAGTACAATTCGAACATCTGTTCCCTTTCTTTCATCGCCACAAATCAAACATCCACAGTTCCATTAGACCAAACTCTAACGTGATTTTCTTGACCCCTACTGTTCGAGACACATTTTAGTCGTTCGGAACTTCACTTTTGGCTGATTCATGTTTTTAATTTCCACTACTGACAGAAGTTCTAAGAGTAAGTGAATTAAAAACGAGATAGCACGAGGAATGAGCAGACATGAAGGCAGAAAAATAGTCTACAAGTCACGATGAGAGTTCGTCGAAGCTCCTGAGACACATTAGGCTTAGTGACTAATCGGACTGATGAAGGATGACTTAAAATAACCACAATTTTGAAGCCTCATAAAAGCCGTTCAATGAACTGCCGCTGTAACGATTTCCAACCAATCAAGAAGCTTCAACTGAAGCAAAATGGCTGCCAGTGCCCAGATTGCTACAGATTCACGAACATGGAAGGGTAACGATGGCGATCGACAGAGAAGCTTTCTGACTAGCTGTGGAATCGCCACATTAGCAGTCCATTGGGTGACCCTCCTGAGATTTTAGAATTTATGCGATTTTGCACAGCTTCTTGTCCATCGGGACTCCGTAACGCTCTGTAAACACTCAATGAGACTCTTCAAAACTGGTCAGAACTATATACTTGAATTTTGAAAGGTTTGTACCGAATCTGTTAGGCAGGTTCGGACTCCGTTTTGTTAAGTTGGTTCAGACTGCGTTAAGACTCATTAGTTCTAAGAAAAAAACCATTCACGATTTTCACATATCCCCGTTAAGGCTCTACTGAGATGACTGAGACTGGATGAAACTTATTTACTCATTAGGAGTATGTTAAGGCTTCTCAAGACCAGTCAAGATTCTATAAAAGTGATTTACGATTCAATCAAACCCGTCAAGGCTCTATTAAGATTTATAAAAAATGTTATGACTTGATTCAGGCCTGTTAAGAAAGCCCGCAGTATTGCAGCTAGATGATTTAAAAGTCTTTCAAGACTCATTACGACTGATCATGACTCGTGTAGAACTTGTCAAGTTGAAAACACTGTGCTAAAATTCTTCAAAATTGTGTCAAAGCGCATGACGACCTGCTAGGAAACAATAAGTCAAGAAGATTCTTCCAAGAGTCGTCAAAACTTGGTTAAGACTGATTAAGATTCGTTAATTTTGTAAAGACTTTCTTGGACTCATTAAGGCTTTGTCAAAACTCATCACGAATCCTTAAGACCTTATTCGGAATAGCTAACATTCTGTAAAAGCTCATTAAAAATCGTCAACACCTATTTCTTCGAACTTGCAAAAAATTCTGTAAAAGTTCATTATGAATTGTCCAGACTATGTTCAGGCTTGCTAAGATTATTATATATCAGTCATTTTTGGGACAAAAACTTTCCGGGTCGGGACCTGGTGAAAATTATTTAACTTTTTGAGACAAATTCAAATCCCTCGTGAAAACTGATGCACACTCAATTCTGGAACTAATATAGCCTCTCCCCCAAACATAACCAGATTTTTGATCATAGTTTGATATCGGAGGGTACGCGCCAAATTGAACAATGTATCTGAATTCAGCGAGCTAAATTGAGTAGTAATAGGTGTGTTTTATCTCAACTTTTCTAATTTTCGAAAATTTTGGAAATTACATCAGGCATTTTCTTCGGCGAAAAATTTTCCGGAAAGATTCGGAGTCGGGACCTGGTGAAAATTATTCAACTTTTCGAGACAAATTCGATTCCGTCTTCAAAATTTTTCCACAATCATTTTCGACACAGTATAGCCAGCCCCCTCACCCGAAACTTGACCAAATTTTTAATCGTATCTCGGCAACCGAGAGCCAGCGCCAAATTTGATCAAAGAATTTGAAATCAGTGAGAAAATCTGAGTAAAAATTGGTGGTTATCTCAACTTTTCGATTTTCGAAAATTTTGAAAATTTCTCCATACACATCAGGCATTTTTTCGGCGAAAAATTTTTCGGAGGGCTTCGGAGCCGGGACCCGGCGTTTGAGACGAATTCGATTCCGTTTTCAAAATTCCTCCACGCCTAATTTTCGACCTAGTATAGCCCCCTCATCCCAAATTAAACCAAATTTTTGAACGCATCTCAACAACGCAGGGTCAGCGCCAAATTCGAACAACGAATTTATACTCAGCGAGGAAAACTGAGTAGGAATAGGTGGGTATTACATTTTTTTTTTTTTTTCATTCGAAAATGTTGAAAATTTTTCCATATAGGGTAAGTACATGTGGCATTTTTTTCGGCGAAAACTTTTTCGGACAGCTTCGGGCCAGGATTCTAGTGAAAATTATTCAACTTTTCGAGACGAATTCAAATCTGTTCTCAAAATCGATCCACACTCAATTCTTGACCCACTATTCACCCCCCCTACATGTATACACAGATTTTTAATTCTATCTCAGGAACGGAGGGCCAGCACCAGATTTAGACAAAGAATTTGAACTCAGTGAGAAAAACTGAGTAGGAATAGGGGGTTCTCTCAATTTTTTTGATTTTCAGAAATTTTGAAAATTTTTCCATACTATAATATCACACATTTTTTTAACGCGAAAAATTTTTCGCAGAGCTTCCGGCTGGGCTCCCGTGAAGATTATTCAAATTTTCGAGACAAATTCGAATCCATCGTCAAAATTGATCCACAAACAATTTTTGACTCAGTGTAACCCTCTTCTGAAACATAACGAATTTTCGATCGTATTTCGCCAACGGATGTTCAGCGCTAAATTTGGACAACGAATTTGAACTCAGAGAGAGAGAGAAATTGAGTAAGAATAGGTAATTAAAAATCTTATTAAGAATCGCCAAGACTTAGTTTAGACAAACAATAATTCTGTAAAAGCTCGATAAGAATCGTAAAGATTTTGTTCAGACGTGCTGAGAATTCGTTAAAAATTCACTGAAAATCGTAGGGACCTCGTTAAGACTTGCTAAGAGTATGTAGAAAAAGTCATTAAGAATCGTTGAAACCTTGTTTAGACTAGCTAACATTTTGTAAGTTATTAGCAGCTAGTGCAAGACCGTTCAAAATGCTGCCTCAAGTATTCAAGACTACGATGACCCTTTACGATCCATTAAGATATGGTTAGGCTTCATACTGCTAGAACTAAAATTCGTCAAAACACGTTAAATGCTCAATAAGACCCTGTTAGGCATGATGAAGATTCGTCAAGACTACGGAGAGTTGCTAAGATCTTGTAAAGACTGATTATGACTAGTTAAAACTTTGTCAAGACTCATCAAAACTCGTTAATGCTCCTTTGAAATTTATCACTAATCGTCAAGATTTTGCTCAGAGTTATTAGGGCTCAGTAAAGACTGTCTAATACTTGGTAGAATTATTGCAAGTTGAAGATTTCCATCAGACTCGATGATATTCTGCTAAACCTGATTGAGATTTGTTAAAAGTTCGTCATAGTTCATCAATTCTTCAAATACTGTTTCTTGTTTTTGTATCAATAAAAAATCTCTTATTTCTTCCTTCCGATAGACCTTTTCACGGTAATATCATGAGAAGGACTGTTGCGCAACTGTTCCAGCCAGTCGCAGCCATCAGGGTCCAGCTTGTTTCGTTTACATTCATTTTACACAGGGTTGCCACTTTTTTCAGGATTGGTTTT
Source organism: Acanthococcus lagerstroemiae (assembly GCA_031841125.1). Lineage (NCBI taxonomy): Eukaryota > Metazoa > Arthropoda > Insecta > Hemiptera > Eriococcidae > Acanthococcus > Acanthococcus lagerstroemiae. Next base: position 40,413,667 of record CM063112.1, read on the forward strand.
CCCTGACTTTTCCCGGTTTTTCAGACCAACTTTTCCAATTTTCCCTGACTTTTTTACAGGATTCCGAGAAAGCCCAGAGGGAGGAGAGTCACAGAAATTTCTTACAATACAGATTTTTAAAAAATCGCTATCGAGAAGAAGAAGGTACAGATGTAATTTATGTAGTATTTTTCAATATTAGAAATACTCAAAGAAAGTTGAGTCCATTCCAAGAGATAAAAAAAGTTTGCTCTGATAAAATACGAACTCGTTTGTTATTTTCAGAAAATTTCCCTGACCTAAATGAAAATTCCCTGACTTTTCCCTGACTGACCAAATTCCCTGACTTTTCCCCGTTTTCCAGAAAGTGGCAACCCTGTTACATGTAAAACTCCATAAGCGAACATTCTTTCTTCTTTGCGAGTCCATAAATATGAAAAGAAAGCATTTCTCAATGCTTCCGTACGCTTATTTATAATCTAAAAGTAATTAGTTTTGATTTAAATCATCGTTCAATATTAAGAAATGCTCTCCTTCATATTTATGGACTCACAAAGATGAACGAATTTTCGCTGAATGTAAACAAAACAAGCTGAACCCTGCAGTCTGCGAATAGCTGCGAATGCTGGAGCAGTTGCGCAACAGTCCTCCTCGTGAGTCAACATGATGTCGCCCATGAAAAGGCCTATTAAGGATGTGCCAAAATAGGTTTTATAAAGCAGAAAAGAGCCATTTCTTTAGATTCTATTTTGAACAAAGTTCAGCTTTCAAATTTATTTTTCATTTCAGAATAGCTTTTAAATCTACTTTCTATTTTCAAATTTAGTTTTCAAAATTGAGTTTCATGCAAGTTTTACTGAGCTTTAATTTTAGATTATTATAGACACTTTTTTTCCTTCATTCTTGGTAAAATAACGAGAGCGCGGGAAATCTTGGCTCTCAGCTCCAAGTTCAGTGGTAACTTTTTCTTTCAGAAGAGTAAACGAAATTTTAGTGAGGAGGAGGTGGAGAGGGTCTGTCCACAGTTTTGGCTTGGGTTAATAACCCTGTACACCTCTTTTTTCTGATATTCATAATTCCTCACGACAGCTTCAAAAGCATTCCAAGATCGAACACGTAATGAGATTTTTAGGGACAAAGATCGTAAACCACTAGCGGGGGGTTTGAACTTCAGTTTATTCTGAATTGGAGGGCCATATGCTAGTATTTCTGGAAATAGGGGAAATATCTGGAGATAAAATCCTTCAGGGAGGTCTTAAGCAGTCATGGGGATCTCAAACCTCAAAACCTCCTTCAACTGCGCCTCTGTGGATTCGTCAATTACAATTCAATGTCGACGAGTTCACGATACAATCAAATCAAAGATTCAGTATCCAACTCTGTTCGCTCAGTCAGCTTTAGCCGGTGTACACTAACGTACACTTGTACGATTTTCTTAAACGCACCAAAAACAAGTTTTCCCTCTTTCATATAAGTCGAGATCGGCCCAGCCCTACACACCCGAACACAGGTTCATGTCCACAGCCGTCCGAATCGTCAACACCCAACCTTCCAGACACTCCATCCCCAACAGGCCGAAAGAATTTCATTATCTTGTGATCAGGTGATCGACATCGTGAGCGTGGCCCACCCAGAATGCGGTATACCACAAAATACTCGAGTACTCTACCTGTATCGCGGTGCTCGATTTGTCCGTACCAGAAGCACACGTCCGTCGAAATTCCGTTTTTTTTACCCACGTCCGTTTTTTTCTTTCGAAATTTAAAACCACCTCCGGCGCATTTCATCGTCAGCATTCGTTATACCAAACGATCCAGAGATGAAAATACGACAGCGACGCGCGGCAAACGCGTTCCAACGCGCGCGTGAAACTGCCAGCGAACTCAGCAAAACCGAACACAAAATTACGCACAGTAGTTTTCACTCCACGTCTGGATGTCCGGAATAGCATACAAAATCAACACATATAACCATCCATGTATACGAAGGAGGCGAAATCAACTTCGAAGATGGCACGAGTGAGGAAAAAAAAAACAACCGTTTACTCCGCGACGAGTGCAAAACGGGTTCGTAAAATAAAAATGCAACTCCGGTAATCTGTGTAGAGTAAGAAAAAAAAAAATCAGTTCGCGAGTAAATGCGAATCATGAGTGGTGCAAACGAGTCGAGGAATTTGAAAAATTCGAAATTCATAATCGGACCGTGGGGGACCCGGTACCTCGAGGTACCAAGTTTAGTCACGTTGAGGAAGGATGACGTCAGTGTTACAAGTTTTCCGAGTATTTTCATTGTCCCAGAAAGCTCTTGACTGATGATGCTTTCTTTTCTACTCACGTCCTTGACATCCACAATACCAGCGAAGTATCCAGCAATTTCTCGCAGGAAGCTAGGCAAGCTTTTGACAACACGACTGAATTTTTCAAGAAAGTGATAGATGAGTCGACCACTCCGCCTCGGTTTCCAGAAAGCAGCATCCAAGACTTTCATAAACCTTTCCAACCCAATTACACCCAACACCGAGCTCAACTTGAAGAGTTCATGTCGGTAAGACTTGACAACCTCTACCAATAAAAACCTTGATGGGTCCTCCCATTACCAATCAGATAACCACTTTCACTGGACTTCTGAAAGTGAGAAACCTTTCAATCCTTCAAGCATCAGATGAGTGCCAGTACCACACGGTCATTCATACCACCAGAAGACGATGAATACTCGAAAATGCTAACGATCCGATTCCGAGCCTGCGAGAGCAGTAAGACAAAACGAAGCAAAATAACGGAAGCCGAAACGGGGATTATTCGAAAAACGTGACCACATTAATTCATCCAAACGAGATGAAGATTCTCTCGATCGCCATAATTCGAGTTATCGACAGTTCGATCAATTGGACAGATTCGACCTTTCTCGATTCCACAGGTGGGACGACCTGATCGCATGTAGGTTGATGAACAGCTTTACACTCCTGATTAGCCGGGAATCTCGAATTCCGGATGTCTACAGAAATAGAACAGTCGAGCAGTCGACGCAGGGTACTCGATATCGATTAAAATCTCCAGAAAATTATTCGCCGGCAAAACGTTGATGAAATTGAGCGAGTAAGACGGCAAGAGGAAGAACAGCCGACGAAATTTACGTGACAAGTACTTGTATTTTCATTACACAGCGCTGTTCCAATCAAAGCGACCAACCGCTGTTCCTGCATCTCATTTTCTCAACTGCTGGCGCCTTTTTCGACATTTTTCACTCTCTCTTTCAAAGCTCCATAAAAGGTGAAAATATCAGGCCTCGTCGAGCAGTAAATTCTTTCCACTCAAGTCTCAACTCCTAGAAGAAGAAAAAAAAGGCCGTACAAGACTCAGAGAGCTCGTGATGATTTCAGATAGGGGAGAGTTGCCTTAATTGGACCGTTTCGGCTTTTAGCTCAAATAGCTCAAAATTGGTTCAACCTACCTTAAATCTTAAACCGCCATTAGAAAGGAAATTTAATTGACTTTAAAATGAGCTATTAGTTTTGAATTTTGGATAAGTTTAAAGGTTTCAAATTTGAGGATTACTCAAGGTCCTCAAATGGTCCAATTTAGGAAACTGGTTGCCTCATTTGGACCACCCTGTTCCTGACTTGGACCACCCATGTTTTTCCCTGTAAAACGTCATATAGTACTGGGTACATGTAGAAAAAGTATTAAATGATAAAAAAAAAGCTATCTCGACACTGTATATATTAAATTAGCCGCATAGTTCACATGTATATGTTTTCTTGCGCCAGTCAACACCTGCACACGCGGTGTGAGCCCACTTTTGACAAACTTGGCATTTAATCCACGACCTATCTCGCGCAGTCCACGAATGTGAAAACAATTCATTGCAGTAAATACAAGCTGCGTCGTCGTCATCAGAATCCTCAGATGAAAAAGGTTCATTTTCTTCATGTTTGTTTTTATACGTCACTGGTTTACGGGCTACTCTCCCTACAAAAGAAAATTTGTTCAAAGAAATTAGATTTTCTTTTTGCAAAATTAATTTGAATCGAGTGTAGGTAGCTACCTGATTTTCGTCGCTCAACAGTTTTTATAGGCTGAGGGTCGTCGACATCTTCCTCGTCTGCATTATCGAATAACTTTTTTTTTTTGGACATAAAATCACCTGGAAAAATTCAAAATTGGATAAATAATTGTTTATTTTAATTAAATTGATCAAAATCAAGTTCAAGTTTTTACCAGCAGTAGTTTTGGATTTTCTTTTGTTTTTTACAGTATTTTTATTCGATTTTTCAACAGACTTTCTCATTAATTCGTTTTTATAAGGGCTGCTAGTCAATTCAAGAGCCATCTGCGCTCTAAAACTACCTGCAGAACGACCACGTTTCGATGTATTTGCAGGTTCTAAAGTGGCTTTTGGTACAGGTGAAATTTTCTTCAATGCTTTTTGAAATTTTGAAGAAGATGTTTCGTCTATCAACGTGTCAGGGTTTGAAGCCACCAAAGTCATTGATTTTCTAGTTTTTGAAGTTGAAGGTGTCGCAAAGTTCGAAGTTGAAGGTGTCACAGTTGCAGAGTCCGCCAACACTGTAGATTGAAAATTCGATCCTGCCGTTTGAGAAGTCATAGGGGATGCTGCTTCAGTAGTTGTCAAGGGTAATTCTTCAGTAACAGTCGCTGTAGTTCTTAAATTTTCAGCAGGTGCAAAATCAGCAATAGAAAACTTATTTCGATTGAGAGGCCATATACCTGAAGCCTCAAATCCCCCGGCAGCGGTGTTCGGCGTGGCGGCATCACCATACGCTATGTTCAGTAATCCAGAAACTTGATATTGCGTAATTTTCATACCTGGATGGTTCCTTAACCACTTCGTTTGCTCTCTTGTGTAATACGAACCAAGAGGTTTGAAAAAGCTCCTATCTAAAGGTTGAAGTTTGTGAGTGGTATGGCCAGGCAGTTGTAACAACGTGATGTAGTTTTCTTTCGCAAATGTGAGGGCTGCTAAATTTTTGCTGTGTGTCGTATGCCCGTCCAATAAAAGTAACACAGGTTTTTCTTTACTTGCGTTGACGTGTTTCTGAAAATGCTTCAGCCACTTCGTGAATAATTCAGTATTTATATACCCAGATTCGGACACTTCTACGATACTTCCAATAGGAGCACCCAACGCCAACTCTTGACACATTCGCTGACGTTTGAATATAATCATAGGTGGAATAAAATGACCGGAAGGATTGCAACAACATACAATAGTTGTATTCATGCCACGTTCACCACTGGTAACACCTCCAACTTGCGATTTTCCCTTCAGTGCGACTACCTTGTCCAATTTTTTTTGAACAGTGGAAAATCCTGACTCGTCAACATTGAAAATCGTTGTACCATCGAAGTGATGTTGATCTATAAGTTTCTCCAAAAGATCAAAAAACCCATTCACGTTTTCTTCACAGAAACCCTGCACTCGAGCCATGGATGTAGACTCAGGTTGGCGTAAACTGAGGTGAGGATTCCTTTTCATAAAAGAGTAGAACCACTTCTTTCCTGTATAAAAACAATACAAATATACGTACGTTGATAGTTATCTGAAATGTCGTAAATTTTTCTAAAAGAAATTTGACACTCACCAGCCATTTTAGTTTCTTTATTAAATCTATGATTAACCCCGAGTTCTTCCGCCACATCAAATGCTAACCTCTGTACATCTTTAATTGTAAGACCAAAAAAACAGCGCTCCAGTTCCAGTATGTGCTCTGCCAAAACCTTTTCTAAATCCTTATCAAAAGTACTGCCTCTTCCTAGTATTCTGTTCCAAAAGAAAGAAATCTCTGATGTAATGAATTAGGTACCTATTTAAATACTTACAAGCATTTTTTTTTACTCACTTCACTCCGTTGTGATAAGAATTTTTACTTTCGGCATGACGTTTCAGTGTTGCTTTTGGAATTTCATAAGCTCGGGCACATGCATTCAACCCATGATCACCGTTCTTATAAGCGCTGATAGCAATCTGCAGCTCTTCCTCTGTCCATTTAGCATAGGAACCCCTTTTTGCCATCTAAAATATACAAAATTTGATAAAATAATTTTTTTTGTAAGTGGTCCATTTTAGGCAACTTTGAAATTTTCTCTTAACATGATTTCTACAACAAAACCATGAAAGGTACAAATAAGTTCTGTATCTCATTTTATTCCTTACCTCATGCGTAATCCGTCGAATCAATCACAAATGTCTTCCAATTAAATTTGCAATTTGAATTTACTTAGCAACGTGAGCAAAAAATTTCATCAAAGTTAGTGATAAAAAACAAACGTAAATATTTGAAGAACTACGATAGCGCATAGAGTGAAACCTGGTGCGATACGAATTTTTCACTAGTGGTAACAGTCTTCACCTGCTGGAGCGCTAAAATCGCGCTTCAGTTTGGAGAAAAACGGGTGGTCCAAGTGAGGCGGCGGTCCAATTAAGGCAACTCTCCCCTACCATTTTCGTTATCGGTGTACAAATCGACATCATTTCATAATGGTATTGTCAATGTCAAAATTGATCGTTTCTGGTCAAATCAATATTTAGATACTGTCACTGTTTGATACTACAATCATCACTGTTACGGTACTGATCAAGATTGTTGATGTGTTGATTGACATTCTCTCTGGAACTCACATTCCATCATCAACATCATCACTTCATAATCGTATTGTCAATGTCAAAATCAATAGTCTCTCATAGAATTAACATGGTCGATGCTGTCACTGATATTTATATACCACAACTGTCATAGTCAAAGTACTAGAGTATGGTCCAGTTAAGAAACATAACTGGCTACCCGCAATACACATCGATATAAGGGTATTTTGAAGTTGGAGGCAGGGATGGTAACCGAAACCGAAACCAATACCAAAATAGTTTTATACAGTCGAACCTCGCTATAACGTACCTCAAGGGACCGGCCGTTTTACTACGTTATAACCGGGCTACGTTACAGCTGAACTTCGTCCAAAAAAAAAAAAGGCACAATATTACGATGTATTTAGTACGAAATGTATACATGTATGTCATTTATCAAATTTCACGGAAAAAATCAGTAATTTTTTTTGGTTTTCCAGAATGTGCTACATACTGAGTCGAAATAGAGAATGAGAGCTTGCTGAGGGTGGCAAAAGTTTCAGGGGTAGTACTGTCTGAATTTTCGTAAAACTTCGTCAATAAATCAACAGCTGCCAATGCTTGGCTCACCGTGACAGGCTCTTCAGCTGTTCCTTCAGGTCCAGGCTCAGAATCATCATCGGCGGTTTCTTTCACTGAAGCTACAATTTCTTCATCTGTGAGTGCAGCAGTGGTGATGACGGTTTCGTTGAAGTCGAGAAAATTTTGAAGATCCTCATTCATCAGTCATAGAAGGAAGCTCTACGGGGGGTGTTCACCCAAACAGAATTGAACATGCAGCCGAATAGAAATGAAGATGCAGGATAAAACTGCACATTACTTCTATCCTATTGTAGAAATTTTATCTTTTTTTGATAAGACTGACTGGGAAATTCGTGTATTCTTCAGCTGTGTTGAGCGTGAATTTCACGTTATAGCCGGGGTCTTACAACGTTATACCAGAGTTTTTTTTACATTACTTTATATGTAAGTTTGGCGGGACCAAGCAGTTTACTACGTTATGGCCGGTATTACGTTACGTCCGAGTACGTTATAGCGAGGTTCGACTGTATTGGTATCTAACAAAACCAGAACCAATCTACACTTGAGAATTGTTCTTAGAATAAATCCAAAACCAATATTTAAATGATGATCCAAAAAGCAATATCAATACCAACTGGAAAATATATTGTTCATTTCCAAAACCAAATTAATTTCTGAAATCGGTTTTGGTTCCCCCCCCCCCGTCTCTTGTCTGGTTACCTGACCGGTCTTTTGCGTTCTGCAATCTGCAGCATTCACAGTTGGCAGCAACGCTTGACGCCAAAGCGATTCTGAGATTGATCCACAATTCCATATAGGCAAAGAACCTTTAAAATAGATTCATGTAAGGGTCTTTTTCTACGAGATATCGAGAATCGATAAATCGATCAGTGCAAAACTACACTGCAACGCCGTTTCGCCGTTATCAATTTTCATTCCGAGCTTCCGAGTTGAAATTAAGTCCAACATTTGGTATAGTCAATGAATTTTTTGAGAACGAAACAAAAAACCAAAACCGTAAAATTATATTGGTTTAGTTTTGCGAACAACACTGTAAACCAATATGCACTTCCAAATTATTCTTTAAACAAAACCAAAAACCAAATTACTTTTTTAAACTGGGGGCAATATCTGTATAAAATTATATTGCTCAAAACCGAAACCAAAATTTCAAAGTTATTCGGTTACCAACCCTGGTTGGAGGGGAAGGACGAGTTCAAGAATACGTTATCAACGCCGTGAAAAAATTATGTTTCTTAACTGGACCAGACTTTAGCCAAGATTGTTGATGTGTTGATTGACATTCTCTACATCAAGATCTCTAAATTCGAATGTAATTATCAATATTATCAATATTATAGTTGATATAGTTGATGTAGCGACATCATCCGTACCATATCCCAAGTATTGGTGAAGTGGTCAAAATTGTTGATGTCATGACTAACACCGTCAAGACCAAATCCATTTAACAGATGTCACGATCACGATTAGCTGAACCATAATCACTATTGAAATTAGGTTGAGATTTTTCACGTCTTGATAAATATTGTCGATGTCAAGCACCCAAGATTGGTTTTGTAGATACCATGATCAACACTGTCAATATTGTAATTAATGTTCTAGTTGCCGTGGCATTATCCATATCATAACCAATACTGCCAAGATATTGGTTAAGATTGTTGATATCTTGATCAATATTGTCAATGTTAAAATTAAAAGATCCATTTTATAGATTTTATTAGTGATGTGGGAATAATCAATCACTAATCAATTAATCGATTAATTAAAAGTAATCGATTAAAAACCTTGATTATTTTGATTTCTCAAATAATCAATTAATCAATTACTTTGGATAATCGATTAATCCACATAACTATAGTGTATAGTGATGTGGGAATAATTGATCACTAATCAATTAATCGATTAATTGCCTTGATTATTTTGATTTTCCAAATAATTGATTAATTAATTATTACTTTGAATAATCGATTAATCCACATCACTAAATTTTATGATCAATATTACATACACTATAATCATTATTTTGGATATGATCATTGATACAGTCAACTCAATACCATAAATCAACATTAAAAATATTGTAATCAATATTGTTACAAGAACGAGAAGAAACACAGTATGTTCTGTTCTCAGAACGAGAATGAGAACGAGAACAGGACTAAGGTGGGAACATGAATGGGAATGGGAACAGGAACAATATGGGCAAGGGAACGAGAACGAAAATGTTGGTAAGGAGAATGTAGAACATGAATGAGAACCATGCAGTTAGAGATTATGGGAATGGGAATTAGAACAAGAACAATATAGACATGGGAAGGAGAACGGGAATGTTGGTAAGGAGAATAAAGAACATGAATAAGAACCATAAGAACAGGAACGATGATTTTTGCGTTCTTTCAACACTGATTAACAACAACTCCAAATCTGTACTGCAAACATCACAATTGAAATTATAGTATACAACATGATAAAATGTCCCTCATTTGTCTCTGGGCCAGGGAGAATTATGACTTTCGATTTTCCGGAATGCTACCTGAATCAGATGATAAGAGTTTATTGTAGAAGAACATTTTCTAGCTCCAGGAATGGGTTTCATTCTAATTCAGTAGAGTTGCGTGACTACAGTCTGCAGCTTCGCAGTTCGAAGATGTTCTTATTCTGTCATTTAGTGAATCTGATTAATTCCTCCATTCAAGTGAATTGTTCAACTGAATTAAAGAACAAATAACCAATCTCTACTTTCCAGCCAGTCCTCTTCGAGTAGCGAAGTTACTTGTTTACAGTTATCAACTAGTTGAATATCTTCAGAACACCCTTGTCCACTGTATCAAATGTCAACAACTCTAACCATCTGTCAAGTCGATGAACTTCTAAACACAGTACTAACGAATCGCGGCTTAAGAAAAATTCCAAGTAGGGCTCCAGGAGCTATAATACGTAATAATGAAGCAATTGCTGTCCAAATAACGTCAAATTATCCCACACATGTATAGTTGTGGCCATAAAAATGATACCGAAAAATCCAACAAGTGCTTTACGAAACATCGACGTTTCCGCGTGAGACCAATTATTCGCCGTTATTAATGCTCCGTCGACGTGAGACCTATTTTTAATAGTCACTGAGCTGACATGAATTTGATGTGTCGGTTTCATGGGAGTAGCTTATTTGCATTTCTTTTGTACGAGGCATACAACAGCAGGAAACCTACACAACTTCTGAAGAATGAGGGTTTTAAGCCTGGCGATGCGAAGCGATGCGTCCGAATGAATTCATCTTTCAATGATCAACAACGTATACAACTAACATTACCATCAAGTTTGTATGGAGAAGATCGGGACTCGTTTTCACGGATACGCCTGTACCGGAAATCGTGACTTTTGAGAGACCTTGGGGAGCCCGAAGACGGGCGAACTTCAACAACCTTACGAAGGTTGAAAAGAACCTTTTAGCCATCTGAGCTGTCGCCTGTGAGGTTGGTTCGACTTTGAAACAACGTATTCTAACTTATGGGGGGGGGGGCGCAATTTGGTGCAATGTCCAGAATCTTGACTGGAAAATCGGGTAGGAGGAATCAGCAAACAGTTAATAAGATCGCAAATACAAGGTCACATCGAGGAAATCTGAAATTATTATGCTCGCGTGTTTTCCTCTAGTTGATTATCAGGTGTACATTGTTTCGACAAAGCACTTTTCTTCACGAGCAAAATCAACATTGACGTCACCGAGACGGTTGAATTGAAAACATTTACACCAGTTATCAGTAAGACAATGGTAAGACCTATCATCAACTTCGCAGAAATGCCCGAATGTTTTGACTAGACCTGCTATAGAATCCCTGAGATTTTTTTCTTTCCAGTTACACGCACACAGCCACACACGAATGAAAAGAACTGTAAAAATGGATAATTTCTGATTCGTAGACTTGAGAACATTCAAGTTACTCTTTTGATTCCGACTCGGTCATTTTTGTTATCCTGCATCATTCATTCGTAACGTGGCTGAAGGCAGACACCGAGTAGAGGTGTCACCACTTAGCAACAAAGTAAGACTGCAAAAAATCGCATTTTTTACGAATGATTTTCGCATTCAGTCATTTTCCCGGTCTTGATGAATGCGTAAACATTTTACGAAGAAAAATACGAAAGAAGCAACTACGATTGGAAGGAAATCTGCATTCCAATTATGTGTCAATTTACGGACATGGAACTGCATGTAGTCGAATTCACTGAAAGGTGGTAATTGAATAACATGATGGTGTGAAGTTCTGCAGTGTTCCCAAGGCCAACAAAGTCCTCAAAAGAAAAAAAATTAGATGAGAAACTACTGACCATAGCTTTAACACAACACTGGAACCATAGAAAATTTTGGCGATCTTCGGGTACAACAAAAATGAACCCATTTTAGATGCCTCTCCTTCCACACTACTAGTTCAGGTCAATATCAATAATGGCCCACGAAAGTGGCTGTGTGAGTGTTTTTACGTGGAGGGGAGTTAATGGTGGCTAACTATAGCATTTCAAATTAGCCATTTTTGTTATCTATTTATTATAGCCTTAAATTAGGTAGGTACGATGACTAATTCGCTTATCTTTGGGCATATGCGTCCGTCACCCATTTCCATGCCCCCTCTTTCGTGCTGTACTTACCCGATGAGAACCCACAAATTTAGTAATTTCGTCCAACCATCTTGTAGCTGGTCTACCTTTACGTCTCTTTCTGTCATATCAATCCGTCGCTGTTCTACTCCATTTCTCCCCTACCTTCCTGGCCAGATGTCCTGCAAATTTCAATTTCAATTTTTAAATGTTACATTCTAGACGGGGTGTCCCAGCATAGATTACCAATACTTCAACAGTATGTAGAACTCACCGGGCAAAAAGAATTGAAGCACCATTTTCTCGAATTCTCAATTGAGAGGAAATGAAGTGTACCCAGGTGTACTTAGTACCAGCTACACTTTTTGAGATGGAGTAAAATGTTATGAATTAAATTTGAATTACTTTTAATTTCCAACCAAAAAAGTGAAGTAACATTTTGCCTATCATTGAAATTAAAGGTGTTATACAACATCAAAAATGACAAAAATTTGGAAATTCTCCCCTAATTTAGGGGAGAGGACGTAATTTAGGTCAGGTGGAGTGTTGAGCTAGGGGACTTCAACAAACCATCATTGATTGAATTAGGTTCAATGTAATCAAAGTTATTACCATTTGAAAATCGTAATTTATCAACTTGTTACGCAATATTTTTGAAATTCAGTGCCCGGGCGGAAAATGACTATGATTGGCCTCATCAGAATAACAAACTTTGTTGAACACATTTTGCACTAATGGAGCGCAAAGGCTCAAACGATTTTAAACAACGATGAACACATCACGAGCCAACATTTACTTGACTGCTTAGACGTCTAGTAGAGAGCATTGGCTGTTTTCTTATTCGTTCTCTGATTTCTTCCCTCTTCGTCGTAGCGAGTACAGATGGATGCTGTTAAGCAGAAACCACCCAATCAACATTAGTTGACAAAATGAGTTATTAGTATCGTTGGAAGGAGTGTAAGAAGTAGAATTATTTAAAATTGGGCCCCTGATACAAACATGGGTATCCACTCTCTTTCAATAGTGTGACAATTCACTTTTTTGCTTCTGTTGTCCATAGCACTTTCGGCTGTTACACCACCCTCAGTGGAGTTCCCTACCATTTCTTTTTGTTGGTCCTGAAAGAAATGGTAGGGAACTCTACTGAAGATGGTGTAACAGCCGACAGCGTTATGGACAACTGAAGCAAAAAAGTGAATTGGCACACCCTACAGAATATTAGCAAGTTCACTCACACTCCAACATGGACACTAATGTGTACCCACACTGAAAAAAGCTTATCAGTAAACGCTATGTCCGTAAACCGGCATTATTAATTGGCTTTTAATGTCGCCTTTTCTCAAAAAACAGATTTTGTCGCTTGAGCGGGTTTTGCTCAACAGCTTCCAGATGATATTCGAGGTCGATCAATACAGCCGCTATCAACAGTGTGTGCGATCTGGAATCGCGTCATCATTTGTTAAATCGTGCTCTTATCCGGCGCCTACTATTTAGAAACTTTATCACAAACATTTCACACACTTTGATAAGAAACATGTCAGAACTTCCTTCGAAAAAACCATTTTTCTGGGGAAAATTAACAACGCATTCAACGATCAACGCAAAAAGCTTATCACACTAGACACTACTGCAATGATTCATCCGCTTGTGTTTCGATAGGGCACTACAAACATGAGTATAATCATCCGCCATTTTGATTCACAGCGTGCCCGTGGATACCGAATCCGACTATGCGAAACGTACCGCATAGTCAATTTGGTATCGACGGGCGCAGCGTAAATCAAAATGGCGGATGACTATACCCATGTTTACAGTGCTCTAGTTTTGATTCTACCATAGTGTTAACAATACTTCAGGCCTGCCATCATCGCAAACGGTTTATATCAAATTCTTTTTCTACAGTGTGTACCGCAGGGTTGATCTACGGTTGCAAGAAAAGTGCTGCATCATGTACAATAGCAATTCTCAAATGCTAATAACTTTGGCTACACTAAACCAAATAGAATCAATGATGGTTTGTTGAAGTCCACTATTTCAACACTCCACCTGATCTAAATTATTCCCTCCCCTCTGAATTAGGGGTGAATTTTCAAATTTTTGTCAATTTTTGATGTTGTATAGCGCCTTTATTTTCAATGATAGGCAAAAATGTTACTTTACTTTTTTTGTTGGAAATTAAAGGTAGTTCATGTTTCATTAATAATATTTTACTCTATCTCAAAAATTGTAGGTGGTACACCGGGTACACTTTCAAGTACTCTTAATTTCCTCCCATTTGAGAATTCGAGAAAATGGTATTGAATTTTTTTTGTCTCGATCAGTTCCACACACTGTCGAAATGGTAATCTATGCTGGGACACCCTATATTTATAATACCTGTTCTTTCCCTGATTTTTGTTATATTAATTTTATCCTTCTACCGAATACTCATAATACTTTTGACAATTGAATTTTGAATTACCTTAAAGTCCCTAAAGTTTTATATTTTTGTTCTTCTGTCAACGTCCATGTTTGGGCCCCATATATTAAAATTGGCAATACACAATTCTGTAATATATTTTGATTCTTGTTTTAATACTGAAATTGTCTTTTGATATTATTTTTTGCGCCCAAAAAGCTTTCTATGCATTTGCAATCCTTTTTCCGATTTCGTTTTCCATTTTATTTTCAAATGACAGTATTTGTCCCAAATATTTGAAGTCTTTCACGTTTTTAATTAGCTCCCCATCTACATATATTCCACTTGTTTCTTTATTTTTTAATAATATGTATTTTTGTTTTTTGGGCATTTAGTACCAATACCGATTCTTGGTATTCAAGTTTCAATTCTCTTGCCATCTCTACCAGCTCTTCTGTAGTTTTACCTATTAGGACTATATCATTGCAAATTTGAGACTGTTGCACCATTTTCCATTTATTTTGACTTCTCTCCTGGACTTCCAGTGCCACAAGGGAGAGGTAAGCCCGAAAAATCTGACTGGAGTGTGCCTCGCTTCCTTTCGCCTACCAACAAAATTTACTCTGGACCCGATTTGTTTAGGAAAGTAGTACTTTATAATTTTCTCCAACTGCTCTACAAACATCATAAACGTACGATCGAAAATAACAAGGTTGTAGATAGTTCCTTTATTGGGGTAGGGGGAGGAGGGAGGGTCTAAAACATTGTTTCGTCCATCCTGTCTGACCCATTACACCCTCCACCATAATTTTCCTCACATCACTCCTAAAAAAGCGCTATTTTTCGTTAAAGGGAGAGGGGCTCCAGACCCCAGGACCCCCTCATCTACGCCTTAAAAACATAAATGTTTCACATTACCATGCATTAACACAGGTATTATGGGATAAGGGGTAGAATTTTCGACATTTTATTAGTCTCTGAAGGATGCAAATTAATTACTGACCTGTTTCCTACATCAGTACCTACTCACGAATGGGAGTTTTCCCCTCCCTTCTACCCTCTCTCCCACTGCTTACAGCACATGTGAATTTTGAGTTTCTTCGGTATTCTTTTGATGTTGAAGAGGATTTTTGAAAGGAATTTTTACACCTCTCTTTTATGTGAATAACGCAATCCAGATACCATCGAAAGAGGTTTCGAACTTACTGAATTCATATTTTCATATCGATATGACCCTAAATTCAAAATTACCGCGTTACAGAGAGGAGGGAGGAGACAAAAAAGGGATGAAATACGGTATAGATATAGATTCATAGGTTTTCACAGTCCACAAATTCAATTTCGACCGTGATTTCGATATTAATTTTTCCAAAATTTCAAAATGTTGGCACTTATGGCGCGGGGGATCAAAATTGAGAAATTCAACCAAGATAATATAGGCAGCATTTTTCAGGTTATGGAGGTCGCTGAATTCTGGTGACTTTGCAACAAGAAGTAATGAGAGCCCATCTTATCGGGGTTATAGAAATAAGTTCAGAGAAACATGGTGTCTACTGGTTTCAAAAAATGAAAATTCATGCTATTTTCTTGTTTTTTCATGCTATTTTTCATGCTTCAAATTTTCTCTAAAATTTATCCCCCTCCCCCTCTTTATACTTGTTTTTTTTGGTAATCACACGTGCTTTCTTGGCAGTTTTATTCTGATGAGGAAAATTAACATGGAATAATTTTCTTACTTTAAATCGAAAAAATTTTAGAGTTAAAATATTCAGAATTCATGCTTTTATGAAAAAATTGTAAAAAATTATGGCGTTTTCATGTTTTTTTATGCTACTTTGAGCAAAACTCATGCTATTTTCTGGTTTGGCGTGTTTTCATGTCCAAGACACCCTGAGAAATCACTGAAAGATGTTAAGATAATTGTTTAGAAGCAATTGAGACCCCTGCACCATTGTACTGCACGGAGATTAAAAATTTCAAGTATTCTTCAGCTCCTAATATTTTGAACGTGTTTTTCTCAAACTTCATTTTTTATATCCAAAATTTATTTCAGATGCGTACAGCATTGCGAGTTTTTGACCTATAAGACTGCGCGTGGGTTTAAATTATTCATAATATTTTTATCTAGTTTGCTACGCTGGTTTTACTTCCACACCGTCAAGATGGGCTCTTTCTCGTACACACATGTATTCAGCATTTGTTTTTTCAACAGAGTAATGTATCGTTATTCTTCTGTAATGTGACACACCGACATACAAATAATAACATTTGTTACCCCTCTCCAGAACTCTATGTACGTTTAGTTGTTTAGTGCTTAGCCTTTCAAGTGGTACTACTTTATGACGAATTTTCTACAAGTTGTCAGAGAACTTTCTCATGGATTGAGGTGAAAAACAAATTCTAAAGTCAATGATGGAGCTCCACACGTTTGATGACGCCGCAACCCTTCGACCAAATTAACGGTACAAAATGCTGTACGATAATAGATTATTTATCGGCTGCTTAAATGCATAACCACACAACCCACAAAATAAAATTTTACACTATAGACAAAAAAAAAGTTTCACATGCGCATATTGTGATATGGGTTACGAGGTATTGCTTAAATTAGTAATATTATTTTTAGAAAATTGTTCTGTTTTCTTTCTTTTTTTTTCACCAAACTGTAGAGAAGTACTAAAGATACCAAAAGCGGTAAAAACTTCATTTCCGAAAAAATGAGGGTTACATACATATGCATCCAAGCCACCGTTATGTCCCTCAATTATGAAGGCTTTTAAAGCTTAACTACTCCACCTATTTTGAATTCTGAGGGAGGCATTTTTCAAAAAAGAAGGAGACCTTTCGTTTATCTTTTTTTTCCCTTCTTATTATTTCTGCACCTTATGGATTTGAATTTGAATAATATAATCATTAAAGGGATTTTCGCGGGAAATGAAAAGAATACGAGTACATTACTTTTTAAGGGGAGAAATTTCTTTGACTTTCGTTGGGTAACTTTTATATTCCAAGTATCGCTAATTTTTTTATTTTTGGTCTGACGGATTTCTAATACCATTTTGATTGATGCAAAAGCAGATATTTTGGGTTTTCCGAGAAATGCGCCAGAGCAGGGGGAGACACTTTTTGTGGGAATGCCAATCATGCCGCTCATTTGAATCAATTTTTGGCCATAAAAATCAAAAAAATAGCATGGCATTCAAAAGTTCAGCGAACCGGAACCAGGACACACCTGCTGCAGTGAGACCAGTGGCGTAGCCAGGATTTTTCCAAGGGAGGGGACCAGCAAAATTTTGGGCGGGAGGGGGGTTACACCTAATATAAACTGTATATTTTTACATTGACGTATCAGTATGTTATGCTTTTCAACTTCAATTATGCATATGGATTCAAATTTCATTTCGCGCATTCACTGTGATACTGCCAGCATGTAAAAAATTCTCCTCTCAAGGGAGGATTCATCCCCCAAATCCCACCCCTGGCTACGCCACTGAGACACGCGAAAAAAGCATTATTATCTTACGGCACCATTATTCTGCTTTCCAGTAACTGTTTGCCAAATTGAATTATTCGATTTCCTAGGATTACAGGAAAATTTAATTCGAGAAATTTATTTTTGGAGAAAAATAATGGGAAGAAAGATTGCAATTTTTCGAACTTACATCATCGGATTTATGAAATTTTCAAAATTCTGATTGCTCTGCGCAAAAAAGAACATGATTCACATAACTGGCAGCCAACTTCAGTCAAATGCTTGTTATTTACTTGTTTTAAATGTTTTATTTGCCATTACACAGTAGACACTCGTTTCATAAAATCTCCGGGAAAACGTATTTCCCATCACTTTCTGCAATTGCAGGGTGTCTAACAAAACCGAATTTTGAAAATAAATGACCCTTAAATGACCTTTTCCTATGAATGTGCTAAATAATAAATGCCAAAATATGTGAAATATGCAAAATGAAGTGCTGCTTATTTGACTCAGAATTCTGTGATTCGTGAAGATCTTCTGAAACGTCTGGAATATATAAGCCATAGATAAATACATGCATTCGCATAAAAATTGCGGCCCTGGAGAATTTTCCAGTTCCAAATTCTTTGTTCTCTCTTTCAAGGTATAATGTGCCGATTTTTAAATGACTATGATTCAAAATAAATGATGTTCAATGACTTAAATGACTGTTAGACACCCTGAATGGTCAACCAGTTTCTCCTAAATTTTTGAAATAATTCCCCAAATTTTCTACCAAGTTTCTAAAAAGTTTTCTAAATTTTTGAAAAATATTCGGAATGTTTCAATAAATTCTAGGTATTTTCAATTCTTTTGTTCGAATTATTTGTTAATATTAACAGGGGGGTACATTTGCCACCGTGGTGGAAAATGCACATGGGTTCGAGGGATGGGTTTTATGGGGGCTGTTTAGTGGGCCAGTCCGTACAATAATCCGCAAAGAAACCTTTACAGAGTGTCTACAGAAACTGAAAAATAAAAATGAAGTTACTTTTTCAGGATCCTTTGTCGGACTGTAGCCGGCATATTTTCCATCTTTTGGCCGAGTGTGCAAATATTTTTTTCCCCCAATTGTTTTATCCACTTTACCTCTCCCTCCTTTTTAGCGCCACCATTTCCCCCTCCTTGTGAATATAGATCCTGCGTTACACTTTTTAATAACCAATCATAGGAATCGCAAAAAATTTATTTTTGAGTATTTCTATAACAAAAATGAAGATTTTTCAATTTTTTTTAATTTCAGTACTTTTTAGAACTTCTAGAACCTACTTTTAAAATTCAGTACTTCAGGGACTTTTCAGCACCTATAGACACCCTGCTTGAATCACAATTTTCATTAGTTCAAATGTTATTTCGCATGGACTAGTAATGTCAGCACTTTTAGTTTTTATAAGTGGTACAGACTGTGCCTCAAAGTCTCGAGATTCAACATAGGATTTGTGTAAGTACTTTTCAGGAAACACTCTCTCAAAACAAATATCAACACGCTCGATCTTTTACTTTTTGTATCGAAGTCGAGTTACCACGTCGATTTTCACTTTTAGTTCGAATTTTGCATCGACTTCAACGTGGAACTCTACAAAAAAGTAGATGGCAATATGGTAGTTCGACCTTTGATCCAATTGAAGAGCTCTTTTCCGAAGTGGCCTAAGTAAGTTTTTCTCAAAAATGAGTTTGATGTGCCATCTTGGGGTATAATATGGAAGCTGTAGAAGGTAAGTTTCCCTACATTCCTATCTCCTTTCATTCCAGTGATACCGGCGATTAAAAAAAAAAAGTTGGTTTCCAAAGTGGCCTAAGTCAAAAGTCTTCCAGAGTGACATCAGGCCCAAACATGCGTACTTTCGTATCGAAAGGCCCACTCTATCGATCAGAAGTAATGACCAGCGGGTAATAGTACTTACAATCAACTCCGGTAAAAATGAGCCCAACCAGAGGCCTGTAAGGGCAAAACTCAGCCTTCTACAGAAATTTGAAAACTACGTAGGTATAGAAAACTGAAGTTTCGAGAAAAAACGCGTTTGAAGTTTTTATTCTAAATTTTGGAAAACAGTGATATTCTATGTACAATTTTGCTTTGCAAATGAAAACTTTAGGTTTTCCTCAATGCAAAATGGTAAAGAAAAAGGTTTGTTTCGACGGTAGAAATAATTTCATTGGGGGGGGGGGGGGGGGGGGTACGACAAAATGGACTTTTTAATAAAAATTAATGTAAAAAGTTACCTCTGAAAGAAAACTCGTTAAAATCGTTCACAGCAGTGTATTGCAGCCACCGAAAGCCGAAAGCTGAAAGTCGTATTCAGCCAAAACTTTCATCCATAGGCCAAAAGCCAAAAGTCAGCTTTTTGTAATCCCAAAGAATCTCTGGTGACAGCGAAAAGTTGTGACAAGCCGTATATTTTCTCAAGGTCAAAAGTTCAATACCAAAAGCCGAAACTGAATTTCTAAGCTGCAATACACTGGTTCGCAGGCTACCAGTGTACGCAGAGAGGTGAAAAACCGGCATTGACGAAGTGGGCCCTTTCTCATTTGACACGTTTTGTCTTATAAGTGGGTGAAATCAAAGTTTCACGAACGGTACGTCACAGACCAAGGTTGTATCCAAAAGAGTAAAAATCTCATTTTTAGTAAAATACGACCCCCCCCCCCCAATGAAAATGGCTATATTTCGAAAACTGCAACCGACAGCGGGGACCTTTTCGATACAAAAGTACACAGATGTGATACTGATTTTTGATTACTGCTATATTGTATTCCTATCGTATTAATGCCAGAAATTTTAATTTTTTAGTGAACGCAATAACAAAGAAGAAGGGTAAGAAAAAAAAAATTCGAAGTAGATTTTGACACAGGGTGGGAGGGAAACAATTTTTATCGTATTTTGAAAAATCACTTGTTTTGACCTAAGCCACTTTGGAAAAGAACTCTTCAATTCTAGGTCAAATTTGATCCCAATGTTGTGTTGGAAGGAAAACGGGGTTTGAATTTTGACAATCAACATAAATGTGGTAATGTAGGGAATAAGGTCCCACTTTGTCGATATGAAGTTATAAGTACCGGCATATACTAAAAAAAGTCAAGACAAAATGAGACCTTGCGGAGCTTTCTAGCTCCAAAATTCGCCGAGATATAGTTGTTTAACGCTAAGATTTCAAAAAACCTGGTTTTGAGAAAAATGTAATTCGAAAAACGGTTTTAAAAATACGAAAAATTACAAAGTGGCATACCTCTGAGACAAATAAAGCTAGAGAGCTCCGCGAGGTCTCATTTTGTCGACAAAGTGGCACCTTTTCGCAGAACTAATACGAAATGAAAGATTTTAATTTCCAGTGATAACAAAACTCAGTTGGGTGATGGCAATACAGAGAAGAGGTGCGTTCACATTTTCGTTTGTAACAAACAAACGAAGGCAGACAGAGAAAAACGGATAACGCCATTCGAAAGAGGAGGGTTCATTCTACCAAAATCATCACAAATCCTGATTTCGACATTCCTGACCTCGATAAAAAAAAAAATTACTGTATTTCAAAAACTATGATCGAGAAAGTGGAACCTTGATTCCTACACTGTCACATATTTGAACTGCCTCACTAGCCACAATGCCTCCACAGAAGACATTAGACTATTACATCATTTACCAAAATGTTGACATTTGAAACATTTCCTGAACCTTGAAAATGTTGGCCGATATTCCACAAAATCTCAAACATCACTATCGCAACACTAGATCTGACTTCGCCGGCACCTCAACGCTCAGCAAATTACTACCCATCAACCAGATCGAAAATTGGTCCATCGCCGGGCAACTTCCGCTGTACCATTCACATTTCACTTTCGAGAAACGCCAACACCGGAATCGAGATCAGCGCAGCGTCTTCGCACTGACCAAAAGCCATCAACACTGCCTCGCCACGGGGTATCCTCGCGAGGCCAATCCGACAACCCCGCGGCCCACCCGAACCACACATCCAACTGCATATACACAGATAACCGAATCTGAAATACAAAGCACTCGACAGACCGTTCGTCCCTCTCGAGACCCCATTCGGAGACCCGATTATACGAATTTCGAGTATTTCCGAAAACTCGTTTCGAACACTCACGCTTCCAGCTGACAAAACGCGACCAAGCACGAACACTGCGTGTTCACACACGTTAGGCACGTCGCACGTTACACACAATTTTCCGAACGAACACGTCGGCCGTTAGCACTTCACACCGAAAATGTCGAAAAGCTCCAAGCTCGAGAGCCGGCACCGGGTCCGGCGTACACCGCGACCGCGCGCACGTCCACAGTCGCCCGATCGAATTCGAAGGATCGGATCCACTCCACCGCACGGGCCCTCGGAGCACCACGATCCGAAACCGAGGACGGGAAGCCGCACCAATGATCACAATCACGGTGTACTGATCCGACGAAGTCGAAAAATGACGCCCGACAAGCCGCGAGATACGCAGACGAGGTGGGCGACCGATTTCCACGGTCGCTGCGACTCGACTGCTCGGCACCCGCAGACGGAGCGCCGCGGAGCACAGCGGACCGCGATAGACCGGTATACTCGTCTCGAACAGCTGGCGGAACGGAATGTGCATTAGTGATGGTGCACAATAGCTTACACCGAATACACAAATACAAACTACACCGTGTGTATCACCGATCCCGAGCGCGGCGGATAATCGTGATCGTAATTACCGAACCAGGGAACCAGGAGTCGAGAGGCACCGCTGATCGACGAGCCACCAGATTTGAAAAGACCAATGAATCCTTGAGAACTCCGCAGAGCGAATGAAAGACTGATAATGATAATAAAAACCAATGAGAGAGAAAGAAAAAAAAATTTAGAAGTATACACCCAGTGCCTACATACAGATTCCAACTACATGTATGCAGCCGAGATGATGCCGCAGAAAAAGAATGCCGACACGAACAAACTAATTACACACGCAGGAATCGCGCCGATGTTTCAACTCGCATACGATAATTAATATTTTTTAATTCGCTCGCCGAACTGGTTCGCAATTAAACGCACCGGCACCGGATCGGGTCTCTCGCTAGAATCGATCCGTGCTCGTCCAGATCGGCTGCTGCCAATTGACTTCCAAGCTCAACCTGTACCATTACGGCCGTCGCATCCGCGAACAGCTGATGAACTGGTACGAGCCCGGGCATCCGTTGTCGACTCGAACGCTATATCTACTTAATTGCACCCGCGAAATACCATCTCACTAATTAGTCTCGAGTCCACGATGTATTCCATCCTTCTCTATATGTGCTACCTTGGCGTGGTGAGGGGGTTCAAGAAAGAACTAAAAGCACACAGAAGGAAGACATGGACAAATATACCCCGATGACAGCAAGGGGAAGTGGTGTGGTGGGACGTATGGCGATGGACGCATGCCAAAGTGGCCCCTGACACACCGCACCACCAGCACTGGAAACTACCCTTTCGGGTATCCCATCAGTGTCGAGAGGAAACTTTAGTATTCTCCCGCGATCAGTTTCCACCACCACAATTATAATGGCGACTCACAATGTAAATACATCGTAATTCCGGAAGTAAAATGTCTCCCATTCGGGGATGGAGACCACTACAGTAAGAAACTATCAGAACTGAGAGCCAGTATTCCCAGATGGCCTGAACTTCAGCACTTTTAGCACCATTTTTAGGTCCGCGGCAGAATTTTTATTGGATTGAGTAGAAAGCAGAATTTTCAGCAGAAGTTAGGAAAATTATAGTAGAATTAGCAGAAAATCAAAACTTTCAACATAATTTAGAAAAATTATCTTATTTAAAATTTAAAATCAAGGGAACATTGCTTCTATAAAAAGTTATACCATACTCAATAATTAATGACTCTAATTGGTTGTATCCTGATGGCTGAAGACTCAGTTTACCATTTTCACATTTCTAAATTAAGGTAGCCTGAATTGGGATATTTCTTTTCCTCGTTCGATTACATCTTTGAGTCCCGATGTTCTAGTTTCCAAACCAAATTTGTGTATGTATTTTCAAGTAATTTTGATATTATACTGGTGAACTTTATAAAATATATATGAGGAAGAGTGTTATATTTTCTAATGTACCAAGGAAGCATTCAGCTCCGTAGAATAGCTGTCCACAATCTACACACGCACAGTACCGCAACTTTCTGATCTAGTGGTAACAGGCTCTGTGATTGTAATGCCCTGTTCGTTCGAACTGACGGGGTTATAAGACGCGCTATCTTTCCACCTCGATTGCTACTCACTATAGTCGCTGTGTTCGCTAGGATGTTAGTGCGGGGTGTTTGTGACTTCGGGCCTCCACCCCTGGGTCTCCTTTCGCATATCTTGGAACAGGCCTTTTTGCTCATTCTCCCTACATACCTACCTCACCTCAGTGCCAGTTCCTCTAATCCCTTTCACTTCTCTCTATATACTAAAAGAGTAAAATCCGCCACCACCGCCGCCGCCTCTTCCGGGAGAAAAAAACCGCACTGCAGGTTCCCTACCTAAAAATCAGAAAAATTGTAGGGACAGATCAGCTACTTTCAAGGACATAATCTGTTCGAACATAATAGATCTCCAAGTTTTAAGACATAACCGACATAATAAGACATAAAAAGACATATCTCTCTGTATACTAAAAAAGTAAACTCCGTCGCCGCCACCGCTACCATCACCACCTTCGGGAGAGAAAAACAGTGCGAGTTGCCTACCCTGCCGTACTAATTGCTCATTTCTCCAAAGGTAGCCTACCCCTGAAAGGTGGTTCATGGTGGAGGGAGCTCCAGAATGGGGAGGAGATCCATGGGGGTCGTGGCCTCAGGAGGGGGATAAAGGCCCGGGGTGGTGGGGGTAATGGCGAGTAAGAGGTCGTGGTGGAGGAGGAAGTCCTGGGTGAAAGAGGGACCGGGGAGGGAAATGAAAGCCGCGGTGTGGGAGGGGTTGGTGGGGGGGTCTGAAGGAGAAGGGTGATCATGGTGGTGGGAGGTCCTGAATGGAGGAAAAGATGGAAGGGGGTTCATGGTGGAAGATTGAGGACCGCTGATATAGGGGGAGCAAAAGAAGCCCAAAGCAAACTTCAACTCAGGAACAAAAGTTTTAGACCAAACACTAAGGACGGTGCTGGTCAGACAAGGCGCGAAGCGCCGAGCAAGTCCGGCCTGAGCGAAGCGAGTTACGGCGGGGGAGGGGGTCGGCCGCGAAGCGGTTATATTTTTGTATTTTCCTACTTTGAATTTTATATAATTACACATATTTTGTTTCCATATCATCTCTTGCCCCCCCCCCCCCCCGTAATTCGGGATCATGGGCGCTTGTTGTGCGGGAACGTTAACAACAGATAAATAATTAAATAAATTGGGACTAGAAGATATAAAAGTCAAATTTTAGATTGTAAAACATACCCAAGAGCGGACGTAGATAGTAACCACAATCAGGGACAAAACTGGGGGCAGCTTCCCCCTCCAAACCTTTGCTCGAGTGCGGAAATTTTATTAGATGGATCAAAAGTTGGAAAAATCCAACAAGTCAAAAAAGATTTCAAGATTTTCTATTTTCTAGTGAATATAAAAAAATTTTGATACTTGGGGATTTTCAGCTGAGTCAGTTGGGAATTTAACCATCCCCCCCCCCCCACAAAAAACTCTTGACCACATCCCTGACCACAATTTATCAATAGTGAAATATAGGTTTAAATTTGAAGGCAGAAATAAGAAAAAAAGTAAAAACAAAATGGAATTTTATTCCTGTTTTTACTTCCTCCATCTTGCGTTATCAGACTATCTAAGAATTTAAATTCCTCTATCGCCTTCATTTTTTCATCTCCTATTTCCATATTTATTGGATTTTGTTCCCTTATACTGTCTACCACCATGTTTATTTTATTCTTATTCATCTGCACCTAACGTCTTGTTTCCAATTTTTCATACAATTTTTTAAACGTTCTATTTAGTTTTTCTTTTCCTCTTTCCACTATTGCCATGTCATCTGCAAACTATATCATTCTAACCGTCTTCCCTTGTATTTTTATTTCTGATTTCCCTTCATTCATTTCTTCAATTACAAATACTTTTTCTGTAAATAGGTTCAACAGTACTGGGAGCACACACCAACTTTGTCTCACTCCTTTTTGAATTTTCGCTTCTCCTAATGCATCCTCTACTTGTTCTTTGTGCTCATTGATCCTTATATAACTTCCATATTACTCTACTTTCTTTTATGTACTTCACTCCTATCCTTTCCAATACCTTGGAACATTTTTAACTATTCATCATCATCAAAATTTTTTAAAAAGCAAATACTATACGGGATTTAGCCAAACCTTTTTTCATTCTTTGTTCTGCTACAAGCCTCGAACCTGCCCTGAACTGAGCTCGCTTGAGTGTGGGGGAGGGTAAAATATTGTTTAAAATTAAATAAATAAAATAAAATAGCTTCCCCAGTGCCCCTACATTGTCTGAATCCAAACTGATCTCCTACCATTTCTTCTATTTTATTTTGTATTCTTTTATTTTTATAATCCTCGCTAGAACTTTGATGCATAAAAGAGTAAACTCATAGAACGATAATGTTCACATATGCTTGCTCTTGTTTTCTTCGGGATTATAATTCATCTGCTTCACTGGAAATCAGATAGCATTTCCCCTCTCTCATACATTCTGCTAATGAATTTACATAAATATTTCAAAACCATTTCTCCTGCATTCTTCAATAAATGACTGATAATTTCATCAACTCCTGCTTTAGCCGCTTTCATTTTTTTTTCAGGGCTTTATCAAATTCTGATCTCAAAATAGGATCTTCTCTTTCTTCATCCTCCACACTATTTTCTCTTTCCATACATTTACTTTTACCGAGTTCACTATTATACAGTTTTTCAACATATCTCGCCTATCTTTTTACTTTGTCCTTTTTATAGTCCAATAATTTTCCTTCTTCGCCCGGTAAATTATTTCTTCTCTTCCTTCTTGCCCCGAAATATCTTTTTACTTTGTTACATGCTTGATCGGGTTTTCCTGCTTTCATTTTTTCCTCAATTACAAATACTTGACAATTCTGATAAAGACATTTTTCTAGAAAAACGTTCTTTTTTTCGGTGTTTCGAATATCGAAATCTGTCGATCATTGAGGCTACTCAAAGACGACAACACCTCTAAGGACCACCACGATGCGAATCTGCCGACCCGACCGTCTCGATGAGTGATACGATTCCATCATTACACGCGGCATTCCGACCAAGCAGGGCAAACAAGTGGTCCTCTTCAACATCTCATTACTCACGGTCAGCGCTGGGAACTAGAACTTGAAAACGCCCGTAATTAGGCTACAAAATGAAGGTCTTACATGATAAGATTGAGAAAAAGAGAGAGAAAGAGAGAGAAAAACAAGGTATTTCTTCGAGAACATTTTCGGAATGATATAATAAGAAGGTCAATCAAATCCAACAACCCCACCCTTGCTACAATTTCCTCCAGAGCGAACACTGTACATCCAGTACGTAGGGAGTCAGCCATTTACACTTGAAATTTTTTCATTTTATTTTAATTAGTACCGGATTAGAATGACGAGGTTCGCAAATAACATTGCAAGTAAAGAAGAACTAGAGGAAACGTTGAAAAAGTTGGATGCAAAATTGAAAATAAAATTCAAAATGAAGATGAGTAAGAATAGTACAAAAGTGATCGAAATCAGTAGATGGGAACAAAATCAAATGAAAAATGGAAATAGGAGGTGAAAAAATGAAAGAGGTAAAGAAATTTAAATACTTAGGCAGTCTGTTAACACAAGATGGAAGAAGGAAAACAGAAATAAATAGTAGAATAGCATACGCTGAGAGCTTTTTTTTTTCTTCTTCTTTTTATTCGTCAAAAAGGAGACATATTTAAGGCAAATACAGATTTGGAAGTAAGACTGAGATTTCTTCCAAACGTATACTTGGAGTATAACATTATTATAGATGTGAACCTGGGCAATAGGAATACAAGAAAGAAAAAGGATAGAAGCTTTTGAAATGTGGTGTTATTGGAGGATGTTGAAAATCACATGGATGGACAAAATCAGGAATGAGGAGAACAGGAAGGGAAAGACAAATTTGGAATACAATTAGAAAGAGAAGAGTTAAAATAATACAGGACATCCAGGGATATTGTTATCACAACTATAGGGAATGATTGAGGGAAAGAACTGGAAAAGAAAGAAAAGAATGAGCTATGAAGAGCAGATAAAGATGGATACTAAGTGTAAATCCTTCTGAGAAATGAAAAAATTAGCACACGAGAGAAAGAAGTGAAGGGATGCAACCTATCAGTCGAGAGACTAAGAAATATACTCGTATCATCATTAGTAACGCACGAAATGTTCCGCTTGGTGAAAAAATATTTAGAAAATATTAGCTTCATCAGATGATACTAATGGTTGGTTTGTTACTATAAAAATCAGAGTACATCGAGCTCGCTCCAAATTACAATAATATTTTTCTCTTTCTTTTGATAAGCTACTCAAAACACATAGATTAAAAGGAAAAAAATCAAATTTGCCGCTATATATGTTATGGGGGAGCGACTTGCACCAGTCGATTAACCATATAGGGTCGCTGAGTGGCCAAGTGGTAACGTGCCCGCTTCGCAATTCTTGAGCCTCGGATTTGAGTCCCACTAACGCCGGGAAGCTAGTGATATTCGAATACCCCCACTAACATCCTAGTGCACACAGCGACTACAGTATCAATCGAGAAGGCAACATAGCGCGTCCTGTTACCCGCGACCACAAACTTCAGCATCGGATAAGGCGCCTGAAGAAGAATAAAAAAATCACTCATCGGTGGCGTGCATTGCAAGTAAGCGAGGTTAGCGCCGCTTACCCTGAAAATCCCGAGAATAATATATTACACACCAAAAGTCAAAATGGAGTGTTTACATGGCGAGGGAAAGTTTGCGAACGAGCATAGCAAGTAAGCAATTCCCGAATCATGTAAACTCACTTTCAGCTCTTGTTGCGGAAGATATTTTTTATACAACTTGATCAGAAGCGGCAATGTTTTTTGCTGACATGGTCTGTATTTTATTTTATTTTATCTATTTATTTATTTAAATTATAGACAGGTGATTTTTGTGTGCGTCATTAATTCAAAAATTTACTTTGCCCAGTTAATTACCGCAAAGTACAGTATCACAGTTTTGTCTTCAGTTTGTTCACGTGCACAAACAGCATACACAGGTAGTGGATAGCAAAAACGTAACGACGGTTGACAACAAACGGTAACAGCTGTACTACGTTGTGAATATTTAAATGCGTTCTTAAGTCGCTATTTTGTAATTCACTCTGTGGCCGAGTGGTTAGAGACGATCACTGCGTTTCAGTCAAATGTTTCAATAGACGGGGGTTTGATTCCCCCATACAAAATTACTGGCTAGCAATTTTTTCATGTAAAAATGCTTTACATTGAGGGACGTTTACTTTAAATGCATGTTTTGTTAGCACTCGATGCATGAATGATAGGCGCTTCTTGTCATCTGTACCAATGTAACCAGTATGCCTTTCTGATCAAGTAGTATAAAAAATAAGTTTTCAAATATTATATCAACTTGTAACGAATAAAAGATATGAAACATTGGGCAAAGAAGCGATCGTATGGCCGCTTATCGCTTATTACATTCATAAATTCACGTTTGACAAATAGCGCCGTCTTGTAGTCGCTGGTTGAGGAGACAGTTGAAACAGAAGCATTTACTGTTCGGGAAAGCTTGTGCCTACTCGTATGTATTTGTATCAGAGCAGCGATCAGAACATTGCTTATTTTCCATATTGCACATAAACTTATACACGACTTAAGCTCCGCCTTCGTGTTAATGATTAACACAGAAACACACTAGCATGTTTAACGCAACGAACACTGTGCATTTGGTAAGCGATTTTAATATCGATTATGGCTAGTTACTGGCTAGTCAAACGTTGAAGTTGGCAGCAAAACGTCCGTGATTAATGTTCTACTAGTCAAAGCGTTAATGTTTAAATGCATGGTGTCTACAAGAATGGAAAAATATAAATTCCTGACTTTTTCCAAACTTTTTTTTTCCTCTTCTTTAAACCTTTACAATATACCTAGATAGTATGTATTTATGTTTATACTACTAGACGCTATGGTTAAAATGAACTGAAATTTGAAGTTGATTTTTGGGTGAAAGCATTAGGAAGGTGTTCACAGGTATACATATAGAGTGCTGAAGTAAAATTAAACGACGAAAAAAATTATCCGTGAGTTCATTCTTTGTTTTTTCCCAAACTGCTTCAAAATATTGTTAAATTTCCTGACTATTTACAAACTTCCTGACCTACTTTTCAAATTCCTGACTTTTTCCAAACTTTTCAAATTTTCCAAACCTGTAGACACCTTGAAATGCTTCTTTTTTTTTTCTTCTTTTCTTTTCTCTTTTTAAACCACAAAATGTGTAATGGGGATCTTATTGGAAAACCTTTTACACGATTAACTTTTAATGAATAATTAGAATTTATTAATGATGGTAAGCCGAAACCCGAATCACCGTTTTTGAAAACTGAGCAAAAGAAAAGTGGTTCGATTTTTACTAGACATTTCCACGAATTGCAATATGAAAACATTTTGTGGTTAACTGGTTGTGAAGATGGTGGAAAACTGTTTTGTTGGCCACGTCTATTCAGGGACGTACCGATAGGGGAGAGCAACTCTCTCCGCCCCCGTATGAATTTTTCACTCAGCAGTTGGGAAAATTTACCATTTCAGTCAGGCGGAGTTGGAAAAATCCAACAAGTCAAGTTGTTTTTAGCTTTGATCCTTAAGAACTGAGTTGAGAAGTTAGGAAAAGGTTTGATATTTCGGAATTTTGAGTTGAGTTAGTAGGAAAAATCCAACAAGTCAAAGGATTTCTTTTCTGCTTTGATATTTGGGAATTTTGAGTCAGTTGGAAAAATCCAACAAGTCAAAGGGTTTTTTTTTGTTTTTTTTGCTTTGATGTTTGGTAATTTTGAGTTGAGTCAGTTGGGACGTTCACAATGTTTGCCCCCTCCCCGAAAAATCTTTTTGGTACGTCCTTGTATCTATTCCTCGTCACAGGAAAGAATAAATGCATATGGAATGAACCTACACAGGGTTACGACAACTTGAATAATTTGATAAATGCCGTTTCGTAGTACGAGTAGCATGTTTCATACTTTTATTATGATTTTTACTTCACCTCCATGCGTATCGCTTACCTCTTCGAAAAACTCACCGCATGCCACTGTCACTC
The DNA here is from genome assembly GCA_031841125.1 of Acanthococcus lagerstroemiae. Taxonomy (NCBI): domain Eukaryota; kingdom Metazoa; phylum Arthropoda; class Insecta; order Hemiptera; family Eriococcidae; genus Acanthococcus; species Acanthococcus lagerstroemiae. The sequence goes on from CM063112.1 coordinate 40,444,584, forward strand.
ACTTCTGTCGGAGCTCTCTTTGTCAAGCCCTCGCTTCCTTTTTCTGGGGAAATGCTCACTTTACTTTTTCATGGAAACTAAAAAAAGCGATACAAAAGCATTGATTGTTAGCTACTAGTTGAAGGGTGGGTTAGTTTTTCGGCTTAGGGAATTAACTTTCTCTTTTCTCGGAAGAAACCTATACAAATATTGCACCAGTTACCAGTTGCTACTATTTCAATGCTAGTTTCTCCAAGAAATCCAACACAAACCTTGCTCCATTTTGGGACAAAAACGAGCACTTCAGAGGCGAATGTTTGTACACGGGTTGCGAGTTGCGCCTTAACTTTTTTTGACTATCGAATGCCAATATTTTTGACAGGTGTAACCTTGTCAGTTGCGCTCAGTTGTGATGTAAGGGCTATCGGGGCTAGACAAGACTATTATGATCTTACGATCAATAATATTAAAACGATCATTATTGAAAAGATCACAAAAATCAAGGGAAAATTGTGAACTAAAGATCAAAAAGATCACTAAATGATATTTTTTCTGACCGAATTTTCTTTCAAAATTATCTGAAGAGCACCATCTCACCCGTCTCTTGAGGCCAGTGAGAGAACGAAGTTACCTCGGTGGAATGCTCTTCTAAATAGGCTCTTGGAGTGATTATTTTCATTTGAAGTATTTTTTGGTTGAATGATAGTAACTCAAAGGAAAATGAGGACAATTTCACGCTTTACGAAGTCGGCCATGTAAATATACGCCGAACTTATGGACAGCAAAGCTGGAAGTTAGAATAGTACACGTGGCGTTTTATGTATATCCCTCATCAGGGATGTGTTTCGGAGTCACTTAACCAGATTAAATATTCTCCAGATAAGTTTCTCTTCTTAGCTCAAGCCGAGAGCAGCACCGCTACTCTACACATAGATGTAGATGCACCATTAAACGTGTAAGTAAAAAGCGAGTACGTGAAAAACTAATGAAGAAAAGTAAAATAAGCGCACAAAGGTGTTTGAGTGAGCTAGAAGTACCGAGTAAACGAAGCCTGAGCACAAAAAGAAAAAGAGGAAAAAAGAAACATCAAAAACATCAACACCTTTCTCCAAGTACAACGGCGTTCAAAAGAAAATTTCTCGTCGGTATAAAATTCGAGGAACTTTCGCAAATTTTCCGTCGCAATTAGAACAAAAGTATTACGACAACTCGGCTTGATTCTTCGATGTGCTCGCATTCAGAATTTTTTCTCTTAGTTTCCTATACATACACATATATATTATTATCCTTTATAGAAATGGAGAGAGAATGAGACGTTTTAATTGTACCTGTTCGGTATAAAATGTATTTGAAATGGAAACACCGGTTACGAGCACCTCGACAGTGTTTTCCAGCTGTAGCTTATTTCCACTTTTTTCTAACGTTTTGCATGCTGTTGAGTCAAATTTATGTTTTCAAAAAACTGGAACGGTTTCTTCCCTGTGCTGATTAAAAGTAGAATTAAATTTCGCGGACAGAGGCGTTGAGGGTCCCAAATTTCCGGAGGGAGGAAGGAAGGGCATATGTGAACTCTGTTTCGAATGACTCAAGGCAGAAATGTATCTTCTGAATGAGGCGATTTAGCCCCCCCCCCACTCCTTCCAATATGTTAAATTTTTACAGCAGTTCGACAACTTCCAGGGGAGTTTCCTCAACCGCCCAGCTCTAGCAATGGAGAGAAGCGCGAAGTGTTGCAGAGGAAAAATGTAAAGTAGACTTGAAGATCGGGTGGTTTTACATTCCTTCTTGTCCACTACAGTAACTTCAGAGTAAGGTATTCGTCCTTCCAACTCTAATTTAATGGGGACTGCGGAAAGGGGTGATATATTCACGTTATTTGCATTATTTTCTCCCATGAATAAAACAATTTAGAACGAAGTTTCATCATTAATAGTCACATTCGATAAGTGAGAAGCAATTAATTGATTGAACGTGACCGACGAAAGAAAGGCGTGAGAGTAGTCACCCTTTCCACATGTATGAAACTGATGACTTCTTTGTACACAGAGGGTACATCAGGACAAAACCACGTTTGAAGAAAAACGGGTTCACAAAAATAAATATCATGTCTTCAGAGTACTTGGGTCGAATAATACTACCCACGGCTTTTCGGATTCTTTTTCATTCAAACACTTTTTCTTCGAAAATATTACCGCTGAGGTACGACGTATCCTGGCTTTCTTTTGAGATCGTTGAAAATCTATCAAAAATCGATCGAGAAAGTCACACAAAATTTGAAAGGCAGTTATTTTTGCAACATTTTTCATTCCTTTTCAAGGGGATAAACTCTGGTTTTCGCGACATTTTTTCACTTTTAACGTTCAAATAACATAAAATACCGGCAACGCACGATCAAGAAGTCGATGCTCAACTTAGAGAATCACTGGTAGCGGCGTAGCCAAGATTTTCCTAAAGAAGGGGGGGGGGGGGTAAATTTTTACGGGAGAAAAATTGAGGTATTTGTTTAAAAAATCGCCGACATTAGAGACCTATCTTATAAAAATGAACGTAAAATTACTGCTCAAGCAAAAATTTTTCAAAAAACGTGTTTTAAAGGCAAAAAATTGCTAATTTTTACGTTTTTACATTCAATTTCAAGTGCATTGGGGGGGGGGGGCAACCCCCTTTGGCTGCGCCACTGATCGAATTGTAATCACCGATATCATGGAGCTCATAGGGAAGTTATAGAACCTATGTATTATTTTTCAGAGCAGTTATGTTTGATCCCTTGTTGCAGCCGTTTGGCGCCAGATAGCGCTGTAATGTGAGGTGTTCTATAGTGTTCTCGACCTGCCGAATCGAATTACACCATTTATTGAAAAAGGTCCCAAGTTCACTTAGGCCATTTTTCTATGGACGCATTTAATTATATGATCACTATAGTTCTGTATAAATCTCAGAGCTGGCCGTATGAAAAAGCGTTTAGCTTATGAGTTGCACCTCAAAAATTGAAAATTCAGTAGGATTATTGTAGTATCTCAACTTTTGCTGACTACTTTTTAAGTAAGTGATTTCCCTAATCCTACAACTCATTTTCCATGTTGATTTAGTTTCTGACCCAGGAGGGAACAACACTCACATTTTTATTGGATTAGAAAAATTACCCATGAAGTGCTCATTCTAGTAGGAGACTGGGTAATGGTTTCCTATTGGTGTGAGTACGGTGATCCCCTGTCTCCGAATCTGTTCAATGCGGTTTTGGAACAAATCTTCAGAAAATTAGATTGGGCAAAAAAATGGGATCAAGATTGACGGGAGACACTTGAACCATCTGAGGTATGTCGATGACACAGAGTTGATAAGTGTCAGGTGGGGACGTCCAGGCGATGCTCGACGAGCTGGTCGTAGAAAGCGAGAAGGCGGGACTCAGGGTAAACATAAGCAAGACCAAGGTTATGAGGAATGCCACCAAGGATGAAATTTGAATACGGAATAAGAAATTGGAATCGGTGGAGGGATATCCATACCTTGGCCAAATTATGTCATTCAAGGGAAAAAAGAAATCGAGGCTCGTATAAGGCAAGCTTGAAAGGAATACTGAGTTCTAAAGACAATCTTTACGCGAAATCTGCAAATACCATCAAAGGTCAAGATGCTTGAGTCCTGCATGCTGCATCCTACCAATTCTAACATACGGGGCCCAGACGTGGTCGATCACTGAGGACCTAACTAGAAGGCTGGTGAAGACGCAGAGAAGTACGGAGAGGAGTATTCTGGATATCAACAAGGATCTCTCTTGTTTTTTCAATATTATTCTCAACCATAGCTCTGGAATCCGCCCTTTCGAGCATTACTTCAGAGACGTTGGGAAGGCTGTTAGGGCTGTCTTAGCCTTCTTCTCATCTTGTCGAAAAACCGACCTAGGTCGAAATGTATCGAGTTGCTACGTGGGCTCGAACCCGGGATCTCCAGATTCCAAGACCAACGCGCTATCTACTCGGCCAAGCAGACGCCCATCAACAGGAAGGATAAGATTAGGACTAAAATTATAAGGGGCGGACTGAATGCAGGGGGTGGTATACTTGATTAAAAGTTGAAAACGAAGTATGCGGGTCACTTAGTTTGACTGAGAGAAGACTAATGGGATAAGAAGACCACGTTTTGGGTTCCCTATGATCACACAAGGAGGAGAGGAAGACCAGGAATGAAGTTGAAAGGGGAAGTTATAAGAAGGGTGAGACTTCCATGATGCAGAGTGGCCCAAAACCGTAAAATATGGAACAAAATCGGGGAGGCCTATGCCCGCGATGCCGGGGCTCGGTATGCGACATAACAATCGGATAGCTACAATTTTATATACACTATTGGGTTATACATATTCATGTATTATGTCCTCACCAAAATAAAGGCTGTTTACTTATTCATTTATTTTGAAGTTTTTATGAGGTCTCCCCTCTCTCTTGGGTCTAACGTGTCTACATGTTTACGATGATTTCATATTAATACAACATACCCTTATACTGCTCAGATGTCTACCAGAATGGAAAATTAAAAATATATAACTTTATATGAAGGGTAAAGAATCAAAACTCAAGTCACATTTGCCATTTTACTTCAAGGGCGCAAATAGGCAAAATACAGTACACAGGTGCAGGAATATCTTTGCTGCGCCTGTTAACGTGGAGTATGTTATACATATCGCATAGTCACAGGCCCAGTGAAGATATTCCTGCACCCGTGTACAGTATTTTGCCTATTTGCGCTCTGGAAGTAAAATGGCAAATGCGAGTTTTGATTCTTTACCAGTGTTGTTAGACATAACAAAACAAAATGACAAAATGACAATTGAATTTGAGGAATTTTGTCATAATGACAAAACCATTTATCAGTTTTGTCATATGACAAAATGGAAATGACATAATAAAAAACTGAATTAATGATAAAACAAATTGACAAAAAAATTTTGTTATGACATTTCGTCATTGCGTGAAGTTGATGAAAAAGAACAAGAAGTAAGGAAGACTGAAAGAACATGAACTGGTATCCTAGGAAATGTATCTAAAATATGTTAGGCCTTTTTTCTCGGACACTTTTTGTTAAATAAGTGATCAGCCAAAACTTCACAAGTCAACGGAAGCCAGAAGCCAATAATTAATAATTTGTGTTATCAGTTATTTGGCCTGGGTCTCATTTCACTTTTGATTTTGGCGGAATTTGCGATTTCTTCTCCTGAATGATGGAATTCTATTGTCTTTCCTGTCCGATTTGCCGTAGTATCAAAGGGAAGTTCTCAAATCTCAATTATCCTTGTTCATCAAAACACTGAAGTAGAAAAGTTGAAAGGTGGAAAATGTTAGACTGGAACTTCAGCAGTTAGCAGTTTGGTTTAGAATTAGAAATGAGAAGTCAAAGAGAAGTTGAAAGAAATGGAATCCACCTGAATCAAGTATGGGATGCCCCTGAACCCATCACCAGTATTTCACTTACAAATTACATAGGTATCAACTGAAGAAGGAAAGAAATGCGGCATGACAGTGCAGGTAATTGGGAATACGAATCAACAATCTCAGAGATGTAACAATATGACGAATAAATATTCATGTCGTCTGCAGTTAATCAGCTTTTTAGCCTCTGAGTATGCAACCTGTATCAGAATAAGACTGGAGATTGGTGGAACTGGATGGTACATATGTAAAAGTACCTGTAAACTGAGAGGTATTGGCATTATGACAAAATGACAAAATAGTTTTGCCATGACATAACAAAACTATGAAGAAACAAAATGACAAAACTCTGTACATGACAGAACTCATGACATAAAAAAAAAGAAGTAAAATGCTCCTCCGACAAAATGATAAAATGACAAAAAGTCGTTTTGTCTAACATCATTGTTCTTTACCCTCTATATAATCTCTTATATGACCTCAAAAAATAATTTTTTTTCATTGAAAAGTGAGATAGCTTACACAAAGATTTTTTATCAGAAGAAAGAGTAGAATTTAGCCACTCACTTCATCAATGTTCTACCTAGGACGCTAGGACTGCCTGCTCTTTCCCTTAATTTGACACAAAATTACTTTCATATTTTGTATTCTTTCCACACTGAATCAAAAAACAGTTTTGTTTCGTCTTTTGGCATTCGTTTTTATTCACTTTTTATACTGCTTTCTGTGTTTCTGTGAAATATGACATGTCACAAGAAAAAGGCTCTTAGTGGTATCGAACTGTTCTAAGACAAAAGCCCTTACTTGTATGCCATTAAGGGCTCTTTTTTTCGTAAGTTCGAAGTCAGTAAAGTCTTTTCTATTGACAGGTCACAAATATGGACTGTGGTATTCTGTGATCAGTGAAAGTATGATATGTGCATGTGATCTGGGCCTCAAGGCTAAAAAAAAAATGAATTGAAAAAAATATGCCGCTTACAGGCCAAGGATTTTCATAGCGAAGATCAGAATTTCAATTTTGAACATAGATAATCACTAAATTCTTGAAGAAACCATCGATGATCCGGATTTATAGTCAGCCAAGCTGTGATGAAGATGAATGTAATGATAAAACTCAAAATCATCAGTTGAGCAAACGTACTTAAAAATTGGGGGGGGGGAATTGATTCGTGATTCGAATCGTGAATCGTAGAATTTATTCATTTGAATTATATTTCAGCGTATTCGTAAAGTTTCTGATTCGAAGAGATTCGAACCGTCAAAATTCCAAATGATTCGTGATTCGAATCATTTTTTTAGGTGATTCGTCCCAGTGCTGACTGTGATGGTGCTGGCAGCAGACACGCATCCGAAAATATGAGTAATTAATTATAATGCTGAGTGCGCTGTAGTATAAGATAATACAATAGAACGTGGGGAAAAAAGAAAAAAAAAACTCCTGAAGGAAGTAGCATGTTATTAATTTTTCAGTCACACTGTTCTAAAAAAAAATAAAAATATATGACTTCAGAGGGAAAAAATATTACTTTATACGACTTACACGATCAGTCACTCGATTATATGACTTACATGACCTGGCAGACACACTGTTCTCATAATTGCGGAATTTTTATAAACTTTTGTTTTTCATGAGGTATCCGAAATATTATTAACGCGGCCTGAAAGTCTTAGTACGTTTAATGCGATTTCATCAAGCACTAATACAAACAAGTAATTTAAGTACGTGGACGTAAAATCTGACTTCTAACCCCACGTTTTTATTCTGCCAAAGGGTAAGCTTTAGTCTTTTTTCTCGGCAGTATATCATGTCACTGATAGGTTTTCTAAATGATGTATTTTCTTTCGAGAAGCTCTAAAAATTGTCCAGAATAACCCTGGCCTCCCCGATGTACTCACGTCCGTCTCACATATGCAGCCTTTGCATCTTCGACCTTCCGTGGCCAAACTGCTCGTATTCGAATACGTCCCCGAGAATAACGGAACAACGGGAGCCCATTAACAAGCCCCTCTGTTTCCTCAACCAAATAACCAGAAAGGTAGGGTCGCAGAGAAGGGTATTATGATCAAGTTCGTACTCCAGGTGCCCACCTTGTTTCATCCGAAAAACTCGCTGCAGCTTTTCGCACCCCACCGGTAGGTAACGCATATGCAGATCACCACAGCATCAACAGGTCTGCTACAGCTGCTACATCACCTCGGACTCATTAGACCGCGGTGATTTAAATAAGACGCTCGTTCTGCAGGTCTAAATCAACGACAGCCTTCTGGAAGATCGGAAACAACAACAGAGTATTTTACGATGCCGAGTCCCGCACCAATGCTCGAGTTGGGCGCTTGGATCAGCAGATCAGCACTCGTCCATCGAGTGTTTTGATCTGCCACCTGCTACCGCAAGAATTTGAGGCTGAAATTCCGGGCAGACGACCTCGCGAACCATCATTTGGCCCTCAGCATCGGAGATGCATCCCGCTCGCTGAGCAGTTCGCAATGACTTCAGACGAGCCCACGAACACACCTCGACTGAGATTCGCAAATCAAAAATTACCATTCAATTAAACGGGTATACACTGTCGAGAATTTCAAACTTGTCGAACTGGAACTAATCGTCGCATCCGCACGCGATGTAAAAAAAAAAACACTAATCTGCAACACCGGTAAACGTAGACGTGTTTAATTTTTAGTTAATAGAACTACTTTTTCCTAATTATTCGATCTGGACGGCAACTGCAAGAAAGTATAATATTGTAAACACGAGTTAAAAAAATTGTCAGATCGTCGTTATCGCCGATCTGGACGAGTACACCGGTTTTACTTTCACCGGTTTCGTGTATACAAGTACACATTGCACAAGACTAGAAAGAAGACTTTTACACACAGTTGTATATGCAAATATCCTGTGAATTTTCGTCAAGGACCCGTGCATCGGATGTACACGGGAAGTAAAAGACCACGGAATTACAACGTCTCCCGATCCTCCTAATGCGTGCAAAATTTGCGCACGAAAAACGAATTTCGAGACTGCAAAGTTGGAAGAAAATTCATAAACGAGAATATACATTTTTAATTATATACGCGCCGACCAGACGGTTTAAAATGTTTGCGGAATGAAAATTGAAGCTCGGGGGTTGGTCGGAGTTTTCATATGTACGAGAACACTCATCTTGGGTTTAATTTTGTTCGCCATCACCATTACCCCAAAGCAGGGGAAATAAAGTCTCCCCGATACTCGGTATCTCTGAGCACGAGCTTCGTGTACAGGGTGTTTCACAAATTGGTCCCTCTACTGTTTTTCTTTGCAGCGAAATCGGATCAAAATGAGAGAAACGGCTATCTCCAAGAACTACGGTCTAGTTTGTTCCAAGGTAAAAACATTGTACCTCTTCCGAAGGGGGGAGGGTTCAAACGTGTCATCAACTTTAAAATTTAAAACAAAAAATCACGGAAAATATCGAAATATGGTACTCTAAGTTGCAGAATTTGAAAATGCAATCAGACTATCCAACCTCGATTAGGAAACTAAACCCGAAATCTGAGTGATTCAAGTGAACCCATTTGACTTTGCTGAAAGAATTGAACAAGGGATCGAAATAGATGTTTCAGGGATGTTGAAACGTGCCATCAACTTCAGAATTTTAAAAGAAACCATGTGGTACTTTGAGCTGCAGAATTCAAAAATGCAATTCGCTTTCTTAATCTGACTCGGCTTTAAAGTCCAAATTAGAGTCCTTCAAATGAACTCGTTTAATTTTGCTGAAAAAAATTGAACAAGGGATCAAAATAAAGGGTTTAAATGCTGGAACGTGCCATCACCTTCGGAATTTTAAAAAAGGAAACATGAAAAACAAAAAAAATCGAAATATGGGCATTTCAGTTGCAGAATTCGAAAATGCAATCAGATACACAATCCAACCTCGATTAGGAAACTAAAAACGAAATCTGAGTGATTCAAATGAGCCTGTAAGACTTTGCTGAAAAAATTGAACAAGAGATCGAGATAGAAGTTTCAGAAATGCTGCAACGTGCCATCAACTTCAGAGTTTTAGAAGAAAACATCAAGAAAAATGTCAACACATCGTATTTTGAGTTGCAGAATTCGAAAATGCAATAAGCTATTTAATCCCACCCTTGTGCGGGCACTAAAACCTAAATTTGAGTCTTTCAAATGAGCCCATTTGACTTTGCTGAAAAAATTGAACAAGAAATCGAAATAGAGGTTATCTAAATGCTGAAACGTGCCATCAATTTCGCAATTTCAAGAGGGAATATCAAGAAGAACATCGAAATATGGATATTTTAGTTGCAGAATTCGAAAATGCAATCAGACACACAATCCAACCTCGATTAGGAAACTGAAATCGAAATCTGAGTAATTCAAATGAACCCGTTTGACTTTGCTGAAAACATTGAACAAGATATCGAAATAGAGGTTTCAGAGATGTGACAACGTGCCATCGACAGAGCCGTACCCAGGATGGGGGGGGGGGAGGGCGATTAGGAAAAATTATTTTCTTGGTGAGGTGGGGGGCTCAGTCACAGATCCGCCTTCCTCTCCGTCTCAATTGTTCTTTCGTGTTTTTTTGGGAAGGCCAATGGGGGGATTTTTTCTTGGAGTAGGGGGGTCAGTCACAGATTCGCCCTCCTCTCCGTCTCAACCCATTGTTTTTTGTGTTTTTTTGCCACCCCTCCCCCTCCTGTCGGTACGGTCCTGGCCATCAACTTCGGAAATATCAAAAAATTTATCGAACTGCGAGTATTTTGAGTTGCAGGTTTTCAAAAATGCAATTCGATTTTTAATCTGACTCTTACTTGGACTCTGAAGTCCAAATTTGAATCCTTTAAGCGAATCCATTTGACTTCGCTGAGAAAATAGAACAAGGTATCGGAATAGAGGTTTCAGGGGTGCTGAAACGTGCCATCAACTTCAGAATTTTAAAAGGAAACCTCAATAAAACATCGATACATTGTATTTCGAATAGTAGAATTCAAAAATGCTATTCGATTTTTAATCCGACTCCGATTTGGGCTCTAAAATCCAAGTTTGAGTCCTTCAAATGATCTCATTCAATTTTGTTGGAAGAATTGAACAAGAGATCAGTATACAAGTTTTAAAAATGTTGGAACGTAGTACAACTTCAGAATTTTTAAAGGAAACATCAAGAAATATATCGAACTATAAGTTGGTATTTTGGGCTGCAGAATTGGAAAATTCAAGTAACAACTCCGAGTCGGGCCACACAACCTAAATCTGACTCCTTCAAATACGTCAAACAAATTTAACTGAGAAAATCTAACGAAGTACCGAAATAATAATTCATTTTTGTGTTGCCGAGTTCAACTATATAAGCTAATCACTCAAAATTTCAAAAAAAAAAAAAGAAAAGAAAAGAAAAAGGAATAATTACCTTATTAGATATGAAAAATGACCAAAAAATGCAAATTCTTCCTTCTTTTATATGCTTCCCTCTTTACATACTACTTTTCATCATATCTTTTCAACCCCCCCCCCCTCCAAACTAACTAGCTAGAGTTCCGTTAGAAGTTATTGCTGCAATCTGCCGGAAAACTGAATTTAAATTTTATTAACGCTGCACAGCGAAAAGCACAAAATGAAGGAAAAAGTTATTTTTCATCATAATTAGCAGAATTTTCAGAATTTGCAGGAGAATCATCTTCCTAAAATAACTTACAATGACCATTTTAGGAGGGAAATGAACAAAAATCACCTTAGATGACTTAAAATGGAAAAATATGATCAAGTGGCCACACTGACTACATATTCAGGTTTCCGATCACTGGAATTCAAACTGAAAGTAGCTGACATCTGGCGGCAGAGTTCAGAATCTTTCTGCTTGGGGTGATCAAATAATTCGCTCCCATAAGAAATGTACAGACGATGATTCGATATTTTAAATTTTGAAAAATTTAAGTTATTTGTGGGCAAATGCTTATTGAAATCATTGTTCTGTAACATTGACTATGAACTGAAACAGTTATCGAAACAAACTAACAGATGGAACCTGTATAAGACTAGACTGATCTTTGATCCCCGTGTTAAAGGATGGGAAATATCGATTTTGATCACCCAGCCTTTCTCCCCCGCGAACACCCGCACAGGTGATTTTGCAGCGCACTCTAGTACAGGTTTATATCCCGATTAGAGTCCCAACGTCGGCTTATACTATTTTGGAGGGGCCAAACTAACTTTGGCGAAAGCACTGAATGAAGGACCAAAACGGAGGTTTTTTTGGATCGCCGACTTTAAAACTTCAAACAGAATTTAGATCCGACACCGATTTGGGCTTCAATATCTAAATTGGACTCCTTCGAAAGAACTTATTTGACTTCGCTCAAAAAATGAACAAATTTTCGAAATCGAGATTTCAGTGCATTAGCTCAAAAACTCAATCAAATTGTTGATGTGGTCTCGGTTTGACCTCAAAATTTGTCCTCTTCCTTTATTTGAAAGTAGGATCAAAAATTTGATACAATTTACGTATTCAGCAATTCGGAAATCTCTATTCTGATACCTCGTTCTATTTTTCCCCTTAGCACAGTCAAGATACTTTGTTTGACGGACCCAAATTTTGGATTTTTGGGTCCAAATCGGGATCGGATCAAAAATTTGATAGTTCATTTGAGGGGCCCAAATTTGAATCTTCGAGTCCAAATAGGGGCCGAATCGAAAATTTGATGAAACTAACGAATTCAACGACTCAAAAAATCTTCATTCTGACATCTCTTTTTTTTCGTTTTGTTTTTGTTAGCTAAGTCAACTTAGATTATGTGAGGGACCCAAATTCGGATTTTCAAAGTCGGAACCTCCAAACAAACAAAGAGAAAAAAATTGTAAATTTCATCAAATTTTTGATCTGACTCAGATTTGGTCTCGAAAATCCAAATTTGGTCACTTAAATGAGTTATCTCACTTGACTTGGCTAATAAGAACAAAATATGGAACGAGATATTATAATAGCGATTTTTCGAGCCGCTGAGTTTTTAAATTTCATCAAATTTTTGATCCGACCCCGATTTAGTTCTAAGTACCCACAACATATCTAGAACTTTTTCAGAAAATCTTCAAGAAGCTCAGGAGCGATTATGTCCGAAAGTCGAAAGAGTCTACAAAAAGTCTCAAATACGAAAGGAATCTTAACCTAGTCCAGATGGATCTTAATAAGCTTGAGTCAAAGTTTGAGTCAATTCTGGAAGAGTCACCGAAGGTTTTAAGCAAGTTCAGAAGAATCCCGAAGGATCTTAAATTTTAAGGAATCTTGAGACCTCTTAAGTAACCTTGAAAACATCTCAAAGTCTTACATGTAAAAGTCTGGACAAGTGTTATTGAAATCTGAAAAAATTTGAAGAGTTCCATTAAAGTTAAAATGGGTTTTAAAAAATGTGTATCAAATTTAAAAGAGTCTCGAATTCTCTTTTATTAGGCTTATAGAAATCTTATTCCTATGCTTTTGCAAAAGTCTGAAAATTTTTGTATTTTTGGGCTCAAACTCAGCGATTTGAAAAATCTCAATTCTGATACCTCGTTCTATATATTATACATTTTTTCTTTCTAACAGTCAAGTTAGCTCATTTGAGGCCTCCGAATTTGAATTTTGAATTTTAGGACCCAAATCGAGATTGAATCCAAAATTTGATGAAATTTACGAATTCAGCGACTCGAAAAATCTCTATTGTAATATTTCGTTTTATTTTATTTTTTTAGTAAGGTCAACTTTGTTTATTTGAGGGACCTAAATTAAAATTTTTAGGGCCAAATGAGGATAGGATCAAACATTTGATGACATTTAGGAATTTAGCGACTCAAAAAATCGGCATTCTGATACCTCGTTCCATTTTGAAATTAATTCATTTGAGGGACCCAAACTTGAATTTTAGGACCCAAGCCGGAATCGGATCGAAAATTTGATGAAATTTACGATTCCAGCGATTCCAGAAAATCTCTATTCTAATATCTCGTTTCATTCGTTTTGTCTTTTAGAAAATTCAAGTTCGTTTATTTAACGGACCCATATTTTGGATTTTCGGATCCAAGCCGAGATAGGATCAAAAATAGTTTATTTGAAGGACCTAAATTTAAATTCGCGAGTCCAAATCGGGGTCGGATCAAAATTCTGATGAAACTTACGAACTCAGCGATTCGAAAAATCTCTATTCCTATACCTCGTTCCATTTTTCTTCTTATTTGAGGGCTCCGTATTTTAATTTTAAATTTTAGGGCCCAGATTGAGACTGGATTTAAAATTTGATGAAACTTACGAACTCAGTGACTCGAAAAATCTCTATTCTAATATTTCGTTTTTGTTTTTTTTAAGCAAGTCGATTTACTTTATACGAGGGATTAAATATAAATTATTAGGGTCAAATGAGAATCGGATCAATAATTTGATGACATTTACGAGCTTAAAGACTCGAAAAATCGGCATTCTGATACCTCGTTCCATTTTCTAGTTAGTTCATTTGAGGGACCCAAATTTAGCGCCGCAACCATGGGGGGGGGGGGCAAACTGGGACTGAGCCCCTTCTAAAGGTATCTTGAGCCCCCCTAGGCAAAGATACCACCATTATAAAAAACATCATCACGCTGAACGGGAAAGAAAGAAGGAATGAAGAGAATTAATATCGCAGAAACATTTTAAAATTTAGAACAAGAACTTGGTTAATTATAATTTGATTGGGAATGGGATTTTTATGTAATGGCCCCAGTACACTCTTGCTACCTTACCCGAGTCTGTTTAGACCACGAGGCGAGCCCCCCCCCCCAGAGATCCGAGCAGCCGCGTACACTCGCGATACGTTATTGTAATGAAATATAAAACCCATATACACTTTTCTGTTTGCTTGTTGAAAAATGTCGGCCTCAGCCCCCGAAAAAGTTCATAAAGCCCCACTCACGCATAAATTCTGGCTACGGGGCTACCCAAATTTGGATTTTTGGCTCCAATCCGAGATTGGATCAAAACCTTGGTGATCATTTATTTAGGGGACCTAGATTCCTAGATTCCAATTTTCAAGCCCAAATCGAGGTCGGATCAAAAATCTGATGAAACTTACGAACTCAGCGACTCGAAAAATCTTTATTCTGATACCTCATTTCTTTTTAGCGAAGTCAAGTTAATTTATTTGAGGGTCCCAAATTTGGTTTTTTGAGACCAAATCGGGATCGAATCAAAAATCTAATGAAACTTACGAACTCAGCGACTCGAAGAATCTCTACTCTGATACCTCGTTATATTTTTTCTTCTTTCAGAAAAGTCAGGTTCATTCATTTTGAGGGACCCAGTTGAATTTTTGGATCCCAATCGGGGTCGGATCAAAAATCTGATGAAATTTACAAACTCAGCGACTCGAAGAACCTGCATTCTAATACGTCATTCCACTTTCGAGTTCGTTCATTTGAAGCACCCAAATTTGGATGTTTAGGCCCAAATCGGGATAGGATTAGAAATCTGATACAACGGTCGCACTCACCGACCCCAAAAACTGCTACTCTGTTGCTTTATTCAGTGTTCTTATCAAATTCAAAACCAGCTCCTCAGAAGAAGGAAATGATCGAATTTGGGGCTTAACTCGTGACCGAAAAGCTGATGGTATTCTCGAATTCGGAGACACAAAATACCTCTATTTCGACGTGTTTTTTTTTTGATTTGTTTCTATGTAAAATTCCGAAGTTGGTGTCACATGCCAGCCTTCCTTTGGCGGGAGGTAAAATTTTTTCAACCGGGAATAAACTAGACCTCCGTCCTTGAAAATAAAGAGTTTACATCGCAATAAAGAAAAAGTAAGTGGCACCAATTCGTGAAACACCCTGTACATATTATTTCCAAATACTTTAATCTTCGACAGATTTGTCGAGTTCAATATTCAGCTTATAGCGAAATTCGTCGACGTATCGAAATGGCATACGTACCTATAATAAATTCCAGATATCGGAGCCTCTCTTTCATAACTTTCTCCCACAGTTTAAGAGAAGAAAGAAAGGGAAAAAAAGAAAGAAAGAAAATAAAATACTATAGCAAACCTGAAATATACTCAGAACGTAATATTTTCACATTGACGACTATACTCAATATGTTACTCGTAAGATGTTTAGAAATCACATCATACATTTTAGATAATTACGTGTCATGTCACGACGTCACGTGCTTCGTAGATGACACTACCAGGCCGGCCAAAACTGTAGATTATTTATGTAAATGTCTACATTACAGGCTCGCACTAGAAGCGTAAATGTGGATTACGTTTTCACCGCTAATCCGAAACCCTTTTCTCATTGTACATATTGTAGCCGGAGGTCTACTCCTGTTTCACTTGCTTTTTTGACCGGATCACGAGGTAAATCCGGTACTTACATCATTTCGACGGGGGCTAGTAACCGGAAATTTATGAAGTAGGGGCAACGAAGTCCTGATTGAAAACTCACCCAGTAGCAGGAATAGATACATGAGGAACAGTGGGGCGAGTGTTTATCCCGCAGAAAAAAATCTGAATTGAAAATTATGGGTACTCAAGAGTAGCTGACCGTGGAATGGTCCGCATTCTGAACATTTTCTCCGATTTATGTTCCCATCACCAGAAGATATTCCAAATAATACAAAAAAACTCTTTAAAAAATTGAAATTCAGACGGATAATATCAACTCGTGCTTCACGGAGATCAAAGTTCAACTTTCGTAGTCAGAATCGGCTGTTCAAAATAAAAAATCAAAACACCTACGAATTTTGATGGAATTGGGGGAGTTCTTATCTGAGGTCAGTACATCGTGCATGCAAAATTTTATCCATTTACATTCACCAGTGTTATGACTTATGAGAGCAGAAGTTCCACGTCGAAAAAGTGTTTTTTTTTCAGGCTGCACAAAATTTTGAAATCTCAAGAACTCCCTTCCCCTGATCAACGCCGAGTACTGTGTACGTCAAGCATTGATGAGGAAGAATGTCGAATTTCTAGAGGTTCCCTACATAACTGATAAGGGAAGAAAATTTGAGGAGGAGAAGCTAGGTGCCACAAAGTCTCATGAACAGTCACCTAAAATATTTTCAAGTCTGGAATGTATTTAAATCAATAAAAGAGATATGACGCATGAATAGGAGCCGGCAAGGGGGACAAATAACCATTTTCTTCCTCCCTCCTATCAATTTTCCGAGAATACTTTTTACAAAAAATGGAAATACTTGAAAGATGATTTTTCCTTCTTAAAATCTCCTGCAAGTACAATATCTCTTCTCCATTTCTCTTCACTTCCCCTCCCCCTTTTCACCTCCACGGATTATTAAAAAAAGAGAGAAGTGTCGGGAGATACCCGACAGAGGCGAAGCTTCTAGCTACATCAGTCGGTAGGTGTGTGTACTGAATGTTATCTGACGGAAAACTGTCACCAAAGGTGTGGAGGGGAAGCAGTCTGGTTTCACATACACGCTCTCTCGCCCTCCACTTCACTAAATCTGGATAGAGCGTTACTCCGTCACTTCCGTTGCATATTTTCGCGTTAGCGTTTGTTTCACTTTTTCTACATCAACTACTCATCCTGAACCTACATAAAGAAGCTTTGATTCAAAAACACACTCCTCACTCCCTTTTCTGGTCACTCTATCACAGGGAATGCCATATCATCTTGAAATGAACGTGTTAGCGGCAAATTGTGAAATCCGTTATTCAATAAAGTGCCAAGGCATTATGTTAATTACCGGATACGCAGTGTGAAAATAAAATAATTCAAAAAGGCGAGTCATTAATGAAGTGACTAAACTCACTTCGGCAATACAGGATGTCTCTTTCAACAATAACTCCTTCCACCTGATAATTAGACAACCTACCCGACAATGTGTAGACATATTTGCATACCCTTACTTTTGAAGGGGCTGAGTTATGATTGAATTCTGAAAGTTTTCTATCTTTCAATTTTTTTTCTTCTTCTTAACTGGAGATAGATGGAAATATTATGGCACCAGTAGGTAATAGTAGAGGGCAGTTGTGGTAACCACAGGGAAAAAATGGTTGGAATCGGTTCAACAGGGTGTTCATAAAATCAATTTTAGAACAAATTATTTCAGAAAAGTTTCACGTTTTTTTCCATTTCCGGTGAAACTTGCCTTCTTAAGCTACTGCTTTGTTATTTGCAATGGATTGTACATTAAATTTCCTATAAACAGGTTATCAGCAATTTCCTTGTGTCGCTCAAAATGGAGTTCAAGATATCTCCGTTAAGAATTATTACTTCAACACAGATGCAAAGACCTTATGCAGATAATAATCTTTTTTTTTCAGCTACTTTACCACTTCACAGAGTTATATCGTTTATGGGGCTTCTTCACCTCCCTCCTTTCATCATCTAATTACCCTACATTTGAAATTGAGGCCCATGCAATGAGGAGGGGGGGATCTAGTATTTTGTAAAGTTTAATATGGGTACATAGTAATTGGTTCCACAGGTCGCTAAATTTGATTTTGATAACATTTTAGCCATATTCCCCGAACTACGGAATGAGTATATTCCGACTTCTTTCTTTAATACTCACACGTACTTTTCTGACTCGTGAACCTCTCATTTCATGTTTGGACTTTAATTTTAAATTGTCCATTTTACTGAAATTTTGTAATGATACAGTTCGCCGGACACCTATTCGTCATTTTATAATACCTAGTCATTTTAAATACTTCCTAGACCGATAGTGAATGTTTCTATAATTTGCCTAAAATGACTAGGCATTTTATTACATGTCTAGTCACTGCATAAAATGTCTGAATTTCACAATTTGCCGCTAACATATGCATATACATAATATACATGAAACGCATGAAAACATGATGTCCTCTTCGTTGGAAGTACCACAACTGCTTCCACCGTTCAGTCTCTTTCCATATAATCCCTTCTCTAAGAATATCAGAGTTAGATTATACAGGGTGTCCAGTGAATTTTCCCTTTTTAAATATCTTTAGGGCAAAGTATCGGGTCAATGCGCAGCAAAAAGGGTTCTTCGTCTGGTAAGGCCCGGCATCTCATAAGCAAAAAATCCCCCCTAATGTGGGAGACTGAGGTTCCTAATTTCAGAATCTTAAATGAAAACCTATTGAATAAAGTATTAAAATAAGGGTATTTTGGGTTACTGATTACAAATATCGCATCAGATTTTCGATCCGACCTCCATTTAGGCCTCAAATTCGACCTTTTCTCCTTCTCAAGAGCCAAGCTGTTACGAAAAAAATCGAACAAGATACCAGAAGAGTGTTCCTTAAAACGTCATTGAACAAGATACCAGAAGAGTGTTCCTTAAAACGCAAATTTTGAAAATTCAGTCAGATTTTGGGTCCAATCTCGACTCAAATCCCAAATTCAACTTTTATCCTTCCGAAGGGACAAGTGGAATTTGATGACAAAATTAAACAAGGTATTGGAATAGGGGTATGGGTTGCTAATCACTGATCGCTGATACCACATCAGATTTTTGATCCGACCCCGATTCAGGTCCCTAATTGTAATTTTTCTTCTTCTAAGAGGCCAAGTTGATTTTACTGAAAAAACTAAACAGGGTATCGGGATAGGGGTCTCTTGAAAGCTAACTTCGAAACCTCAATCAGACTTTAGATTCAATCTCGATTCGGGCCTTAAATTCGCCCCCACACCCCATATGACGCACTCTATTGAATTTACCGAAGAAATTGAGCTAAGTATCAGAATAGGGGACGATAGAGTCACTGATTTCGAACATTCAATCAGAATTGTAAGCCGCTTCCGATATGGGCGTCAAATTCGAATTTTCTCCAGTTCTACGGGTCCCTAACATTACCAAATCAGGAAACGGCCTCGTCTTTTACTTGAGGAAATGAAGAAAAGAAAAGAAAAGTTGACGTGTACCAGATCTGGTATAAATGTACCAAATTTGGCAAAATTGAATCCTAGGTATAGTTTCTAGCCAAGTATATTTTGCCACTATCATATTCAAATAAACTGGACTTACTCAGTGTTGTCAAATCTAGTCCACATGGACCAATTTGGGGATTTGAAAAATTTTAGAAATATTTTAGTCCATTTTCTAGTTTAATTTCTGGTCCTTTTTCTCAATTTGTAAATACTTATAATAATAATAAACAGCTTTTATTTCATGAGTGTAACATTACTGTGAATTAGTTTAAATATTATAATTGGCCCACCTTTGGGCATAAGCCTCCCCTATAAATACTTATAATGGAATCAGAAAATTTGTTATTTATTCTTTTCATTCACTGCATCATAAAACATAACCTTTTCACAGATCTGAGCTCTGGAGGGAGGCAGTCTGGAAGTCAATAAATAGGCAATTATCTCTTTATTTCATAACATAAAGTATGAATATTAGCCTTGGAGAACTCGTGTCCCATACTACTCACCAATTTTGTCAATCCTTTTCATTAGGACACTAGCGTTCCTAGCTAGTTTGATTACCCATTACTTGGATATGCTCCGTTTGGTCTAATTTTTTCAAAGTGCATCTGGCGACACTATTTTTTTGAGGGGATTTTTTGATTTTTGGTCCTCTGTGGTAAAATCGAGTTCTGGGGATTTTTTTTTTCACGATGAACTGGTACATTTTCAGGAAGTGAACCTGGTAACACTGATTTACATGAGATAAATGCCAACGAAGTGAAGAAAACGTGAACGGAATTGAAGCCGAAAATTTCAGAAATTTTCGACGAGGGAGAGGGCAGAATACTGGTATTTGGTATTCTGATTCGTACCACGTGCAATATTTCCAGGGGCATTATTCCCTAAGATTTATTAGGAGGTCGGGGCACTCACTTCCCTCCCCAACCCCCAAGTATCGCCACCACTGAGAATAGAGCGACTTATCATTCTCATGGGACACAAGGAAGTAAGTTAAGAGCAATATCTTTCAGAATGGACAGCCATGGAGTTCAAACGCGATTTCTGGAGAGAGGAAGCTTAGCCTGAAGACCACTCAATGCAGGCAAATTTCTCGGGGAGAGAAGTCAAAGTGTACCTCTATATTATCCTCCCCATTATGCTGAAAGTAGGGGCAGCTGCCGCTTCACCCTCTGCCCAATCGCCAAGAACAGAAGCAAGAAACTGGTTTCCTAACTCAATAAACGGTTCCATATTATGGACATGTATTCTGATTCTGACTTCCTTCGAGCCATATCAACCCGAGTGATTCAACAAAATGACGTCGAAAGCTTGACCACTCATGCTCAATGAAGATATGATTATCACGTCCAACTGTACAACTGTAATTTTCCTACAGCCTATGACTGAATTACATAATAGTAACACCATTTTGACAAAAATACAGAACTTCAGAATACATCCTAAGAAGTACAGATTGATTCAACCCGCTATCAGACAAACAAACTAGTAACCTTGCTAGAGACATAAAAAGATGTACAGATGAGTTCACATTCTCAATGAAATTTAACATTTTTTCGAGTAAATTTTCAGGTCCTATTCGATTACGTTTGCCAAGAAGATAATATGTACTTCAGAATTATTCATACGGTTTCTTCCTCCCAATCTGAAGCTTCGGTTATGTTATGAATAGCGAGTTTTCCTCGTATCTCGAATAAGTGTAAGCTGAATCACATGTCACAAGCTTCTAAATATAGTTACGATTGAGAGCATCCTTATCTGGGTTCGTGCTACCTCTTCAAACAAATGAGTCGAAAACATCAAAACATCGGTGACATCTCCAATCTTCAATTTCAACCAATTAGGTTTTTCCATTTAGGTGATATAGTCGTACATCAAAAAATACACCACCAGTGTCAATGGGAAACATCCGTTCTAGTTCGTTTATTTTGGTCATCATTTTGGGAGCCGAACAAGGTGAACTATAATCATCGTTCAAAGTTTAAATACTAAGATTACATCATACCTATGTAAGCAGTGCGAGGGTGGGCACAGAACCACGAAATTTCAAAATCGAACAAACACAGCAGGCTCGAGCCACTGAACTGCAGTAGTTGTAAGAATTAGTGAACACCAACTCGAAAATGAAATAAAATTGCTCCACGCTGGTGGAGTTTTTAAAACATGAAACACTTGCGTTATCTAATCTTAAGAAGATCTGGTATCCTTTTACGACAGCATCATCATAGTTCTATGATTTTCAAGGGCCATAAACTTAGTAATCCAGAACATCTGAGAGCCGAACAGCTGATGCATGATCTAATGTTTGCAGACCACCCAGACAGATTCCTACACAACAGGAACCACAAATGAGAAATACGAAATCCTAATCTCATGATCTGACAACACTCCGCCAATTCCAAAACCAAAATATGAATTTAAAAAGTTCTCTTAACCGGCTCCAGTTGTACCGACTTAGATGCACCATGAATGGTATCAAGTGTTACTTTTTTCATTCCGCGAAGTAATCGTTTCACATTCGAGCATATCCATTCTGCAACTAATAACTTCTCGATTCGCATCAGTAGCACGATTTTACACAATCAATCTCTAATTAAAACCATTTTCTATTGTTAATTTAACCTCATTCCTGAAATGTATTCCTGAGCATGTGATAACAGTTTGATCGCTATTCAAAGAAACCGCGTTCGTGGCTATATTCTCTAGAATGAAACGTCGGTCAGGTGTCGGTTAACGTTGCAATTAGATACCGCATTCTGCTTGGAATACTGATGTGTATCCTAGGTTCTTCAGTTTAGCTCAGTATAGCTCGGATGAATACTTACAGAAGATGTACTTCAAATCCACAATTTGAGTGGAGTAAATGATACTAGTCGCTTCTATTACACAACGTTAGGTCAACTTCGAGAGCCTAAATATAACCACGACCAGCTCACGTAGTTTCCTCGGATACATGTACCTCTACACGAAGCTTTCGAGGCCTTATCTGAGAAAAGCTAGCTGCACAGCATATGCGAACGTTCAGTTTAATAAGCAGATGTTCAACTTACCACTGTGTTCAGTGAAGATATTCGATCCCAAAGTTCTGGAATCCTTGGTCCGCGGTTTAGTTCGCGTAGACTTGTTGGTTAAAGATCCAGCTGGAGTAGTTCGATCCTTGGTCTGTTGAGCACCCATGACTAGATATCATTACGACAGGTATTCACTTAATCTGCTAACCGAATATTACATTATATACACTGTGCATTTCGTAAGCAATATCACAACACTGCGCACGATATTAAGCACACGCGTCGCGAATTTGAAAAACGGTAATGCAACGGAACCACAATTGCATTTTTCAAAAATGTGAAAAAGATAAAACTTCCGAAACAATAATCACATCGCGAATCCTGAACTCGAGCATCTGCTTGAGCGACTGCAAGGAGGCGGAACGTACGTAGTGTTTACATCGGAAATCCCACGTACTGGAAATTGATTTTATTTTCATAATTTTTATTGAGCTGTAAATTTGTCAGATTATGATTTATATTTACATGTAGCTGCGTAAAAAATAGATCACATTGGTGAGCAACGGTACCGAGCAATCAAATTTGCTCGAAACGAGAACATCTCGAGTTTATTTTTGACAGATTTGAACGCGCGGGAATTTTGATGCGCTCTGTTACATTCCTGGTTAAAAATGTCACGCAGCAGAGCAGCCCAGCAGACAGCACACAGCTGATGTGCGAGCAGCGGCACAGGTATTTTCCCGGCACAACTTTGGTTCAAAGCTCATGTTCCTGTTTCCTTTAATTCCGATTTTCAGTTGGATTGATCCATCAATCCCTTCTAGCAGAGTTGT
The DNA here is from genome assembly GCA_031841125.1 of Acanthococcus lagerstroemiae. Taxonomy (NCBI): domain Eukaryota; kingdom Metazoa; phylum Arthropoda; class Insecta; order Hemiptera; family Eriococcidae; genus Acanthococcus; species Acanthococcus lagerstroemiae. The sequence goes on from CM063112.1 coordinate 40,467,703, forward strand.
AGTCTTTTCAAGCTAGCATATAACTTATAACCCCGTACTTTCATTTTGTTTACCCCTTCAAGTTTCAAAGGTTGAAAGGTTGAATCAAAGTTGATACAAAAGCCAACACTTGGAGCATACGTTACCCTTCCATATGTTACGTTACAACCTTCATAATAAAAATTCTGTTGCTCCCCTTTTCATGGTGAAAATTCTCTCGCTCGTATAATTTTGGTAGGTATTTTCACTGGATTTGAGGGCTAAACAGCAGCCCTCTATGAAATCCACTTTTAAAACAACATTCAAATTTGTGGATTTGAATTCTTCTGAAGTTCTAGTATCTCCATCTTCATTGGATTCTAATTCAGTTTTCAATCCAAAATTAATATTGGATTCAAATATTTGGATTCTGAATCATACTTGGTTACGGATTCGATTTTATTATTATTATTATTTTTTTAAAGGATCCTTTAAAATTTTACCTGAAACACAGTAAGCTAGGGCCAATGGCGGCGTCAGGCGTCGGCGACCGCCGACGGCTTCGCACTCGTGGAGGGCCTCGCAAAAAAGTTTTTCAAGTTGTTAAAAATTTAGCACATTTTCTTTCTGACTGGCTCGTACGCGCTGATTTTTCTCCGACGACCACTTTTTGTCAAGCGTCGCCACTGGCTAGGGCTAGGAAGAATATTCCTTTCGTGGAAGTTTTTAGAACAGGGGTGTTGCGACGTCACAAAATATCAGATAGGTTACCTAGCTTCTCACCCATTATAGTTACAATAGGCTACCCAGATCATACTCTTTTTAGAAAATATTCTTTTGATAAAATGAAAAAAAAATAAAAGAGAACTCTATCTTTTTCCCCCAGTAATGTCAATAAGTACTCTTTTGTTATGCTAAAGGTGATATAAAAGTTAACCATAATGATGACTGACAGCGAAGGCCAAAATTTGCTAATTGAGCAATGCAGACACTGCTCTGCAGTCAGCAGTTATAATTACATATAAAAATTATGTGAAGGGCTTTGACTATGTATAGTAGATATAACGTAGTTTTAACTATATAGTCAAAGAGTTCGTCAGACCTGAGCTACCGTGGGGCCGCCAATAGGATACTGATCTATTATCAATAAATTCATTTATTATCAATGTCTTCCTTGTTATGTATGATCTGTACAAAGATGGAATTCAAACTAGCTGCTGAAATATCTATTTCAAGATTATTGTAAAAAAGATTAAAGCATAAATGAAATTTATGCATGGAACATTTTTCCATCCTATTTTTCTTTTTAACAATACTTAACTCATTCTAGGAAGAGAAGAAAGGAAAGAGAGGGAAGAGTAGGCCAGAATCATGTATAGCATATAGGCCAGCAAGATTCCTCGAGTTTGCCAGAAAATTTTTTTGAACGACCTGTGGTACCTACTCTTTTTTATTAAAAAGTATTTGGGCAGCCTGTTACAACCTTCATTCATTTTACATAATAAAACAGTATAACATTACCTACTACGGCATGTGTTACTGTCACCTCAGATATGTTACCTCTCCATACTATGTTACCATTTTCATGATTTTTTTTAAAAATATTTATTATTAGGGCTATCTTAATTCTTTATATATTATTACATCTTAAAAATTAAATTATCCCTATTTTTCATTTTTTACTTGACATGAGTGAGGTAACGAAATTTTCTCACTCGTATAGAGGTAATGTTGCTGGCTGGCGGGGGGGGGGGCCTTTCAGTGGGTTTTCAGGACTATGCGCCCTCCTCCTGTTTTTTCGCTATGGATTCCAGAAAATCCACGTTTAAAACAACATTCCTAGAATCTTCATCTTTGTTGGATGCCAATTCGGATTCTCCAATTCAAAATTGATGCTGTATTGAAATAGGCCTACCGATTTGAATTCTGAATCACTTGGTCACTTATTCGTATTATTTTTTTCAGATTCTTTACAACTCTGTCTGAAACACAGTTGCTGGTGCTACAAGAACTATTCCTTTTGCAGAGGTTTCCAACAGGGGAAGAAGGTGTCTCAATGTCACAAGGTATCAGATGGATTATTCATCATTCCATCATTATGTTACAACCTTCATTCATTCCACATAACAACACAATAACGTTACCTACAGGATATATATATTATATATTACTGTTACTCAGATACCTATGTTACCCTTCCATATGACTGTTATGTTACAATCTTGAGGAAAACACTACTTTAATTTCTTTATGGTGAAAATTCTTTCACTCATAGGTATAATTTTGTTGGCTTGGAAAGGGGGCTTTCGGTAGATTTGAGGGCTATGCGCCCACACTATCTGCGCGTTATACATTGCAGAAGCCACTTTTAAAACAAATCCGATTTCGCGGATTTGTATTCTTCTAGAATTCTAGAATCTCCATATTTTTTTGGGTTCCATTTCGGATTCTTCAATTCAAAATTGATACTGGATTCAAATATTTAGATTCTAAATCATTTGGCCACAGATTCGAATTCAATTTTTCCAGATTCTTGACACCTCTGCTTGAAACTCAGTTACTAGCGCTATGAAAACTAGGTATTCCTTTTGTAGGGGTTTGGAACATGGGTGTCTTAATGTCACAATCAGGTAGGTGACCGTTCCATACATCATGTCACAACTTTCATTCGTTCCACATAACGAAACAGTAACCGCATTACAGTCGTAATTTTTGGAACCAGTTTCCCGAGAGTAAATGGTGATTTCAACGTTTGCAGAGATTGGGAGCAGGGGGAGTCACAACGCTACTCTTCCAAAATAACACTGCAACTGACTCCTTTCCGCAACGTTCTGTTTCTGGTTTATTTCAGGTTTACTACCGGATAATTTCAAATTTACAATAGTTTCGAATTTTTTGCTGACAGAGTCTGTTACCTTACTAGATCTGAAGTGTAGTTGAATTTCTAGTCAACATACAAGAAGTCCCGAAGAATCCAGTTCTGTGTGCTTCGTCCCCTAGGGAGATGAACGCTCCATGAAAACTCGGAAAATATCAGCTCTATACGAAAAATTTTCAAATAACATTTATTCCTCATCAAATTCTATACTTAGAAAGAACTCATAATTTTTTCGTAACTGCTCTCAAAATGCCCTCATAAGGAATTGAATACTATGCACTAGCACATCAGGTTTTACAGCAGAAAACACAATTTTCATGGATATTTTTTAGTCTCACGCAATTGAGAAAAAAGATATGCAAATCACCCTGCACCGTGTTTTTCCATATTTCTACTTACCCACCCCCGGAATTTCCTCGTTCCCAGCACCCTATCTTTATATAGATATCATAATTTGAAATTTGTGTTTCTTTGGGGGTTTTCAGCACCAAATTTGACTAAGGGCAACAAATAAGAAAATATTTATTTCAGCAGAAACTAGTATTAAAAATGAAACAATAGGTAATAAAAATATGAGAAAATAGCAAAAAGTATTCAAGCGGCAAATATTTGCATTTTGCGTTCAACATCACAACGACAAAGTGGGCATACTACCACTAACCCAGAACAATGTAAACAGCAACATAGGTGACCGCAAGGAAGAAAGACGATCGAAGACTGCGAACACATAAAGATATAATGATTATTCAGTGGTAGCGAACGATTTGTTGACACCCACCAGTCAAGCAGTTATTCATAGGGTAAGAAACACACACCTGTTTTTAACTGAAATTCAAAAATTGGTGGTACATTCAAGTTCTCTTCGCTGGGGGGGGGGGATCAATTTTGTCGACCCCTTAAGAGACGGAACTTCGCCACTAGATGATACTTTTTGGTCGGAAGCGTTCGAACGATGTGGGGGCATAATATTTACACCTTATGTATGGGTATGACTTCAGAAGGGTGTAGCTCACTTCCAGTACAAAAGCAAACAATGATTTCACCTAAACGCTGATCCCATAGGTGAAGGTTTTCGAAATTGGTAATTTTCAGTGATGTCATTCGTTAATATTAACAATAATATAAATTTACATATTGAAGAGGAACTGAACATTTTAAAAATCTATAATACAATGTTAAACTTGGGAAAACCTAAACACATCCAAAATTCACCCACTTCGAATGACTCATTTTATGCCAAGGAGAATTTTATCAGCCAATTAATAGAAATGACGCATCATCTGGAGATATCATATTTTGCATAATGGAGTACTAATACTACACCCAGCAGATTTGCTCTTTCTAAAAATTCCTTTGCATTTTCATAATGCACCTGATTACGCACCTGTTTCTCCATACAAATGACGCATTCGTTTATCAGAGCGTTACTCGATGTACTCGACGTCGGCTCTTCAATTTCGTGTATTGAAGGAGCAGTAGGAGTCACATCGGTACTGATTCCTCCACACTCCTCCAGCACAGGAGCAGTCGGAAGAACTCGTTGCGCACTCACGAAGTGATGGATGGCTTTCAAAATGGCAGCGCGATCTTCGCTAGAGCTAACGCCAACCTGCAAGTGATTCAGATATTCACGATCGTGAAGTCACTACTGAACTGAAATATTACGAGGCACTCACATTTATCAAAGCCTTATCCGTTATATGCGAGTAATCACTCGGAGATTGACAGTTCAGCACCGATAGAACCGGAGCATAATGAGATACTCCAAACAACGCAAGGTCGAACACTAAAGACGGGTCTACAGAACAGGTAGCTCGCGCCAAATAATCAGACTGCGAGTTCAATAATCGTTGATACTGTATTAGCCAATATTCATCCTTATTCTGTGAAAGCAAACGATTGAAAGTATTAAGAAAAAAGAAACGAACCAATTCATTCCGGGTTAAATATTTCGGTGAATCGGATGCGAAAGCAAGATTATTTTATTAATTTCGGACAACCAAAATGTCCAAGATTGTCAAGCACCCATTAAGGTGGAAAAAAAAACCGAATGTAAGTGCATTTCGGCTGGCTTTATTGACAATCTCATTATCTACCCGGCTGCAGTGCGAAACTTTGATGCACACTACAGAATCTAGCAATCACTTTGCATATCTTCACCTTAAATGATTGTCGATTTTCAACATCTCGTAACTGATCAATCAGTTGTTGTCGATAGGCTTGTTGCTGCCCGAATATATCGACCAGAAGCTCGCTTAGTGCCATTCGTCGTTCAGCTATTTCAGTCTACATGAAACAGAAGAAAACATATCACGCGTATAACTTCTGGGAACTAGATATCACATTCCGGTTTTGATGAGAAATACTTACAACGAATTCATTCATATGTAAATTCCTATTCTGTAACTCTATGGCTGTCAATTTTGACAGCTGATTCTGAATGATAGCGATTTGATTGTGCAGCTCGATATTACGACAGTCAGTTTTCTCAATCAGCATTAACACTGCGGCATACTGCAGATCTATATCTTGTTTGATACCATCTAGTAAACCACTGTGTTCATTTTTCCGTTTCGACAGTAAACCTTCGATTTTACACTCGAGCTCTTTCTCCCTGTTACATTGGAAAAAAATAAGAGCGACTTCAAACGAGGATTCCACGCCGCAGTAGAATGGTTGGTCTTACATTGTGTTGTAGACATCGATGACATTTCGTCTGGCCAGTTCATTCTCTTCAATCTTTTTCGAAAATGAAAATTCATCCGCGAGCAATTTCTCCATTGATTCTAGAAACCATTTTCAATTACAACAAATAATCGCCACGATGGGAACAGAGGAGTGGTTCAACCGACGTACCCAGGACTTTCTGACTTTGCAGATTCACACCCACCGGAATGTCATCGACTAAGGATGACACTAAACTTTCCACAGACTTCTGTTTTTGAGCATTATTCATTTCGATGAGATTTTTAATCACGTCATCTGCAATATTTTCCACTACAAATCACAAAACAATTTCCATTTCAGACAGTCAGTCATCAACCAGTTAACGGTTAATTTGAATTTTTAAAACGTCATACCAGTTCGAAGTTGCGCTATGAACTTGTTCTGCTCTTTGCTTCGCAATTTCTGACATTCCGAAAATTTTTCATCAAGCTTCCGCTGCTGCGCTATCACATCTAACAACAGCTGAAATCATAATAATAATTGGTTACTAAGGAGCGATAGAATTACTAATTCAACTATTATCTGTCCAGCACGCACCTTCTGCTTCTCATGTTGATTCCGCTGATGCAACACCAATTCTTTTTCCTTCTGATCCAGGACATTCTTCTCTGATCTCATTTTCTGAAATAATTTCTCTTCCTGTAATATAAGAATAATAATTCAAGAATTATTCCAGCACGGGACCAACAAGGTCGGTTAGTCAACAGTTACAACTCGCAAGTTCTTAATTTAAACAGCAATGAAGCGCGAAGTGAAACAAAAAAGAAGCCACCAGCCTTTTCTTTCTCCAGTCTTCGTAAATTATCCTACGAACAAAAAACAGTTCATCTGAAATTACAAGCAAGCAAGTGAGGGTGTACCGGTGAGATACCCGAGTGAAGAGACAAGTGTATTCGAATAGCACTTAATACTTTGCTAGCACACACAATGCACAATAGGTCAGTGAGAACTGGATACAAACCTCGATCAATTTGTCGTACAGGCTAAGTTGTTCCAAAGTACTACTAACAGGCGATAGATCTTGTTCTTGAACACGTGCAACTTGATAATCAGTGATATTATTTTCTGTAACAATTTGGAGATCGGAAATTTTTAAAAGAGCTGAAAAATTATAACAATGTAGAACGCTTAGACTTAAGAAACCCGAGACTCCTCTGAACAAGTGTCTCGATAACAATTCTTCTCACCCTGAGCAAAATAAGATAAGATTGCTTGAGTGCCTTCAATTACTACAGCTCTAGGTGGTCGGATCCACTCGCAATCTTCATCTAGTCTCAAAGACTGCAAGCACCGATTTTGGTAAATAGTCATTGGTAACGAACGTAGCCTATTTTTACGTATATCTAACAACTGTAATTTACTCAAATTACAAATGGTATCTGGTAACGACTTCAGTTTATTTGATGATACGGAAAGCTGTTCGAGACATGAAAGACTTCCAATTTCGTCTGGCAGTGATGTAAGTTCATTATGGTCAATTCGTAAAACCTGTAAGTCCGGCGAGATTATGAAAGATATAGAAACAACAATAACACGGCTAATAAAGGTAGTTGAACGGTGAATGTACCTGCAAATTCTTTAGGTATTTAATTTCGGGTGGTAGTTTCGCGAGTTTATTTGAACTTAAATCTAACAGCTTCAGTAATGATAGATCACATAGGTTTCCTCCATCTTTAATAGTAGTGAGTCTGTTATTCTGAAATGAAGAGGATTTTCTAGAATAAATACGTTTTCACACCTCTCCTCACTCAATGCCATGATTTATGAAGCAAGGTTGTTCTGGGCAGTCTACAGCAATTTATAATACTAACATGAAGGTAGAGACATTCCTTCCTCAGAACTTTAATCACAGCAAATACATTTGGAATGCGTTTCAGGTTACACTCCGAAAGGTCGAACACAGGTTCCGGAGAATCTTTTGCCTGGAATAGTGGAACGTTGACGAGTAAGTCCTTCGACTGCGTCATCGTGAAATAAAGAAGGTTTGCAACTTACTAGGCACAACTTCTTCTCGAGTTTTGCATTAGACATGGCGCAGCTGAAACAGCATCCATAAGGATGTTCTCAAGGTGATATTGTCGATAGCTGAACAAGTACGATCCAGGATTATCAATACTAGTAATTGAAGAATAATTTTTCAATTAGTTGTGAATCATAGTACGTTTAATTCCACCACTAGAACGCAATTACTGAAATTACTCATCATCCTTATCAGTTATCAATTATCAACCCGTCAATTTGTTATTTGTTTTGGTTATTATTTATTTATGTTCACGAACAGTGTTGTCCATCGATGGTGTTGTCAATTTGCCAAGTGCAAACTAAATAATTTCCGGAAAAATTATCTGAAAAAAGGTCTGAAGTTACATGTGATTTAAGGTCTTGTTTTCTGATACTATGTTGAATGATGGAGCCGGCTGCGCGACAGTGCAACAGATTTTTTTGTACTAAGCGTCTTTAAAAATTAATGAAAGACTATGCTAAGTCATCATTAAGAATGACCTTTTCAGCAAATAGTAAAAACTTTTAGTATAGTCTGTCGCAAGAGCAAGATTGTAGAATTTGATAAAGTCAATGACCAGAATGAGTTAATGACGTCATAGGTGAAAGCTACCGGTGCTGCTGGAGTGCTCCTAACGGATTTTTAACTAATTAGAAAATGATAACAAATGACAATACGTGATAATGAATGAATTAGAAATTACGATTATCCTTTCACTCGGGAAATTTCTTTAATTTTTGTTCGCACGCTGTACCGAGGTGTATTCGCGCAATCGATGTCGTTTGTTTCTTCTAGTTCGAAGTCTGTTGAATATTGTACCATCATTCGAAATTTTAGACCCCGAGTTATGTTTCTATTTTGATGGTGTACAAGCCTACTGTTATTATCTTCATGGCTCTGATCCTGTTCTTCCTCATCCATTTGCTAATCGTCAAGCTAAATTACGCTCAGGAGGATTCAAAATGGCCAAAAATCAAAGAAACATCGTTGTACAAAGGCTTGTATTCGCCGACCGATAAAGTAGCTGTATTAACAGTTGACAATTTCAATGAAAATGTATACGGCTCGACTTCAGCTTGGTTGGTCCAGTTCTATAATTCATGGTGCGGGCACTGCATCAAATTTTCACCGACATGGAAGGCACTGGCTGCAGATATTTACAGTGAGTGTTTCATGTTTCAATCCGTGCATATTCTATGTGTTCTTGACTCCCAAATAGCTTACATAGGATATTACATCAGAAGACACCTTACTTTTTCAAGAGGGGCCTAGAGGACGAAAATACCGACTAAAATATGAAAGAATCGAGCTGAAATCTGAAAAGAAATTCTCCCTTTCCCAAGTTTGTTGACTGACTGTTACAATTTACTGTTCCTTATGGCACAAGAAAATGACTTTTTCGGTGCTGACTGTTCAAAGTGACCTGTGACAAAACACTTACATTCTTGAAAGTTTGTCATATTTTTGTGATATACTTCGACAAATTCAAAAGAGTATAATTAGTTTTCTTCACATTCCAGTTCTGTAATACATCTATAACGAGAATGACAGGTTAGGGAAAATCGAAGATCGTTTTTTGCTAAAAGGATTCGTTAGGAATACAAACAGGGTAGTTCAGTTTCGATTAATTTTCTGAGTTTAATTTCGTTTATTCTTCAGATATTGTAAATATTTGAGTTTAGTTCATTCATTTGATATTGTAACTACTTGAATTAATCTCAATTATTCTTGAGATATTGTGATTGTTTAATGTGTTTGGTCAAAAATACGATGCATTACAATTTTATATAAGTTTCAGAGATAAATATGAAAAATAAAAAAAAATTACTGAAATGTCTTGGAAAAATAGTCAAATATTGCGATGCAGATGATCAACAACTATTTCTATACACACAGATGGCATTTAACTAGTATTTTAGAATTTCAAATTGTAAATTTGTTTTACAATTTTTGGCTCACAGTTTCTTTTCAAATGTAGCCAGTTTTCGAGATATCTGCATCACACTAAGGCTGAAAGATTTATCACAGGTCTGACCACTTTATAAATAATATAGCTATTATACCATCACCGCATCAAGTTTTGAAAGTGACCTTCTAGTGGTCACATCGAAGGTCTTATTGTGGTCTTTCAATGAACGTACTTCGTATTAATGTTAAAATAGTTACATGTGAACGAAATTAGTTTTACGACTTCTTCCTTAGTGTGAAAAGTTAATTTGCTGAACCCTGTAGCTCAAAGGCTTCAAAATTATGTCAACCATCCAATGAATTCAATTAGTTTTACATGATAAGGGTATGCTGTACTTGCCCTTTGTTACCAATCTCGAATGCTGATCGCAGGCACGTGATTAGATATGGGATTGAAAAAATTACGAAACCGTGATTTTCTCGGTAAATTACTTTTTTCAAATTACTTTTCCTTTCTTCAAGTAGAGATAACCAGAAGCTGGAGCCAAGGTCCGAAAAAAATTAATTGTTGGAGCCACCACCGGACCCCTAAAAAACTTATTTGCCGGGGTCGAATTTAATTATTTCATAACTTTTTGGAGCTTGAGCTAGTATTTGGCTCTGGTTTTGGCTGCCACTTTGGCTTTGGACCTTCAATCTCCTTCTCCCCCCCCCCCCGCACCTCACTATACTGAAAAATTACATTTTTTTCTAATTTTCTCTCAACCCGAGCCCTGGAATCCGCCATTTCGAGCATTACTTCAGAGACGTCGGCGAGGCTGTTAAGGCTGTCTTAGCCCTCTTCCCTTCTGTCAGAAAACCCGGCCTAGGTCGAAATTTGGCGAGTTGCTACGTGGGCTCGAATCCGGGATCTCCGGATCCCGAGACAAACGCGCTATCCACTCGGTCAACCAGACCCCGTAACTGAAAAATGACCTAAACTGGCGCCTGATAATGATTATTCGCCGAAGCCAAAGCTGGATTTCGAGACCAGCAAAAATTATTATTTACCGGAACCGGAGCCAATTTCAAGAACGTTAGCTAGAGTCGGAGTCGATGCCGGTGCTAAATTCAAATTTGTTCCAGAACCGAAGCCAACTTTGAATGGCTCCAGTTTTGATACCGCTCTGGGTTTCTGCTAATAACAGTTAATGCCCCGGAATGTAAATTATGATAAAGAAAGGGTGTCATTTAATCGCCCGATGAAACAGAGTGTACGAACGATGGGGGGGGGGGGAATGTAACGATTGAAAAATGAGTTCTCCGAAAAAAGAAGGAACGAACCGCAGATGAAATGGGTGCACGATAAAATATTTCTATTTGAGTAGGAAAACATGTTGGCCGAATTACAAAATAAGTTGAATGATGAAAAATATTAAGTAGCGGTACACGTTGCACGTTAACGTAATTGAAACTTGACTCCTAGATGCTTACGAATGGGTGAAACTAACCAATTTCTGGAAACACTTGAGTGAGGCTTGGGGAGAGCCGCTGAAAACGGGCACTTGAGGTGAAAATGAATAGGTAAATGGCAGACTTGAAGCTGGTACTGGAATCCTCATAATTGGAAGAGGTCCAAAATATCGGGTGGAGGCGGGCGAGAAAGATTCGGGAAGAGGGGAAAGAGGTGGAGGGTGCTTTAATAGAATCAAATTTTTCCTTGTCCTATAACAGCGACAAAAGGTGAAACTGACTTGGTCTGAGAAACACTTGAGTGAGACTGGAGCAGAGCTGTTGGAAAAAGACATTTGCAGTAAAACTGAAAAAATTAATAGCGAACCTATTGGTGTGGTGGGACTTACAATTGGTGAGAGATTTTCACGGTCACAAAGAATCCAAAACGGCAAGACAGACTCCGACCCGAGTCATACTTGTGTGAGGATGCCAGCGAGGAAAAATGGGCTAACTGTCAAGAGAAAAGTAAAAAGGGACGGGTTCCCTTTGATAGTGATTTATTTTTTTATATCCTATACCGGCTGGAAAAAGTAAAGCTAACTTGGACCTGAAAAAAAGTTGAAAGAGACTTGAGAAGAGCCCATAAAAGAGGGCACCTGGAAGAACAAATAAGAAGTGTAATATATTTTTCAATCGTTAAACTCATTTCAAGTTAATGTTATTTCATTGTAGAAAAGCGTGCAATGTGTAACGTTAATTGGCACAACTAATGTAATTTGTGCTTCGGCTTCGACTATTTTCTAGGGAATTGGCAAAGCTGGAGAAGGTAGGTGAAGTTAAAAGGTGAGGAAAGGAGATTTCGACTCCAGTACTCCAGTGAGATTCTAAAATGAACTCCAGCTCTTTCTCCAACAAATAACTTTTTCTGATTCTAGCTTCGGCTTCAGCGGACGACTTTTTCAGGCTCTGGCTCCGGCACCAGCTAGTAATTGTTCTCGGGCTTCGGTTTTAGCAAGTAAATTACTTTCGGATTCCAACTCCGCCTCCTCTGGAAAACAGTCGTCTTTAGGATTTCTAACTTCAGTTCTAGCCCCGGATTCTTGGTCTTTACTCTGTGGTGCAAAAGTTAGCAATTAACCTCACAGTCAATTAATCCACGCAAAGAGTTAACTCAATAAGTCAATGACTTACTAAATGTGATCAGTGAGTTAGCAAACTTCATGGTGTTGGAACGAGGAAGGAGGGCAGAGGTACATTGTGTCTCCATTACACCCCCTACTCTTTAAACAAAAACTATTAAGCAAGTTGATAAAACGATGCCTCAAGAGGTTTCAAAGACAAAGATTTCAGATTTTTTTGGTAATTCAGTTTAAAAAAAATAAAAACTTTTCTTTTTGGCTTGTTGACCTAAATTTTTGATTTATGTACCCCCACGCCGCTAAGAAATCTAAGGAAAGAATTACTAATGCCACTTAGCAACCTACTAAAGATTTTGTTAAATTACCGTTGCCTCGGTCAGTAGGGTGTCCTATAGTGGCCCTGAGGACAGGGCGAATCCGAAGCGGAGAGGCGAAAGGAGGGCTCGGGCCAGCCTCAATGTCTCCCTCTGGTCACTGATGCGATACTCGAAAGGGTAGTTTCCGGGACCAGGGGTGCGGTGTCTGGGGAGCCACTTTAGCATGCATGCATCGCTATATGCTCCATCAAGTAAAGTCACCAAATGAGTTTGTTGTGTCTTCAACTCGCCAAATGAATTAATGTGTTGTCAACTTACTAAATGGCTTAACGTGCAATGTATTTTTCATCTGGCTCTGGACTTTTTATGTTTTGATTTGAAACCAAAAAGAGAGAGCTTCACACTTAAGTCATTTTTTGAAGGTTTACAGTGATATATTATTTCTGACGAAAGAATCAGTTGTTGAGCTGAAGTTAGTTTGTGATTTGAAAATGAGTTGATGAGTTGAGAATGAGCTGGACCGACTCGTCAAATGAACTAATTTGTTGTCAACTCACTAAATGACTTAACGAGCAATGTATTTTTCATCTGGCTCTGGGCTCTTTATGTTTTGATTTAAAACCAGAAAGAAAGAGCTTCACACTTGAGTCATTTTTTTGAAGGTTTAAGGTGATGGTTGGTGATATTCTAGTTCTGACGAAAGAATCAGTTGATGAGCCGAAATGAGTTTTTGAGCTGAAGTTAATTTGTAATTTGAAGGTGAGTTAAATTGAAATGCGTTAAAAATGAGTTGATGAGTTGAGAATGAGCTTGGACTGAGTCGATGAGTTGAGAATGATTGGAATTGAAATTTGTTGAAAAGAAGTTGATGAGTTAAAGTGAATTGAAGATGAGTTGTGAATGAGTTGAAATGTGTTGAGCATGAGTTGTTAAGTTGTAGTCAATTTAAGATGAGTTGACGAGTTCACTTCATGAACAAAAAGAGTGATTGAGTAATCATTGCAACTCTGGAATGAATGAAAATTATAATGCCCAGTTACCTTTGAGTTAGTTCACTCATTTATAACCCATGAGTAAGAAGATGCAGACAGAGTGGTCGCGGCAGAGGGTCGATGACCAAAGCTCGGCTCACACTGGACACAAGCCTCTGTGCAATTCTAGAGCTGCTGCAGCTGCTGCGGACCCCTGGCAAGGTTCAGCCCGCCGTCACCACCTTCCTGTGTCGCCAGGCGTACCAAAACGAGGAGGTAAGGGGTGAAGGAAGGAAGCGTGTTCGGCTGTGGTGGTGTACCCGAATTCCAGGTCAATGCTGGGTGAGCATTGCTTCGGTCAGTAGTGTGTCCCTTAGTGGCCTGGAAAGACAGCGCGAATCCGAAGCGGAGAAGCGAAATGGGGGCCGGCCAAGCTCAATGCGACCTTCTGGTTACTGATGCGATACTCGAAAGGGTAGTTTCCGGGACCCGGGGTGCGGTGTCTGGGGAGCCACTTTGGCATGCGTACATCGGGATGCGCTCCGTCAAACATTTAACTCATGAGTTTTGTCCATCTCTGAGTACAACATACCATTAAATGAATTAGGGAGAGTTGTAAACAAATGTAGAAGCGTCAAAGAAGTTTTGAACTAGCTTGGAAAGCCCTCGGAGTCTCAAAGATCCTTCACTGGATGAGTCTACAAAAATCTTAATCATAACTGAAATAGTCTTCAACTTGTTTGGAAATGAAGAATTTCAAACGAATCTGTAAAGACATGAAGTCGCAATCAAGAATATCTTGAATAGGTTGAGAATATTGTATTAGTGTTGACGAGTCTTGGATCAGCCTGAAAGCGTCCTAAGGATTTTCGAACCAGTTTCGAAGAGTTGAAACAGTATTTTTACTTCCCAAAGTTTCAGCTTCCAAAACGAGATTTGAATATTAATGTTTCAATAAAATTTTTCTGCGTGTTTTATCTGTATGAAAATGCAACTTTTTAATAGAGGCCGTTGTCAAAATCGGCAAAAATATGTTTCCATTTCACTCTGTTGTGCATTCAGCGTTCTCACCACCATCAATCCCTAAAAAGTAGTAGAAAACTCGATGTATTTGACACTTCAATTCGAAGTATGTTCCAGTGCCTGGTTACGAAACTACTAGGCTCGACTGTCAGCAGTCAACCATCCCCCTCCCCACTTGAGACTGTAGTACGTTACTTTCTCATATCGCTGTTTCTTGCCACTGAGTCGTCAACTGATTTATATTTCCAGATTGGCGTGACGTGATCACCATCGGCGCCTTGGACTGCGCCAACGATCTGAACACCGAGCACTGTCGCGCGTTCGAAATCATGGGCTACCCTACGATCCGGTTCTTCAAACCGAAATCCGTGAATACCACCATTGGCGAGGATTTCCTGCGCTCCGGTCACAACGTGACCGTGATACGTAGGGACATCGTCAGCTTGTTGGAATCCACGGCACTCGAATCTCCTCCGGAGCACTGGCCTCACCTGAAACCAATTAAAGAGGAGGACATCGACAGTCTGGCCCGGGATTCCACGAAAAGCGAGTTCCTCCTGGCGGTCGAAGACGAGTCGTCCTTCCTGGGGCGTGAATTGATTATAGACTTGAACAGCATCGCCTGGTTGACGGTTCGTCGAATTCTGCGGGCAGACTTCAGAGCTAGCCCCATCGCAGCCGGGATTCTGGCCGTGAAGAAAGACAGATCGACGAGAGTCGTATCGCCGGCTGAAAACTCCAAAGACTCGCGGGCCAAGGCTATACAGAACATCCGTGCGGCCCTCGCCGAGTACAGCATACCGGATGTGCTGGCCAACAATGTCGCGAACAAGGACCGGCATATCCGAGTGAAGCAGGGCGAGAAACAACAAAAGCAGGTCAATACGCTCTACCGAGTGGACATTGAGACGGCGCTTCAGATCTCGCTGTCTCGTGAGGTCCCGCTGAAACAGAGCATCTCTGGTGCCTCCTTCAAAGCCCTGGTCGCGTATCTGCAGGTACTTCGAAAGTACTTTCCATTCGACGCGGAGGACGCGTTGTTCGTTCCGAATTTGGTGACCGAGCTGAACAGGCTGGGGAGCATCAACGGCGGCGAATTCAAATCGTTGTTGATGAAACACGGCGACAAGTTCTACCGGAAAAATATGGCGTGGACCGGTTGCGTCGGCAGCAGCGATGTATTCCGAGGCTACCCGTGCGGTCTGTGGATGCTGTTCCACACGCTGACCGTGCACGAGTACAACAAGCGGCCCGCCGGCACGGAGGTGCTGTCCGTCATGACCGAGTATGTCAGGAATTTCTTCGGCTGCCAGGAGTGCGCCGAGCATTTCCTCGAAATGAGTCGAACGATACCGGGTAACGTGACGACTGTGGAAAGCAGCGTGCTGTGGCTATGGCGAGCCCACAACAACGTGAACCGCAGGCTGGCCAGGGATGACTCCGAGGATCCGGCCTTCCCGAAAGTGCAGTTCCCGCTGAAGGTGATGTGTTCGCAGTGTCATCGCGACAACAACACGTGGGACGAGAGCCAAGTGCTGGCGTATCTGGTCAATATGTACACGAATGTGCATCCCAGGGCTGTGGACGCGTCATTGACCGAAGGTCAGCCGCCAAGTTACTTGAAGCCTGAGAAGAGCGACCAGACGGAGCACAATGGCTGGAATTTCAGTTTGACCGACGTCAACGCTTGCATCGCGTTGTATGTGCTGTCGGCGTGCCTGCTGACTGTGTACACGGTCAGACTGTTCATCAAGCGGCACCCGCGTCGGCATCACAAATACGATTTCTCGTTCAAAGCGTAACGTATACCAGCACCTTTTCCTGTTTTATATGTGTTATTGGCAGCTGACTGTCAATTTACTGACAAATTAACAGCATAAGTGATAGTAGATTATCGGGCTTGTGTGATTAAGATGCGTGTAAGGGGGCCAGGTGGTTGTGGTAAACGAGGAGAGGAACCGAGTGAGAACGAGTATGAGATGTCGATTAAGGTGAAATAAGAATCTCGCTGTTCAGTAACTCAGTTTCCGGTGATCGATTCGGTAATAGCAGAGCTCGTTATCAGCTAATCTGTTTGAAGTTCGAAGAGATAAAAGCAAATAGAAGGAAGCAAGTTACCTATGAATATCTACGCTTAGTCTCATTCGTTCGAATGTTATCGAGGAATGATAACGAAAGTCTTTCTGGCGCGTTTCGGGCCATGAAAATTATAAAAACAAACTCTTGGGTGAGCGATCCAGCAACACTGCGATATTTGTGAGGCGCTCCGTGGAAAGGTACCATATGTCGGAGAACTTGTTTCTGAGTTTTTGGTGGATTCCGATGGAGCACAAATGTAAAGATTAAGTCTTTAGCTTTAATACCGATTGGAATAAAAACAGCCGAAGTTTGAGAATGTGACACCTTAATTTGTTGTGAAATAGAAAAATACATGAAAATATCGATGTCTCGGCGCCTACTGCGCTAATCCGTCTCAAATTTTGCTATAACATCCTGCGAATGTGTACCAAAACATCCTGCAAGGCAGTGGCGATGGCGCCCACGTATATTTAGAGGCCTATGGCCAAATTACAGAGAGGGCCCCAAGGGAATTGAGGATGAAGCCCTTGAAAGAAATGGGCAAGAAACATTTCTTATGATTTGGAGCAATATTCTTTGATGGTTACTGCTTAGGTTTCTGCCGCAGAATGCGCTTCATCAAATTATAAACTACTGTACTTGGTTCACTTTCTATCTTAAAAAATGACAATGATGAAAAAATGGAACATTGTATTTAATAAAACTGTATACATAGGTAAATTGCTTAACACATTTATTAATAACAGCGTCCATATCAAAAATAATATCTTTCTTTACTGCCATTATCATCAGTCTCTCCAACCTCTCTCCACTCATTGCAGAGTGAAGGTCAGTTTCCACGCGTTTTCCTTTTGAAAACACTCGGGCAGTTGAAGTGCTAGTCACAGGCAAGGTGACGGCAATTTTCAAAAGAATATATAAATGAGGGAATGCTGGCTGCAATTTCAAGTGACAGAACATTTTTTTTTAATTTGTGGCAAACTTAGGGAATTCAGAGGTTCATCAGCCACTTCAACGTCAGCCTAATCATCAGTATCATGGTCTTTGGATTCTGATTCTGATCCAGAAAATGGCAACTGTACATACGCATTATCTTTTTTAAACGAAAGAGGAAGGAATTGCGATTCTTCAAGCTCATCAAAACAAGAAGGAAATTTCAGGTAGTCCTGTTGTACATCATCTTCTCTGAGATACTTCGTATACAGGCTGCAAAAATTTGCAAATGCGTCCTTTGGTGATTTAGATTCATCATTGCGGATCTCAATAATTCTTTTTCTGGAGAGGAGACTAAGGTCTTTGGTGATTCCTAGAGTTGTATCATTGCCATCAAGATTTCCAAAAAAAACGTTTTTTAAGTTGTGTAACTACAATGTCCAGTGTAGTGTAAAATGTATTAACTCGGAACTTCTTATATGGATCAGAATATAGTTTATCATCAACTAACTCTCAAGGCATCTTCTTCTTTCTAATGCGACCAGTAATAAGGGGAGTAAATTTTGTTTCTGCCTCATTCATAAATGTTTTTACATTTGCACATAATTTATGGAACCGTCCTGGCTCTCGTAGATTTTTAACTTCAATTAACTTTTTTCCAAGCAAATTACTAGCAAAAGTAAAGCTAAATCAGGACTCTGTAGAATTTTAGTCAGTGAATCAAGTATATTGAAAATTTCCATGAGCAAATGTGCTGTAAGGAGAAAGTCTTCAGATGTAAAATACAAGAGGAGACCACGCGCAACTGCCACTGCTTCCTTATCAGTCAGTCCTTGTTCCTTTTGGTTTTGCATATCATCTAAGATATCAAGTACAGCCTCCAGTGTATCCAAAACAGTTTGCAATGCATATGAATGTGACATCTGTCTTGTAGTCTGGACTCGTTTCAGTCGTCTTATTGGCTTCTTTGGATATCGAGTTTTCTGGTATGTTGACTTGTGATTTCTGATTTTACTCTTGCTAAGGAAAGAACAAAGTTTTTCCAGATTTCCAAACAGATCCACAGTATGTCTTGCTGATCCCACAGCATGTACAACTAGGTTCAGTCTGTGTGCCCAACACCAGCTGTATGTGGCTTGACTATTAATGCTCTTGATCAGTGCCTGTGCAAGGTTCTCAGGCAGTCGATGCATGTACAACTTTGAGGATGACAATCCTTATATAAAGAACAAGTGAAGGGTTGGTTTTGAAAAACTGATCAAGTCCAAAAACGATGTTCTTCATATATTTTGAAAATAATGGACTCATCGGTAACACGACAATAACACTACTGAACAAAATGAAATTTTTTGTTTGCCCAACGCATTTATGGAGGTGATTCTTGAGTATTTTTCAACGCTGAATACAGTGCCGTCAGTCATTTTTCTCTATCACGTCTAGTTTTTCTGATCAAAAACTATAAAAAATTCAACTAAATGTGTTCAAAAAGAGGTTTAGGAACTGAACGTGGTCATACTGATTCGTGTTGTGGTGTGTTGCGGTCGTGTGTAGTGGTGTGTATTCCGTCTGTTTGTTTTCTGTTATTGTGGTCTGGTAACACTGATAATATCAGTCAGTGGTACCGCTTATTCCAATGCAAAAACAAAATGGAAACGAATTTCAGTCGTTCAGAACTCCGAATTGTGACGTGATAGAGAAAAATGGGTCGCAGTATCGTGTTCAGCGTTAAAGAGTACCTCTGAATCACCTGTCGAAATGCTTTGTGCAAAATAGTTGTTCAGTAGTGTAATTATTATGCGCAGCTGTACTGATGACGCGCGGATAAATGTAAACAAGATCGATGTGATTAATGGTACCTTTCTCAAACACCAGTCAACAGATCGTAATTCGCTTGTAAACTTGAAATATCAAATATCACCTACTAGACAACTGTAGCCAACTTCCGTTGAAAACCGAAAAACGGAATTTCCGACTTGAAAACACATTTTGTGCTGTAAAGCAAAATTTACTTTTCTAACGTATGGTACCTTTTCTCAGAGCGCCTCGTATTTGTTATAGTCCTCGTATACTATTGCAAAAACCATCCAACAGACATGGCTCTAACAACATTCTAGAATTGATACATACAAAACCAGTCTCACTTGGCATGCTTGTTTCAAAGTATTCCAAATCCATGAATAAGGGAATCCGGAGGCAATATGATTCTCAATCCAAGAATCGAAAATTCGAATTTGGTGAAGACGATTCTGAAATCTGAGAGGAATTCAAATCCAAAAGTAGAAAATAGAATCCAACTTTGGATTTTAGAATTCTGATTCTGAATTTTAGATTCTTCCCATTCCTTTACCACTCACTCAAAAAAAGTGAAAAATTGGAAGGAAGAAAGAAACAAACAAACTATGAGCTATTTCCTCGTTACAAAAAAGTTTTTTGTTTTCCTAAACGCACACATCAATGATCGAACTGTATTAAATCATATAACATAACTTTAACCATGACTGTTAACCATGTAAATCAAGTGGTATAAGCATAACAATAACTGTTAACTGTATTCTTACAGTTGTGACAGCTGTAGTTAGTATATTCATGTTTAAAACCAAGTAAGGTATACTAATTTCCGATGATACAAACGTCATGTAGGTAGTCTATCTACATATTATTGTGTTAAGTACTTTATTCTCACATTGTTGAGCACAGTCCGTTGTAACGCCATAACTGCCATAAGTCATAAAAAGACAGGTTCTTCAACAACAAAAGAAATCAGCTGTGGTGAGAAAGCCTTTATTTACAGCCTGGGATTTGAGTTCAGTGATTCTAGAGAATCGATTTTGCATGCATTTCATTTGTTTCTCCTCCCTCGGTTTAGAAAGTTATATAAAAATACCTAGACCAAAGGCGTTTACATGTTAGGATTTTGTAACCAGGTTATGTAAGAAGTATCACAGTTTCTTGAATCATCTTTTGTGTATTCGCTGATTGTAAGAGATAGTACCCTATGTTTTGTACTTCTTAGTTCTGATTAATTTTATCTGTGGTCAAAGCATAACGAGAACATGCATCAATTAACTGTATTAATTATAAAAAATGAATCACGATGTACATTAGTATTCCGATCACGACGCCATCATCTCACAAAAACTGAAGAACAATCGGAAGCTTTTATAAAGGTTATGCTTTGACCACAGATAAAATTAATCAGAACTAAGAAGTACAAAACATAGGGTACTATCTCTTACACTGATAGCATCTAAATTGAGAGAAACTATCTATCTATAATCATTTGAACTGTTGATTACTCTATTACGTCAGTATTATCAGCATATTTAATGAGGATCAAATTTTTGCCGTCTGATACAGCTGCAAGTTTTAAGCTATAACAGATCCTTTAAGTGAAAAAAGAAAACATTGAAAATTTATGCAGGGACAATGTGTCACACAAACTTGAAAATTTAAGTGCGAAATAAATCACTGATAGATGCAGGCATAAATTTCCCAAAATACATCAGTATGAAAATTGAAATAATGGAACCCTGTCAATAATTAGCTACCTAGTACCTGCTAGTACTACTTGCAATATGTCAAGGGTAGTCAAAAGT
This sequence comes from Acanthococcus lagerstroemiae, assembly GCA_031841125.1. Classification (NCBI taxonomy): domain Eukaryota; kingdom Metazoa; phylum Arthropoda; class Insecta; order Hemiptera; family Eriococcidae; genus Acanthococcus; species Acanthococcus lagerstroemiae. The sequence continues at coordinate 40,488,668 of CM063112.1, forward strand.
TTTCATTAGAGGAGTAAGAGGACTCTTGTTTAAGACATTAGGATTGCGCAATATTGCATCAGTTGCTAATCAAAGCTCCTTTTTGCACAATATCTTATACAACCCCAATGTCACCCACACATGATCAACTTGTATTGCACTACCCGGCTTATCGTGCAATATTATTGTACTTCCAGACATCTTTTTTTGGAGAGAATGGGGGGGGGGGTGCAATTTCTTTGCGCAGTATTATTTTGTACGTCTGTGGGCCGCGTTATGTAATTACTTAATTTTCTTGGGTTAACTGTTATTGTTTACCGTTTATGATGTTCCATCCATGAATGTAACCATAACAATGAACATTAACCTCATCTATACCAATTTTCTATAACTGTGTTAACTAAACTAACAGTTAATCTTGCGAATTAAATAAGTTTAACTTATAACCATTGCAGTATGCAACCACACTAATGACCGTTATTGTTTTCTTACAGTTGTGACAACTCTGCTTTTTAGACTTGTTCAGTATTAAAATTTCAGCTAACATGTGTCTTCCTTGAACACCGCAAAATAATGTAGTAATTACAGAATTTCAATTTTCAGTCTTAAATAATCCTCTTTGCGTACCTTCTTTCATCAGGCTGGTCATCACTCATCAAGTGTTCTATTTCTTCTTTATCCCGCCCTATTACAATTTTATCTGTTAGATTTTTACTGAGTAACAGAACAACATAACTCACAGATCCCTAATATTGCAGCAGTATTCAGGTTTTCTCTCATGTACAGTTCATGTAGTGATCTAATAACTTCCAGCAGTATTCAGGTTTTCTATCATGTACAATGTGATCTAATAGCTATATCCTCAATGGTTCTAAAGCTGCGTCCTTAAGTGGTTGATTATGTTGATGTCATTATATGACTTCCTTTCATACTATCCAGTATCGTAATTAGGTATAGTGATATGCCAATATGTATGATTGGGCGAATATAATAAGTCCAATTACAATAAATCTATGTCCAATAATGGAAGTCGTATTTGTTAACTTATGTAGTCCACAATGTTTCTGAAAGTTCCGAGACAAAACGCATCTCACATTTTTTTGGATTGTTCTGTTACCCAATTTTAGACATAATTTTTTCAGTGTTGCTGGCACGCATGAAAATACACCCAAGTCCGATGGTATTTTCGATAGAACACGTTCACGATAGTCCGCTCCTTTCCATTCATATTGTATTCGCCAATTGGGGGATTCGTGGCCCACTAAAGACTGAGATAGAATCGAGAACGCAATTACCTATCACCGCGTGCGCACTCATGCGCAACCAGCTCGAGCACGTTCCCTTTCTCTTCCATTGCGGAAAATTCTAATTTTCATTTTCAACTTCACGAGGCCCGATGGTCTTTGAACAAACATAGAAGACTAATTATTGTTATCCTGAGTTCGTTAATTAATTTTAATGTTATTTATCATTCGTGTACAAAATGAAGGGTGTTCTTGCCTTGGCGACGTCGGCAATTTGAGTTCGGCCTTGTTGAACGATCAAATTTTATTTTTGTATTTAGTCTTAATGTGGAATTTTATGTTAGGTTAAGGTATTCTAATGGAAGCAAAAACAGCGCACACGCCGATTATTTATTTTTCTCTGATACTCGCGAAGTGTGTATCCTGTTAGGATAAGGTTGAAGACGGTCGATGTAAAAACAATGTGAACGGAGGAGGATTGAGTTTAGGAACACGTTTATACCGATAGCTGTGTAGGGGTAAACGGTGGCACAGTTGAGTTCACAACAGAAGACTGAACTTCACCGCACTGTCTAAGTTGAGAAAGACAAAACATGATAAGTGGTAAACAGTAACACCTATATTGGCAGTGATAATTACGAATGTTGTTAGTATTTCTTAAGGTTAATGTGAAACAGCCGATCTGTGACGATTCGCAGCGCTCTTTGGAGATCTTTGATTTGCTAATAACATTTATAGAGAATCAACAATTAAAGAATGAGTTAACGTTATTTGCCTCCTCTGGCTATAGACTATATCACTGGTGGTAGGCTTATTAGTTTGAAGCTGGAAGTCAAGAGTAAAGAAAAATTTTTTACGTTAATTGTAACCACAGCCAAACGGATAACGTATTATAACCAACAAAATCGCCAAGTTTTATAACTAATAATCAAAGAACCATTAAAAAACACGATTCAAGTTGCCCCAGTCTGTCCCTGTCTCTGTATTTGAATTATCAGCTTTTCCATTCTTTTCAGACCAAAACACCAAAAGGCTGGAATATCAGTGTTATTTCTTTACTTGATATCAGAGTTGAAGACTCAGTGTTGTTTGATTTGTAAATCTCTCTGTGTATTGTCAAGGTATTAAATTTTTCGAACAAACACGCTGCTAATTGATGGGTATTGTAAAGTCAAGCTCTAATTCAACGTTTATAGTGTCACTGAGGTTATCTTCCTTTATTTTCTCATTCAGTAGTTTACTTTATTTAACTTTGATTATTTCTGATACTTGAATGTTGACCATTAACTGTAGTATTCTAATTGCATATGCATTCATTAATGCGTGTAACAATTAACCCTAATAGCTATCGGTATTCAAATTTTGACTCGTTCCCTCATTCTGTTTCCGAGAATATCATTTACTAACTGGCAAATGAGTCATCAGAGAAGCATTTATATAATCTGATGTATTTTGGAGATTTTGTGTGATTCAAAGCGAACAACAGTTCGCTGTATCATGTTCAAACCATAATGTTTATTTATTTTTGTGTATCATCTCAACTTTATATCGTTATTATGTTATATACTCTGTGTAAGCATATGCTCGTGATTTTGTATAAGTAGTTGTAGGTACTAATGAATGTAGGCTATTTACGGTAATTATCTGGTTGTAAACCACGAGGAAACGAAAATTAAGAACACACTGGCGGTCATAACTCGTGATTATCGAGAAACATGGGGCCGTGTATGTACCTGACGACGGGCATAATGACAGTTGTTTATAGGTACACTTCGACTGAAGTTATTTACATTAAGGAAACATACCGACAGTAGACCGCGGACACGTTAAACCTTGAGTGTAAAAAGGAAATTTGTACGAGCGATATTGTTCAACTGCCAAGCTACAGCTTGAGAACCTTTGACTGTGTTTTAAGTCTTGGACTCTTGTGGGCTGAGAGAAGGGAAGAGAACCATGCAGCAAATAGACCTTTCTCAAGCCATTTGTGTGTTGCCGCGCGGCAGATTTTTGTATTTATATTCATGGGACAGCATAGTCCACTTCTGATAGAAATTGCGATATTAATTGGTCATTGTCATTAATTTCAGTATTAATGAATTCTCCAAAACTTTAACATCAGTGGCGGATCCAGGATTACACTTGGGGGGGGGGGGGCTAAATGTTGGAGAAAAAAAGAGCAACCAAAATTTTTTTTCTCCATTTTATACAGTGGCGGATCCAGATTACACTTTTGGGGCTGGGGGTAAATGTTGGAGAAAAAAAGAGCACATGAAAATTTATTTATTTATTTGATTTTATATATTCCAATTTTCTACCTCCATTCGTCGAGGTTTTGATGCAATAAATGCATCCACACATTCTTCGGCGGAAATGGCTATTCAACCTTGAAAGTGTAGCAAGTAGCAACTAGCAAATATTCAACTTCAACTCTAAAATAATCTGCTTAACAGCGAGGTAACAGGGATACAAGTACCGGTAATTGAATTCAAGCATGAATGCATGATTGCTGATAAGTGATAATGTTGATTCATTGATAACGCGATATGTATTCACAAACTGTGCTGTATAAGCGCTACTGTCATTAAAAAAAAACATCGGTGGCTAAAATAAGTGGAAAAGCGAGTGAATTTTTTTTTTGGGGGGGGGGAGCTATAGCCCCTTTAGCCCCCCCCCCTTGGATCCGCCACTGTTTAACATCAATTTTGTCGTAATTATTGCAGCAAAACATTTTTTAAAAAACGCATGAGCGTCTATTTATACGAAACTAAAACGATAAAAGAAAACACTAAATAATCATATTTTATGCAAGGAAATGCAAATAAGGTTTTTCATGCGATACACTGACGTCACGTCCGTAGTGACGTCAGACAGATCAGCAATCATCGCACTCCTCCCTCCTACGGGGAGTAACGCATTGGGGCCCGACGCACACGGGCCGGCCTAGGTGCAGGTTGCGGAGCTTGGGTGGTCGGAGTCACAGGTCCTGATGTTACAATTGACGTTGCCCCCAAAATTTCTGGTGTTGATGTGTCATCTGGAATTTGTGCAGTCGGAGCCGCACGAGGAACGATTTGATCGGCATGACGCTTATGCATGGTCCTGTTGTGATCTCTAATTTCGTAGACCACTTCGCCCAGCTTTCTTACAATTTGGCCTGATCTCCAACGATCTACCCCACGGCAAATTCGGAAGCTGACCATTTGACCGTTGGTAAATTACACGTTTCGCTGACTTGTAAGTGGCATTCGACTCTGGAGTTGGGCCTGGTAGTATTAAATCCAATGTGGTGCGAAGTTTACGGCCGAGAAAAAGTTCTGCAGGTGATTCTTCCGTCGTAGAGTGGGTCACGCGACGGTAAGCTAACAGGCAGTCCTCGATGGTTTGGTTCCTCTTCTGGGCTTTTTTTTTTTTTTACTATCTGAACGTTCCTCTCAGCCTGGCCATTGCTGGCTGAGTGGTACACTGGAGATGTAAGATGTTTATTGAAAATAAGATTCTATTATCCTGGTTAGAATATTAGTTTTCATAAAATCCGGTAGATGTCACTTATTTTGCTGTTGGATCGTGCAGAGTCCGAATTGGGATGTGGAACAGAATGTACATAGAAGCGCTAATGTGCACCTCCTAATAAAAGGTTGAGTGATCATGTAGGGAAATAACATTGCGTAAATGGGAAATAGGGGTTTTTCAAAAAATCAGTAAATATTTAGTAACAAAATTAATGGAAGTGCGGTGAAGTAAAAAATGAGAGGCTTTATCAGTTTCCGGAGCGCGACCATATTTATTTTTATCTCCGTGATCACTCAATGAGGTTTCAGAAAACATCGGCTAGATGTCAGCCACTTTGATTCCGAGTCCTAATTGGAAGGAGGTGATGATGACGTGATGAACTGTTGAAAGCAGGTTATTGCATGGTTAGTACGTATCAAGTATTAACTGATGAACGCATAACTATATATGAGGAGTTATCTGTCAAAATGCGCTGGACTGCGCATTAGTTTTGATAGTTCCTCTTTGAAATTAAGCACCTTCCCAGGTAATGGGATTGTCATTCCCTGGTGAGAAAACAGGTCTGTATATTCCTCTGGGTCTATAATGGTGTCCACTTTCCGGATCTCGCGTTCAATGCGTCCAAATACGCGGTCGCTGGGTAAGAATGAGTGCCCCACCATTGGGAAGATAACCTCGATTTCCTGCACTTCTGATGGGGCAAATTCTATCAACCAAAAAGCCAAGGCACCAATAAATGTAGTGTTTTTATTTTGCCCTCCACATCCATCACAAAAACAACGTATTTTTGTGGTACCCTTTGGAATGTTCGAAAAATTTAATAGGAAATTAAAAATCGCGGAGGCAACCTCATTTGAACCTTTTTTTTGTTCATTTTCGCACCAGTGGTAGCAAAAGACATTTTCCTTTGTCTGCTTAGCTTTTGAATTTCCAGCTACCACTGTGAGATTGTACTTGTACAGCTGTCGTGAATAGTAAGCGCTCTGATCTGGTACACGCGGCAAGGTTTGATTCTTTTGACAATCAAATGAGAACACGAAGGTGCCTTCCCTTTCGGTCTTTAATAAAGTGTAAAACGCTTTAGCTTTCATTTTGTGAACATTCTTCTCAGTTTGTAACTTCAAACGAGTGGCTGTACAAGTCGTGTGTGTTTCATTTTTTCTGATAATGAAATACAAGTTGAACATGCATCTGATTTGGGGCTACCAAAGCCGATATTAAATTTCGTGAGGAAAATTTTTCGAAAAAAATAATATGAAACTCGCTGGAGACCTGTATCTTCCTCTTCCTTGCAGAACATTTGCCACATTTGTGCAATATTTAAATTTGACTGCAAATACACACGCTTACTTTTAGCTCGTGAATAATGGCTCTCAACACATTTAAATTTTTTAATGAAACCTATCACTGCCTTCTTCCTTTCCTCATAGGTACGCTCTTTACGATTTCCTCCTCTTCTTTCACGTGGGCTATGCCCAGTTTGCACAAAACGATTAATAATGCCATTTGTTCTGTTCTTCGTCAAAAGAAGTGTCTGCAAAAACGTTTTCTGACAAACCTGGACTTTCATTCTGTCCTTCAATATAAAATACTTGAATGAGTATCTGTTTGGTTCTCGTTTCCCAGTAACTAAACGGGTCCGTTTAGTCGGCGTTACTTCAATGAACTTTAGAATAAAGTTATCTTGTTCGAGCTACATGAAACATAAGAGTAAAATAACATTTCAAAACCAAATTAGGTAAACACAGTGAAATAATAAAAATAAAAACAATTACTTACTTTCGTCTCATTTGCATAAAACATTTCGTGAAATTTCTTCAAATCTTTGGAATTTAATGATGAACAGGAGAATGCTTTTTGCATCGTTTTGTGTGAACGTGACACTTTCTTTGGTGCCATTCCTGGGCTAGCATATCTATTGACAGTACAGAAAATTAAACTTGTGTTACTTCGCTCATGAACAGGATTCGGATGTACATAACACCAAATAATACGAGCACTTACCTTGAACGTTTTTCTTTATTTCGTTTCCACTCATTCTCGGACTTACGCTTCCTTCTTGGATTGTCATTTTCTTCTGGGTACTGATCTAACTCCTCTACATCCATTATTTTTCTTTTTACTCGAAAATATTCACAACATCACAAGAACCTAACCGAAAAACTTCCAAAATCATGAAAATGATACTGATACGATTGATAAGAAATTGCGAACTGGCTACTTGATAATGCGCTCCTACCGATGGAACTATGAACCTTGGATTGAGCTGGGTTTGATACAAAAGCATATCTTCGATACCATTTTATAATGGGATTGAGATGGATTTGAACCGATATTCGGTTGGTAGGTGATGGAGGATGGTTTCAACTTACAGTTTCAGCAAAAAACGGGGTTTCCTTAAAATGTGGATTGAGCTGGTTTTGATACTCAATGCCTCACTTATGGAACGGACGCCCTTTTAACAGATAACTCCTCATATGCAAAGGTATGTTACTAATCTGCATCCCTTAAATTCTTTTTCGCGGATGAATCTAATCTAAAAATCATTAAGGTTATTATGTTGGATAAGGTTACTACAGTTAATGTGTAGTGTTGGTGAGCGGAGGTTGTGGTGTGGTAAATAGCATGTTTGCGGTAGTCGAGTTTCACCGCCAAAAGTAAGTTGTGCTGTTGAGATGCCGCTGTCAATGCAAGTAAAATGATTGGTAGGGCGTCAATCCACGCAGTCCCTGATGTCAGTAAAGTGGTACGTAAGGGGGGTGGCTACAATTCCTCCCTTTGCGAGAAGTGGCATAGAGTCCTCTGAAACCGTCGCCGGATCCAGAAGAGTCCTGTTGGGATCTGGAGTTGACGAAGTTTGGGGTTAGCCAACTAGATTTGTTTGAAAGTCCGCAAATTGCCTAGTCCTGTTGACCCATGCCAGGAGTGGTTCACAAATGGTCCCGGCTTCTGGACTGGGGTGTAGAGTTGGACGAGGTTGTTGGTGGTTGCAAGTACATGCCGTTTGTAGCCGAAGTGTTAGTAGTTGAATGTAGCGTATCTGTAGTGTATCGTTAAAGGTGACTCGGCGTTTTGGTTTCCCACTGCTCTTTCCTACGCTTTTTATGGTACCTTGTACTGCCTCGGAGTATCTTTTTGGCGGTTATTATTGAACGCTCCTACAAATGTACGCACTTTCGAGACAGTATATATGTTGGCGACATATCGTGAAAACCGTCCTATTATGAAATGCCTAGGCTGTTCATAGAATGAAAAAAGTGATATACTCTATTCTTAGTCATTTTATGAAATAACTATAACATTTCATGAATTGACAAAGCGTCGATAGGCAGATTATAAATTGGAATGAAGAACTTCCTCGTGATCGATATCCAGTTGAATCCCGATGGAGAATGCCGCTTTATATTCAACTATCAAGATCACCAAACGAAATTTGTGACACGGAGACAGCGGAGGAAGTAGCTCAATCAAGTCTTATTTATGGACGTATTCCTGACGTTCGGAGAGCGATGCATTCTGCAAACGGATAACGGCCGGGAATCCAAGAACCGGCTGTTGGGAAGTTTGGAGGAGATGTGGCCAGAGCTTACTGTAGTGTTTGGGAAACCACGGCATTCTCAGTCGCTAGGAAGCGTTCAGCGTGCGAATGGGGATGTTCAAAGTATATTGGCCACATGGCAGAGTGACAACAAAAGTACAAGTTGGAGTACAGGTCTTCGTTTTGTACAAGTTATGAAGAACAGAGCTCTGCACAAGGGGTATTAAATGGAGTCCATATGAGGCCATGTTCGGCATGCCCGCCCGCGTAGGGCTTGGATGAAGCGGCTTATACCTTCTGACTGGTGCCATCTGTTGGCTCATGAAACTGAACTTGAAGATGACCTCAAGGGATTGTATGCAGCTAGCGACCGTGCTGACGACGAAGAGGAGGAAGTTCTTGATAATCCTGCCCACTCCTCTTCCCTTAACCACATTCTCGATACGTGAAAATCGGCCATTTCTACAGAAAGACCGAAAGAGCAGCTGCTAAAGAAGGTCTAGTGTTATATGTTTCGCATTCATTACACGTTGAATATCACGTTTCACAATTCGCCTGATGCTCAGTCAGCATTTTATAGAAATACTAGTCATTTTATAATAGGCCCAGTCAACTTTTTGAATTAATTCTGCATCTACTTAATAAAGCCTAGGCATTTGATAGTGTGACAACATTTTTTCCTAATATGCAGCTAACGTATACGCAAAGAACACTGAGAGCTAAATGGTAACCGGAGGAACAGTCTCCAACATGAATGACTGTGTCTCTCTATACCAGTGACGTCGCGTGGTGCTCTTTCCCAGGTGTTCAACTGGCGGGTCTACGCCGCCCCCTACCCACACACACACAAAATCAGTATATGTATCAAAAACTTATGGTCAGTATCAGTATGTATAAATAATGGGTGTCAATGAAGAATGAAGTTGCATCCATCCACTCACCACATAGCAGCATGCGCATGCGCTTCCAGAACATTCATTTTTGCTGGTGAACACCCTGCCATTTAAATTAACGAGTCTCCGCTTCACTCTTTGTGGTCTTTGTTGCAAACGCCACTGCGACAAGACCAATGAGAGTGTGCAATGTTGCTAGTGAACAACCTACACAATTCCCATTGTATGTGACAAAGATAACGACATTGCGACAAGACCAACAAGAGTGTGCAATGTTGCTAGTGAACATCCTACGCAATTCCCATAGTATGTGACAAAGATAACGCCATTGCGATAATACTGACAAGAATGTGCAATGTTGCTAGTGAATATCCTTACGCGATTCCCATAGTATGTGACAAAAATAACGCCATTGCGACAATACCACCAAGAGTGTGCAATGTTGCTAGTGAACATCCTACCCAGTTCCTATAGTATGTGACAAAGATAACGCCACTGCGACAAGACCAACAAGAGTGGGCAATGTTGCTAGTGAACATCCTACGCGATTCCCATAGTATGTGACAAAGATAAGAACCGCGGGAAGCGCAAAGAGAAAAATGCCGGCTATTTTTCAATTTATCGAGGTTTTATTTTGTATTTTAATCAAAATTTAAATCTTTCCTTGTTTCTGGGATTTTTGTTGTAAGACAAAAATTAAGTGGGTGTGCAGTGAACACCTTGAACACCCAGACACGACGCCACTGCTCTATACTACACTAGTGAGCGCCAAGCGAGGCGTCTCCCATCAATATCCTCAGCATCTCCACAGAACAGAAAGAAAGAGGGACCCTGGGCAGAGTTGCGTGTAATTTTGAATTTAGAATCAGTGGTGGCCACAAGGGGTGGATACCATATTTCTAACGCCCCTGGATCCGCCAAAAGGGGCAGAGACAATCAAATACTTTCAAGTAAATGTATTAAAGATTAGAGATTTCTGCTACTTGATAATAGGAGTTGCAGCTACCAAATTTTAACATAATGTGAAGAAGTTCAATCCCAGACAAAAAAAAAGATTAGAGGGTTCACAGGGAGCAAAATTTTGTGGCAACTTTCCATCAAAGGTACCGAAATTTTCAACAATCTGAAACCTATTAATACATCCAGAAAGTACGAACCCCCCGCTTTTACGGTTCACCCGCCAACCTCGAACAAACACACAACACTTTTATACATAGTAGAGATAAAGACATTATTGTAGCCCCTTAATTCTCCATCAAGATTAATAATCTTCGCTCAAAAGTTCAGTTGATACTCCTGCGGATACATGATCCTCAAATTATCACAATGAGAATAAAAAAAAAATTGAAAATAAAGATGTAGCTTATCATTTGAAATTATTTACATAAGTATTTTTTGTTCCGTGTGATACTTGGCAGAGATGTCACTTATATCTTCTGAATTCGATAAATTTGTCTGCAATTGTAAATTGTTTGAACGGTTTTTTGCGGACTGCTTACAGATCGTTTAGTTTCACTTGCTTCGCCGTTATAAACGAGCCTTCGGGTTTCAGTTCCTTCGTAATTTCCATAAAAATTATGGAGACGCATCATCCTAATCGTAACTTGGACTGATGGCGGAGGGAATTTCTCTTCTTCTTGGAATATGTCGGAAAAACCGGTTCGCAGTCGATTTTAGTCAACTGTTTTTCTGAAGAATTTACGGAAATAAATTCTCGTTCGGGTGACTGGATGATCTGTTTGGAGTAAACTAAAGGCAACCTGAGACCGGAAATTCCGGATGGCCACGAATTTGGTATCAAAAATTCTACCGGCACGATTAGTTCTCCATTCTAGAAGCGAATTATCTGTGTTCAAAATTTGAAAATATTCCGGGTTATCCATCTCTTGTTCGTCAAGTTGACAAGTTAATCAGTTTGTTCATCAACTTTCGACGCCATTGAACTAGCAGACAAGAGTCTTGTGAGGTTTTTCTGACACCAGAGTGGCTTATTTTTTTTTTCCAATTGTCAAGGCGATGATACAAGTTGTATTTTCGGTATCGATTTGCAGCCCGTATGTTCATATGTCCCAGTTTCCATGACTGTCCTAGCACATGTTCGTTACGAAATCGAGCGTACTGATCTTGTCGAAATGGAACAGTGAGAGTTCATTAACCGAATTGATGGGATGTGTATACCCGTATGTGATCGAGTGGGTATTAATGGTACTACATTGCGACGCACCCTATCGTATTTTCATCAGCTTTTTACAATTCTTTTTGATTTCGATTGGTACATTAAGTATGTCATCATTCTTCCAAACAACTTATTATGAACGCCAGCCTGAATTAGCGTATCATAAAAGTCAACCTTACGGTGGTTCCTCAGCCATAATAACAATAACAAAACCATGTAGTGCCTTTAACCACGGCCAGAAATCGCCAAGGTTGCAGTTTAAACAACATTATTTCATTATGAACATGACTTTTATCAGTGTCGAACATGGAAAACGTCGTTAAAGTATCATTACGATAAAGACCCTATCAGTGCTCGATGTCACTGAAGTGAGAAGCTCGATAACTGATATAACTGACTGGACACTAAGTGCGTTTGAGTTGAAAAACGGAACATGAATGAAACTGCCATCAGTCATTGCCTCGTCGCTATTCTTGCAATGTTCACTAAAGGCGTTCCAGAAGCACTTCGTTGTGGGCATGAGGGGCTTGACTTTGAAATGCTGATCTGAAACGGGCATAAGAAGGGCTGTTCCAGCCCAGATCCTGTGGAAAAACAAATAGACATTTAGTTACATGATGAGTGTTCTATCTTTTTTGCACGGAATGATGCCTGCGAGTTTCATAACTTGTGTACTCATTAAGTATGTGCGCACATTCGGCTAGTACATATGTATGTCGCCATTATCACGGATAGTACTGCCCTATGGACCGAGGATTTGTGTTGATTCTCGCTCAATGACCTTATTATCTCGACCAAGCGAACATTCTGCCGATCATTGTTCTTAATTTTCGTTTCCTGTTGGCACCTCTTAGGTAGGGTTACGTTATTGTAGCCCGATATGTACATATACATAAGTGTTACTTCACAATCGCGTAACCGCACACTCGCATCAAAGCGCAACCAACGACACTCGTCGTGTATTCCGAACATTCCAAAGCTAAAACTGGCATTTTTTCTTAATTTTTTTAATTATTTTCTTTTACTTATTTAGTATTAGTTACAATGGTACCTAGCAATGTTATATACTCGGACAAACTGAAACACAGTTGTCAACCACCGAGGCCGACGTGGTTCTCTTGCTGGCAATCACATCGCTGTCATTTTCTTTTGCATTTGTTTGGAACTATATCACTAGTCCAAGAAATCACAAAGAATTTATGAGAAAGAATACTATCGTACTTTCGATTTTACCATTTTACGTTTTGTGTATTTTTTTTTTACATTTTTATTTATTTTTAATCGTTACATTGTTTTAAGTACGCCGTTATGACCAACTTACTTACATAATAAAGAATTGTGAAGTTATTGCGTTGATTTGGGATATTATTACTTCTAGTGTTTTGGTTGGAAATAACGAGCAGTAATTAGATATCAGTTTGATGACGGGCTAAATTTTATTTCCTAATGAAGGTCATGGTTAATCGTGCATCTATACGCGAGCAGTGTAATGGAATTCTGAACTTTTTCTCGGAAGGAAGTGAAGCACGAAAGTGACTTTCGGATTTTTTTTTTTTAGATTTTGCTAATACCTCTGATTTCCTAAAAAATCGGGATTACTTCCTTGCTTATAGTTCACAAATTCAGAAAAACAAAAATTGTACGAAGCTGACTTTCGGCATAAATATTTAGGCTACCATTCTGATGAAGACAGGAACAGTTCCCCGTTGCCCGGACTCAGACTTCCAATACCACAGGGGAAAAACTCTTAAATTTGGTTTTTGAGCCGTGACTCGTGCTGTGTTGCTTACGTATCAAAAATATTATGGGGTTAGAATGAGACAGAACGAAGCCATCAGTCTCCAGCTGCGCGGACATAGTTCAGTGTTTCGCCATCAGATAACGCCTGCATACTCCTGCGTAGTGTTGTTAGACAAAATGATTTTCTGTCATTTTGTCACATGAGCATTTAATTTTGTTTTTTTGTTTTTTGTTACGTCATGAGCTACCTTGTCGTGGTGAGGGAGCTTAAAGAACTTGAACTAAAAGTACATAAAAGAAGAAAAACTCCTACAGGTAAACCCTGATGAAAGCAATGGGAAACTACATCAGCATGCTTCCCTGGAGATGCGTCTCTACTGCCACAATTATGATGACAACTCACAAAGTAGGTATTGAGCGAAATAAAAGGAAAATAAAATTTAGTTGTAATATGGGAGATTGGAACACCCGAGTACAAGGAAGAAAAGAAGAAGGGGTATGCGGACAGCATGGTTTCGGAAAGCGAAATGAAAGAGGGGATAGGCTCAGAATTTTGTAAATGTAAATTAGTGATTGGAAACGCTCTCTTTAAAAATCATGAGAGAAGAAAATACACTTGGAAAGGTCCAGGAAATGAAAGAAGATAACAAAAGTAGATATAAAAATTAAATATTGGATTGTAAGATACGCCCAGGAGCGGATGCGTAGTGACCGCAATTTAGTAGTAATGAAATGTAAGTATGTAGATTTAAATTTAAAAAGATGAATAAGAAGAAAGTAAAACCAAAATGGAATCTGGAGTTATGTATTGAAAAAGGTAACTAAAGAAAAGAGAAGAATATCAAAGAGCGAAAGAATTTCGTAAGGAAGGAAATGGTATTGAAGGAGAGTGGTTAGCTCAACAAAGCAATAAATCCGGCAGCTAAGAAGAAAATAGGTACGTAAATAACCAAAAGGTTATTGATCACGAGGGTCGTGACTTCGTGGGTCCGGGTGCGAATTACTCAATTCTTCGAGACGAATTCGAATCCGTATTCATGGCCGCCCGCAGAATATTTTGATGAGGTAGCAAGAGAAAATGCTGACGACCATATAATTTAACCCTGATCTTTGTACTTGAATTGAGATTAGTGAATAGTTACATGGGCATAAGTCACTGGCTGATAACTGAAAAAACGAACATGCGCAGTCCTGTTGACGAATGTTAATAAACGTATTATTGAACGATTTAATTACACGAATCAAATTATGCACACAAAAAAACTCATGAGGTAGCAGTCGCTACCTCCGCTACCCTCTGCGGGCGCCCATGTGACTATATATGAACCGGATATCCTCCCTTGGCCGATCGAAGGAGAAAAAGGAGAGTGAGTCAATGATAAGAAGAAGAACGTGGTTTTGAAAAGGTTTTGATGCATAGGAATGCAGGGGACAAAAGACATTTCTTAGACGTTTGCATTGTGCTATACTAGAAATAGCCAGACAGGAGGATTTATATAAAAATATGTATTCGTGAGAAGTTCGCCGCAGTTACATAGCTACTTACCAACCCAGGGGAATTTTCCTCTACCCTTAATTAGTCCAAGAGAATAAAACTAGGTGATTTGCCAATTTTTTGTGGCTAAGAGGTGAGGTAAGCCTCAAAATATGTGACGCGTCGTGAGAAAACATACCTTAAAGTGAAAATCCTAATTTTGCAGTAGAGGCAAAAATAGGATGAAAAACTAATTTTTGGTGAAAAACTGAGTTTTCAACGGGAAGTTGTTGTTCACCTTCCTGTCAACACTGTATCAGCTTGTGGAGGCCTAATCAACATTTTTACCAGTCATTGGTAGCATTATAAAAAGGGACTTATATGTCTATAATATTGGGACATAAATTAGAGTTGCAAATGTTGGCACGATTGCGTCTTATTAGTGGTCTGAATGGGGTGATCATGGAGATTTTTCTATTCAAAAGCAGAGCATTTAAGCTGAACTATACAGCTTCAGCTTACAGCTTGAGCTTACATCCTTAAAAAATTCGGCTTTAGCTTTCAGCTTTCGGCTTTTCTGTAAATAAAACT
The DNA here is from genome assembly GCA_031841125.1 of Acanthococcus lagerstroemiae. Lineage (NCBI taxonomy): Eukaryota > Metazoa > Arthropoda > Insecta > Hemiptera > Eriococcidae > Acanthococcus > Acanthococcus lagerstroemiae. Next base: position 40,503,813 of record CM063112.1, read on the forward strand.
AGCTTTCGGCTTCTTTTTTTTTTGGCTAGCTTTCCGCTTGCAAAATTAAAATTCATTAGTAAAACCTAGCCAATGCCATGGGCACCTCACCTATAATGGGAAATTTAGATTTCAGTTGTTTATCTTAAGACTTCTAAAGGCTAATTGGCAACACTGATTATGCCAGTTCATCTTTCCAACATAGTTGTCCTCATTAACTGCCCTAAAACCCTAAAAAGTTGGACCATTTTCGTGATATTAATTTTTATTTGAAAAAAAGGATGACTGCAGTCACAGTTTTCCTTATTCGTTAAAAAATAATTAAGGAATGAAAGAAAGTTCTAGTTTCGATAAATTGAGTGCTAATGCAGATTTTATTATGCGTTAAATAGCAATGCACTTTATTGAAGTTATGCTTTGATATGCGATGCTGGACTCATGGGTAAATGTAATGGATGCCTTCATAGTACAAGTGCCCATTATGGAATTGTAAAAATTTGTCATCTGTCCAGTAATGGTCTGTGTATGCTCATTATTAGAAACAGTCAAATACTGCTCATTATTAGTAACAGTCAAATACTATGCGAACTCCGGTAATGGGCACATTGCTAAAAATCAACCCTGCCGAGAGGGAGGGGGAAAGGGGGGAAATATCCCAGGCCCAGACTTTCAGGAGGGGCCGATATTTTTAAAAGACCTGAATTTAAACACTTACGGCTACATCATACTGTACATCAAATCAGCAATCACTCCTTACACCCTGAAAGAAACCTCTTATCCCGTAGCTTATAATTTTTTCCCATCTGACAAAAGAAAAAAATGAACAGGAAGAAGGGGCGTGGAAATTTCCCCCAGGCCCTCTTTTTCTCTCTACGGGGCTGCTAATAATCATTGTTTTGGTCTTATCAGGACGTTATTTCTTTCACAGTTGGCACTTATAGAGCTTGCATGTGTTTAAAATAAGGTAAGGTTGCCTAATATGGACCCTCCCTTAATTATGGACCCCTCGATTATCTCCAATGTTCTTAGCACTCTCTGGTCGGAAACAATACATGTTGTACAGTTCAAGTCACAGATCAAGTCCATCCAAAAAGTAACATCCCGCAAGCCAGTAAAAAATTTAGTGCAAAAAAACGAAAATTATTGATAATCGATTTTTTTTGGGTCTCACGTTTTCAGTTATAATTTTCAAGAAAAACTGATATAAAATTGTTCAGATTCATATAAAGTGTAGTTCATTTCAAGCCTATTATTAAAAATATATTTTTCATCATTTTTCTTTGTTTCTATTATTGGGTGCCCATTACTGGATTTTCGAATTTTTCAGTGCCCATTATTAGCCAAAATTATGGTCGTCTTTAAGACCAATTTTTGAACACTAATTTTTAGCTCTTTCCTCCCATTCAAAGGCAAACTTATGGAGAATTTTATCCTTCATTCAGTAATTTTTGTCGCACGTTCGCAAGTTGATCCAATAAAAGTAAAAAAAAAAAAATATTTACGGGAAAAATTGTTTAAGGTGCCCATTATTGGCTAGGTTACCTTATACCCCTCTATATTTATAATAAAATTCGATTAGAATCTGTTGGAATATTCTAAGAAAATGAAAATTCAAATGTGGCAGGCCATTCAACTTCATAAAATTCCAGCACTGAGAACTTTGGAATAAATAAAAAAGCCAGACAGTATTATACTGGTTAAAGCTTGAAAATGCAGTAGTTAAAAGAAGAACAGCCAAAACAAAGGATCAAACGCAGTGATTTGATTTGGTTCTCATCAATCATCCACGTTTTTTTTTAATTTAGTTGCATTAGTGTTCGCGCGTTCGGCCATTCGGCGTTTCGTTTTCGCCGCAGTGTTGCTACTTGCAGATTATTTTTTTTTAACTCGCATTTCATTTCTGCACTTTTGCTTTTGCATCCCACTGGAGCTGTGATCCAAGGACTTTGTTTGCCTTTCTTCATCAAATTTCTTCCTTTATTTTGCTTTTCAGAAACATGCGTACATCTTATCTCACTACACTGGGTTGAGCCAAAAAAGAAGCCAAAAAATACAGTTTTTTTCAGCTTTTAGCTGCCATTATATCACGAGCAGCTAGCTTTCAGCTTGTATTGAAAAATATGGCTAGCTTTCGGCTTTTGGCTAGCTTAAATGCTCTGTTCAAAAGTACACATGATCACCTTTCCATTTTCCCCCGCTAACACCCGCACAGGTGATTTTGCAGCGCACTCTAGTGCAGGTTGATATCCCAATAGTGTGACGATGAAGTTCTAGGACTACGCTTCCTACAAGAACTTTACAATCGCCATCTCTCGGGAAACACTTGTATTATTTTTAATACAGTTTCTCATACACACCATGTAAATTTCAGCTTATTGCGCCGATGGAAACGTTCTTCAGAATTTTTCATTTGTAGCAAGGTTTCACGGCAGTCATGGGAGAGAAAACGGAGTCACATTTGGCTCGAAAATTATGTTTTGGATATGCTCTGATTTCAAAACGCAATATCTCAGTTGGGAAAAGAGCTAGAGACTTGCGGTAAGTTACATCGCATTCCTCGAGCCTACTTCCATAAAAATTGGTTAAAATCTCAGTTTCAACCTTCTTCACCCTACGGGTAGGTTTTCTCGTGATCGTCACGGTTGAATGTAGAAAAAAACAACAACTGAATTTAAGAAAAAAACTTGAAACCAAAATGATTCCTCACAAGATTCTACACAACTAAAGTCCTCTATTCAGTTCTTCCTGTCAGCTCTGGAAATGCAAAAATGGGAGAAGGGGAGGTGTAACAACTATTTTCTTCATCATACATTTACCTATGGAGGCATCATCTGGAACGTAGAATTCCCAACATTTTTATGGTCAGTGTCTCTCAGTAACGGAGCGTTGCCGCTCAATTGGGATAACGAAATTTAAATTTAGCGGCTAACATGGAACAGAAATAAAGAATGGCTCCACTTCTCAAGACAAATTCAGATTAATCCATTTCTTAAATTCTACAAGAATCATATTTTAATCAAATTTATTAACGTAATATGCTTCATTTTTTAAGCGTACGACAGCAACGGAACGCTGGTGATATTCAAATCCACTTGGGCGGGTTTCACCCGATTTCATAAAAGCACTTACTGCCATAATTCGGATTAGAATGTCAATTTCAGTCAGTTCTTCAGACGCTATACAGATCAACAAAATTCGTCACGTATAACCTTTATTTTTATGTAAAACAAAAATTTACAGAATATTGGTTCTGCAACCAAAATTAATAAAGCGACTACTTGCGATCGTAACTACGACAAAAAAATAAAAACAAATACTAAACTCAAACGTTAATTTGTACTTCAAACATAATTAAAATACTAAATAACGTGCGAATAAAAAATACACGCAAGGTGCCAACACCTTACACGTACACGAATTCCCTAGAAAAAGAAATTATAAATACCTCTAATTATGTAGTAAAATAATAGTAAAATAACAGAAAAAAAAAAAAAGAAAAAAAAACACCGTGAGACTATCAAGCTAACCAGAAGAAATTTACAATTAAAAAATTCGATTAAGAATACAATTATAAAAAAAAAATATATAGTATATAAAAATCAGTTTCAAAAAATGAATAAAAATAAGTTTGGAAACACGAAGTTTTATCCTGAGGGCAGTATACTTCGTTTAGAAACGAGCTAACGTTATGATTAACGACTATTCATATTGGTCTCGGTCATCTTCTTGGAACATCTTGTATAGGTGAATTAGAGTTGTAAAACGTTTTTGAAAAACGCGGGACTAGGGGCACAATCTGAAGAAAACCAAAACCAAAATATTACACTAAACACGTATTTTTTAAACCAAAATATGCTTCAACGAGAAGAGCCCAGTTCGAATTCGGTGAGTCTTAATTATGACTTCGATAGTCTCAAGGCCAGAGAATCTGGGCACCAAAAATATCAAATTTTTCATCCCGTTCAATTTAAACCCGATTGCTTGTTTCCTGGTCCCTTAATTTAAAACGTATATTCAAACTATGTCCACAACTATCCTCAGCGACACTGAATACTTTCACCTGCATTGATTATTCATGGAGCACGTTATCTTAATTGGGCTCTAGACTTCAGTGGCGTAGCTAGGGGTTTCCCAAGGGGGGGAGGGCACAGGGCACAATAAGGTTTTCAAGGGAGAAAATGTCGAAAATTGAAGTATTTTTTAGAAGTCGACTATGTAAAAATATTGAAAATATTGGGGGGGGGGGGCACGTGACCCTCTCCCAACGCTACGCCACTGCTAGACCCGCTCCCTCTGATGTCATAATTTACACCTCGGGCTGAAACTGACATTAAAATAGCATTAAGGAATCTTCAAAACCCACTCAAATGGTCAATTTCCAGGTACCCCCCCCCCTCCTATATCATGATTTCCAACTTGAGGATAAACTTATATCAAAAATGGGCTCAACAAACTCTATTATTGGATGGCTATTTTTTCAGATCCAACTATTTTGGGAACTATAGAGTCAAACTTGAGGGATTTGGGCGGATGATTTGACATCACAGCGTAAAAGGTACCTGAAGTCGGGTTTCGTTCCAGAGCGTAAAAAGTACAATTTTTCAAAATTGGGCCCCCGATACAAAAATGTGTACCCATGTTGACAAGAGCTCATCAGTAAACGCTATGTCATATGAACACTGTTAAACAAAAAGCTTCCAAGCGACATTTGTCGACAAAATGAGTTATCAATACCGTTGAAGAGGATAAAAGTAGAATTTTTTTAATATGGGGCCCTCGATACAAAAATGTGTATCCATGTTAAGTTTTCTCAAAAAACAGATTTCGTCGCTTGGGAGCTTTTTGTTTAACAGCGTCCATATAGTTTGATATGGCTCTTGAACTTTGAATCACGTGTTCTCAAAAAACAGATTTTGTCGCTTGAGTCCATTTTGCTTAAAAGCGTCCAGATGAAAGTGTATGAATAGTCTTTACGGAATAAGTCACATTTTTGGTGAAAATGAGTTGTGGGCACACTGACGTAGTACTCAAGAAGGCCCACCAGCAGCATTATAATGTTGCATCCCAATACGGAATATTTCTGAAGAAAATCGATTTCAAAATCGTTCACGGACAATTCCCCTAAACCATTTTCCCTAAAGACATTTTCCCCACCGATTTTTTTCCTAAAGCGGAGTTTCCTAAGTTCGTTTTCTTTAAAGACATTTTTCCGGAATACTACATTCCTTCCAATGACATTTTCCCTACTGACTTTTTGTCGAAATTTTTTCTCACAAAGTAGACTAGAATTAGAAGAAGGTTGGTCATAGCGAAGGAGGCGATGGGTAGCTTAAACAAAATCTGGAGAAGTCATGACATAACAAAAGCGATGAAACTCCGAATAGTAAAAACGCTGATATTTTCCATCTTCTCATACGCGTCAGAGTGCTGGACCATACGAAAATCAGACCAGGACAAAATCGACGCCTTCGAAATGTATGTTACAGAAGAATGCTCCGAATTTCATGGGTCCAAAAAAGAACTAATGCGTCCATACTCACAGAACTGGATGTAGAAGACAGATTAAGCACGGTCATAATGAAGCGAATACTTCGATACTTCAGCCACATCGTAAGGTAAGATAACTTAGAAAAGCTGACCATCCAAGGGCAGGTCGAAGGAGAGAGATCACGGGAAAGGTCCTTAACTAGGTACACGGGCCCGATAGAGAAGACCACTGACATGACGCTGAGCGAGTGCACACAGAAGGCGGAAGACAGAAAAGGCTGGAGGGAGCTAGTTGTGAAGACAGCATAGTCGCGACGCTCGGAATCGGGCAGTGACGAAGAAGAAGACTTATTATTCATCACCATGGAATGGAGACATCAGTAGCAGTAACTATGGAGCAACGAGCACTGTCAGCCAAATGGTCACTCAATATTCTGACTCCTGTTTACCTACCTTCTCTCTTAATATAATTGTTTGATCAATAAAAATCTTCAACTTATAGAACTGTTTGTCCAATAAAGTTGTTCAGTCAATAGAATTGTTCCACCATTAGAACTGTTTCACCAACGAGACATAGTTCAACCAATTAAATCGTGTGACGAGTATTCATGTACTACTGGACATAATATTTCCTCATAATTAAATTAAATCTCGGTAAATTTATTTCAGGGAAACAAGTTATTAGGGTAAATATCATGGAGGAAAATGTCTTCAGAGAAAACGAACTTAGGAGACTTTGCTTTAGGGAAAAATGTCTTCAGAGAAAACGAATTAGGAGACTTTGCTTTAGGGAAAAATGTCGTTAGGGAAATTGTCAGTGAATCCCCAAAATCAAGGACTTCTACAAAAAGGGGATAAGTCTGTCCACATAATAATAACATGGCCTTCTGTTCACATCGCGATCTCGCTAACACGGTTTGAAATGCTGTTATACTTTTTTTGCAATGTAATTCCTAATTTGTTAATTAATTTTGGAAACGTAATGATTAATTTCATAAAATGGAAGAAAAAAAAAGGTGCTTTCGCGCGGCGAGCATCCGCAAAATTGCAATGATCATATGTGCGTCCACAGAAACCATTCGTTGCAAATATTAATTTAATTTGGAAAGCGAGTAAGTTATTAACCTACTGACGGATACGATCTCACAATAAATACCTTAATAAAAACACTTTTTTCAAATAAGCGTTAATTTTAATAACTTAGCTGCACACTGTTTTAGATGTAAACGAAAATGTTTGCAACGAATACCGTTAAATCTGCGAAAGCCTCACATATGCGAAGCCTTGGAAGTAATAGGCGCAGAGGAAAGAATGCATTTGATAATTTCGTATATAATTCACTGCGAAGAAGTAAATCGGTGCCGAATTCGAATGGAAATCGTAATTCGTACGAAAGAAGTTGTGACTTTACATAAGGCACACAGGGATGGGCCAAAGAGTTTTCTCTGGGAGGAGGGGGGGGGGCAGTCCCAACTGATTCAACTCAAAATTTCCAAGTATCAAACGGAAAAAAAATTACACGCTTTAGACTTGTTGGATTTTCCCAACTTCTCAATCAAATCAAAATACTCAAAATGCCTGAGTATCAAAGCACAAAACAAAACGTTGAATTTTTTCAACTCCTCCATCAAATTAAAATTCCCAAGAATCAAAGAACAAAAGAAAAAAAAAGCTTTAGACTTGTTGGATTTTCCCAGCTTCTCAATCAAACCAAAATTCCCAAGCATCAAAGTACAAAAAAAAGCTTTAGACTTGTTGGATTTTCCCAACTTTTCAACTTCCTAATCAAATCAAAATTCCCAAGTACCAAAGTACAAAACCAAAAAAAAAGAGCTTTAGACTTGTTGGATTTTTCCAACTTCTCAATCAAATCAAAATTTCCAAGTATCAAGGCACAAAAAAAATAGAAACAAACAAAAAAAAGAAGCTATTTACTAGTTGGATAAATTGTGAAATCGGAGGGCAAAAGAAATATCAATTTCCGAAATTTTGTCGAATTGGGCAAAATTCTGCCAAAATTGCCGAATGAAAAATGACTGGGGGGGGTGTCACCGCCCCTCCCTCGCACTAGCTCTGAGGGCACATATCGTGTACCGATTATGTTCCAGTAAACGAGATTATGAGATGTGCCGAGTGGATTTCATGCGTATTCTAGGTATTACTAAGCGTCCATTAGCTTTATCCCCTTTTGGTTTTTTATTTACTTTTTCAAATCATGTACAAGAACAGGATAAGTCCTTCCACCTCTTGCTTTCCCTCTTCTCTCCCCCTCAAAAATTGGGATACAACCAAACCAACTGCCAGAATACCATCTAAAGGGTTGAATCTTCACTTTTTTATAGCAGATAAGCGGTTTCTAACAGCATTAGGTGCGATGGGAGTTCTTTTTATACAGTTTTTTCCCTCTCTTGTAAAATTACAAAAATGTAACATCCCCTTTTTGTAAAAGACTATTTGTGTAAAAACGAAGAGAATGCAATAGGGCATTTTCTTCGTAAAAACTCTAGAAATAGTTAAAATCAAATGGAAGCTGTTAAGCAAAAAGGACTCAAGCGATATTTGTTGAAAAAATGAGTTATTACCAGATATGGGCATGATTTGATCTTAATATTTATGATCTTACGATCAGATATTTTTTTTGCGATCTTTGATCTGATCTAGATGATTTTAAAAATCTGGTGATCTTTGATATTGAGATCATAATTTTTACTTAAAAACGATCAAAGATCAGATCATTTTTTTCCCTCTTTAAAATGAGTACAGGCAGCTTCTATGACCATTAACATAACTAGTGGCGGATCTAGAAATTTTCCAAGGAGGGTGTTTTGAAAATAAAATTTTTCCCACCTCCACCCCCTAAAAAACCGAGATGGGCGTAATTTTGAATAGTTTCTGAAGACAAATTTCATAATGTGATTAAATCGTTTCAAAATGAACATTGTAGACTGTAGTGCTGCAGATACTCAAAAACAGGAGAAAAACTCAAAACTCAAGCGCTTCTTCTTCGACACGAAGGGGGTGTCCGAAACCCACCCCATAGATCCGCCACTGAACATAACTCCTTTCTAAGCCTACTTCTATATTTTTCGTTCTAGGACTATGAGAATCTGTGACGTGTCACAAGAAAAGGGCCTTCAAGACTAGTCCAATGAACATAATTTGCAACCCGTTATACACATCGATCGATGTTAGAAAGGTGTATGGCGATGCGCGCATGCCAAATTGGCCCCGGGAGTATGGACATTGTAAAGTTGGAGGGGATCGTGCGCGATGTTCCTTATCAGAGTTGCGCCGTGAAAAAATTATATTTCTTAAATGGACCAGACTTTAGCGCCAGGGACTGAAAGCAAGCCAAAAGCTTAAAGTTAGAAGCCAAAAGCCAAAGGTCAGAATAAATTGAAAAGTTGAAAGTTAAAAACAAAAGTCTTTATTTTTTTGGATTTTTAAAACTTTTTACGCAAAAATAAGCCTCTTATTTTCAGAGATGGGCATGATCTGATCTTAATATGACCTTAAGATCAAAGATCTTTTTTGGCTCATGATCTTTTATCTGGATCTAAATAATATGAAACGTGATCTTGCCCATCTCTGGTTACTAGTAACGTTGGAAATAGCGTAAAAAGTAGATTTTTCAAAATTGGGACCCCGATTCAAAAATGTGTACCCGCGTTGAAAAAAGCGTATCAGTAAACGCTATGTTCGTAAACCGGCATTATTTTTTGGCTTTTTAATGTTACGTTTCCGCAAAAAATAGATTTCGTCGCCTTAGTCATTTTGCTCAACAGCGTCCAAATATTCGTTTGGGCCTGGGAAAAAAAGCTGAAAAATAATCAATTATTCAAGACAGTAAAATAATCGTTACATCGACTGTTCCATGAACAATAAATCGACACATCAATAGGAAGCAATCCGAAAAAATAATTGATTATTTTGCATATTACTAAATGCCCCCTCCCCTTTTTATAAATGGAATTCTAATTTCGGGAAACTAAATTCGGATCAGATGGATAAACAAACGGAATATCCTAAATACACCGCTTGAAGAACCCCTACTTCGATACTTCGTTTAATTTTCCACTCCAAGTAAATTTTTATTTTAAATCTGAAATCAGGTTTTTAGGACACGAAATCAGCAGCTCAACAAAACATAAATTAAATCGATAGTTTGCTCGATTCCCATTTAAATAAGTCACTGTCACTCTCTTTTTATGAGTGGACTTTCAAATTTGGGGACCCCAATTTAGATCGGGTCAATGAACAGACTAGGGATGGCAAATTATCGAAACATTGATATTTAGAAATATTAAACCGATATTGATACTGAAACAAGAAATATCGACATTATTAATCATTATCAATATCAAAAATTCTCAAATATTGCCATCACTAAAAAGCAATAGTGATAGCCAAATGTCGAAAATATTGATACCAAAATGAGAAATATCAATACTATCAATTATAATCGTATAAAGATTTTCCAAATATCGCCATCACTAAAGAGCAAAAGTAATAAAAAAATCAGTAGAATATAGAAATGTCGATATTCAAAAATATTGAACTAACATTGATACTATAATAAGAAATATCGATATTATTATTATCATCATCTATGAGACCTGGAATAATGAAATGCGCTTCTCGTGCGAAAACAGGTTTTCAAGATACACGAGTATAAAGATGGATGGAGGTATAGTGGTGCGCACAGATGTACATAGCGTGTACATCTGTGGTGATGCGTTTATGCGTTGCTACAACAACCACGTCTCGTACTCTTGTTCTCTGTCATTCCCGTAGGCCCGTTTCACACAACGCCATATAAACAGGTTTTTAAACATTTGACGTAATTTTTAAATGCAATTAGTAAAAAAAAACTAATGAAGATAGAAAGCTGCGATTTATTTCATTCGAAAGAGCGTGATTTTTTTATATAAAAATTGTCAAGAAGTGAAAAATGATTTTTTGACACCGGAGGCACATTTTATGATTCCAGGTCACCTATATTAAAAATTTTCAAATATCGCCATCACTAGAACAAACGGGATATTTAGAACACACCGCCAGAGGAAGCCCTACTCCTAATTCTGTGTTCAATTTTTCTATCCAGGTCAATTTTATTTCAAATCTGAAATTAAGATTTTAGAACTCGAGGTCAGCAGCTCAACAAAACCAGAATCAATAGTTCACTCCATTCTCATTTGGAAGTTGAAAGCCTCTATAGTTTGATATTTTGTTCTCTTTTCCAAGACAAGTCAATGTCACTCTCTTTTTAAGACAATTCCAAATTTGGGGACCCAGATCTAGGTCAGATCAATAAACAGATGGGGTATGTTGAATACACCGCTCGAAGAACCCCTAAATCCAATACTTTGTTCAATTTTCCAAGTCAAGTTAATTTTGTCTATTTCAAATCCGAAATTGAGATTTTAGAACCCGAAATGTGCGGCTCAAAAAATCCTAAATCAGTTCACTTGATTCTCATTTGATTGGAGATTCTTGGTACGTTCCAGTCCTCAAGTAGGGAGAAATGTTTTGCCGGAAGAGACTAGGCCATACTACAGAAATCATTATGAACAGTATAGATGCGTCCATGCCCATCTGGTGAAAACTGAAACACTGACATCAAAACTATGCCGTTTCGAGGGTGGGTGGAAGTTTGATACACCCTACAAAAGTTCAAGTCGCCGCCCCAAGCTACATGCCTACACTATTTGGTTTTTACGTTTTCATCACTTCGCTGGTACAGGAGGCATTTACTAGCTGTTCATTGTGTTATAAGGACACCACGGTAAGGGAAAGTAATTCACAGGCCACAGGATGATTCCGAGGAACGCATACACTTCATTCAGGATCCTAACTTCAGCAATGAGACTTCTCATCTCAAGAAATGTAAAAAGGTTTTCATCGAAAATCTTAACGCTATTTTCCCCTAAAAACTCTGATTTCTTGCATTTAATGTTTAAATTAAAATGGGTATTTGTGAGGCGCTCTATGAAAAGGTATCACATGTCGGAAATGTGAATTTTGCACTAAAGCGCAAAATGCGTAGTCCAGGGCCGTACCGACAGGGGGGGGGGTCAACTATATTACGTCTTGGCTCCCCCTCCCCGTTCCCGCACTTTCTACAATACAAATTCTGGAAATTTTGTCCATACTCCCCCCATTTTATGGTACTAAAAGGCTATAGTCAATTCTGTCTTCAGAGTGTGCCAATTCACTTTTTGTTTCTATTGTCCATAGCGCTTACGACTGTTAGGCCATCTTAGTATAGAATATTACCAAGTTTACTGACACTCCAACACGGACACTAAAATTTAATCAATTAATGGAGGGTTTAAATGGCCGAATGTGGAAAGTAAATATTTAATGAACTGAATGCCATACTGAACAGCTGGCTTTAAGATGCACTAGAAACCCGGAATCTGATTTCCCCGACTTAAGTTACCTTTACTTCAGCAATATCAAATTTCGTTAACATAATGGAAAAAGTACACAGGAATGTATAGTGGAGTTGGTATTTTACCATCAATAATCTAATCTGGTAGGTCACAGGGCTTGGAATCCAGATTGTACTCCAAATCCTTGAACCTATTCTCAACAGAAATGCCTCTTCCTAATGAACGAATCCCCTCATACAATATGAATGAGGAACTCCCCCTTGAAAATTTCTCACATCCCGTCTATTATCCAAAAAATATTTTTTTGTTCGTTTCACCTACACCAATTTGTCAAGCTGAGTAAATTCGAAAATATTTTCCCACCCGAACTTCGAAGAGATCACAATCTAATAATAAAACGGCCGGATTGTCCACATGAATTTTAACACCGTGGTTTAAAAGATGCCACATATGGGACTCGAATTCATGGTCAATTTGTAAAAACGTTTAACATCGATTTACCTTCTAGTTTTTTTAAGCTCGTAAGTAACCCATAATTATAAAATATAAACCCGACTAACGATGCGCATACGTCAACGATTAGATACCGCGAAAACATTGGTTAAAATGGTATCAAAACTTAAAAAATACGATTATATTAAAATATTCGACAAAATAAGTCACAATTTTCTGGTGATTCACCTCGCTCGGCGAATGGCTGGTCACGCGTAAAAAGAGATGATTAGAAATAGAAATTTATAAAAATACATAATTAAATTAAGATGCTGGAACTCGAGTCATCTTAATCGAGTTAAAAACGTTCACAATGCGAACTACGTATCTCGGATACAGGGACCTGGCTAAGTGGGATTGACCAATGTATATTTGGTGAGATCAACTCCGTTACACAGCGGTTAACCATGAATCTTACAAAATTTACTGGTTAGTTGGTACTCGAGAATGAACACCCATAGAAATTCAAACTCACGATTCGCAACAAGCACAAAGCACAACGCTTTAGCGCTGAAAACTTCGAACAACCGATTCTGAAAGTTACTCGTTCCAGTCTTTTCGTGTGACACACATACTGATACTACTACTACTACTACTACTACTACAACTCCTTCAAAACAAGTGTCGTACTGTAGCATTTCTAATGAAAATAGAAATAGTATAATACGTTACTCAGCAAGAAAGGCCGTACAATCGCCAATACATGGTCAACGCCACGTATCGACAAATCTACAGCGGAAATCGAAAGCGGCCGTTTCAATTCGGCATTGTCGATTCGATACCGAGAATCACTTTTCTCATTCACCCCCTCCCCCCTTCCTTTTTCACCCTATCAAAACAACAAACAATCGAAACGCGAAATGTAGGCTCATACAAAGTTGCATCAATTAACAGAACATCAGAACAACTGAATCCGATGTCAACTGGAGGGGCGTGCATTTTACATCACTCCTGACCTCGTCTCAACGATGAGTTGAGGTTTCCAGAATTTTTCTGCGGCACAAACAGTAGTAAAAATATCACAAAAATATGAATACAAAAATAAATGAAAAGCTACAGCGGAAATGTAAACATAAAAACTAACTTTAAATGCGGATAATATTAAGAGTAGGTGATCAGGAAGTTCGAACTCGACTGGCAGAATATCGAGCACGAATCTTCGTTTGAACGCTTCTGCAAATTGGAAAATAATTGAGTACGACGAGAAACAGTAAACATAAAAGAAAGTTATGCGAACGGTTAACCTGCTCTTAATAGATACTTACAACACCTCGGTGTCATTTTTTTTGTTTTTTTGTTTTTGGTGGCCGCCGCCGTGGTCCAGTTACAGGTACCACGGGAACGACTCTTTGTCCGCGCATGAGCCTACATTAAGCCGACTTCATTTCAGCTTCAATACGTCGACGCCGGTCATGTCCTTCACCAGCTCCGGCACTTTGGTTACGATGCTGATTATCTCGCCGGTGAGTCGAGCGGCGCCGACGTCACCGTTACCGCTGGCGATCATCGTCAGCTTCTTGGTCTGGGCGAGTGGGGCAGCGACTTCGGCTGCGACCTGCAACACGAAAAAACTCGGTTACCATCTCATTAACCTGGCACTGTCACGATCGACAATACAATGCCGGACTCATAAGTGGGTGAGGAAGGAAGGAGAGGAAGAACTTTCAAAGAAAAGCATCGTGCAGTGGCTGTGGATGGCTACATCCTAATCGAGAGCATCTTCACGTCAATACGGTGCTCAGGAATAGAAACAAAAATTACCAGCCAACGTGTTGGTCTTACTCAGTAATACCTGCAGGAAAAACATACAAAGTTTAAGCAGCTGATCGCCCAGGCGCTGATACAAGAGTACGATAGAGATATAACTACCACTCCAAAATGAAATCATTTGAATTAAAGATGTTTCAAAAATAGATGGCTACTAAGGAAATCCGATGAGTTAGAACTATTTAATATCCACAGCACCGGGCCCACATGGAATCTATCCAGTCTGCTTCAAGACAAGACTAAAGGCCATAATGAAACGGTGCATTAGGGTAGTCGGGGTACAGCAGCCCTAGGGCATATTTCAAAACAAAGGAGGTGTGTGAGAGTAGTGTTTTTGTCTAAACTCTTGTTAGGCCAAATCCCACAGGCCGATAAGTCTCTCATCATTCATGCTAAAACCTTGGAAAGCTGGTCGACATGCACCTAAGACAGGTTACCTTGAAAAGATTCCCACTGAGGACCAGTATACAGGGTCAGTGGCATAACGTCGGGGGGGGGGCACGTGCCGCCCCCCCAAATATTTTTACGTAGTCCTCTAATATTGGCGCTTTTTAAAAAATACCGCAATTTTCGACTTTTTCTCCCTAGAAAACTTTATTGTGCCCCCATTGGGAAACCCCTGACTACTCCACTGTACAGGGTTATTCAGTTTATCGCGCAACATAGGGGAACACCACATGTTACGTGGTGATATGAATAAGCCGGCACAGGATGGCCGTCCATTCAAATTAAAACGCAACATTACTCTGGGCTCCGTGTAGCGCTGTTACAGGCAACAGAAAATGCAACGAAAAATTAATCGGAGAAAAAACCGATAATTTCCTAAGCAATTCTTAAGAAATTTTCAAGAAAGATTCTTTTGATGTGCGAGGAAAAAGCCCGAGGAAGTTTATCGAAAATTACTAAGGAAAAATTTTCGATCATTTTTAAAGGATTTCATCGGACTTCATTGAAAAAATCTCCGATAATTTTAGGAGAATTTTTTTGGAAATTTCAGGGTGAATCTGCAATCATGCCAAAGGATGTTATTGGAAATTACTGAGAAGTACCTCCGATGATTCTTAAAGGATTTCTTCATAAGATGATTTCCAGAGATTTTTATCGGAAATCTTTGGGATGAATTACCGATAATTTCAGAAGAATTTCATCAAAAAAGTTCGGGAAAAATCCGACAATTTTCCAGAATTTTATCGGACATCTTTGGAGAAAATTTCCAGTATTTTCCAACAAATTTCATCAAAATTCTTTGAGAAAATTTTCCGATAATGTTTGAATTTTGGTGAAAAACTCCATCAGTTTTTGAAATTAATTAAAAATTTTCGGGAAGAATGTTCGATAATCTCCGAGGGATTTCATCCGAAACTTCGGGGAAAATCTCCTAATGATTTTTAAAGAATTTCATTAGAAATGTTTCTGAAAAAAATTCCGATAATTTCCGAAGAATCTCATTGGAGATTTTCGGGAAAAATCATAGAATTTCTTGGGAAATTTTCAAGAAGATTCTTTAGATTTTCGATGATCATTTCCGAGGAAGTCGATCGAATATTAAAGAAAAATTTCCGATCACATTTTCAACAAGTTTCATCTGGACCTCATTGAAAAAATCTCCGATAATTTCAAGAGAATTTTTCTGAAAATTTTAGAGAAAATCTGCAATCATCCCAAACATTTAAAATCACTGAGAAGTATCTCTCATGATTTTTGAAGGATTTCTTAAGAAAAAAGTTTCAATGATATCCAACCGGAAATTTCCGGGATAAATTACCGACAATTTCCGGAGAATCTCATTGGAAATTTTCGGGGAAAATCCCCCATAATTGCCAAAGAATGTCATGAGAAATTTTCGAGGAGATTCCTTTGATTATGCAAGGTAATTTCCGAGGAATTTTATAGAAAAAATTAAGGAATAATTTCCAATTATTTTCAAAAAATTTTATCATGCATCATTGATAAAAATCTCCGATGATTTCAAGATAATTTTTTTGAAATTTTATCCCTGATGATTTTAGGAGAATTTTTTTCGAACTTTTAGAGAAAATCTGCAATTATTCCAAATGATTTTTTCGACAATCACTGAGAAGTACCTCTGATGATTTTTGAAGAATTTTTTCAGAAAAATAAGTCGATGATTTCCAGTGATCTTCATCGGAAATTTTTGGAATAAATTACCGATAATTTGAGAAAAATTTCATTGGAAATAACTGGAAAAAATTCCGACAATTTCCGAAGAATCTCATCGGAAATCTAATAGAGAACATGCCCAATGTTTTCCAAAAAGTTTCATCAAAGTTCTTCGAGAAAATTTTCCGATAATTTTCGAAATATTTTATGAGAAATATTTCGGGGAGAACTCCGACAGTTTTTGAAGGATTTTGTCAGAAATTTTCAGAAAAAATGTTCGATGATCTCGGAAGAATTTCATCGAAAACTTCGGAATAAATCTAATAATTTTAGGAATTTCATCGGCAATTTTTGGAAAAAAATTTCGATAATTTCCGAAAAATCTTTTTGGATTTTCGGAAAAAATCTCCGTTAATTTCCAAATAATTTCTTAAGTAATTTTCAAGAAGATCCCTTTGATTTTCGAAGATGATTTCCGAGGAAGGTAATTGAAAATACGTATTGAGGGAAATTTTCCGATCATTTTCAAGGAGCTTCATCGAACCTTGTTGAAAAAATCTCCGATAATTCCAGGAAAATTTTTCTGGAAATTTTAGAAAAAATTTACTATTATTCCAAGTACTGTAAATGTCTGAGAAGTACCTCTGATGGTTTTTGAAGGATTCCTTCAAAAAAAAGTTTCGATGATATCCAATCAAAAATTTTTAGAATGAATTATGGACAATTCCCAAAAAATCTCCTATAATTGCCAAAAATGCCAAAAAAATTCATGGTAAATTTTCGAGGGGATTCCTTCGACTATTCAAGATAATTTCCCAGGAATTTTATCGAAAATATTAAGGGAAAATTTCCGATTATTTTCAAAGAATTTCATCGGATATCATTGAAAAAATCTCCAATGATTTTAGAAAAATTTATGAAATACTTCAAAAATTATCGGAAAATATTCTCAAAGAATTTTGATGAAATTTGTTGGAAAATATTGGAAATTTTCTCCAAAGATTTCCGATGAAACTCGTCGTACATTTTCGGAATTCCTTTCCCAGATATTTCCGATGAAATTCCTTGAAAATCATCGGAGATTTTTCCCGAAGTTTCCGAACAAATTCTTCTGAGATTATCAAACATTTTTCCTGAAGATTTTTGATAAAATTCTTCAAAAACTGTCGGAGTTTTCCCCCAAATTTTTCCTATGAAATACTTTAAAAATTATCGTAAATTTTCTCGAAGAATTTTGATGAAATTTCTTGGGAAACATTGGAAATTTTTTCCAAAGATTTTCGGTCGCGCCTCCTTCATACCACCCGTTCCGTTGCATTTTTGTGTACCTCATACGGACACGTCTTATCATGCGCACACGTTTTTTATCATGCGTTAGACTAGCTGCATGTTAATCTGGATAGCACGGCCACTGTATGCCGGCTTATTCTTATCACCACGCAACATGTGGCGTTCCACTATGTTGTGCGATAAACTGAATAACCCTGTATACAGGTCAGGCAGGTCAGTAAAATCATCGCTGCACTCGCTTGTTACGGAAACTAAGAGGGATAAGGCGGAAATTATGCCCTGGCAACATTCATGAATATACAGGGAGCGTTTGACGCGGTCTCTCACGAATCAATAGAAAAAGCCCTGAGGGAAAGGGAAGCAAATGAAGGCCTCATAAAGCTGGACAGTACCTATGCTAAAAGGCAGGGAGATGCATATATAACTTACCAAAAAGAGCAAATCCATGCAACGACCATCAGGGGCTGTCCACAGGGAGGAATACTCTTTCCCCTACTGTGGAGCCTAGTGGTGGACAATTTGCTGGATAAGTTAAATGGTCAAAAAATATACGCACAAGGCTATGCTGACGATTTGGCTGGGGTGGTAACTCGCAAACTTCCGGGGACCATCGTAGAGCTGACGCAGTGGGGCTCCGATGTGTTGAAAAATGGTATGCCAAGAAAAGAAGGTCATTGATAAACCCGGACAAAACTGACATCACTTTTCTCACTACAAAAGGAAGGGCAAGGAGTTGATCAAGCAATAAAACGGAAGGCAATTAGCTCTCACAGGAAAGGTGAAGTACGTACGAGTGTACCTTGACGAAAAACTCTCCTAGAGAGATCACGTCTCAGAGAAAATAAGAAAAGGGATTGAGGCTCTTTGGGCTTCTTCTTTGACAAGCCATACCGTGCAATGATACCTCTCTTTTTTCGAATTAGCTCTCAACCCGAGCCCTGGAATCCACCCTTTCGACGGTGAAAGACAATTCATCGCCTTTTTTTTTTTAATATTTATTTTGTCGCGCACACTTTTCTTCTTAACAGGCATAGGACTGTTAGGAAACGGACGCGATTAAAAATGTGCGTAGCAAGAATAACTGAGTTCAGGAGAACAGTGTCATGATTTAAAGAAACTCGCGTTCAAGCGAATGACGTCATAATCTTATATGTAGTCTGAGTAGGGAAAACAGCGTCACAAAATGAATCCTAATAACTTAATAGGATGTTGTGTGCTATGCCTCGTAGGTAGTCAATAATATTTTCGTAATTAGAATTAACTATCAAATTCCATAGTCGTTCAGCTGTGTCTTGATATTTTAGCCGTTTCGGCGCTCGTTCCTCGCCGACTGTCGTCTTCTCGTATTTCCCCTCCACCAGTACTTGCTCTTCTTTCAGCGCTTCTATTAGCCTATATAACGTGTACACCGTCTACTACAGATTCAAAGCCGCGATTCCACGCTTTTACATTATTATTAGGCTAGTTTTAGGCAGGTTGACTATTGTCACGTCGGAACAATCCCACAACTCTATAGGGAAAAGTGGTGGTCGTCGAACTCTTCCTCGCTTAGGACGTCCGATCCATGTAAAATGGCTCACTAGAAGCACATCAATGCGGAATACCCAAAAGCGATAAGGTTTGGAAGATTGACCAAAAAAAAAACAAAAAAACTCGAAGAATTGTCCTCGGCGATGAACTGTCCCCGATCCCCTTTCAAGCATTACTTCAGAGACGTCGGGGAGGCTGTTAGGGCTGTCTTAGCCCTCTTCTCTTCTGGCCGAAAAACCGGCCTAAGTTGAAATCTAGCGAGTTGCTACGTGGGCTTGAACCTGGGACCTCCGGATTCCGAGACCAACGCACTATCCACTCGGCCAACCAGATCCCGATGCAATGATACCAACACGGGAGGCATGTGAAAAGAAGTGGGCAAGCATTCTAAGAAAATAGGAGCATGTATGGTTTGCAGATACCTCTAAGAATGACCAAGGTGCAGGAATCGGAATCACAAATGCAAAAGGCGCTGACAACTATTTAATGGCACTGGGTGAGGGCGTCACTAACCCCCAAGCAGTGGTAATAGCGATCACAGTGGCTATTAATAGAAGTCAGCAGGAGGGCTTCATTAATAAGTAGACCTATATCTGTACAGAAACGTCATCATGTCGATCCTCCTATACGGGGCGCCAGTATTCGCCGACGACATCGATATACCATACCGAGATGGAGAAGATCCAGCGAAAAGCCGCGATGAGGTGTGTCAGTGCGTACCGCACTGTTTCTTCGGATGCAGTAGGCGTGTTAGCGCGTATACCGCCGATCGAACTCAAGGTCGGCGAAATTGCGGCGGTATACGGTGCGAAGAAGAAAGCGAAGACGAAACGGGAGGCACTTCGAGTCAAGCGAGTCATCCAGCAGGACAAGGACGCGCTCGCCCATTCGACCAAGGGCGAGTGGACCCGAGCGCTGATACGCGACCTCGACGGATGGGTAGGAAGAACGCACGGAGCGCTTAACTTCCACCTTACCTAAGTATTGAGCGGCCACGGGTGCTTCGGCACGTACCTACATCGGATGTCGATAGCGCCGAGCCCCGTGTGCGCGCACTGTGATCGAGGGGCGGAGGACACACCTTGGCACACCCTGTTCGAGTGTGAGGCCTGGGAGCAGGAGAGGCGCGGGATTGATCCCGGCGGAAGAAGTGATGAAGACGACGGCGTGATCAGCCGTCTTGCGCCGCACAGCCAGGTTCCGGAGATGATGAAGAACGGAAGCAGTTGGAACCGGGTGTCGGCCTTCGTCTCGGCCATCATGAAGAAGATGCAGACGGAGTGGTCGAGTCAGAGGGCCGGCGAGTTACCAAGTTCGGCCCACACCATCGAACAGGAGAACTCTGTACCGCTGCAGCTGCACTGCGGACCCACCGGCAGGGCTCACCCGTCGTCACCACCTGCCTGCGTCGACACACGGACTAAGACGAGGAGGTGAGGGGTGAGTGAAGAAAGGCAGCGCGTCCGGCCGTAGGGGACCTGAAATTTCCAGGCGAGCGCTCAGGGAGTGCGGACCTCGGTCAGTAGGGAACCCCATGGTGGCCCTGGTAGGACGCGCGCACCGTTCCGGCACGTAGAAATGGGGGCTCGGGCCCGGCTCCACGGCGTCCCTCCAGTCACTGACGCGATACTCGAAAGGGAAGTTCCTGTGGCCGGGGGTGCGGTGTCATAGGGGCCACTTTGGCATGCGTGCACCGCCATACGTCCCACCACACCATATATCTGTACAGACAGTCAAACGACTATTAAGGTACTATCGGTACACCAAAATACACCCTTGGTGGTGGCGGACTGCATTAACAAATTATACACCCTTGCTCAGAAGAACCGTGTCACCATACTACGGATACCGGGGCACTGCGGCATAAAAGTGAACATGAAGCTAGCGAAGGAGGGCATGAAAAAGGAACTGGTAACACTCAGGATAAGTCTTCCGGTAGCATATGTACAGCGTCATAAAATCCACGGTGAAGGCTTCGATAAATAAGCAGACGGAAATGCACTGGCAGATGACCAGCGGCATGAAAGTTAGCGAAACACTGATAGGGGAAGCCTTTGGTAAGTATGTCGAGTTCCTACTAGGGCTCGACAGAAAACAAGCAATGCTCATGGTCGGACTACTGACTGGTCATTGGCGAAAAGCAGCGACTATAGGCACCGTGGAGAAGAGGAAGAAACCTCGATTTACATCATATGTTCGCGCCCAGCAATAGCCGGCACAAGACGCGAAGCATTGGGATTAGAGTTTCCAGCACCCAGAGAAGTCAAAGGGATAGAATTCAGTGAAATTCTCACTTCGGCTGTAAAAGTGATGAGGCTACTGAGTTGATCTCAACAGCAACCCGAGGAAAAGTGCAATTAGACTACAAGGTTTGAGCATTCGGTGCATACAGTGCCACCTCACACAAAGATAAAGAAGGAAATCCCGATGAGTTAGACATGGTGTCTACAGACTCTTCAACATTTTTTCTTGCCTTTTTCTTGACCTCCTTTTTTGTATTTGATGATTCTGCCACTTTGACATAAGACTGGTACAGTGCGCGAACTGAGTTGTGAAGAGAGGGAGGGAGGGAGGGAGGAAAGGGCTTACAAGAATTCATCATGTCCATACAATATATTATTTCTTGATTCTTATTGGACCGTGATTAGTCAAAACCGCCCAAGCGACACTTTCACTATTTTGAGAAATTCGACTTTGAAAGTGGAACATCACAGTCAATTCAGAAAATAAATATTTTTTCGATGTTTGATTCATTACTTCTTTTTACGGTTTTGAGCTGATAATTTTACCTCATTTTCATCTTCAATGTTGCCGCAATAAGAGAAAATATCTCAAAATTTTTCATTTTGTCATTTGGGCGGTTTTGACTAAGCACGGTCTAATTTATTCATGTTACGGGATTTCCTACAGAATCTTCCATTGAATGGTGATTTACTAATTTTTTCCTGACCTTTCAGAAAATTTCTCGAAATTTCCTGACGTTTTCCTGACTTCCTGATCTACTTTCAGAAATGCTGGCTATTCCTGACGTCCTGACCTCCTAGACACCGTGTAGAGCTATTTGATTGAAATAGGCATCTACTTCATCAAGATCAAAATAAAAAGAATGGTCAGTTAAGTGTTAAAAACACCAGCATCTTTTCATTTGCTGTCAGTTGGCCGGCCATGTTACTGCTGGCACGTATTCAATCTCATTGACGCTTGTAGTACATAGAATGTCCCCTAAGTGACGAGCTTCAGAACGATACATGGTATCCCAGGGTAGTCACTTTCCGAAAAACTGAGGAAAGTCAGGAAATTTGTCAGTCTAGAAAAGTGAAGAAAATCTAGGAAAGTCAGGAAATTGCTATAATTTCGATTAAAATCAGGGAACTTTTTGAGAATAATACGAATTAAAGAATATACACGGTTTTTCAAAAATATCCCGGGAAAAGCCAGGGAAAGTCATTCAAAAAAAAGTGGCTACCCGGTGTCCTCAATTTCAGAAAAATGTTCTATTCGTGAGTTTCAAACGTCGGTGAACAAGATTCTCATGTGATTTTTGTAACTGACTTGCGGCCAAGTCATCTTAGTCACACTCACCTCGCTCATGCGATCTCTTCTCAGCATGCACCCGAATTCCAGGTTAATGCTGGGCGAGCATTACCTCGGTCAGTAGGGTATCCCATGGTGGCCCTGGCACAACAACGTGCACCGGAAGTGAAAAGGCGAAATGGGGGGTCAGACCAGCCTCAATGCGTCCCTCTGGTCACTGATGCGATACTCGAAAGGGTAGTTTCCGGAACTATTTGGCATACGTGCATTGCCATACGCTCCACCAAACATCTTTGCTCAGCACTACGCGTCTCGTTTTCAGTCTATCACTCACTCCTCAAATAATTTTCGTTACTCGATATATCCAATAAATTCAGGCAATAATCGGCAAAACTGTGACATTTCGCTCATCATATCTTTTAAAGCAGGAATCGGCAAATCTGAACATTACATCCTTTTTCTTTCTTACAACAAGGGGAAGGGGGCAATGCGAGGTCTCATCAGGAAACAGCGTTCGTACCTTTGGTAAGTACTCCAAAACCATGTCGATCATCGCTGCCTCTTTGTACTCCTTCCACGCTTCAGCTTTCTTCAACATCTGGTCGGCTTCGGCTTTGGCTTTCGCCTCAATAGCGAATGCTTCTGCTTCGCCCTTCAAGCGCAGACTTTCTGCTTCGGCTTCAGCTTCCAGGATCACTCGATTACGATGGGCTTCGGCTAACTTTTCCAATCTGAAAAACAACAAAATATTCATTCGTGTCGGACGCGCGGGTTAAGCTGCTGGATTAAGAATTCACAGATGTTTTCCAAACCACGGAGAGGTCATTGTACTAACTAGATTCAGTACAAAGATAATGGCTGATTCCGGGCCAATACGGAAAACTTTTAAATCGACTACAAAGCACACACGTGAAAGTTACCTGTATTTCTCAGCTTCGGCCGGTCTTCTGATAGTGGACTCGAGTTCTCGTTCCTTACGCAGGATTTCTTGCTCATGTACCGTGATCACTTGCGTTCTTTCGACCACTTTGATCTGCATTTCTTCCTCCTTGATCCGCTGTTTCGTTTTGGCTGCTTGAAGCTCGTACGCCAGTTCAGCGTCAGCGTTCTACAAGGAAAACAGACGCTCTTTAATTGAGTTTATTTTTGTTGATGGGCTCCACATACCTGGGTAAGAGACTAGTCCGATTTCTAATCCTTGTCGTAGGATTCGCCATTACTTCAGAAGGAACCGCCATTACCTCAGAAGCAATAGCTATTCCTGATCTCGAGCATGGATGAGAAATAACGAGAATGTTAGAATCTTGAGAGGCAATCATCAAGAATCAGGAATAATCTGAATCCGGTACCTTAGTTCGAACTTCCACGTCGTAGGCGGCTTTCTTCAATTCAAAATCTCGTTGAGCTTTCGCAATTTCCGTATCATTTAGAAGTCTGAAAATAACACGAAACCATTTTATAACAAATGTTGACATGTAATTTTTGTGCCAATAAATTATAGAGGCCCTTTTGTATTTCTCGAACGAGTGCAGGAGTTGATCATTTAGAAATATTTTCAAAACAAGAGAAACATGAACTGACTGAAGTCTTTATTTCAAATCTGAAGAAATTTTTCAATCACGTTAATCGAAAACGACTTTATCTGTTTCGAGATTGGAAATTAAAATTCAAAGGCAGGTAATGTAGAATATATGTGAAAATACGCTTGAATTCAATTAAAAAAAGTACAGGTTTCCAGCATCAAAAACTGACGTCACGTAACAAAAGTAGCGAACGAAAAATCACGTGACTACGAAAAAAAAAGTAGATTCAAAGACATGTTTAAATTCGAAAACAGCAAAAAGTGAATTTTCATTCAGCAAGTTCCTGAAAGTCTTCTTATAAAATCAATGCAGGTAAATTTTTTGCAAGATTCAAAGAAAATTGGCTTAGCATATCAAAATGGGAAATCAACGGTTAGACGAGGGTAATGCAAAAAATCTAAATCAATTTATTAAAACAAGTAAACGAGAAATTATTTCACAGGAGTATGCAAACTAATTTTCGGTTGGTTAAAATTGATAAGAAACGCGTGAAGTTCAAACTATCGAACATACCTAGTAATTTCAAAATTTAACAAAAGCAAACAACTGTTTCATTGAGGGAGCCGTGGGTTGGGCAAAATGGATACTCGGTCAATTTTCTGAAGCTTCATCTACATAACCGAAAATGAATCTTGGGCCACAGTAATCCTCAAGCTGAGAAAATGAGGGCTGAAGTACTGCACATTCTAAGTCCATTAAAATATTAGGTAAAACCTTCCAAGGATCATCAAGGCCATTCACCCGGTAATTGCAAACTAATAATCGAGACAGATTCATATCTAAAGTATCGTAATCAGGGTTGGCAGGTAAAATATATTTTACATGTAAAATGAATGTAAAATGGATGAAAATGAGTTTAAAAAAATTGAAGCTCCATGTTTCAATTAAAATTTTTAAGACTTGCACACAACTGGAACTACAGTCAAAAATTGCCGTCTCCTTTATCATTCAATTTTAAAATTTATACTCCTCAAATTCACTTTAGGTAACTCATAAAAAAGTAGAATGTTTTATAGAAAATGAATTACAAAAGACAAGTATGAAACAATTTTAAAAATAATTGACAATTCAGGCCAAAACAAATTCTAACATTTTTCGTCAAACTTCCTAAAATTTAAACTTAAAATTGAAAATTTTCAAAGAACAAAAATTAACAAAAAATAATTATTAATAAATCTTATAAATTTCATTTAAAAAAAAAATCAAATTAAAACTCATCGGACTTGGCGGTATCTGCAATTTTTATTTAAACTACTTTATTTGTTTTATTTTACCATCAAAATTTGATTAATTTCATCTCGATAATTATTTATTTCATAATTCCTTTAAAAATCTTTATTTTCATTTTATCATATCATTATCATCTATCAATCATCAATTTCGTTTTTTTATGTCGCATTTTACACCGATTTTACATTTTAAGCACATTTTACATTTTACATTCATTTTCCGTAAAATGTAAAATAAATCATTTTACATGTAAAATGATGTTTTGCATGGATTGAGCGCTTGGCATATATTCGTGCTGCGATCTATGGGCTGAAATTAGAAGTACTTCGTGGCTACATAGTCACATGGTACGTTTTGTGTTGTATGGGTTACAGTACTTAGAATAGTTTCCGATGAAAAAAGCCGTTTTTGAGAAATTTGACCCGTAGAATAGTTTGAGCTTCACGCCTTCATATCTTATTTAGTGGCATCGGGTGTGGAACATCAAGGATCGGAGGATGGTGAACAGAAATTAGAAAAAATAAGAACATGAAAATTCACAATGTAGATAAAATAATTATCCATCTCAACTATGTAGAGATGATAGCTAAATTAGCATAAATGAATAAATTAGAAAAAACACTGAAAATGAAAAGAGAGAATTATTATTTCATTCTTTGCACATATTCAATGAAAAATTTCAATAAGGTTTGTAGAAAATTGGTGCTACATTCCATGGTAGAAAATCAAAGATCACAGGGTGAGGGTAATCAAAAACAAAGACTGCAGAGTGTCTATCAAATATGAATTTTCCAAAAGTATGACCTTAGTATGACTTTTGCGCGACTTTTGTATAATCTTTTTTCGGAACATTTTCATGCCTGAACAGGATTTCCACAAGGGAAAAAAATAAATAAATTCAAAAACCCAACTGCAAACAAAAATTTTGAAGAAACTTAAATAATAACGAATTATAGCATAGAACACAATTTCTCGATTAAATTTTAATTTGGCCATATTTTAAGAAGAAACATTGCAATTGTTCAGGAAGAATCACCAAATTTGTAAGTAATTAGAAGGAATTATATGACTTTCGCATGACTTGTAAGACTATGACCACTGCTTCAATTGTAGGACTTTTATATGACTTGTATGATCGGTAGACACCCTGGATTATTTTGTTTGGAAAATTCAAACAAGTAAATTACAATCCAATGCTTATTCCCAGAAAATCAGTAAAACATTATTCATGTGTGCACAGACAGAAATGGGAGGGAGGGTGTACACAGTTTCTATTTTTGTCCTGTTGTAACAGTAATGGATTAAAATGTCGGATTCTGATTTCTGATACAAAAGCGAAAACGATAAAACGTGAAGCAGAAAAACGTTTAAGAAATTTTCTCAACTGAAACAATGACCTTAGCAGATTTGCAACAGGATTCGTAACGACAAGCAGTGTCACATTTCAGTACGGTAAACCAGAGGTTCAGTAGGTTTCTGACCAACAAAATGATTGTCTTTTGTTAACTTCTGGCAAGTAAAAGTCTTGAAAACGTGCTGGGCTCTGCTCTCTAATTACAGCTAAGCGTACACAATGCAATGGTTCTACTATGTTATCATTCTGCGATAAGTTGGTAGCCCACCCTCTAGTTGCAGCACGTCCAATAAGTCTAAAATTGTTGAGGATGGTGTCTCAACATACTCAAAGTTCCCGCTCCTACCCTTTTGATAATTTTTAATGGCCGTGTGGCTGTGTGGAGCTTGTAATAAATAAAAATAAAATAAAATAAAACCTCACCAAATTAGAGCACTATAAACACAAGTGCACCAATACACCATTTTGATTCCAACCGCGCCCGTGGATACCGAGTCCGACTATGCGAAGCATACCGCATAGTCAATTCGGCATCGACAGGCGCGGTCGGAATCAAAATGGAGTATTGCCGCACTCGTGTTTACAGTGCTTTACCCAAATCGTTTTTTCATTCTGATATACCTAAAATGAATTTTTTCGGCAAACAAATAACAGATTCTCCACAGAAATGATATTTAATACATTTTCTCCTATCTACCCCAGACAAGTCACAGATGGGGAGGGGGGATTAAAATGACCCTTACAAGCAGTACAGTTCAACACAAGCCTTATGGAGAGAACAAGTTTTTTGAGGGTGTTCTTTGATTTCACAGAATTTTGAGAATAGCAGTTCAAATTTTGCATGCACCAGATTCATTACGTCCATGGCTTTCCTAAGGAATTTGTTGTTCTCCCACGTCCCAACTCTCGGAAATTTCGTCGGGACATCGATTGTGAGGAATTCGAGTATCCAGAGTCAATTTTGATATTAGTTCATTTCAAAGTTGAAAACTGTAATGCCAGGAGTGGGTGTCGAGGTCAAAAGTGTCATAAAATATAATATGGATATCTATTATAGGGTTTTCAAAATCGATCAGTTCAGTTTCCATATTACGTTTACTCTATTTTTGATCATTGTGGCCTTTTGAAGGGGGTTGGAGGGACGAG
Source organism: Acanthococcus lagerstroemiae (assembly GCA_031841125.1). Lineage (NCBI taxonomy): Eukaryota > Metazoa > Arthropoda > Insecta > Hemiptera > Eriococcidae > Acanthococcus > Acanthococcus lagerstroemiae. Next base: position 40,531,721 of record CM063112.1, read on the forward strand.
TCGAAACCTCGAAACTGAAACAAAAAATACAACATACGCATCATTTCCAGGGTTTTCGAGGTCACTGAATTCATTTTTGATGTCAGTTTTACTACAGCTCAGAAGGGTAAAGGTCAGGGCCACGATAAAAATTGTTATTTTATATGATGTGGGTCTCAAATATAAGGTATTCTCAAGGTCATTGAAAACGTTTTTAGGATATTTATAACTGTGCCATTAGAAAAGAGAAGCCTCAACTGAATTTTGAAGGGGAAAAAATACATATAACACGTCCATCTGTTAGGTCTGGGAGTTAACTAAATCATATTTCGATATCACATACATCTCAAGTTCAAAACAGCGACATTAAAGTTGGGGGTGTCGGTCGATTTTGTCACTGAAAAAGTACAAAAAATGCTCATGCGATTGTATTGGTAGGTAATACTGTCACAAGGGAATTAATCATCATTTTCACAATCACTATTTTCAAGTGACGGTGCATTCTTACAAGGGCGGATACATGGGGTCCAAGCCCCCCTCCTCCGAGATATCTAAATATCTACCAATGCAACTCATTTATTATGTTTCGTCTCTTAATATTTTTCATTCAGACCCCCCTGAAATTATCTTCTGTATCCGCCGCTGCATTCTTATCATCAAGATCGTCGATATCCACATTGTGTAGTATGAAATTTGATCGTGGTCTCCCGCCTTTGCCCCACAATTTCCAATTTTGAGCAAGATTTGATATCAAAACTTCCTCCAACGAACCTAAGAACCACACGAAAGTGACTCGTACTTTTCAGCGCTTCCAATCCCCCCCCCCGATCCAACAGTTATCAAAAATGGAATAGATATGAATACTAGATTCCGTGACCTTGAAAATCTTATACCTGATATTTAATTTATATTTTAGAGAATTTTTACCTTGGCCGGGCATAGGTGTCTTAATTTTCAACTTAGTGGCAAAATAAATAAGAAACGAATTTAGCCATCAAAGGGTAGGAGAGGCTTAGCCCAAAGATGGGCAGACAGATGATTGGGATTTTTCAAATTTTTTCTACTTTTAATTTTCCTATTTTATACTTTCTAAAATTATGTGTTGAGATATTTCGGTTTATTTATGTTTTTTGCTTGTCTTAAGCCAATATCAGAAACATTTGTCAAAATGGAGAAGGAAAAAAATTCATTAAAAAACGAAAATTAGAACTTGAGATAGAATTTTCATTTTATTTTCAGATCATCTTACGTGTTTGCTGGTTCTAACTCGAATATGTTATACTCGGAAACTTTTTACATGTAAGTCCTATGATTAGTATCGTTGGAAAGAGCGTAAATAGCAAAATTTTTCAAAATTGGGCCCCGATTCAAAAATCTATACTCGCGTTGAAAAAAGCTTATCAGTAAACGCTATGTCATATAGTTTCTACATGGCTCTTGAACTTCGAATCACGCGTTCTCAAAAAAACAGATTTTGTCGCTTGGTTCTGTCTCTCTTAACAGCGTCCATATGAACCTTACCCTTTGTGGCTAAGAAAGTAAAAAACCGACGAAGGCGGCAATAGCTCTGATAAGAAAGTACAGTACACTTCCGATTATCCGACGTTTAGTTATCGTTAATGACGCGTTACTTCCGAGCACCTTTTGGGAAACGCTGGAGTAGAGCTCAGTTACCTACGTTTATTACAAAGACCAAAAGAAAGGTTGGATGAATTCTGCAATTTTTTGTGAATTGTTCCATAACGAATTTGTGCCAGCAGTGAGTATGTTTCTGGAAAGTCAAGGTATGCCAAGAAAGGCAATTTTGGTTCTTGATAATGCCCTTTCGCACCCAGATCCCTCAAAACTCCATAATGGTGACATTAAGGTCCTCTATCTACTACCCAATGTGACGTCAATCTGCCAGCCAATGGATCAGGGAACACTGGAAACTTTTAAAAGAAAATATAGAAGCAAACTTCTAAGTGTAATACTCGCCAATGATGATGAAGATAATGATTTTGTTGACTCCTTGAAAAGAATCGATATGCTGGATGTTGTTAGGTGGACTGCTCCTGCATGGGATAATGTGGATTCCCTGATTACAGTTCGAGTATGCGAAATAAACCCCTGGACTATAAAGCAACTCATGTGTGGTGGGAGAAGGATGAAGAAAATTGTGAAATTGAAGGGAATGAAGATGACATTGAAATGAATGATGAAGAATCACAACGGCTACTTTCTTTGGTTCAACAAATCCCAGAATGTAGCGACATGAATGAAGATGACATTGCAGAACGGATAGCCGCAGATAATGAATTGAACTTTGGAGATGACGACATCTATGAACTGGTGACAAGAAAAAATGAGGAAGAAAAGGATGACAGTGATGGAGAAGAAAGTTCCTCAGTTCGTGACAGTTCAATAACCCATGTTGAAGCATTCCAACTGCTCGAAAAAATAATTCCATATGTAGAGCAACAGCCACCGATGTAGCTCTTCTCAGTGAATTGAGAGACAGAGCTGCAAGTGAAACGATGAAGTCGGTCGAAAAAAATCAGAAATATTTCAAAAACTGAATTAGTTTTCAACTGTATCTACATGTACTGAACTTTAATTTTAATTTACACACATACATATGTACTTTGTTTTTGTTGATTTCGAGCATTCAGAAGAGGAATTTATTTTTTTTTTGTCAATTTTCAGCATTTAGAAGAGAAACTTATTTCGTTTTTGTTAATTTTAAACATGCAGAAGAAAAATGTAGGTATTCTGTTTTAGTTAATTTTCAAGGATTTTTTAAATACATAAAAGTACTATGAAAAAATGATATTAAAAAAGAGAGAAAAAAAGAAGAAGAAGAAAAAAGAGGAAAATTCGTATTATCCGAACTTTTCAGTATCCGACCTGGTCAATTCCCCAATTAGGTATCTTATTTTTCATTATTTTTTTATTTACTTTATTATTATCATTATTTTTTATTTACTTTATTATTATTTTTTTATTTTTTCTCTCTTTCAGTTGTCTTATTCCTCTTTCTTTTTCTTTCCTTTCTTTTATTTTTTTATCATTATTTTTTCCCCCTTTCTTTATGTACTTATATTAAGAACTTTTTGTATATGCCCCCCACTGTAATTGGCCATCAGGCTGTTGTGGAGGGCTAATTCTCAATAAATCGGAAGTGTACTGTATTGTAAACACATACATCCCAGGTCAATATTACTAGAACTGTAACAGGTTGGTCCACTCGGGTATGCAATCCGCGACAATTCTTCCCGTCTCACCCGTGCCGGAATTCACTTCATGAGAAAGTAATGGGAAAATTGAATTTCTGCCGTAGAGTTATTTTTTTTTTTAACGACAGCCTATTTAACGCTGTATATATGGTTAAAATAATAGAAAAATATGTTAAGGACATCAATTATGAGTAAAGATAAAAAAAAGCTGTATTCTCGTAAGCGGTCTGTATGAGTTTCATTGCAGTGACGTCATTGAAGCATTTGCGCCTTGCTCAGTGGACCAACCTATTCTAGTTCTAGTAATCTTGATCCCAGGTTTTCAAAGATGAGCTCGACAACTTTGTGGCGCTCTCTACAGGCGCGGAATGCACTTAACGTTCTGAAATTTCAACCACTGATAGTTTAGACTGTGATGAACCATCTCCGATCAAGGTCCATACACTTGCTAACTCGAGTTAACACGTTTCCGTCACCGCCCTTTCAATTGTAATAATAAGGTACGTTAAGCTCGTTTTGAAAATTTCAGATTCTGAACCCCCAATAATTTTTGAAGAGAGACAGTTACAACTGAAATTTTTTCAACCGAAAATCTTTTCAGAGTTCATACGAACGCATCCAGAAAATACGAACCTCCCAGCTCCAACAGTTCACCCGCCAACCTCGAACAAACACACAAACAAACAAATACTTTTATATGTATTAGAGATACAGACATCTGGAATTATTAATTGTAATCCCTAATAAAAGGAATTGAACTGAATGTTATTTTACTTTCTCCACTTTCTCAGGTTGGCCCCATATTCATTTGGTCCCTCCGGAAATTCTAGGCCCCCGAAGTCCGCCTTTGTTTGTCATCTCACTAGTTCATCACATCGAAATTCTCAGGTCCTTTTTTCTCAAGTCATTCAAGAGTTGTTTCTGTGACAGCCAATACTCAGTCACACCCTAACGACTGAAATCAGACCGGCATATACCGACGTACCAAGCACTGCCATCAAATTTTCTAGACGTCTAACAATACGTGCACTCCCTATTCATCTACCAAGACTTGGCACCCTCGATCACAACCTCGCAGCTGTTAATGCATTTCTAAAATATTCATCGCAGACAGGGTGAACATAAGAAGTCCGTCTAAATTGCATTCTATAAATACCGCGCGGCTCGACACTCGTCATTGACTACCGAAAATGAATTTCAATTTAGCTCGCGTATACAAAGTCGTTAGGTCGTTAATTCCTTCATGATCATATTTCATTCGCGGCTGCCGCACCGCACCGCCTCCACATTCACGGGAAGAAATGTGCCAAATACTATATTAGGGAGCGGATTTTCCTGTGGTGGTTTCGTTCACATATACTGGAAGTGCGTTTCCTTTCCGAGCATATTCCAGTAAAATGAGCCATTTTATAGTTGCATAATGTGCAGTGACTTCAAATGTATATATTTTTGCATTCAGCCATTTTGTTTTCAGCGAATATTTTTCACATGATTTTGGATCTTCAGCAAATTTCCGGCGACGTTCATGCCAAAGTGAGATAATTTGTGCCTTTCCGTCTTGATAAAAATGTTACTCAGAATTTGTGAGATCCCTGTGATTGGTTAATTGCCGTTGAATGTTAACATCATAGTTACTTGGTGAACTCGTGAACTGGAACCTTGATTCTCGCGTTCTTAAATAGTGATATTATTGGTGCTCGTAGTCATTATTTTCATTAATGATGATGAGTTTACGATAATATAGCGACAAATTTAAAAGCAGTTCACGGAGACCTCCAAAATGATATCCATATTGGGATAGTTTCACTGCGCACATTATCGCATATTTCACGGATTTTCAGGAATGCACGCATATTTTGCCTTCTCACGGTGCATGAAAATCCCTTCCCTATGAATTATACATAAATCGACACGTGTTTAAAAATAACCCAAATTTTTTACTTCGAGGCCATTCGTTCTTCTTCGGCGATTGCTTCTTTAATTCGAGCGTCTCGTTTCGCCTCCGCTTCGCCGATTCGAGCGTCTCGCTTCACCTCAGCAGTTCGCGCCATACCCAGACTTTGTAAGTATCCCTGAAACACAGACGAAGACAACGTCAATCTACAGTCAGCATCCGAATTCATTTATAATTCTAAAATCGATTGGCTTTCCAAAATAAAGTCGCTCTTCGATAGGTTCACTTTACACTAAATTTGAGGACGTTTTCAGCGGAGGGCCTCTCACGGTTAGGCGATATTAGTCGAGGCTTGGGCAATCCTATTGAGCACAGTATCCACGTATTGACAAAGTCAAAACATCATCAGGTCATTATTCGTTTAAAAAGGGAAAGAAAAATCAAGACCATGTCATAATTATTGGGTCGATACTCGTTCGGAAAAGGGAAGGAAAATCAAATAAACAGATACGTACAAATCACACTGAGTGTTATATGACCTACTTACCTTATCTTTCTGACAGCATGAGAAACAAAAATAGTTTTCAAAATTAGGACATGTAAGTTGAAACGTATTGAGCACATTTACTGATCGAAAATAAGCGAGTGTCAGGATGTAAAACGCGTGCTACAAAAGCTGAAAATGGGTAATTATTGGAGACCGGATTCCTCAGCACTAAAAAACTGATAATTCGGCGCTGATAGTAGTACTTTCGGCATTATTCGGCAAAAACCTAGAAATGTCTCACAAATTCAAAAAAAAAAAACAAAAAACAAAAAACGAAAAAAGAGTGGGAAAATGTTCTTTTTATTCATGTTAGGCATCCAAGAATTTAGCATTATGGTACACCATGATGTAACTTTCTAAATTTTGCCACTACATTCACGGTTTGAAATGGAATTTTCAGTTTTTTTCGGCATTTTTGTTTTCGGCATTTACACCTTTTTTTGGCATTTGTTGGCAAGATAAAATTTTTTCTCCAGCCCCCTTCATTCTAAAACATACAGGTGCGCCAAAATAGTTGATCTGTTTTCAAACGCTTACCATATTGGCAACACTGATATATAGGCAATTTTTCCCATCTATGTATGCCATTTAGCAGGGAATGGGAACCCGATCAATTTTTGTTCGAGTTTCGGTTCCAAGCTTGAACATCTTTCGGGTTCTGGTACCGGTTCCAGCACACAAATTTTTTCGAGTTCTGGTTCCTCTGATAATTGGGTTCCGGTTCCTACAATAACTCATGATTCACAAAGGTCTCTTCAGAAGTCAGAACAGCGACATTGTGTTTCCTTTCATTTAGTATAATGCCTATTGTATTTATCACAGTAATTTGTATATTGTGGAACTGGAACCGAAATCCAATATAGGAACCTGAAAAATTATTCGGGTTCTGGTTCTATTTTGCAAAAATTCAATTTTTCGGGTTCCAGTTCTGGTTTTGGTTCCGGTTACCAGTCTCTTCCATTTAGTAAACATGGCTCTGTGGTCTGGAGAACATCGCGGTATCTGTGTAGAAACGTTTATTCTAAGAAACAGTGTAGTGGCGACTCAGCGCGCATTTCAAAAACAGTTTAAACTGAAAAGACACCACAATCTCGTTCCCTCTCCAAAGACAATCAAGCGGTGGACAAAGAATGTTCGACTCAAGGGCATTACTAGTAACGTTCACAGTTGGGAGAACAAGCGCGCCAGGCTTACCTTTGGAAAGGGAACGAGATCCTGTCTTATCAGTTTAAATTGTTTTCGTAATGCGCGCTGAGTCGCCACAACACTGTTTTTTTAGAATAAACGTTTCTACACAGAAACCGCGAGGTTCTCTAGAGACCACAGAGCCATGCTACTAAATGGCAGAGACTGGGAACCAGAACCAGAACGGGAACCCGAAAAATTGAATTTTTGAAAAATAGAACCAGAACTGAAACCCGAATATTTTTCAGGTTCCTAATAGCCGAATATTTTCATGAATAAAAATTGCCTACGCATCAGTGTTGCCACCTGGTAAGCGTTTAAAAACAGGTCAACTATTTTGGCACACCCAGTACTTGTACATCAGCAGCACTTCTCTATCATCAAGCAAAATGAAGTTATAAATGCCGAGGAATCCGGTCTTTAGTAATTGCATATTAATATGGACCCTTTCTGCACTTACGGCATCAAATTTCTTTTCAAAGTTTTTGAAGATTAGAGAGTACATACCACCCTATGGTACCGAATTCACTACCCGTTTACCCATATATTTTATGAGGCATCAGGGAAGGCTAAAATGTGTTGTGGCATTTTTTGCAGAATTCATATCTTTAACTCTCCACAACTTAAGAACGAAAAAATATGGAGGAATTTGGGTTTCACCATGAGAAAGTAAATAAAAAGAGTTTTCTTTTCCATGCATACTGCATTCAATTGTACGAATTACAAATTGCAACATCACTGACTTGAGTTTTTAAATTAAAAGATCTCACTTCGTATCTTGAAAGAAGTGATGACTTAGATGCCTGAAATAAATAAAAGGAACATTTTTCCACTCTTTCAATTTTTCTATGAATTTGTGAGACATTTTTGCCGAATAATGCCGAAAGTACTAATTTCAGCGCTGAATCATCAAATTTTTAGTGCCGAGAAATCCGATCTCTACTTATAAGTCAATGGCTGATTCAATAATATGAACGTCTGAAATTTACATTATAATGGGTACTAAGTCACGACTTCACCAGATGAGTACCTTCCAGTTTTACATCCCAACGTCGTTTTTCTACTCTATGACGATTATAAATTACGTCTATTTTTATAAGACATCATCCGAGGCAATATGGGTGAGATGAGAGACGGCATTCCTATCGAAAAACGTATTTTAGATAACAGGGTTTCAATCACATAGTCAAGTTTTACACGATGACATGACCGAACAGGATATATTTGTTTGTCTAATACGTGTACGCTCGCGTTAAGTCACACAGTTTCATTCAATACAACACCACCAGCATCATATATCAATCTGCGGTTCACAGAAAGGCAAGAAGGGGAAGGGGGTAGAAGAAATCTTCTGGCTCAACTTCACCTAATGAACTTCTAAATATTCAGTCGAGTATTTTACGTAAACACAAATTAAGCAACCAAAATTAGAAGGACTGAAAAAAGGAGAAGGATGAACAGCAAGAACCTCTTTACCCTCCACTACAAAGAGGAATCTCTTCACAGGACAAAATTTGAATGAGATCTTTAAATTAAATTTAACAGAAGTTTTGTTACGATCACCAGAAAATGCAAAGTCAGTTTTGTATTCATACTCTCCTGGATCCGTTTCGCAACCCAACCCTCGTTGTCTTTCTGTTTGTGTCTTGTTTGCTAGGCTGTCTGCATTGTCAACTGTCTGGGTCTGCTGGCCTGTTTGTTACTCTACTGGAAAGAGCGAGGAGGGAGTTTAGGCATCATTTATTTTTTGGAAATTTCCATGAATTCGCGAAACTGAAGCATCCTTTGGCCTTCGTCTTCTACTGAGTGGAAGTAGAGGTGTTTTTTTTTTTTTTTTTTTTTTTTTTTAGCAAACAATCTGTAAGTAACAGAATGGTATCCACAATTTACGTGGACGTGTTCAAGTCGACGACCAGTCCGACGTTGTCTCTGCTTCCTCTTCCTCGTGGAAAAACTGGAGGAAGAAGGAAAAAGACTAACAAAATGAATTCAAAGACCCAAAGAACCCTGTTTTCAATGCAAAGAACTTGGAATTGAAGATATGCTCCCTGTGGCATCATAATTCTTAGAAATAATGTTCATTCCCACAAGCACCTTCAACTTCCTTGAGGCACGGATTACTCTTCACTGATTTTGCTCAAGGTTTACACAATATTTTTTCTAAATACATGAAACTGATTTTGAAACTTTTCTTTCCCTCGTTCGATGGCTGTATTAAGTTTACGTGAGTTGGTTTCCATAGGCATAACAATATGAAACGACTCATACCTGCACTACATGGGTGTATCCCTGAATAACCTAAAAATTCACTTGCCTGATTTAAAATAATTTTTCTAGTGGAATACATGGTAGATATGCAACTAAACAACACATTATATAAGGTTGGTTCTACAAGAAATGTCCTATATGAAGTTGGGTGGGGGGGGGGGGGACTTTTTGTATACTACAATGTCAGAAAAAGACAGCCCACTACAAGTGTTTTAATGTTCCAGGGTTACCAGAATGAAAATCAACAAGTGATACAACTGAGATCCAAGTATTTCATCATTATTAGTAAGGTCATTAGCGTTAGTGCAAGGAAAACAACGTTATTTCATTGCAGTATCATCTCATCGTGGTATTCTTCAAAATATAGTTTGATACTAACCATGGAAAAAAATCTTATACTACAATAGATAATTTTGACGAATTTTTCCAATTCGAAAGGGAACAAAACCGGTCAAGATGCAGAAATGGAGTACAGCAGCATCAAAAACAGAGTTACCTGACACAGTTTCTCTCAAAGTCTTTTGTACGCTATCTGCCCCCCCCCTCCTTTATACCTGTGTCTCATACAGAATCCCCATTTCGTGGACATAGATTTCCCCCTCCACTTGTTGGTCTGCCTCTCCTCTTTGTATTGCTAACAGGGACCCAGAACATGACCCTCCTGCACCACCGCTCCCCGCCCATTCACGCTAAGTAACCACCATATTTCATCTTCAATTTTTCGATCGCGAAGACCACTTTACTGCATTTTGTTTTTGTCTTGACTTTGTCTTTTTTCCTTGTCCCCCAAAAACCTTTTTTCCAATACCCTTTGTGCGGTCACCAGCTTCCTGGTCAGGACATTGGTGAGTGACCCCGTCTGAGCCCCGTACAATACAGGATTCAAACATTTTGTTCATTGAGATGACATTCAGACTGCATTTGAATACTGATTTTAGGGGCCACTAGCCCTTCAACGTCTGGCTAATCCTCTTTCTCATTTCCTTCCTCATTCTATCCCTGAAAGGAATAATTTGCTCGCAGTGCGTGTATTCCTCGACAGGCTCCAGAGACAAGCACTGAAGACCGAACAGCCAATAGGAACACAGATTACCTGAACCTATTATAAGTCACACTCGGTAATAACCTTAGTTGCAAGATAACTGATAATCGCCTGACAGCCGAAAATGTTTTTTCTTCTTCAAAATACAACCTCAATTCGGACCTAGCAGCGTGGTGTAGCGCTAGCATCGAGTCTTCCCCATTGCGGCACCAACGTTAGGATAGCGGTGAACGTCTCCACGCATTTAAATGGGAAAATCTTGATTTTCGTTTCGTTCCAGTTTCGTCAAAAATTCTTTTATGATACCAATCCAAGTAAAAAAATAGATAGCCTAGTAACGTTTCAATAATATTTAGGACATGTTTTTGCGAAAAAATGTATTGGAATTAGTGCAGTCACTCGAAAATTGAAGTTTTGTGCATCATGTTCTAATATTCATCCTAACGTTGATAAGAGCGACGTATGTGCGTGCGTTAGTAATGGTGTGTAAATGGGATGTTGTTAAAAACTTCCATCAGATGCCAGCCACTACGCTGCTAGGTCCGAATACAAAACCAGTGGTATTTATCGAAGAATTCAGACCTAGCAGCGTGGTGGCGCGCTGATGTCGTTTTACGACTTTCCATTGAATTTCTTATCAACGTTAGGATTAAAAATGTACGATTTTATCCTTTTATCCTAACGTTAATAAGAACACAAAATAACTAAATATTGTTGAAAACTTCCGCCAGATGTCAGCCATTACGTTGCTAGGTCCGAATTGACATTCTAAGGAACCGTAACCCGCACTAGTCAATATTAATTTAGCAAATGATTTCCAATTGATGATAATAAGGTTATCACTCAGCCTAACGACTGGTTTGATGCAGCTCTTCATTTCTCCCAACCTTGTGCCAGTTTTTCCATTCCGTAATAACACTTACATTTGGACTTGTTAAGCGTAAGGAAACCAACAAGCAAAATCTGTTTTTTGAGAACACGTGATTCAAAGTTCAAGAGCAGGCCCGTGCGCAGAAATTATAGAAGGGGGTGACCACATATTTTATGTTAGGTTAGGTTATAAAGGGCTGTGATCGCCATAAATTATTATATTATCTACATATCAACAAAGGTCATGGGGGGGGGCACGCCCGAATAGAAGGAAGAAAAGAGGACGGGGTATGCGGACAGCTTGGTTTAGGAGAGTGTGATGAGAGGGAAGATGCTCATAGAATTTCGTAAATATAAATTAGTTATTGGAAACATTCTCTTTAAAAATCATGGGAGAAGAAAATACACTTGGAATACTCCAGGAAATGAAAGAAGACAACAAACAGATTATATTATAATTAGAAGTAGATGTAAAAATGAAATATTGGATTGTGAGACACGGCCAGGAGTGGATGCGTAGATAGTGACCACGGTTTAGTAGTAATGAAATATAGGTATGTAGGTTTAAGTTAAAAAATATGAATAAAAAGAAAGTAAAACCAAAATGGAATCCGGGAGTTATTGAAAGCGGTACAGAAAAGAGAAGAATATCAATGAGTAAAAGAATTTCGTTAAGAAGGAAATAATATCAAAAGAGAGTGGTTAGGTCAACAAAGCAATAAATCTGGCAGCGAAGAAGAAAATAGGTACGTAAATAACAAAAAGGAGAAAATCATGGAAATAGGAGGTGAAAAAATAAAGGAAGTTAAATACTTAGCATGACATGTAAGATAGAAGAAATAAAACAGAAATAAAAAGTAGAATGGAACAAGCTGGAGCGCTTATTTTTCAAAAAGCAACATATTTGGAAAAGCTACATTTCATGGAAAGAGATACTGTCGTAGTTTTTCATTGCTTTCAACAGGGTTTATCTGTCGGAGTTTGCCTTCTCCTAGGTGCGTTTGGTCGCAATTTTAACAATATATAACCTCATAGAGTCTTTTTTCTTCTTAGTTTTTACGATTAAGTTACCTCACCACGGCAAGGTATCACCCAAGAGAAGGTTCCAATAGATGGATTCAGTTTCTTCATTCTAACTTTATTTAGCAAATAATTTCCATTTGCATTTTCAGAAACCGTGACAAAAACTATTCTATATTAATTAAGCAACCGATTTCCAATAGATGGATTGTTTTTTCATCCTATCTTTATATAACAAAAAATAATTTCGACTTGTATTTTTAGAGACCGTGACTAGCACTATTCTATATTAATTTACCAAATTATCCCCAATAGTTGGACTCAGTTTTCTCATCATAACTTTATTTAGCAATTGATTTCAAATTGTACTCAGTTTATTCATCCCAACCTTCAGAACCACTCATCAATCAAGATAATTAGGAGGCCAGCCATGCTAACCAACACAAAACGTTAATTTTTGGGTCACTTTTTGAGAAATCCTGCTACAACGTGCAGACGAGTTGTCTCCTAAATACTTCTTTTCATTACTTCACCTATCTATTTTGCTTCATACACTAATGAGCAAAATGTTCTCGGCCGAAAACAAAACTATTCTCTCTTCTAGTTAGCCAGCAAAAAAAAAAAACAACAAAAAAAAAACCCAAGTTGGGGGAAACAGAACCATTACATCCCTTCTAGCAATTGAGTTGAAAAGATGAACGCAGTAGAATACTCCAATTTGTTTGTAAGTGAAACCTCTGCCAATAATCAGTGGCTCGGTGAATATTAGGAGTGTCAGAAAGAAAATCGCAACATTATCGATTTTATGGAACCAGTTTCCACTTTCTTACTCGCTCTTCCTACAATGAACTGACAAAGTGCATTTCTCAAACTACCGCTTAAAATTCCAGTTTGGCAAGGTTATCTGCATTCATACTACTACAGGCAACTATGTTATACGTTGGAAATGAATATGACTGCCGAAACAGCGACAAACATATACGCACACACTCTTGACTGCGAGCAGAACCAACTTAATGTGATTTTTAATTCTATTTATTTGATTTTCTTCCAGTTATGCGACGTAACAAGAGGTACTTAGGTTTACAAATCATGGCAAACCGTTATGTATTATGAATGGGAAGATGAATTAGGGGCGTTCTACACTGTCGAGTCCTGACTGCTGAAAGGACGAGTGCACGCAATATTTTCTTTTTAAATTAATTACTCTAAACTAGGCTAACTAGAATGGGCCATGTTGGTTAGCCCGCTCACATCTCCTTCGAATAATAATTCTCGACATCATAAAAACTTTCACGCGTGTAAACTCTCACTAATAAATTGACGACAAGCAAACGCTCATCTCCTTCGAATAATAATTCTCGACATCATAAAAACTTTCACGCGTGTAAACTCTCACTAATAAATTGACGACAAGCAAACGCTAACAACTCCCACCAAAACGGCATAAAATTCTTCAATTATCGCCAATAGGAGCTGCCGACCTCGAGGCTCCTCGGCAATATTTTCAAACCATTAACTAGTAGCGTAGCAATGAGATCAAATATATTACGCTTAAATTGAGTTAATTAATTCAGAGCACGTTCAAACACAAGCACCCTAAATGTGAAAGAGGGATAATTACAAAGGAAGAAGCGTTTTACAGGATTAGAGAATGGTCAAATATGTCAGGATTCATGCCACAGCCACTCACCGAGGTATTAAATTCGGGCGATCTTTTCATTTTCGATGAGTTTTAAATAATTGGTGTAGCTTACAACGAATAAGAAACAAGACGTACATTTTCATACCATCGCTTCCAATTAATAGTCATTATCAGCATGAGCTGAAACTTGGAATGCAGTGACCTCATCATGCAATTTAGTCTCTATATCAAGCAGCTAATCTTATAGGAGAAGATAAGGATGCGAAAACACGTTTGGGAATGGTATGCAGCCGTGCTCTGTTCCAACACACAACTAACCTCTTCATCTCGAATATCTTTCAGCGTGTACGAGACCACAGTAATGCCCATGTTGACAAGATCAGAAGATGCTACCTCGAATACCTGTTTGCTGAATTTCTTGCGATCTTTGTAGATTTCCTACACAAAATATTCGATTGATTAGTTCAGCCGTTAATGAGCAAAAGGAAAATATCATAATCATTAATTTCATTGCTGACATACTTCAACAGTCATGCTCCCCATTATGGCTCGCTGATGACCTTCGAGCGTATGAAGCGCGATGTTCTGGATTTCATGTTCAGTTTTCCCCAAGAACTGTTCGCAGGCAGTCATCAACATTTCTTGATTTTGACCTTGGATTTTAACCTAAACATGCGAGAAAGTTTGTTCTGATCAAATTTTCGAAGTATGAAATATAGTTTACTGAGGTACGTTTCAAAAACCTAAAACTAAAACAAATTCTTAACATTTCTGCACCGTATGTACTAGGATAAGAAAATATTAAAACATCGAGGAGCGTTGGGTTCAGCAATGTATGGATAGCTAGATCAATTCTAATACAATATCTCGACATTCACCATCGGTCCTAGCCAGATGATCGAATTTGAGAAAATAATTTATAACATTTAAAAAGCTCTGGTTCGATAACTCAGAATTTGTGTCGGTGAACTCGGCCCACCCTTTCCTCTGAAAAATCACAGACCCTTTACTTGGCACTTAAACTAAGCTTTTGAAACCTACAGCGTGATATGGCACATCATAAACAAATTCGAATCCATGTACTGCATTTTTGAATCTTGATCAAACAAATTCGAATACTTTGCTTCCGAATACATCGAAAATTACTGTTGAGAAAATTCACAAGAACGAGAATAAGGAAACGTACAACATAAGCTCTGACCAGAAGCCGGTAATGTGTAGGAACTCGCTCACACTATTCTTCATGAACCCAGATCAAAAGTTAATTCTCATACAGTGCTTCGTCCAACTCAACTACTTTCCAAAACAGGAGCTACCCGGCTTCAAACCAACAGTCAATGTACTTTTTCCCCACTCGTTCTCTTTATAGAAATATATTTCATCGTTTATACGTCATTGCCCGAAATACGCACAACAATATCAATGAGGAAGACCTCTCCAGATTCCAGCCATATCAAAAGACGATAAAATAACAAGTACAAGTCCTATGAGATGATTACGAAATATAACATCCTAATCTTCCGATAAGATAGCGAGGTTGTTGAGTCACATTTATAAAATGTAGATCTCATTAACTACAGAACGTCATAGCTTTCCGACTGGAATCCAGAAAATTGGATTTACCTGCGCGATACCGGTTACTGAAATGGGTACACCCTGACATGTATATACGGTAGGGCTCTCCACTTGAAGGGTCATCGTGTTCAGTGATATCCTGCGAAAAATGCAACATGTTGATAAATGTCGAGGCTGTGTTTCGTGGATTTTGATGCATTCGGAAATGTTTTGTGATACGAGTGTGCTACTTACCTTTGCACGCACTGTACTGTGGGCCAAACGAATGCTCTTCCTCCAGGAACCAGAAGTGGTTTGCTGTAACAGCATCCTGTGAACGGAATACAACTTTTGGAGTTTGGGAATATAAAATTTCCGTAAACTAATGCAGAGTAAAATCTTATCGAAATTGTATCAAAAATAAAACTAAAGTAGCTAGTACCTGAAACAACTAATGCTTCGTTGGGTCCACAAGTAACGAATCCCCACGTCATTCTGAAATTTCAAGAATTCGCTGCACCGGTTAAACACGCTTCAGGTATAATTAGCGAAGATAAATATGTTAATTAAATGATTCTGGACAGTGAACACATAATTAGGGGAAGAAACCGACATTTACACCGAACTACAACAATCTCTAAACTCTACAAGTAAACGTCCACAGAAGTAGGCTACCGAAGCTACACGAAGTAATTACAAACTGATGCCGTTCAGTCGCTAAGCCACCAAGAGTAGCCGGCACGGCCAAGAACAAATAACTTTTGCTTTCTACGTGTGTTGCCATGGTGATAAACATGAGTCGTTAGTGACACCATCTGGTGAATAAAACCCGTACTACCTCATTGTTGCAGTATGCAGTTTGCAGTCTCACAGGGATTAGGTTCGTCGTTTGTTGTTCCTATGTTTTATTGTATGAGTTTTTTTCTTTGCATGCTTAAGGCGCGAATCTTCAGAAGCTTTGATTTTGGGCGTATGCCACCCTTATCATGTTCCATTCAACCCTGTCAATGCGATTTTATGAAATAGTATGATGAAGTGGCAAATAATATGTCATCCATCCATCTGACTTTCTGCTTTCCCGGCTTTCTGCTTCCGTAAATTTTCCAGAACGTGGCCTTATTTGTCCGTTAGTTATCTTTCAGTCTGCTCAGATGGCCAGCCCAGTCCCATTTCAGTCTTCTTACAATGTGCAACGATACATTTTTCATCTTTGTTTCTTTATATTTTTATTTTCTTCAAATTAATTTTATCACGCAACTTGATTCCTAACATGGCTCTATCGACCGAGTTCAACGTTCTAAGTAGCCTGAAGTCCCCCCCCCCCCGCTGTTTTAGTTAGGGTCCACATCTGACAGCCGAAGGTCAATGCCTACAGAATACAGCTGTTGAAGATTTGGCTTTTGTAAGTTTAGCGTTGGATAGTTATTTTTCGATATAAATTTTAGACTCCAGAATTTGCTCAAGCTATCGCCACTCATCTTTGATTTGTTTCTCTCTTAATTTGGTTCTGGAATGAGATGATTTGGCCCAAAATATATTACTTCATTTACTGTTTCAGTTGTTTCGTTTTCGATTGTTATTGGTTCTATAGGTCCAGAACTACCTACTCAAGATTTTTGATTTTGGTCAGATTTATTTCTGTACCTGCCTCTTTACTTCTTCAGCTGAGCTCTTCCAGCATCTACTGTAGATCTTCCTCACTTCCTGCCACTATCTCCACGTCATCTGTAGATCTTAAATTGTTCAGAATTTACCAGTTGATGTTTACCCCTTTTTCTTGCCAATTTAGATTTTTGAAAATTTCGTCAAGAGCCCAGTTAAATAGCAGCGGAGGGATCGGGTCCCCATATCTTACTCCTCCATTGACGTCAAAAGCTTCTCCTCCTACATCGGTAATATGTAATTTGTGTTTTTAGCCCCTTGTACATTTCCTGTATTAGTTGCACCAAATTATGATTCACTCGGTATTTGATTAGTGCTGTTAGCATGTACTTAGAGTTTCTTTTTTGAGTAGGTCAAAAGCCGAAATAAAATCTATGAAGGCCAGATGAACGGGGATTTGGTACCCAGTTGCTTATTGGATGACAGCATTGACAGTGTGAAGGTGGTTGATCGTAGAGAAGCACCTCCTGAAACCTGCCTGACATGGTAGGTATTCGTTGCAACTCCAGAATTTCTCTCAGGCATAAGTCTAACACAGCTGACAGAATCTTTGATAAGGTTATTATGAGGCTAATTGGTCAATAATTTTGAATGTTACATTTACAACCGTTTTTAAAAAGGAAAATTATTTTGGAAATTTTCCAATTTTCTCGAATTGTTTTTGTTCTTAAGATATCATTGTATAGTTTCGTGAGAACTTTTACTAGTTCTTCTCCTCTAAGTTTGATATGTTCATTGCAGATTCCGTTGTGACCCGCGGCCTTTCTGTCTTTTAATTTTCCAATATTTCGTATTATTTCGCTCCCCACGAATTCCTGTTCGGGGTCTTCATCCACTTTGGACTCGATCCTGAGGGGAGAGTCTGGCAGTCCGAGTATAATTCACATAAAAATCTGTGGCTATTTTGTTTATTTGGGCCCTATCTAAAAGCTTTTCCTCTTGCATGTTAAGTAAGCTTTTCATATGCTTTTTCCCGAGGGTAAGCTGTTTATTAAATATTTTTTGTACTTTTTGCTGTTTTCGTGATCTGAGAGTTATCAAAGAATTCATTTTTTCTTAATTAAACTTCCTTATAAGTTTGCAGATTAAATTTAACTCGATCTTGCTCCTACTTGATTTATGTGCTTTGTTTAGCCTCTCTCTTTTTATGATAAGTTTGTGTATGTTTTTTGGGAAATGTATTCTTGGTTTTGTAGTTTCTTTTTAGTTTTTCTGGAGAGAGGGGGAGGGGTTAGGCTTTCTTTTTCCGCCCCATTTTGAGCCTATTTTTGCCCGTTCCTATAACTTATATTTAGCAAATTTCTTTAGTATATCTCGGCAACTGAGCGTCGCCGCAAAATTTGGACAATGGGCTCATCAACCAAAATCTAGTAGAAATAGGTGTTTAGCCAAAGTTCTTCAGTTTTCAGAAATTTAAAAATTTCTCCACGGTCGGAACATCATTTAATTTTTCGGGCCAAACATTTTTTGGTAAATTTCGGCACCGGGACCTGTCAAGGCAAATTCAAATCAGCCGTCGAAACTAAGTAAAAGTACGACTACTTAGTATTAGTTTTAGCCCATTTCAGCCAATTTTTGTCCATTTTTAGAGCTTATGTGTACGCCATTTCTCTTTTTTAAAACATTGTTAGCCTATTCCCGGTCCATAAAGAGCCTATTCCTAGCTTCATACTCCTAGCACTTTTTAGCCCATATCTAAGCCATTTTTAGGTAATTCTAAACCCGTTTTTCCCAACCAATATCCAGCTATCTATCCCATTCCTTGCCCATTTTTAGCCCACTTGTATTTCATTTCTATTGCATTTTTATCCCATTTCTAGCCCATTTTTATTTCACTTCTAACTCATCCACATCACAATTCGCGACGAAGTATATATTTTTCAATCATTATAGATTATACTGATAGATTGGGTTATAAACCTGCACTAAAGTGCGCAGTAAAATTAACTGCGCGGGTGTTAGCGAGGGAAAATGAAAGCGTGAGCATGTGTACTTTCAAATAGAAACACTGCTTATTTTCAAGAAGGGTACAAACGAGTAGAAATTATTCTACCAGTGGAAGTGATTATAATTCAATTCTTTTAGTGATGATGCAGAGTTAAATTTTAGGATAAATTTTCTTTGAAAGTGAATTTCTAATCGACTTAATGATAATTGAAGTTTGCTACACGCTTACGGATAAATCTCCATGATCACCCATTCACATCATTGATAAGACGCAATCATATACCAATATTTGCAACTCTAATTTATATCTTAATACCATATGTACTAAAAGGAAGAGCGTCCGTATTTCCATATACATATTTGTATAACATAGGTACCAAATGCGCTACTGTTCCGAAGTATTTCGGGAAACTGGCTAGAAAAATTCAATCCAGATAGATACTGCCAAAAAATACTCAGAAAAAAAGTGTCCTCTCGAGTGTAGTCATAAAAGTGCAGGTCCGACAAACTGTATATAGGTAAACATATATAGGTATATAAGATATGGCAGCGAGTAAGTCTCTCAATCGTTTCCATGTACAGTTCTCATGTATTGTTTAAAATGATGTTATATACTGCCAACACAATTAAAGGCCAGAAATATGGGTTTATTTTTATAATTCTAAGTCAGATACTCCGGCACTAAAATTCAATAGGTTTAACAACTATAAAAGGCACGAATTCGGCATTTTCAAGCAGCACAGCTCCCCGAAAATGGATTTGGTTGTGCACTGCAAGAAAAAAATGTTTTGTAATTTCAGAAAGAAAAAAGAGTGTCATCAGTTGAATTCCGTTTATTGAATCGGTTGCTTGAAAATAATCCCAAGAAGTAATGAATATAATCTTTATACGCTGCAGATATTTTAATGTTCTTTCTTTTCCACTTTAATCTGCATGAAGCATTTACGACTGCTCAAAAACGTGATATAGGATTTTCTTAAAACATAAAAGACCACTGTCAATAAAGCTATAAGTGATACAGTAACAAGAAGGGCAATATCCAACAAAAAATACTGATATAAAGGCATGTTGGAGCCAGCCGACTGCAGGTGCGACGCTCCATCATATCTAATCACGTACTCAGTCCAATGTACAATTGAATCTTCCAGTGCAGTCGGTCGATCTTTGAAAACCTGAGAAAGCTTTTGCATTCTGTCAGTATACCTGCAAGCATAAAAGTTTTAATTTGATAGAATATAACTTAAGAGGAGAAAATAAGTAGATACAAAAGCGACTAAGGCAGTATATTACCCTTATCGAACCTAATAATAAGAATTGTCTGTAGTTACCCAGTATCATTGATGACCTTATTTAGAACATTCAACACTTTCTGTGTCGTTACCGTCTTCCAGTCGAGACGCACTCCGACCCCCAGCTCATCTAAAATGGCGGCACTGGATATTTGGTCGCCGAATAATGGAGTCGCGATGATTGGCGTACCGGTGTAAATTGCTTCGTATACTCCGCTAATACCGCAATGACTGATAAAAACCTTTACATTCTCATGATCTACATAATTAAGAAATTACATTATCTGTGAGCTTCAATTTTCAACAGTCTGTACTTACCTTACTTATCTATAACGTACCAAACTACTCCATTATTCTTTATCGGACGTACCAAGAATATCCCTTTGTGGAACCCAACTGGACAATAATACATTACTGGAAATTCCGTCTATTGGTTCGTCAAATTTCCAGATGACTCGTTGAGGTATAGCCGCAAATGCATTCACAAAGGCGGATCTCACTTCGACTGGAAGACTGCTACTATTGGCCACTGAACCAAATGTGAATAAAATGACTCCAGACTCCGCTTTGTCAATGAATTTAAGTAAATTCTACAAATATGAACATAAAAATTGGCATATGTTCACTCTATTCATTCATTTTAGGAGAATGAGTTAGAGGATAAGGGAGAATTTTTTGTGCAGATGACAGCGAACTGAGACGAGTTTACTTGGACTAAAGTTAGGGAAATTCTTCAGAGGCAACGACGATCTTTGAAAAACTGTAAAGTAACGATAACACTATCAATATTTATTCCCAACTCATGAGTCTCGATCCCGAAGGCTATTTAATAAGAATGAAAAGTGAAAGCAGTGGAAATTGGTATCTACAACAATGAGTGTAAAATACCAGAAGTAACTGTTAGGTAATTTAGTACTCCTTATGCTCCCACTGTCTACTACTTCTTACCCAAAGAAACGTGTTTTTAGATGGCAGAGAATTTGGTGAAAATAATAAGAAACCTAGGCTAGTCAGCCTGCCAGAGCAGTAATTATAGTGCTAGAATCATACTCGTAGGTATAGTTAGGTATGCACTCAATAGGTGTCTTACATGTGGCAGCCGATTTGCCGGTTGTATGTGAACACCTGCAACTTCCACTACATTCGGCACAGTTGGTCGTGACAGCAAACTCGCATGGCTATTGTAAAATGCCAACGAAACTTTCTTCTTGTTCTGCGATTCCAAATCTGGGAAGTATTTCTGGTAAAACTGATTTATTTTGGGGCGTATCACAAAATACATGTGGTAATCTGTTAATAAATGTCTCCAGACATTTTCCAAACGTTCTCGAAATGACATTGTTAACTTGGAATCGAATCTTTCCAGTGGTATAATGGCAGGGTTGACAGGTTGACCAATAGCAGCATCTGCCAGTTTTGACAGACGCATTACGACGGTACCAATGACCGGAATATTGAGTTTTTCAGCTATAGGTAAGTAGCATTGGTACATTGGCCGGAGCTCAACGAACATAACATCATACAGTTTTTTAGGTGAAGACAATGCTTCCTGTGGATTAGAAAATTAAGCATAAATGGCAAACATTTTAAGTACCTACCTATAATATCAGAATCAAGTTAGTAGAGAAAGATGAGGCCCGTTGATATAGAAAATTTTAAAGGACTATGAACCTTCCTGAACTTTATTACGGAGCCTGCGACAAATTGCGAAAGGTACACTCTAAAGTAAATCAGCCTAATTCACTTGGTTTCCAGCTACATATAAATAGTACTAATCCCGTGATCACTGGGTATAAATGCTGATTTGAATCGCTGATTCGAATCACTGATTATGTGATCAGTATACTTATAGCTGAAGAATCAGCGAATTTCGCTAACTCGAATTTTAAACAGTAGGTAGCCAACTACTCTTCTGATTTCACTTCCTACCATTCTGAATATTGATGAAAGAAAAAAAAAAATTAGTGAAGTTCTGAATCGGACAGGAGTGACTTATGTACATTGCAACATTCTTCGAGAAAAGAGTAAAAGTTATACTTCAATTTACTAAAAATAAATATACTTAAGTTTTTTTGTTTTTTTTTTCCCAGTGGTACAGATAATAAAAAAATGCGCTAATTAACTTCACCATGTGAAATTACTACGTTATGAGAAACAATTTGCATTGCCTGAATTTTATCAATAGTAGTCCCGCGTGCACTTTTCTTAGCCAAAGTTATATTACCCAAAAATTAACCGCGAAACACATGTCTATGTGGAAGAAAGATACAAATTTGGTACACCCTTTTTTGTGAACTGTCTACTTGATATTTACAAGGCATTTCTGTCCAGTAAACTGTCTATGAAGAATTCATGCTGATAAAGAATAATTTAAAGAGTGGTGAATATTTTCGTCTAGTAGACAATCTAAAAGGTGCCTGCTGGTAATAATGCTCACTTCGCTATTTTTTGCTAACAGCTCACACTAGTGTCCGACTGCAGAAATCTAATGCCACCATTTGAAATTATGAACATTTTGCTACAAATTCCCATGGAGATGATTTCTAAAGTTTATTATACACCTCTAATTATCTTTATTTATTTATTGTTTTTTAAAAGTGTTTTTGAACCTTACAGTCTGCTTTCTTGGTTTAGTAAGGTCCATCTGGAAATGATATAAAAATTCATATTTTAACCTGTTTTTGAAGCATTTTGAAGATAAATGAGGTATGTAAATTAAGCACATTTGTCACAAATGAAAAATTTATTATACCTGGATACAAGCTAACAAGGACTTTGTAGAACCAGATGAAACAGTTACGGCACATTCTCGAGTTCAGTTTTTCTGATGAATCGTATACAGTGCAGTGCCAAACATATCAGAGGTCCAGCTGTCCCGGTTCAGTTTCAGTTCACGATTAAAAAACCATCAATTATTAGTAGTCTGTTGATACCAAGACCGATAACAAGTGATAGCAGAAGAGGGACTTGTCCAAAAGTTGAAGATTCCGATCAATTTTCATGCTGTATCTTCATGTATATGTGACCTGGAATCATGAAATGTGCCTCTGGTGTCAAAAAATCATTTTTCACTTTCTCGACAATTCTTATTGAAAAACACCACGCTTTTTCAAATGAAACAAATTGCAGCTTCCTATTTCCATTAGTTTTTGGACAAATTGCATTTAGAAATTACGGCAAAAGTTTAAAAACATCCGTTTACATAGCGTTGTGTGAAACGGGCCCAAGGGAAAACATCTGTTTACATGGCACTGTGTGAAATGGGCCTATGGGAATGACAGAGAACCAGAATTCGGAACGCGGTTGTCATAGCAACGCGTAAACGCACCATTGCAGATATACATCTGTGCGCCGTTTTACCACCATCCCATCTTTACACTCGTTTATCTCAAAAACTTTTTTTTGCACAAGAGGTACACTCCATGATTCCAGGTCACATATAGAATATAATAGCTAGAACTACGCAGTTACTTGATTTTTAATTATTCCCGTTCCAGAGACCATCCCAAAAAAACAAATTTTTACATTAGGTACCGTCAGTTGGGGTAATATCGGTCATACCTTAAATCTTTTGTAAGAGCGCTAATATCGTTATCAGTGAACAAGTCATACGTGGCCAATATTTTCACCGTTGTCCAATATTACCCCAGTTGGCGGTATCCGAGAAAATGGGGGCGATAAAAACGAAAAACTCATTTTTTTGGCTTATTACTCACGCACATGTAGCTAGCCAGATCTGAACAAAACCACAGTGCCTGGTATATAAGGAAACTAGCAGCGTTTACAGAATTCACAAGCTCATCCGTGGGCATTGTTACCCGCAGGCACCTTATATAGATTTCATGAAGACAAGGGTTGAAAAGAAGAGGTCATTTATGTTTATTCAATGTCTTGTCAATCTTCCACGTGAAATTTAAACTACCAAAACCATAGACCATATCTCGGCTGACCCTATATTGACATGTTCACTATGAATATCAAAAGTCAGTATTCTACGTGTGCATTCAAGTCGGCATGCCTACTTGAACAGTGGTGTGGGAATGGGAGAGACAGGAGTATATTTTATTTATTCCCTCCCCCTTCCCCCCAAAAGATAGAAAAAATTCAAAAATTATTCCGCAAATTGATAAAAACGAGCTTTCAGAGATTTCAGAGGTGAAATTACAATATTTTTTACTTTTGCAAAATTCCAACGCCACTGTACTTGCAGAACCCCGTAGTCATGAAGGAGACGGGGACGGCTTGTCATACATTATCTTTTAGATTTAGCAAACCGGCAATTTTAGATGCTCAGTTAGCAAATTTAGGCATCTTAAAAGCTTTTTTTTTTCTTCTTCTTTTTCCTTGATTAGGAATTCTGATATTCGCGCTTCAATGGTTGCAAAATTTTTTGATTTTCTCTCCTCAATAAATTTGCTTCGCTGTGGTAGTTGAACTCTTTTAACCTCTGTTATTCCACGAGAAATTATTTTCTTGAAATAATTTTTGTCTAGTTCCAGTATCATTTTACAGGTACAAATTGTAAAATAATAATAATAATAATAATAATAATAATTGTTATTTACTTTAATGTCCATGTGGACCGTGTTTCACAACTAACTGATCCGGCTTATTTTAGTTCGAAACAAAATGTAAGTGACTTTTCACCCACAATCAGCTATCGGTAAAAATATCTCATATGTGTACTCGCATCAGAATTCTTGAAACAAAATTTACTAAGAGAGAACTGTTTTCCAGATCTCTAAAACCATGAGAACTCAACCAAGCTCTGCTGGATAGTCTATACATATTGTATCAGATCATAGCTTCAGTGACTATATGTAGCCATTAAAATGGTTAAAATCAGATTTTGTTTATTATAACAACTCTATTGCACCTCTATATATGTCTCAACGAGCCTCATGTTCCCTTAAATTTTTCGATAAATGAAGGTGAATGACTGATTCGCTACCTAACCTGTATAATTTTCAGCTTCATGATATCGTAGCAATATTTCTCATTCATTTCTGTATTCCAATTCAGAAAAGAGTACAGGCTTATCTGAAAGTACTGCAGCGAAGTTTGTCCAACATATATAAATGTATCAGCAGAACGCGAATCTATCATCGAGTAATTTTTCAGTTGCTTGTTCGATGGAAACGGACTAATGAACGTAATATGATGCCCAGCAGCATGTAGACTTTTCATCATAGCCTCGTTGAAATGAAAATGACTTTTAGCTGCCATCGGAAACACACCAAGAACGCGTGCCGAATTGGTGAACTCGAGAAGACTCAGTAGTCCATAGAAGAAAACCTGGAATTAAATACATAATGATCTACTTTGAATATGATTTTGACCTTCAAAAAATGTACTGTCTCCAGTTAGGAGAGCGCTACTAATTCTTCAAAACGCTACCACCTTCTGCGGCATGTAGCAGAAAGTGGTAGTGCTGGACAGAAAGGGGGCTAGCGCTACATTTACGCACCCATCTGCGACACTAGTGGCGCTCCATGCGCGCTACATCTACGCTCACAGGTCCGCAATTTGAGACACCAGTAGCGTTTCCATGAACGCTACATCTATGCTCACCTACTATTCCGCAATCTGCGACATTAGTAGCGCTACTAAGAGCGCTACATCTACGCTCACCCGCAATCTGCGATACCAGTTGCGCTGCCACAAGCGCTACATCTATGCTTATCTATCCCGCAATCTGCGACACCAGTAATGCTACCAAGAGCGCTACATCTACGCTCATCCGCAATCTGCGACACCAGTGGCGCAGCCATGAGCGCTGCAAGTAGCATTTTACTCGCATTTCCCTGTATTCAGTCATAATCAGTAAGGATTTTCATTTGATCGGGGCTGGCTTTCTACACAAATTCCTGCTCAAGTTTCGACGAGCATTACTTAGCAAAGCTGCAATGAAAAAAGAGAGTAGGTAGGTATAGGCACCTGTTTCTTGGTGCTGTGTTATCAAAACAGCATCCGACAAAACATGTTGGCCTGAAGTTGCCGACTCGAATGTCCACCATGATGATGAACAAACACGAATTTCTCGGCACTGACTCTAAATAGCAATATGCGGCTTGCAGCATTGGAGAGGTTGCTTCAGAGTATCAGATTCGACATTAAACGTGCACTAGAGTGCGCTGAAAAATCACCTGTGCGGGTGAAAATGAATGAGTGATCATGTGTACTTTCAAATAGAAATACTGCTATCTTCAGGAGGGTTAAAAACCGAGTAAAAATTATTCTGCCAGTAGAACTGATTATAATTTAATTTTTTGGCGATGATGCAGTCGAATTTAGGACAAATTTTCTTTGAAAGTGAATTTCTAATCGACTTAATGATAGTTAAAGTTTGCTACACACTTAAGGTAAATCATGCGTGATCACTCACACATATGCAGGACTGCCAACACTTGAAACTCTTATCCCAATGGCTTGAAAAGGACGTAAGTAATACTTACACCCTTTTTATTTGCCTGCACTCAGTTATGTATACACTTATGTAATAGAGTTTACTACTAATTTATAACTTCAAGATTTGCAATATTAGTTATGACGCAGGTCATTCGGGCCGTTTCCGAAATAAGGGGTACGGTATCCCGGGGCCAATTTGGCATGGGTGCATCGCCATACGCCCCCCCCCCTATCATCGATTAGTTCTTAAAATGTACACTGTAAAATATACATAGGTATTAATGTTACGGTCATCCTTCATATTTTCGGCAATATCGACAATACCCGAACATTGTAAACAACATTCAGCGACTTTGGTCAATCTTCAATTTAAGGCACCGTCAACAATGTCCAGCAATATTTCGGCAATGTTGCGCAACGTGAGGAAAACAAATACGAATAATATTTATGCGATAATGATAATACCTGTGCCTCATCATGATATGACGAGTCATTGTTGTAATGAAACTTCCGGAATGGGATTTGCAAGCCAGGGTTACACTGCACCTCAAAGTGTCATAGGAGCACAGCGTTCCTCGGGCAATGTCGACAATACCCTGCATGTTGATAGAATGTCGTCAATCACCGAAAATATTATCGGTCAAAGTTGAGTCCTGACAACTGTTTGGTCACTGTTGACATACTAATTATTGTACGAGGTACTGTTTACATTGCCCAAAAAGCAACAATGACCATATTAATATTTTTTACCATGTTTCTAACTTATTGAATTTCATATTTCAGTAGGTACCTAATGGTTTCTCGTTTGGTTTTAGAAAAGTAAAAAAATGAAATTTAGTTTCTCATAATATATATTCTTGTTCCTAAACAATCTTACGAGTATCTGCTAAATAAAGGTAGCCAATGGGCTATAATATTTTAAGATAGTTTTGGTTAGGTACCTTATCTCTTTAAAAACCCACGCCTTACAGTGTTGCCAAAATGGCATTTCCACTGCTAGATCTAGCAGAATTTTTCATTTTTAGCGGCGAAAATTTCATTTTAGTATCTCAATTCTCATTGAAAAACTCATTTTGAACGGACGTATGCAGAATTTTTTTGGAATCTAGCAAAATCTAGTAGAATTTGGGACATCAGTTTTCATTTCCGGCAACACTGATATTCAAGCCAATTATTACAGAACAATATTGAATTATTATACACTTGGGCTGTATAATTTACCTGGAGTTTATCGCCTTCCATTCCTGCGCCCTGGAATCTTTTCGCTTATATGATTTCGGATTTATCTCTTTTGTTCACTTATTAGTTACCGCACCAAACACAGAAATATACATCAGAACAAACAAAAATAACGGAACATGAAATTAATGCTAGACTAACATCCCACTCGGTATAATTTATTCGATAACTAATGACACAGAAAATCTGCTAAGTAGATTACCTTATCAATGCAAGAAAATTAAAAAGACGTCAATAAGTACATAATACATGTTGCAGCGTATTTCGTTGTAGGTATTGTATTTAAGTAGACGTACTCATTAAGAGTAATAAATATCACCACACTAGTTGAGCACATGTTTGACGAAACAGATAAAAGCATTTATACTGGCAATACATGGGTATGTATAGATACTTAATACTGTACAACTAGTATGGGTACCTATACTTATAATTGATTATTAATCACACAACTGATCTTCTGATCTTCTGATAATACATGAGGAGGCCGATACGCAAAAAAAAAACACCAGTTACCCGCAAAAAAAAACCTTTTGATAACTTTTCGATTACCCGGGTAACTGAAGGGTTTCCGAGGGTTACTGACAGGTGACTACAGGGCTACATGGGTAACTAGAGGGTTACCAGTTACTCACCACGTAAACGGAGCATTCTGATTGGCTGAATGACAGTTTATGGAAGCTTGGAAGGTAATCTGAGGGGTTACAAAAGGGTTACTTTTCCGCGGGTAACTTGAGGGAAACTCTGATTGCGCATCTGAGGTGACAAAGCTGACTCGAAGACAGGGTGTAGAGCCTAGATATTTTAAGAGAATCAATGAAGTACGAATATAGTAATGAAGTCGATAACAGAGAGAAATAATGGAAAATACAAATTTGAGATGGGGGTCGATTTATAGATGTTAAAGGTCACTGAATTCATTTCCGAGGGCAATTTTTACATACGACCCCTCGTGATGCCGTTAAAGGGATTAGGATTAAATACTGATAATTTTTTCAAAAATTGTATTTGATTTGTAGGTTTCCGAGGTCGCTGGATTCAATTTTTAGGATAGTTTTTACATCCGACCCCTAGGGATGCTACTAGAGAGGGCGTGGGTCAAACACTGGTAATCTCTTCGGGACGGTATTGATAATCTGGGCTTCAAGAACGCTGAATTCAAATTTTAGGGTGATTTTTACATCCCGTACTTCCTGAGGTATCATTAAAGAAACAGGGGTAAAGTACTGGCCAGCTTTCTGAGAAAGTAAGGGAATGTGCCAATCGTTGGTCAGGTACGTAATGTTGGCCACTATATTTTCAAGTTCAATAATATCCGGTAGGAGCGCTATGAACATTTCCCCCACACAAAAATGTGTTTGTAGACTCACGAGCTATAATTATACACATTTGTGACTGTGAATACGTGATTACAACTCTGGGTCTGTGATTTTAAAATTTACAGTGATAAAAAAGTCGTAATTTTTCTTACAGTTCGGAAAAAAGTGTTTGAAAAAATCGAAATGATAAGTACGTAACACATTTCCTCGTTAATGTAAATAGGTATATATTATGCTAGACGTCCAAAAAACATATTTTCCTGGTGTTTTGAGCATTACAGTTCGAGTTGGTGATTTGTAGGAGGTGAGAGAGGTGGTTGAAAAATTCGTTTTCAATTTGCCCGATAACTTGAGTTAGAATCAAATTTTTGGGGTTTTTGTCAAATACACCCTTGTACATACCATGTCTCCAGCCCCGTCACTAGCCTACATGTAGAAGGTAACACCATGCCTCTGCTACATCACAGAAGTCTGGCTGCTTTACTGTACTATTCTCGAGCACATACGATACCAAATTACATAAACGCCTTCAGACTGACATCTAGTGCGACTTCATACTCCAAATTTCGTCAACACTGTCAGCAACTACTGCAGCAATACGAATTACAAGCTCTTGATGCACAGCAACATGTAACTAAGACTGATCTTATACCAGCAATACTGGCAACATGGCAACAAGAATGGACAGCAAGCCCTCCGACTCACTTACACCTAATCAAACCAACACTCGCAGAATGGGACACATCCTACCACAGAGAGCGCAAAATAGAGAAAATACTAACCCGCCTCAGGATAGGCCACACAACACTCACGCACAGCTTCTTCTACAATCAACTACCGCCCCCTATATGCGAAACGTGCGACATTCGGCTTGATGTGATCCATATCCTCAATTACTGCAATTGGAGACTGTCTCGATAATTTTAAAAGTTCGACAATTAGCAAAAATTTTGATTCTACGCAAAAATTGAACTAAGCTTTTTTTGGGGCAAATTTAATCGTCTTCTGTGTTATCAGAAACATCTTTTCTGTACGGCCTGTAGGACACGAGATATGGTCCAAAACCCAAACATACCGTCTCCTCTCCCCCGTCATACTATTGACTCATCTGTAATTTTCGAGCAATTTTCAAGGGATCATCAGGTGGTGGTAAAAGGAACAATCCTGTTAAATTTCATATCTACATAGCTTTTGCATTTTAGAATCCACTTGTTTGCTAGACTATCGAAGCTAAAGTAATTTTAGATACTTCCACCATTCCACACGCGCGATACCGCCGATCAAAGCTGGCCACTTTGCTGCTGTATTCCGAAAAGTTATTGAGTTCTATCGCTCGAGGCTAATCTTTTCGCGTTCTATTTCACGTAGATTTCCTTCAAAAAATCGTTCTCCATTGTTCAAGAAGAACTGATCCAAAAAGTTTAACAACAGAAAAAGCCGAGGGTTTGAAACCGTATTATAAAGAGTTACCGCAGAAAAAAAATAGTTACCCTTTTGAAGTCGATAGAATCGGGCAGGAAGTTATTTCAGTGTTACACGTGAACAATGGAAGTTACAGTTAAAGAAAAAAATAACACTTCGTGCTTTTTGTTCCATTGCTAGTATTTTCAAGCGTAGACTTACACGTAGGCCTCCTTGTATAGCTTTAGATATTCAGCCAAAGTCATTTCCAGCGCCTATATTCACTGTTGTTCAACAGAGAATGTCGTTTTTTCGCATTTGCGTGTGATATTGTGGTTGTATACGTTTACATGAATGCTCTTTGTATTGATACAAGTTGTCCTGGTGAACTAAACTAAAAAAATAAGCCAAAAAGTAAGCATATAGGTAGTTATTCGCGGAGCTGACGCAGTGGGGACTTCGATGTGTAGAAAAATGGTGTGTGAAAAAAGGGTTGGACCTGAAGACTCTCTCCCAAAATGATGCACTGGATATATACTGGTGTAATACGTCCCAGAATCACGTCTGTGGCAGTCGTGTAGTGGGCCGAGTTTACCTGGCCAAAGTGAGAGAGGAACTAGACCACCGGCACAGACCCGCAAGCGTGATGACAACGGGAGCAATGAAAACGGTACCGACAAAAAACCTTGAAAGACTCCAAAACCTATGCCACCACTTCACACTGCTATAGAAGCAGCTGCGATAATGGAGGTTTCTCGTCTGGATCAACCAAACCTTCGGGCCCAAAAAACAGGTCACAGAAGAATATAGGAGATGGCGGAGACGATGGACAAATGTTTTGGGACGCCGAAGAACAGAATCACGGTGGAAAACTTATTTGACAAGCCATATCGTGCAATGATACCTACGCGGGAAGCATGGAAAAAGAGGTGGCCAAGCATTCTGGGAAAAGAGGGGCATGTGTGGTTCGCAGAAGCATCAAAGAATGACCAATGTGCAAGAATAAGAATCACGAATGTCAAAGGCGCTGACAACTATTCAATGGCACTGAGCAAGATCGTCACTCTCCTCCAAGCAGAGGTAATGGCGATCACAGTGGCCATTGATAGAAGCCAGCAGAAACTCCTTATTAATAAGCAAATCTACATAGTAGAGACAGTCAAACAGTTATCAAGGCACTATCGGTACACCAAACTACACCTTCGGTGGTGGCGGACTGTATTAACAAATTATACACATCGCCATACTATGGACACCGGGGCATTGCGGCATAAAAGGGAACATGATTGTGGATAAGCCAGCATATAGGAGGGCATAAAAAAGGAACTGGTAACACCCAGGACGTGTCTTCCGGTAGCATACAGCTTCATAAAATCCAAGGTGAAGGCTTGATAACTAAGCAGATGGAAATACATTGGCGGATGGCTAGTGGCATGAAAGTCAGCAAAACACTGATGAGGGATACCCCCGGTAAGTATTTACGCTAAGTTCCTACTAGGACTCGACCGAAAATATGCAAGACTCATGGTCGGACTACTAACTGGTCATCAGGCCACAAAACACATGTGGTATAATATAATTGTGGTGAAATGCAGCTCCTGTAGCCATTGTGGAGGGGGAAGAAACCTCGATTCACATCACATGTCACAGTGCCCATTACCCGATGCGCAATCGGTTACTCTCTAGTAACCTAGAAACCCATCAGTTACATTGATTCCCCTTTAGTTACTTGTAACTGGCGTGATTTTGCGCATTGGGTAGTAGTCGGGACAAAACGCGAAGCACTAGGACGGGGTATCCAGCACCCAGTGAAGTCAAAGGAATTGAACTCGGTAAAACTCGCACTTTGGCTGTAAAAGAAAGGCTATACTGAGCTGATCCTTAACAGCAGCCTGAGAAAAAGTGTAATGAACTACAAGATCTGATCATTCGGTACATACAGCGCAAAGAATTGAAATTTGAAGCATGATTGTAAGACACGATATAGTGATGCCCGAAATCGATTCAAAAATCGATTTTGACACAACCCACAAAATAATCGGTTAATCGATTTTTAACTCGCTCAGCATTGACACAGAACGATCAAAAGAAGATCGCCACTTACACATACAATCTGTCCTTTTATACGTGTTCAACTTAACTCAGTTCCTCATGAACATCAAATGACTAGAAATAGAAAATACTACTATTGAGTACCGAGAAACAGAATAATCGTCAATAATCAGTAATCAGCCGATTTGTTATCATTGGCAACAAATTACAGATTTTACGCTATTATATTACACCCTAGTGGAAGCTTCGCTGCTCGAAACCTAAAACAGAATACTAAAATTACCATTAATAACTTTTATAATTCACATTGCATTATTCATAGGAAAATTTACTTATAAGTATCTTACACTTGAAACCGCAACATCAATACTGCATTAAGAAATAAGACGAATTTTCTACAGGACATATTCTGCTTGACTCGATTCAAAGGAATTCTACACACTTATCAAACTACAAACCCAATTTATACATTAGCAAACAACTTACTTACCTCTTCTAAATCCTTTGTAGGGTTTCTTTCAGTTCTCAAAATCTTTTTCTATGGCATAGTACTTAGTAAGTCTCAACAATAACGACGCAATAAGGGATCGCACACCGCACAGTAATGACCTAATGACTAATGAAGTCAAAACGGTGATATGATAATGGTTTCATCAACTGGTCCAGTTCAGCGCTCTCTCTTTTACTGAACTAACTATG
Organism: Acanthococcus lagerstroemiae; assembly: GCA_031841125.1. Taxonomy (NCBI): domain Eukaryota; kingdom Metazoa; phylum Arthropoda; class Insecta; order Hemiptera; family Eriococcidae; genus Acanthococcus; species Acanthococcus lagerstroemiae. The sequence goes on from CM063112.1 coordinate 40,564,956, forward strand.
ACTCAACTTACACTCTGAAATAGCTCATTCTGACAGTGATATAATAATGGGGTCATCTACAGGTCCAAAGAACTGAACTAACCGTGACTCAACTCACACTGAAAAAGAAGAAATTTCGATCACAAGAATCTGTAACATCTGGGAGATGCATAATGACCTTCATCACTGTGGGTATGCTAGGCTGCCATTTTGGTTCAGCTTTTTGAAAACTTCCAAAGCGAATAATACAACGCGACGCGGTGCATTTAATGCGTTGGTAACAACAAAACTTGAACCAAAATGGCGGCCTAGTATACCTATGTGAAACTATAGGCCCTATCTTCACCAGATGGCACCAAAAAACCGACTTCGGTAATTTTATACAGAATCCACTTAGTGAATCAGGCCTTCAAATGAAGTGGGAATTCTATATGATTTTTTCTGTGCCAAAACCATGAAAGGGGATACACAGGACAGTTGCTGATATTGTTGATAATGAAAATTCAAAATAAATAGTTACGTGTTTCAATTACGGTTTTTTTGTTAACTGTACAAAAATCATGGTGCGAGAATGAGAAATAAAAACAGGAACAATTACAGGCTGAAGCAAATGTGGCTAAAAAGTACTCGTCAATGTACATAAAAACAAAATTTCAGGGTATATGGATTACCGAAATCTACATTGGCTCGTAAATATAAAGATTTTAGTCCAAATATTAGTAAGTAGCTTTTGGTTGGGAATTAATTTCTTTCAGTTTCAATCTTAAACTATTATAGGTATTTTTGTTTTTATTCACTGTTGATAGCCAAAGTGAGAATCTAAAGAAAAATTTCGAAATAGGCAAGTGTTTCCCGATCAAGGGGAAGAAGTGATTGAACATACCTCCTGTGTTTGTGATTTCTGTGTTTGATTTTTCTTAAATAAATTTGGATTTTAAGACACGTCTCACGTATCTCCAAAAAGTGTCCTAGGCTACCCCCTACCTTAGGATACTTGGGACAACGGGGACCCTTTACGGCAGTTGAGCACCTGGAACCACTCGAGTACTGACATCCGCCATTTTGAGTCACTTAGTGCCCGATGATTCACAATTCGACACGCGGCACGCTGGCGCGGTACATTCCGCGTAGTGAATTATGAATCGTCGGGCACTAAGCCACTCAAAATGGGGAATGTCAGTACTCGGGTATTTCCAGGTGCTCTAATGGCAACAAGCGTATAAAATTAACTATTTGTTCGATTTATTTTTTTATTGCGGTATTTTATAGGTAAAGGTTCAAGCTACATTATTTAAAATAAAATAAAAAGTTCAAAAAGACTCATTTTTCGCGATAATATAAGTAAGCCAAAAGGTAAAATTGTCCGATATATATCCGGTCTTCCCTACAACTATAAAATACTGATTTTAAATCAAGTGATAAATTACCTATACAGTGTGCCGTTAATAATGTGGCTGATACCAGATACGAAAAATTCTTCAAGTTCATACAATATAGCTAATATACCTACGCCGTATTTTAGATATAACTTACAAACATTGTCAAAAATAATTACTTCCAGATAGTCACGCTTTTAAATTTCAGAGTAAATTACAAAAGGACACCAGAAAATTAAACTTCATGGAAATAATGATCATACATTGCTGTCTCATCAAACAGACCTACTTTCTCATTTGCAAGCAAGATAGCAGGAAATAGATTACTATACAATAAATTTATAGTGAAAAGCTCCTCGCCCTTGTGCGATACAACCTTTTATTTATGAGGTGCCCAAGAAAACGATTTTAAGCTTCCTCAGAATTTTGGAGAAATGAGTAAGCGAGTGAAATACTTTTGGAAAAAATGTTACTCTCCTCTCACTCATAAAAAAAAAGGCATCCATTTGCCTGTAGACGGGTTTTGCCGTAGGGACGGCTCTCCTATAAAGAAGTTGGTCTGAAGCGGCTGAAATTCTGTCAAGATGTATAAAATTCGTCACTTATCAAGAATCATGAAGATCTTGTCAGAACAGATCAATCAAGAATAGTTGAAATGGTATCAAAGGATCCGTCTCGACACACGTCGTTCATGGCCTGCTTTAGAATTGGAGGCGAGGGCCCAATGTGGAAAACGAACCTTACTGGTTGGTCAAGAGTTCATGAGGTACATTATGAGGTGGAAAGAGTTACATCACGATAGCTCGTATTTTAAATCTCAAAGAAAGCAATGTTTCTGACCTCGATTTGCTGATTCACTTTTATGTTCTGAAACAAACTGCCAAAATTATAACTGCTGGGAAAAGCTGTATATCAGCCTCTCTCCTGTAATAGGCCGACAGGCTGTTGGAGGGGGAAATAGATATTATTATTATTATTATTATTATTATTATTAAGAGATATTCTTGAACTTATAAAAACCAATCTGTGGTACCCTTTTAAGAATGTAAGACAGGAATAGAGCCACAACCACACACTTGACTCGATTTTCTGCTCTAACAACAAGCTTTTGCAAGAGTGTTGTAAGCCCAAAAACGTAATTCTTCAGGAGAGCAAAAGGAAGATTCCTGTACGAATTGCTTTGAGTATAAATCTCCTGGAGAGATAGAAATCGGATTATTTACATTATACGAGCGGAGAACTGTAGAGCGCGCGAACTGTAGAGCGCGCTATACCATGCGACGCACGCGTTCACGCGCGTTACTGTCATGCGAATGCCCCGTTGTAAACAAACTGATTGCCATAAGCTTTCATTAGCACCGGGGCATCTGCATGACAGAAATGCGCGCTCTACAGGTGTGGCACAGGAAACATGATTTCTATCCCTCCAGGAGATTTATACTCAAAGACGAATTACGAGTGTCTGAGTAGTGTTGGCAGTTTGAAAAAAATAGCAGTAGGTAGCAGCACCGCTTCGGTACAGCTTCCTTTAATTTCAGATGCATTCTGTAAAGCTGCAAAAAAAAAAACCACCACTAGTCGTGACTTATAAATTTTGAAAAAATAGGTGAAGTGTAAAGTTATATAGAATGTTATAAGTCCACCGTGAATGAACCGAGAGCGCGCCTCAGCTGTGGATGGTGAACGTTCAACGTTGGAATGGACTTATAACATTTTTGCAAAATCCCAACATCTTTCTCTCTCTTTTTTTTTTGAGTGGCTGCACTGGTAATCCAGTAGTACCATCGCGTTCCTCGTAAGAAGTACTTTCTGTTATACCGCTTAATTCAAAACTGCTAAAATTAGACTTATAACACTCCTGCACAAGGTTGTTCAGACGTTCAGACCTATGTCTAACCTAAACCTGACGGCAGTTTAACTTCATCATGTCGAAGACTAACTCAAGTGAAGATTGAAATTAGAGAGAAAGTTTAAGAAGATGGGAACACATTTATTGCATTGATTTTTATTTGAGTTACCTTCTTTTTTAAAATTTGCTCTCAACTCGAGCCCTGGAATTCGCCCTTTTGAGCATTACTTCAGAGACGTTGAGGAGGCTGTTAGGGCTGTCTTAGCCCTCTTCCCTTCTGGCCGAAAAACCGGCCGAGGTCGAAATCTGGCAAGGTGCTACGAGGGCTGGAACACGGGACCTCCGGATTCTGAGACCAACGCGACGTGACCTCCTATTTGAGTTACCAAAGCTTTAAGGTAACACAATGAACCCAAAGCTTCGAGAGGGCAGGAGGCTCCCCTTCTCAAACCAAAGATGTATTCAAATCTGGTGATACTCTATCACCGCCTTAGTCTCCATATCGGGGGAAGTTCTTCACATTAAGGAAAGAAAATTCAATGCTCAAGAAGTCAAGATAAAAAAAAAAAAAAGAGCCTAGGCAAAAAATAAAATCCGAACACCAAACACCTACGAAAAAACACGTAAACAAGGTCCGTAGATAACTGCTTGTACGTGCTAAGGCATTTGATAATTCAACCAGCGTATGAGGGTGGGTTTTGTTGCTGGGCGTGGAACGAGGGAGCAAATCCTCAACATGAGGATTATCATAGAGAATGCCGTGAATATAATGTCCCTGCAGTAGTATGCTTTATGGAGTATGCAAAAGTTTTTGACTATCTATCAAGTGGAAAGCCTAATGAGCACGATGCTGGAGATGGGAGAACCTAGACACCAGACAGACATGGTCAGACATTGCGCAAAAGCAGTGAAATGACTGTGAATTGCAGGGCAGGAGTCTGGAATGTTCAGGGCAGAAAGGAGTGCCAGGCAAGGAGATATCTTGTCGCCGCAACTCTTCAGCATATATAGAGAGAACATTATGAAAGAGACGCTGGAAAACTGGAGCTGTGGCATCTCAATAGGCGGCCGGAAAATCTCGAATCTGAGATATGTCGACTATACAACTCTGCTGGCGGAGCTGATTAAGGGTGTCATAAAAATCAGCGAGAAGTACGGGTTCATAAATGGTTCGAAAACCAAAATTATAATGATGGACCGCAAATATGTCCAGACTGACACTAACCTGCTGATGGGTTTTGGAATAGTAAAGTCGTTCGTATATCTGGGGTCGATGATTGATGTCAACGGTGTCTTCTCGGCAGGGATAAAAAGAAGAATCGCTATCAGAAATTCTGCATTACGAGACTGAAAAACTTCACCTGCAATATGGTCCCGACACCTGAGGAACAAGCTCATAAAAACGCTAATCCTAGCGATATTTATGTACGCTGTGGAAACATGGACCCTCAAGGAAACAGATAGACAACGAACTGATGCCTTTGAAACGTGGCTATGGCGCCAAATGCTGCGCGTGTCCTGGACGGAGCATAGAACCAACCTATCTATACACGAGGAAGCACGAGAGCCGGTACAGCTGCGCAAACTATGCGAACTTCGGATCCACCAGTTCTTTTGTCACATGGTCAGGCGAAGTGGACAAAATCTAGAAAATAAGAAAAAACTTGTCTTCAACAACCAATAACTTTCTGTCTTAAATTAAAAATAAAAGACTCGCTTTTTCTGGCTGTCTTTTCTTCAAAATCGATTCTCTTTGAGACTACTAAATTTTAAAAATTTGCTTTTCTTTTTCAATTTTATAACTTTTCGTTTCAGTATTTTTTTACAACACTGTTTTTTCTTGTTTAAGACATTTTTTGTGTTTTAAATTTAGACCATGTTTTTTATCTTCCCCCTTCTTCCTTTTTTACTTAATAAAAACTTTGTTTTATATCTAACTAGCTATAACCCGCTTCGCCGCTCATCTGGACCGTGGGCTAAAGTGAGTTAAATAGGGGGTACTAAAATTAGGGGAAAGTTCAGAAAGGGTCAGACAAGTCAGGTATTTCAACTTCGAATTGGTTGAGGAGTAAGGTCAGTTCACAAAACAGCGTTTTTGGAAGTTCAGAAGTTCCAATTTGAGTATGGTTCTGTGATTCCTTATAGTGGCGTAGCTAGGATTTTCCCAGGCGAGGGGGGGGGGCAAAGTATGATTTTCAAGGAAGAAAAAGTCGAAAATTGAGGTATTTTTTAAAAATCGCTGATATTAGAGGACTATTTTTATGAAAATGAAGGTAAAATTACAGCTCGAGCGAAAATGTTTCGAAAGAAATGTCAACCACTGAACTCGGGTCGGGGAGCGCGTCGTTAGGTTTTTCGTTACGGTTTTGCTCAAGTGTACCCCAATAGTAAAGGATAAAATGCTAAAAACGTAACGGAACAGTCAGTCTCAGTCAGACCTGCGAGCACTATACTTATTCTGCTAGTGCATCATCTTGCAGACGAGTCTGCAACCACGGGAGAACACTGTCATTTCTTTGCTTCACGGACTGCACCGACATGAGAATGTCATTGTCTGTCTGTCTGTAGACAGTCCAGTCAGTCATTATGATTATTATTATTTTCGTAACGCTTTTTTTCGTTGCGTGCCAAAGTAAAAACGCAAAAATGTCAAAACGATAGTGCTCGGGAAGACACCCGGAGCCAGAGGAAGAGGCTGATCACCAGCACGCTGGACGGACGGACTTCGAGCTACATTTGGATCTATCGCGAGGGCAGTCGCCCTGGCGTGGAATCGGAAACGGTGCAAAAAACTAGCTGGTCTTAACGGTCAGAATTGACGGATAACCGACGACGACGACGACGACGATGAGGGTACAACAAAACTTCATTATTTTTACAAAAATGTCTCTTTTTACTTCAATTATTTGGAAAGTGTTAGCCAGGGCGGCGCGCTTGTCCGCAAGGGCTTCGCCCTGGTTGCCCTGGCGTTAGCTAAGAGCTTGATCTAAACACAAAAGCTGTACTACGAAAAAAACATCCCTCTGTCCCAAAAAATGAATCCTAGGAAAAATGTGTAGACACATACCAAACACAAGTACCAATACTTCGTACCAAATGAACGAAATGATTCACCGCTTCAACCGATTTAAATAGAACGAAACTGCCGGACAGCCCTAAAGTGCATTTTAAAGTTGTTTTATTTCCGCATTTGATCGCAAATTACGCCTATAAAAGACCATCGCATCAATTTGTTGCACTCAAAGTAGACTAATATCAGTTGCTTACAGAAACCATTTCTGAATACCTATACTCGAAAGTATTTGAATTTTAGCAGAGATACGTGGTTGTGAAATATTGGTTATTTTCTGCTCATATTGTAAAATTACGCACAAAAGGTAAGTGTAAATATTTTTTACGCACCATTCTTTTAGTTAACAGTACGCTCAAATTATTTATTAGTAGGATCTATAGGAGGGCCTCACTAAAGGAGAGAGCAGGCTGAGTCGGAACTGGCCGTTTTCGGGTTTTCTTGGTTCTATCAACCTTGAGATTTTGGTCGCCGGTCGCACAAATTTGACCTAGCTGGTTAAAAAAAAAAAACTATGGGTCTGATTTACACAGGGACGTACCGATAGGGGGAGGGAAGCTTCCTCTCTGCAGGAATTTTTTACTCAGCAGTATGGAAAATTTACTATTTCAGTCGGGTAGAGTTGGGAAAATTTAACAAGTCAAAAGATCTTTTTTGTTTTCATTTTTTTCGCTTTGATACTTGGGAATTTTGAGTTGAATCAGTTAGGACTTTCACCCCCCCCCCTCCCCCAGGAAAAACTCTTCGCTACGTCCCCGGATTTATAGTTACACATAATCGTAGGTACAACAGCAGGTCGAGAGTAAATTTTGGATGCGATCCATTGGGGTTCTACTAAAGAGGGCTACGGTCCCACCACGAGGGTTAGGCCAAGTAACGATCATTATACATTGTCTTCAATTTATAGCTTTTTGAAATTGGTCAATTCAGTTTTAAATGAAATTTTCGGATGCAACGCCTGGCAAAAGGGAGAGGGAAGGCGATTCGCTCCGATCCTGGGCTTATTCAGAGTGCCCCGCTTTCCCCATTTCATTCATTTGTGTGTGAGGTGGCGCTACATGCACCGAGCGCTCAGACTTGCAGTCCATTGCACTATCCCGCTTTCCCCAACGGGCGGGTGTTTTCAAAGATCCAAGATTCACTTGCAGAATAGAACTCAGAAATCTTACGCACCTATGAAGAAAATTTAATCTCAAAATAATGACTATTATTTAGCCGGGACGCTCTTTGGTGGGCATCTTATGGGTCAGATCCAAATATAGCTTTCAAAATTGAAACCAACAGCGACCTCGGAAACTTACGTATAGAATACATTTCAATGAAATTAATATTATTTATTCAGGACCCTCTTTAATGGAATCAAAACTCTCTCTGATGAGACCCTAACGGGTCGGCTACAGAAATACGAGTGCATATAAAATTGAATTACCACTCTCAAGGATCGAGAAAAAAATTCCTTTAAAAAATAATCAAAACCTCATGTAGTTTTCCTGGTGAAAATGGGGGATCGAGGGGTCACCTGCCTATATTACCCAATGACCTGAAATTCTCAAGGGTTTACTTTTCAATCAAGCGGAATAATTATTCACCCAGCAGGCGATTAGTTTTCCAATCCGTCTCCCTGGGGTTTCACAAATGAGGTTCGAGACTATCAACCATCGGCGGGTTTCTAGACTGTACTGGATATAGGTTATTGAGGTCGTTGAATCTAATATCAGGAAGAGTTTTCACACGTTCATTATCAGTTGGGTTCGATTCCCGCTAGTGGTTGTGATGATTCGGATCCCAAAATCAATCGCGGATTTGAATTGAGTACTTAAAAACTAATCTTCTATAAGTAATGGATCCAAATTAGGTAGTCAGTTTTACATTCAAAGTGTATGTACATGGCAATCCAAAACTTAAACATGCGAATATTTCTAGCGTTATTACAGGCTGGGGGGGGGGATTCAAAATTCCAAGTAATTTTCTGTAAGAAGGACAGGGACTTGCGGCACGTATTCGCCTCATCTGATCGACCTGAAATCTTAATGGACGGCCTCTCTATATTTTGGCATCCACCAGCCGACGAAAACCGAGGATTTGAAAAATATCGCAAAATACGGGACATCACTAACACATATATGCATCATGATACAGAAGTTTTCAGTTGCTGATTCAAATTGGTGGAACGAAATCATAAGAGTACCTAAAAATTTTAGGTTATATTGTATTACTAAATAATTTTATTGCACTTTCAGGAAGAACACAACATGAGGCTGGTCATCCCTCTGATAATTTCTGCCATTTTCATCGACGTTATTTTATGCACCGATTTACTTATGGAAGAATGGGAAAAATTTAAAGTATGCCACTGTATTCTATTGGATGTATTTACATAGCATAGTAGTCAAGATTAAAACAATTTAAGTAGCAGATTCATTTTTGCAAGGTCAGCCCATCACCCAGTACTTCATATTTACAGCAAGATGAATATAAATAAGGGTGGGTACGTGGAATTAGGGTAGGCCGAAAATTCTTTTATGGCTCCCGTATGACCATCTTAGGCAGGGGGGGGGGGTAGGTGAGGAGACAAAAATTTCCATGGTTGGACAGCTACAGAGGTAGGGAATCGATGGAACGTAACGTGATTTGAAAGTAATCTATTCTCAAAATCTTATAAAATGAGAAAAGAGCTTAGAAAACTTAAGCAACTGCTCTTCTCTCCGCAAGGCAGGAGTTAAAAACTGTACAGCTCGGAAAGGCCATTTTGAACCTTCCATTTAATGACGTTTTAACATTTTATATCCTTTTACTACTAGGTATACTTGAGCGAAAACCATAACGCTCCCCCCGAGACGCCCCCTCCCAACGCTTCTATTACTATGACGTCATACTACTGGGTATACTTGAGCGAAAACCGTAACGCTCCCTCGTAACGGCCTCCCGTAACGCTCCTGTTACTATGACGTCATACTACAGAGTATACTTGAGTGAAAATTGTGTTTATACATTTCCATGAAAATTTATTTCTTCCAGCTAGGGGTATACTAGAGCGAAAACCGTAACCTCTCCCGACACGAATTCAGTGGTTAAAACTTGCTGCGCCTGCACGACTGCAGTCAGCAGCCGCGTTGTTAAAATAAATTTCTATGAAACTTTTTCTATTTTTAATACTACTTGATCAGCAAGGCAATGTTTACGTTGGTGTTTTATGGACGACAAGAAGCGCCTATCATTCATGCATCGAGTGCTAACAAAACCTGTATGTAAAGTGAACGTCGCAGCGTTTTTACATGAAAAAATTGCTGGCCAGTAATTTTGTATGGGGAAATCGAACCCGCGTCCGTGGAAACATTTGATGTAAATGCAGCAATCGTCTCTAACCACTCGGCCATGAAGCAAATTACAAAATAGCGACTTGAGAACGCATTTAAATATTCACAACGTAGTACAGCTGTTACCGTTTGTTGTTAACCGTCGTTGCGTTTCTGCTGGCCACTACCGGCGTGTGCTGTTTGTGCACGTGAACAAACTGAAGACAGGACTGTGATACTGTACTTTGTAGTAATTAACTGAGCAAATTACATTTTTGATTCAATCACGCACACAAAAATCACCTGTCTATAATTTAAATAAATAAATAAATAAATAGATTAACAAAAATACAGACCATATCAGCGAAAAGCTTTGCCGCTTCTAATCAAGTAGTATAAAAACAATTTTCCACAAGAGCCAAAAGTGAGTTTACATGACTCGGAAGTTGCTCACTCGCTACGCTTGTTCGCAAACTTTCCCCCGCCATGTAAACACTCACTTTTGACTCTTGGTGTGCAATAAGTAATATACTATTTTAAGAATACAAAAGCATATAAAATGTTACACTACGTCTCTGTAGGAGACACGTTTTTTAAACTCCCTTCTCCCCTCACCCCTTCAGCCTTCACATGTTTATGTCATCACTTTTTTCTTGTATGTCTTTTTTATAAGTTTCCATTAAGAATTTATATGATGTCTACCAGTTTCAGAAAATGAAAATTCATGCTATTTTTTTGAAGTGGTTACGAAAAAGTGAATAGAGACCATGTTTACAAAAAATTCGTTGTAGGACAATTTTCGACTGAAAATGTTTTCTTTGTGCCCCATATTATACAAAATGTTTGAAGAAAATCACTGTGGGCTGACAGATTTGAGGCCTAGAAGAATTAGGGACAGAGCTAAAGATTGGCACTTTTAGTTAGGACACCACCCGCAATAACTTTCAGCAGACTCTCGCATACTACCCATTTTTTCATCGACACCCCTCTTCTAGATTTGATTTGCTTAAACTATAAGCACACGCACCGCGAGGAGTTCACAAGACATTTTGCCTTCCTATAATCAAAATAGTGGAGAAGCAAGGCTTCACTTCCATAACCAGTGGCGTAGCCGGGAGGGGGGGGGGCGAATGCCCTCAGGCACCTGAAATCTAGTATAAAATATGAAAAAATAAGCGATTTTTCGCCTTTAAAACACGTTTTTTCGAAAAAATTTTTGCTCGCGCAGTAATTTTCCTTCCTTTTTTATAAAATAGTCCCTTAATATGGGTAATTTTTAAAGAAATACTTCAATTTTCGACTTTTTCTCCCATGAAAATCTTACTTCGCCCCCCCCCCCCTGGGAAAGTCCTGGCTACGCCACTGTCTATTACGTAATGCACGCATAGGCATCATAAAATGCCCGTCTTTCTAAAGACTAGATTTCCAAAATACTTTTTGTGGAACTCCAATATTTTGCCCCTGTTCAGACAATAATTTTAATTGTCACGTGAATATAGACACATGTGTACCCATGTATAAAAGTAGTAAGGGGTCTTTCACAAATTGGTGTTTTTTTTTAAATTTATAGCGATAAGTAGGATAATTACGGGACAGTAACGTTTCTTCAAGAGATAACGTCTAGTTCTTTTTTAGGTGAAGAATCCCTCTCCTAAAAGGGCGAATCTTACATAAAAAGGTATCAAAATAGAGGTTCTATTCATTGCAGATTTCCAATATCACACGGAATTCTCAATCCGACCTCGATTCTGGCCGAAATTTGAGCCAATTTGGCTTTTCCCCAAAATTATACAGGGTATCGAACTGGGAGCTTTCTCGGATTCTGAGTTCACATTTTTCGTCCGGCCATAAGTTGGGTCCTAAAATTTAAATCTGACCCTCTATATCGGAGTTAAAACGAAAATCTGCCTCAAGAAACCCTGGATACTTGCTCATTTTTTCTGCATTGTCAAATTGACCCTTCTGAAGGTGGAAGGTCGAATTTGGCGCACCATTCGGGGTCACATCGCAAATCTGATCGAATAAAAAATCTCCTATTCTGATACTTTGCTCGATTTTCCAAGTTGGGATAATGCTGCTTTTAAGGAGTGAGATTCTGGGTGGCTACTTTTCTTCAATTATGAATTTCTCTGACCTTTCCCTGATTCTTCCAGATCTACTTCTCAATTTTTTCTCAACGAGTAAGCCTACTGGTTGGAAGTTCAGAATTTGTACGTGATTTAAGTTGCAAAGAAAACAGAAACACGATACTTCTAAACCACGTAATTTTATTAAGAATTTATTTTTTTTAAATTCCCTGACTTTTCTCTGATTTCCAGTTTTTCCAGGAAAATTGCCACCTGCAAATTTGGACTCTGGAGACAAAATAGGAACCAGATCAGCAATCTAATTACATTTTCGAAATCGACGCCCTCAGTAATGCCTACTTTGATACCTTGTTCTGCTTTTCCACAATCAAATTGGTCCTTTGACGGAGATTTTATTTATTTTATTTGGCTTAACGTGCCATCCAACAGCCAGACGGCCAATAACAGGGCGACAGAGATGTTTATTCAAGAGCCCAAATCAGAGTCACATTAAACATCTAATGCAATATTCGCAAATCGGCGACCACAGGAACCCCTATTTCAAAACTTTTTCACCTAATAAGAAATTAACTTTGTCACTTGAGTTTTTGCTCTGGAAGCGAACAGTTTTTTCTTCTTCATTTAGCACTATCGTAAAGCGCCCTCTAGCGGCAGAACTAAGTTTTCAGCAATTTCGATCAGTCAGGGTGATAGCTGATGATCTGCTGAACATATTATTCCAACCGTTCAACGCATTTTCTAAAAAATGCCACATAGCGCCATTGTGCACGAGACCATCGATATCCAGAAAGTACGAACCCCCAAGAGAGGTCTTACGGTTCACCCATCAACCTGGAACAAATATACCCACCGACAACCAAACACTTTTATATATTATTAGAGATTCGTATTTTCAGTTGAATTACTACAAAGCATACAGAACCAATGTGGAAGCTAATTTCAGAAAGAAAGTATTCATCGAAAATAAGAAAAAAATTGCCAAACACAACCGACTGTATGAGAAGGGTGAAGTTACTTACAGAATGGGTCTTAATGAATTCGCAGATATGGTAATTCTGATGGAACTTATGGTTTCACTTACTCGTCACTATCGTTTATCAGCCCCTTGGCTGCACTATTAGCACACTTTTCATTATCTTAGGACCATGAAGAGTTCATAAAAAGAGTGATGGGCGGAAATAAATGGAATATTTCTCAACTGAATTTCAATGGAAATGAAAATGCAAGTAGATTTATTCCGCCGGCCAATGTAAATGTACCTGATATCGTCGACTGGAGGATAAAAGCTGTTGTTACCGACGTGAAAAATCAGAAAGAATGCGGTTCATGCTGGGCATTTAGTGCTGTAAGTGCTCAAATATACACGATGTACTTATTATATTAGGGGAGGGTGGCCCAATTGATTTCTTGAAAATTTGCCAAGTATATCATCTTAGGCCATATGGTTGATAAGATGACATAGGTAATATTTTTTATTCATTTTTCAATTGTAAAAAGCAAGAAAAAGCGAAAAGTAAACAAATCTAGGATTTTTTTTTTTTTCAAATCAAAAATTGTTTTATTGTATTACAAAACAAGGTACAAAATTGACTTATGTACATATTTCACCTTTGGCTTCCTTTTGATGGCATCAATCACAGATTTCATATTTTTTTCCATCCAAGAACCCCTTTCAGTGATTCTGGTGCGATGAGAATACATCATTTTGTCTGAAACAAGGTATTCCAATTAATAAAATTATAAAAGTACTTATTTGATTGTATGTCATCTTGCCCTCCGCTCACTATGTCATCTTGTTCGCTTTCGTATCATATTTTCGAAATAGTAAAAAAGAATTGAAACTTACTTTTAAAAGAATATGTAATATGGTGTTTTAAAGCTTACCTTTTGCTCTTTCACTTGGAATCATTCTTGACCAAACATACAAACAAACAAAAAATGAATTTACCATCACTTTTGATATTGTAACGTAATTCGCATCGAAAAACGCAGGAAAACACGTACTAAGAACTTTTAATGTCACACTAATACAAACGCACAAAAACAGTAGCTAGATCGCTTTGAGAACGCACAGTTCATCGCATAGAAAACCAGACTATACGGCGACGGCCAGCGGCCTTTATATGTGTATCCCGGCGTTATCGGCGAAACTCCTTATCGCTTTTGTTATCGAACTTCTATTCTGCTGCTCGAAACGAGTCAATCTTTCTTCGCTTATCTCGAATGTTCGGGATTATTCGCCACAATATCTATCTCGAATAGAAATCATACGTCACAAAAAATGTAAACATATTTTTTTTAGCATTACGCAGTTGAAAGATCAGTTTATACGGCTTTTACTCGCTGCAGTGTGACCAACATTTGATGTGAAGAATTGTATTTTTCGCGTGGGTAGTTTTCGAGAAATCGCCGATATGCCATCTTATCGACTATGTCATCTTGGGCCACTCTCCCCTACCTTCAGTGTTGTGAGTCATCAACGATCTTCTAATTATCATGACACACACACTTCCTTTGTCTTAAATCGATTATCAAACATCAGTTTACTTGAGTCCTTAATTATTATTTATGGGTGCGAGGAAGTGCCCGTTTCAATCGTTTACCTAGCAAATACTCATATCAAACTTAAGCAAATAACGTAAAACATGTAAAGCACTTCATGCTTTTTTTTTTTTTTTTTTTTTTTTTGCGGTTCTCTCAAAGCGTAAACGCGTTTGTGAGTAATCGAAAGTTTACTAGTGTGTAACTGCTGAGCATTTCAAGTATTTATTTGCGAATAGAGGACATCATCTAGGAATCCATTTTCAAAAACTCTTTAGAGAAAATGATCGAATCCCTTGACACACACTCAATAGAAAATCGACTTTTATTCATGTTAAAAATCCATCACTATTTAACATGACATCAGACTCTTATGACTTATTTCATGAAACAAGCGTCAATATCAACATTGAGCTCTACATTTTACTCGGGTCTATTTCCCTAGCCCCCGAATTTCGATCGTAAATACCCCTTTGCCGCATTAACCCTCAGACTTAACAAGGATGTATTAGCGTATAGGAACTTTTCTAGCCAAATAAATAAGGCGATCATCACTAATCCCTTGGTGGAGTGTATAGCGATTCATACATGCCAAAGTGGCTCTCCAGAGATCGCACCCCTGCCTCTGGAAACTACCCTTTCAGGTATCGCATCAGGGACCAGAGGGGCATCTGGAGGCCGGCTCGAGTTCCCATCTCACCTCTTCTGTCTTCGGATTCGCACTGTCCCGCCGAGGTCATTATGGGACACTCTACTGACTGAAGTACGATCATCACTAATATGTTTCAAAAATAAAAAATAAAATTCCGATCATTTTTGTTTTGGGGGAGTGGAGGGGGGAGGAATGGGAGAATTTTGAGTTTGAGCTATTAAAGAACTCCGAATTGTGAAAGTCCTTCCTGTAAAAATGTGTATTTTCTAAAACGAACCCTCTACCTCTGATCTATAAGGAATTCGATACAGAGTTCATGCTCCATGTTACCAAGTGAACATCGACTTCAGTATGTAGAACTTTATCTAGGTACAAGTCGATGCCTGTAGGGTAACTCGATTTCTGGGTCAAAATCTATATCAAACCGCACTGTTGGTGTCGTATTGAAAAAGTGACACATTGTGAATGTCAACAAGAACCGATTTTTGTATCGAACGTATTTCAAGAGAATGGAGCCATTCCCTTATTGATAAATTAACTTGGTCACGTCGTCTTTTTACTCGACTGTGGCATCGCATGAGAAAGTCGAGATCAAATTGGATACCAAAAAACGTCTTGGTAACCACGGATTTTTTTGTCGACTTTGGCTACTCAAATGCCGATGAAAAAGTGGACATCGATTTCCATATAGATTTGGACCATGTTATCGAATCATATAATTTTCCTACTTCGGATTCGACTTGATGTTAATGAGCTTCTTCCTTACATATTCAATTGTCTCTGTTAGTTTTTCTTGAAGAAATATAATATCAGCTGTCCAACAGTTTTTCTGTACAAAATTTGATATCGATTAAAAATGGGTCTATTACCCCCCCCCCCACCCCCGAATTTCGAATTCCGATCGTAAATACACCTGAATCGTTTGAACATCGTTTGTACGCGTTTGTACAGAGCATTTCACCGTTTGTACAGCAACCCCGAGTACAGAACAGTCAAAGGTTATTCTGGGGGCCAGAGAAACGTTAGCCCCTCGAAACTGTAATTTGAACGTTTTTCCTGGACCAATCGTTTGAACATCGTTTGTACACGTTTGTACAGCAACCCCGAGTACAGAACAGTCAAAGGTTATTCTGGGGGCCAGAGAAACGTTAGCCCCTCGAAACTGTAATTTGAACGTTTTTCCTGGACCAATCGTTTGAACATCGTTTGTACACGTTTGTACAGCAACCCCGAGTACAGAACAGTCAAAGGTTATTCTGGGGGCCAGAGAAACGTTAGCCCCTCGAAACTGTAATTTGAACGTTTTTCCTGGACCAATCGTTTGAACATCGTTTGTACACGTTTGTACAGCAACCCCGAGTACAGAACAGTCAAAGGTTATTGTGGGGGCCAGAGAAACGTTAGCCCCCCGAAATTGTAATTTGAACGTTTTTCCTGGACCAATCGTTTGAACATTGTTTTTTCACGTTTGTACAGGCCAATGTCTCGTTTGTACACCAACCCCCCATTGAATACGACCAATGGTCATTTCGGGAGCAGTAGAAATGGGAGCCCCCCGAAGTTACAGTTTGAATGACTTTGCAGATAGCCGTCCAGTGATGAAGTGGAATGGGTTCGTGTTCGTGATGGCGGAGGCTTGTGCTGCAGGGGGGAAATTTTTTAGAATTTTTTCGACAACACCACGTGAAAGAGTGGCCAAAAATTAGTCAAAAACAGTTGTTATCACAAAAATGTTTTTTTTTGCGCTGAGGTCCCTTTCTTCCTGTCAGTTTACAAATATAAAAACTAGATTGGACGTTTGCTCTCGCTCTAACACAGAACCGATAAAACTAGTGCATAGGTACACGAATGACGAATCCACAGAGAGGGTCTAAAGCTATGCAACCATCTTTTCCAACGGTAATAAAAGATCGTTCCATTTTCGTTAAACTTGTACAAACGTTTACAAACAATTTCAAACGATTGGTGCAGAAAAATCATTCAAATTGCAATTTGGGGGGGGGCTACCATTTCTATCCGAAATTACCATTGGTCGTATTTTATGGGGGGTTGGTGTACAAACGATGAATTGGCCTGTACAAACGTGTACAAATGATGTTCAAACAATTGGTGCAGGAAAATCATTCAAATTGCAACTTCGGGGGCTACTATTTCTGCAGCCTCCGAAATGACCTTTGGTCCTACTCCAAGGGGGCTGGTGTACAAACGATGAATTGGCGTGTACAAACGTGTATAAACGATGTTCAAAAGATTGGTCCAAGAAAAATGTTCATATTACAATTTTGAGAGGCTAACGTTTCTCTGGCCCCCAGATGTTCTGTACTCGGGGTTGCTGTACAAACGGTGAAATCCCCTGTACAAACGTGTACAAACGATGTTCAAACGATTCAGGTGTATTTACGATCGAAATTCGGGGGCTGGGGATACAGACCCATTTTTAATCGATATCGAATTTTGTACAGAAAAACTGTTGGACAGCTGATACTATATTTCTTCAAGATAAACTAACAGACCATTGAATATGTAAGGAAAAAGCTCATTAGTGTCAAGTCGAATCCGAAGTAGGAAAATTAGATGACTCCATAACATGGTCCAAATCTATATGGAAATCCATGTCGGCATTTGAGAAGCCAAAGTTGATAAAAAAATCCGTGGTTACCAAGACGTTTTTTTGGTATCCAATTTGATCTCGACTTTCTCATAAGTAGCCACAGTCGAGCAAAAAGACGACGTGATCAAGTTAATTTACCGTACATAATTTGCTATCGACTTTTTATCGATTTTTGAAAAATACAATAAGTTGATGCTGAAAACGACATTGGTTTCAACTCTTCCATCCAGTCGACTTTGCCCATCGAATTCGACAACTTTGTCGTATCGAGAAAGCGACTGATTCTGAATGCTTGCGAAAGTGTCGACTTTTGTATGGACTGTGTTTCACAAGATTCTATAAGGGAAAGGCTCCATTCTCTTGAAATACGTTCGATACAAAAATCGGTTCTTGTCAACATTCACAATGGGTCGCTTTTTCAATACGACACCGACAGTGCGGTTTGATGTAGATTTCGACCCAGAAATCGAGTTACCCTTCAGGGATCGACTTGTAAATAGAATTCTACATACTGAGGTCGATGTCCACATGGTAACATGAACCATGAACTCTGTATCGAATTCCTTATGTTCATTTTAGAAAATACACATTTTTACGGGAAGGACTTTCACAATTTGGAGTTCTTCAATAGCTCAAGCTCAAAATTCTACCCCCCCCCCCCCAAAAAAAAATCGGAATTTTTTTTTTTTTTTGAAACATATTAGTGATGATCGTACTTCAACAGTAATGACCTCGGCGGGACAGCGCGAATCCGATGACAGAAGAGACGAAATGGCGGCTCGAGCCAGCCTCCAGATGTCCCTCTGGTCCCTGATGCGATACTTGAAAGGGTAGTTTCCAAGGCCAGGGGTGCGGTGTCTGGAGAGCCACTTTGGCATGTATGAATCGCTTTACACTCCACTAAGGGATTAGTAATGATCGTCTTATTTATTTAGCTAGAAAAGTTCCTATGCGCTAATACATCCTTGTTAAGTCTGAGGGTTAATGCGGCAAAGGTTAATATACTATTCAAAAAATGGTCAGAAATCTAATTTCAGAAGAATACGGGTCTTTTTACAATACAAAAACATGTATATGGGCCGGCGATTCACCAAGCTCGGCCCACACCATCGAACAGGAGGAGAACTCTGTATCGTCCCAGAGAAGAGCTGCTGCAGCTGCACTGCGGACCCACCAGCAGGGCTCACCCGTCGCAACCACCTGCCTGCGTTGACACACGGACCAAGACGAGGAGGTGAGGGGTGAGTGAAGAGAGGCAGCGCGTCCGGCCGTGGGGACCTGAAATTTCCAGGCAAGCGCTCTGGGAGTACGGACCTCAGTCAGTAGGGAACCCCATGGTGGCCCTGGTAGGGCGCGCGCACTGTTCCGGCACATAGAAATGGGGGCTCGGGCCCGGCCCCAAGGCGTCCCTCCTGTCACTGACGCGATACTCGAAAGGGTAGTTCCTGTGGCCGGGGGTGTGGTGTCATAGGGGCCACTTTGGCATGCGTGGATCGCCATACGTCCCACCACACTAAGTTAATCAGAACATCGATATTTAACCGTGCATACACCTAGAGGTGTATCCACCGGGGGGGGGTAATAGTAAGTATTACACCTGTAATGTAGTAAAAGTGAAACGACCCCCCCCCCATACCAAGTCTGGCTATGTCACAGCATACACCTACCAAGTATAATAAATTATCATATGTTTTAGACGGGAGCTCTTGAAGGACAGTGGGCCATCAAGTATGGTGAGCTGATTCCATTGAGCGAGCAGAATTTAGTAGACTGTTCGAAAGCTTATGGTAACCACGGCTGTGATGGTGGAAACGTTTGGACGTCTTTCAAATACATAAAAGAAATCGGCGGAATTGAAGCTCAATGGACATACCCTTATGAGGCAAAGGTAATTTACCATCACACAAATTGAGATTCGAGAGTTTTGTCATTATCTAATAAATCGTTTAACAGTGTCATGTGGGAGAGATGACCACATTTTCACTCATACTCTGCGACCTATTCCCCAGCTTGTACTAAAAAAATTCATAGTCGTACCTCATGCAGTATACAGACGTCTCTTTTGCAATAAGCCCCCCCCCCCCCTAAAACCTGGTATATAGGCAACGAACCCCGACAATATGTAGATATGGTTACACACGCTTACTTTTGAAGTGGCTGAATTATGGTCAAATTCTGAAATGTTTTCTATCTTTGATTTTTCTTTCTTCTCACGATATTGGAGATGGACAGAAAATGGTATCAGTGGGTAATACGACAACTGTACGTAATCTTATTCGAATCTCGGTGGTACCCAAAATGGTCGAGTTCAACAAATATTTTCAGAATTCAGCGATCCTCAAAATCTAACTCAAACATTATTTTTCCGCACCCATAACCCATTTGTCTGCTACCATGAAGGGGTATCGATTAAGATCGCTGGCCTATGTTAGTTCGCATTATTAGTAAACACGAGGCCTTTTAAGATTGAAGAGTTTGGATTTGTAATCCTTATAGAGGTCGAGAAAAGCAGTGTAGCTCCTATGCCCCTAATCCGATCGATCTGAAACATGGTAGAAACTTCATTTGATCTTAAAACCGGTCTGGAACACGTTCCCGACATAATAAATCCACCAGGACATAATATGGGAGGCACTTTAACCTTTGATGGGTAAAATTTTTAAGCTCGAATTTAAAATGGCAATTGGTTCGTAGAAATTTTCACATGTATTTTTCACTGAAATTTAACGTACGTTGTTTTTAAGGTCAAAAGACAACAAATTCGCCTTACTTGTTGAAACAAACGTTCTTTCCAGCTCGAACCCAATTTCCCGAAAGAACAATTTCCTGAGACCCAATTTCCTGAAAACTTTTTTCTCGAATTTCAATTGTCCGAAAGCCAATTTCCCGAATCTTATGTTCCCGATTTTTTTTTTTTTTTGGAAAAGTAAATAAATTCGGATCGCTCAAAAAAGTTCTATGTCAGCCAACATAAATTTTTTAACCAATGTTATGATCTTCGCCATGATTGGTTCAACACTGACGATTTTCGGAGCGTCACGAACCGTTCCCATCTGTAAATTTATTATTACCATGGAAGCTGTAAGAAATGCTTTTTACATCCGCCAATTCGAATAATATTCTTCCGCTCATTCTACAAACACTTATCAATTTCGCAATATTTCAAACAAGACTACTAGGCCTCGGGAAGTTGACCTTCTGGAAACTTGGCTAGTCAGGAATTTGGATTTCGGAAAAAAGGTTTTAGGAAGATTGGGCCTCGGGAGATTAGCCTTTCGGGAAAACGGCTTCGTGAATTTGTACGGTAATCATTTTCTCCCGTTTTCTTTCCACCCTTATAAAGTGAAATCAGTTTCGATCCTTCATAGAAAAAGGAAGGAAAACATTAGCATTTCATTCATTTCGATGTTGGGAATTGAGATGTGCATATTCTACTAGAATTACACACTCTCAGGGGAAGTTTGTATAGGTGGTTCCGTTACGCTATAATTTTAAGTTAAAATCCTAATAAGTATCGATTAGAAATAATAATTTTTACCAATTATTTAAGACGGGCATATGCAGATACAAGAAATCTAATTCGGCTGCCACCATCAGGGATTATATGACAGTGGATTCCTATAACGAAACTGAACTGATGATTGCAGTTGCTACCATGGGACCAATTTCCGTATCAATCGACGCTGATCACGAAAGTTTGCAATTTTACGAGAAGGGTAAGCAAACGTTTCAGTAATCTTATTCAGAGGGGATTATCCGAGAAATTATGCCAGAGGCTGGTCTTCTGAATGAAAAATTCGAGGCTTAATATCTCGGTGCTCTGAAGGGTTGATCGGTGAACTTTCTGTCGGGGAAGGGTGGGTACAGCGTTATAGAAATTGCTTTATTCCCATTTGCCTATAACTGAAAGGCTGTAGAAGAAATCAGTTTGCGGCACCGGAAAGTACGTCTTTTGCATTAAACATTAACGAGGCTTTTTCTCCAAGCGGTGAAACTTAAACTTTTATAAAGATCCTTTTTTTGTAACACTGTACCAGGGGATGGGTACAATGTTACACGAGTATGGGTACAGTGTTACATGCGTATAAATATCGCTGAAATAAGATATATTAGTTATCGTGTTTTTATGAAATATTGAATGTAACGTCCTTTCTATGCGGTAATATTGATAATTTATACACATATAAGTCAAAAGTTTTTTATTATATTGAAAGTGGCAAAACTGATTTGTACCTTACACAAGTATGTACTCATGGTTCAAAAAAGAGATTTTAAAAGCAATTTGGACAACAGATATAGCCAAATTAAATTTTTAAACCATTTTGAGGAAAAGAATTTTAAATTGAAATTTTTCCAAAGAAAAAAATATAAAATTAAAAACGAGTGTCTACTTCGATATAGATTCATTGATTACTCGATAAACAGCGATTTTCATTTGTTGAGAAAACACCGGCTGCAATTTTCTGTCAGATTTATTCTTTCTGACGGTCTGAAGAAACAAAATTCATATTGATGCGATTAAAATTTGTCTAATTATAACATCTACCAATTAGAGGTACGTCGAACCGTTTGATTTTTACTTTAGACTTCCAAAAAATTGTTCAAAATAAGTACTTACATTCGCATTTGAAGAAGTTTGAAACTTGTGAAAAGTAATTTCCAATTGATAACAAAACAGATATCACAGAACACAAAAAATTTAGAATGTAATGCTGTACCTTATAGAGCAACTATTTCATACATATTGCACTTACCAAAATTATAAAAGTGCTCGAGTCTATCTTTTTTTAAACCGAAAATTGAGGTAAAAAAAGATACCTATCAGCCTATGTATTCGTTTTTAATTTTATGCTTTTTTCTTTAGAAAAATTTTGATTTGAACATTTTTTTTCTTCAAAAATGGCTTAAAATAAAGTTTGGTAATACCTAACATCCAAATTACTTTTAAAATCTCGTTTTTAAACTATGAGTACATACTTGCGTAAGGTACACATCAGTTTTGCCACCATTAAAAAAAAGTAAATAAAAAAAAGGAAGCAATAAATATACTTATTGTAACACTGTACCCTCTGTACACAGTATCCACCCTTCCCCTAACTTATGCACCTATTTTATATTTTCCTTAATAAATACTAAACCTGTCCCAAAATTACTGGCAATGCGCTCGTCCGGACGCCGTACGCTATCTAGCGGCAAGAATCGGCACTGCAATGCGCTCGTCCGGACGCCGTACGCTATCTAGCGGCAAGAATCGGCACTGCAACTTGAAGTTTAGTCTGTTTCTAGTCAAACTGTCGAACGAGCACGCGCGCCGATTCAGACCGGGCGAACGTCTGGCACGCTAGTATCGCTCTTGGTGATAAGAATTTTGAAAGAATGATCATGGCAATCAAAATGATGTGTACAAATAAATAGAGCAATTTTCATGATTTTTCGCATTTAAAAAATATTTAACGTAATGTTGGTGGAGGATTCAAAAATTTCTGGTACGGCTTTTAAAATAATTATATTTTCTCCAACAAGCACAGGTAGAGTACTCAGGATGGATAATGTTTTTTTATGACAAATAACAAAGAGAAAAATGTGTGTCATGTTAAATATACATTACTACACTTCCAAATACCTTCACATTATTAATAATTTTAGAAAAATCGAAAAAATATAGGAAATAAAAAAATAGTTTTGTCTTCCTTTTACCATTATCATCTCTATTGAATAGTCCTAGATGATCATTCTTTCAAAGCTTCTATTTTTAGCCGCTAGGGGACGACTCTTTCGATGCACGGTCCCAGATCAAAATTGGTACATTTTTCATCATCAAGATACAGCTGATTTCAAACGAAACAAGTTCGTATATTGCATACAGACTACATTGGCAGGAAATTGGTGCTCCATCCAAGAACAAAGGTTCCTAAGACATGTAGCTACAATTTGGCGCAGAAACTAAAACTTTAACTTGAATGCAAACATATCTATGGCGGTTCAAACTTTAAACTCGTCAACTTGCCCTCCACGTATTGACATCACTGAATACACCTTCGTATTATTATTAACCCAAATCATATTGCAGGCGTATTTTACCAGCATAACTGCAGTCCAATGTTTCTGAACCATGCAGTTTTGGTTGTCGGCTATGGCACTACTCCGAATGGCGATGACTACTGGTTAGTAAAGAATTCCTGGGGAACATCGTGGGGTATGTCTGGTTATGGTCTTATGGCTCGTAACAGGAACAACAATTGCGGCATTGCCACTGAGGCTGCTTTTCCGCTGGTCTAATCTGAACCAAGTCAACCGTTTCTGGATCAAACGTTAAGGTGCCACAATTATCTAAACATGTGTTTGTAGAAAATGTAAAAGTATCACTCTTTTTGCTATTCCAATTCCTCTGATACTGCTTTTGAATAAAATTAAAATATTAGAGTAACTGTGTAATTCTGAACACGAAGTAAAGTTGTTTCTATTCCACTATTCTGGAATTGTATAATTTGCTCTCGACTATACTAATTCTTCAATAAAAGCTGTGGTAATTTGTATTGCGCCTTAGTTCTGGTTTTCTTTATTTGGGACTAGAGAGAAGAAGGAAGATTTGTAAGTCATCATTCCCAGCCTGTATTGTAGCGTGGAGCTTTCAGGCCATCTCTCAAGAGTAGCTTATATGCGTTGCCAGCACCGATTCCAATTTTCATCCTTTAGCTGGTGTATCAGCGACACTACCACTTAACTTATCTCTCTCTCTCTCTCTCTCTCTTCCCCTTATCATATGTCGACATTATTTAGGGTGCAAGACACTGCTAGTGGCGCTGGCCATTGTCTGCGAACTGGTTTCGCCTTCAGAGAACTGGATACTGGTATCTGCTGGTGCGACTTGATCATCTTCTTTTGTTTTCTTCCTTGGTGCTTTGGTATTTCTCAAGGCTCTTTTTTTTCTTTTTCTTTTTTTAAGCAAGCAAGGTATTTGATGATATTCAAATTCCTCGCTAGACAAATTCGATCGAAAAATCTCCGATTTCTCAATGGAGTGGAATGGTCTGAGGTAAAATATTTCCTGACAGAGTGCAGCAGCTCTCGGCGAGATATGTCGTCATTCGGTCGTGGTCTGGTCATGGAGAAAGCCAAAGTCGATTGGCAAGATCGACTGTGTCATGAAATTTGGCTAAAGCATGTAAGACGGTAGTTCTTCTCTCTTGGAACGCCCTCAGCCCAATGCTCTGATACAATTGCTCGTTGCATTTTTTTTTTTTTTTTTTTTTTTTTGTGTTGAAGTTATTCACCCGCGAATCAAGCTGATATCTCTGGCTCGTATGCTACTCTTCTCATGGTTATTGAATTTTTTTCGATACAACTGAGCCGAAAATGAAATCCGCCTCATTTGCCGGTTATCATTCCGCCGTTTTTTGTTGCCATACCTTCGCCAATCCAAGCGATGAGGAACTAGGCACGACTAGGCCTTCCATTGGACGGCAGTGGGAAGCTCACTGCTCAGATCCAGTGCCGCGCGACCGATGAGAGAGTGACTATCATGCGGACGACATCGCTTGTGAAATAGTAATCAGTCAATGCAGAGCACTAATCAAAACTCAAAATTTATAAATGATGCAATTATGACCGGTTATGATCAAAGATATCCTCATTAAAGTTGAATTAATTCAAGTTGAAACTTACAGTAGAAGCTGTAGGTTCAATATTTGAACTTTTCCCCTTGCACACAGAACAAGCAGAAACTGTAAGCACGAGCACATCATGTACACACACCTGTAAATAACTAAGCTAGGTACAAACAATATTTACTTCCTGAATTGAACATGATGTAACCTGGAATAAAAACCGATCTAACTGCCAAAAAAATCTATTTTCACATTTTGGGCGATTTCGAATGAGAAAAGGGTCCTCTTTTACGCGAGCAGATTTCTAAAATTAAAAACTCAATATACTCCCCTGGAATTAACGCTCATATTTGAGGACAACCTCTATAATTTACATTAAAAAACAAGTACCAACCTATTTACAGTCAAGATATCAACAATCCGATGGAATTGTACTCGGGATGTAAAAATGCGGATTGCTGTGATGTACTCGTGAATGCTTCCACATTTTAGGGTACATTGCTATCACTATCTTCCCCTTTTCATCGTCAGAACTTACTTCTCCTTATGACCCGTGCAATCTACATATTATAACTCTTATCCAATATTGCAAATTTACTGTCCAAACCCATCTTCGTTCTTCAACAATTCTATAATAGCTCATGAGTATCGTTGGAAAGAGTGTGAAAAGTAAAATTCTTTAAAATTGGGTTCCCGATAAGAAAATGTGCATCCACGTTGAAAAAAACTTATCAGTAAACGCTATGTCCATAAACTGGCATTAGTCATTGGCTTTTCATATTATGTTTTCTCAAAACACAGATTTTGTTACTTGGTCAGTTTTTGCTTAATAGCGTCCAAATGCGCAGTCTACAGTTTCTATGGTCCGTTCCAAACAAGAGTGTCAATAACTCACAGACGTGGCGGTATCAGAGGAAAAAAGAGAGGTAAGAAATTCACACTGAACGCGTTAAAGACGCAGCGCACAAAAGTCAAAGTTGGCGTCAGTGATTGGTTGCGAAATCGACTTGTAAACGCATTGATCTGTGGTCTGTCTGAGAGTTATTGATACTCTTATGTGGAACAGATTGTAGAACGTGATGCATCAAGATTATTATAACTAGAGAAGGTTGGCCAGATCGGGTAGGCAATCTACAACAATTCTTACCGCCTCACCCGTGCCGGAATTCACTTCATAAGAAAGTAATGGGAAAACTAAATTTTGGCCCTGTAGCCAATTGAATTTTGTGTATCGTAAAAATAATGGAAAAATATGTTAGGGGCATCAATTACGAGTGTATATAAAGATCGAAAAAAATTGCATTCCCGTAAGCGGCCTGTATGATTTGCACTGCAGTTATCGTCTTTGCGCCTTACACATCTGGCCAACCTTCTATGGTATAATAATCTTGGTGATGCATATTTTGAACTACAGCCAGGGACGTACCGATCAAGAGGGGGACAAGGGGACGATGACCCCCCCCCCATCATTTGTGGGAATTTTTCTCTCAGCAGTTGGGAAAATATACTATTTCAGTCAGGCGAATTGGTAAAATTCAACAAGTTACAAGTTTTTTGTTTGTTTGCTTTGATACTTGGGAACTGAGTTGAGGTCAGTTGGAAAAATCCAACAGGTCAAATCAAAAAGTTTTTTTTAATCTTCTTTGATACTTGAGAATTTTGAGTTGAGTTGGTTGGAACTTTCACAATTTTTACTCCCCCCTACCCCACCCGAGGAAAGACTCTTCGGTACGTCCCTGACTGTAGCTGCATTGTCTATATTCATATAGAGCAAAACATGTTCCTTGCTTCTTGCTCAACCTAGTTCACGGCACAGCGCAGGCGTACAAGGATGACTCCAACAGTGCGATCATTTTGAAATCCTGCGATAGACAACGTTGTTATCCTGTTTTCCTGCTATCCGTCTATCCCTTACTTTCTTATGCCTAACCGAAGTTCAATGATAGGGTCATGAAAATTGACGCGTCACATAACCATGATAGCTGGCATAGCAGGATTTCAATGATCGCACTCCAGAGAGACAGAACGTTGCCAGAGGACTGATGGAGAAGAAGCGCAGAAGGCAAAACATATGATAACAAGGTTGTTTACTTCTTTATTAGCCTTTTCCCACAAAAAATGATTTTGGCAGTTAGGTTGGTTTCTTTATTCCAGGTCACATATACACGTTACAAATAAATGTAACTAATTTATTCTGCTATTTCTGTCTTGAGATGTCTTCAGGCTGAGGAACTTGAACCGCGGTCTTGCCTCAGGGTACATGTAAGAAACAATATACTATGTTAGTCTTTGATACGTCGAATAACAGGACAGAAATTACCTGAGTTGATGCAGTGTGAACTCAGCAGCTTGCCAGACTCAGATATTTCCGGAGTGCTCGAGGCATCTGTAATCACGACCAGGAACCATTGAACACGTTCGAGGAAACAATAAATTGCTCCTCCGGGAACACTCTTCCAGTAGAACGAGTACATAGATGTTCGCTACGCCTAAAATAAGTAAAACGGATAATGAAGTTGAATTTTTTACAATAGTTAAGCTGACACTAAGATTGAATAATCTGTGAGTTGAACTCAGTATAAAGTTTAATAAGCGACTGACCACTGGAGAAAACGTTACTTCCAAATGAAACAATCTAACCATCCAACCTGCATCAACGCTTCTTTCTTCTTGATTTTTATTTTGTTGACGTGGATAGGTATGTCTAATGGCTCGCCACAGGAAAAAGAAAAATTCTGCAGAAAACACTCAGCAAGAAACGTTCCGCAGAGGAAACGTTACCATCACGATGTACATATGTTGCAAATTCCTCTTAACGTGGTCGTTCGTTCCATCACGTTTTGACAGGCCGACAAGGAGAAAGCCGAGCGATACCGAGAATGGACTAGAGAAGGCCTTGTAATGGCGGCATGCGCGTCAGCGCGGTCCCCCGGAGGACATAATATCCATGTAACAATGTCCTTCCATGCAGTGGTCCAATTCTTTGAAATTGTGGTAAAATAATCAATCAGTGCAAGGTACCTAGCAATCACAACTCAAAATTTATAATTGATGCAATATATTATGACAGGTTATGATCAAAGATTAAAGATTATTTCATCCTTATTAAAGTTAAATTAACTGAAGTTGAACGTGGTAGTAGAAGGTTTAGAAAGCCAAGAAAATACTTTAAGCACGAGAAGGTACATCAGTTGCACCCACCTATAAATAACTAAGCTATAGGTAATAATATAAACAATATTTATTTCGAATGTAACATAATATGAATCTATCTATTTTTCTGCTTCTATCTAGAGCCGTCTTCAGGTTGTGGAACTTGAACCGGTTATGCCTGAACAGTACAAACAAACCATACACCGTCAATTTTTGATGTCATATAACATGGTAGTAATCACCTGAGTTGGTGCAGAGTGAAGTCAGCTCAGGTGGCAGGATAATATTCCACGGGTACTCGAGGCACCACGCGTGAAACACATGCGTATGAAAATATCGACTAAAAAGTCGAGTATTCAAATTCAGGATCAAATTAATGTCCAGGGGCAAACCTATAGAGAGTGTGTGGGGGGGGGAACCCCCTCCCTCAATAATTTAGCAGTCGGCAAATTTTAAGGCTGTTCATTTGACCCCCCTCCTTAATAATTTCACAGTCGGCAAATTTTGAAACTGTTCATTTGAATTTTCATTTTTTTTATGTATGTTCGTTTGTTCATTTATTTTCTTTTTCAATTAGAAGATATTTCGATTAAAAAATTGGCAAATTTATAATTTTTTAAACATTTTGTCGGCGAATTTTTAGTTTTCAAAAAACATTTGTCGGCAAATTTTTCTTCTCCACCTTTCCAAACTGAAAATCAAAGTTCTTTTCTGAAAATGGAGTACCCTGGACCTCTGTTAGAGACTAGTCAGTCAAAAGCAGCAGAAGGTTTCAAGCTGAGTATCGAACGTTATTTGAAAGGTTGAAACAAAGCTGGAATGTGGAAGACATTTCGAAAATTTGAAAGTCAGTAGCAAACGTTGAATTTCAAATTTCAATGACTATTCGGACTGCTAGGCACGTGAAAAAAAGGAACTATTGAAACCCTGCTCATTTTAGAAAAATTCGTCAGATTGAAATGAAAATGGTCTCAATGGAAGGAAAATTTTATAAAGTTTGTCCTAAACATTTTTTCGATAAACGCTTTCGTTTTCATAATATTATGAGATTTCTTCGTATGCCTGTAAATGAAATATTCCCCTCCGGGGTCGGAACTATAGGGGGTGTGGGGTTTGAAACCCCCAGCCCAATAATTTGGTAGTCGGCAAATTTTAAGACTCAATCACTCACTTACTTATTGAGTTATTCACACAGTTACTCATTCACTTACTCAGTGACCCAGTGATCCAATCAGTTACTCCGTAATTCACTCAATGAGTCAGTGATTCACTCACTCAATGACTCAGTGATTCACCAAGTTACTTCTTGCTTACTTACTCAGTTATTCACACAGTTGAACCCAATCACTTACTCAGTAACTCAAAGATTCAATCAGTTACTCGCTTACTCATTTAGCGATCCACTCAGTTACTCACTCACTTACTCATTGACTCAGTGATTCACTCATCTACTTAGTTATTCACTCATTCTGTACATTCTGTAATGTAGTTATTCATTCATTCCCTCACTCCGTCATCCACTCAATAAATCAGTGATTTACTCTCTCTGTCAGTCATTCGCTTACTTATCTAGTGATTCACTCAATTACTCAATCACTTACTCGATGATTCAGTGATTCACTCATTTACTTAGTCATTCATTAATTCTCTAATTTAGTTATTCATTCACTTCCTCACTCGATCACTCACTCAATAAGTCAGTGAATCACTCAATCACTCGCTTACTTATTCAGTGATTCACGCACTTGCTCAGTTATTCGTTCATTCTCTAATTCAGTCATTCATTCACTTCCTCACTCCGTCACTCACCCACTGAGTCAATGATTCACTCAGTTAGTTGCTTACTTTTTCAGTTATTCACACAGTTACTCAGTCACTTACTCAGTGACTCACTCACTCACTTACTCATTGAGTTTCACTCAGTTACTAGGTCATTCACTTAGTCATTCATTCATTCTCTAATTTGGTTATTCATTCACTTCGTCACTCACTCAATGAGTCAGTGATTCACTCACTCACACAGTCCTTTGTAAACGACTACAGCGCGCCACCGTTTTGAGCAGCCCGAAATCTGTTGTTACTAGATTCTCTGTTTGACCTAAAGGCAGAAATTTGAGGAAGTTGAATATTTTATTAAAATCTAAAAGTTGAAAGCAAAAGACTTATCTTCCATTGTCACAAGCTGAATCCGATAGCAAATGTTCTATTGTTTAATTTACGGTCTTTGGTCCTGGTGAATATATCGGGCAGTACATCCGTCAGAGCGCGTCGCTATCGAGTCGAAGAGAAGTAGCAAAAGGTAAATCTATGACCTGCTAGGGAGAAAGGGACCTGAGTGCAAAAATTTAAATTTTACAGGAGAGCGGATAAATAAAATTGATAACGTCTTCACGTTATGGAGACACTAAACTTTAAAGTCTTACACCAGTTTGGGAAAATGTTTTAAAATTTTTTCAACATCACCACGCGAAAGAGGGGCCAAAAATTAGTCAAGAACAGTTGTTATCACAAAAATGATTTTTTTGTGCGCAGGACCTTTTCTCCCTGGCAGGTCACAATACATTTTCCCGATTGTATTCATTAAAGTTGAAATATCTCGAAAATTAATACGTTTTTGAAGTACTTAAAGAGAAACGAATTTTTCGAACAAAGAATATTCTTTCGATTAGGACTATTTTTATACCTAGATTCAAAAATTTTGCTACATGTGTCAAAAACTTCACCTTTTGGTCGCTGATAAGAGTAGTCGATACTAGCGCTGTACGGCCCGGGAGGGAAATTTAGTCTGGAAAAAAAGTCAAAACTTCATGTATTTTTCCCATAAGAACGAAAGGGAACTTCTGGCACGGATTCCCCTAATCCGATCGACAGGAAACTTCGTGGTTTTTTTTGTTGATTTTATTCTATTTTATTGGAATCAATTTAGGAGAAGAATCAGAGGAAATTCAGAAAAAAAGATCATCAAGTGTAAACAAGGACCACCTCAATGTGTAAAGGAAGTTCGCCATCCGTTCCACCAAATAATGGGTAATTATGGGGGGGGGGGGAAAGGTTCAACGTTAAATTTTGCTTTAAATTTTCGCTAACACGCTAAAAACAAAAAACTGCCACATGAAGGGGATGAAGTGAACTATCGGCACAGGAAGGTTACATGTCTCCTCTCTCTTTTTTGTAGACGACTTGCTGGTGAAATTTTAAAGGATGTTTTTCCTTATCAGAGGATGTCAGTTGTACCATAGAGGGGGGTGACAGATACCTTCGAGCTTCACTGTTACCCCGCCAACAATGAGCCTGAATGTAAATTAAAAGACAAAAAGGCAGATATGGTAAAAAGAATGCGAAAATTGTTTATATTCGTTTGAAGTCATTGTCCACTAAACCGCTTCATTTTGATCTTGATTTTCAGAGTAATGGATTTTTTTATATACGTGCACGGAAACAAATTTTTTCCGCGACAAACTAATCAGCGGAAGCGCACCGTTGACAGGAGAGTTGAGAAAAATTATGAATTATTCTTTTCATTAATGGCGATAACGAGCAGTTGTTTTCACAAGTGGCAGTAACGCTAATTTTAAGCCAATCAAAAGCAAGAAAACAATGGCAATGTAGAGTGCACTGCTAAGTTGTATCGTACGTTCAAGACGTTTCTAGTCTGCTTTGTTTTAGTTTTTGTAGAACTTTAACGCTCAAATTCAAAAGAAAACGTTCAGCTTTTGTGTTTTATTATTTCAAGTTCATCTGTAATCATCACATTTCGGTCTAACGTTTTATTTTTTTTCATATTTGTGACCGAGCCCGAAGAAAGGATCTTCTTTTCTAATTTGCTCTCAACCCGAGCCCTGGAAACCGCCCTTTCGAGCATTACCACAGAGACATCGGGGAGGCTGTTAGGGCTGTCTTAGCCTTCTTCTCTTCTGGCCGAAAAACCGGCCTAGGTTGAAATCAGGCGAGTTGCTACGTGGCCTCGAACCCGGGACCTTTGGGTTCTGAAACCAACGCGCTATCCACTCGGCCAACCAGACCCCTACCCGAAGAAAGGATACATATGAGTAAAAAACCAATTTTGAGCTTTTGGCGGTTCCAGACAGAGGGAACCTTCCTCTTTTGATACAGAGCGTATAAACACAAGTGTGAAATAATCTTGTTTAAGCAGAGTAATATTGCAACCCAAAATTCATACATTATCATATTTTTATGATTTATACAAATTTATGAAAGGGTATGGAATATAGATTATTTCAGCCAATCAATTATGAAAGCTCAACTTGGTGCAGTGGAAGGTTTGTGATGAGCTAGCAATGTTGTTTATATACTGAAAGTCACGTTTATAGGAATGAAAAGCCATATAGTATACAATAGAAGATATATTACAAATACTTGTAAATAATGAGCTCCTGAAGTAAAGTAGGTTTCTTGCGGCGGCCTCTGTCTTGCTTCTTGGTGGCTTCATCTAACAGTATACATGAAACAAACACATATACTGTCAGTCATACGATGTCAAGATAACAGTATGATTGGTTCGGTGAAGCGCCAACATAGGAGATTCTATAGGGGCGGTTCATGAAGTCAGTACAAGGCGGTGTGCAAGGCGTCTGGATGACGGCTTGTGCGGCGGCTTATAGCGTCTCTAAGTATTAGACAAAATTGTGGAAGACAACTTGAAAGTTTAACAGTGAACTGAATGTCAAGTATTGCTTGAACATCAAACGCACCACAAACACCACAACTTACACGTGGACTCAGTGTCAAGGACTGCTTAACACCAAATGCACCACAAACCCTACTACTTATGAGTGAACTCAATGTCAAGGACTGCTTAACACTAAATGCACCACACGTAATCAGAGACGGGAACTTACAGAAGTGGACTCAACGTTAAGGATTGCTCGAACATCAAGTACACTACTAGTAATAGAGATGGAAACTTACAGAGGTGGACTCAATGTCAAGGATTGCTCGAATATATCAAGTGCACCACCAGTAATGTTCACTTATTACAGGTTGTTGTTGCCCCACAGGAGTCGGTGAATATATTGCAGGGTTCGTTATAGTTAGCATTTGCACAACTTATTACAGAGCCTGTCAACGTATTGCCACCCGGGGCCAGTGAGCGCGGGCGAGCGCTATCAAGAGAGAAAGAGAGCGAAGTAGAGAGAGCGAGATCAACTTTGGTAAAATTAGTAGCAAAATCTAATGGTTATCTGACCTGTGAATCTCCACAATTCTGCTTGGACCGGCGTCAACACAAACACGAGCGCAAATTTCCGTTCACAGTAAATTACACGACGTACGAGAACGCAAGAAAAACTCACATTTAAGCCATATGAACATTTGAACAGAAATGAGACTAAGGTCTCCTTCTGGCTACCAGGTGCCGAAGTAGCTGGTATAAACATGATCATGACTCATTGGTTTAACGTTAGTTTTCGGTTAACAGGCTCAAGCAATTGGCTTTGTTGAAGTATCTGAGGCTGTCCGGTACGAGGAGTTACAAAAGAGACTGAACCTTTTTTACCTTATCTATTTTATCGTTTCGGTTATTAACAATAGCGAAACACTACTGCTATCAATCGAAGTCGAATTTTCCAGTTACAGACTGAAGTGCTTTGCTTTGAAAGCATTCGAGGCTGTCCTTCTTGAGATATTAACTGATCGCATGAATTCAATATTTCGACTAT
This sequence comes from Acanthococcus lagerstroemiae, assembly GCA_031841125.1. NCBI lineage: Eukaryota > Metazoa > Arthropoda > Insecta > Hemiptera > Eriococcidae > Acanthococcus > Acanthococcus lagerstroemiae. The sequence goes on from CM063112.1 coordinate 40,598,855, forward strand.
TAATTATTTTATTTATTTATTTATTTATTTATTTTTTGCTCATAGGCTCAGTGAGGCATACTATTACTACATACATATATTTTAGGTAAGTGATGTACCTTGTTCACGTCCCTCACCCAGCCACCAATTTCTGGGTATAAGCGTAGGTCAGATCAACCCACATCTTCCTGTTGGCGGCTTTGTTCGCCCAGTTAGGGCCCGCCACCTCGACCACCTCATCGCTCCACCTTTTCCGTGGCCTCCCGACTTTTCTTTTACCATTCACTGGAGTCCAGAAGGTGGCGACCCTATTCCATTTATTTCTGGATTCCCTCGCAACATGCCCTGCATAGTTAAGTTTTAGTTTTCTAATGGCCGAGACTATGTTTTTTGTTTTTGATCTTTTGAAAATTTCCGGAATATGGACTTTATCCTTGAGTTTTATACCCAAAATACTCCTAAGCATGGCATGTTGCGTGGTCTCCATTTTTCGGACTTGTTTTGTAGTGCAGGCCCAAGTTTGCGCCCCGTAAGTCAGAACAGGGTAGACAGTACTCTCGAGGATTTTTATTTTTGAGCTCAGATTGAGCTTCCCTTTGAAGATGGGTCTTTGAGCCCAGAAAGCCTTCCAGGCATTGGCTCTTCAGATTTTTAGTTCCTTTTTTATTCTGTTTTCTAGTGACATTATCTGACCCAAATATTTATATTCCTCGACTACCTCGATTTTGTTACCATCTACGAAGATAACCCTAAATTGATTGAAAGACCCATCTCCTTGCTTTCTCTCCTCAAGTCCTTGAGATATTAACTGATCGCATGAATTCAATAGTTCGACTATTAATTATAGTGGGTTACTAATAATTAATATCGAAGTCGAATTTTTTCGACAACAAGTAGGCGCATACGCCATTTTGGATTCAACCGTGCCCGTGGATGCCGAATCCGATTACGTACCGCGTAATCAATTCGGCAGCAACGGGCGCAGCTGGATCCAAAATGGCGCATCGTAGCTTTAAAACGCTTATGTTGGAAAAAATTGCTTTCAAAAGAGAAAGGTTCCCTCTAGAGGCGCAAATAGGGCCCAGAACTGGGAGGGGCGTAAGCCTCCTTATTATGAAGCCACACCACCTCCCCGCACCAATTCCTTTGGTAATTTTTCAGTGTTTGGGGGGCTATTTAGAAGTTTGGGGGATATGCCCCCAAGCCCCCACCTATTTGCGCCTATGGTTCCCTCTATCTGAAACTGTCAAAAGCTCAAAATTGGTTTTTTACCTATATTATGTATCCTTTCTTCGGGCATGGTAACATTTTCGAAAATATTAACAAAAATAAACTCATATTAAGTTTCCCTTTTGTTTTGGTACTTCTTGCTTTTCTTCGTCAAATGAAAATTATATCAGTTGATGTTCACCAGAAAAAAGGCATTAGTAATATTTAAAAAAAAAAAAAATCTTCTGGGAAAAAACTTATCTCCGTGCACTTATATAAAAAAATATTGTACGGTACCACAAGGTCAAAAGAGCGTTTACGCTTTTTTTCTTTCTTTCAATACATGCTCAAAAAGCGCCTTATTTGTGATCACTTTTCAGTGCAAGAAGTGAAACTTTTAAACCGACAGTGGAGTGCACTGACAATATGCTTAGAAAGTAAAAAGTATGCATCAAAAGTAACTTCTATGCTCTAGTGCAAAAATGAACAAAAAGTAAACATTCATGTATGAACCTTCCTCCTGTAGAAGCGCTGTGTAGGATGACGGTTCGGGATACTGATAAAACACTATGGACTTTAATAACTACTACTATAAACTGCTTTTTGAGCATTTATTGAAAAAAATACAGTTCGCAACTTTGGCAAGAAGCGGGTTATTCGCTATAGTGCCCATTAGCATCACTCGCGTTGCTCGTGCTGCAAAACTTCGCGCTCATCACGAATGCCGTGATCCTCGGGTCCTTGCACATGTTGCAAAAATTATACCTATACTATTATTTCGACATTACGATTCTGATAAATTGACTAGATAAGAGTCAACGTTTCTAAGAAAACAACACCTGTTGAACATCTATTCTTCGCTGCAGGCACTTGGATATTTAGCATTGCTTTGGGCATGTTCTGTTGACCTTCCTTGAGTCAGTGTATTTAGTCTTCGGCATTTTTGCTGTAGTCGACCTCCCTCTAAAAAAAGAAACTTGCCAGCTACGTCCCTGCAGAGAAAATACATTTAATTAAACTCAAATATATAAGGCCTCAGGGTGCTTGGGTAAATCAGTAGAATTCAACAACATTTTTCATGAAATTTTCCTCATTTTATTCTCAAACTTCATGGCAACTTTTAGCACTTAGGCGATGTTAAAATGAACATGAATTTTCATTGCACTGCAACGTACACAAACTAATCTCTTAATTAAAGTTATTAAGATGAAATTCCTCGCTAATGATATGACCAAAAAAAAAAAAAAAATCGCATGTCTTATCTTATCTAGTCATTTACTCGTAGAATCCGGTAGTTAATTTCTGTTGCAGAAATCCTTCACATGCATCCTTTAATTAAAGTTATAATTAATTTACCAATCAATAATATAATTAAAGAGAAAAAAATACCCATTTTTTTCATTTGAAGGTTATTCAAATCAGCTTGCTCTGAGATATGACTTTTATGATGATATCCTGATACCTCTATCTTTCTTATTTTAATGGTGCATTTGATGGTAAAATTCCTAAATTTATTTTTGGAATTACTTATACAAACCATCGTATCAATCTACTGCACTCAGAAAATTATCTGTTCTTAGACAAATTATTCTCGAAACACTAAGTATTTGAATTTCAGCAAAGATACGTGGTTGTTAAACATTAGTTATTTTCTACTCGCATTATAGAAGTACTTTCAAAGGGTAAGCGTAAATATTTTTTATTTTTCGGGTTTTCTTGGTTCGATCAGCCTAGCGATTTGATTCGCCGGTCCTACAATTGTTGAACATCTATTCTTCGCTACAGGCACTTTTGAACTGGATATTTAGCATTGCTTTGGTCATGTTCTGTTGTTAACCACCCTTGAGTCAGTGTATTTAGTCTTCGGCATCTTTGCTGTCGTCGACCTCGCCATTCCTCTTAAAAAAATAAATTTGCCAGCTACGTCCCTGCAGAGGAAATACGTGTAGTTAAGCTCAAATATACAGATTGAAATGACCCCCTACAACTGGTAAGCAGGCAACCCACCCCAACACTATGTAGATATGTTGCATACTAGTACGTTCGAAGGGGCTGAGTGATGGTCAAATGTTGAACAGTTTTCTATCTTTGAAATTTGTTTTTCTTCTCACGATTGGAGGTAGACAGAAAAATGGTAACAGTAGGTAATAGTGCAGGGCAATTGTAATCATAGGAACAAACTGGTTGGAATCGGTTGAACAGTTCATAAAATCAATTTTAGTGTATATTATATCAGAAAATTTTCACATTTTTTCAATTTCCCGTGAAACTTGCCCTCTTGGTGTTGTGGGACGTATGGCGATGCACGCATGCTAAAGTGGCCCCTGAGACACCGCACCCCCGGTGCACCGGAAACTACCCTTTCGGGCATCGCATCAGTACCGAGGGGAATTATGAAACTTGCCCTCTTAAGCTATTGTTTTTTTACTTGCAATAGATTGTACATTAAATTTCCCGTAAAACAGGTCATTAGCAATTCTCTTAGATCCGGATTAGAACTGCTCAAAATGGAGTTCAGAATATCCCTGTTAAGAATTATTACTTTTTAACACAGATGCACAGACCTTATCAAGGTAATAATCATCGTCTCAGATACTTTACCACTCCACAGAGTCATATCGTTTATGGGGCTTATTCACCTCCCTCCTTTCATCTATTCACCCCATATTTGAAATTGAGGGTCTGGTCCAGTTCCATGGGCCCCGCGTTCACCTAACATGAGGCCCTGTGATTTTTTCGTATGGGGTGAAACACCGTGAAATGAAGAGAATAGTGTACCGTCGCGGAAGACCTTAGTCGAGGAGCGAATTATTGACACGGATACTGGAAGGAATAAAACAGATAAGAGGAGATACAGATGCGCTGGAAGCATCTACTATTTCAGTAATTCGACGGGCCAAAATATGTTTAGAACGTAATAGAGACCAGTTTGAACAACTTTTGTGACATATTCTGAAAATGTTTAAAATATTCCTCAAAAACAATTACTTTAAATAATTTTTAAGTGTACGAATAGGAATGAATTTCTTGATTGAAAATTTTTTGGTCCATAAAGCAAGTGAGATCTTGGGGTGTGGAAGAAGGTGCAAGAAAAATTTATTGCTCATTAAAATTTAGCATCTTGAAAAAGTAAGTTACATGGGCAATAAAGAAATTTGTATCAATAATTTTGTTCTCAGTGAAATTTATTTCATGAAAATCATGTTCAACCAATTTCCATGATCTTTAATTTTTTTTTCCTGTGTGGTTACCACAGCTGTCACCTTGCACCTCCTCATCGGGGAATATGGCCAAAATGTAGCCAAAACCGAATTTAGCGACCTCTAAAACCAATTATTGGATATTCATATTAAACTTCATAAAATACTAGAATCCCCCCCCCCTATACTGCATGGGTCTCAATTTCAAATATAGGGTATAAGATGAAAGGAGGGTGGTGAATAAGCCCTATGAACGTTATGACTCTGTGGAGTGGTAAAGTATCGGAAAAGATGATTATTATATTGAGAAGGTCTGTGTATCTGTGTTAAAAAGTAATAATTCTTAACAGAGATCTCTTGAACTCCATTTTCAGCAGTTCTAATCCAGATACAAGAAAATTGCTAAGGACCTTTTGTACGGGAAATCTAACGTACAATCTATTGCAAAAAAACAAACAAACACAGTAGCTTAAGAAGTTTTACGGGAAATTGAAAAAATTCGAAAATTTTCTGCGATAATTTGTACTAAAATTTATTTTATACACATCATGTTCAACAAAGTCCGATCATTATTTTTTCTGTGGTTGCCACAACTGCCCTCTACTATTACCTGGGTCATTTTACCGAAACCTTGTTACTTTTGTCCCAGCTAGATATCTGGCAATGTATAAACAGTAGGGTTCTCTATTACTGCATGTATAGGTTCAGAGGATAACTTATTGTATATTTTTTAGTAACTTGAAGTATCGTGCCCCTATTGTGGGAATTCCATTTAAATGCTCAAACTTTCCTTCATCGTGGTCGTTCTTCACCGTGGACTGAGCTTCAAAATATATTTTTTAAATATTACCGCTGCGTGTTTTGGGATAAACTGATGCGGGTGTATAGTTTTTGTGAGTACAGAGAACAAGTTGGCAACGCAATAAGTGTTTCAGACTCCATTAGACTCAGTGCAGCCATATTTGAAAACGTGTCCCTCACTTTTTTTCCGTTCACCGTGGACAAATTTGAACCAATCAAAAAACAGACACAGAGCAAATATTTTTGAATGTAGAATAGCCAACCTGAAGTATTTTTATTAGTCGGTTCGCGTATACATATGATTTTTGGCGAATTCTGAATGGATTGCCGCTTTAATTTAAGAAAAGTGCTGGAAATAAGAGATTTTACCTACAGAAATTCTTTAAACGTGACGCATTGTGATGGGTGCGGCAAGTGACTCAAATTTTTAATTAAGATATGGGTACTGCGGCAGCAGCAGGAATAACAATTACTGAAAGGGACATTGACATCTGCCACCGTCTATCCAAATCAAATAAGAGTAAGAGCAATCACCCGCCACTAATAGTGAAGTTCGTACGACGCACAGTCAAGTTCGAAGTTATGAGAGCATGGAAGACAGCGGAGATCAATGCAAGTGATGTAGGATACGACAGCGACCATCGCATATATATGACCGACCATCTCACAGGAAAAACCGCTAAATTACTGAGACAGACGAAAGATAAAGCAAAACTACTAAAGTATGAATTTGTCTGGTGCCGTAATGGTTATATACATATTTGTTATAAAAACTAAAACCGATAATCCTATACGCATAAACTGTTTAGACGACGTGAAGGCACTACAGTAAGACGGTAACTGCAACTGCAGCGTAGTCATGTGTGAACTATTGGTAAGATATTTTGATCCGTATTTTTTTTTTATTATTTCTGTTCTTTATTTTTTCTTTACTATTATGCAGACTGTTTTTTTAACTCACCTTTTCTTTTCTCTTGTATTTTGAGTTTGATCGCTCCAGCTCCTACTGCCCCCTCCTGCCCTGCCCAGGTATGCGCTCCTTTCACAACTTAATAGGTATACGAGTGCTCTATGTGTACAGTCTCAACTTTTGTCCGCTTCTCTGCGTTATCTCAGCGTATGTCTTGTCTATTCTCTTATCAGAACATGTTCAAAATTATTATCATAATTATTTAGGTTCATTACACATCGTACATTATGTCTTTAACCAAAAATGAAAACCAGTTAGATCTAAACATATTTTATCAAAACGTACGAGGAACTAGGACAAGAATAACAGAACTCAACGCGGCTGTTCTGTCGAACAATTATGATGTTATTGTATTAACAGAAACATGGCTGCATGAAGGTATACGCACAGAGGAGCTGATTGATAATCGTTATACAGTATACAGAAAAGACAGAGACTATGAGGCTATCAAATAGCAGCGAGGTGGGGGGGGGTACTTGTTGCGGTTAAAAGTAGCTTCGGCAGTGTCAGTATACAGCTACCGGAGTTGGAAGATAAGGTGATGGAATATCTCGTTATAAAGCTGAAAGCAAGTAATTACACTGCTGACATGTACCTATGCGCATTCTATTTTCCTCCGAACACCAGCAGGGAAATATACAAACAAGTTTATGAAAAAATAATCATCTATCATCCCTTTTTGCAAAGTAATTTGATGATTATTGGGGATTTCAATCTACCGGATTATAACTGCACGGATGTTGATCAAAATTTGACAAATACAGGAAATAGTAGTCAGAAAGTTGCAGATCTACAAGAGTTTATTCAGATTTGTGGACTGCGCTCGGTTAACGATGTACGTAATTATCTTGATTGAAAGGACTCTGGATCTTGTATTAACTAGTGTGGCTGAAGTGAGTGTAAATCGTGAGGAATCTCTCGTCTCTACTGTAGATCTCAATCATCCGCCTCTCTCCATAAATATGCCGGCGCAGTCAAAGTTCAGTGTAAGTAAACCTGCTAAGTCAAAAACTGAAAGAAAAAGATATCTGAACTACGCAAAGGCAGATTTCCTAACTATGTATTCGAAATTCAAACAAGTAAACTGGTCTCCAATTTACCGTATTAAGAATAGCGAGGAAGCTGCTACCTACTTTAGAGATGAGGTGTATCAGGTTATCTTGGAAACAGTTCCTATGACACTGAAGAGAAAATGTTCGTATCCCTCGTGGTTTACCCCGGAAATAGTTCATTTTTTAAAAGAGAAAGATAAATCTCGATTGAAATACAAGAAAACTGCAAATCCAACATTTCGTCTAAAGTTTCAAGAATTGCGAAGAAAATCGAAACAATTAATAAAGCAAGCAAAGGAAATATCGGAGATAAATATAGAGGCGAGTTTGAAAGAAAACCCCAAAAGATTCTGGTCATACTTCAATAATAGAGGAAATCAAAGTGCAAATGCAAACATGTTTTCGTTCAATGGAAAACACTTACAGTCTACTCAGCATATTGCTGATGCATTCGCAGAACACTTCGCATCCGTCTTTTCTGAACCTGAACCAACAACTGATCTTCTGGAGGAGACAGATGAAGAATCAGGAATAGCAGGGGTAAAACTACTGAGAATCAACGAACTGCAAGTAAAGGAAGCCCTGACCAAATTAAAACCAAAGCGAACTACCGGCCCTGATAGTGTTCCCCAATACATATACAAAACATGCTACGAATTTTTTTTTCGACCATTGACATATATATATAACATAATATTGAGTACAGCTGAGCTTCCTCAGCTGTGGAAAGTATCCACTATTACTCCCATTCCTAAGAATGACCAAATAAACGAAATTATTAATTACAGACCTATATCTATTCTCACAGTTCCTGCTAAAGTATTTGAGTCTATATTGCATAAAAGAATATATGAGTAAGTTCGGAACCAAATTACTGATCATCAGCACGGCTTCTCGGAAGGTAGATCAACCATCACAAATCTAGTGTCCTTTGTGGACCACACATCTCATATTCTGGATCAAAATTCTCAAGTAGACTCAATATATACAGATTTTCAGAAAGCGTTTGACAAAGTTGACCACAAGATTCTTATTGGTAAATTGACAAGAATGGGGTTTTCTAAATCATTAATACAACTATTCGCATCTTATTTGACCAATAGACAGCAATATGTTACATACAGGGGGTCTACCTCCCGTAAATTTACATGCACATCTGGTGTTCCTCAAGGTTCGAATCTAGGTCCCTTATTATTTCTCATATTCATTAATGATATTACGCAACATATAGAATATTCAAAGGTCTTACTATATGCGGATGATTTAAAGCTATTCCGGCAAGTGAGTGGAACTATGGATAGGGAACTGTTACAACAAGATCTCAACGCTCTGGTAAACTGGAGTAAAATCAATAAATTATCTTTTAATGTAAAAAAATGTTCCTCTGTCACATACACAAGAAAATTGTTGCCTGTCCCTACTGAATATACAATGGACAATTATATCCTTGCTAAGAATAGTGACATTAGGGATTTAGGGGTGATTTTCGACTCTAAACTAACCTTCAAAAAACATATCAGCACAATAGTCAACAAGTCAAGAAGAATGCTAGGTTTTCTTATTAGGAATGCGGTGAACTTTAGAGATATTCAGACAATACAAACCTTATATTATGCGCTTGTAAGACCTCATCTTGAGTACGCGGCAATTGTATGGAATCCATTCACGGTAGAAATGATCAAAACCATTGAGAAAGTGCAGAAACGTTTTTTAAGGTACTTGTATTATAAGCAATTTTCCTATTACACTTACTCAATTAAATATAAGGAACTACTTCAGGGTTATGAAATGAAAAGTCTTCGGGGTCGTAGGGACATTTTCTCGTTATTGTTCCTACACGGGATAATACAGTTTGAAAAACGCAACACACCTTTACTTGAAAAAATTGAAATTCGCGTACCTACTTTCAATAGTCGTAGCACTGATCTCTTTACAATCCCTTATTCACGCACACAAATTTTGTCAAATTCCCCCATCGCTCGAGTTCTGAAGTTAAATAACAATGTTAGTAGAATCCATAACCACCTTGATGTACTCGACTCGATAAACGAATCAGCCTTCAAACAGCAAGTTTACAAAATATTTGATTGACAGCTATAATAGTTTCTGACTCTAGCCACGGACTGACCTGATTCTGGTTTGAGCGCGTATGTGGGGATTGGCACTAGGGTATGGGGGTGGGGGCAGATAGCGATCTTTCTCCCGTTCGTTTCGAATTTTTAGTTGTTTTTTTTTAGTTTTTGTTCATTTTTTGTTGTTTTTTTTTTTGTTAATTTTTCATATTTTGTTTGGATTAGATACGAGTGTATTATGCAACTTTTTAACTTTTTTTTTTTTAAATTTGTGTTTTCTGTCAAGTTAAAGCCCCCAGTCGTAATTGGCCATTTTGGCTGTGACCGGAGGGCTTCAAATAAATAAATAAATATTATTATTATTATTATTATTATTATTATTATTAAAAATCACTTGAATCTCTCACACAACAAATTACTATAGATTAAACTGAATCTCGACATTCGGGAAACTGAAAATTCTTTTATTATTTTATTTTCATTTTGGAACCATGCATAAATCGATGGCCCAGGAGCATTTTTTTCCATTATGTTAAATCTGAATGGGAGCTGAGAAATTAGGAATGGATTCGTATCAATAATTCGATCTATAAAACGTTATGGATTCGTGAAATTTATTCAAATCTTTTTAGAGATTCGTCAGATTTGTACTTTTTTTTGTCTCTTTATGAATCTCACACTGAAAGCCCATAATTTTCGGGGTAGGGAGTGGGCGAAAAAGAGAATAATCAAAAAAACGCTGGAAACAGATTATTATTTTGAGCTTTTAATTGAATTTTGAAGCGGATCCGAAAGAAATGGAAGAAGATCCTAGAAAAGTTGATTTGGATGCCGGAACCGGTCAGTTCGTGGGTTCGAATCCACAAATCCACTCCATTTATTCGAATCCGATTTGAATCACAGCTGACGTGAATCATTCTCGAATCATATTCGAATAAAAATAAGTAAAATAAAGAAAATAATTATTCGTGGATAATTTTAGTGGATTTGTTTTCAACCTTGGTTTCTGAAAAAGAATGCTTTGGGTGAAAGGAAAACTGAATAATTATTAAGGTTAAAAAAAAATAAAAGAAAAAAAAAACATTTCTGCTAGTCCAGTTTAGTGCATTGAAACTGCAGTCAGTCACAGAAAAATATTTCAAACTAATCAGAACTTGAATAAACCCACAAAACGAGAAAAAACAATGAAAATCCGGATTTTTTTTTCAAAATTCCCAGACATAATTCAGAAATTTGGACATTTTTTGTCTAAGGATGAAAAATCCGGAGATTTACTGGAAACCCGGATACCTGACAGTACTGATACAAGTGCGCAGATGTGCGGCTGGAAGAGTATGTGCGTATTCACAGTACACGGGCGCGCGTGCGTGTAGGAACTTCTTTTTATGGCCAACAATTCCTTCAACGTGGGCTGCCATTCCTTCAGCGTGGTCCTAATCATCTTGAACCCCCTCTATCTCCTCCCCTAGAAAGTATGCAGTTAGTTCAACCTCATACATATGTTCTATTATATGCATAATATAAAAAATAATTTCCATTAAAAAAAGTAATAAAGTTTAAAAAAAAACACAAAAAAACAATAACATGAATTATCAAGGTTTTGGTAGAATGACCCACCTACTGCTACCATTTTTTGTCTATCTCCAGTCGTGAGAAGAAAAAAGATTTCGAAGATAGAAAACTTTTCAAAATTTGACCATAACTCGGCCCCTTTGAAAGTAAGAGTATGCAAACATATCTACATATTGTCAGAGTAGATGTTACCTACTTTCCATGGAAGGGGGGTTAATGCAAAGCTTGGGTAAATCAGTAGAATTCAACAACATCCTTCATGAAATTTTACACATTTTATTTTTTCAAACTTCATGGGAACTTTTGCCAGGTAGGTGATGTTTTAAAATGAATACCTTTTCATTACACTGCAACGAACACAAACTCATCTTTTAATTAAAGTTATTCAGATGAGTTTCCTTACCAATGATATGACCAAAAAAAAACCAGCACGTGTCCTACCTTATCTAGTCATTTACTCGTAAATTCCCATAGTTAATTTCAGTTGTGGAAATTCCGACATTTATCTATTTCCTTTGATTCAAATCAACTAGCTCTAACTGAGACATAACTTTTATAATGATATCCTGATACCTCTTATCTTCCTCATTTTCCTGTTTTTTGATTCAAATCAGCTTCCTCTAACTGAGACATAACTTTTGATATGACATCCTGATACCTCTATCTTCCTAGTTTTCCTGTTTTCCCTCTGCATTTGATAGTAAAATTTCTAGATTTATTTTGCAAATGTATTTATAAGAACCATCGTATCAATCTACTGCACTCAGACAAATATATCAGTTGTTAGACAAACCATTTTCGAAACACTAAGTATTTGAATTTCAGCAAAGATACGTGCTGGCTGTTAAAACATTATTTATTTTCTACTCATAAAAGTACTTTCAAAAGGTAAGTGTAAATATTTTTTATTTTTCGGGTTTTCTTGGTTCGACCAGCCTTTCGATTTTGTTCGCCAGTCCTACAAATTTGACCGAACAACGGGCGGATTTACTGTTACTCATGGATACAACAACAACACAGGTCATTTCAAGAATTCGATTGTGTTTCATAAAACCACAAACTTTTGTTTAAATTTCGATTGAAGTTTCGGATACTAAATTCCAGACAATAAATCTTAAACACGAGATAATTATTTTCCATTCATTCACCATCAATCGTACGCAATTACAAGTAGTAGGCTCAAGTGAGGTAATTACATAAATTAATGGTATTGCTTTTTCTGGTCGGATATTGTTGGCACTGATACTCACATGACCCAAAGAAATTTCAAACCTGCTTCACCTGTGCATAATTTCTAGATGGGGTTCAAATACCTTCAAAATTTGCTTTCGGTGAAGATCGCGAACATTATCGTACTCATAGATATATGTTTCAAGTAAACACAATCCTCTGTACATCAGTTTAAATTTTCGAGGTCACTGAATTTGATTTTCAGGACAAATTTTGGATCTGTTCTATTGAAGTTCTACCAGATAGGGTTATAATCCCACCACGGAGAGTTACAGCCAAATAACGTCATTATACATCGTATTCAATTTACAGATTTTCGAAATTGCTGAAGGCAATGGTAGGATGCAACGCCTAACAAAAAGGAGGAAGAAGGAGGATTCTTCCCGAGCCTAGGCTTCTTTAGAATGCCTCGACTGTCTCAGTGGACGGGGTTTTCAAATATCTAAAGTTCACTAGCAGAATAGAACTCAGAAACCTTCCGCACCTATGAAGAAAATGAAATCTAAAAATAATGATTGCTACTATTTAGCAGAGACCCCCTTTGGTGGAAACCTCATGGGTCGGATCCAAACATTGTTTTCAAAATTGAAATCAGCAATGCACTCGAAAAATGTATTCTTACAATACATTTCAATGAAATGACCATTATTTAGCCGGAACCCCTAATGGTGGAACCGAGCCCCTCTTTTAACAGACCCAAACGGGTCGGCTCCAATGACAGCATATAAAATTGAAATAACGCCCTCGATTAGTGAAAAAAAAAATTGATAAAGAATAAAAATTTCAAGTATCTAGAGTTACTTATGAAACAAGAGGGTCGAGAGGTCAGCTATCAATATTAACCAGTCGAACTGAAATTCGCAGAGGTCTCCTTTTCTATCAAGTGAAATAATAATTCACCTAGCAGGGCCGCAACTATGAGGGGCGTGAATTAGCATGTCACCCACTAATAATCTCTCAGAGTTAGCAAATTGGCAATTTTTAGAGCTCAGTTGATGAATTTATGGGTCTTAAGAGCTTCCCTTCTCTCTTTTTTTTATTTATTATTTTTTTTAACGTAAGGGTTGAAAAATTGCAGACTTTTTCGCTCCAACAGTTGATTAATTCTTGATTCTAGCCCCTTCAATAATTTTGCTTCACTACAGTCCTTCTACCCGGTATTCGTTAAAATTCAGAAGTTCCATATCGCGAGAATCCTAACATGTTTATAGGAGTTTATGTAAAATCGACTATAAGATTGTTTGACTTCATGATCTGGGCTGACGCCCGGACGCTCCGAAATGGAGGCGGGTGGGTTACTGAAACATGAAATTTGAGGTACTAGGTAATGAAAAGGTTTCGTACGTCGCTGAATTCAATTCTGGGGTTCACTTATCGATCTGGCCCCCTGCGGTGTCACAAATGGTGTTCAAGCATATTAGTAATCGTGTTTCTAGATTACACTCTATTCATAGGTTTCCGAGGTCGCTGAATATTCGATGTCAAGAGTAGTTTTTACACGTTGGTCATCATTTGAGTTCGATTCTCTCTAGTGGTTGGTGATGATTCGGATACCAAAGTTAAACGCGGATTTAAGTTTGGTCTGGGTCCTTGAAAACCAGTAAATGAAAATATCTCGAAAAATTACGATTATTTCATCTCAACGCTCCGTTTGATGACATTTGGAGTGGGGAGAAGGAGAGCGGTTACAAAACTCGAGTTCAGTAACCCTGAAAATACGTAAGTCCAGAATAATCTCAAAGAACACCCTGTTTTCGAGATCATTCTAGGAGTCATCGACCTAGATTGCGGAATAAAATAATTTTAAATTTATAGTATATCCACACGGGCATCCAAAATTTGTTTGTGCGTAATTTTAGCGTTATTACAAGCCAAGGATAAAAAAAAGTAAAAAGTTTAAGATTTCAAGTTATTTTCCTTAAGAAGGGCAGAGGCTTGTGGCACGTGTTCCCTTCATCTGATAGACCTGAAATCATAATGAACGGCCTCTCTCTTTTTTAGCATACATCAGCCTGAGAGAACCAAAGATTTGAGAAAAATCATCAAATAAGGGACAACAACATATTCAGCATGATACAGAAGTTTTCAGTCGCTGATTCAAGTTGGTGGAATGAAATCATAACAGTACCAACCAAATTTATGCTAACTACGTTTAAGCACGTTAACCACCTAGCCACAGAGGGACGCATACTCTCCCACCATATACTGCTGAGGGCCCAAGTCTGCTCCAGATCTCTTGCTTTTCTAAGCCCCGCGCCCAGTTTCAAAGCACTGAGAGACCTATTGCCACCCAGTTCAAACACGGTGAGATTCAGCGTCAACCCGCCCGGCCAGGCATAGAGAACGCCCCAGGCCAGTCTGCCAGTAGGAGAGCCCCGACGCACACCTATACCAGTCGGACAACGAATGAGCCATCAGCCACCCTGATTAAGGCACAATCAGCAGGGCTGCGGCAGGCTTACACAACTTAATTTGAACTGCAGCACCCGCCCAAACACACCACCGACTGCACCTCACATAATGCGCCGCGTCATACTATGGCATCCACAGGCACCCCGGCCCACAAAACTCTCCAATACACTCATGCCGGCACCCTAGCAGTCCTCTTAGAGCCACCACAGACAGAGGACCCTACAGAAGGCAAACCCACTCCCGGGAAGACCAGTGAAAGACGAGACAGTCACCCGATCAGCACCCTCAGCTTCCCCACACAGCAAAGTGCGAAGGAAACGCCGGGCAGAGCTGGGTACAATTTTGAATTTAGCGTCGTTTTGCTGGCCAAAAGGGGTGGATGCCATATTTCTAACGCCCCTGAATCCGCCGAAAGGGGCAATGTATGACTAGTACATCTGTACTCTTACTAATAATGTCATTGCACTTTCAGGAAGCACTCAACATGAAGCTGGTCATTCCTTTGGTAGTTTTTGCTATTTTCATCGACGTGGTTGTATGCACCGATCTACTTGCGCTGGAGTGGGAATATTTCAAAGTATGACTCTGTATTTTTATTGAATATGTTTAGCATAGCAGTCAAGAATAAGATAATGAATGTCAGAGTATGTGTAACTGAAACATAAGGAAAGGCTGATTTATTTTTGAAGTGACAGTATCTGTTTCACTTAAATAACAAATTAAGTTTTGCAAAACGTTTCTCAGGGTCAGCCCACCACCAGTGCTTCATATTTACTACAAGACACATGTGAATATGGGTGGATAGGCGGAATGAGGGCAGGGTCGAAACTTCCCTCATGGCCCCTTTTTGACTACTTTTTTGCAAGTGTAAAACTACGTGGATTTTTGGCAGCTACCTTTCTCTTATTCTTTTTCAGGTGCCAGGAATACATGTATAAATAGTGGCCTATCAGCCCTTTACTAGCTCGGCTCGTGTAGATTTGTCTAACCTTTCAGCCCGCCTATCTGTTTCTGAATGTGAAGTACTAGTGGTGGGTTAATCTCCCAAAAATATTTTGAAAAAATATGAAACTTGGCGAAGTACTAAAAGGTAGCCAGAATTTTTTATTGAATTGCGAATACATTACTAGACTTTGAAGAATCTGAGGACCGAGGAAAAGGACACAAAAAACACAAATTTCTTCTTTCTAGTTCATGAGACTTTGCAAAACTATGAAGTGAGTTTGACACTAACATAATAGTTTGAAAATATAAACAAATTTAGAGGAAAAAAGTGGTAAAAAATGATGCTGAAAATTTTTGATAGGGGTGTCATCTACTCAAGAACCTTTACAATTGGAGTTCAAAATGGTCCTTCTAAGCAACGCACTTTAACAGTTTGAAAATTATCTACGTTGGAGGACATATCTCTTCCTAGTCACCGTGTTGCCACAACTTACCTCCCAATTGACAATTTGGAGAGCACTCACACAACATATCACAAACTACTACCGTTTTGAAACTTTTGGCCGATCACATTTTCTTGTTAGTGGTCAACATCTCATCATTTTAAGATAGTGTGTGTGAAGTGATCGCTCAGCATTAGTGTGATTACTGAGTGATGTTCACAAATGCACTCACATTCGGCTTCATTGTCAATCGGGCTCTTCAACAATGAGGAACAGAAGTTCCCGAAAATTACGTATTAAACCCTTTCAGCCTGCAAAAAATAAAAGTTAAACTTGTCCAGGTTGACACCCACGTTGATGGACATTTCAGCAATTTTCTAAGTATATTTTGCTAGGAGTGCTTTTACCACTGTCTCCATCAAACAAGTTCATTTCCTCAATTTTGACACATTGCGCGCAGCATTCCGATGATAGGTGGCAGAGTTTACATAGCCCATTTACATAAATTGTCCATTTTTCGGAGAATCACCCAGGTACCAAATTACGTAGGTAGGTACCAAATCGAGCTTTCACCTCTGTTCACTTTTTTTTTTGTTGACATTTTCAGGTCTTTGCTTTGGCACATAAACGAAAAAAACGTTACTTCTTGGAAGAAAACAGTTTCTCAAGTTTTTTTCTCCCTTCGAAAATAGGAGTCAAGATTCTACATGCACTCAATTCCCTACCTTTTTAGCTCTCTGTCTTGTTCACCCATGCCCACACCTCATCGGGATATCAGTTGTAGAATATCCGAGAACTACAAATTCGATTTTGAATCATTTTGCCCTTCAGTTTTACTAAGGGCAAAGGACATGGTCCAAAAGATGTAAAATACAATTTAGGTATCAAACATAAAGTTTTCAAAGACGCTGAATTTATTTTTATAGTATTATGACTCTATTTTCATGATAGTGATATCTGATGCGGAAGGGAGGAGCCAAAATTTAAAAAGATGAGAGATACAATATGTGTAGACCCATCACTAATTTACGAAAAAATGCCTCTCGCACATAGACTTTACTTTGGAGGAAGGGAGGGAGGGAGAGAGAGAGAGAGAGAGAATTGTCTTTTGAAAACAGTAATAATGAAAATGAGGAGTTAATTACCTAAGGCAGAGTATTACCAATGCAATTAACGATACTTCACCAGTTAAAGAAATAAAGGAAAAAACGAGCGTGTGAGAATTTCTAATTGTGCTCTTTCACTTAAACCAAGATTGAAAAGTATTTGGCGTATGATAAGTTCTGAAAATAAGAATCGTTACTGCGAAAAAAATGAACGTGTCCAACGCAATAACAACTAATATTAATATGACAAATGTGAACCATAGCCCCAATCCCAGTGCTAAAGTTGCCAAGTTTAAAATGCATTCTGGTATTGAAAAAGATTTAGCATCTCCCAAAACCGGCTATACCCACCGTGCATGCCGTATTTATGAAAATAGAGTCAGAATACTATAAAAAATGAATTCAGAGACTTTGAAAATCCTACATTTGGTGCCTATATTTTGCTGTTTGAGATTTTTGACCTTGGCACAAAACTCCTGGTGCCATAATTCCCAACTCAAGGGCAAACTAATACTAAAATTAATTGGACTCCAGGCCCTAGAATACCCAACAATTGATATCCAAGATGAAATTCTTGTACACTTTATCAACTCTTAAGACTTCCACCAAAACGCTGCCTGTCCACACCACTGGAATATAAAAACAATTGATATCACATTTGCGGTATCCGAAGGAAGGGGAAAAGCGAAAGGAGACAGGCAATTCCCATGGATGGAGGGCTCTACGAAAGTAGGGAATCAATAGCAGGTAACATTTGAAATTCTCCTACTCTCAAAATCTCCTATATTGAGAAAAAACTCAAAAAATTCAAAATCTGCTTTTCTCTGCGTAAGGCGGATGTTAAACTGCGCTGCTCAGAAAGATCATTTTGAACCCTCCATTTATGACGTTTCTGGAGTAGACAAAGAAAAGTTAACAGAAACAATTTTTATGAAAACTTTGTTGTAGAACAATTTTCGGCGGGGAATTTTTTCTTTATACCCAATATTACTCGAAATTGTTGAAGAAAATGAATGGGCTCGGATAGGTTTAAAGCCTCCGCATACTATCCATTTTGTCCTGAAAACCCTCTTCTAGATCTCATTTGCCTAAACTAGAAGCACAAGCTCCACGGGAGGTTCACAAGACAAAATATTGAAGAAGCAAAGATGCTTCATTTTTGTCACGTAATGTACGTGCGTATGGGCATCATCTAATGCCCGTCTTCCTAAAGCCTAAATTTCCAAAAAAAATTTCTCTGGATTCAAATATTTCGCCCCTCTCCAGCCAATAATTTTGATTGTCCCGCGTATTGTATATAGAACCTTATTTCTCTCTAGATTAATTTTCCTCACTCGATTTAGTCTCGGCAACGAGAATATTCAACACGTGTACCCATTCCATTTGTAGGGTGTGCCAATTCACTTTTTCTTCTTCTGTAGTCCAGAACGCTTTCGGCTGTTATGCCATCATCAGGGTGCACCACTGATGATGGCATAACAGCCGAAAGCGCTCTGGACTACAGAAGAAGAAAAAGTGAATTGGCACATCCTACAAATGGAATATTACCAAGTTCACTCACACTCCGAAACATACACTAAACGTCGTTGTTTCACAAATTGGTCCCCCTTTTTTCTTCTTCAAGTGTATCGTTTCATTTTAGGTGAAGAAATGTTCCTTCCCTCTCTTAAAAGAGTGGCTCGAATGTACCACTATTGTGACGATATCACATAAAGTATCAAAATAGGGATTCCTTTCGTCGCAGATTTCGAATATCGCAGTAGATTTTCGATCCACCAAAATTCGACTTTTCCCCTTCAGGCGGGCTAATTTGGCTTTGCCAAAAAGTTAAACACAGAATCGAAATTGAGGTTTCCTGGGTTCTGAGTTCACATTTTTATAGGACTACAATCTGCGTCCTAAAATTTAAACTTGACCCCCTAGATCGAAGTTGAACCGAAGATCTGATTAAATTTCCGGAATCAGAGATCCAAGAAACACTATTCAATTTTTTTCGCGTAGTCAAATTGACCCTTCTAAAAGTGGAAAGTCAAAGTTCCCTAATCGGAGTCAAATCGCAAATCCGATTGAATACGAAAATTTCTAGTCCGATATTTTACTCGATTTTCCAAGTTGGGACACTGCTGCTATTGAAGAGTCAGATTTGGATTTTGCAGACAAAATCGGGGACACATCAACGTCCGAAGTAATGACCATTTCGACACCCTGTTCTATATTTTTGGTAAAATCAAACCGGCTCCTTTGAAGAAGTTGAATCGGTAGCCCGAATCAGGTCTCACATCGAAATAGCAAAATTCGAAATCAGCGACCACAGGAACCCCTATCTCGATACTTGGTCCGATACCCTATTCGAAGGTTGGTGGGACGATCGAGCACTTCTTTTGGGAAAGAGAAACTGTTTCACTCAAAAGAAAAATTTCCTAAACTTTGTCATATGAAGGAAATTTGTTTGTCCCGGGTATAATCCGACTTTATGATCAAAAAAAAAAAAATTATGAACTAGTTTTTTGCAAGTACAGCAGCAAATATTACCTTTGTATCTGTAGCGGAGAATTTTGAGAAACATATCCAAAAAGATTCGAAAAATTTTCTCCGTACTCTGCCTGTACTCCAATATTGGTCCCTTCCAGCTAATGAACAGTCTCGTGTCTGTTAATATTCATTTGTCTTTTCAAGATTTATTTCTTTGAGATTTAGTCTCCGCTACCAGACCACTATTTGATATGTGTACCTATAACATACATGCTTTTAAATATTTCTTATTTTCAGGTGAGTTATAATAAAGCATACAGAACGGACGTAGAACATAATTTCAGAAAGAAAATATTCCTCCAAAATAAGAAGAAAATTGACGAACACAACGAACGATATGAGAAGGGTGAAGTGACATACAGAATGGGTATTAATGAATTTACAGATATGGTAATTGCGATGGAATTTTTAGTTTCACTTACTCGTCACAATCGTTTATCAGTCCCTCGCCTGCACTATTAGCACACTTTCCATTTTCTTAGGACCAAGAAGAGTTCAATAAAAAAGTGATGGGTGGAATTAAATGGAATGTTACTCAACTGAGCTTCGAAGAAAACGATAATGTAACTAGATTTATTTCACCGGCCAATTTAAGTGTACCTGACGTCTTCGACTGGAGGATAAAAGCTGTTGTTACCGACGTGAAAAATCAGAAAGAATGCGGTTCATGCTGGGCATTTAGTGCTGTAAGTGCTCAACATAATACACTTATTGAGTATGCTACCTTTAGTGCTGTGAGTCATTGATATAATACTCTGATGACACATACACTTCTGTATAGTAATCGAGTTTACTCGGGTAATAGGAATATTTGAATATCCTTAGTTACTGATGAGCGTGAGCAAGTGCCATTTTGAATTTGCTTACGAATTTCAATCGTTTATCGAATAAATAATTAAAATTAAGCAAATGTAAAGCATTACTTTTTTCTTTTTTTTTTTTTGGGGGGGGAGGGTTCAAAGTGTAAGTGTTCGCGAATACCATAGAGAGTTCGCTGGTAATGTAACTGCGCGAACATTTCAAATAATTACTTGCGAACAGAGGGAACATGGAATAGGAAAACATTTCTTGAAACCTAAAAATCAAGGAAAAATCCTCGTTCTACACAAACCGACGTTTGTCCAACTTCGAAGTACGTCATTTTTCGACACAAGGCGTGACGATATAACATAATTTACGGGAATAATGTGAGGAAAAGTAACCCAAGACCGAAAAAAGATGGACAAAATATGGCGAGCCCAATACCCAGAGGGTCTGTTTAGTTCACTGTACGAAGGGTATATCTTTTATTGTATGTATGTATTTATCAAACTGTAGAACTACACAGATAAAAGGCTTATATTAATTACTATCCCAACGATTCCAGTTTTTGGAAACCATATTCAGCATTTATATTCTATTTATCCAATTGGATTTTTGAGAACCCTAACATCTCTGTCTGAACAACAGAAACATGAACGATATAAACTGCAAATGAATCAGGACACTCCGAATGAACGCAATATGACTTGAAGAGCAGGTGTCCAGGAGGTCGGGACCCCCTTGTAACTTTGTCAAATAGTTTTTCCCCCCTAATTTTAGCGCCTCCCCCCTAACTCACTTAAGCCGTATCATTTTTGTCAGCTCACCTTAGCCAACGCACATCAGCCCACGGTCTAGATGAGCCGCGAAGCGGGCGGGTCAGCTAGTTGAATATGGAAGGGAAAAATTTATTAGCGTCAAGTCGAAGAATCTAAAACAGGAAAATTAGGTGACACGATAACAAGTTAAAAATTTGTAAAAAAATCTAGGTATGTCAAATTTTTCATTGGTAGTTGAGAAGTCAAAATCGACCTCAAAACGTCCCCAATTTTTTTTTCTCAAAAATGATCGAAATCTTCATTCTTTTTTTGAGAGAGAGAGCACATTTCACATTAAATCTTAGGGTTGATGTGGCAAGACTTAATAATATTTACAAAATAGTAAAAATGCGATCAGTACTTTCAGTCGGTGAAAAATTATTTAAAAAGGAGCGAAGGTTTGTCTCCCTAATTTCACAAGCTCCAGAAATAAGGATCTTCAAATAATATAGGCATATGTATAAGTTAATGAAAACATCGATACTTAACCGTACATATATACATGTATACTTATCAGGCACAATGAATTATCATATGTTTTAGACGGGAGCCCTTGAAGGACATTGGGCCATCAAGCATGGTGTGCTAGCTTCTTTGAGCGAGCAGAATCTAGTAGATTGTTCAAGAGGTTTTGGTAACCAGGGCTGCAATGGTGGACTTCCCTCGCAAGCTTTCATGTACATAAAAGAGAACAAAGGAATCGACATTGAACAGGCATATCCTTACGAAGGAAAGGTATATTTACTTGCGAAGCCGCGATTCAAGAGTTTCCTCATTGTATTTATTACCGCGCCATCTTCTAATGTATGGTTAGGGTAATCGCTTGAAAGTGTCATGTGGGAGAGATGACCGCATTTCTACTCATATTTGGCGACCTATTCACCAGTCTGCACTAAAAAAAATCATAGTCCTCCGTCCGCAGAATATAGATCACTGGCTACAGTAAGTTTTCTCAACAGTTGGGTATTGGCGTTCTAAAGGATTTCTTTTTAGAAATTTTCTAGAATTATTTGTAAGATTTTGAACAAGTACAAAGGAAAGAAGTCAAAATTTATAGCTTATTAAGTGATACATCAGCTTTTTTCTTGTAACTATTTATTTTGGACTAATTTCCGAGTTCAGCGATATTGAAGAATAGACAAGAAAGGCGTAGGAGTTAGAGGAAAGATAGTCATAAATAGTCATTTGGTATTTTGAAATGTAAAACTCGAGTAAAATTAGAAAATCTTAATCTATCAGAGAAATAACAAAAATATGCGTAACCCCCAAAAATTACTAGTGCACTAATTTTACACAGGATGTAAAAAGATAAGTCCCCATCCTTTCTTTTTAAACGGGAAGTCAGATCGACAAGGAGTAAATAAAAATCTTCAAAGGCGAGAGGGCTCCAGTTCCTTTTTGGATGAAAAAAATTCTGCCCTCGAAAGGGGACTTGAACGTATCAGAACTTCCTTTTTGATGGGAAACAATAACACCCTCTGATAAAACCCAAATGGATCGAATCCAAAAAATACTAAGTTATTAAAATTGAATTCACAGACCTTAAAAATCTCAAAATCGAATACAATCTCGATATATTAACCATTACTAAACCAAAAACTCCTCTCGTGGGACCACAACTCTCTGGTGGGATTCCAAATGCTCCGATGATATTTCTAACCCGTTCCTAGTTTCACCCCCGAATACGATTTTTTCCTCTTTGAAAATACCAATGTGCAAGGTTTTCCACACGAGCAGGAGGAAAACATTTTCTATTTCCAAAACAAGAAGTACTAGGATCCTTTCAGCGAGGAAGGAGAAACAAATCGTCCTGTCGCAATTGATACGATTTGGAAAATAAAACAAAATCTGTATCGGAAAAAGAAGTGAAAAAGAAGTCGAAAGAGAGATCATTTTTGGGTCGTACAATTAGATTTACGATAATCTCTCAACCTCTGACATCCGAAACTCACATTTCGAATTTAGAATGGACAAATCTCGTTATTTAAGGTGGGCCAATGCAGATATAAGAAACCTGCTAGCGTTGCCACCGACAAGGGTTATGTGGCCGTGGAAAAGTTCAATGAGAAGGCACTGATGAATGCAGTTGCTACTATGGGTCCAGTTTCCGTAGCAATCGATGCTAGTCATGAAAATTTCATGCAATACAAAGATGGTAAGCAAGCGTCATAATAATCTTATTCAGAGTGGGTTATCCGAGAGAATATGCCAGAGGCTGATCCTCTGAATGGAAAATTCGAGGCTTACTATCTCGGTGCTCTGAAGGGTCGATCAATGAACTTTTTGTAACTTACGCACCTATTTTATATTTTTCCTTAATAAATAGGGGAGCGGAGGGTAAGTTGACGAGTTGTCCAAGTTGCAGTTTGGATCCACAAAAATATAGGTAGCGCCAACAAACTGTGCTGAGTGACAGACTTGGTCGAACAAAATACCATGGTGCCTAATAAAAATTTTTTATTACCAATTTTGTGTTCTTCAAGTTTCCTTTGCACATTTCACATCACCAGAAAATAGGTTTTGTATCAAATTTGAGATCAATAAGTTGAATTGTTAAACATTTGCAATGAGCTAGTATTAGCTTCGATTCAGTGCAAATTTCAAATCGATCAAAAAAAAATGAATATTTGATTTAAAAAAGTCAGATGCGGCCCAGCTGACCAAATTTTGCCAGTGAAATGTGGTGTCATGCTGTTCCGGGTGGTCTTACGAAGAAATTTATTCCATCCCTTATAAATGCAATGTTTGTATGAGTAGTACTAAGCCTCGTAAATTGTTTTAAACAAATTAACGAACTTCACTTGATTTTACCATTTTTAAACCACAAGTCAACCTGCTCGCCGCCATTCGCTAACTTTACCATACATGATGTCTCAATTGACAAACTTGAGTTGTCTCACATTTTTTAAATTTAAATTTTGAAGAAAATAAAAATTATATTGGTACTCTATCCAAGAACATGTAGGTACAATTTGGCGCAAAAAACTAAATCTCTAACTTGAATTCAAACATATCTATGGCGGTTCAAACTTTAAACTCGTCAACTTGCTCTCCACTCTCCTACAGAACGAGCTATTGACATCTCTGAATAGACCTTCGTATTATTATTAACTCAAATCATATTGCAGGCGTATTTTACCAGCATAACTGCAGTCCAGTGTATCTGAGCCATGCAGTTTTGGTTGTTGGCTATGGCACTACTTCAAATGGCAATGACTACTGGTTAGTGAAGAATTCCTGGGGAACATCATGGGGTATGTCCGGTTATGGACTTATGGCTCGTAATAGGAACAACAATTGCGGCATTGCCACCGTGGCTACTTATCCACTGGTCTAATCTGAATTCAAGTCAATGGTTTCCTAACCAAGTGTTATGGATCCAAAACTCTCTACGTATCTGATATGCAAAAATATCGCTCTTTAATATGTCAGTTCCACTGATACTGTTTTAAAATTAAAATATTAGCATACCTATGTAATGTTGAACATGTAATAAAGTTGATTATATTCTGCCATTCTTGTATTCTAATTTGTTCTCGACTTCTTACACGTCAATGAATGCTATGGTGATTCGTATTGTGCATGAATCCTGGTTTACTTTATTAGGGGATAGATGAAAAAAAGGGAGAATTGTAGGTCGCTACTCCTAGTTTGTATGATCGCGTGGAGTTTTTAGGAAGTTTCTCTGGAGTAGCCTACATGTATTGGAGCCGATACCAATTTTCATCCTCCTGCTGGTGTACGAGCTGCTAGAAGCCATCGCCCGATGCTGCGTTCAATTCATTCAATGAAGGGAAATTAACATCTTTAAAGTCAATTTTGAACACGAATTTCTCCAGAAAAAGTGTGGTACGAGGTTCAGGAGGGTACGAATTTTTTTTTCTGACACTACACGGTCCTGATGAATTGACAAGATATGAGTTAAGTTTCTAAGAAAACCACAACTGTTATGTTCATCTATTCTTTGCGACAAGCAATTCTTGAAATTGATATTTAGCATTGCTTTGGTCATGTTTTGTTGTTAACCTCTCTTGGATCAGTATATTTAGTCTTCGGCAATTTTGCTGTCGTCAACCTCCCCCTAAAAACAAACTTGCCAGCTACGCCCCTGCAGAGAAAAAACGTTTAGTTGAACTCAAATATATAAGGTCCCAGGGTGCATGGGTATCTCAGTAGAACTCAACAACATTCTTTATGAAACTTTACCTACACATTTTATTTTCAAACCTCATGGCATCTTTTTCCAGGTAATTGATGTTAACTGAATATTTCTTCACTGCATTGCAATGAACACAAACTTATCTTTTAATTAAAGTTATTCAGATGAGTTACCCTGGTAATGATACGACCAAAAAAAATGGTACATCTTTTATCTTATCTAGACACTTACTCATAGATAATTTCTGTAGTAGAAATCCCGAAAAACAACAGGTTTTATCTAGTTACTTATCAGTAGATTGCCACAGTTAGTTTCAGTTGTGGAAAATCCCATATTTATCTATTTCTTTTGATTGGAATCAGCTTGCTATAACTGAGAAAATAACGTTTATAATGATATTCTGATATCGCTATCTCCCTAATTTTGCGGTTTTCCCCCTGCGTTTGACAGTAAAATTCCCAAACGTATTTTGCGTATGTACTTAATATTTATATATATACCATGGTATCAATCTACTGCATTCAGACAAACATCAGTTTTCAAACAAACTATTCTTGAAACACTGAGTATTTGAATTTTAACAGAGATACGTGATTGTTAAACATTATTTATTTCCTACTCATATTATAAAAGTACTTTCAAAAGGTAAGTGTAAATATTTTTTATTTTTCGGGTTTTCTTGGTTCGATCAGCCTAGCGATTTTGTTCGCCGGTCCTACAAATTTGACCAAGCCGCGGGCTGATTTACAGTTACAAAAACATACAACAAAACAGGTCATTTCAAAAAATCGATTGTATTCCATACAAACTTTTGTTGAAATTTCGATTGAAGTTTCGGATACTAAATTCCAGACAATATATCCAATAACACGTGGTAATTATTCTCTATTCATTCTCATCAATTGTACCAAAAATGTTCTAGACATCAATAAGTATGTACCTTCGTGCGTGATTTGCCAAAATGTGAAAGACGTCAAAATCTTGATTCGTCAGTTCTTTTGCATTAATTTCAGGGGGTACTTCGCAGGCTTATTCAATGTAGGTGTTACGGTGCCAGTCATTGATACTTCATAATTCTTGGACATTGTTAGGTTACATGATACAAACTGAGTATGATGTAGATTGACTCCGCGCTATTGGTCAGTGATTTCGAAGGTTGGTTCCAGAAAAACCAAAAGGTGAAGAATGTGAGATTTGATATGGAAGTCAATACTCTACAGGAAATCTGACAGAAAAGCACTGTTTTGACTTTGAATTTGAAGAATAACTTCCCAAAATGTTTCAAGTTCACTATCATAATTTTCGATTTAAGAGCGACATCTGGTGGTGGAAGTAGGCGTACATGTACCAAATAACGACGCTTGTCTGGAAACTACACGCATCACGCCTAAACTGCGTCATCCAATTACAAAAATAAAAAAATAATTTTTCCAAATTGTGTTAAGTTTATGAATATGTTTACATACATATTATACTGTCCAGCCCGGGAGGGATTTGTTTTTATTCGGACTAATTCGTATAAAACGTTTTTTAATGAGAATCTGAAGTAAAAAGGGTTCTTATCCCTTTAATAATTTTGCTTCACTACAGCCCTTCTACCCGGCATCTGTTAAAATTCAAAAGTTCCATATTGCGGGCAGCGTAATATACTTACAGGAGTTTAAAATTGAATATAAGATTGTTTGACTTCATAATCTGAGTGGACGCCCGGACGCTCCCAAATGGAAGGGGGTAGATATACTCAAAGATGCGAATCGATGAACAGGTTTCTTAAGTCACTGAATTCGATTCTGGGGTTAGTTTCTCGATCCATCCCTCAGCATCACAACTGAGACTCCAGCCCATTAGTAATCGTGTTTCTAGATTACACTCTATTTTAGTAGGTTTCCGAGGTTGCTGAATATTCGATATCAAAAGCAGTTTTTACTAGTTTGTTATCAGTCGAGTCCGATTCTCTCTAGGGGTTGGTGATGATTTGGATCCCAAAGTTAAACGCGGTTTTAAGAAGTCCTCCAAAACTAGTAAATGAAAATATCTCGAAAAATCACTATTATTTCATCTCAACGGCTCCGTTCGGTGACATTTGGAGTAGAAGAGGTACAAAATTGGAGTTGAGTGACACCGAAAATACGTATGTCCAGAACAATCTCATAAGAACACCCCGTTTTTGAGATCCTCACCTACCCAGACTGCGATATTCACATAGCTATCCAAAACTTGTATCTGCATATTTTTAGCGTTATTACAAGCAAGGGGGGGGGGGATAAACACTGTAAGATTTCAAATTATTTACCGTAAGAAGGGCAAGGGCTTGTGTTACGTATTCTGGTTATCTGATTGACATGAGATCTCAACGGACTTTTTTTTATCTTTTTTGCATCAGCCGGCGAAAACCAAAGATTTGAGAAAAATCGCAAAATTAGGGACACTAACACATACAGCATGATACAGACGTTTTCAGTCGCTGATTCAAGAGTTAACAGACTGAAATCGTAAGAGTGGCTACCAAATTTGCAGCTAATTAGGTTCGGGGTGTTAACCACTCGGCCAAAGAGCGACGCATCCTTTCCATCACATACTGCTGAAGACCCAAGTCGGCTCCAGATTTCCTGCTTTTCTAGGTCCTGCGCCCAGTTCTAAAGCACCAAGTGACCTACTGCCACCCAAGCACGACTAGGAGCACAGTTCCGTCCAAAAACGTTGAGGTTCAGCCCTCAACCTACACCCGGCGACGCGCATCCGTACCAGTTAGACAACAAATGAGCAATCAGCCACCTTGACTAAGGTATAAGCAGCAGAGCTGCGACAGACTTCCGCAGCCCATTCTGAATCGCAGCACCCGCCCCAACACACCACCGGCTGCATCCTACCCAATGCGGCCGGGCCGTACTGTAGCATCTACAGGTACCCCAGCCCAGAATACTCTCCTACACACTTATGCCGGGTCACTAGCTGCCCTCCTAGAGCCACCACAGACACATGACCCAATAGAGCACAAACCGACCACTAGGAAGACCAGTGAAAGCCAAGACAGTCACCCGATCAGCACCCTCAGCTTCTCCACAAAGCAGAGAGAGAAGGATACCCTGAGCGAAGTTGGGTACAATTTTGAATTTAGCGTCATTTTGTTGGCCAAAACGGGTGGATACCATATTTCTAACGCCCCTGGATCCGTCGAAAAGGGCAGTGTATGGCTTGTTCATTTATACTCTATGTCTATACCAATAATTTCATTGTACTTTCAGGAAGCATTCAACATGAAGCTGGTCATTCCTTTGGTAATTTTTGTTATTTTCATCGACGTGGTTGTATGTACCGATCTACTTGCGCTGGAGTGGGACTATTTCAAAGTATGACATTATATTTATATTGGATATGTTTAGCATAGCAGTCAAGAATAAGATAATGAATGTCAGAGTATGTGTAACTGTAACATAGGGAAAGGCGTATCTATCTATGAAGTGACTGTATCTGTTTCATTTAAGTAGCAGATTAACTTTTGCAAAACGTTTCTCAAAGTCAGCCCATCACCAATGTTTCATATTTACTACAAGACACGCGTAAATACGGGTAGATAGGTGGCATGAGGGCATGGTCAAAAATTCTCTCATGGCCCCTTTTTTGACCATTTTTTTGCAAGCGTAAAAATATGTGGATTTTTGGCAGCTACCATTCTCTTATTCAAAAACACAAGAGTTCGTGGTGGCCTATCAAGTCTTTCCTAGCTGAGCTTGTGTAGATTAGTCCACCCTTTCTGGAAGTATAAGTGGTGGGCTAACCTCCCAAAACATCTTGTAAAAATATGAGGCTTGGTGAAGTACTAAAAGGTAACCAGAATATTTTTTTGAATTGAAGACCAAAATCCAAAAACCACCCATGTCATTTTTGAAATTGCGACTTGGCCGCCAGATAGCGCTATATCAGCGACTACACTCCTAACACTTCCGTACTCAGAGTATTCAGGCAACAGCTGTTTATTCATCCGCAGCATTCATCCAGCAGAACAGCAGCAAATTACGTTGCTGTTGGACGAGAAAATCGAAATTTCAAAAATGACATGGGTGGTTTTTGGATTTTGGTCTTCAATTGTGAATACATTACTAGATTTCGAGTAATCTGAGAACCGAAGAAAAGGACACCGAAGACACAAATTTATTTTTTCTAGTTTACGAGACTCTGCAAAACTATGGAATGAGTTGGATACTAACATAATTAGTTTGGGAAAATATTCCGAGGAAATAAGTGGTAACAAACGAGATTTTGCTAAAAATGTTTGAAAGTGGTGTCATCTACCCAAGAAACATATTACAATTAGGGGTTCAAAACGACCGCTCCGAGCAACGCATTTTAAGAGAGGTATCATGAAGGAAGAATTTTTTTTTTTCATTTCACAAGATTTTGAAAATAGTACTAATTTCGTAGCTATCTATCATGTTCACCCACGCACCCACCTTATCAAGATACCAGTTGTAGAGTATTGGGGAACTGCAAATTAATTTTGATTTGAATCATTTTGCCCTTTAGATTCACTAAAAACAGAGAACATGGTCCAAAATATATAAAATAAAATCCCGATGCACAAAATCCCACCAGTTACCCGGGTAACTAAAGGGAAACAAGGGTAATCTGAGGGTAACCGAGGGTAACAAATGGGAAACTTTTCCGCGGGTAACTGGGTAACTAGAAAGTAACTGATTGCGCATCTGGATATAGGTATAAAATATGAAGTTTTCAAAGACGCTGAATTCATTTTTATAGTATTATGACTCTATTTTTATGATAGTGATATCTGATGCGGAAGAGGGAAGCCAAAATCGAAAACAATGAGAGATACAATAGACTCATCACCAATCTACCTGAAAATTCCTGTCACGCATACCCGGTACTTTGGTCAGCGAATGTGTCGACGAGATTATGAAGAGGGAGAATTGTCTTTTGAAAACAGTAATAATGAAAATGAGGACGTAATTACCTGAGACTGTATTACCAGTGCAATTCACAATACTTCTCCAGTTAAAAAATCAGAGAAAAAAATGAACGTGTGAGGATTCATTTGTCTTTTCAAGATTTATTTCTTTACTAGATTTAGTCTCCGCTACCAGAACACTATTTGATAAGTGTGGCTATGTACTTATGGTTTTCAATATCTTTTATTTTCAGGTGAGTTATAATAAAGCATACAGAACGGACGTAGAACATAATTTCAGAAAGAAAATATACCTCCAAAATAAGAAGAAAATTGACGAACACAACGAACGATATGAGAAGGGTGAAGTGACATACAGAATGGGTATTAATGAATTTACAGATATGGTAATTGCGATGGAATTTTTAGTTTCACTTACTCGTCACAATCGTTTATCAGTCCCTCGGCTGCACTATTAGCACACTTTCCATTTTCTCAGAATCAAGAAGAGTTCAATAAAAAAGTGATGGGTGGAAATAAATGGAATGTTACTCAACTGAGCTTTGAAGAAAACGAAAATGTAACTAGATTTATTTCACCGGCCAATATAAGTGTACCTGATATCTTCGACTGGAGGATAAAAGCTGTTGTTACCGACGTGAAACATCAGGGATATAATTGCGCTTCATGCTGGGCATTTAGTGCTGTAAGTGCTCAACATAATACACTTATTGAGTATGCTACCTTTAGTGCTGTGAGTCATTGATATAATACTCTGATGACACATACACTTCTGTATAGTAATCGAGTTTACTCGGGTAATAGGAATACTTGAATATCCTTAAATACTGATGAGCGTGAGCAAGTGCCATTTTAAATTTGCAAACGAATTTCAATCGTTTATCAATTTAATACTTAAAATTAAGCAAATGTAAAGCATTCCATATTTCTTTTTTTTTCTCTTTTTTTTTTTTTTTGGGGGGGGGGGGGTTCAAAGTGTAAGTGTTCGCGAATATAATAGAGAGTTCGCTGGTAATGTAACTGCGCGAACATTTCAAATAATTACTTGCGAACAGAGGGAACATGGAATAGGAAAACATTTATTGAAACCTAGAAATCAAGGAAAAATCCTCGTTCTACACAAACCGACTTTTATCTAACTTCGAAGTCCGTCATTTTTCGACACAAGGCGTGACGATATAAAAAAATTTACGGGAATAATGTGAGGAAAAGTAATCCACGACCGAAAAAAGATGGACAAAATATGGCGAGCCCTATACCCAGAGGGTCTGTTTAGTTCAGTGTACGAAGGGTATATCTTTTATTGTATGTATGTATCTATCAAACTGTAGAACTAAACAAATAAAAGACTTATATTAATTACTATCCCAACGATTTCAGTTTTTGGAAACCATATTCAGCATTTATAATCTAACTATCCAATTGGATTTTTGAGAACCCTAACATCTTTGTCTGAACAACAGAAACATGAACGATATAAACTGCAAATGAATCAGGACACTCCGAATGAACGCAATGTGACATGAAGAGCAGGTGTCCAGGAGGTCGGGACCCCCTTGTAACTTTGTCAAATAGTTTTTTCCCCTAATTTTAGCGCCTTCCCCCCCCCCCACAATCTGACTCACTTAAGCCGTATCATTTTCATCAGCTCACCTTAGCCAACGCACATCAGCCCACGGTCTAGATGAGCCGCGAAACGGGCGGGTCAGCTAGTTGAATATGTAAGGGAAAAACTTACTAGCGTCAAGTCGAATCTAAAACAGGAAAATTAGGTGACACAATAACAAGTTAAAAATTTGTACAAAAATCTAGGTATGTCAAATTTTTTATTGGTAGTTGAGAAGTCAAAATCGACCTCAAAACGTCCCCAATTTTTTTTTCTTCAAAAATGATCGAAATTTTCATTTTTTTTTTTGAGAGAGAGAGAGAGAGCACATTCCACATTGAATCTTAGGGTTGATGTGGTAAGAGTTAATAATATTTAAAAACTAGTAAAAATGTGATCAGTACTTTTAGTCGGTGAAAAATTATTTAAAAAGGAGCGAAGGTTTGTCTCCCTAATTTCACAAGCTCCAGAAATAAGGATCATCAAATAATACAGATAGGCATATGTATAAGTTAATGAAATCATCGATACTTAACCGTACATATATACATGTATACTTATCAGGCACAATGAATTATCATATGTTTTAGACGGGAGCCCTTGAAGGACATTGGGCCATCAAGCATGGTGAGCTGGTTTCTTTGAGCGAGCAGAATCTAATAGATTGTTCTACCGGTTTTGGTACCCAGGGCTGCAATGGTGGATATCCCTGGCAAGCTTTCATGTACATAAAAGAGAACAAAGGAATCGACTTTGAACGGGCATATCCTTACGAAGGAAAGGTATATTTACTTGCGAAGCCGCGATTCAAGTGTATCCTCATTGTATTTATTACCGCGCCATCTTCTAATGTATGGTTAGGGTAATCGCTTGAGAGTGTCATGTGGGAGAGATGACCGCATTTCTATTCATATTTGGCGACCTATTCACCAGTCTGCACTAAAAAAAATCATAGTCCTCCGTCCGCAGAATATAGATCACTGGCTACAGTAAGTTTTCTCAACAGTTGGGTATTGGCGTTCTAAAGGATTTCATTTTAGAAATTTTCGAGAATTATTTGTAAAATTTTGAACAGGTACAAAGGAAAGAAGTCAAAAATTTATGGCTTATTAAGTGATACATCAGCTTTTTTCTTGTAACTATTTATTTTGGACTAATTTCCGAGTTCAGCGATATTGAAGAATAGACAAGAAAGGCGTAGGAGTTGGAGGAAAGATAGTCATAAATAATAGTCATTTGGTATTTTGAAATGTAAAACTCGAGTAAAATTAGAAAATCTTAATCTATCGGAGAAATAACAAAAATATGGGTAACTCACTATTCACTTTACCCACATGTATAGTAATATACTATTATTCTGATTTTCGCTTCATTTCTACACTTATCGCTTACCTCCAAGGAAAAATCACTGCACGCCACTGCGTCTGTGTGACACTATGGAACTGGCTAACATGGATGTAACCACCAAAAATTACTAGTGCACTAATTTTACACAGGATGTAAAAAGATAAGTCCCCATCCTTTCTTTCTAAATGCAAAGTCAGATCGACAAGGAGTAAATAAAAATCTTTAATGGGGAGAGGGCTCCAGTTCCTTTTTGGATGAAAAAATTTCTGGCCTCGAAAGGGGACTTGAACGTATCAGAAATTCCTTCTTGATGGGAAACATTAACACCCTCTGATAAAATCCACATGGATCGAATCCAAAAAATACTAAGTTATTAAAATGGAATTCACAGACCTCAAAAATCTAAAAATCGAATACAATCTCGATATATTAACCATTACTAAACGAAAAACTCCTCTCGTGGGACCACAACTCTCTGGTGGAATTCCAAATGCTCGTAGATATCCAAAAACTGCTTTCAAAATTTAATATAGTAACCTCGAAAACCTATAACTTGAATAAAATCTCTGTATAATGACTTTTGTTTAGCCTTAGCCTTCTTTAAAGAGATAGAAATGGATAAAACCGAAATTAAAATTGAAATTAGAGACTTCCAAAACCTATAAATGGAATACAATCTTCATACAGTCACCATTGTTTAGCCAGAACCTCATATAGTCGGGTCAGAATTCCTCTTTGGAGGGCCAAAAATATCTTCAGCAGAACTCCCGCGGATTGTATGTATCAAAACAATGCCTTGAAATTTAAATGGGTCGTATCAAAAAGCTGCCTTAAAAATTGAAGGCTACAACCTTGAATACCTACAAATTGAATATAACCTCATTATTCAGAAGAAACTTTATTTTCCAATACCAGAACTCTCTTTGATGGAGAACTCCAAGGAATCATTTCCAAAAATTTCTTTTGAAATGAAATCCATTCACCTCAAAAACTTATAAATTGAATGAGATCGTAGATAATGACGTGATAGTTTCATTTTTACTGTGTCTACCGTTCCCGGAAGTTCCGGAAAACTCGAAAAAGTCCCGGAGCTCACTTAACTATTGCCCAAGGTCCCGGAATTTTTTTTACAAATGTTGGACACAATTTCTTACCCCAAAGCTTGATTTGTTTCCCCGATACATGGAGACTGCTTCGTGCATAATAGTCCAGATCTATAACTATCAACCTTCAAATATACGCACGCACTATATACAGTAGATGAGTAGAAGAATACAGGTAACACTGTTGGGTATACTAAGTAAAACTCGGCTCATACCTGCGCCGGATGGGATTGGTACTTGGTAGCGAGCGTCGAGCGTACCCATTGCACTAGTGGAGAAGTGGACACGCCATGGCATACGCTATTCGAGTGCGACGCCTGAGAGCAGGAGAGGCGCGAGGCGGTCACGATAGATCCCGGAGACGGCGTGATCGACCGTCTTGCGCCGGACACCCTCGTCCCGGAACTGTTGAGGAGTCGAAGCGGTTGGAACTGTTCGTTTCAGCCACCATGCGAAGGAAGATGGAGGCAGTGTGATCGAGACAGAGGACGCTAGGAGGACAAGCTGAAGTTGCTGCTGCTGCTGCGGCGGCGGAGATCGTTCAGCAAAGCTCGCCCGCAGTACCAGGGCTGGAGCAGAGCTCGCTCGCAGTGCAAGACCTGGAGCTATAAACGGAGGAGTCACACGCGATGAGTGAGTGAAGAGGAAGAGGCAGCGCGTCCAGCTGTGGGGGACCTGAACTCCAGGCGAGCGCTCTGGGAGTGCGGACCTCGGTCAGTAGGGAACCCCATGGTGTTCCTGGCAGGACGCGCGCACTGTTCCGGCCAGGAGAAATGAGGGCTCGGGCCTGGCCCCAAAGCGGTCCCCTCGGCACTAATGCGATGCCCGAAAGGGTAGTTTCCGGTGCCGGGGGTGCGGTGTCACAGGGGCCACTTTGGCATGCATGCATCACCATACGTCCCACCACACCATATGGTGCTTTTTTGCACCCAAATTATTTTCGAAGGTGTCTTACAAAGTCCCGGAAAAACCCCGAAATTCCAAAACTGAATTCTGGTAGACATCCTGTTTTATTTCGTCTAATAATTTCATTTTCACTATTTTATTTTTGCAATTCGGGTACTTTGGGTTGTATATAAACACTCGTTATCTCTGTATACAGCAAGTACTCGAACAATTTCACTTCCTGATAACTTCAATTTTAATGAATATAAAAATACAGAATTACAGATTTGTTTCCATGAAGAAATGGATACCCAATCGAGTATCACTTTTTGTATTCGAAATGCAAATCTTTCAATGCAAACCTTTCAAAATTACAATTAGCAGGATGAGGATGTGTTCACACAAGCGAGTATCCCTGAAAAGAGTAACAGAGTTGCGACCTACTCGTCAAAAATTGACCGGGCCAATTCTACTCGGCAATCGTATTACTCGCTGACAAGCTGAGAGTTGAATGATCGCACATGCGTTTTACTCGTGATCAAGTAACTCGTGCAGAGTTACTCGCAAGTGTGAATTGGCCTTAAGATTTGGAATTTCAGACCCAAAACAGGCAACATTAGCTTGGCTGAAAAAACTGAGTAAGATAATAGAATTAGGAGTTATTTGGTTTGTTGATTTTGATAACTTAACCATATTCTTGATTCAACCACGACTGGTGCCTGTAATTTCATTTGTCTCCTAATTTTCAGATGCCAGAAAAACGGATCGAGTTGTCGGAACAACAGTTTTTTAGATCGCTTAAATGTATGTCGAAAATTCAATCAGATTGTTGGTCCTTTTCCGATTTGTACCTTTAATTTAAATTTAATCCCTTCAAACGGGCAAAATTGGCGAAATCTATTGAAAAATAGGAATACGATTTAGTAGCCGTTGAATTTGAAAGTTCATCAGATTCTTGATCCAACTCTAATATGAGTCTGACCCCCATTTCTTTGAAGGGATCACTCCGACTTTCCTGAAGAAATCTGAACACTTGAATAAAGTACTGGAATAAAGATTATTTATTTCATTCACTTGGAAAATCGAATACGATTATTCGATTCGATAAGACTATGATTTAACTCTGAAATCCAAATTTGACTATTCTAAATGGGCAAAATTTAACTGATTTCATAAGTCAAACATACTGTCGGAATAACGGTTTTCGGAGACACTGAATTCGAAAAGTCGATGATATTTCTAACCCGTTCCTAGTTTCACCCCCGAATACGATTTTTTCCTCTTTCAAAATACCAATGTGCAAGGTTTTCCACACGAGCAGGAGGAAAACATTTTCTATTTCCAAAACAAGAAGTACTAGGATCCTTTCTGCGAGGAAGGAGAAACAAATCGTCCTGTCGCAACTGATGAGATTTGGAAAATAAAACAAAATCTGTATCGCTAATTTCGACAAATCAATCAGATTTTCGATTCAATCCCGAATGGTGCCTTAAATTTGACTTTCTTTTCTTTAAAAGGGTCAAATGAACTTCGGAAAAAGAACTGAAAAATAAGTCGACAGAGAGATCAGTTTTGAGTCGTACAATTAGATTTACGATAACCTCTCAACCTGACATCCGAAACTCAAATTTCGAACTTAGAATGGACAAATCTCGTTCAGGAATATCAAACTACAGTGGAAACTCTTTATAACGAATCTCAAGGGACCAGCAAAAATATTCGTTATAGAGAAAATTCGTTATATAGAAATCTTTTTTTTTTTTTTTACAGTACATTTAGACATTAATTTTTGTTACATTGTAAGTGCAGGCATGTGTATGTATTTTCTTATGTCCTGCTGTTTTGCTCGAACGTTGCAGGATTGTTCAAAAAAATTTTCGCATTTATTTATTGCTTTCAAAATTCCCTCAGGAACATCTAGCTTGTTGCACTCCTCGACGAATAATCTCGATTGCTTGGAGAACTTCTTTCTTGGAAGGACAGGAGGCATCGGCCTTTTCTTCGTTTTCCGCTGTTTCTTCTTCCACCTGGTTATTTCCCATAACAGACTCCCGAATATCAGCATCCGTTGGGTATCCGGCTACAACAAGGTCTTCGTCTACTCTCATAAAATCGTCCAATGTTATATCGTCCTCCAGTACACTCATTCCACGCAATTCATCCCAGCACTCTTCAACCAAATGTCGCCCGTCACTTTCCTCTTCAATTAGGGTTTTCATAAATCCGGCCTGTCGAAAACAGGTTCTAATGGTTGACTTAGACAGTAAAATACCTGACTTTTTCTGGTAAAAAAATTCGTTATAGAGAATATATTGTTCGTTATAGAGAGACTTTTTTACATGTAAAATTTGTTGAAGGGGGAGGGACTGAAAGAAATTTCGTAAGATAGAGGAATTCGTTATATAGGAGTTCGTTATAAAGAGTTTCCACTGTATCACCATTATGATTAATGTTACAGAATTCCTCCTCGTTTTATCCCATTTTAATTTATTTATTTTGAATCTGAATCGGATTGGACCTGGACGGACGGGGCTAAGGTCAAGTTTTGGGTTAAATTAAATATCCCTTCCTCTAAAATAGTGCTGGGATGTCCCGTCAACCCTGTCAACTTCGGATTGTAACTGGATGGACTGATATCTGCAAGTGCTAGGGTCAAGTTTTGGGTTAAATTACATGCCCCTTCCGCAAAAGCAGTGTTGGAATGTCCCGTAAACCCTGTCAACTTTAGGATTTTAGATGCGTATCTGAATTCAGACAAAATTTTGATGTGGAATCGTTCTTTCTCTTCTCTAAAATGATAATAATAATTCAGGTTTGGAGTACTATGAGACATGAAAGAAGGTTTCAACCAAAATCTTTCTACAACAGATTTTTTATAGAAATAATCTTCACTAGTTATTTCCTTCTTTTTTTCACAAAGACAGAACGTAAGTCTTCCTTATTCAAAGAGAATAACTGAGCACCTTTACGTAAGGGGGAAATAAATGATCATCTTCTTTTTGTCATTAAAAGGTGGCAATTGTAGAAAAAATGAAATTCTTCCCACTGCTGTAATGAAAGGAACAACTTTCTAAATTTCCCCTAAGAAAAGGAATAAATTATACCCTTCTCATATTCACAAAATGGAAGCGACGATGTTTTCCTTCCTGAAACCTCTTCTCCGTTTCAATAAGCTTTCAAAACTTATTTTCTCCTCCTCAAAAAAAAAAAGGGACAATTTTTTCTCCTTCAGGAAACAGTGCTTTTATCGGCACCGTAAGTGTTACAAATTCAAATTCTTCAATTTCGAAAGGCCTCGTATCTACTAATAACGCGAGTCTACCAATGCCTCCTCATGAGGGGCAAAAAACAAGGGGAGAGGCTCGGGAAACTAAAATTTGAGATAAGTGTTGATTTATAGGTTTTGAGGGCCGCTGAATACATTTCTGAAAGTATTTTTGTATCCGTCCCACAAGGTGCCGCAGAAGGGATTCAGACAAAACTGAAGTAACTTATTCATGATGGTATTTTCATCAGACTATAATCTGGTTTGAACCCTGGTGGTACTCCGAAGGATCGAATTCAATAATTATTTTCAGAATTCAGGGACCCTCGAAATATGTAAGTCAACTCCTACCCTCAAATTTCATGTTCCCGAATTCCCTCCTTCATTTTTTAGCCGCCTTCAAACAGCATCGATTCAGGCCGCTGGCCTATGTTAATTTGTGTCATTGGTAAACACGGGGCCTTATGTGAAGTTGAAGGGGTTGAGTTTCTAACACCTATGGGACACGGAATGAATAATTAAATCTGTCTAATTCAAGGAGAATAAGGGGCTGGATACGATCGATCTGAAACATGACAGAAACTTCATTCGATCTCATGAGAACCAATCTGGGGAATTTCTTCAACAAAATAAATCCTCCAAGACATAATGGGGGGGGGGAAGCATTTCAACTTTTTATGGGTTAAATTTTTAAAATGGAAACTGGTTCGGGAAAATATTAATATTTTTGACTGAAATTTTGCACACGTTGTTTTTAAGGTCACAAAGCGACAAAATTGCCTTACTCGTCGAAATAAATCAAACCTTTTTTCATGATCATTTCAACTCCACCCTTACAAAATTAAATCAGTTTCAATCTTCTGTTGAAAAAAAAAAAGGGAAGCATTAGTATTTCTTTCATGTTGATGTCGAAAATTGAGATACTGGTGCATATTCTACTACACACTCTTACGGAAATCTGTATTGGTGGTTCAGTGCAGTGGTTTCCTTTTACGCTATGCTTTTAAGTTTAAATTTCAATAAGTACGAATGGCACAAGAAATAATCATTTTTACTAATTATTTAAGGTGGGCCAATGCAGATATAAGAAACCTGCTGCTGTCACCGACAAGGGTTATGTGGTCGTGGAAAAGTTCAATGAGAAGGCACTGATGAATGCAGTTGCTACTATGGGTCCAATTTCCGTAGGAATCGATGCTAGTCATGAAAATTTCATACAATACAAGGATGGTAAGCAAGCGTCATAATAATTTTATTCAGGGTGGGTTATCCGAGAGAATATGCCAGAGGCTAATCCTCTGAATGGAAAATTCGAGGCTTACTATCTCGGTGCTCTGAAGGGTCGATCAATAAACTATTTGTAACTTACGCACCAATTTTTTATTTTTCCTTAATAAATAGGAGAGAGGAGGGTAAGTTGACGAGTTGTCCAAGTTGCAGTTTGGATCCACAAAAATATAGGTAGCGCCAACAAACTGTGCTGAGTGACAGACTTGGTCGAACAAAATACCATGGTGCCTAATAAAAAAATTTTTTATTACCGATTTTGTGTTCTTCAAGTTTCCTTTGCACATTTCACATCACCAGAAAATAGGCTTTGTATCAAATTTGAGATCAATAAGTTTAATTATTAAACATTTGGAATGAGCTAGTATTAGCTTCGATTTAGCGCAAATTTCGAATCGATAAAAAAAAATGAATATTTGATTTAAAAAAGTCAGATGCGGCCCAGTTGATTAAATTTTGCCAGTGAAATGTGGTGTCATGCTGTTCCGGGTGGTCTTACGAAGAAATTTATTCCATCCCTTATAAATGCAATGTTTGTATGAGTAGTACTAAGCCTCGTAAATTGTTTTAAACAAATTAACGATTTTCACTTGATTTCACCATTTTTAAACCACAAGTCAACCTGCTCGCCGCCATTCGCTAACATACCATACATGGTGTCACAGTTGACAAATTTGAATTGTCTCATATTTTTTAAATTTAAATTTGGAAGAAAATAAAAATTATATTGGTACTCTATCCAAGAACAAAGTTTCCTAAGACATGTAGCTACAATTTGGCGCAAAAAACTAAAACTCTAACTTGAATTCAAACATATCTATGGCGGTTCAAACTTTAAACTCGTCAACTTGCTCTCTACTCCCCTACAGAACGAGCTATTGACATCATTGAATACACCTTCGTATTATTATTAACGCAAATCATATTGCAGGCGTATTTTACCAGCATAACTGCAGTCCACAAGATCTGAACCATGCAGTTTTGGTTGTTGGCTATGGCACTACTTCAAACGGCGATGACTACTGGTTAGTGAAGAATTCCTGGGGAACATCATGGGGTATGTCCGGTTATGGTCTTATGGCTCGTAACAGGAACAACAATTGCGGCATTGCCACCGCGGCTACTTATCCACTGGTCTAATCTGAGTTCAAGTCAATGGTTTCCTAACCAAGTGTTATGGATCAGAAACTCTCTACGTATCTGATATGCAAAAATATCGCTCTTTGATATGTCAGTTCCACTGATACTGTTTTAAAATTAAAATATTAGCATACCTATGTAATGTTGAACATGTAATAAAGTTGATTATATTCTGCCATTCTTGTATTCTAATTTGTTCTCGACTACTTACACGTCAATGAATGCTATGGTGATTCGTATTGTGCATGAATCCTGGTTTACTTTATAGAGGATAGATGAAAAAAAGGGAGAATTGTAGGTCGCTACTCCTAGTTTGTATGATCGCGTGGAGTTTTTAGGAAGTTTCTCTGGAGTAGCCTATATGTATTGGAGCCGATACCAATTTTCATCCTCCTGCTGGTGTACGAGCTGCTACAAGCCATCGCCCGATGCTGCGTTCAATTCATTCAATGAAGGGAAATTAACATCTTTAAAGTCAATTTTGAACTCGAATTTCTCCAGAAAAAGTGTGGTACGAGGTTCAGGAGGGTACGAATTTTTTTTTCTGACACTACACGGCCCTGATGATTTGACAAGATATGAGTCAAAGTTTCTAAGAAAACCACAACTGTTATGTTCATCTATTCTTTGCGACAAGCAATTCTTGAAATTGATATTTAGCATTGCTTTGGTCATGTTTTGTTGTTAACCTCTCTTGGATCAGTATATTTAGTCTTCGGCATTTTTGCTGTCGTCAACCTCCCCCTAAAAACAAACTTGCCAGCTACGCCCCTGCAGAGAAAATACGTTTAATTGAACTCAAATATATAAGGTCCCAGGGTGCATGGGTATCTCAGTAGAACTCAACAACATTCTTTATGAAACTTTACCTACACATTTTATTTTCAAACTTCATGGCATCTTTTGCCAGGTAATTGATGTTAACTGAATATGTCTTCACTGCATTGCAACGAACACAAACTTATCTTTTAATTAATGTTATTCAGATGAGTTTCCCTGGTTATGATACGACCTAAAACAAATAGTACATCTCTTAGCTTATCTAGACACTTACTCGTAGATAATTTCTGTAGTAGAAATCCCGAAAAACAACAGGTTTTATCTAGTTACTTATCAGTAGATTGCCACAGTTAGTTTCAGTTGTGGAAAATCCCATATTTATCTATTTCTTTTGATAGAAATCAGCTTGCTATAACTGAGACATGACGTTTATAATGATATTCTGATATCGCTATCTCCCTAATTTTGCGGTTTATCCTCCTGCGTTTGACAGTAACATTCTCAAACCTATTTTCTTATGTACTTAATATTTATATATACCATGGTATCAATCTACTGCATTCAGACAAACATCAGTTTTTAAACAAACTATTCTTGAAACATTGAGTATTTGAATTTTAACAGAGATACGTGATTGTTAAACATTATTTATTTCCTACTCATATAATAAAAGTACTTTCAAAAGGTAAGTATAAATATTTTTTATTTTTCGGGTTTTCTTGGAGGAAATAGAGGTACAAATTAATAACGAAATAATAGAGTGGGTGAAGGAGGTTGACTACCTAGGCCAAAAAATTTCTTTCCATAGTGCTAGAGAAAAAGAAATATCAAATCGAATTCAAAGTGGATGGAGGAAATTTTGGCAAACGTGGCAGATTTTCAAAGGCCGTTTGCCAATAACGACTAAAGCGGCGGTCTGGCGCAGCTGTGTACAACCAGTATTAACTTACGGGGCTCAAACTTGGGCATTAACAAAAACAAATTATACGCGCTTTCAGGTTACTCAAAGAGCAATGGAAAGGAGCATGCTGGGAATGAGGCTAAGAGATAAAGTGGAAACCAAAGAGATCAGGGCCAAAACACGCCTAGAAGATCTGGGTCTTGTTATCAAGAAAAATAAATGGAGATACGGGGGCCACATTTCAAGATTGGGGGTAAGAAGGTGGGAAAAAAGGGTGGAAGGGTGGACCCCGTATGACTACACAAGGAATATAGGTAGACCGCTGACCCGTTGGCGAGATGAATTCCGCAAGGAGCTGGGTCCCATGTGGAGAAGACATACCCTGGACAGAAGGAGCTGGAAGGATAAAGTGAGGGAACTGGGGGAGGCTCA
Organism: Acanthococcus lagerstroemiae; assembly: GCA_031841125.1. Lineage (NCBI taxonomy): Eukaryota > Metazoa > Arthropoda > Insecta > Hemiptera > Eriococcidae > Acanthococcus > Acanthococcus lagerstroemiae. The sequence goes on from CM063112.1 coordinate 40,641,829, forward strand.
TACCCAATAATGGGTGGGTAGAGAAGGCTGAGGGCAGGGAGGGGCCCGCTTCCCCGTCTTACCCTCGGCACAGTAAGTGCTAAGAGAATTGTGAAATAGAAGGAATACCCAACAAGAGCTGTAAATAAATTATAAAAGTACTTTCAAAAGGTAAGTGTAAATATTTTTTATTTTTCGGGTTTTCTTGGTTCGATCAGCCTAGCGATTTTGTTCGCCGGTCCTACAAATTTGACCAAGCCGCGGGCTGATTTACAGTTACAAAAACGTACAACAACAAAACAGGTCATTTCAAAAAGTCGATTGTGTTCCATACAAACTTTTGTTGAAATTTCGATTGAAGTTTCGGATGCTAAATTCCAGACAATATATCCAATAACACGTGGTAATTATTCTCTATTCATTCTCATCTATTGTACCAAAATTGTTCTAGACATCAATAAGTATGTACCTTTGTGCGCGATTTGCCAAAATGTGAAAGACGTCAAAATCTTGCTTCGTCAGTTCTTTTGCATTAATTTCAGGGGGTACTTCGCAGGTTTATTGAATGTAGGTGTTACGGTGCCAGTTATTGATACTTCATAATTCTTGGACATTGTTAGGTTATATGATACAAACTGAGTATGATGTAGATTGACTCCGCGATATTGGTCAGTGATTTCGAAGGTTGGTTCCAAAAAAAAACAAAAATGTGAAGAATGTGCGATTTGATATGGAAGTCAATACTCCACAGGAAATCTGACAGAAAAGCACTGTTTTGACTTTGAATTTGAAGAATAACTTCCCAAAATGTTTCAAGTTCATTATCGTAATTTTCGATTTAAGAGCGACATCTGGTGGTGGAAGTAGGCATACATGTACCAAATAACGCCGCTTGTCTGGAAACTACGCGCATCATGCCTAAACTGCGTCATCCAATAACAAAATTAAAAAAATAATTTTTCCAAATTGTGTTAAGTTTATGAATGTGTTTATATACATATTATACTGTCCAGCCCGGGAGGGATTTGTTTTTATTCGGACTAATTCGTATAAAACGTTTTCTAATGAGAATGTGAAGTAAAAAGGGTTCTTATTCCTTTAATAATTTTGCTTCACTACAGCCCTTCTACCCGGTATCTGTTAAAATTCAAAAGCTCCATATTGCGGGCACCGTAATATACTTACAGGAGTTTTAAATTGAATATAAGATTGTTTGACTTCATGATCTGAGTGGACGCCTAGACGCTCCCAAATGGAAGGGGGTAGAGATACTCAGAGATGCGAGTCGATGAACAGGTTTCTTAAGTCACTGAATTCAATTCTGGGGTTAGTTTCTCGATCCATCCCCCGGCATCACAACTGAGACTCCTGCCCATTAGTAATTGTGTTTCTAGATTACACTCTATTTTGGTAGGTTTCCGAGGTTGCTGAATATTTGATATCAAAAGCAGTAATGTATGCTTGGTTTCATTGATTATACGATAAGTTTGTACGCATTTCAGCATAGAATCGATGTTGATACAATGCGTTTGGAATCATGTATTGACGCCAATTCTGCTGAATATCATATGTTGGTACTTGATACATAGAGCGGGGGTTTTCTAATAAAGTAGGACACGGAGAATTCGAAAATCAGCATCTGCGCAAAAAGAGCCACCGCTCGATAGGGGCCCTTTTGACAGATAACACCTCATCTATTCTTCACCATAAGCAATGTTTGAAACGGACATTTAGCATTGCTTTGGTCATGTTCTGTTGTTAACCTCCCTTGGGTCAGTGTATTTATTCTTCGGCATTTTTTCTGTCGTCGACATCCCCCTAAAAATAGAAACTCGCCAGCTACGTCCCTGCAGAGAAAATACGTTTAGTTAAACTCAAATATATAAGGCCCCAAGGTGCTTGGGTAACTCAGTAGAACTCAACAACATTCTTCATAAAATTTTACACATCAATTTAATTTTCAAATTTCAAGGCAACTTTTGCCAGGTATTGATGTTAAAATGAATAGGTATGTTTTCACTGCATTGCAACGAACACAAACTTATCTTTTAATTTAAGTTATTCAGATGAGTTTCCCTGGTCATGATATGACCAAAAAAAAAAAAAAACAACAGTGCGTCTCGCGTCTCTTATTTTATTTAGTCACTTACTCGTAGATTCGCGTAGTTAATTTCCGTTGTATAAATCCTCAAAAACAACACGTTTTACCCAGTTATTTATCAGCAGATTCCCATAATTAGGTTCCGTTGTGGTAATTCCCATATTTATCTATTTCCCTTGATTCAAATCAGCTTCCTCTAACTGAGACGTGACTTTTACAATGATATCCTGATATCTCTATGTTTCCCTAATTTTGCTGCTGTTTTCCCTACATTTGACAGTAAAATTCCCAAATTCATTTTGCGGATGTACTTATATAAACCATCATATCAATCTACTGCATTCAGACAAATATCAGTTTTTAGACAAACCATTCTCGAAACACTAAGTATTTGAAGTTTAGCAAAAATACGTAGTTGTTAATCATTATTTATTTTCTACTCATATTATAAAAGTACTTCCCAAAGGTAAGTGTAAATATTTTTTATTTTTCGGGGTTTCTTGGTTCGATTAGCTTAGCAATTTTGTTCGCCGGTCCTACAAATTTGACCAAGCCACGGGCTGATTTACAGTTACACATAGATACAACAATAACACCAGTATTTAAAAAATTCGATAGTGTTCCATAAAACCACAAACTTTTGTTTAAATTTCGATGGAAGTTTCGGATACTAAATTCCAGACAATAATTACTGCAACACGTGGTATGTAATTATTCTCCATTCATTCTCATCAATCGTGCCAAAAATGTTCGAGACATCAATCAGTACCTAGTGCCAATCCACGTGCGCGATTTTTCAAATGTGAAAGAAGTCAAAATCTTGCTCCGTCAGCTCTTTTGCATTAATTTCAGTGGGTACTTCGCAGGTTTATTTAAGGCGTTACGGTGCCAGTCATTGATACATCATAATTTTTATTTATTTATTTATTTTTAATTTTAATGAGTACCGGGCGAAATATAGTTCCCCTTGAGAGAAAGGTGAACCCTTAAAAACTTCAGCTCGAACAAATATCAACAAATGGCGCCTCATGCCACCTTCCCTCATGGAAAAATACATACATTAGATTGTGACTTTTTTCAAATAAATTAATTTCCCTCGTTTCTCGAGAGTGCTAGCAGGGCACAAATGTGGACATTGTTAGGTTATATGATACAAATTGAGTATGGTGTAGATTGACTCCGCGATACTGGTCAGAGATTTCGAAGGTTGGTTCCAAAAGAACGAAAAAGTGAAGAATGTGACATTTGATATGGAAGTCAATATTCCACAGGAAATCTGATAGAAAAGCACTGTTTTAACTTTGCATTTAAAGAATAACTTCCCAAAATGTTTCAAGTTCACTATCGTAATTTTCGATTTAAGAGCGACATCTGGTGGTGGAAGTAGACATACATGTACCAAATAACGCCGCTTGTTTGGAAACTACACGCATCACACCTAAACTGCGTCACCCAATTACAAAACAATAATAATAATTTTTTCCAAATTGTGTTAAATTTATGAATGTATTTACATACATATTATACTGTCCAGCCCGGGAGGGATTTGTTTTTATTCGGACTAATTCGTATAAAACGTTTTTTTAATGAAATTCTGAAGTAAAAAGGGTCCTTATTAACATAGTGAATGTCTCATCCAGTACCCCGCGTGCGCCCCGTGCTATATATATCGTGAAATGTATACCGCCGCGGTGTCTGTGTTTTTTGTAGGGGAGGGGGGATGTCATTACATAAAATCTTCCCCATAAAATTCCCTATCGAAATGATCATTATAATTTTTTTAAAACTTATTTTAATTCCATTTCATGAAGTAATATTTTATGCCCCACTATAATATCCAAATTACTTAGACTGCAGTGACTATGCTCCAAGTAAGAAGTGCGTTCCATTTGAACGCTCCAGTTTAAAAACAAGTATCCGAAGTGATGTTTTTCAACGTCACTTATTGGCGAGGGTGTAAACAAATAAGAGAAATGCAGATTGAAATGGAACATAGGTACATAAAACGTAGAGCCAGGTCACAGCCGTCTAAATAATCGAATATAGCGGCGCGTAAAATATCACTTTATTGGGTTACAACAAATATTTTGGAAAAATTATAATGACTGTTTCGATAGGGAATTTTATGGGGAACATTTTTTGTGAGAACTGCTTTCCCGAAAAACAAAATATTTCGCGAGATAATTGCAACGCCGCAGCGGGACACCCATTTCACGCTATAGCACGCGGCGCATTTGAAGTATGGGGAAGACTTTTAGTGTGTTAATAAGAACTCGTTTTACTACAGAATCCTACAAAAAATCCTTCTATAGGAATTAGGCCGCATACATGTCAACATGTCCTTCTCAGACATAATCTCACAGACTATTAAGTTCAGGAGGTGGTCCACTCGGAGACCTTTCAACTATGTACTAAATAGGGTTACGCCATTTATGTGAACACACCTTCATTACTGAAGTCTTGCTCAGACCCAGGGTTGGCAGGTAACATACAGTTTACATGCTCATTTTACAAGTAAAATAGTAGATGTAATGTAAAATAAATCAAAATAGGTAAAAAAAAAAAACCAAAAAAAAAATCCAGAAGTTCAATGAAAATATTAACGTTAAGAAATCAGAATCACGCTAAACTGAGGGAATAGCACGATATTAAAAATATTATAACATTTTCCACTTATTATTTAACGATAAAAAAATCTATCTTATTTATTTATTTATTACCGCCTTTTTCATTTATAAGCAAGTATGATCTACTTAAATATTACTATTTGTAAACGGGGGGAGTCCCCCTTCCCCTTTACTTAGGTCCCTCTTCGGGCAAAGGCCTCTCCGCACAGAGCCCAATTGTTGTGATTATCGGCTGCTCTTCGCCATGGAAAGCCTATAAATTTCTCAATCTCGTCCCTCCATCTTGTCAACGGCCTTCCCTTCGATCTTTTTGCTTTGTATGGCATCCAGACTTCTGCCTTGTTGCCCCACCTATCCAAATTTTGTCTCGCGATATGACTAGCATAGCTCCATTTCAATTTTTTAGTTTTGTACTCGTATCCTAAATCCATCATCCGTGTTTTTCCCTTATAATTTCGTTTTTAATTTTTTCCCTCCTTTTTATGCCAAAAATGCTCCTTTCCATCGCCTTTTGCGTGTTTTGTGATCTCTGCGTCCCTCTTTTAGTTAATGCCCAAGTCTGAGCGCCATACATCAATACTGGTTGGGTGTAGCTGTCCCACGTCTTAGTTTTCATTTTCAAGTGTACTTTTTTACTTTTGTAAATTGATTTTAAACTCCAGTAACTTTTCCACCCTTGTTGAATTCTGTTACTTATTTCTTTCCCCCTTCTATTTTCAAACGATATTAATTGTCCTAAATATTCAATTTCTTCTACTCTTTCTATTTTGTTTCCTTCTATGAATATTTTCTCTTTCTTACCATTTGATAGTATTTTTGTTTTCTTATAATGTTTTAATTTAGTTTCAATCCTGCCTTTCTACTTATTATTGCTAATTCCTGGCCCAGCTGCACCACCTCTCCGATCGAGTCGGCAATTATTACCACGTCGTTGGCAAATCTTAAATTACACAAATATTTTTAATTCCCTTTTATACTCAGCCCGTTTCCCTAAAAATCTGTTCTAGCACACAGTTGAAAAGATTAGGGGACAGCGGATCCCGCCGTCTCACTCCTCTCTCTATCTTGAATTCGCGTCCGTTCCTATCGGTTTTCACATATGCTCGTGAGTTTTCGTACAGTTTTTGTATTAGCCGTATAACTTTTGGTTCAACTCCTTGTGCATTTAGTGCTGACCACAGGTATACATGTTCAACCGTATTAATGGAAAATAATAAAAATAAGAAAGAATATAATAGAGAGGAGATAGTCGAAATAGCCGCCAAATTTTACTAAAAATTATATAGTAGTGAAAGGATTATACAAAAAAGGAAGGAATGAGAGAGAAGATATAATCCGGATGTAAAAGGTAGAAAAGGAGAAGAATTTCCCAAAATTATCAAAAATAAAGTTTTGAATGTACTGAAAAAACTAAAAATTAGTAAAGCGGCTGGTCCTGGTGATATAGAAAATAAAACATTAAGAGAGTTTGCTGAAGAATCAAGTTCGCCTCTAGCATCGGTGTACAACAAAAAGAAGAGATACCAAGACAATGGGAGGAGGCTGAAATAATAATTTTGATCTAAAAAAGGAGAAAAAGAAAATATTAACAACTATAGGCCGATAAGTTTAACGTCAAATATTAGTAACAATTTATCCAAAATAATAAAAGATAGAATTTACAACCAGCTTGACTCCATGCAAGGGAGGGAACAGGCGGGGTTCAGGAGAAACTATTCAATTATTGATCACATTTTCACATTAAATCAACTAGTTGAAAAGGCGAATGAATATGATCTAGGACTATCCCTTCTCTTTATTGACTTCCAGAAAGAAATCTATATCATACTATTAAAAAAATCTGGTCTTATCACTCAAGATACCTAATCCCGCTTAAATAATGGTAATCTTCTTGAGCTACTACATGCAGATAATAGGTTTTCGAAGTCAATGAATTTAATTTTGAAAGCAATTTTTAGAGCAGACTCACTGATGCCCTAACCAAGAGGATTCCTCCTGATCATTATTTTTTAGGACTGTATTTTCTTTATAGGTCTTTACGGTTGCTATAAATTCATCTCCGGGAGTTAATTGTAGCCCCCCCCCATGGGGCCATTCACAGATTACTTTCAAAGTTGAATTACCTGACCTCTAAAATCTATGAATCGAATATAATCTGAACAGAATGACCATTATTTGACTGAAACCTTCTTTGGTGGAATCAGAATTTCCTTTGATGAAACTCTCATGGGGTCAATGCCAAAAGTAATGCGAATCACCGAATTGACGCATGCTGTCACTGAAGAAATATAGTCCGATATTTTTTCATAGCTGTCGTACACAATGTAAGTAGCGTTCACAAGTTGGCGTGCATTTCTATCATAATTGGTACACACTGTTTTTGAGATCCTCCCAATAGTCATCGACCTAAATTTATATTCAAAGTACGAGTGTATCCACATGGCTATCCTAAATTTGTACGTACATATTTTTAGCGTTATTACAAGCCGAAGGGGCAAACTAGGAAAAGTTCAAGATATCAAGTTATTTTCCATAAGAAGGGTAGAGGTTTGTGGCACATATTTCCTTTATCTGATCGACCTGAAATTTTAATGAACGGCCTCTCTATTATTGGCATCCACCAGCCTGTGAGAACAAAAAATTTGAGAAAAATCGTAAAATAAGGGATACCAATACATACAGCATGATATAGAAGTTTTCAGTCGCTGATTTAAGTTGGTGGAATGAAATCATAAAGTACCAACCAAATTAATGGTAACTATGATTGGGCACGTTAACCACTTGACCAAAGAGCGACGCACACTCTCCCATCACATACTGCTGAGGACCCCAGTCTGCTCCAGATCTCCTAATTTTTAAGGCCTTGCGCCTAGTTTCAAAGCACCGAGTGGCCTATTGCCACCCAGTCCAAACACGGTGGGGTTCAGCATCAACCCACCCGGTCAGGCATAGAAAACGCCCCAGGCCAGTCTGCTAGTAGGAGAACCCCGACGCGCATTTATACCAGTCAGACAACGAATGAGCCATCAGCCACTTTGATTAAGGCACAACCAGCAGGGCTGCGGCAGGCTTCCACAGCCCGACTTGAACTGCAGCACCCGCCAAAACACACCACCGAGTACACCTCACATAATGCAGCCGCGTCATACTGTAGCATCCACAGGCACTCCAGCCCACAATACTCCCCGACACACACATGCCGGCACTCTAGCAGCCCTCTTAGAGCCACCACAGACAGAGGACCCTACAGAACGCAAACCTACTCCCAGGAAGAGACAGTCACCCGATCAGCACCCTCAGCTTCCCCACAGAACAGAGAGAGAAGGAAACCCCGGGCAGAGTTGGGTACAATTTTGAATTTGGAGTCGTTTTTTCGGCCAAAAGGGGTGGATACCATATTTCTAACGCCCCTGGATCCGCCGAAAGGGGCAATGTAAGACTAGTACATCTGTACTCTTACTAATAATTTCATTGCAATTTCAGGAAGCACTCAACATGAAGCTGGTCATTCCTTTGGTAGTCTTTGTTACTTTCATCGATGTGGTTGTATGCACCGATCTACTTGCGCTGGAGTGGGAATATTTCAAAGTATGACTCTGTATTTTTATTGGATATGTTTAGCATAGCAGTCAAGATAAAGATAATGAATGTTAGAGTATGTGTAACTGAAACATAAGGAAAGGCGGATTTATTTTTGAAGTGACAGTATCTGTTTCACTTGCCGTATTCGCCCGAATGTAAGGTGCACCCTAATTATGAGAGAGGCTTTTTCGGATTTTTTTTTTTTTGATCAGATTATAAGACATAGGATAACAAGTAAGCATTTATTAACCAATTTCTAATTTCATAGTAAAAGTATAGATAGGTAGGTATGAGTTATTCGTCATCAGAATAAGAATGATCGGAAATTGAATCGCCGGTCGGGGAGGAGTTCTCACTATAGATGGTAAGTGACAGGTCATCGCCTTTCATAAAAAACACTCGCTCATCTTCTGTCATTATCGGTATACCTGTACAGACACATTGCATGTTTAATGATTTATACACTTTGCAGGAAACTACACGTTCCATTTCACAGCTGTATTACAGTAGTACTCGTAAATATAATTTTTTCTCTTTAGGTACGACCAGATTATAAGACGCCCCCAGATTTTGAACTCGAAAAATTGGGGAAAAAGAGCGTCTTATAATCGGACGAATACGGTAAGTAGCAAATTAACTTTTGCAAAACGTTTCTCAGGGTTAGCCGATCACCAATGCTTCATATACTATAACACACGTGTGGATAGGCGGAATGAGGGCAGGGTCGAAAATTCCCCCATGGCCCCTTTTTGACCACTTTTTTGCAAGTGTAAAAATACGTGGACTTTTGGCAGCTACCTTTCTCTTATTCTTTTTCAGGTGCCCAGAATACATGTATTGATGGCGGCCAATCAGCCCTTTATTAGCTCCGCTTGTGTAGATTTGTCCACCCTTTCAGCCCGCCTATCTGTCTCTGAATGTGAAGTACTAATGGTGGGCTAACTTCCCAAAAAACATCTTGTAAAAATATAAAGGGTTACCAGAATGTTTTTTGAATTGTTAATACATTACTAGATTTTGAAGATTCTGAGGACCGAAGCAAAGGGCACCAAGAACACAAATTTCTTTTATCTAGTTCACGAGACTCCGCAAAACGATGAAATGTGTTTGACACTAACTTAATAGTTTGGGAAAATAAACAAATTCGGAGGAGAAAAGTGGTACAAAATGAGATTTTGCTGAAAATTTTTGAAAGGGGTGTCATCTACTCAAGGAACTTTACAATTCGGTGTTCAAAATGATCCTTCTAAGCAACGCACTTTAACAGAGGTCTTATGGAATAAAACAGTTTCTTAAGTCTTTTTCTCATATCATGAGATATTGAAAATAGGAATTAAGATTCTACATGCACTCAATTCCCTACCTTCGTAGCTCTCTATCTTGTTCACCAACGCCCCCGCCTCATCGGGATATCAGTTGTAGAATATCCGAGAACCATTCGAATCATTTTGCCCTTCAGTTTTACTAAGGGCAGAGGACAAGTTTTCAAAGACGCTGAATTAATTTTTATAGTATTATGACTCTGTTTTCATGATAGTGATATCTGGTACGGAAGGGGGGAGCCAAAATCGAAAACTATGAGAGATACAATAGACCCATTCACTAATTTGCGAGAAAATGCCTCTCGCACATAAACTTTACTTTGGGCAGCGAATGTGTTGACGAGATCTTGAAGAGAGATGAGTGAGTGAGTGAGAGAGAGAGAGAGAGAGAGAGAGAGAGAGAGAGAGAGAGCTGTCTTTTGAAAACAGTAATAATTAAAACGAGGACTTAATTCCCTGAGACTGTATTACCAATGCAATTCGCGATATTTCTTCAGTTGAAGAAATAAAGAAAAAATGAGGGTTGAGGAATCCCGATTGTGCTCCTTTACTTAAACCAAGCTTGGAAAGAATTGGTGTATGATACGTTTTGAAAACATGAATGGTTCTTGTGGAGAAAAATGAACGCGCCCAACACAATATCAACTAGTTATATGTGAACCATAGCCCCAACCTCAGTGCTATAGTTGCCAAGTTGAAGTGCATCTGGTATTGAAAAAGAATTTAGCAACTCCAAAACCCGCTTTTTCACTGTACATGCAGTATTTATGAAAAAAGAGTCAGAATACAATGAAAAATAAATTCAGAGACTTTGAAAATCTTACATTTGGTACCTATATTTTGCTGTTTGAGATTTTGACCTTAGCGCCGACTCCTGGTGCCATAATTCTCAACTCAAGGACAAACTAATACTAAAATTAATTGGACTCCAGGCCCTAGAATACCCAACAATTGATATCCAAGATGAAATGTACTCAAATCTTTAGCTCCTTCCCACCAATGATTTTAACAGTCTCGTGGCAAATAATTTCAGTGTAGGCCAGCAGATTTTTCCCCCGGGCCCGGTTTGGCTCTTGGCGGTCCTGCCGTTATAAGCACTATTTGATAAATGTACCTGTGTATAATGTACGAATATAAGCCTTTTTATACTACTTGATCAGAAAGGCAATGTTTACGTTGGTGTTTTACAGATGACAAGAAGCGCCTATCATTCATGCATCGAGTGCTAAAGAAACCTGCATGTAAAGTAAATGTCCCTCAATGTAAAGCGTTTTTAGATGAAAAAATTGCAGGCTAGTAATTTCGTATCGGGGAATCGAACCCGCGTCCACTGAAACATTTGACTGAAATGCAACGATCGTCTCTAACCACTCGGCCACGGAGCGAATTACGAAATAGCGACTTAAGAACGCATTTAAATATTCACGATGTAGTACAGCTGTCACCGTTTGTTCTTACCCGTCGTTACATTTTTGCTGGCCACTACCTGTGTATGCTGTTTGTGCACGTGAACAAACTGAAGACAAGACTGTGATACTGTACTTCATAGTAATTAACTGTGCAAATTAAATTTTTGAGTTAATTACGCACACAAAAATCACCTGTCTATAATTTAAATAAATAAATTTGAAAAAGAAAATACAGACCATACCAGCGAAAAACATTACTGCTTCTAATCAAGTAGTATAAAAAATATCTTCCACAATAAGAGCCAAAAGTGAGTTTACATGACTCACTTTTGACTCTTGGTGTGTAATATACTATTTTTTATATATTTTATTTTCAGCTGAGTTATAGTAAAGCATACAGAACGGACGTGGAACATAATTTCAGAAAGAGAATATTCCTCCAGAATAAGAAGAAAATTGACGAACATAACGAACGATATGAGAAGGGTGAAGTTACATACAGAATGGGTCTTAATGAATTTGCAGATATGGTAATTCCGATGGAATTTCTAGTTTCACTTACTCGTCGCAATCGTTCATCAGTCCATCAGAGCTGCACTATTAGCACACTTTTCATTTTCTTAGGACCTTGAAGAGTTCAACAGAAAAGTGATGGGTGGAAATAAATGGAATGTTTCTCAACTGAGTTTCGAAGAAAATGAAAATGTAACTAGATTTATTTCACCGGTCAATACAAGTGTGTCTTGTAACATCGACTGGAGAAGAAGTGGTGTGGTTACTAGGGTGAAACATCAGGGACATTATTGCGGTTCATGCTGGGCCTTTAGTGCTGTAAGTGCTCAACATAATATACTTACTGAGTATGCTACCTTTATTGTTGTGAATCGTCGATAATGTTCTAATTATCATGACACATACTTTCTGTATCTTAATCAAGTTTACTCGGGCAATAGTAATATTTGAATATCTCTAGGCATAAACAATGCCCAATTCGAGATTCTCGAGCAAATCGAGCAATTTTTCAAAATTAGGCACATTATGAAGCATTATAAAGTTTTTCTTACAGTTCTCAGAGGGTGAATGCTCTCGAGTTATCGAAATTTTGGGCAGTGAGCTATCGAGTATTTCAATGATTTATTTACGAAGAATAGAGCATGGTTTGGGAAACCGCTCCTCCAAGTCCAGAGGCTAAGGGAAACTGCTCCAATCTCTTAAAATCGAATCGATACAAGAATCGACTCTTGTCAGCATTCAGAATCCGTCCCTTTTTTGATAAAACATCCACAATGCGTTATCATGCAGTTATCGACTTTTAGATAGAACTCTACATACTGAAGTCGATGTCTAAGTACATGGTAAGCTGTTCGGGATTCTGTAATATGCAGATTCGGAATCTGCCTGAAATATGGAGTTCGTTTTCGAAGATACGCATTTTTACGATGAGTACTTTTTCAGTTTTGAGTTCTTTGATAGCCCAACCTCAAAACGTTCTCAATTTGTTTCCCCGGAAACGATCGGAATTTTCATTTTTTGTTCTAGGAGGGGAGAGAGAGAGAGAGAGAGAGAGAATCTTAGGACTGATACGGCAAGGGTTGATACTATTCAAAAAATAGTAAAACATGTGATCAGTACCTTTAGTCGGTGAAAACTTATCTAGAAAGGAGCGAAGATTGGTCCCCCTAATTTCACACGCTTCAGAAATAAGGATTTTCAAATGATATAGACATATGTATAAGTTAATTAAAACATCTATATTTAACCGTACATATAAATGCGTATATACCTATCAAGTACAATGATTTATCATATGTTTTAGACGGGAGCCCTTGAAGGGCAATGGGCCATCCAACGTCGTTGGCTGATTTCTTTGAGCGAGCAGAATTTAATGGACTGTTCAGCAGGTTTTGGTAACCACGGCTGCACTGGTGGACTTCCCAGTAAAGCTTTCGAATACATAAGAGTAAACCAAGGAATCGACTCTGAGTGGGCATATCCTTATAAGGCACAGGTATATCTACATGAGAAACCGCAATTCGAGTTTTTTCATTGTAATTATTACGGCACCATCTTTTGATGTAACTAGTGGATAGGGTTATAGCTTGAGAATGTCATGTGGGAGAGATGGCCGCATTTTAACTCATATTTGATGACCTATTCACCAGCCTGCACTAAAAAAATTCATAGTCGTCCCTCACGCAGGATATAGGTCACTGGCTACAATGAGTTTTTTCAACAGTTGGGTATTGGCATTCTGAAGAATTTCAATTTAGAAATTTTCGCTTACGAAAATTATTTGTAAAATTTGAAACAGGTACAAATGAAATAAGTCGAAAACTTATGGCTTACTCGTATTAAATGTTTCATCAGCTTTCTCCTTGTAGCTAGTTATTTTGGATTAACTTCCGAGTTCAGCGATATTGAAGACTAAACAAGGAACGCGTAGGAGGAAATATAGCCATAAATAGCCACTTGGTATTGAAATGTAAGACTCGGGTAAAATCACAAAGTCTTAATCTGTCAGAGGAATAACAAAAATATGCGTAACCACCAAAAGTTATTAGTGCATTAATTTTACACAGGATGTAAAAGGTAAGTCCCCATCCTTTCTTTCTAAACGCGAAGTCAGATCGACATGGAGTGAATAAGAATCTTCAGAGGGGGGAGGGCTCTAGTTCCTTTTTGGATAAAAAAATATCTGCCCTCGACAGAGGACTCGAACGTATCAGAACTTCCATTTTGATGGGAAACACAAACACCCTCTAATAAAACCCAAATGGATCGAATTAAAAGAATACGAAGTTATTAAAATTGAATTCACGGACCTCAAAAATCTAAAAATCGAATACCTTATCCCTTCAGTGGCGAGAATGTTCCATCCACAGGGGAATTTTTATTTTCATTGGTTATGATAACGACTACTATTCCAACAGACATGATGCATAAACTGCCTGACTAACTCCTAAATTCCCACTTAATTTCACAATGTATCTGGTTCCGGAAAAATGTTTGCAGGGACCGTATATGATAGATACTCAACTGTGAGATCATTATGAAAACTAATTCCTCAACTTCACTCCGCGTATACACTTAGATCTTAGATATTTGAAAAGCATCAAGTTGGAGAACACCCACTTCCTATTACAATACGCAGTGAACCAAATAAATTTTTCCAAGGACGTACCTGCTAGTTACTCAGCTTTAGGATTTAAATAAAATTATTTCCTCAAGATGAGTTCTTAGTCGGACTACTTCCGGCATTCACAAAAAATATCTTATGGGGGCAGTCTTACTTTCTTCTACACATCTCACCATGAATCATGTAGCAGGAATCCTTGAAGCATATACATTCATATCGTTGAACAAATACTATTGGAGGAGCCATACTTCCTACTACACATCCTAGAATACTGGTAAAACTTTCACAAGGCAGTACCAATTCATCACTCTTCTTTAAGATCAACATAAAATTATTTCTTCGCCACTAGTACCGTTGTAGGAACCCTTGAAGCATAACATCCATATCTTTTGAAAAACCACTATTGTAGAAGCTTTACTTTCTTCTACACATTTTGGAATTTTGAAGAAAATTTCTCAAGAACATACGGTATCGTCACTCAGCATCAGGATTAGCAGACATTTGTTCCTTCAACTTGAGTTTCATGGTAGAAATCCTCACGGTATGTGCGCTCATATCTTTTGATAGAATATTATTGAAGTCTTACTTCCTACTACACATCCTGGAATTTAGGGAAAATTTTATCAAGAAGGTACAAAATCATCACACAGCAGTAAGATCAGCATAAAATTATTTCCTCACCCCAAGTATTGTAGTAGGAAACCTTGAAGCATATACATTCATATCTTTAAAGAAATAATTTTACGTTGGTCTCAAAGCTAGGTGCCGAACATTTTTCAAAGATTCTTTGTTTTGGAGTAGGAAGGAAGACTTCAGCAACAGTATTCTATCAAAGGATACGAGTGTACATGCCGCGAAGATTCCTACTACGAAACTCAAGTTGAGGAAACAATTTTCTACTCATCTTGAGGCTGAGTGACGATCCTGTACGTTTTGAGAAAATTTTTTCAATATTCCAAAATGTGTATATGAAAGTAAGACTTTCCCAATAAGATATGTTTGTGAATGCCGGAAGTAGTCCTACTACAGAACACATCTTGAGGAAATAATTTTACTCAAATCCTAAAGCTGAGTGACTAGCAGGTACGTTCTTGGAAAAATGTATTCGGTTGATCGTGTATTGTAGTAGGAAGTGGGTTTTCTCCTACCTGATGTATTTCAAAGATTTAAGTGTATATGCCCTTCAGACCACTGCTAGAGGTGTCCAGTTGAGGAAATAATTTTGTGCTGATCGCATAGCTGAGTGGCAAAACTGTACGTTCTCGAGAAGATTTTTCTAAAATTCTATGATTAGTAGAAGGAAGTAAGACTTCTCCAATATTCGTTCAGTAGACATGCGTGTACATTATTTTCAAGGGTCCCTACTACAAGATTCAAGCTGAGGAAATAATTTTCATAATTATCTCAGAGCTGAGTGTCTATCATATACAGTCCTTCCCGATGCACAATCAGTTACCCTCAGCGGAAAAGTTACTCATTTGTTACCCTTGAATTACCCTCAGATCACCCTTGTTCCCTTGTAGTTACCGTTGCTCCCATTTAGTTACCCGGGTAACTTGCGGGATTTTGCGCATCGGGTTGCAAACATTTTCCCGGAACCAGGTGCACTGTAGAAGGCAGTGGGTTATCTCCACAAACCATTTTTTCTAAAATTCTATACAGTGCAACCCCGGCTATCCGAACCCCGATTACCCGAAACACCGTATTATCCGAAGCCCCCAGAATCCCTCCCGATTATCCGAACATTTACCGTGTTATCCGAACCTCGTTCGCGGACGTCATGAAGTCATGATGTTGAGACAAGGGAGAGACAGTGCAGCCAGAAAACAAGTCACAAATGTTACACGAATATCACTGGACTATTTTTCATTTTTTTTAAATAGCTACAGTATTTACTGTACCTTTTTCTACGTCCTTTTTAAATCATTTTGGCACTCCATAATGCGGTAGTCATCTATGTAATAATTTTTATTTATAATACACTACATTCGTTCTTTTTGCCCTTATTTATAATAGATTGGGAAAAAAAGTTCGTATTATCCGAATTTTTGACTATCCGAAGCACCCAATTCCCCATTAAGTTCGGATAACCAGGGTTCCACTGTAGTGGGTTGTAGGAAGTGGGATTTCGGTGTCAGAATGTTTTTCCAAAATGCAATAGGCGCCTCTTTGGAAATCTTATTACAAAACTGAGGTTGAGCGGATACTCTTGTGATGATTCTAATGCAGTGCTTCACTTATGTATGTCTATAAGGAAATATTTTCCGAATTTCATGAATTATAGGAAGAAATGGCAGTGTTCTGAAATAATGCTTCTTAGAAATAGAAATATATCAAGTTCTGGGTTTCCTACTACAAACTTCGCTTTAACAGAATACTTTTCCAATTATTTTAGAGTACAGCACCTGACAATTATGTCAATAAAAAATTTTCCAAAATTTTCAAAATCGTGAGGAGGAATAATTTATAGTTTTGAAAATCATTCTTTGACATTGGGTTGTTCTGTCATCGTCATACAAAACACAGTTTTTCTACTACAGTATTCAGGGAATCGTGAAAGCTAAGATTTGGCGCGGTAGTTTCTTTTGTGTCAATTATTAATTTATGAAAATTCGATGGTCGTAACGGTGAAACAGTTTGTTGTTTGAGTGGCGAGCGGGGAAGTTTTATTTTCAATCAAAAGCTGTAATTCTTCTCTCTTCGATTTTTTCCCCAAAAAATTTTCATATTTTCTTGAATCTCCACTGCTCTACGATAATCAGTGCATGTCCCAATCGATTCCTTTCAAAATTGAAGTAGGAAATTTGAAATTTTCTTTTCTTATTTCCGACTACAATTCAGAAGTTAGTTAGGTAATTTATGCATCATGTCTGTTGGAATAGTAGTCGTTATCATAATCAATGAAAATAAACATTCGCGTTTGGATGGAACATTCTCGCCACTGAAAGGGTTAAACTGAAACCGCCTCTCGTGGGACCATAACTCTCTGGTGGGATCCCAAATGCTCGTAGGTATCCAAAAACTGCTTTCAAAATTGAGTTCAGTAACCTCGAAAACCTATAACTTGAATAAAATCTCTGTATCATGACTATTGTTTAGCCTTAGCCTTCTTTAAAGAGATAGAAATGGATCAAACCAAAATTAACATTGAAATTAGAGACTTCCAAAACCTATAAATAGAAAACAATTTTCATACAGTCACCAGAACCTCATATAGTCGGGTTAGCATTCCTCTCTTTGGAGGGCCAAAAATATCTTCAGCGGAACTCCCATGGATTGTACGTATCAAACAATACCTTTAAAATTAAATAGGTCGTATCAAAAACCTGCCTTAAAAATTGAAGACCACAATCTTGAATACTTATAAATTGAATATAACCTCAATATAGTGACCATTAATCAGCCGAAACTTCCTTTTGTAAAACCTAAACGCTCTTTGATGGAACTCCAAGGAGTCGTTTCCAGAACTTGCGTTTGAAATTAAATCCATTCACCTCAAAAACTTAGAAATTGAATGCGATCGTAGATAGTGATGATAATTTAACAGTATCCCCTGTGGTGGGGTTCTAACGGGTCAAACTTACAATTACTTTCAAAACAGAATTCAAAAACCTGGATGGCCTACAAACTGAAAACAGTCTCCGTACAATCACCATTATGATTCTAAAAGAACCCCGTAGGATAAGACCATATTCTACTTGATAGAGCCATACCTCATCATTTGGTAGCGCCAAAATTGTCCCTTCAATGCCAAAAAATTGAATCTCGATATAATAACTATTATTTAGCAGGAATCTTCTTTCGAAAAACCAGAATCCTCTTTGATGAGACTCCCAATGGGTCGTATCCAAAAACTGATTTTCAAATTAAATCTACAGCCCTCAAAATACTATACATTGAACACATCCACGCTCGCAGATCTCCGGCACAATACTCCAGAGGGTGGATCCAGAGCCTGAAATCTTGAATAAAAAGGCATCGAACCAAAAATCCAAGTTAGGTTTCTCTGGGTCGCCCATTTCGAAATTCGCATCCGATTATCGACCTGGCCTCAATTTGAGCACAAAAATACAAATTTCAGCCTCAAAACTAATAACATTATTTGGCCTAAAAAAGTGGGAAAAGTATTGACACAGGGGATTTCTAGGTTCCTGATTTCAAATATCGGATCAGATTTCGGATCATGCCCCCGACCTAAGCCTAAGATTCGAGATTTCAGACCCAAAACAGGCAACATTGACTTGGCTGAAATAACTGAAAAAGATAATAGAATTAGGAGTTATTTGGATCACTGATTTTGAAAATTTAACCAGATTTTTTATTTCGACCACGACTGGTGCCCGTAATTAAATTTGTCTCCTTTCAGTGGGGTTAATTTTAAGATGCCCGAAAAACTGAACGAGTTGTCGGAATAGTCGTTTTTTTTTTTTTTTTAGATCGCCTAAATGTATGTCGAAAATTCAATCAGACTTTTGGTCTTTTTCTGATTCGTAGCTTTAATTTAAATTTAATCCCTTCAAACGGGCAAAATTGGCGAAATCCATTGAAACATCGGAACACGATTTATGAACCGCCACGTTTGAAAAGTTTATCAGATTTTTGATCCAACTCCGATATAAATCCGACCTCCATTTCTTTGAATAGATCACTCCGACTTTCTTGAGAAACCTGAATACATGAATAAAGTATTGGAATAAAAAGTTTTTATTTCATTCATTTTGAAAATCAAATAAGATTATTCGATTAGACTATGATTTAACTTTGAAATCCAGATTTGACTATTCTAAACAGGCAAAATTTAATTGGTTTCGTAAGTCAAACACATTGTCAGAATAACGGTTTTTGGAGATACTGAATTCGAAAATTCGATGATATTTCTAATCCGTTCCTAATTTCACCCCCGAATGCAATTTTTCCCTCCTTCCCAATACCAATGTGCAAGGTTTTTCACACAAGCAGGAGGAAAACCTTTTCCATTTCCAAAACAAGAGCTTGGATCCTTTCTGCGGGGAAAGGGGAAAAATCGTCCTGTCGCAATTGATTCGATTTGGGAAATAAAACAAAATCTGTGTCGCTAGGTTCGACAAATCAATCAGATTTTCGATTCGATCTCAAATGGTGCCTTAAATTTGACTTTCCTTTCTTTAAAAGGGTCAATTGAACTTCAGCAATAGAACTGAAAAATAAGTCGAAAGAGAGATAATTTTTGAGTCGTATGATTAGATTTACGATCATCCCTAAATGTGGCATCCGAAATTCAAATTTCAAACTTCTAATGAACAAATCTCGCTCAAAAATATCAAACCATAACCGTTTGATTAGTGTTACAAGATTCATCCTCCATTTTTGCCACTTTATTTTAATGGATTAGAACTGGACGGACAGGTATCTTCAAGTGAAGGTCAAGTTGTGGGTTAAACTAAGTGTCCCTTCTCCTAAAGCAGTGTTGGAAAGTCTGATAAGCCGTTTACTGTATACATTAGATACATCCACCATACAACCGATACTGAAGACATTGAAAATGATCTCTCACTCGGTCACGAAGTACTAAACGTCCTAAATGTACAAATTCGTAAACGAGAAAGTGATAGGCCAACCTTGATCAAGTTGCCTTTATTCAAGGTCGACTTACGACCTAGCGAAAACAATAGAGAAATACTCTCTCTCAGCTCGTTACTAAATTATAAAGTGACAGTTAAGTACTCAAAGCGAACAAACACAGTGGCTCCAAGTAACAAATGCCAGAAAATTGGTCATTCGCACATGTGATGACAAACACGAGTTTAAAGACTGTAATCTACCTTGAACAGCTCCAGCTAAGTGCGCCAACTGCCAAGGCCTACACACAGCTAGCTATCGAGGATGTCCTGCTTTCAACCCATCTGCTAATCGCAACGAAAAGAAGATTCCTGTTCAACGCATACTACCTAAGGATCGTCCAGTTTCCTATGCAAAAGCCACAGCTGGTAACTCTATGCAACAAGAAAAACCTAGCTCTGCAGAAGAACCTACAGCCCTCCACCAGATCCTTAGCTCCCTGCAGCGAATGGAAGCTGTGCAAACCAAGCTGGAGAATACTGTAACTGAACTGAACAACAGAGTGGTGAGGCTGGAAGAGGCTAGTAAAACACCAAGTCCTCCGCGCAAGGTCCGCAAAAAACTAATGGATAACCCAGTTGTGCGTGTACTTTGTTGGAATGTCAACGGCATACTACATCGTTGGAATGAGTTGGAGCACTACTACATCGACATAGCCTTAATTTCAGAGACGCATCTAACCTCATCCAGTGAACGTTGAAAGCTGCCGGGGTACTCGGCATACTGTTGCTATCATCCTAGTGGCAGCCCCAGGGGCGGCAGCCTGGTTCTAGTTAAAAACTACATCGCCCACATTGATACAGGCATATATTGCACCCCAGAAATTCAGAGCTCAGTAATTTCAATCGAACTACAAAACATACCAATTAATATTTTAATGCTAAACACCCAACATGGGGAAGCAGAATAGCAACCCCACGTGGCCGCGAACTACTAAGCTCGATAAATGACACCAAAAGCTGCACTGTGGCTCCAGATCAGCCAACTTTTTGACCAGCAGATAACGAAAAAAGACCAGATATATTAGACTTCTTCATCACTCGCGGAATATCCAGCCAGTACCTCGATCTAACCTACAAAACTGAGCTATCATCGGACCATCCACCACTCGTATTAGACATCAACAACCGAGCTACACTCACTAAACATACCCCAAGGCTTCCCAATAAATCAACGAACTGACACCAGTATCGTGATAGTATCATCGATCAGCTGACTCTTAACGAAAAAATTCTACTCACTAGTGAACTCGATGCAGCAAAGAATGCAACCTTTCAGAAATACCTGGAATCACTAGCACCTAACAAAGACTGCGAATACGCATTATGGAGAGCCACCCGAAAAATTAAGAGACCTGTCAACAAAAATGCTCCGTTGAAAGACGAAGCAGGCGTATGGGCGCGAGATAGCGCCAGTCAAGCCAAACTTTTTGCCAGCTACCTTGAAAAGGCATTCACAACACACAAAATTAGATCCGACATCATACCTGACACCAACTTTACTGGCTACGATCAAATTAAACATGCCTCACCACGGGAAGTTGCACAAATTCTTGACAAGCTAGTGTCTACTAAAACACCAGGCCCAGATAGCATCGAACCAGATATGCTTAAAGAACTGCCAAAAAAAGGTATTCTCTACCTCTGATCAACGCTACTCTTAGACTGAAATACGTGCCAGCTCTCTGGAAGTTAGCCAACATCACTATGATACTGAAATCTGGTAAAAACGACGACTCTGTAGCATCGTATCGACCAGTTTCTTTATTACCAATCACAGCCAAGGTCTTTGGAAAAGTAGTACTCAGAAGACTCGACCAGATATTTCCTGCAAATAATACACTCCCAGATGAGCAATTCGGCTTTAGAACCAAACACAACACAATCGAACAAGCTCATTCTATAGTGGCTGAAATCAATCATGCGCTAGAAAATAAAGAATTCTGCCCTACAGTATACATGGATGTTTCTCGTGCATTCGATTGTGTGTGGCACCAAGGTTTGCTGTACAAACGGTCGAATATACTGCCACACGCCTACTGCCAGTTATTGCAGCCCTACCTACAAGACCGTTTCTTCCGAGTAAGAGTTGCTACGGACTAAGAGTACCATCCAATCAAGGCAGGGGTACCACAAGGGAGTATGTTGGGACCAACACTCTACCTGCTATACACCCATGACATCCCAAAAGATAACTCATCCTGTCTGGCATTATTTGCAGACGACACAGCAATCGCAGTGAGATATGCAAACTACGAAACTGCTGTTCAAAGGCTCCAAACATCATTAAATAAAGTCTACAACTGGGCATGCAGATGGAAGATTGCTCTGAACCACAGCAAATCTGTTAGTGTAGACTATGCACTAAGGCACCATGGCTACACTCCATCAGTGATTGGCAGTCAAGTAATACCACTGGCCAACGCAGCTCGCTATCTAGGACTCCATCTTGACTCCAAGTTAAATTGGGCTGAGCACGTGAAACAAAATCGCAGTTATTTAAATCTACAACTACAAAAATATTTCTGGCTGCTAGGCCGGAATTCAGCGTCGTCTCTACAAAGCACAAGACTGGTGTATATAGCCATACTCAAGCCATTATGGACTTACGGACTTCAACTGTGGGGTACTACCAAACCCACAAACCGAGAAAGCATCCAAAGGTACCAAAACAAGGTGCTACGAATAATTACCAACGCTCCTTGGTACATGACAAACGTCCAGCTGCACGCAGATCTAAAACTGGAAACTGTCGATGAAACCTACCAACGATATGTAAACCGATACACTCGCCGCCTACATGACCACACAAACATCAAAGCAATCCAGCTACTCGACACCGCAACAAAAAACGAGAAGATTGAAACGAATGCACCCACTAGATCTAACATAGCTCTTTTATTATACTAAATGCTATTGTACAACTGTAGAAACACCCAAAAATCTATAATTAATATTGGTTGTTAAACTCGTCTATATTCCTGTTATCTAAAATTGTGTAAATACTGAAAAGTAGGGCTTAATAAACGATTACAAAAAAAAAAAAAAAAAAAAAAAAAATAGAACCTATCTGGGGGATTTCCTCGACAAAATAAATCTACTAAGACATTTCAACTTTTAGCATTATGAAATGATTTTACCACTGGGTATACTCGAGCGAACCTGCTGCGCCTTGCGCGACTACAATCTGCAGCCGTGCTGTTAATAGAAACTTCTATGGACTTTTTTTTTTTTAGGGTATGAAAGCATATAAAATGTTACACACGTATTCATGAGTTAAATTTAAATTGGAAATTCGGAAAAATTTTAATATTTTTGACTGAAATATTGCATACGCTGTTTTCAAGGATGGAAAGCTACAAAATCATCTTATTCGCCGAAACCAATGAAACCTTCTTTCATTACCATTTCAACTCCACCCTTACAAAATGAAATCAGTTTCAATCTTTTGGGGAAAAAGAAAGGGAAGCATTAGTATTTCATTCATTTCGATGTTGAGAATTGAGATGTAGGTGCATATTCTACTACACACACTTACGGAAGATTGTATTGGTAGTTCAGGGCAGTGGTTTCCTTTCACGCTATAATTCCAAGTTTATATTTAAATAAGTACCAATGGCACCAGAAATAATCATTTTTATTAATTATTTCAGGTGGGTAGATGTAGATATAACGAATATACTAGGGCTGCCACCGTCAGGGGTTATGCGGTCTTGCCAAAGTACAATGAGCGGGCACTGATGTATGCAGTTGCTACTGTGGGTCCAATTTCCGTATTAATCGACGCTAGTCACGACAGTTTCAAAAATTACAAGAATGGTAAGCAAGCGTCATAATAATCTTATTCAAATGGGGTGATCCGAGAGAACATGCCAGAGGTTGGTCCTCCGAATGAAAAGTTCGAGGCTTATTATCTCGGTGCTCTGAAGGGTTGATCGGTGAACTTTATGTAACGTACGCTATTTTATATTTTTCTTAATTAATAGGAGAGCGAGGGTAAGTTGACAAATTGCAGTTTTCATCCACAAAAATAAAGGTAGCGCCAACAAACTGTGCTGAGTGACAGACTTGGTCGAACAACATAATAAAACATTTTCATTACCGATTCTGTGTTCTTCGAGTTCCCTTTGCACATTTCACATCACCCAGAAAATAGGCTTTGTATCGAATTTGAGATTGATAAGCTGAATATTATTAAACATTTGCAATGAGCTGGTACGTATTAGCTTTGATTTAGCGCAAATTTCAAATCGATTTTTAAAAATTAATAATTGATATGAAAAAGTCAGATGCGGCCAAGTTGACTAAATCATGCAGAATGTGTCAGGGTGGCCTTACGAAGAAATTTATTCTTTTCCTTACACATGCAATGTCTGTATGAGTAATACTAAGTCTCGTCGTAAATTGTTTTGAACAAATTAACGATTTTCACTTGATTTTGCCATTTTTTAAACCATATGTCAACTTTTCCAAAGCCATTCGCTAACATTTACCCTACATGGCATCTAAGTTGACGAATTCGATTCTCTTACTTTTTTTTTTTAATTCTGAAGAAAATAAAAATTATACTGGTATTTCGTCGAAGAACAAAGATTCCTAAAACATGTAGCTACAACCTGCGTAAAAACTAAAACTCTAACTTGACTGCAAACATATCTATTGCGTTTCAAGCTTTAAACTCGTCAACTTGCCCTCTCCTCCCCTACAGAACGAGCTATTGACATCACTGAATGCACTTCGTATTATTACTAACTCAGTCATATTGCAGGGGTATTTTACCAGTATAACTGCTCTCCAACAGTTCCGAACCATGCAGTTTTGGTTGTTGGCTATGGCACTACTTCAAACGGCTATGACTACTGGTTAGTGAAGAATTCCTGGGGAACATCATGGGGTATGTGCGGTTATGGTCTTATGGCTCGTAACAGGAACAACAATTGCGGCATTGCCTCTACGGCTACTTATCCAGTGGTCTAATCTGAATTCCAGTCAACGGTTTCCTAACCAAGGGTTATGGATCCAAAACTCTCTACGTATCTGAAACGCAAAAATATCGCTCTTTGATACGTCAGTTCCACTGATACTGTTTTAAAATTAAAATATTAGCATACCCATGAAAATATTACTTAAATAATAATATAATATAATTAAGAATAAAATGAAATAAAGATTAAATAATATTATATATATATATATATATATATATATATATATATATATATATATATATATATATGTAAAATAAATAATTAAATATAATTAAATAAAGTATATAATGAGGGGTAATTAAAGAATAATATATATATATATATATATATATATACACATATATATGCTGAACACGTAATAAAGTTGATTCTATTCTACCAT
This sequence comes from Acanthococcus lagerstroemiae, assembly GCA_031841125.1. Classification (NCBI taxonomy): domain Eukaryota; kingdom Metazoa; phylum Arthropoda; class Insecta; order Hemiptera; family Eriococcidae; genus Acanthococcus; species Acanthococcus lagerstroemiae. The sequence continues at coordinate 40,666,952 of CM063112.1, forward strand.
TCTAGTATTCTAATTTGTTCTCGACTACTTGCACGTCGATGAATGCTATGGTCATTCATATTGTGCCTGGATCCTGCTTTCCTTTATTTGGGGCTAAATGAAAAAAGTGGAGTGTTGTAGGTCGCCACTGTCAGCCTGTATGGTAGCGTGGAGTTTTTAGGCAATATCTCTGGAGTAGCCTATATGTATTGCCGCAGATACCAATTTTCATCTTCCTGCTGGTATACAAGCTGCTACAATCCATGTTACATTTTCTTGTCATTTCTCTTCTTTCACTTGCATATATTACAGTCTTCCATTTTTTTTTTACACAGCAGCAGCCCGTTGTTATCGTTGTCTGTCCTCTTCGCCCTTACTACCGCCGTACTCTGATATCACCCATCGGTATTCTTCTCAAGCATGGCGACGGGCTCCAGCTCCGGAGCTGACCGTCAGGTGGGTAAACTTCCCCTATTTATGGGGAGTCGTTGCTTAAAACCTGCTGCGTTGATTGCGTGTGCTGCGCGGATGCTGTCTGCTGTCTCGGGCCTTCAGCGTCCTCTTTGGCTCACATTACTGTGCTGGCGAATTCGATCATCGCTGACTAATTCTGAGAGCTAGCCAGCATCACTTCAACCATCGTCTCGGTTGCCTACAGACGCCTCAAATGATGCTCGTGCGTTGTTCCACACAGTGCGGCAAAAAATAGTCTGCTGCGCGTCATCAACCTCTCCTGGACAGTGCGAGCATTGGCTGGATACCTTGTTCCAACGGTTTAAGATAACTGTTGGAGCACTCATGTCCGGTGAGCGCTCGCGTAAGACGGTGCGTCAGCTCACCGTGTCGCAGCGAAAGCCATGTATCTAGGTTGTATACTAACCTCAAAGTTCAGCGGTTATGGGCGGGCTCTCGGAAGCGAGCCACCCACTCTCGAACTGTTTGGATTTCTCTCTTCATCTTCACCTTTGCTCCATTCTTTTTCCTATCGAACTGTTTGGATTTCTCTCTTCATCTTCACCTTTGCTCCATTCTTTTTCCTATCAATTTGAGGGAGTTTCTGGAAGCACTGCCAGGATTTTATCCTGCCTTTCCCTTACACTCCGGCCAAGCCTATCTATAAACGCCAGAAACTCGCCAAGCGGTTTCTGAGTGAGAAATAGCGGCTGTACATGTGCACACCAGTACTACAAGCTACTACCAATTCATAAGCTTTCTCCACCTAGTCGACCACGACCGAAGTACCGAGTTGTTGGAACATTCCCAGCGTTGCTAGGTTGGAGTGATCAACAATCTAGACTTTAACCCTTTGCTTCCCATAGGGTTCGGACACCAGAGCTACATCCACCTGTCGGGCTGCTACTACCTGCGCGAGAAGGTCTAGGCCAGTCGGCAGCGGTTCAGGTTGACCTGTATGCACTTTGTCATAAAGAATTAGGTAGGTCGGCAAAGATTCCAGTATGTTCAACAGATAGTCAAGGACATCAAATACAAGTATTATTATATTACGAAATGAAAGAACTCGCACAAGATAGGGAGAAATGGAGAGCTGCATCAAACCGGTCATATAACTGATGACCTTATCATCATCATCATCATCATTATCATCAAAACTTGCAATAAGTCTGAATTTTGATTTGCCGAAAATTGACCGCGACGACGTACCAAAAAACAGAGAATTGCTTTTTAAATCGGCTACACACCAGATTCTCAAATGAGAAAACTCGTCATTCCAAATATCAAATTCGTCCAGCAATCCTGTACAAGTAACTACATATGACAATCAGTTTGTCCAGCTGAAAAAGTAAACAAGTGCGCAGTTCAAGAAAAAAAAATCGCTGGCCCTCAACGAAAAAGTTTTTCTATCCACCCTAATGTTGGTGACTTCGAACCAAGACGTCACATCATAAAAACTACGTATAGTTGGACTTCGAATTCCATTGCAGTAAACAACATGGCTGGAGTGTTAATATAATTGCATAATTGCAACGCCGTGAATATTCCACGAACATCTCGAGATGTTAATAAAATTGCATACTCAAAACGCCGTAAATCGGTTTTTACGCTGTTTCGATTCGTTCGAAATGTTAATACAGATGGGAACGTGATCAACGCTTTCAGAATGCGCCATGGATGTCGATCCCCGCCAATTTTTATCGGGATTTCGTTTCTTCATTTAGTATAACTGTGTGGTCGAGTTCGAGTACTTCCTTTTTCAAATTCAAGAGTTCGGGTATTTTTAAAACGGTGTTTGGGATGAACACGGTTCGATTGCACTTGGATTTTTAAAGATCGCGTTAGGGTTCGAGGCGGATAGTAGCCATTAATTTAATACTTGGTGATATGAGTTTTTTTGTTTCCAGTTATTGTCATTTGAAAGCATTTTTGTAAGTTCAGAGACAGGTTATAATGAATACACTACAAGGAATTCAAATCAGTTTAAAGTTTTTCACTGTCAATTTTATGCTTTATTTCTTCTTTAAAGCTTCAGATCATCAGTGTACATAAGTACTTTGGAATGTTCAATATAATATGATGGCAAGTCATTGATGAATAGGTCGAAAAGCAAGGGACCTAAATGGGGGCCCTACGGAACGCTAGAGATGTTGAGATAGCTCCACGAAAGACACCCCTTTAGATCCACTGTACAAGATAAGAGTCCAGAAGTTTGATTAGAGGATTAGAAAAACCATAGTTTTGTAATTTAGATAGAAAGATTATGTGGTGAACCCTATAAAAAGTTTTTCTTAAATCAGTGTATATGACATCAGTTTGTGCACCTTTATCTATTACCGCACTCACAAAGTTCACAAAATTATAAAAGGTTTGGATTCAGAAAAGGTATAGGAACTAGGGAAGCAATTTTGTGTATACGAGGCTTTTATTAGAAAAAAGACTGAAAAAAGGTTTGGAGACATATGTAGCATTCGTAGACTTAGAAAAAGCTTTTAATAATGTTTAATGGTCAAATATGTTTCAAACATTGAAGGAGACAGGACTTTATTTATTTATTTAATAAGTGACCCTCCACTACAGTCGTGAAGGCCATTTTACAGTGGCGTGTTCTGCAGTTGTGCATTTACATCTTATAGGGATACAGGAGGGGAAAAAATGAAAAATGAAAAAAGTTTGTATTACATGTATATAATATGCATCTGTACGTAAGGGTGAGCATAGGGAGTGGGGATAAGAAGAAGGGGACATTGGTAGCCAAGGAATCCATTTCTTCCATTGGTAGCCAAGGAATCCATTTCTTCCCAGTTTGGTGAGGCTCCAGGAAAGAGAAAGCGAGCGAGATGGCGGCAGTAATGTCTTAAAGCGGTACCTCATTCGTGCGAAATAGTTCACGAAAAAATTCAGATCTGCAGGAATCAAAAAATCTAGGTTTCTATTTTCTTGTGATTGTGTATTACAAATTCGCACCATCATATTTATAGGAGAACCTCGAAGGGCAATTGTTTTTGAATTTATAGGGGCAAATGTGCGTCTGCACCGACTTCCATAAAAAGGTACATTTATTCTAACAATTTCCAGTAATGTGGGATCAGATATTTTTCCATGGATATCATCAAGGAAGGTGAGTAGAAAAATTTCTTTGCATTTTCTAAAGTTATTAAATTGTAGCCAGCTAACAGTTCTCTGTATGATAGGACTATAGGGTAGTAACGGAAATCTTTGTAATATAGATACCGTACAAATTTCTTCTGAATATTTTCTAAATTTTTTTGTGATATTTTGGAGGAAACGACCAAAAAGGACATTTTCAAATTCCAGGTGCGATCTGAGAAAAGTAGAGTATTTTCAAAACGTCGGAGTTTTCAAAATATTTACTATTTCTTACTATGAACCCTGCATTCTCTTAGATTTCTTATGAACAATCTCAAGCTGCTGACTGAATGTTAGATTGCTACTGATGTGAATTCTTAGATCTCTTACAGTTTCTATCCTTTGAATCTCTCCTTCGCCTATTGAGTAGGATCGTAAAGGTTCTTTGCGAACACGTTTTTACATTGGAGGCAAGTTTCTTTTCAATACTCCACTGACTGGGGCAGTCAATATCCTGCTGTAATTTAAGGTAGTCATCTAGGAAAGATATGGTTTTATAAATTGCCAGAAAGAAAACAGAGTAATATGGAACTTATAAAAAGATCAAAAGGCTCAGGTGCATGTTTTTTTTTCCTTTTTGTTCTTCGCTGCATGTGAATCATGTGAGGATAAATCCGGACATTTTCAGTTTTTTCAGAAATCCGGCCGGACGCTTTTTCAGAGGTCTAAAATGAGGACATGTCTGGCTTTTTCCGAACAGATGGTAACCTTACTATTTACAGAAAAAGTAATTGAAGAAATGAATGGAAGGAAATTCAGGCGAGATAATACAAGGGCAGGCGGGTAGAATGATAAGGTTTGCAGGTGACATTGCAATAGTGGAAGGAAGTAAAGAAGAACTAAAGGAAATACTAAAAAAGTTGGATGAAAGATTAAAAGTAAAATATAAAATGAAGATGCATAAAAATAAAACAAAAGTGATGGCAGTAGATGAAAACAAATTCAGTAAATAATATCGAAATAGGAGGTGGAAAATTAAAGAATGTAAAGGAATTTACATATGCTTAGGTATTCTGACAACGCAAGGTGGAAGAAGTAAAACTGAAATAAAGAGTAGAATGGAACTAGCAAAGACCTGAAATCATAAAATGTGCCTCTGGAGTCAAAAAATCATTTTTCACTTGTTTGACAATTCTTATAGAAAAAATCACCCACTTTCGAATGGAACAAATCGCACCTTCCTATCTTCATTAGTTTTTCCACAAATCACATTTAAAAATTACGTTAAAAGTTTAAAAACATCCATTTACAAGGCGTCGTGTGAAACGGGCCTACAAGAATGACAAGAGAACAAGAATTCAAAACGCAGTTATCATAGTAACGCGTAAACGCACCACCACAGATGTATACGCTATGTACATCTGTGCGCACCTTTACCACCATCCCATCTTTACACTCGTTTCTCTCGAAAACCTGTTTTCGCACGAAAGACACATTTCATGATTCCAGGTCACATATATTTAACAGGACTGAGATTTCTTCAAACATACATTCGAAGTATAGCACTGTATGTATGCGAGACGGGGACAGTAGGAACAAGAAAGAACAAGCAGCTAGCTGCTGGAAGAGGGTCGGCTCTAAACTGAAAAATTAGACGCTGTTAAGCATAACAGTACCAACTGACCATTGTTATTTGTTGACAAAATGAGTTATTAGTATTGTTGGAAAGAGCGTAAAAAGTAGAATTTTTCAAAATGGGGTCTCCGATTCAAAAATGTGCACTCACATTGAAAAAAGCTTATCAGTAAACGCCATGTCCTATAGTTTCTACATAGCTCTTGAACTTTGTATCACGTGTTCTCAAAACACAGATTTTGTCAGTTGGTTCTGTTACGCTTAACAGCGTCCAGTTAGAGACTAGCCCATCTCTTATTGGCGGTTGTTGGAAAAGATATCAGGAAAAAGATCTATTGGTAATCGTGTTTATAAGGTCTTTTGTTCCCCATAAACATGAAGACAGATAGCCAAGCGACTCGCAATACTAGGAAACAAGCGGAGAGACTTAGAATTGAAAAAAGAAATACATGAACTACACAAAAAAAGGAGCAGATTGAATATATAGAACTATACAACCAACACTTCGTACTGAACAAGACACTAGAACACCAACAGATAGAACAACACATACATCAAAAAGGAAAGGAATACATAGAAAAAGAGAATAAAGGCAAAAACAAAACAGAGCAACCTAATAAACACAATCACTAAGTTCCAAAGCGAGAACCTATTCAAATTAATAACACAACATTCCCTGATTGGACAGACTACACAACCACAGACAACCAATAGGAACACACACCAATAGATTTACTATACGGTACTACACATTACTATAATTACAGGACCAACAAAAAGAAATGGTGGGAACTCCACTGAAAATGGCATAGCAGCCGACAGCGCTCTGGACTATTCAGAAGAAGAAATTCAGAATTGGCACACCCTAAAAACAGCAAAACAGCACAACAACAATAATTACATTATTTTGCTTGTTGCAACAGAGAGGTTGTAATGAGTCATAGAAACATCAGTATGCTTCTCTGTTTATTGAAGAGGGAAAGTAGACAAAGCTGACCAAAAGGGAGGGGTAGTTTGGAAAATACAGTTTTATGAGAAGAGATTCAAAGCTTGCGCAATCTTCTACACCTGTAGAAAGCAATTCCGAAGGAACATCTCGTTTCTCAGCTGTTAGAACGCCATCCCCTTTTTAGCCCCAGTTCCTCATATTTCAGGTCACATCTGAAAATAACATAGAGTTCATCTGTTAGTTCACCATTATAGATACCAGAATTAAGCCAAGTTTCAGTTAGCACCAATACATCGTAGAATGTAGCAAGCATTGACGCCTGCAGTTCATAATGTCTTGACCTTCAACGTTTCATATTTCTTTATTTTTTTTTTGAACCGAAATTCGGGTATGTACTTCTTTTACCTCTGAAGTGATGATGCGCCAGAGCGCGTTTCTCAAAATTTGTATTTTTGAAAACACATGATTCCGGGTATTTCCCGATTGTAGACAATCCAATTTTCCACCTCAGTCTAGGACCGAGGATAGGCCGTAAACAAGTATATAGGCGTAGTTTGGGCTGCAGACGAATGCGTTCACTTCGAGGCCACAACATCAACACAGGTAGGACATGAACCTTTTCGTCGCACGGTTAAAAGCTCCAGCTCCGTCGCTAGCACCGCCCGCCCGCCCGCTTCAAATTATCTCCCAATTTGCCCAAAAAGCTATACAGAACTGCCGTTCGAACGCAAGTTACCATGCCAACGAACCAAAAAGATGTATAACGACTCGAGTGTACACAATTTTTGCCATCGCGAAAATTCGCTGCACCGAATCGCGGCAGCTGACATCCGTTCAGCTCTTTCGGTCCCACGCCGTGTTTCAAATTCGCTCGTAAAGTCGACAGAAAAAAAAAAGCACAGCGGTGCAAGCTGCAAAATAATATTCGAACTAATGTATCGAGCGTGTTTAGTATACACACGGCCCTCTGTAGTATAATGCACACGAATAGTGGGAGTGAAAACTGGAGCAAACACACGTTTGGATTACATAATGTTCTTATGAGAGCCAAAAATCAATACAGATGCTGCGAAGAAACTGACCCGGCTAACCCTGAAAAAATCTGGGGAATTGTTGCTAGCAAAAGCTCACTCACTCAGTTTCACCTAATTCGACGACTAACCGCTCCAGTGCTGAAAATCGAATCTCGCCAGTTGGCACGCGCTCGCCGAGCTTTCGCAAATCGCTAGAATTTTAATAAATGACTGGATCAGGTAGGCCTGTGTATTGTATCGCTCGCTTTCGAAGAGTGCAAAACGCTTTCGAACTGCTTCAGCCATTTTTTTTCTTTTTTTCTTCGTATTTTTTTGTGGCAAGGGGAGCACTGGACGCAGACCGTCGGTTGTTCAACTTGACGGGTAATGGAATGTAAAATGAATTTCACCAGGCGGGATGAGCGACGTTATTAGCAAATACGAGGCTTATAATGGGCTCGAATTAGCTTTGTGGAAGTTTTAATTACTTTGAGCGACGATAATTCGAGCAAATTACCGCGGAAAAAGGCCGAGCGAGAGTAAAACATAGGCTGCAGAACACAGGATGCAAAAGTACACGACCTCGTTACCAGTTTCATTAGCATTATTTGGTTCTGTATTTTTGTGAAGATTGAATCTAATTTTGGAAAATTGGCAAATGGATTCTAAAAAAAAAAAAAATAGATAATGGGCAATGGCCTTTTGTAGAGAGAAAAACCGAACTAAAATTATTCGGAATACGATAACCGATGGAAAGTCCGAATAAAAACTAAGCTGCAGGAGTTTAGGGTCAAACAAATTCTCTTCCCCTTCTCTTCGCCAACAGGGGTCAGAAATAGGTCCATGAACGCTGAAATTTTAAAGCTATGAGAACACATTACTATTGGAATGAAAGATTTGTATGGTCGGTGGCTAACGTTTCATCAAATTTTCGATCCTATTCTAATTTGGATTTTGCTTTTCCAATAAGCGAGGTTGATTTGATTTGAAAAATCAAACATAGTACCATAACACAACATTGGGTTTGTTTCAAGTAGAACACGAATAGTTTGAGAGAACCTGAATTTTATCTCCATCTCCACCAGATAACTGGTTAAAAGAGAAAAATTGTACAGGGGAAAATCGTCTCGGCCAAAACATGTAAAATGTTACTGAACCAGATTTTTATTTTGCTATATCTGACTATTGCATTAAATCTCGGATCTGGTCCCAATTTAGGCTCCCAAAATACAAATGTCACGTTGAGAAAAACTATTACACAATTTTTACATAAATCATCTTCACGAACGTTGTTATGAAACTTACTAAAACGGATTACAAAATTATAAAGGAAAACTCGAAATTCTCATCTGGATCGGAGAATACAACTTGAAAGAGGAAAATTTTCATGACAAAATGAAATTAAAAATTTATCGAAAGTGAGCTTATTTTGATCGTTTACATGAAATGTTCGATCTCACTTCGACTTGAACTCCTACGATTTAAATTTTACTATTTTGCATGCATAGCATTCTCTCAGGTTTCAACACTTCAATTCTCAAATGGGGCCAGGTGAGAAAAATGGATGCGATATTGAAAATCAGCAACTGTGGAAAAACCTTGTTACTTTCTTCAGATTTTAAATTTAAAATTTCGCTTATGCGGTTCTGTCATTCAGCTAACTGCCCTCTGGAAGATTTTTCTTAAACACAGTATTCTTTCTTTATTCGTTTAGATTTCAGAGTTTTCAAATCAAGCGTTTCAACGATTATTGTAAAGATAACGTCTGAAACAAAAATTTCGATTTCAATTTATTCTTCTGAACAGATGAGATTTTAAATTTGAACAGTTGAAAAAAGTAACAAAGTGTTTCCATGGTTGCTGATTTTGAATATTGGATCCATATTTTTCACTCAACTCCATTTGAGGATTGAGAAAATGCTATCCCTAGTTATCCTATAGTAAAATTTGAATCGCGGGAGCTCAAATCATATCAACGTTTCATGTAACTGACAACTGTAAATACAGATGAATTTTTCGTAGTAAAATTTGATTTTCGAAGCCCAAATTCGAAATCGAATGAGACTGACAATAATATTCGGAATCAGCGAGCAAGATGTGTAATTTTGATACGTTGCTTTTTCAATTTGCTAGATCGAATCAGTTTTACGAATCTTTTTTGGCTTACTGCGAGGCGAAAACAAAAAAACGTTCAAATCTTCTATCGACTTCGTGCTCCTCTTGCCCACGAGTTTTCCAACGGTGGAGATGAAGAAAATTTTTTCCATTTACAATGAAAACATTGTGAAAACAGCTGGCGGCGAACATAGTGGTGCTCACGTGCTCAAGCACCAGATGAAATTTTTTGTGAGGAAGAAAAAGGTTTATTCATGAATTATGATAAAACGAGAAAAAAAAAGAAGAAAAAAAGAGCAGGATAGCACGAAAACAATATAAACTTACAATAGCTTGAGTTTCAACTTTAACTGAAAGGTAGAAAATGAACCAGAAATTCTTGAGGGAGAAGGGGAAAGTATCATACAAAATTGAAAAATAAAAGAGCTTCTGGTCATGACAAAATATCTGACAAACTTTTTATGTAGGAGGAGAAATTGTTCCAAAAATGTTAACTACGCTCTTTAACAAAATTCTGAAAGAAAAAAAAATCCCAAAAGACTGGAAGCGTTCACATATTATTCTGATCTTTAAAAAAGGAGGAAGATACAAGATGAATAATTATAGACCGATCAGTCTAAGCTCAAGTATTTCGATGATTTTCGCTAAGGTCACAGAGGGCAGGATAAAACTTTTTCTAATTCAACCCAAAGAACAGGCAGAATTTTGGCCGGGTTATGCTACAACGAATCATCTCCACGCCATTAAACAGTTAATCGAGAAATGTAATGAATACCAGGTTGAACTCCATCTGGCCTTCATAGACTTTGCCAAAGCCTTTGACTCACTTAACCACAAATTCTTGCTGTCAGCACTAAAAAATCAAGAGGTTCCGGAAATTTTTTTCAAAATTATTAAGGAAATGTACGAGGGGCTAGAAAGTAGAATTGTAACATATGTAGTTGGTAATTATTTTCCGTTCAAAAAGGTAGTAAGGCAGGGAGACCACCAGTCTCCATTGTTATTCAACTGTGGTCTAGAAGAAGTTTTCAGAAATCTGGATTGGAGAATAAAGGGTATAAAAATTAACGGGGAACACTTAAATAATTTACGCTTTGCTGATGATGTAATACTGGTCTTTCAAATTTGAATTCTCCAAATGAATCAATTTGACTTTACTAAAAGAATTGAATTAGGTATCATAACAGAAATTTTTTAGATCGCTGAGATTGGAAATATCAAATTTTTGATTCAACTTCAATTTGGATTCTAAAATTTAAATTTGAGTCTTTCAACTGGACTACTTTGATTTCGCTGAAAAAATTGAACGAAGTATCAGAATAAGGGTTTCAGGGGGCCGCTAAGTAAGACAATTTTAATACATTTTTAATCTGATCCCAATTTGGAGCCATGAATTCCAAATTTGAATCCTTCAGACACGTTTGACTTCCTGAAAAAACTGAACAAAGGATATAGGAACAGGGTTTCTGGGCTCGCCAATCCGTTGATTTCCAAAACGTAACAGAATTATTCATTCGACTCCATCTGTGCCCTAAATTATAAATTTGACTTCTTCAAATTGGCAAAACTGATTCATCTGAGAAAATGTAAGTGCCGGAATGTGATTTTTATGTTTTGCTGAGTTTGAAATTTAATCAGGTGAATCCCAGTTGCGTCCCGATCACCGATTCTTGTCTCAGTTGCATCCCACTAGGAAAAAGGGCACATCTTAATTGCGTCCCAGACATGTCTGAATTGCGTCCCTTCTTTTAACAGCTCAATTGCGTCTTATATATTTCCCGTCCCACTTAACCAGACTTAGGACTGGCTGCAAAGTATTGCAGGTATGGTTAAAAATATCACTGGATCTTGCCTCGGTGATTCTCATCTATATCCATCCTTGAAACGTCATTTGGGCGAGAAAAAAAATTCAACTGCTAAGACGCGCTCCAAAAGGAAGTCACAAACTTCTTCAAAAACCAACTCTCTGAATTTGCCAAATGGGTATTTCGAAGCTGAAGGATCGGTATCAGAAGTATTTGAAGGTTGATAGTGATTATTGTAGAGAAATAGTGAAACTCAAATCCTAAATAAATTTGGTTTGATATTGAAGTTTTGTTCATTCTTAATCATTTTACACCAAAACAGGACTTACTTTTGCGATTGTCTTCGTGTGTAGTTACGTGTCGTGTCATCGTCATTCGCATTGTAATCTATATACACGTACTAACATGAAGAATGATTACAGAAATCATTTTAATTCTAACATCGACTGTCTATTTTTGGATGCACTTCGGACGCAACTGAGACATGTACCTTTTTTAATGGGACGCAATTGCGATATATTCTTTTTTTTACCCTCCCGTACGGGACGCAACTGGGGTGCAGCCTTTAATCAGACTTCTAATTCAACACCAACTGGTGTCCCAAAGTCGATTTCCATGTTTCGAAGGGACCAAATCAACTCTGGTGAAAGCTTTGAATGAGGTACCAAAAGAGAGGTCTATTGGATATCCCATTTCAAAAATTCAAACAGATGCTGGATTCGACCTCGAGTTATAGCTTCACTATCCAAATTTTGCACCTTCAAATAGGTCAATTTGAATTTGTCAAAAAACCCGAACCAATTATTGGAACAAGTTTTCTTGCGTCTGTCGAGCTCAAAAATTGAATCAAATTTTTAATCTGGCTTCGATTTGTGCCGTAAGTTTGTTCATTTGAAGGGTCTAAATTGTCTTACTAGATAAACTTCAACAAAGTATTGGAATACGGGTTTTTCGGGTTGCTCATTTCGAAATTCAAATTGGATATATTCCGTCAGTTCTAGATTTTGGTTCCTAAATTATGAACTCTGTTTCCTCTTTTGAATAGGAAGTTTACCCCTTTCCTGAACGAAAACTACGTCCCGTTTTTTAAGAGCGGGAAAATAAACAGTTCTTTTTTTTAAAAGAGTGTATTATTTTATTGAGAAAGAGAAGAAGGAAGCAACCTGGTGCTTATTACTTTATTATTCGAGACACATTCGAATCCGTTGTCAAAATTGAACTAGAGTCATATTTTGACCAGATTTTCGAGTGTATCTCGGCAACGGAGCGTCGCCGCCGAATTTGAACATGAAATTCGAACTCAGCGTGAAAAATTGAGTAAAAAACAGCCTGTAGTTCAAAATTTTTGATTTTTTCGAATTTTGAAAATTTTTCCATAATTACATCATGTCTTTTTTGGGGCGACAAAATTATCGGAGAGCTTCAGCGTCGGCGCTGGTGCTTATTACTTAATTTTTCGGGATAAATTCGAATCCGTTGTCAAAATTGAGCTGGAGTCTTTTTTTGACTCATTTTGACCACATTTTCAAGTGTATCTCGGCAACGGAGCGTCGCCGCTAAATTTTAACATGAAATTCGAACTCAGCGTGAAAAATTGAGTAAAAAACAGTACTCGTATTCAATTCAAAATTGTTGATTTTTTTGAATTTTGAAAATTTCGGGCCGAAAATAAGGGAAAAAGAGGAAAAGGGAAGAAGGGGAAAAAGGGAAAGGGGTAAATGGGGGAAAGGGGAAGAATTGAGAAAGAGAGAGAGAGAGAGAGAGAGAGAGAGAGAGAGAGAGAGAGAGAGAGAGAGCGCTTTGCATTCCAATTTCCCAGAACACATAATATTCTCCATGTTCTTTGCGAGTCCTGTTCAGTTCCTCATAGAAGTTTTCTACCACGCTTTCCTCGGAGCCCAGAAGGAGGGCGTGTACACTGATACTACTAACATTATTTCTTGTTTATCCACCATTAATTTTCGAAAGCAGATACTTTCCAAAATTCCCCTAATTTCTACCACATTCTTCATAAGACTATTTCTTTTTCAAAATCTCACCCCTCTCCCTTGGACTGGCCAATGTGGTAATAAGCATACTCGTGTTTTTTCAGGATCAGGCATTCCCCTTCTTTTCGTATTTCTGACAGTGCGATGATGTCCCATTTTATGTTGTTTATTTTATTTTCAAATTCGTATATCTTATCCGCCCCAACTAAACCACGGCAGTTAAAATACAGACGAATAATTTTTTTTTAAACGAGGAAGGGTTTTATTTATTTTAGCATATTTTCTGTTTTTGTGTCCTATGTTGCCAAAATTGTCGAAACGTCTCCACTCCGTATCCTTTTCTTTTCCCCCTTTTAGCCTTGAAGTACTTACCTTTAGGAGGTAATACAGCTTATGTCCCCCGCAGGCACAGCTTAATTTCCATCTAATTTGCCAGGATTAAACTGCCCCTTTTTTCAGATCTGCGACGAATAGGCCACGACTTTTTCACATCGTACGCATTACCTCTATTCGAATATACCAAAACTTACGCATACCTGAGTTCTTTCGACGCACAAGCCGAAATTACGAAAAACGCGATACATCTAGACCAAGATGTGAAACCATTAGGTACATTTAACCTCAATTATAAACTTTTCTCCGCTCTTCTTTCGCATCTTAATTCTTCTTTTGAGAGGTCCTTGCCCAAATAAAACTAAATGAGCCTGCAAATTAATTAAAATTATTCGCCTTTTTTGAAACACCGCGAGCTCGGCTCAACTTTACTTTCAAGTTGCCGAATCACCCTTATGGCGCACATTCCACGGTTACCCTTTCCGTTCTGCCAAGGTTCTAACTTAGGCGAAATAAAGTCCCATCGCTCAGCGGCCAGGTCATGTAGAAACGTGTTCGATCAACTCGCAACATTTCCCGCCGTTACGCGTCATATTGGAACACCGATCCTCCGTCTCCCTTTCCGAATCGGAAAAATGGGAAAAAGTAATTTAGATAAAAAGAAAGAAAAAAGGTACTTTTTCATTTAAATATTTTTCTTGTATAGGTGAACGCTCCGAGCTAGTTGCACAGAGCAGAGCGCACAGCCGCGCAGCCTCCTCGCTGGCGAGGGAGCTGGGTACTTATAATCATCAAAAAGCAGAGCGAGCCTTTTTGCCGTATAAAAACTTATTCCGACCAGTTTTCAACTAAAGTTTTTCCTGCGTTAATAAATTTTCGAAAAATGTCTCCGTTGTAGGCTTATAGTCAACGTGGGGAGGGGCGCAGAGCCGGAGATGGAGAACGCTGTAACTTCCATTTTTCACGAACACGCTAATCGTCTTCGGCGAGAAAGCGCCTTTCTTTTTCTAAAGCCTCGCCAACATCTTTAAATTCTGATTTGCGACCGGCTAAAAGTATTAATTTGGAGAAAACACAAATCTGGCTCACGTATAAGACCCGAGTGTCACAATTACGACTTTTTCACTGTGGAACTCATTCGTCGAATCCATTACTTATATTATACGATCCCTTGGGACATCCGGAAAACGTTAAACCGAGTTATTGAAAGCAAAACGTGTACGTTGTTAGTTTGTGGGGAAAAAACGCTTGTTGACACGAAAATAATCGATTGAATGACTCTGGGCTGGAAATTGAGAAGTGTGAAAAGCATATGATGAGCAGTTGTTTACGGTTATTTCAACGCTGTCGTTCATTTCGAGAGTAGCAGGAACTGTAATGCAGGGAGGAGGAAAAATTTCGAAAAAAGAATCCCGGCCCGGTAAACACGCCGCCGAAATTCGAATACAAATGGAATAAATGACCTAAAGATGAAGCGTGGTAAGACGGCTTCTTTAAAAAAAAACTGAAGGTGTCGCTCCAAAATTCTTCAAGAGCCACTATAATTTTCCCCCGTCTCGTCAATATGGAATTTAATAATCTTGTAATTCGAAGGCTCAGTACGAGATGAGCTAACGGCGCTCCAAGGACGAGGGCGAGTAAATTTGAATTTTGGACAATATCTCGCTTCCTACGCGTTGTACAAAAAAAATGTTGAGGACACAAATGAAGAAGTTTAAATTTGCCACAAAAAAGACTGTACAATTTTTAGGTAAGATCAAACTAACAGTCGAATTCTTAATTTATACATCAGAGTGGTCCTTATTTTCGAGTATTCGAATTTTTATGAAGCGACCCCCCCCCCTCACCCCGAACGGTTCCAATAAAATAAAATTCATAGAAAGTTTTAACGACCGGATGAAATACGTCAAGTTTTGGCTTTTCTACGAAATTGTAACTTCACTAGCCTTTAAAATATTACTAAAAATACACAGATACAGGTCCCAAAGTTTGTTGTAACGTTTAGAGCCGGCTGAAAGGAGGTTCAAAGTTGGTAAAAAATGGTTAGTTTCCTCCCCGACAGTGGATTCAATTTATAAGTTCTCTTGGCCGCTGAACCCGATTTCTTCTTGGTTTCTAATTCCAGTGTGCCACAAGAAGGGCCTGGGCCCCCATTTTTTTGACTTTTGTAGATAGTCAGGGGGCCAGTTTTCCCCAAAAACTTCCCTAGCTTTTCCAGATTTTTTTCACATTTTCTCAGTTTATTTTCCAACTTTTTCAAGAGACCGGATTCCTCGACATTGGGCACTTTTTTCCCTTGAGAGCGAAATCAATGAGAGTCAAAATGAAGTTCGAATCGTGCGAAATGGGACATAAGGAAAAAATTCTATTTTGCCGGAAAATGCCGAAGATGAGAAAATGCTGAAACGACAAAAATTCGTTACTTTCGAATAAAATTCGGGAATAAAATAGGTACTGTAACTACAGCTCGAACATGACGCTAAGTACTATCGAATTATCATATATAGCCATTATGTACTACTTCCACACATCAGAGTAAGTCTCGTCGAGAGGTCGGTACACAGTATCATTTGCACCTCCCCCCCTCCTTAATAAAAATTAAAACTGAGTATTCAACAAGCTAATAAAAAGGAGCGTTAAAAATTACGAGATTCCTATAGCTTTGAAAGATTTTTTTTCTTTCTTTCCCTTTTTTGAAAGACAAGAAAACATTTCTCTTATTTGTCGACTTCAATTTCAAATTTTTGACTCCCCCCCCCCCTAAAAAAAAACAACCTGACGCCATTGTTTATTGTTTTTTCTTTTATTTGTAGCAACATTTACACTCGTAATTAGAATTAAAACATTCGAAGAAAGCAAAAGTCAAGCCTATCTGCTACTTTGCTTCGTCATTCTCTAATTATTATCGAATACATAATTGAGATAAAAACTGATTTTTCCCACCTTTTTCTACAAGCCGAATTCAGATTTTGGTGCCGAAATTCACACGTTTCAATTCCGAAAAATCTGGTCTCTATTTATAACAAACAAATTATTTGAAAAAAGGAAATGTTCAGTTGAGTCTGACAGAGAAAATGGTACAATATTTTCACATCATAAAATTTTCTTCAACATACCCTGACTTTTTAAATTTTCTATCAAAATTCCCTGATTTTTCCCTGACTTTTACAGATGTGCTCACATTCTCTGACTTTTTCCGGTTTTCCCGGTTTCCAAGTCCCTGAATCTCGTTACTTTTTGGTTTCTACTTCCAAGGTGCCACAAGAAGGGTCTAGGCCCCTATTTTTGGTCAGTTTTCTAGGTAGTAGTCGATTTATACGTTTTTTCTGGTCGTTAAATCTATTTTCAATGTTTGTTCATGATTTCCATCCTTTGGGATGTCAATTTAGGGGGGGGGGCTCTTTTCCCAACAAGGTCATTTTTCAAGATACAACAAAAATGGAGCCTGATAGTTCCTCCAAAATTCTTCAAGAATACGAGATGAACTAACACCGCCCCACGAACAGGGGCGAGTAAATTTGGGATGTAAACAATATCTCTCGCCTATGCGTTGTACAGAAAAAAGTTTCGGGATAAAACTGAAGAAGACTAAATTTGCACAAAACAAAAATCGGTACAATTTTTGAGTAAGATCCAACGATTGCTAATAATCGAACTCTTGGTTTGTACATTAGGGTGGTTTTTATTTTGAACATTCGAATTTTTATAACACGACTCTTCAGATCGGTCCCAATAACATAACATTCCCAAAAAGTTCCAGCTCGATCAGACAAGGGGAACACGTGCCTCAAGCTCGTCCCAAGTTTTGACTCTTTCACTAAATTGTATCTTTCGTAGCCTATAATATTACTAAAAATATATAGATACAAGTATTGGATAGATATTTCCTGTGAAAATGAAGGTGAAAGGGAGCTCAAAATGGGTAAAAGATTTTAGTTTTTTTCCCGATAGTGGATTCAGTTTGTATGTTCCCTGGCGGATTGCTGAACCTGATTTCTTCTTGGTTTCTACTTCCAATGTACCACAAGAAGAGCCATATATTTTCAAGGTTCGTTTATGGTTTTCACCCTTTGGAATGTCAGTTTAGGTGCCTAAGTCTCCATTAGGGTTATTTTTCAAGATACAACCCGAATACGGGTTCAGCGAGAGTAGCAGGAACTGTATTGCAGGGAGGAGGAAAAATTTCGAAAAAAGAATCCGGGCCCAGTATACACACCACCAAAATTCGAATAAAAATGCAAAAAATGACGCAGAGATGAAACATGGCAAGATTATTCCTTACGACTTCCTCAAAAATACGGGATGAACTAACTGCGCCACAAATAAAAAGGGAGAGTAAATCTGGGTTAGGGACGATATCTCACTTCCTATGCGTTGTACATAAACAATGTTCAGAACAAAATTAAAGAAGACTACATTTGCCACAGAAAAGATTCGGTATATAATTTTTGAGTAAAATCAAACGTCTGCTAATAATCGAACTCTTGACTTGTGTGGTCCTTACTTTTGAACATTCGAATTTTTCACAGATCGATTCCAATAACACAAAATTCCCAAAAAATTTCAGTTCGATCAGATAATGGAAACACGCGCCGTAAGCCTCTTTCGGGAAACTACACTGAGTATTAACTTTTTCAGGGTGGCCAATTCCCCCCCCCCCCAAAAAAAAAAAATATCCCTGACTTTTCCAGATATTTTTTAGATTTTGCCAGTCCATTTTCCGACTTTTTCATAACAAACATATTTTTAAAAAAATGTACAATTGAGTCTGATAGAGAAAATTATTGTACAATACTTTAACATCATACAATTTCCTTCAAAATTCAATTTTTCTTCAAAATTTCCTGACTTTTCCAGGTGTGATCACATTCCACGACTTTTCCCGGTTTTCCAGAAACTGGACACCCTATTTTTCGCTATATTGTGTTTATTCCAACATAAACTATACAGATGCAAGTTTTGGGTTGATATTTTAGCAATCATTGGGTTCAAATTTTGTAGTAACTTTTTTCGAGCCAATGGTTTCCGTGGACAGGGGGCTGAAAGTGGCTCAAAATTTGTAAAAAATTATCAGTCTTCCCGATATAGGATTCAATTTATGTATTCTTAGAGTCGCTGAACCTGGTTACTTTTTGGTTTCCACTTCCAAGTTGCTACAAGAGGAGCCTGGGTCCCAATTTTTGGTCAATTTTTAAGATAGAGGTGTCGATTTAGACGTTTCTTCAGGTCACTAAGTCTACTCTCAAAAATAAGAGATGGGCTAACGGCCCCACAGGGCCTACAGGGGAGAGTACATTTGAGTTATACGCAATATGTATCTCGCTTTCTGGGCGTTGTACAGAAAAAATATTCACGACCAATTTGAAGAAGACTAAATTTGCCAACAAAGTTTCTGTACCGTTTTTGAGTAAAATCGAAAATTTGCTGATAAACGAACTATTAAATTATACATTAGAGCTGTCCTTATTTTCGAACATTCGAATTCTTATAACGTGACCCACACCATCGGTTCCAATAAAATAATATTTTCAAAAAGTTTCAGTTCGATCTGATAAGGGAAACACGTGCAATAAGCCCCTCTTGTTATTACGGAAAAACCTTATTGAGTTTTGACTTTTTCGCTAAATTGTATTTTCCCTAGCCTGTAATATTATTGAAAATATACAGATACAAGTTTTAGGTTGACGTTTTATGTAGTAATCCTTGGGCTCAAATTTTGTTGTAGCATTTCAAGTCAATGGTTTCCGTGCATGGGGGCTAAAGGAGCTCGAAATTGGTAAAAAAATTTCAGTCTTCCCGATATTGGATACAATTTACGAGTATGTATTCTTTGAGTCTCGGAACCTGGTTTCTACTTGCAATGTGCCACAAGAGGGGCCTAGGCCCAACTTTTGGTCAATTTTCCAGATAGTAGTCGATTTATACGGTGTTTTTTTTTTTTAGATTGCTAAATCTGTTTTCAAGTTTCGTTTATGGCTTCCACCCTTTGGGAGGTCAGTTTAGGCGGCTAAGTCTCCAATAGGGTCCCTTTTCCAAATACAACCCAAATGGAGGTTGAACGAGAGTAGCAGTAACTGTACTAGAGGGAGGAGGAAAAATTTTGAAAAAGAATCCTGACCCAGTAAATACACCACCGAAATTCGAATACAAATGCAAAAAATTACATAGAGATGAAACATGGCAAGATTGTTTCTTACCACTTCCTAAAAAATACGAGATGAGCTAACTACGCCACAGGAACAAGGGAGAGTAAATTTAGGTTAGAGACAATATCTCACTTCCAATGCGTTGTACACAAAAAATGTTCAGGGCAAAATTAAACAAGACTAAATTTGCCACAGGAAAGAATCGGTACAATTTTTGAGTAAAATCAAATGTCTGTTAATACTCGAACTCTTAATTTGTACAGGGTGGTCCTCACTTTTAAAAATTCCAATTTTTATAATGCGACTCCTTAGATCAGTTCCAATAACATAAAATTTCCAAAAAGTTTCAGTTCGATCTGACATAAGGTAAACACGTGTCGTAAGCCCCTCCTCGTATTTCGGGAAACTACAATGAGTATTGACTTTCTCAGGGTAGCTAGTCCCCCCCCCCCCCAAAAAAAAAAAATCCCATACTTTTCCAGATGTTTCAAGTCCATTTCCCGACTTCCTTGAACAAACAAATTATTATTTTTTTTAATGTTCAATTGAGTCTGACAGAGAAAATTGAACAATAATTACGATTTTTTTCATAAAAACGGCTATACCTCGAAAACTGAAACCGACAGAGTGGGCTGGGACGAAAATAAGGAGGGAGCACGGGGTGCAGCTTGCTCTTCAAGCCTCCGCTGGAGTTGAGAAGTTTTATTAGATGGATCAAAAGTTGGAAAAATCCAACAATTTCTTTTCTTTTGGCCAATACAAATAAATTTTGATACTTAGGAATTTAACAATTTTTGCCTCGCCAGAAAATACTCTTCACTGCGTCCCTGAAAGTGGGCCTTTTTGATACGGAAGTACTCATTTTTCAAAATTCAAAATATCGAATCATGGCGTGTACCTTTTCTATGGGACCAAATTATTTGATCATTCAAAATAGACAGGTTCCTAGTTCTTAGATTCTGAGTCCCGATGAATATTTCTTCAAAAATTACCGATTTCATCGACCAAGCATCTCACAAAAATCGATCCACTTGACTTATTCTGAACTTAGCTTCACGTAACAATGAGCTCGTTTCCGTAAATAAAAAAGTAAGTAATTGGAAGCTTGTCTGCTGGTTCGGAAACTGGAAGTTAAATTAAGGTATTTGGCTGCAGCGATGCGTAAGCCGGACGAGAAGAAGAAAGGAAAAATCAATTTCGCAGGTACCCGGGCGATAACGAGGAACTGAGTCGAGTTTGCGATTCGCGAATTCAAATAATATACAAATTCGAGACGCGGAGCTGCAAGAAAGTTTCCATTATTTTGCTCGTAGTTGGCAATCGACAAACGTAATTAAATGCGAACATTGTCACCGCCGTACCGGAGTTTCTAGCTAAAATTTTCCTTCTCAAACATCCTGAAAAAATCAATTTAATCGCAACGGCGACTTTTTTGCTCACTCGTATCTCAGAATCTCAATTCGTTGGTCTATGTCTTCTCATTTTCCAAATTACTTTTCGCCAGTAATGAGTGCACGGATTCGTAATTTTTCGCACGTGTGACGCTTAAAGCTCGCGAATCGATCGTTAAATTGGCGGAAAAGTCCGACAGGAGAAAGGTTCCCCGGAATACTAAAATGTTTAACAGGTCAACGCGAGAGTACTGAAGGAAACTGATCAAACGTTATCGAATTCGGGTTTCTTGTAAAATGTTGCATGCTAGTCGACATAGCAGCTTCATTTTACTCCCAAAATTTGATCCGGGGAATTTAATAGCCAGATTGACGGACGTGAGATCGAGCAATATCGTGAAATGGCACTTAGTTCCTCTTCACGAGTCAAAATTTAGCTTATTTTCAAAAAGATGTGCTAATTTAAGAAAATTAATAGGTAAGAATATAAGTATGATGAACATCAAAAAGAATTAATAAATGCATGATACGACGCAATCTAAAAATATTGTAAGACAAACTGTAAGACGTCTGGAACAGAAAATATCAACAAATCAAATCTTGTACTATCCTGCATATTAAAATTTATGTTTTATTACAGCCTCGAATAGACATTATGGGTACATACATTAAATACTTGCTTATTATTTTAATTTTAGGTGAACATCAGTCTTATTCCCTTTCCACTTCCAAGTCAGGTTATTAAAAACAGAACACATAATAAAAGTAAAGGTGAAAAAGGGTCCCGTGTTTTACCCCTCTTTGAATTGGAAATGTTCTACTTTTTTACGGTCCAAT
The DNA here is from genome assembly GCA_031841125.1 of Acanthococcus lagerstroemiae. Taxonomy (NCBI): domain Eukaryota; kingdom Metazoa; phylum Arthropoda; class Insecta; order Hemiptera; family Eriococcidae; genus Acanthococcus; species Acanthococcus lagerstroemiae. Next base: position 40,688,686 of record CM063112.1, read on the forward strand.
TTTTAGGATTGGCAAGGAGCCCTTTGCAGTTTTCCCCCCATCATTTTCGCCTTTAGGGTCGACAACGAGCCTCTTGCAATCCCTTTTTTCTCTTCATTTCTTCAATTTCTTCCAACCATTGTTTCATTTAATTGATTGCAGAGTGCGTTCATGCTGTTAATAGAAATTTCTATGGTTTATTTATTCATTTATTACGGTAGAATCAGGACGAATTATTTAATTTTCCTGTTTTCCTTCCCCCCTCCCATTATTCCTTATTGAGAGTCAAGATGCGTGCTTTTTTGCCGACCCTCCGCGAGTAGCAAGGTGCAAGGTTACTCCCTCCTCCATTATTGACATTTCCTTTTCTTCCAATCATTGTTTCATTGAATTGATTGCAAAGTACATTCGAGTTGTTAATAGAAATTTCCATGGTCATTTTTATTTCTTCGAACCATTTTTTTATATTTTATTTACAATCTTTTGTTCGGTTGTGCGAGGAATGCTCACGCCACCGAACGCACCCATAGACGGGCATGTGCTCTTATCGTCCTTCTCCACCAGCCCCCTATCCCTTCCTAATCTTCCCCATAGAATTCCAAAAGATTTTACAATTTCTTCTCTCCATCTTATGGGTGGCCAACCCCTTTTCCTTTTCCATTCCCTAGGAGACCATTCTTCCGCTAATCTATCCATTTTCCTTCTCCCCTCACCATATGTCCTGTAAAGTTCAGTTTCACTTTTTCGACCCACCAGCCCATATCCTTGGCTCCAGTGGCTTTTATTATTTCTTCTAACTTAATCCTGTCCTTGATTCTAACCTTCATTACGCTACGCAACATTCTAAAGTACGTTAGCCTCAATTTTTCGTATTGCCCTCTAGTCAATGACCAGGATTGGGCTCCGTAAGTGAGAGTGGATATCACACATTGCTTTAATATTTTCATTTTCGTTTATAGTGGTAGGTTACCTTTGAAAAGTGTCCTGTGAGCCCAAAAGTTTTTCCACGCTTTAGTACTCACCCCTAGCTCCACTTTTTCTCTGTCTTCAAAAACGATCATTTGGCTCAAATAATTATTATATTCGTTGACAATTTCTATATCTTCCTCTCGTACCTGAAACCCTTCGCATCCTAGGTTAGTCATTACTTTAGTTTTGGAGAAGTTCATTGTCAGCCCCACTCTCTCGCTTTCAATACTGAGCTCCTCTGCTATATTTTTCAGCTCTTCCAGATTGTTACTCATTAATATTATATCTTCGGCGAAGCGTATGTTATTCAACCATTGACCATTTATTTTCACCCCTTCTCCATCCCATTTAAATTTTTTGAAGACTTCCTCCAGGACTGCATTGAACAGGTTTGGGGAGAGTGGATCCCCCTATTTTACCTCTTTCTCTATATTAAAAACTTCCCCAACCCTGTCCAATCTTACGTACGCTTTTGTTTTCCCGTACCATCTTCTGAGTACTCTTATAATATCGTTGTTCACCCCCTGCCTAGACAACGCATCCCACGCCGCCCAATGATAAACCGAATAAAATGCCTTGTTATAATCAATAAACAAGAGCACCAATGTTACGTTATATTCTCTTGTTTTTTCCAAAATCTGATTCACTGTGAAGATGTGGTCAATCGTTGAATACCCCTTCTTGAACCCGGCTTGCTCCCTTGGTTGATTCCAGTCCAAAATTCCATATATTCTATTTTTCACTATTTTACCGAAAATTTTGCTTATATTCAAAGTCAGGCTTATTGGTCTATAATTATTTAGCTCGCTTCTATCGCCTTTTTTATGTAGCAATATTATTTCAGTTTGATGCCATTATTTCTCGGTGTAAAGCCTGTTTCGACCAATCTGTTGAAAAATTTTGCCATAAATGGTGCAAGAGCGTTTGCTAGGATTTTCAATATCTCATTCTCCATTCCAACTGGCCCTCTAACTTTACCCTTTATTGCTGTTACTAGGACTTTCCAGACTTCTTCTCTCAGAGGACATGAAGTATTTTCTTCTCCACCCTTTTCTTCGCCCACTTCTGCATCTTGGTTTCCCCCTCTTATCTCTATGTCGTTCTCCTTAAGGTTATCCCCAACTTCTTTTGCTTCCCTGTTTTTTTCGCTTGAGTAAAGTTCCTTGACAAATCCAGTGGCCTCTTTAATTATCTCCTCCCTACCATACAGATTAATTTTGGAGTTTTTTGCATTCATAGCTGGGAGCATATTTTTCCCGTTCATCAGAGCCTTACGCGCCTTCTTGCTTGATCCATTTTCTTCCAGTATTTCTGCAATCATATCCTGGTCATACTCTCTTATATCCTTCTAATTTTTCTTTTAATTAGTTTCTTAATTTCACACCACTCTATTTGATCCCTCTGAAACAGGTTGTCTTAGCATATTAATTCAGTTCTTTTGTCGATAACGCCCTTTGTTTCCACGCTGATCTTATCATAGGTTGTTGGCCTAGTTTTCCTTTCCCTAACTAACTTTACCACCCCATTGATGGCGTCCTCCATCCAATCGTATTCCTCTTGTAGTCTAGGAAAGGAGGTACCTTTCTAGCTCCGACTTCTCCTCGAGCATTTTGTTCGCCTCCTCCCATCTGTATACTGGTATAATCCATTTCCCCTTCGCTTCCTTTTTCCTGCTATTCGTGGGGTCAGGGGCGAGGTCCACGTTTAATCTTATCAATCTATGGTCTGATGAGAACTAAAATCTGTTTATAATTTCGAATTTCTTCACCATTCATAGGTTGTTTATGAGAAAATGGTCCAATTCGCACCTTGTTTTATTGTCAAGAGATTGCCAAGTCCAGTTTTTCGTAAAACAGGTTTGTTCCAAAAGGTAATCACAATTTTTAAGTTTTGCCCTAAATCCCGTTCTAGACGATCAATAATATTGATGTCAATAAATATTGTGTCAAAAAAAGAAAAATTGATGGTTTCGTCCATATGATCAATGTTGTTTCCCTAGATGATCAAAAATTAATAACTATTATCAGCAGCTGTTTTATCACTAAAGTTTACAGCATACGGACCCTGAACATATTATTTAGTCCGATTTTCTAATTAAAATCAGGTATTTTATTTTGTATTGTTGTTCGGTTGGTTGAATTTGTACCCGTGTACTCAGTGAAATGGATGATTATGATGTAGCAGTCATCAGCCTTTCTCTTTATCTGTATGCAGAATACGAACAAGAGGAAAACAGAAGGAAGGGAAGCCAGAAAGGTCGAAGATGGACAAGAGAATGGTTGAATAAGAGAAAAGTGTATACACAAGAAACTCTATTAAATGACATCAATGTTCAATTCGTTCAACTTCAACTACACAAAACAACGTTCAGCTTCAAATTGACTCGTCACTGATAAAACTTAATCAATGCAAAAATATTGTCAATGTATCAAAAATATCTATTTCGTTTTGATATTTTTGATGAACTGTCAATTTATTGATGATGTCTCAATTTTTGATCGTTGTGTCAATATTATTGAATGAGCTCCCCACATGGTCAATAATATTGCAAAGTATGATAATATTGATCAATATTATTGATCGTCCAGAACTCCGATTCTAAAGTCTCCTAGAACTTGTGACTGAGGAGAGTCTACTCCTACCCTTGCGTTCCAATCTCCTATCGCTATTGTGTGATATCCCCTCTCACTTATTACTGTTTCTTCCAATAACTTGAAAAAATCCTCTGCCTCCTCCACTGGAGCTACATTGGTAGGCGCATATGCACCTGGATTATTGATAGCAGTCTCCCTTTCCCCATATCTAGTTTCAATACGGCAATCCTCTCTGAAACCCCTTTTATCGTGACTATTCTTGCACCCCATTTTTTGTTCACATAAAAGCCCACCCCTCGGTGGCCCCTAGTTTGTCCAAAATAGTATAAGAGATTTCCATTCTCCCTTTCTATCATTTTCTCCCACGCTTTTTCAAGTTCGTATAACCTGGGTTCGCCCACAAGACCTTAGCAATTGTAGTGTAAAATTTGTAGGGAGGCCTTACCCTTCCTCCCCTCCTTTAACCCTTTATTACTTTTTTGCCCCGGATTTTCCTTTAACTTGCTGGATGATAAGTTTTTGCAGGCTTCTGCCCCCGCGGCGCCTGCTTCCTGTCTTGGACGGGGGGGGGGGGGGGTCTTCGAACCATCTTCAGTATTATTTCATTGAATTAATTGCACAGAGCGTTCGTGTTGTTGATAAAAATTTCCATGAAAATGTATAATAAAGAATATAGTTCACTAATTTATCATAATTCCTCATTAGGGTAGGATCAGATTATAAAACATAAAATAGTATCGATTGTTCAAGACTGTCAGGAGACAAAATACATGCTTTCTTGCCGACCTTCCTCAATTCGCGAGGTATTTTTTTGTTAAGAAGTCCGGACTCCTAACCCCCATTTATGTACTCGGGGATTCAAACCACCCAATATTGGTTTGTTTCATAAATCTCGAGTATTCCGTAATATAAAATATGAAATTTCAAATGTGAATTGTTATACCCCAGATTTCCGATAAAAATGGTTTCTAGTACTTTATTCACACCAATCCCAGAAACGTCATAAATGGGGAATTCAAAATGACTCTTCCAAGTAGCACTGTTTAACACGAGAACGGTAGAGAGAAACGCAGTTCTTTGAGTTTTCTTTTCAATTTCAGGGAACTTTTAAAATTGAAGGAGTTCAAGTGTAGCATACATGCGATTCTGCACCTTCGCAGCTTTCCTTCCCCAGGAATTTTAGTCCCTCTTCGCCTCCAACCTTTGGATACCACAGATAAATCGGGTGTGTTCGTGTTTCAGTGTTTTAATAGGCAGTATTTTAGAAGAAGATTTTAAGCTGATGAGTATTCGAAAATCCCAGAATCGGTACAAGAAAAATTAGGATTTTCAAGTGCCAAGGTCTAGTTTCTTTGCTAGCAACAAAACTGTCCCCCTCCCCTCGCACTCCTATCTGCTCATCATGTAGAATTTAAGACGTCACACTTCGAAATATTCGACAGCTTACAGTTTCACGAACACGTGTATTGCGGTAATTTGGTGGGAACGGTGCTCGGTAGGTCTTAGCTTCGGCTCCATATTTCAGACATGTCGGTTTACTGGTACCTCATATGGGTGGGCATTCAGACCATTAAGTACGGCTTACTCGAGCAGCAAATATTATTTCAAACACAGGCATACTCGATACTAGTGTCCCCTCACAGGATTTAATGTTCGCTATTTAATTACCGACCACTCCTCGAATCTACTCATACTGATCCGGCGACTCAATTTCGCTAAAATTGGGTGGTTTTTCGAAGCCTGGTTAATTACGCCCGCGGGTCGTTTGAATTTAACGTATCCGAAACCATTTTCTCAACAAAAAATTCGAGTTTCCGAGAAATGAGTCGTGTATAGCATTCGTTGTCCTCGTTTTACTCTACAGGGAGCGCTGCTAATTAAATCGTTCGAAATCGACCCGGCAAAAAATATCGTACCACTCGTTTTCGCGAATGCTTTAATTTTTTAAGCCCTCGCCGAAACGCACATTAAATTCACGTGTAAATTAAACGGCGTTCGTTATAAAAGGAACACTTTACGCACCCTCGACAGCGAGTTTGCACGAGAAAACGGATATTCGGCGGATCACATTATCCGGTGTGTTGTGCACCTCAACGAAAACACGTGCACGCGAAATTGGCAGAGATTTCGAAAAATTTTAGAGCTTCTCGGTAAATGAATGAATTTTCAATGGTATCAGATGATCAGATCGAGAAAAGAGAAACTGTAACTAGTTTAAAGGCTGATTGTACATGCATTTGATCTTAAGGGTGTTTCGCTCTATGGGACCTCCCTTCAACCGAGTAAGTAGGCAACTCATCCTGACAACGTGCAAATATGTTTGCCTTCAGCATTTGAAGAGGCAAAAATGAAGAAATTATGAACAGCATCAATCGATTTTTTTGCTCGCTATGGCTAGCAGATAGACTAGTGGAACGTTTTGGTAATAGTAAAATATTTTCAGAGTTTGAAAATTTAAATGAATGCTATACTTACAACGAAAATTGAGATTTTCAAATTCTTATTGTTTCTAACATTTAATTTATACGAAATACCAGGCCTATATAAACAAGAAGGACTAAGAAGTTGTACAGCTTAGCCACTTCAAGTATTCCAGACCATTTACCTACTAATATACAAGAAACTGTGATGGGAAAAGACCGTCCCCTTGTGCTTCTTAGTATATTTCAAGCATAAATTTCAATTGCTGTATTTATGAAAATTTTCAAACTCAAAAACCAAAATAGGTAAGAGTGAGACTAAGAAGTATTTATGAAGGGTACGAAAGAGGAAATCTTTTACCACGTGTAAAAATCGTTGTGTCCGGAGAACCATTTTTATAGAAAATTGAAAAAAAAAAAAAAATTTTTGCAGATAGTTTTCCACTGAGACCAATTTTGTGAACGCTGTTAATCCCATAGCTGTAATTTTTTCCAATAGTTACCGTAATTATCTTTATTATTACAAGTTCCACCAATCGATCTATAAGCAATGCTAACCAAAAAAAAATTCATGAATACTGTACGTACATTGTATCTTCGTCCTTTCAAATGTAAGAGAAGACAAACATTTCTGTCGATTGTCAAGATGAGTTTCTTACTTACCCGTTTGAAAAGAGTTATGCGCATGAGACACCCTGTACATTAAAGAAATAATTATCAGCTTGGTGAGAATGTTCATAGAGTCTAAATTTACAGGGCATAAATATACCTGTTATCAGCAGGAAATTGAGGAATGACTAGGACATTTCACTAAATCAAAAATAACATATGTAAAATTAAAATTGTTGCTTATAATTCATTTCATTATTTTCAACTAATTAATTTCTCGAAAATAAGGCGTCACTGAACTGAACTGTGACTCAAATCAATGAACACTACCGAAAATCACACATCTCAAATTACGCCTCACTGAACTAAACAACTAAACTGTAACTGAATTGAGAAGAAGAATGAAACATGATGATCGCAATAGGCTTGGCTACACCGACCCTAAAGAAAGTGATTGCAAGACGCTTGTTGCCGACTCTAAAAGTTAACCATTGGCGCCTATGTGAATAGAAATTTAGGAAGTGAACATCGGTAGAGGGTGCACAGGGTCAGGCAGAACAGAGGAAAAAGAAGTTTTAGACCTCCCTCCCCTTACAGCGGAGCTATCTATACCCTTGTGAACCTCTTAAAAATTTAGCAGAAGAAGCAGTGGTGGGGACTTTTATTATGTGAGGGTACCACCCTCAACAAATTACCCAACAATTTGAGATTTAAAAAAAAAACAATGACACGAGAATATAATTATGTATTTTCAACGAGGACTTTAATGGCACTGTTAATAATTTTTTTTATTATATATATATATTTTTTTTTTCCTATCTCCCATTTCAAATGCGAATTTTAGTATTATCAAGATGATACCACTGTTTAAACAACATGCGCGTGTTCAATATTGTTATCAGTATCAGTGTAGGTACTCGTGGACGACAAAAAAGAATAAAAAGTGAAAAATTTGATTAATTTTAATTTTGAATATGGAAAACGAGAGGTTCTCGAAAAAAATTGTTAAAGCCATGTACTCAACGTTCTAAATATAGCTAAAATCATATGTGACCGCGTATAGAAAAAAGGACCTAAAGGTAAAAGACCGAAAGTTTTTTTTTTGAAACTCAGGTGAAAAACATAGGAGAATCGAATAAAACCAGTTCCAGGTCTCTAAAGTCAGTTTTCAAGAAAATAGCACCAAGTAAAAAAAAGTTGAAAAATGTTGAGTTGACTGATGAACCATTCATTTGATGCACTACAAAACTCACAAAATACTTGTACAAATGAGGAGCGTTTTTCCAAAACGGCTTAAGTCCATTTATTAGGGCAACAATGAGACAAACACGGTATCTCATGGAGAAATATGTGACGCTTCACTTCGGAGCACAAAAGTGTCAAAATAACCTTTAGAGGAAGTTTCGGAAGCCAAAAGAATGAAAATATCCAAAATGCATTAAGTCCACAGATGCTGAAGTTGGTGGCGTCATATCTCTGTTCTTAGCGCGTAGCTGGTACGAAACTTCGACCTACTTATATTCCTGTATATGTTTGAGTATGCAACAAGGGTGTCATCTGCGTCGGAACTATTGTAGGTAACACAGGAAACAGTTATTTGCTTCTGCTGTATAATCGCTTTTTTGGACTTCGCCGTTTTGGCAAAACGCTCCTCAAATCGACACAATTTTTTTTTTGGAAATCAGAGTAAAAAACTAGTACCATAAAATAAAACTAGTCCCAGGTCTCTAGAGTCATTTTAGAGGGAGATATAACTATTTAAAGTGAGTAAGGTTCAAACAAATCGAGAAATTTTCAGTTTACTAATTTTATTAATGCGCTAAGGTAAGGGAACCAATAGTGATCAACCCCCCCCCCTCTCCAGTAGTGAACACAATTCATTTCCGTTGCTAATATTAAGATTTTGATAAAGTAATTGCCATCCTGATATTACAGAATGACAATGTAAGATGTGTAGCTTCAATTTCTGCCCGCGAATGCCAAAATTTTCAACAAGAAATGGCGGTAAGAGACAAAATTTTCATCAGCGAAGTTTTCAGTTTAGTTAACTTTTTCCTACGAATTATTCTCTCGATTTGAAAATGCTCGGAAACGCGTTATAATTCATATTTTCAAGTCGGAATTGAAAATTTCGAAAGTAGGTATATTATACTGCAATATCCCGAAGTTTTTGGTTTCCAACTAAAAATACACGCGCTCGAATGCGTATGCTCATTTATAGATCATAATTTTCGAACTTGGAAAAATCCAACAAGTAAAAAGCCCCCTCGCTTTTTTTCTCTCTTGCTTTGATATTTCGGAATTGAGTTGAAAAGTTGGGAAAATTCAACAAGTCAAGGTTTTTTTTTGCTTCGATATCTAAGAATTTTGAGTTGAGTCAGTTGGAAAAATCCAACAAGTCAAAGGTTTTTTTCTCTTGGCTTTGGTACTTGGGAATTTTGAGTTGCGTCAATTGGGACTTTTTCACTTTTTGCCCCCCCCCCCAATCTTTCCAGGAAAAACTCTTCGGTACGTCCCTGTGTTCAACAGGATAAATTTAAAGCAACTCGAGTACAAAATATATCTAAAATCGAGACAACAGTAGAGAGTGCTGAAATCGAAATTGGGGCGACTTTGTAATTGTAAACTTTCAAATGACGGAACAAAGAACCCAGACTCGACGATTTCTGTGTAAAATCATTGGGAACGATGGCTGTAAATTTACTGGTGACTTTCTACGCACAGCTAAGCCTAAATTAGATAAATACGATGGATATATTTTTAAATACCCAGATGTAAAAGATGTTACACAGTTCGTGAAATCACACATATGTCAAAAAGTAAATAATCCGAAGCCATATGGCCGATATGGCCCCCTCTTTTTCGATGTTAAAGTATAAGAATGAATTTGTTCACATATAACTGTCGAAATAAACATAATTCAGTCATATTCTACCATTTTTTAGAGTGCTCACTACTGGGGTGGCCATTGGTGGGTCTTGGCATTTTTTTCGTACTCACTAGTACCTGAACGATGAAAAATTGAAAGAAAAATCCTAAATGAATTTTAGAAGAATCTAAGCGTAATACTTAGGTAATTAAGTTATCCGATCGGCTTAAGGTGCTTGCCACTGGTCCGCTTACCTTACCAAAATTACAAAAATGCGTATAAACATTGAGAAAATATTACTGAAAATCGAGAGAAAAGTTAGTACCGAAATTAAAAAAGAAAATTACAAAATTAAAGAAAATTATTAGAAAATTAAAGAAAAATATTACTTTTTTAGGAGACTTTTTTACGTGTTTCTGGTTCATTTTTTTCAAAATAATGCTCGACTTTGAACTGCTCTCCTGTAAGATTTCATTTTCTACCCTGAGGTCACTTTCTCTGTGCGCCATCACATATAATCTCATCCCATTATTTTTCATGCTGTTGCGTAGCGCAACTTTCAATAAGCTCCCTCTTGTTATACCCCGCATTCCTTCAAAACCCCTTGTTTAAATCTAATTTGCTTGGACCCCTGGACTATTAACCAAAACATCAAATCACGTGACCTTTTTTTCGTATTCATTATTCGAGAACATTCGTACGCTCCGACCTCTCACCGCGAACAAAATTTAAATTACACGAGTCGTTCGAGAAACTCAGCTCATATTTTGGCAATTTTCAGAACCCTTCCGTTTTCGAAACTACCAACTACACCTGCTACGTTATACCGCCGACAATAGTTACTTTAATTATTCCACAGGGTGACGTCTGAAATCGACTTCGAGTCGCCAGCATCAGACGGGAAGATACACTGAAATCCACGACCCACTTTTACAGGGCATACCATCCTCCAGCTAGGCCATCGATCCCGTAAAACGGTAACAAATTTCGACATTGTCTTCGGTGCAGCAGCGAAAGAAACGACCCCCTCCCCTACGTGGCTAGCTGGTCACCAGTTCGCACATCTCGAACGTAATTACTCCAGTTCGAGTAACCGTGATTAATCGCCGAAATGGGTTAATTCGAATTTTCAAAAATTCGGAAAACGGCTTCGGCCGATCGCATTCTTTCTTTTTAATTATCCGAATAATCGCGTCTCGGTCGTTGGACATAATCGCCGCAAATATCGGGCGAAGATTTTTTTCCTCCGTAATTAATAGCATTCGTCGGCTTAATTTTTCGCCGCGGGGGGAGAAGCTCTGGAGGCAGCATGAAATCGATTAGATTTTGGCGTTGCTAGGGCAATCTATATAATAATTCGGATTATCTACAATTTCAGTATCTTTCTTTCTCTCGCTCCAGCCGGATCATTCTACGAGCGCATACGCAATGACCTCGAATTTTGAACAGGAAAAATGTGCGACAAGAATACCTAGTTCGCGGGCGGAGGGCTGCGGCTTCGCCGGCTTTTTCTCAATTTTCGTGCACTGCCTCCTCTTGCTCCACCAAATAAACCAAGAAATCATTTTGCAAACGAGAAAAAGCGAACTGTCTGTTCGGTTTGGGAGTTCGTGGCATGACGGAATCGAAATTACCGTGCACGCCGGGGCGGGGAACGAAAGCACGGAAATGTCGAATTCGGTGTTCGTGTATCGACTTGATTTGTGACGGTTTTGAAGATTGATGTTTTTCTAATGGTATCGGGGATATTCGAAAATAGGAAAACGATGAGCGGCCATACTCGATTGTTCAAGCTATTCTTTTCAGGACCCTATTCGAAAATAAGGAATAAAAAGATAGGCGATATCCTCATTTCTGATTGCATTGTTCAAACTTGAGCTATTTTTTTTTTTTAGAACCGAAGAGTTTCCTCCGGAATTTTTGAAATTATGGTACAACTTTTTTATGGCACGCTCTTTTATGGCAGCAGCGAGCTGGGCTGTCAATGTTTCGTATTTGAGTATGTTCGGCATTTATAGCCGACTTAAACGCTTATAAAGTGAAAATCAGCAGACCGATGCGTGCTATCTATAAAATAAGAAATACAATCTGCGTTTGGTATGATAAAAAAACGTTTTCAATGAAAAGTTGACACGTAGTAAGACTGTACTTGTGGCGGGAAATTATAGCTGGAGGAGAAAAAAAAAAAAAACAGGCATGAGATGAATCTGATCAAAAACGAACTTTGAGTAGTCCTGGACGTAAGAAACCAATAGCGATTGAAAACGAAACAATTGAAACAGTAAACGAAGTAATAATATACTGGGGCCAAATCATCTCATTCTAAAACCAAACTGAAAAAGAAACCAGAGTGGTGATAGCTTGGAGCAAATTTTGGAGTCTAAAATTTATATTGAAAAATCACCATCCAAACACTTACAAAAGTCGAACCTTTAACAGTTTTATTCTTCCGGCATTGACCTTTTCGGTTGTGAGACGTGGGCACTAACCAGAAGGGCGGAGAAAAAACTTCAGGCTACTCGGAACTGTATGGAGAGAGCCATGTTAGGAATCAAGTTGTGAAATAAAATTAATTCGAAGAAAATAAAAATAAAATTCAGGCTAAACAAGAACGTATTGCACATTTTAAGAAGACTGAAATGGAACTGAGCTGGCCATACTGAAAGACAACCGCTGGATGAATAAGGCCACGTTTTGGAAATTTACGGAAGCAGAAAGCCGGGAAAGCAGGAAATTAGGTGGATGGACGACATTTGCAACTTCATCAGATACAAACTATTCCACAGAATTGCAGCTGATGGGGCTAAATGGGATAGGCGAGAGAAGAAGTCCAAAACCAGGGCTTTTGTAGATTCGCGCTTTAACCTAACACAAAAAGAACTCATTACGTAGGTATAAAACCTCCTAAGAAAAAAAAAAAAGAAAAAAAAGCGAGACGCACTTAATAAAAAGGCAGCATTTATTACTCGCATGTGAGGTGTGCATGGTTCTCCACTCACATTTGGGAAACATCAATTTTTGAACTGGCACCATAATAAGATATTTTGGAATGAATTGTCTCTTCTACAAGACGGTTGTGCAACCAGTTCAGTAGGTTGGTTTCTATTTTATCAGTTTTAGACCCTCTTCCCCCATCGCTAAGTACACAAAACCAATGTCTTGATGTTAGGAAAAATAAATTAAAAAACGGAGGAACACAGGCCTGAAAGGGGCTGAAATTTCAATGATTCACGTAGAGATCCTAAAATTTTAGAATTAGGAAAATTAAACGCAAGAATTCTCAAAAAACTCAAATTTGACAGTCGGTTAGTCGGGCATACTGATTAATACACTCAAAACACCCGAGAATCCAAGTGCAGCTTCGTTCTCGAAGGCGAACTGTTTCCAAGTACATGGCGTCCCTTCAATCAGGTAGGTAGACAACTTATTTTGCCAACGTCTGGAGGATATATTATGCCTTCTCTTATACTAGAAAGAGCAGAAATGCGAACATTTGAAGAAATCATGTACATCAAAGCCATAGCCAGGGGGCTGGAGGCTATGCCCCAAGCCAATTGATTTGCCCCCCCCCCCCCCAAAAAAAAAAAAAGTTGACTTATTGGAAATAATTTTTAATTGAATGACAAGGAAAGAAAAAAATGGAAAAAAATCTCAGATGGTTCTACTTCCACAATGGCTGTTGAAAAGAATTTAGATGCAGTAGTAAATTGAGGGGGGGGGGGGGGGTAGTTTACAACGAAATTCCGAACTAAGATAGTAAATCAGACTCGGAATCAAAATTCGCTGTTTTTAAGCGTCAAAGACTTGCAGCCCCTCAATTTTGAGTCTAGGTCAGACTTGTATGGAACGTTTTTTGTTTATCTCGTTATGTACTATTATTTCCGCTCTATTTTTCAAGCTCAAGTCGATGACCTCCTTTCAATCAAATAAGCTGGCAACTTATTCTGACAACGTGTAGATGTTCTTGCTTGCTGTCACATTTGAAGGGACAACAAGTTTTTCAGTTTGAAAATTTAGATAAATGCAGTGTGTTGCATCAAAAATTATGATTTTTAAATTCTTATCGTTTCTAGTATTCCAGTTTGTAGAAAATACTCAACCTATGATCAGAAGGGGCCAGAAAGCTTTCCTGTCTCGACATTTTGTTTACACTCCCTAAAATTCTCTACTAATATTAAAGAAATTGCTATTGAAGAGGACGGAGCTCGCCCGTAGTGCAAGGGCTGGAGCAGGCAGACAAATTCTAACCAGGGATGAGAAGCTTATGGAAAAAACTTCTCTTCCGGCTTCTGGCTTCCATAATTTTAAAGCTTCCAGCTTCTGACTTCTTTCAATTTTGTAATTTAAAAACTTCCGGCTTCTGGCTTCCGTTATTTCAAAAAACCTCCAGCTTCCGACTTCTAGCTCCCGAAATTTTACTTTATTTCACCTCTAGCATCTTTTAAGCACCCCTCCCCCCTCTTCTAAAATAATAAGAAGCACAAAACAAGTTTAAATGAAATAATCTATTTAGACTTTGAAGCAACGAGTTTAAGAGCTCTTTTCTTATAAACAATGACTGACAAGTTAGGCCAAATGCTGACTCTGAGTTGGAACTTGGAAGTCAAAAAGAAGCCGATAAACAAAAGACTTCTCTTCCAGCGTCTGGCTTCTGACTGGAATTGGCTTCCGGCTACCGGCTTCTCGATTTGAGTCAGGATACATAAAAACTTCTGGCTTCCGGCTTCTGCTTCCAGCTTCTTTCACATCCCTGATTCTAACGTGATAGGTGAGTGAAGAGGAAGAGGCAGGGCGTCCAGCTGTGGGGGACCTGAATTCCAGGCGAGCGCTCTGGCAGCGCGGACCTGGGTCAGTAGGGAACCCCATGGTGGCCCTGACAGGACGCGCGCACCGTTCCGGCATTGAGAAATGGGGGCTCGGGTTCGGCCCCAAAGCGTTCGCCTAGGCACTGATGAGATGCCCGAAAAGGTAGTTTCCAATGCTGGGGGTGCGGTGTCATAGGGGCCACATACGTCCTACCACACCATTGAAGAGAACTTTTATATTTTTTTAGTACACATTTTCAAAATGTCAGTTCCAATTGAATTTATTGAAACTTTCAAACTCGAAAGCTACTATGGGTAGGAGTAAGGCCATGAAGTATTTTTGAAAGTTATGGAAGTGGGAATTATTTTACGCAAAAAACTGTGGAATTCGAAGGTCAATTGGTATTAAAAATTGAAAAATATGAAAATTGTGTTCGTAGTTTTTAATCAAAATCGATTTTTAAACACCTAGTCGATCCGATTGTAGTAATGTTTTTCATTAGCTGTAACTGTCTTTTATTATTACCAAAAAGTTCCGCCAGTCGATCTATTAACAACGACGAGAAAAAGTTCCAATAATGCTGTATATTAGGATCGTAACTAGGATCAAATGTCAAGGGAGCAAATGGAATTCCTGAGAAGCAACGCAGTTCAGGACTTACTCTCCCCTCCCAAACCACCCTAGCTCTAATTTTATCAAAACTGCCACCTCCCCCACTACCAATTAAAAGAAGACGACTCTATTTAAAAAAAGAAATAATTTGGTTTTTTGATTCAAATAATTGAAGTTTACGATTTCGTTTACTGTTAAGTATACGAAGTAATTCTTCATTTGGAATTGATTGTAGAATCTTCGTTTCGAAAGCTAAAAGTGTTGAATGAGATTCCCGCTTAAAGTTCCTGGATTGCCGGAATTTTGATAAAATTCGACTGAGTGCACGAAATGAGATTTCACACCGTGCCGAACTACAACCAAAAGTCGCAATGGCTGTTAGCATTTTAAGTAACTGTTTTACAAGGTATTTTATACTCTACTTGTATATTCGTAGTTCTGTTTAATAATCATTTTTATTGATACCATTTTCATCTCTTCTGTTGTGGGTATCGTAATACTCAAGTTGGAAATAGTTTTTAAATGTTCCTTGATAACACTAACGCTGTAAGGCCCGAATAAAAGGGAAATTTAGTCTGAGACAGAAGTCAAAACTCCATGTATTTTTCCCATAAGAACGAAAGGGAACCCAAGAGTAAACAACGACCACCATAATGTGTAAAGGAAGTTGTGTGTTCCTCTCAAGTATTCCTAACATCCCTCCAAGTATCCTCCCAGAACAGGGTATGCTCATGTGCGCAATTGTGAGTGCTTGGGGGATAAGGTTCCAATCTGCATTTGCAGGAACGAAAGTACGGAGGGTGGGGGGGGGTGAAACACCTACAATAATTAGGCAGTCAGCAAATTTTGAAACTGCCTATTTGAATTTTTCATTTTGTTTCTTCATTTTTTTATTCCAATTAAAAAGTATTTTGATTGAAAAATCGGCGAATTTTTAAATTTTTAGAAAATTTTGTTGGCAAATTTTTAATTAAAATATTTGTCGGCAAATTTTCCTTCTCCACCCCTCCCTCCCCCAACTGAAAGTCAAGTTTCGCCTCTGGAAGGGGGCAAAATAATACTAGTCTCCCGAGCTTCACGAGAGGGGTATTACGTGAAAAATTTTCAAGTCGGTCATAGCCTGCCCTAACGCCTGTGAGCTAATCTGACAAAAATACTTCCTCCGAAGTCAACTGAAAAGCGAAAAAAGGGTTTTGTAAAAGTCCCAGAACCTTTTCCAATCTCATTTAACTCTTTTCGACGTATAGACATTTGCCATCGCTTATCATTGCGAACAATCTGAGGTTAATGATTCAGAATCCATTTCCTCGATTTTTTTAACGAGCCAGGAAACGGTATTCAACAATAACGCAGCAACGCAGACCACTATTATTTATTTATCTAAACGATAGAAGAATACACTTTTCCTCGTCTTATTTTTTGTTCGGGGAAAAAAATGATAAGGGATAAACGACGTCCTTGTGCTGCCGTAATGTGGCATCTTCACGAACTATGAACGAACCGAGATCCGCCAACAGCTACAGTCGTTGCTGAGCTTAACGAGCCTGATAAAACATTCGGTGTGATAAATTCGAAGTGCGTTGTCTTATCTAGTCCTCGTTCGTTTTGAAATTGCGTGCGATGTGTGGAAATTCGGTATATTCGTTTAATAGTTATAATTATTTAATAAAATACGTGTAATCGTTAAATGGTGTCTGTGATTGCGAACGGGAAAACACATTAGTTCACGGATAAAAAAGGTGAGTCCGTACGTTTTCGAAGAGCTTTGCACAGCTTCCGGTGCACTACCGGAGCTTTCATCCCTGGGCCCAGTCGAGGGTATCCTATTTTTTCGTAAAAAAGCTATTCCGTGACGGCGAACGAGGTTTTCTTTGGGCTAAAATTTGAAGCTGTCGTATGGTGTAGGTACGGAAATGGAAATGTTGGGCAGAGAGGTTTCGAATAATTCGCCGAGTCGGTCAAAATTGAAAACCCGAGACAGAATCACCTATGCGTTCCATGGTGAAAGATATATCCAGCGTAGGCACCGGTAGATTTTTTTTAGAGAATAAGAAACTTCCACAGGGTAGCGAAAATATTTTTCGAGAAGAAAGCCAAACTTCTCAGTACAAATAAAGCACCAACATTTGACTGAAAATGCAAAAACTGAGCGCAGAAATATTTTGCAGGATTTTTCTTACTACCCCCTGATGATCCCGTAAACATTCCTCAAAATCCAAGATGAGTTAACGACACCACAGGAGTAGATGGGAGAGTACTCGTAAATTAAGATTGAAAGAAAAAATCTCGCTTCCTATGGGCCATAAAAAAAAAAATGTTCGTGAAAAAAGTGAAGAACACTAAATTTGCCATAAAAAAGGTTCTGTACAGTTTTCGCATAGAATCAAAAATTGTACTAGTAATCAAATTGTTCACCTTCTGTCCTCAAATTTAAAATATCTGTAGAGCATCACTCTCAGTCAACAGAGACGAAACTTGACTTTCAGTTTGCGGGTGGAGAAGAGAAATTTGCCGACAAATATTTTTTTCTAACTAAAAATTCGCCGACAAAGTTTTAAAAAAATCTATCAATTTTTTAATTGAAAAAAATTTAATGAATAAATGTTCTTAAAAAATGGAAAATTCAAAATAACAGTCCCAAAATTTGCCGACTGTCAAATTATGGGGGGAGGTCGTCCCTGTAAGTCATCCTTATCGATATTAAAATACTGAAGACAATAACTTGCACACCTACGAGTATATCCCTCCGGCCACTGATGCGATACTAGAAAGGGTAGTTTCTGGGGCCGGGGGTGCGTTGTCTCAGAGGCCACTCTGGCATGCCTGCATCGCTATACGTCCCACCACACCATCAATAGCAAGTCAATATTTAAAGACACTGTAGCTTATATACAGGGTGTCCCACCACAGAGTGTTTAACAAATTTGAAAATGTTGGACTTTTATTCGACTTTCATTGATCTCTTTTCGGGCTTTTTATGTTTTACCACGACTACAAAAAGAAGGAACTACGCAGAGTATGCCTGAGTACTTTGGAGATACAGTAGAAAAGAAGTTTTAAAAAGTTAAGTTCGGATTTCTGATTCCTGGAATTGACCCTTTCTTATATATATTTACTAGCTGACCCGCTTCACGGCTCATCTAGACCGTGAGCTAAAGTGAGTTGATTAAGGTGAGCTGGCTAAAGTTAGTTGGGTTAAGTGAGTTAGATTGGGAGGGGGGGGGGTGTTAAAAGTAAAAGAAAAACAAAATTAGTTGACGAAGTGGCAAGGGGGTCCAGACCTCCTGGACACCTGCTCTTCCAAGTCACATTGCGTACATGCTGAATATGGTTTCTAATACTGAAATCCTTGGGATAGTAATTAATATCAGCCTTTTATATGTGTAGTTGATAAATACATACAATGGAAGATATGCACTTCGTACACCGAACTACTCAGACCCTTTGGGTATAGGTCTCTCCAGCTTTTTTCCATCTTTTTCGGACTTGGGTTACTCTTCCCCACATTATCCCCGTAATGTTTGTTATATCATCCCGCCATTTTACTCTTCCCCACATTATCCCCGTAATTTTTGTTATATCATCCCGCCATTTTGTTCTTGGGATTTCTCTCCTTTTCTTGTCGTGAGATTCCCACTTACTGATAATTTTGTTCTATCGTGTCCCTTCTTGATGTGCGATATATCCCGCGTAATCCCATTTTAATTTCTTGATCTCAAATTTACCTCTTTCATACCCGTTTCCTCTCTTATTTCTTGTTTTTCACTCTGTCTTTTATCCTTCATCCTAGTATACTTTGTTCCATCCTTCTCACTCAGGAAGGTAGCGAAGAGTTTTTCCTTAGGGGACAAACATTGTTAAATTCCCAAGTATAAAGTTTTTTTGTATTACCTGCGAAGGGAAAAAAAAAATTCGAAATCTCTTCTGACTGGTTGCATTTTCACAACTTTTGATCCATCTGCTAAAGTTTCCCAACTCTGGCGGAAGCTTGGGGGCTGCCCTCCGGTTCCCCCCTTAGTTTCGTCACTGTTGTCACTGTGGTAGTTAACTTTTTCATTTGCTTTTTCGTTAGGGCCCATGTTTGGGCTCCACTTCCGAATTGGATAATAGTTTGGTTTTACTTGTATTCATTTCTAAACCCGCCTCTGCACTTACCTCTGTCAATTTTTCTCCCATTTCCTGTAGCATCTTTATATCCTCGTTTATCAGTACATCGTTCGTGAATCTTAGATGGTTCAGTTTTTCACCATTTACGTGTATCCTCATATTTTCCCACTCCAGTTTTCTAAATATTTCTCCTAATAAGCAATTAAATAGAAGGCAATTTAAGCTTGTTTTGGAAATTTCAGATTATCAATGCCCTAATAATTTCTGAAAAAAGACCGTTACCGCCACCAACTATTAACGTGGTGTGAAGAAATTCAATGTGAATCAATTCCAAAAAGTCCCAGTTAAAATAAAAAAGGTAGAGGGCCCACGGGTGGAGATTTTTGTGGCCCCCTTCGTGGCATGGAAACACGCAAATACATGTCAAAATTTAATACCGCACGGAACCTCGCAGGCATTATTATGTCCTGTCCTATACCCGTTACCGCGAAATGCTTCCCCATCTTCCCTCTCCATCCTTCCAACAATTCCCTGTGATCCACATCCCTGATCTTTTCCTGCCTGGAAACTTGCAGTTTTCCTCACTCCAGTCTTCCCCCACTGCCGGTATCGGCTGCTAATGCGACTGATAAGAGGGTAGTCACTTCACTTCTTCTTCTTTTTTAATGTCTTATGGACTCCACTTTTTGCTCACGCTCCTTGTAACCAGCTGCGGATTTAGAAGTCAAGCCACTATAGGTACTCAACGAAATATCCTCGCAATAAGCTACAGGTCAAAAATTGATAATTATTTCCCCGTTGTGTTTTCTGCAACTTCTTCAATATTTTCCTTTTTTCTCTCTATCGCTTCTTCTTTTTCTCCTTTCCCGAATTTCCACTCGGCCAACCAGACCCCAATAACCCAGGAAATGATACCTATCTCAAACATAGAAATTTTTACCAATTCCCTACTTTCTCTCCTCCCCAAAAATGCCTTAATTTCCATTGCACCTGTAAATCAATCCCGAAATCGAATTCCACGACCACCGATACCTATAAAACGGTAATTATTTCCAACCTACAAATTCTTCCTGTTTCCGACCTCTGCTTCCTCCCTAGATGCCAAATTTTCATGATAGCTGAAGATTAATGCTGAAACCAAATTTCATGATCTAGAAAACCCAAGAAGCAATACGTTGCAGTTAGCGCAATTTCTAACTCTAGTCCGTCTTGAGGGAGGGGCAGGACTTGACTACCTTAAAAACTTGAAAAACTTGTTATCGATGTATTCATTTTGTTGTTCGTGCTGTGTAAGTTTCCAAAAGTCCTTGTTACAGCCTTCAGAAATTTAAGAACTCATAAAATACAAAATGTTGTTCACGTGATATTTGAGAGCTGCGGGAGATAAGGGAAACTTTCAAAATACGAATACTCGAGGAAGGCAAATTCTCCGCGAGTAAAATATTTTCATTGAAAATGTTCTAAGAAAATTGTAAATTACTTACGAATACATTGTTCGTTTCGCAGCCGTAGTCATCATCAAGAAATTGACACTTACCTGAAACAAATAAGAGAAATTGTATGTTAGAGCAATGAAAGTATACTTTAAATACTCAAATGTAGGTACAGTTCATGTGCTTTGGACAGCAACAACTAACAGACCCGGGAACAAGGAGACAGTATGAGGCAGATGACTCTTTCAGAGCGAAATATTTCAACTGAAAATGGTTCGAAAACATAAAATTTGAACCCTTCATGAACTCTTGATAATGATAAATAAACCAGGCCTTCATTCCCTCAAAATCAAAAGCAAACGACAAGATACCCACCTGCAATCAAGCCAATTACTTCAAGATCCTGGCCGACACATTTCTTATCGTTTCTAGAAAACGAAACCACGCTACGCTACAATGCCGGAAAGGGTGTGGGAACTCAGGAACTCAAAAGACCCTTATGCATAAATTATACGAAAATTAAAACAAAATCGATAGAGCAGAAGAAAAGAGAAAAGGATCCCAGGAATGGATTAATCGACCCTGAAACCCCCAATTTGAGAAAGAAAATAGTTTCAGGTAATTTTGGGACCATACGGGGGGAGGGAGAGGGCTTCACCCTCAATTCAAGCTCAAATTCTAAAAACGAATGCTATTGTAATTAAGAACTTTAAAAATGACGACACTGACAACACTAAAATAATGACAACACCAACTAAACTACAAAAATGACAACACAGAACACACTGAGAAAATAACAACACCGACAACACTAAAATAATGACAACACGGACAAGACTAAAAAAATTGACAACACCGACAACACTAAAAAAATGACGACACCGACAACACTAAAATAGTGACAACACTGACACCACAAAAAAAATGACAACACTGACAACACTAGAAAAAGGACAACACCAACCACACTAAAAAAATGACAACACTGATAACACTAAAATAATGACGACACCGACATCACTAAAAAAAATGACGACACCGACATCACTAACAAAATATGACAACACCAATAACACTAAAAAAAAAATGACAACACAGACACCACTAAAAAAAATGACAAGATCAACAACAATAAAAAAGTGACAACACCGACAACACTAGAAAAGGACAACACCGACAACACAAAGAAAATGACAACACTGACAACACTAAGAAAATGACAACACTGACAACACTAAAAAAATGACAACACAGGCAACACTAAAAAAAGTACAACACCGACAACACTAAAAAAATGACAACACAGACAAGACTAAAAAAAAATTGACAACACTGACAACACTAAAAAAAAAGACGACACCGACAACACTAAAAAAATGACAACCCCAACAACACTAAAAAAATGACAACCCCAACAACACTAAAACATGACAACAACGATAACACTAAAATAGTGACAACACTGACGCCACTAAAAAAAATGACAACACTTACAAAAATGACAACACCAACAACACTAAAAAAAAAGACAACACCGACAACACTAAGAAAATGACAACACCAATAACACTAGAAAAATAACAACACAGACACCACTAAAAAAAAGGACAACACTGACAACACCAGAAAAATGAAACACAGACAACAATAAAAAAGTGACAACACCGACAACACTAGAAAAATGACAACACCAACAACATTAAAATAATGACAAGACCAACAACAATAAAAAAATGACAACACTGACAACACTAAGAAAATGACAACACTGACAACACTAAAAAAATGACAACACAGGCAACATTAAAGAAAGTACAACACCGACAACACTAAAAAAATAACAACACAGACACCACTAAAAAAAAGGACAACACCGACAACACCAGAAAAATGAAAAACAGACAACAATAAAAAAGTGACAACACTGATAACACTAAAATAATGACAACACCGACAACACTAAAATAATGACGACATGGACAACACTAAAATAATGACAACACCGCCAACACTAAAAAAGGGAGAACACAGACAACACTAAAAAAGGGACAACACCGACAACACAGAAATAATAACACCAACAACACCGACAACACTAAAAAAATGATGACAGCAACAACACTAAAATAATGACGACACCAACAACAATTAAAATATGACAACACTGACAACACTGGAAAAATTACGACAGCAACAACACTAAAATAATGACGACGCTGACAACACCAAAATAATAACAACATCAACAACACTAAAAAAATTGAGAACACCAACAACACCAGAAAAATGACAACACCGACAACACTAAAATAATGACAACACCAACAACACTAAAAAAATGACAACACTGACAATACCAAAAAAATGACAACACTAAAATAATGACGACACCAACAACAATTAAAATATGACAACACTGACAACACTTGAAAAATGAAGACAGCGACAACACTAAAATAATGACAACGCTGACAACACTAAAATAATGACAACATCAACAACACTAAAAACATGGAGAACACCAACAACACCAGAAAAATGACAACACTGACAACACTAAAATAATGACAACACCAACAACACTAATATAATGACAACACCGACAACACTAAAAAAATGACAACACCGACAACACTGAAAAAATGACAACATCAACAATACTAAGAAAATGACAACATTTTTTGAAGTGTTGTAATTTTTTTAGTGTTTTTGGTGTGGTCGTTTTTCTAGTGTGGTCGGTGTTGTCATTATTTTAGGGTTGTCGGTGTGGTCATAATTTTAGTGTTGTCGATGTTGTCATTTGTTTAGTGTTTTCAGTGTCATCATTTTTCTAGTGTTGTCGGTGTTGTCATTTTTTTAGGTGTTGTTGGTGTTGTCATTATTTTATTGTTGTCAGTGTTGTCATTATTTTAGTGTTGTCAGTGTTGTCATTTTTTTAGTGTTGTTGGTGTGGTCATAAATTTAGTGTAGTCGATGTTGTCATTTTTTTAGTGTTGTCGGTGTGGTCACAAATTTAGTGTTGTTTGTGTCGCCACTTTTGTAGTGCTGTTGGGGTTGTCATTATTTTAGTTTTGTTGGTGTTGTCATTATTTTAGTGTCAGTGTTGTCATTTATTTGTCAGTGTTGTCATTTTTTTAGTGTTGTCAGATTTTTCATTATTTTAGTGTTGTCTGTGTTGTCATTTTTTTTAGTGTTTACAGTGTCGTCATTTTCTCAGTGTGGTCGGTGTAGTCATTTTTTTGTGTTGTCAGTGTTGTCATTATTTTAGTGTTGTTGGTGTTGTCATTATTGTAGTGTTGTCAGTGTTGCCCTTTTTTTAGTTTTGTTGGTATTGTTATTTTTTAAAGTGGTTTTCAACCTTGTCTTCTGTTAACAAACAATTATGCGGAATTTTGAATGAAAGAAGGTTTTCACATTTTTACTTTGATAATGGAGCTACATCAGTGAGTTGAATCTTGAAAACCTATTTTTTCTCTAACAAGAGAAATCAGATTATAATAAGTAGGGATTATGAATAGTAGACAAAAAACACTTTATCGCTACAAACTAGATATACTGATATAGCTCTGTTATCAGTGTAAAAACGTGAAAACCTTCTTTTATTCAAAATTCCGCATAATTGTATTTTAACAGAAGACAAGCTCGAACAACACTAAAAAAAATGACAACACAAAAAAATGACATCACCGACAACACTGACAACACATGAATAATGACAACACCGACAACACAAAAAAATGACAACAACGACTACACTAAAAAAATTACAAGACCAACAACACTATAATAATGACAACACCGACATCAATTAAAATATGACAACACATACAACACTCGAAAAATGACGACAGCGACAACACTAGAATAATGACTGACGACACCGACAACACAAAAATAATGACAACACTAAGAAATGACAACACCAACAACATTCAGAAAATGACATCACCGACAACACTAAGAAACTAACAACACCAACAACACTTGAATAATGACAACACCAACAACACAAAAAAATGACAACAACAACCACACTAATAAAATGACAACACCAACAACACTAAAATAATGACAACACTGATAACACCGACAACACTAAAAAAATGACAACACAGACAACACTTAATAAATGACAACACTGACAACACTAAGAAAATGACAACACTAACAACACTAAAAAAATGACATCACCGACAACCCTGAAAAAATAACAACATCGACAACACTAAGAAAATGACAACATTTTTTGAAGTTTTGTCATTTTTTTAGTGTTATTGGTGTGGTCATTTTTCTAGTGTTGTCCGTGTTGTAATTATTTTATTGTTGTCAGTGTGGTCATAATTTTAGTATTGTCGATGTTGTCATTATTTTATTGTTGTCGGTGTTGTCATTTTTTTAGTGTTGACAGTGTGGTCATAAATTTAGTGTTGTCAATGTTGTCCATTTTTTAGTGTTGTTGGTGTCGCCATTTTTGTAGTGCTGTTGGTGTCGTCATTTTTTTAGTGTTGTTGGTGTTGTCATTTTTTAAGTGTTGCTGGTGTTGTCATTTTTTTAGTGTTTTCGGAGATGTCATTATTTTAGTGTTGTCTGTGTTGTCCTTTTATAGTGTTGTCAGTGTTTTCATTTTTTTTAGTGTTGTCGGTTTTGTCATTTTTTTAGTGTTGTCAGTGTTGTCATTATTTTAGTGTTGTTGGTTTACTCTTCTTCTTAGTGTTGTCTGTGTTGTCATTTTTTTAGTGTTGTCGGTGTTGTCATTATTTTAGTGTTGTCGGTGTTGCCCTTTTTTTTAGTGTTGTTGGTGTTGTCATTTTTTTAGTGTTGTCAGTGTTGTCATTTTTTTAAGTGGTTTTCAACCTTGTCTTCTGTTAAAATACGATTATGCGGAATTTTGAATGAATGCAGGTTTTCACGTTTTTACTTTGATAACGGAGCGACATCAGTGAGTTGACTCTTGAAAACCTATTTTTTTCTCCAACTAGAGAAATCAGATTATGAATAGTAGACGAAAAACATTTTATCAATTCAAACTAGATATACTGATGTAGCTCCGTTATCAGTGTATAAACGTGAAAACTTTCTTTTATTCAAAATTCCGCATAATCGTATTTTAACGGAAGACAAGCTTGAACAACACTTAAAAAAATGACAACACCGACAACACTAAAAAAATGAGAACACCGACAACACTAAAAAAAAAAAGGACAACACCAACAACACTAAAATTATGACCACACCACCAACACTAAAATAATGACGACACAGACAACACTAAAAAAATGAGGACACTGACAGCATTAAAAAAATGACAACAAGAGAATGTCTAGGAAGAGTGGAGCTGAAGACAAATTGAGTCTCTCTTTTAAGAGAGATGGTTGAAAAGGCTTAGGTGTAGGTTAGCTTGAGGTTTAGAATTTATGCTGAAGGAAATGTTCATACCATGTTTAGAAACCTAGAATGTGCTATGCTGTCTACCATTTTGGTTAGAAGACCTGATGAGGTCATTATTCACGTACCTATGAGGTAAATTTATGTGCAAACAGAAAAGGTGCAAACAGAAAAGAAAGGCACTTCGGAGTTTCGTGTCTTACATATTTTAACTATTGAAAATAATTGCTGAATAATAAGTTTAATTTGAACTGAAATTATTGTACAAAGTAGGGAACAAATAGGCTTATGTACTTGGCCCTAATTAAAAGCTACACTTATCGGCAACTAAGAACTTCTAATTCTTACTCGTGTCTTCGAAAATTGTACGTACATTCACGTTCGGTTTTTGTGACACGAAAATTATGACAGATGCCGAGCAGAATATTTTATTCGTATCTCGGAGTAAATATTTACTGTGTTCGAACTCGACGTCAGTGCGAATGTGTGAAGACCGTGAACTCTTATCTGTCTCGGTGTCGTTATATAACTCGAGAACTGACGGGTTCAACGTTTGTGATTCTTTTCCCTCTCAAGCTTGTCTTCCATTAAAATACGATTATGCGGAATTATGAATGAAAGAAGGTTTCACATTTTTACTTTGATAACGGAGCTACATCAGTATATCTTAAACCTTCTTAATATTAAATTATTCAATAAAAATATTCTTTTAAAAAATTTAATTATATAAATTAACAAAAAAAAAAAAATTCTTAAATTTAATTAAATAAAATAAATGGAAAAATAAATCTTATCTAGTTTGTATAGATAAAATGTTTTTCGTCTACTATTCATAATCCCTACTTTTTATAATCTGATTTCTCTAGTTGGAGAAAAAAAAAGGTTTTCAAAAGTCAACTCACCGTATACACGTTGGTGAATTATGAAACATCCATGGTCTTCAATGGTTTTCCCTGAAACAGGTCTGGGACTAGGATTCTTCTATAAGGGTGCATTTCAAAGTGTTGAACCGTAAACGAGATAAAAAGACTCATTCGCGAGTAATGAAAGAGACATTTTTCAATTTTTCGGACCACCCCCCCCCCCCCTTAAAGCCGGCTATGCCCTGATATGACGAAGACAAAATATACATTCTGTACTCTGTGTAGCCGTCCAGCTATACTTTGATGATGGGCTGAACGTTTCAATCAAGAAATCAACTGTCCATTCACAGGGAACAGAAATTGTCAGACGCAATGTCACAAACTTATCTTTTGTAGGTGCCGTATCCGATGCCGGGTGTAGGCAGTCGCAGTTTTCTAACCCTGAACAGGTTAGTCAGGGTAGTTTCTCGTTACTTTCCCCACGGTTTTGTTGCTTTAGAGTTTTCCATCTTTGTGCCGAAGAGTGTGCAGCTGCAGTTCACTTTACCAGCCATGTTTTCACGACCCTGACACCCTGCGATTGTAATATGCCTTGTTTGTGTGAACCGGCGAACGTTACAGGACACGCTATGTTTTCCACCCTGATTGATTCTGTAGTGCTGTGTTCGCTAGGATATTAGTTGGGGGTATTCGAATACCGCACGGGGTGACTTTGCCGAAAATGTTGGGGTTTTCAATCTTTGAACTGCTGTACCGAGTGATTTATTGGAGATACGGGAAATATAACAATTGCTCCGGATTGGTTGAAGCTTTGAACACCCCCCCCCCCCCCTCTAAGAAAGGCTTGAAGATGAAACGGTAAAGTTACCTGCGCATGGAGTGACTGGAAATTTCAGATTATCAATGCCCTAATAATTTCTGAAAAGCGACCGTTACCACCACCAACTTTTAACGTGGTGTGAAGAAATTCAATGTGAATCAATTCCAAAAAGTCCCAGTTAAAATAAAAAAGGTAGAGGGCCCACGGGTGGAGATTTTTGTGGCCCCCTTCGTGGCATGGAAACACGCAAATACATGTCAAAATTTAATACCGCACGAAACCTCGCAGGCATTATTATGTCCTCTCCTTTCCCCGTTACCGCAAACTGCTTTCCCATCTTCCCTCTCCGTCCTTCCAACAATTCCCTGTGATCCACATCCCTGATCTTTTCCTGCCTGGAAACTTGCAGTTTTCCTCTCTCCACCCTTGCCCCACTGCCGGTATCGGCTGCTAATGCGACTGATAAGGGGGTGGTCACTTCACTTCTTCTTCTTTTTTAATGTCTTATGGACTCCACTTTTTGCTCACGCTCCTTGTAACCAGCTGCGGATTTAGAAGTCAAGCCACTATAGGTACTCAACGAAATATCCTCCTTACCCCTCCCCTCCATATCCTCCCAATAAGCTACAGGTCAAAAATTGATAATTATTTCCCCGTTGTGTTTTCTGCAACTTCTTCAATATTTTCCTTTTTTCTCTCTATCGCTTCTTCTTTTTCTCTTTTCCCGAATTTCCTCCCTTTTCCCGCTGTTTTTGTACAAAAATCTGCCACCCGAGAAACTTGCCTAATGTGCCTCCAAAAGCCGGCCTAGGTCGAAATGCAGCGAGTTGCTACGTGGGTTCGAACCCGGGACCTCCGGATTCCGAGAACAGCGCGCTATCCACTCGGCCAACCAGACCGCAATAACCCAGGAAATGATACCTATCTCAAACCTAAAAATTTTTACCAATACCCTACTTTCTTTCCTCCCCAAGATGCCTTAATTTCCATTGCCCCTGTAAATCAATGCGGAAATCGAATTCCACGACCACAGATACCTATAAAACGGTAATTATTTCCAACCTACATCCTTCCTGTTTCCGACCTCTGCTTCCTCCCTAGATACCAAATTTTCATGATAGCTGAAAATTAATGCTGAAACCAAATTTCATGATCTAGAAAACCCAAGAAGCAATACGTTGGAGTTAGCGCAATTTCTAACTCCAGTCCGTATTGAGGGAGGGGCAGGACTTGACTACCTTAAAAACTCGAAAAACTTGTTATCGATGTGTTAATTTTGTTGTTCGTGCTGTGTAAGTTTCCAAAAGTCCTTGTTACAGCCTTCAGAAATTTAAGAACTCATAAAATACAAAATGTTGTTCACGTGATATTGAGAGCTGCGGGAGATAAGGGGGACTTTCAAAATACGAATACTCGAGGAAGGCAAATTCTCTAAGAGCAAAATATTTTCATTGAAAATGTTCTAAGAAAATTGCTAATTACTTACGAATACATTGTTCGTTTCGCAACCGTAGTCATCATCAAGAAGTTGACACTTACCTGAAACAAATAAAAAAAATTGTATGTCAGAGCAATGAAAGTATACTTTAGATACTCAAATGTAGGTACAGTACATGTGCTTTGGACAGCAACAACTAACAGACCCGGGTACAAGGAGACAGTATGGGGCAGATGACCCTTTCAGAGCGAAATATTTCAACTGAAAATGGTTCGAAAACATAATATTCGAACCATTCATGAACTCTTATAATGATAAAGAAACCAGGCTTTCATTCCCTCCAAATCAAAAGCAAACGACAAGATACCCATCTGCAATCAAGCCAATTACTTCAAGATCCTGTCAGACAGATTTCTTTTCGTTTCTAGAAAACGAAACCACGCTTTGCTACAATGCTGGAAAGTGTGTGGGAACTCAGGAACCCAAAAGACCCTTATACATAAATTATGGGAAAATTAAAACAGAATCGATAGAGCAGAAGAAAAGAGAAAGGGATCCCAGGAATGGATTCAGCGACCCTGAAGCCCCCAATTTGAGAAAGAAAATAGTTTCAGGTAATTTTAGGATCATACGGGGGGAGGGGGCTTCACCCTCAATTCAAGTTCAAATTCTAAAAATGAATGCTATTGTAATTAAGAACTTCAATCCCCTTGAGACATAAGAAAATGAGTGAGAATGTTCAAAATTCATTAAGAAAGGCCATAAAAATGAAAGAAAAATTGCAATTCAAGTTAAATTACATCTTCAGAGAAGAGAAATATTCCTCGGGATTCAGTGGGCTCAGGTAAAACTCTTGAAGGCAGCAAATTTCACGTAATTAAAATTATCCTTCAGAGGATAATGAAATTTGTTTTTTCTATTCTGATATTGCTCGTTCTCCCGGTATCTTGTACGTGGCTGAAATTTCGGCTCTGGTCACATCACCATTTCGAATTTTCTATTAGACAACCTTCAAGTGTTTTTCGGGTATAATCAGAAGGGGTGCGGCACCCTACTTGGCTTTTATTCATGTTCTTGGTATCTCAAAACAACGTCGAATGCCATCTAGCTTAATTCAAAACGGAAAACAACCTCACGAATGAAGCGAAAGCTCGCGATTCGTCGCGAATTGTAACTTTTCAAACTGATAACCACAGAAATTGGCAAGTGGTAAAGTCACCCCACAGCAGTTTTTCGCTTATACCTTATGACTGCAGACTGGAAAATGCCTGGACCTATACAACCTTGGAAGGCTGAGAGTTCAAGCTTTAAAATGACGCCACAACAATTTTTCTGTGAGTGCCCGGTTGGGATTCCACCGACCTAATTTATCAGGTTACTATTTCGGAACTTTTTCCTAGCTTGAAAAACAGCCTACTTTTGCCACCTAGTTCAGCCTGTGATACGTCTCACTGATTTTTGAAGTGTTGTATCTAAGTAGTAAGGACGTCACTCTGAGACAAATTCCAAAAGAATGCCCTAAAGTGACTCATGAAAAATTTTTCCAACTTATAATTTTTCTCAACCTATATTTCTTTCTAATTTTTATATTTGTATGAAACTCACTCGAGGACACATCCCCTACCCTAGATGCGCAGGCATCTCAAGTGACTGATATAAATAATATTTTTCTAAATATACAAAACCATATATACAAAATCAAAGATACAAACAATAAATCCAGTTTCTACTGATATTCTGTTTATACCCATATGGGAATTATGCTGGAAAAATTATAAGTTGAAATAAATTATAAGTTAAAAAAATTACTTATAAGTCAAAAAAAGTATAAGTTGAAAAAAATTATGTCAGAAAAAATTATAAGTTAGAAAAAATCTATAAATATAGATAGTCTAAATTATTTTAGTCATTCTTGTTGTGGATGTTGTATAAGAAGGATGTAACACTCGCTTGAGCACAAAAAATTATAAGTTAGAAAAAATTATAAGTTAAAAGAAATTAAATATAAAAATGTAAAGATTGTTCCAAAAGTAACTCCTCTAAGTTTATATCTTGAGAACCACTGGACCTGGAAGAATGTGCACGTGCTCTCTGGAAAGATAGACTTCTTAGCTTCAAAATGAGGGGTGAATTAGTTCCATATCTGTTTTTGCTTGCAAAACGTGTTTAAAAACAAAAACTGGCTACTGCTACTCCATATATGCAAGTATTTTGTGACGCTTGAAGGTGTTGCCCTATTGCAGTAAGCAGATACTACTGGCAGGTCAAACATAGCTTAATCAACATTGTAAGGCTATCAAGGTCTTATAAAGCTTCTCAGCATTAATTGTGGTATCTTTTTTCAAAATCCCGATTTTTTTATCAAGTTTGGTAACAACTTTATCCCTTTTCGGCAATTCTGGGCGCCCTGACTAAGGTTTATCCAGTAATTCGAACCTGCCAGCCTCTGTTTCTTTTACCCACATCTGTACTACACTAATATCAGAACATTCATCCCCAAGATGCACCTTTAATCGTCAAAAAATTTCAACCAGCGTAACACCTGCATCAAAAAATACTTGCATGTACCGAGCGGCAATAGCCAGTTTTCATTTTGAACATATGTTTTGCGAGCAAAAGTAGATATAGAACTGATCAACCCCTCGTTTTGAAGCTAAGGAGTCTATCTTTCCAGAGAGCACATGCGCATTCTTCCAGGTCCAGTGGTTCCTAAGACATAGGCTTGGAGGGGTTACTTTTAGAACAACCTCTGTAAAAACATACGTGGAAAAAAATGTTTATATCAAACACTCGAGGTGCGTGCACATCTGAGGTGGGGGGATGTGCCCTCGAGTGATTTTCATAAAAATATAAAAACAAGCAGCAATGCTGCACGACTAGGGTCGGCAAATGCTGCAATTCCTATCGTCTGAATTCTGCTAAACATTAACGCACTCTATATTCATCAATAAGAAACATCCCACAAAACTACAAACTACGACAGAATCACCATCCATATTACCACTTGATAACGTCTGAGTACTGAACAACTTGAAGAATAATAAATAACTCTAACTCGTACAGGAGTAAGCAGTAAGGCAGTAACTAATCCGACGACAAAAAACATACGAGAGAGTGAGTATCTAATACGTATCTATACAAAACTGAACGTGCACACTTAACACATACACATGTCGAACTGGATAGTGACGCTCATGTATGTGTAGTCAACAAATACCAAAAGCATTTCAGATAGCTCGAATCTGAATCCTTTTCAATATATTTCACAGTAATACGCGACGTGAATAAATTTTTCGGAACTTACCCGCATTCACTAACGCGCTCTATATTCATCAATAATATTAAACATCCTACGAAACTACGAACTACGACAGAATCGCCATCCATATTACCACTTGATAACGTCTGAGTACTGAACAACTTGAAGAACATGAACATGAATAATAAAAAGCGATTGCAATAGGGTCTAGCCGACCCTAATTAGAAGAAAAAAAAAAATAGGTTGAGAAAAATTGTAAGTTGGAAAAAACTTTCATGAGTCACTCAAGGGCATTCCTCTGGAATTAGTCCTAGAGTGACGCCCTTACTACTTATCTATGTCCCTTAATCGATCTATGCCCTTAGAAGGAATACATTTGTATTCGTCATAGAGCCAATTGGTCAAAAATGAAAATCGGCTTAGTCACCTCCCATTGGCAAAGTCATCATATTATTTACTGTGAGTCACAAAAATATTCGGAAATACAGTTTTTTCCGCAATATTGAAAGAAGAATGGGCGGAAAAATCCGAAAAAGTTGTATGTGGCAGAAGGTAGAGTAGGGAGTCTTGGAGCACCAATTTTTTTTGGAGAAGTACCAAAAATTATGCACAGAAAAAGAAAAACACGAAATATGTAGCCACATTAATATTCGGACACCGTGTATTTTTTCCATAAGAAATCCGACTTGATCTTACATTTTCCTGAGTAAGATTCTAGAAAATGTTCCTTTGATGATCACAAGTGATTTGTGTAAACTAGAAGCTTTACAGAATACGAAATTTTAACCCACATCATCATCGCTCCTGTACTGGTTGAGTTAGAAACGGGTCATAACTATATTTTGTTTCTTTTGGGTTGCATGCTTATTATAATGGGCGGACGCAGGAAGTTTTCTTGTTGCATATTTTTTCAACCCATACCTAACTTCGCATTCAGTCATGCTACGATGTCGTAATTACCTAACTCATAATCTGCAATACTTCAATTATTCAGGTATCAACTTTTGATCATCAAAGGAACATTTTCTAGAATCTTACTCAGGAAAATGTAAGATCAAGTCGGATTTCTTATGGAAAAAATACACGGTGTCCGAATATTAATGTGGCTACATATTTCGTGTTTTTCTTTTTCTGTGCATAATTTTTGGTACTTCTCCAAAAAAAATTGGTGCTCCAAGACTCCCTACTCTACCTTCTGCAACATACAACTTTTTCGGATTTTTTCCGCCCATTTTTCTTTCAATATTGCGAAAAAAAACTGTATTTCCGAATATTTTTGTGACTCACAGTAGCTGCAGTGCATACATTTAGTACTGTATAATAAAGAGATGGGTCAACAAAATCCAGCAGATTGTACAGCAAACTCGTTAAAACTTGAAAGAAAAATTCAAGAAGCTGCGTGCCTACAGGCCGCTTGTTCATGTTCGTACAAGTAATTCGGCTGAGTTTGTTCTAAGCAGTTACCCACCCGCCAAAGTTCACTAATTTCTGTTTATTGTACCAGATAGTTTGTCGTAAGCGTGTTCGTTCTACACGATATTTTTTAACACAGAAGTAAATGGAGTTCTGCCGGGAAAAAGCCGTTTGATCGTTAAAAACAATAGTTCTTTCTAAGCGTGTTCGTTATAATAAGCGTTTTCACTGTATTATCCACAGCCACTACTTTTTTTCCAATTTGTCAGGTTAATATCTGAAGTGTTATGGGATGGATCATAATGTAGAAGTAAAAATATAGATTATACAATGTAAACTGGCACGAATTATTTATCTGACCAGGAAAATCTCACAATGATGAATAAACTGTCTATTGAACTATAAAGTGTTCAGTAACAGTGACCCAGAAACCGTAAAATCCGAGTATGAAAATGTATAGATATCTTAATCGAGTGAGATACTTTTTCAACTTCCATTATCAGGGTTTCAGTTGTATTGACAATTTAACGTGACACTGTCATTATTTCGGCTTAAATATTTCACGTCGAGCAGACAACCCCTAGAATTAGTATTCAAAGAAACAACACGATTTCACAATGAAAATGGAGTGAAGATCTAATTCGCAGATAGAATTAATTAGGACTGATGTATTTCGTCATTATTTCGCCTTACGCTTGGCGAAATATACGAAATCTTTAGACAGTTAAGCCGCTTACTGAGCGTAAGCAAATAATGTTTAGGGGTTCAAGCGAGGCATTGAATAAACGAGTAGATTCCAGATTAACGGCCACTTCAAGTTCCACTACTTTAGGTTATAAACTCACTTATTCGACATCAAAATCAGTCTCAATGTTTGAAACCCTGCCAAAAAAGAGTCCGACAGGAAACAAGAAAATTGAAACCAGAACCTATGGGTTCAATATCTCTGGAATAGAATCATACACTGGGACCATGAGGTGGGCCAGAGCTACCTGCGGTACTCATCCGGAAAGATGTACTTAGAAAAATTAAAGAAAATATGGAAAAAAATGAGAGTGAGGAGAGAAAAGAGAGAACACAAAGTAGTTTGATATCTTCGGAAAAATTTAATTCCATTTTTCCTTGAGGTGATGGGCCACTTTTACCTTCGAGACGCATTTATGTTAGGTCCGGAGTGATGTCAAAGTAAATAATACAGAGTAGCAGGTTACAAATAATAATGTCTCATTTTCTCGGGTCGAAATTCAATTTATTAGCCGGTTCACCCATATAAATGTAAGAAATGAACACTTGAGAATCATATCGTTGAGTGCACGTAGACTGACGTACTGGTGCATCCGTCGAAATATCTCAAGAGCCAAGATAATCCAAAATTGATTTCATCTGTAATTTTCCGATGTAGGATAAGTGGGTATAGTGTTTCAGGTACTCTCATTCGTTGCCTTTGTGAATTTGCATTACTCTCGAAAACTGAATATAGACCAGGGTATTATGGAGGCAATCGATTGTAAACGAGTTTACCCCACGTTTTCCGAGACACAGTGAGACGATTTCAAATTTCTGGCGAACTGTTGACCGTGTACTCATCTCGACCATCCCTATTCGAAATTAATGAAAAGGAAATAACGTACAGTGGTTTCAAATGGTGCCATGCATGTAAGTATTTCGGCTAAAAAATGACAACGACTTACGAGTAACGAGACACGAGAGTTTGGCATCTTTTACAGAACACGAAACTTTGATGGTCTGTCACCGAATCTAGAACAAGAATGTTCAGTGGGTTGATACTGGAACCAGGCCAGATATATCGAATAATGATTTTAACCAAGATTCGATATTTTTATGAATTTCAAGAATAACCTTTGTACTTCTTCCGATGTGCGACAGTGCGTGATAATGAGATGAAGAAATTTCCCCTTAGAGGACAAAGATCAGTAATGAAATCAAATAGTCTTGAATATTGGTGTTCCGAAGTACACCTTTTCTTCGTTCTTCCATTTTATTGTTTTAGCTGGTTTGTTCAGATTCGATAATTTTTGCTCACTATCGATTGGGTTTAGTGGTTTTTAGCCATGTTTCCATTAGATAGCATTTGGTATTTTTTAAGTCAATATTGGTCCGATTAGATCGTGTCTGCTCGATTTTGTTTGGACTTAGTCCTTTTTGGTCGTTTTGGACCGCGACTGATCAAGATTTTTTTTCATTTGTTTTGAGTAAAATTTAGTCTTTGATTGGTTACGGTCAATCTTGTTCAGATTTAGTCATGAGTTGTTCATCAACAATAATCATTTCAATAGCCTAAAGCGAAAAAGTTCATCTGCAAAAATGTAAATTTGACAGGACAGTCAAAAATAGATCTAGAATTACGTAAGGTTGTGGATATAAAACAGTTACATTTTGGCGGATTTACCAGCGGGGGATTTCCCCTATCAGCAGACTGTGCACTTGCACAGAGCGGCAAATTTCAAAAAAAAAAAAAGGACAAAATCGTACCTGATACAATCGAGACACAGCAGAGTCTGATGCAACTGGTAAATGATTCGACTACACTGAGACCTGAGAGTACCTACTAAAAAGGGGGTTCCATAATTTACCAAAGAGCTTTGAAAGTATGTTTTTTTTACAATTTGGGCCAAGGGCAGCAAAAAAAAAATTTGCACACAACAGCAGCCTACCTAAACCTGGTACTGGGATTTACACACAATGTGCTTCAAATTCGATGAGAGGAGTGGCTGCACTGACAGCGGAGAAAATTCCCTTTCTAGTGTTACCAATAAGTCAAATTCGACAAAAAATGGAAACAAGACTTTTTAGCTCCAGACCATTGATTTGAATACTCTCCCTCTCCCTCGTATTAGCGGAAATTTTGATACCTTGAATACATTGTACCATGAAATACTTTGCAAAATCTCGTCTCCTATGACGTCAGAAATTATGAAGAAAATATCACTCACACAGTTGTTATCTGGCAACACTGCAATCATGTTACTATTGGAAGTTGAAGACGCAGACTCAGGTTATATCTATCCATGTGGAGCTTTCTACATGAAGATTATAACTGATCCAAAAATGAATTCGGCGACTCAAAAACCCTCGTGTCTGATACCACTGATATCCAAGTATACAACTTACAATCGGCAGCGATTACTCATTTCATTGGGCGAGGAGAGGCGGCAAATTTTGGCGTCCAAATGACCTCTTTTCTAGAAATTCAGAATTTTGGGTTGAAAAGTACTTTATTTTCTGCAAAAAATACTAGAAATTTATTTTATGGCTAAATTTTTGTACATGGAGGGGAAAAGACGAACAAATTTGCTCCGAAAACCTGAGATTGTTACCACTGCTTTCAATTTTTTTAGAGTCTTGAGGTACAGCTAAAGTAGCCTCAGAGATGAACTTGACAAGTTGTGAAATCCTATAATCGAGAAATCGGAAACTACTAACCCCAATTTCTATGTATTGACCTCATTTGAAGATGGAAATGCGTCTGAAAAGACTTCAAAATGAGTTAAGAGAATCCAAGAATTCCAGAAATAGGTTATCATTTAATATTTATTTGATTAACATTGACTGAACATTATTTCATCAATGGACCACAACAGTCATATTTTATAGCCCCATGCACCCTGTAGGAAATTTTTTTCAAAAAATTTCTTATCGATTTTTTTTGTGATGTTAAAAAATATTTTTTGGGCTGGGTCACTCCTTTTTGAGAAAATAAAATTACATGTTTAAAAGAAAATTGCGGTAGTTTTTCTTATAAGCAAAAACCAAAAGTTGTGGTTATGACCTTTTTTTTTTGTTTTGTACAGAGATTTTTTAGAACCGCCTTTTCATAGGCGCCGACTTCTGGAAAATATTGGGGGGGGGGCAGAATCAGTTGGAGCGTGGTTTTTTCTTTGATTATTTTATTGAGACGCGTCTGATATTTCGGTATTATCGATATTATTCTTATTCGTTTTCCATTTTTTATTCTTTTTTGTAAAATTTAAACATTGACGATAAAATTTATTGTACTATTCCATTTTTGAGTTGAAAATATTGGAGGAGCGTTGCCCCCACCCCCCCCCCCAAAAAAAAAAGTGCACAGTCGGCGCCTATTCGCCTTTTTCATAAAGGGGATAAGTCACATTTTTACGATGTTCATTTCTAATGAAATCTGATAGAACTTTTTACGACCTTTCTGATGGTAACACTGAAATTCGCCGATTCGATCTGGGAAGTGGTGAAAAACACACATCAAAATCACGTAATTTGCATATAGGGCGTAAGTTCACACGTTTTCATGTTTATCTTCAATAATCATTACTGAATCTTATCAATTCTTTGTCTCATCCTGCCTTTTTATTGAAATAAAAGTTATATTAGGTGAAAAATATGGATTTGTAAGATGAACAAATCGACAGTGATAAAAACTTACTCCATTACATACCAAAAACGGCAAGAAATGTTTTTTGGCGTCGATTTGACTTAGATTTTCAAAAATAATATATATAATATGAATACTCAGTGGCGGATCTAGAAATTTTCCAAGGATGGTGTTTCGAAAATTAAACTTTTTCCACCTCCGCCCCCTAGGAGATCGAGATGGATGTCATTTTAAATAGTTTTTGAAGACAAGTTTCATTATGTGATTAAATCGTTTCAAAATGAACATTGTAGACTGTAGTACTGCAGATACTCAAGAACAGGAGAAAAACTTAAAACTCAAGCGATTCTTTTCTTCTTCGGCCCGAAGGGGAGGGGGCATAGACCCGCCACTGTGAATACTTTATCGTTTGAAAACATTTTAGTTTGCTATCACATTGCTGTATTTATAGACTTATCCTCGATTAATTTTTCTTATGACCTTTTATTATTATTATTATTATTTTGTATAGAGAGGATAAGTCCTGACCCTGACTTCTTTCACACATTTGCTTACATCTGCTCTTCATAGAAGCACGAAATTAAATCACGAAACAGATGACATCTATAGGTATGCCTCTCAACATCCAACTCATCATCGATGTTATCATTTTCATAGGACACTCAGAAATAACGTACAAACTTTGGTTTTGGTCTCTCGAAAAATTCGTTTTTGCGACTTATCCCCTTTTATGAAAACGACTTTTTTTGGTTAGAACATTTTCCGGTTCACTCATATTGGAATTTTCTAATTAAGTTTTATTTTGTGGAATACCTATACCATTTTAGTGTGGAAAGTTTTTTTTTTTTTTGTTTTTTTTTAGGACCGAAAAAGCGGTTTTTCACAATTTTGAACATGTTTTCCCTTCAGATACTGGAAATTTGAAATTTCTCGCTCAAGATGTCTGTAGCAGTCATTATTTCCGTTTGTTTCTCTCGTTCACTAAAGAACGAAAATAGTAAAAAGTGCCTATAATAGGTAGGTAGATTTGACAGTAGATAATATTAAGATGTTGGTTCACTCATAATGAACTTCTGCGGTGAGAAAAAGATAAGAAAGAGGTAAAGACGGGATAAAGACGAAGTAAAAATGGCGATTGTAGAAAATAATCTAGTCAACCGGAAGAAAAAAACTAGCGCAGCAGGAAGAGGTTAATTTTTGAAAATTTCAGGCTTCACGTTTTACATTCGATGAAAAACAAAAGGAAGACGCATGAATGGTCAACACTGCTTATGAATGGTGGAATAGTTGATTGATACGAATGCTAGTTGGAGTCGTAGGTATACCTGCTTCGAGCTCAGCTCTTAGAATGTGAATGAGTCTTCAGTTTTAAAACGAATAATTGAATGGCGTACCAACCGAGTGCATAAGATTTCAAAGTTCATATTGTTGTATTTTGGTAGGTAAGCCTTTCATCTTATTACAATAAATTTACATTTTTCCAATAGCATCGTTTAAACACTATATTATTCTATAAAACGTTCAATTTCTATCAGAAATTGATCAAAACTAATTAGGTGTTCATACAGGGTGTCTGGGTGTCTTAACGAAATTAAAATTCAAAAATTAGGACTTTTACAGAACCTGTTATATAAATTTGATAGCAATTTTCGTAGCCTTGCCAGAAAACTTTCCCATACAAAAAAAAGTTGTTCTCTTAGCAACAATTTTCATTTCAAAAATGCACAATTCAGACATACAGTTTCATGTTTCACTCCTCTCTTTTTTTTTCTCTCTCGCGAGCTGATTTTCTTACTTTCATAGGACCAAAAGTGAAAATAGAGTACCTACATTTATTGGTTTATAGTACCTCCATTAAAAACAGAGTACGTACTTTATAGGGTTTACTGGATTTATAGGACTGTTAGACAGGGGTCTGGTTGGCCGAATGGATAGCGTGTTGGTCTCAGAATCCGGAGGCCTGGGTTCGAGCCCACGTACCGACTCGCTACATTTTAGGCCGGTTTTTCGGCAATAAGTGAAGAGGGCTAAGACAGCCCTAACAGTCTTCCCGACGTCTCTGAGGTAATGCTCGAAATGGCGGATTCCAGGGCTGGGGTTGAGAGCAAAAATTAGAAAAGAGGAAGGATTGTTAGACGCCGTCATATAATTTTGAACGGGAGAAGGGAAAATCCATAGAGACGGTTGGGAAATGAGTTATTGGCCCATAAAACAAATCAAACTCCTGGCCCGTCTCTTATGTCAAAGAGGAAGACAACATTTTTGAGACGGTAAATTGAGGAAGTGGAAGGGGAGGAGTAATAAATGATTTTTTATTATACTAGGTTGTAATGTCCATTGCTCCCGAGGCCATGGGTCAAAAACTAGGAATTGCTAAGGAATTGACTAAAAAATAAATAATACACTAAAAAAGTACAAAAATGATATTTTTAAAGCCGAAAAAGCTATTTTTTTCGACCATATAACTCCCGACTTTTGCTTATAAGGAATGCTCGGTTAAACGATCTGTGCGCATCAACTTAAAACTTTTCCCTTTTTCAAAAAATGCCTCTCAATATCAGGGCTGCGGAAGCCGAACGATACAGCTTCCGCTTCCGGTTTCTAGCCTCCAATTCTCACTCAGCTTCTCGCTTCTAGCTTCCAGCCTCAGTATATGAACCTCCAACTTCCAATTTTTTTTTCAGCTTCCGACATCCAGCCAGTTTTACTTATTCCCACCATTTCACTTTCAATAACCTTTTTTTTCTCTCTCTCTTTTTCTTCAACTTTTTTAGATAAAAAAACATAAAAAACAATTTTTATAAAATTGTAAGAAGCCGATTGGAAGCTGAAAAACTTTCAGCTTTCGGTGCCGGCTTCCAACCTTTAAGTCATTCAGCTTCTAATTTCTGGCTCCTCAAAATTATCCTAAAACCGCAAAAACTTCCGCCTTCTGACTTCCAGTTACCGGCTTCTCCGCATCCTTACTAAATATTCATGACATATAGAGGTCTTCCTTTTTGGGGTGTGGGGATGAGGGGTACAGGATGAAGACAAATGACGTTTTCACCTTTGTATCATCACAAATTTTTTTCCCCATGATACGAAATCGTACCGTATATTACAGTAAAACTTCATTAAATCGAACCTCGTTAATACGAAACCCTCTGTAGTACGAAGTAAAATGCTTGTCCCTTGGGGAAACCTCTAATATTCGAAAAAAATATACATTGTTTTTGACACCCTCAGTAATACGAAGAAATAACACGTGAAAACCCCTCTAAAATTCAAACGTTTTGATATTAAAACCTCGCCAATGTGAAGTTTGCATGAGAAACCCTCTAAAATTCGAACGTTTTCCTATTAAAACCTCGCCTATTTGAAGTTTGCACGAGGAAACGAAAATTTTATCATCTTTTATGAACATGTTT
This sequence comes from Acanthococcus lagerstroemiae, assembly GCA_031841125.1. Lineage (NCBI taxonomy): Eukaryota > Metazoa > Arthropoda > Insecta > Hemiptera > Eriococcidae > Acanthococcus > Acanthococcus lagerstroemiae. Next base: position 40,730,041 of record CM063112.1, read on the forward strand.
AGACACAATTTGAAGCATGATGAAAATGAAAAATGTGTTGATCGCGCGTTTTTCGAATGTATTAATAAACCAAAATAACTGATTTTTTAAAAAAATAAGCTGTACTGAATTACGTATACATTATACTGTACAAATAGAAAACACCTCGATAAAACGAATTTTTTTTCTATTCACCTCGGATATTCGAACTCTCTCAACTTCGAAATTCTCCCTAAATCGAAAATTTTGCCATTCCCCGTCAGTTTCGTATTAGCGAGGTTTTACTGTATTAATAAACACAATTCGACTGATAAAAGATAATGCCGTTATGCCCCATGAGCTGGAGTCTCAAGTCTAATATCACATAATGAAGACAAAATCTGACATAATATAATATGTAGTTGAATGTGGGTCAGTTGGAGTTTTTCCCGGAAGGAGGGAACAGGATAAGAAGACATTATACAGACGTAATAAAAGGAGCTCTTTTCCAAGAAACTCGTAGAAATGAACCCCAAGGCACCACAATTAAAAGGACTCATAAAACTGCACAAACAAGACAGACCAATAAGACCGCTAATCAACAGCATACAATCACCAAGCTACAAACTCGCAAAAACAATAGCCAAATTCATGAAAGAACACTACAACTACAGAACAGATTACAGCATAAAAAACACAATACAACTAAAAGACAAACTGGACAAATTAACACTAAACAACAATGACAAACTAGTATCACTGGATGTAACAAACATGTTTGGGAACATACCAAAACAGGAACTAACAACAATACTGACAAACAACAACTACAAAAACAACACAGACGGAGCAGCATACGCAAACATCACAAAAGAAATCATTTACCAAAATTACTGCCGGTTTAATAACAAATATTACGAACAAACAGAAGGCCTAGCAATGGGATCACCACTGTCACCCATTCTAGCCGAAATATACATGAACAACTTTGAAAATGACATACTAAACAACAGCAAACACAAGAAAAACATAAAGCTATGGACACGATACGTAGACGACATATTGATCATCTGGACAGGAACAGACAGACAACTAGACCAATTCCTCACAGAGACAAATAGCATAAACAACAACATAAAGTTCACAATGGAAAAAGGCAATAAGACCATCAACTACCTCGACCTTACAATACAAATAAAAGACAACAAGATACAGTACAGCATCTACAGAAAACCCACGCACACTGACGCAATAATACCCAAAGACTCATTTCACCATCAAAAACTCAAAATGGCAGCACTACACAACTACTGCCACAGAGCAGTCAACATACTAAATGACAACAACCTCAGAACAACAGAAATCAACAAAATTAAACAAATAGCAATTAACAACAAATACCAACCACAAACAGTAGACAGAATAATTAACAAACTAACACAATCAAAAAACACAGACACCGAACCAATAACCACAAAAACAGACAAATACGCAGGAGCAATACCATTCACAGGAACACATACATACAAAATACAAAAAATCTTCAACCAATACAACATAAAACTCGGAATCAAAAACAGACCACCTCTGATCAAATAAATAAGCAATGACAAAACAGAAGCAAAGGACAAAAACAACAGCAGCGGAGTATACAGACTGGACTGTGAACACTGTGACATGACCTACATTGGAGAAACAGGCAGAAAATTCACAACCAGAATCAAAGAACACGAAAAATCACAGAAGCTAAATGATGACAAATCACTGTTTGGAAAACACTGCAATGACCACGGACACAACAATGACAAATTGACAGAAAAGTACAAAATCCTACACACAGAAAACAACACAAGAAAAAGAAAATTAAAAGAACAACTAGAAATAATAAAGGCAAAAACAAAACAAAACAACCTAATCAATACAACAACTAACTTCCAAAGTGAGAACTTATTCCAACTAATAACATAACACCCACGGATTGGACAGACTGCACAACCACAGACAACCAACCAGAGCACACAACCAATAACAATAAACACTGATTGGACAGACTGCATATTCACAGACAACCAATAGGAACGCAAGACTAAACAGGCTCACCATACGGTACTACCCTCGACTATAACTACAGGACCACAAGAGACAAGTCTCATTTAGGGTACTCCGCTGATGATGGCATAACAGCCGAAAGCGCTCTGGAACACAGAAGAAGGAAAAGTGAATTGGCACACCCTACAAAAGGAATATTACCAAGTTCACTCACACTCCAAAATGGACACTAATAATATAATATGTAGTTGAATGTGGGTCAGCTGGAGTTTTTCCCGGAAGGAGGGAACAGGATAAGAAGACATTATACAGACGTAATAAAAGGAGCTCCTTTCCAGCCAGGCAGTCAGGGCCAATGGTCCTTTAGATAAATCCAGCACCGATCTAATCTCGACCTTATCAGCGATAAAAGTTACTCACAAATTTGTAATTACGACAGCAAAGCGGGATATATTTATTCGATTTATCTAGCCGGTATATGCTCATCATCAGCCCCTAATGAATTTACAAACGTCCTCGGTTCCCCCATATATTAACTTTTATTTGTCAGTCATTGAACCAATTCAAGAAATAGTTATTATTTAAGTGGAAAAACTAGCACGCAGTCGTGCAATGCGGGAAGTGTATAATTTAATCCCTTTTCACTGGTGCTTCCTTGTTGTTCGTTCGAAATAATACGGGGATGCTGTTACGAGTTTGTTCGTTTTTTTTCTGTGCTGCAGCTTCCAAACGTACAGAGGCTGTCATCGTAAAATACGGCACAATGAACAGGAAAATACACGTCGGTTGCGTTCATTGTGAGTTAAATTCGAAAAATTAAATCTATTGACTTGGTGCGGTCCGGGTACAGCCGAGGTTCGGTCGAAAAACGGACTCTCGTCGAGGAATGATAATTTGGAACTTTTTCCTTCCCCCAACTCGAGAGCTCGAATTCGGCGCTTGTCGGCGATGGGGCATCGACTTCAGCGACGGCTTTTACGGCCGTATTTCGTATACATTTTCGGCAAGAAGTCAACCCGCGAGTCGTGATAAAACGCAGGAGCGTGCACATTCATGCACTGAATGATATTAAAAGAAGAGCCGACCTCACGTGCGTCGCCCGTTTCCAAAGTGTCATCGAACTGAAAATAAGTTCTGAGAGATGATTTACTCTTAAGGAAAATGTCTACACATGTTAGAATTTTATGGGTCTGTGCTTACCCTGAACGTAAACCTCGCAGAATTTATTATTTATACACCAATTGAGGAAGACTCTCCAAATATATGAGGTATATAAACATTCTTAAAAAATAAGAAAAAAGATTTTTTGGCGAGCTTAGCAGCATTCAATGGCAATGACTTCGTAATAAATTTCTTCAAGGGCTGACGGTACTCAAGACTGTGTTAAGCGGAAAGGCATCTTGTTACAAAAGGTTTGCATGAAGGGCCTCTGAAGAGTTGGAAAATCCATTTTGAACACATCTTTGAGGACTGCACCTTTCAGTGTATTTCAGAACCCTGGAAAGAACCTGATAATATTTCGAATGAGAAGTATTTCATGTGTTTTCCAGCTCGAAGGTATTGGCCTGTCCAAAGAACGTGTCCCCATCTAGAAGAAAGAACTAGTGGACAAAGGGACGTAGGCGATTTTTCCTATTAAAATGTGCGAGCCTTTCACAAGAAAACTGTGCCCGCGGGGAAGTTTTCACTCGTATTGGAATTCAGCGTGGAAAAGCACATCGGAATGGTGTATCAAAGGACCAAAATTACGAAATAGATGGAAATTTGATCCTCAGAGTAATTAATCGAACTGTTAGATCGTACCCGATGTGCCCCCGTGGCTTCACCAGCGAGGCCTAGTCAATATCTGAGCACGAAAAAAGGCACTACCAGTAAAGAGATGCCATCCAGAGCACGTGTTTCATCTGACAACATTGAATTTGTGCATCAGTCGAAACCACTGTCAGAGCGGACCATAAATCGACAACGTTATCTAGCGTGGCGTAAAAAGTATCAAAATACTCGAAAATACGAAAGTCGTACAATTTTTGCTGTATTTTCTGCGCTTAGTCCACTGAGCCGAAGCCTCGTGTTTGCGGAAATTATATATATCTCTAGTTCTCCGTCGTCCCTCGACGCCAAGACGAAGTCGAGCGAACACTACTCGACGCAGTAACATTTCCAATTTCGAAAGTTGCCTTCTTACTCAATCTTTTATCACTTTCTACGCCGCTACAGCTTCGGTGGCGGGCGGGACGCGAGGGCCGCAGCCCTTTTCCGGGTCCGCTCTGGGTTATCAAAAGAGGAAGAGGAGAAAAATAGCAGCTTAGAATATGAAATAGAACGACCAATTTGAATATCAATTCCAGCGACACTGGCTGGCATATCGAGTATTATTTTTTAGCAGTTGTGGTGCTGAGTGCGAAAAAGCCTTATACAAATACAGCCGCGGGTCGACGCTACCCTTTCATTGTCTCGGTGAGGACTGGACCTCCTCCTATCGCGACTGCGATAATTCGCTCTGACTGCTGTTTAAAGCCGTGTATTTGGGCCACGATTGATTTTACAAAAAGATTTATGCACGATTTAGTTTGGGTATTGACGAAGGGCGGCGGCAACCTCGTGCCTTGTTTCGGGCAAACGTGTCTCCAAAGGATTAATTAATATGCACCGGGAGGTTGTGTATAAATACAGTCAGTGGTCGGGTATCGTCAGTTGTTCCATCATTTACGGTCATTCTAAACGGACATGGGATAATACATAAACTTCGAAACGAGATATAATTCCGATTACAAAATCAAAGCGATCTGTAAGGTTCACAAATCTCGAGGTACAGTGAGAAGTGTAATGAGAAGTCGAATCAAAACGCAAACTAATGTAGCAGCAAAGTTGACCTGATGGGGACAAACGCACCGCAGCCGGCGAATATGAGTTTTCCCGCCCAACCCTTTCAGTTCCAATAAATGAAATTGTGAGAATGAAAGCTAACTTACATGAAACGGTAACCGGACCTTTGACTATAGAGGGCATGGACTGCTACTGGAAAGCCAAAAACGTGGTTTCTGTTGAAGCTTGAACTGTATTTCAGATTTCAGAATAATTGTATCAAGTCCACGTATAGGAGCCAGTTGAAATCCTAATTGGGAAAATAACCACGGTCAGTTTTGATTTTTTAATTTAAGTGACAGACTTAGTTATATCCACTACTCAAATGAATGAACTGCCTAATTGTTTTCATTCTCGGATGTTGGCATGATACAATGAGTTGCAGTGTTTTTGCATAATAGCTGCTGATACAACTCAAATCTGTCATTTAAATTAAAAATTCGAAACTATGGTTGTTTTCACGATTAGGGTTTCAGTTTTATTATCAGATTATTTCTTTTTCTTTTTTTTTCTTTTTCTCTTCTTTTTTTCTTCTAATTTCAGTTCAGACTGAACGTTTCAACGGTTTGTGTAAAGATGACATCCGAAGTAGAAATTTTACTTTCAATTTCAGTTCAGGATAAGCGCAATATGCGCACTAGTGGAACAATTTTATGAATAAGAATAATTTATCGTTCTAAAATTTGAATTTAGATGTTCCAGTTCGAGACTGAATTAAAACACTTGGCACTAATAATCGGGATCGGCTACATAGATCCCTAATTTTGAATGTTATTCCCTCGATTCTCGAAATCGTGTCAATTACCTATACTTATTACAAATTGTCTATCGACTTAATATGTGACAAAATGAGAAAAACTCGAATTTTTGCTACGACTTTGTACTCTTGTTGCTGCAAGCTTTCTGACAATGCAGTTACGTTAAGAGAAATTTTTCCATGCATAAAACCAAAAAAGTTGAGGAAATGATGAAGTGAGATTTGGATTTTAGGAATCCAAGTTAAAATTTAAAGTTCACAATGAAATTTTTGATGCAATAATCGTAATCAGTGACTAGAAACCTCAGTTCAGATTATTTAAGAAAAGAAAAATAAAAAAGAATGAATATATGAAATAAATTTTGTAATCTTTTTGATCTTTGGATTGTGATTCTGCGCATTTTTGTGATCTTTTTGTACTTAAATCATTGTAAAAACCACAAGAAAATCCGGAAATATCACAATCATCCAGATCATAAACATAATGATCTTCTGGGATCTTGGATTACGATCGTTTTGACCTTATTTTTCATCTGAAGATCATATGGTTTTGTTGCCTATCCTCGCTCGTAGATAATGAAAACTTGTCACAAACTTGATGATATAGAACAAGTTCGATTATTTCAATCCAAAGATTTTCTCTCCATTATTTCAGCTTTCAATTATTTCAACTTCTTCTATTATGCCAACTGCTTGAACGTGCATACAATACATACGTTCATTTTTCTAATTTCCTACGCGTTAATGTACGAGACAGTGGCGCAAGCATCGCAGAAGAATCAGGGGAATAGCCCCTCTTTTCTCCTCCCGCTTGGCTCCCAGCCTGGAATCGCTTATATGGAGCATATTGTATTGTACTGTGTGACTTTTTGTAAAAATTTGAAAATATTAAGACGTTTATATTTTAATGTAGTTACAAAATATGCAACGTTTGTCTGCTACTTTTGAACAGTATATATATACCTAACTGTACAAGGAAAAAAGAAAGGGGAACAATTCTCATGGTGTCTATCAGTTTCAGAAAATGAAAATTCATTCTATTTTCTTGTTTTTTCATGCAATTTTTCATGCTTTAAATTTTCTCTAAAAAGTACCTCCCCCGGGTATATGCTTGTTTTGTAGGAAATTTCATACGATTTCTTTTGGCAGTTTCATTTTGATAAGATACTTCAAAAATAATGAAAAACCAAAGAAACTTTAAATCGAAAACATTCTAGAGTTAAAATGTTGAAAATTTATGCCTCCACAAAGAAATTGTAAAAACGCATGCCATTTTCATGCTTGCGTGCTACTTTGCTCGTCCGATCACCGCAGTCCTCAGTGTTTGGTCTAAAACTTTTGTTCCTGAGTTGAAGTTTGCTTTGGGTTTCTTTTGCTTCCGCCTCTATCAGCGGTCCTCAGTCTTCCACCATGAGCCCCCTTCCATCCTTTCTTTATTACGAGCCTCCTCCTCCATCACGACCCCCTCGTTCACCACGGTCGCTCTCTGCCTCCACAGTCACACTTGATCAATCGGAGCCCTCTTCAGCCACGAACTCCTCCCCCACAACGGCCATAATCTACCAGAGGCTCCAATGCCCACCCCATGGTCTTTTACCTCCGCAGTACCCCACCACCCTGCGAAGTCTTCCCTCTCCCTTGGACTTCCTCCTCACCTCTATAATCATCGACCACTACAACCGACCTCCACCACCTGGGCCTTAATCTCCTCACATTACCTTCTCCCTCGCTCCATGACCTTCTCCACCCACAGCTTCTCCCCCACATGGCACCCTCCGTTCATCTCTCTGATCATCACCCAGTCCTTCACCTAGTCTCCTCCCCCCGATCACCATCTTCCATCCCGAGTGCCATTCCCCATTATGACCACGTCCCCCCGACCACCTCTACACCACTATGACCTTCATTTCTGTTCGCGTACCACACCCCCACCAAGAACTCTTCATCCATCACTACGCCCTCTCCAGTGGCCTCCTCGTCCCAACTCTCTCGAAGATTCCCGGTCCTCCACTCAGGAGCTCCCACCACCATGACCACCCTCCCCTTCAGACCCCCACCACCAGCCCCTCCCACACCACGGCTCTCATTTCCCTCCCGGGTCCCTCTTTCACCCAGGACTTCCTCCTCCACCAGGACCTCTTACTCACCATCACTTCCCACCACCCAGGGCCTTTCCTCCATGGATCTCCTGCCCATTCTGGAGCTCCCTCCACCATGAACCACCTCCTAGGGGTAGGCTACCCTTGGAGAAATGAGCAATTAGTGGGGACGAGTAGGCAATCTGCAGGCGGCAGACCCTCCCGAAAGTAAGCTACCGCTGGAGAAATGAGCAATTAAGGGCAGGGTAGGCAATCCGTAGTGGTTTTTTTTTCTTCTCCCGGAGGTGGTGGTGGTGGTGGCGGCGGATTTTACTTCTTTAGTATACAGACAGACATGTCTTTTTATGTCTTATTATGTCAGTTATGTCTTTGAATTTGGAGATATTTTATGTTAGAACAGATGATGTCCTTGAAAGTAGCTGATCTGCCCCTTTTTAGTATATAGAGAGATATGTCTTTTTATGTGTTATTATGTCAGTTTTGCGTTAGAACAGATTATGTCCTTGAAAGTAGCTGATCTGCCCCTGCAATTTTTCTGATTTTTTGGTAGGCAACCCACAGTGCGTTTTTTCCCCTGGAGGCGGTCGTGGCGGCGATGGCGGCGGATTTTACTTTTTTAGTATATAGAGAAATAGAGAGTCTTATTATGTCGGTTATGTCTTAAAATTTGGAGAAGTAGCTGATCTGCCCCTGCAATTTTTCTGATTTTTAAGTAGGCAACCCGCAGTGTGTTTTTTCTCCCGGAGGTGGCGGCGGCGGCGGATTTTACTTTTTTAGTATACAGAGAGAAATACCGATTCTGTGCAAAACATTTCTTAGCATTCGTGCAAAAAAATCAACTTTGCTGTTTATGGCAACGCAGGGAATACGGTCCCACTTTATCGATATGGAGTTACACGACTGCTGACCCATAACCCATACGAGATTTCTAGGTAACATTTTTGACAAAATGAGACCTTGCGAAGCTCTCCAGCTCCAAAATTCGTCGAGATATGGTTGTTTAAAGCTGAAATTCCAAAAAACCTGATTTTGAGAAAAATGTAATTAATTTAAAAAAAAAAAAAAAAAAAAAAAAAAAAGTAAACAAACTGACAAATGACAAATTCAAAGTAGCATATCTCTGAGACAAATAAAGCTAGAGAGCTCCGCCGTGAGGTCTCACTTTATCAGAAATTTTAAAAAGAATTGGAACCTTTTCAAAAACCTAATACGAAATGAGTCTAATTTTCAGTGATAACAAAACTGAATTGGGTGGGGACAACAGCGAGGAGGAGGGTTCACGTTACCACGTTTCCTTCTGTAATGGATGAATGAAGGCAGACAGAGAAAAATGGATAACCCCCTTTCAAAGAGGAGGGTTATTCAACCGAAATCGTCATGAATTCCGATTTCGACAGTTTTGACCTTGATTCACAAAAATGTCCCTGTCTCGGAGAACTAGGATCGACAAAGCGGGATCTTATTCCCTGCACTGTCACATTTTAATATTTTGCCGACTAATGCGTTGCAAATGCCAGTTCGAGGATACAAAGATTTTTCATCCAAGCAGAAAAAAAAGTTCGACACTTTTTCTGCATTCAGCGGCCTGAATTTAAATGCCAACTCAATTACGCATACATTTTTTATCCAGTTTATCTGGGAAAAACGCTGATCTATTTCTACATTTTGCTGACTGACTTGATTCTTGAACATGACGACTCAGTGGTACAAGAATTTCTAAATTTTTATCCAACAAAGATTTTTTTTTTTATTCGTCGACTAAGTTGTATGAAAAAATGTTCATCCTTTTCATCCAAGAAAAAAATTCTGATTTTTTTTTCACGTTCACTCGACTGAAACTGAAAATGCAGATTGAAATATACAAACAAAAATTTTTCATCCGAGCAAAAAGAGAAAAAAATCCCCCCAATATTTTCCGTAAGTCGGCGCTTATGTTAGCCACATTTCTTTTACATGCATTTACCCGACTAAAATAAGAAATACCCACTCAATTGTACAAAAATTTTCCATCTTCAATCATCCGACCAAAAAATAGAAAAAAAACCTGATCTTTTCCTAGAAATTGCCAGTTGACGTTCAAAATTCCGACTCAACTGTAATAAAATGTTCCATCCAAACAAATCAATAAAGAAATTCAAGTATCAACGATTTTCTTGATCTTGTTTCCTACTGGTCCGAAATGCCGTGATGGTCCATGCCAAGTCCATGATTCTAGGGGGGGGGGGGGTTAAATCCTCACCACTTTCGGTCCACATCTAACTTTATCATTTAAGGGGGTGGAAATATTCGTTTAGCACAAAAAATTTTCATGCAAGCCAAAAAGGTGACGATTATTTTCATTTTAACAACTGATGTCCAAAATGCTGACTGAATGGCAGAATTTTCCGAAAAATACCGACTCGAAAGGATTCCGGTATGGTTGAGAGGGGGTTACGACACTCCAGAGCAAGGACGTGCCTAAGTTTTTCTAGGGGGGGGGGGGAAGGGTAAAAATTGTGAAAGTCCCAACTGACTCAACTCAGAATTTCCAAGTATCAGAGCAGAAAAAAAAAACTGTGGTTCTGTTGGGTTTTTCTAACTATTTCTTTCTCAACTCAATTCCCAAGAATCAAAGAGCAAAAAAAACCAACTCGCCAGACTGAAATGATGAATTTTCCCAACTGCTGAATGAAAAATTCCTACAAGGGGGGAGGGTGTAAAATGCCCCCCCCCCCATCGGTACGTCCCTACTCCAGAGCTTGCTATGTTCCTGAAAACTATACATTGCAACACCTTGCATAATCAGCTCGCAGCTTGCCGGATGAAAATGGGACGTCTTCTGCCACCCGTCTTACACCCTCGTCGTAGTTTCGGATGTCTACCCCCGAACTGAGCTCAACACAGCGGTACTAATAACGTACCTCCGATAGTTCACTCGGCGATTTATCACCCACTCTGCTCTAAACTTGAAGTGCTGTCCTTGCAGCGTCCAAACCCTGATCTAAAATGGTGGCCCTTTACGCTTAACGCTGTAAAACTGTTATTCCGACGAAATTCCAACAATCAACAAAGCAGCCCCCCCACCCCACATTGAAAGTTCCGGCGAGCGGTGTCCTTGTGTACGCTTGGCATAGAAAACGCACACCATACTTCGCCTGTGGATACGGGAAAATGATTAATGCTCGACTATTCTAAAGCCGCGCGTAGTTTTATCTTTCCTCGGCTCAGCTCGCAGATTCTTCCGCACGAGGGAAAACGAATGGAGTGACTTGGGATCGCGACGCAAAACATTATAACCGCCGTTTTTCGAGACAACCGACACCAACAGGCGCGGCGCTGCGAGATGCCGAGCTCGCGCCTTGCCTTTGTCGGCAGCCCGCGGGCCGAGCGCGCCTCTGTTGTGAAACACCTTGCATCGTATCGGCGAGCAGCGTAAACACCCGCAAATGCCTCGCACGATTGATATAACTTTCAGACGGGATTTTTCGAGGTGGCGAGGTGACAACGAAACGGCGCTAATGCGATTTACACCGTCCTAACCCCGATGTCTGGCCGCAATGGGTTCTAAAAAGTTTAATCGTATCGCGACCGGAATATGTGCCTTCTACCGCTCCTCGTTTCATTGGCCGGGTCAATATTATTAACCCTGTTTGGGGAGGCGGCAAGAATGAATAGGTGGCGAATACGTGTGTAGTGTGCACGCGCACCAGGCTTACAGTCGTACAGCGAAAAGTACATAGATGTGTGTCGGCGGGATGTGCAGCATCCGCACAGCATCCAGCTTTCGCGTCTCGGCCCGACATACACAAGCACACGGGCCGCATCGGAAAGCGGAGCTTTCTCACACATGCGTACACGTAGCGTAATTTCTGCTTCCTTATTGAGTTTCATCTCTCGTGCACGTTGTCCTTTTCTTCCACCCTCGATCTCTCTCCGTCTCTTTCGCGTTCTTCCGCGCGTAAATAACCCCTGAAATATACACAAAAGCTATATGTTTTTTCGGTGTTTACTTTTCGGGGCGAAAAAGCTTAACTGGGTCGATGTAACGCAACCGCGGTCCGAGCTGATCGAAAGAACGAAACGAATACCTGACTTTTTCAACTGGGGCAGTGTGCGTTAGATCAGTTCCTGAATCTCGTCGGATTTAGGTTACCCAGTTTTGAAGACAGGAAGCTCGTTTAAAATGTTATCCGTTTTGAATCGACATTTGAAAATTAAATTACCATCAGAAGGGAATAGTGAATATTCTGGGGGACGTACTCATGCATTAAAATTAATCGAGTCGTAAAAAGTATGAACGAGTTTATCGCATTCTCTAGGCTGTTTTTATGTCTTCATGCACTCCTGTCCCTAATCTTGTCTCTCCTTTAATTGTCTCGTCTACATATTCTTAGGTCACGTTCTCTATCTGCCTAACTGTCTAGGTATCCATCTGCTTTCAGAAAGGTCTCTGTCGGCTTTTTTGTCTCTCTTCTTTCTCCCTTTCTTCTTTATATCTATCTGTCAACGAAACATAACCTCTCAGCCTTTTACAGTAACCGAAAAAATCGGATATCAGTTCCAAAGTTCCAGATTAAAGTGGCAAGATCTTCCAAGTGCATTCTGTACATTCTAATGCGTATCAATCGGGGTGGAAAGATAACGCGTCTCGTAACCCCGCCAGTCCGAACAAACAAGGCATTGCGATCACAAGGCTTGTTACCACCAGATCTGAAAGATTGAGACTGTCGTGTGCACGTCGTGGACAACTTACTCGACGTCGTGGACAACTTACTCGACGTCGTGCACACACGCGGCTAGTAAGTGAAGTGCAACTACACACTTTCCGGCACAGAGGAAGAAAACTCTGACGCAACAAACCGTGGGGAAAGCAACGGCAAAATACTCCAACTAATCCTGCCCAGAAAGTCGCCCGCCAGAAACGGCGACCACCAACATCCGGCAACGGATGCGGCACCTGACTGAACATGTAAGATGAAGAGAAGTCACTTTGTAGAAAAAATCACAAATCTTTCAATACAGTATATTACGACTGCTTGGATGCATAACCACGTAACCCATAAAAATGAAATTTTACAGGAGAGACAAAAAATGTTTCACCAGCGCATTGATACGTGGTACGCCGTATTACTTAAATTGGTAATTTATGAAATAATTGATTTTGACTGATATTTTCTTTTTTACACAACTGTGGAGAAATACCTAAGGTACCAGAAACTGTAAGAACTTCATTTTCGAAAGAAAATGTGGGTTACGTGGTTATGCATCTAAGCAGTCTAGATATACTCTCTTTTCTAATTTTACTCTCCACCCGAGCCCTAGAATCCGCCCTTTCGAGCATTATTTCAGAGATGTCGGGGAGACTACTAGGGCTGTCCCAGACCTCTACTCGTCTTGCCGAAAAACCGGCTTAGGTCGAAGTGTGGCGAGTTACTAAGTGGGCTCGAACTCGGGACATCCGGATTTCGAGACCAGCGCGCTATCCACTCGGCCAACTATACCACCTTAGGGGTTTTTCAATTTCTGGCTTTCGCAGATATTTTTATATTGCATGCAAATGGGCACAACAAATTCAAAAGCCCCCCTTGCTGGTAATATTAGTTTTGGATAGGACGAACGTGCCACGAGTCACTCCCCTCGTACGAGAAATATCATGAAGTTTCAACTTTTTAAACTAATTATGACTCTGATTTTGAGTTTGACCAAATGGATCAAGATAAATGGACTTGTGAAAAAGAGGCGGAAGCTGTGTGAATTTTGAAAGAGGTTGAAGACGTAGAGTGCAGGCGGTTCCAGAGCAGAATTACCAACTATACAATCGCGTGCAAAATATTCCCTCGAATCAATCAGAATAATACATCCACTTTTTGCGCCAACAGTGTTTCCTTTTTTGCCCCTGAGTGGTTCATTTTCAGCCTCATAAATTTAACCTTCTTCAGTTACTGACTAAAAACTGATCAGTTTTTGAAAGCACCCAAAGAACGTTCATTCTTTTTGTCACTCATGAATGTAAAAACAATCGAGAAATAATGATTACATCGTAAACAATCTACTTTTTTTTCCAAATTGCACGACCATTTTTTTCTAGAAAAAAGGGAAGTTTTGGGCTAATTTTTTTTTCTTCTTAAATTCTAAATGAGAATAGGTTAGATTATTTTTCACAATCATAGATAAAGGATTTCCCGACACATTGTCGTTCAAAATTCCTTTTGAAACGCTTTCTAAAGAAAGCTGGACTATGTTCACTTATTACCCTGAGAATTGAGTGTTCACGTTTTGCTCCAAGGGACCCTATACCTGCAGATTTTATAAATTTGGTAAAAATCTATTGCTTGTTTCAGAAAATCACCAGAACCTGCCGATTTCACAAATTCAGCAGATTTTGTTGCCGATTTTGTGAAATCGGCAATTTGGTTATCGTCAGAGTTTGACTTCCTTCCTCCACTGGTGGTACCTGATGAGTCGGGGGTCCCAAAATCATTAGCAGAATCGAGGTCACCTAAAAAATCTCTGAATGGGATACCATCTCAAAATGATAAATATTTTATCTCAACCACCGTAGTGTTATCGGGGGAAGGGGGGTCGTAGACTATGTGAAAATTAACCTCACAATGGAATTCAGTGACCTTAAAAACCTATAAATAGAGTAAAATCACGGAAAAAATCACTATTATTCGATCGTAACCTCCCTTCGGTAACACTAGATCAATCAAAAATAACTGATTATTCGAAAACAATCGCAATAATCACGCCAGTCAATTAATTACAACAACCTATTAACCAAAATCAATCGATTAATCAAAAATATTGATTATTCGCAAATAATTAATCAATTATCAATATTTGATTGATCAAATCCAGTTAATTATTTGATAAAATATCGATTTATTTCAAATAATCAGCTTCTCTAGCGCACTTTGGCAACGTGTTTTGTGTTTTTTTCCGTTTTTTTCAGTTGTTTTCTCTAAGCCAAGTCCCCCAGAACCATGGTCTCATTTTGGCATAAAACAGTATCCATTACTCAAGCAGAAACACTACTCGAATTGAGTAGTATCATGTTGTATTATTGTATTACTTCTTAATTTGAGTGATGTTGGAGATTACCTAAGTAATGTGCCATTAACCTTGAGTGATACATACTCTTCTATTTAGTTGTAGTTTTGGCCGTACTGGTGAGGATTCCCATCAAAAATCATCCTGAGTTGGCAATTATAAAAAGATCGATTCTGAGTTGGGAAAATCGAAGCGGCACTTATCAATTGTTCAAAAGGGTCGAGACGTCTTTTTTCTTTCTCTTTTTTCGGTTTTTGCTTGCTGATTTAAAAAAAAAAAAAAAAAAAAAATGAAATATTCGTCAGGTCGCAAAATCTCAATCGACAGCCTCCAAAATTTCCAGTATATTTAATTTTCCCCAATTTTCTAATTTCCCCTTTTTAAGAGCATGAAATTACTTTGGACTTTTTAGTTTTGCTTGTCGATTTTGAAAATATTCAGTACTTTGTGAAATCAAATTCTAAGTTGGCAAACTCTACATTATTATTATTACTTATTTATCTACGCATGACCCTAATTGAATTATTTGAGGAGAAAGCAGGGCCAATAGATATCTCCCGAAAAAAATGACGTTCTTCAATGCTCTAGTTGCATGTAGTTGACCTAGTCGGTTGAAATTTTTATAGTGAACTTCCACAGTCCACAGCTTTACTGTGATTTCAGTTCGAAAATAAGCGCGATCAATTCGTCGGGTCAGGAGCCAGGAGTAGGTACCTACTCAAAATGCGCGAAGTCGATTTTTTCAGAAATTCTATCTCCAGAAATAATTTGATGGTACTTTGAAGAACCTTTAAGATTCCCCAAAAATCATCACTCAATCGAGAAGCAAATGAGTTCAAAAAAATTTGACATCATACTTTGGAAGTCATTTTCTCAGCGTCAATTAGAAAACAGTCGGCTGTACAACTGCTTACAAGTTGAGATGCTTTTCGTCAATATACTCATTCAATTACCATTGTACGAGCGAGAAAATGATTCAAGTACTCAGGAAGAAAGATTTGATAAAACTATAACTATTCTTACATGTTTTGAACTACCCCTCTCAGGATGGTTCCTCACATCCATGGGTGTAAGGTATCAGCACAATTCGTAGGGCATCCTGCATAGTCCAGCGTAATTTAATTAGACGGTTGCGTCAGAGGAAAACGCTCTCGCTCTCTCTCAACAAGAATAATCAGTTTCATAGAAACGCCAACATTACGAGTCCACTGTATGAGATGAGTGATTCATTTTACCAATATTCTAATCGCAAGTAAACGATGATAATCTTTTACCATTAGTCATGTGTCTTCAGAAAGCATTTTCATTGATGTTGCGTACAGTGTACACATTCCGAACTCAAATGCAACACGATTATAAAGTCGGCTTGTCAACTTTCATTAACAAAATCATTCACAAATATACTGCAAAAATTCTTTTGATACATGGCGGTATTCCATTTGACAACCCTGTTTTGAACGAAATCTGGAAAGGTTCTAAGCTAAAAAAAAATCTTGGTACCCTATCTAGGAGGGGCCACAAAATTCTGTCCCTTCTGGACTCCAATTTTTTTTTCAACTTGTACTTTTTTGAAGTGTTTTATATTGAACTTCTTCACATTATATTAAAATTTAGTGATTTAACTGTCTCCCTTCAGAAATTATTAAGGGGTTGAAAATCTGAAATTTCCAAAATGAGCTCAAAAAGTAGCACGGTTTATTTTCAGCCCCGCATCATCTCTACAAGTCCTAAAATTTCAGTTTTGGAAAATATTCTGTAAGTAGGGTGTGCCAATTTACAATTTCTTCTTCTGTAGTCCAGAGCGCTTTCGGCTGTTACGCCATCTTCAGTGCAGTACCCGTACCCTAACACTTTTCTCTTTGTCGTCCTGTATTTATAGTGATGTGCAGTACCGTATGGTAAACCTATTTGGTGTGTGTTCCTGTTGGTTGCCTGTGGTTGTGTAGTCTGTCCAATCAGTGAGTGTTATGTTATTAATTGAAATAGAGGTTCTCGTTTTGGAAGTTAGTTGTTGTGTTTATTAGGTTGTCTGCGTCCATGTGGCTGGATTTTCTATAAATGTTGTACTGTATTTTGTTGTCTTTCACTTGTATTGTTAGGTCGAGATAAATAACAACATAAAGTTCACAATGGTAAAAGGCAATAAGACCATAAACTACCTCAACCTAATATGGGCAGACGTCACGGCCAGCTAACTTTTACCTCACGCAGGTGATGGTAACCCTATGGCTACCCATGTATCCATGTAGCGCTGTAGTTACCCGGGTAATCGAAAGGTTACAAAAGGTTGGCGGGTTATTGCGCACTGAGTATAAATTTTCGATAGTGGTGATACACTAACATTATTTTTTATATCTCTACTTGCGTTATTTTCTCAACCAGCGTACACGATTGGATTGTCGCCCATGAGTCATTGACTCTCTTATTCTATCTGTTACCTTTTGCAGCAGCTTCCGGTATGTTATCGCATGTTATTCCATAACGCCATATTTCCGTGCACACAAAAGCACTGCTTTGCGAGGCCGTATTATTGTAGTTTTGCTTATATTTATTATGCCGTCGATACGATTCTCGCCAGCGACGTAGCCAGCGTAGTGTTCGAGGAGGGCTCCGGTCTTGACTGGAGGGGAGAGGGGTGACAGGAATTGCTAAGATTAGAAAAAACCCTAAGGTAAAGGACGGAATAATGGCAACCCTAAGGACTTTTTTTCTGAAAATATTTTATTGAATTTTCTTTGATCCACTTTCAGGCTGGGAGTAAAATTTGTGGAATGAAGGATAAAATTCTGCACAAATTCACACTTTTGAATGAAAGAAAATTGTCAAAATTGATATTGAAAAATTGTTACAAAGATGACCCTGACTTTGGCTAGTAATGGCCACTGAAAAAAATCAAAAATCCTATAATGGGCACCCAATAATGGACATAAGTAAGAAATGCTGAAAATCGTATTTTTAATGAATGAAACGTTCCACAACATAAAAAAGAAGGAATCGTATAATATCCTTCTGTCTTGATTGACTTTCAGCAGTATCGTTGTCCCACTATAGGCAGGCGCGGATTTATCGGATTTATGGGGTGGGGTGGGGGTGTTGACTCCCCCCTTCGTGGAAAGAAAAATGACTTTATAAGTTAGAAGACTTTCATATAACGCCCCCCCCCCCCCGAGAGGTAATCCTAGATCCGCCCCTGATTATAGGAGGGAACGAGAATGAGCCATTATACTTTTCATTTTTTCCCCGCGCATTTCTAACGAAGTATGTACCATCACAAATTTCTAAAACTTAAGCAACATAAAATACATCAATTTTCTAACCGTTCCTTCCATCCAACTTGACTTTGATCAAAAGAAAAGAGCCAACTTCGTTTTTTTTTCTTCACTTGCGAAAGACTCGGAGTCACTCTCTTCACTCGTGAGAGCGGAAGGTTCGTCAGGGTCATCAGAATCCGAATCAGATTCATTCACACAACGCACTGGCCCTCTCGATTTTTATAATTTCTCGCGTTCTCCAATTTTTCCTCTCTCTCTTTATTCTTTCTTTTTCAAGACGGATTCTTTTCCCAGGGGCGAAACTATAGAGGTGGGGGTTCAACCTCCCCCCATGATTTGGCAGTCGCCGAATTTTGAAACTTGTTCATTTGAATTTTTCATTTTTTATGAATGTTTGTTTGTTTGTTCATTTTATTTTTTCAATTAAAGAATATTTCGATTAAGAATCGGCAAATTTTTAGTTTTCAAAAAATATTCGTCGGCAAATTTTTCTTCTCCACCTCTCCAAACCAAAAGTCAAATTTCGTTTCTGAAAATGGAGTACCCTGGACTCCTGTAAGAGAATAGTCAGTCCAAAGTCGAAGATTTCAAGGTGAGTATCGAAAGTTATCTGAAAGGTTGAAATAAAGCTGAAATGTGGACGACATTTCGAAAATCTGAAAGTCGGTAGTAAAAGTTGAGTTTTGAATTTCAATGACTATTCGATTTTTACTAGGTTCTCTGTTTGACCTAGAGCTTGAAATTTGAGAAACTTGAACATGTTATTAAAATCTAATAGCTGAGAGCAAAAGACTTACTTTCCAGAGTCACAAGCGGATTGCGATAGCAAATGTTCTATTGTTTAATTTACGGGCTTTGGTCCTGGTGAATATAGGAGGGAAATTAAGTCTGCAACAAAAGTCAAAACTCCATGTGTTTTTTCCATAAGAATGAAAGGGAGCATGTGATACGGATTCCCCTAATCCGATCGACCTGAAACTTCGTAATTTTGTTCTTGATTTTATTGGAATCAACTCAGGAGACGAATGAGAGGGAATTCAGAAAAAAAGATCACCAAGAGTAAATAACGACCACCTTAATGTGCAAAGGAAGTTGTGTGTTCCTCTCAAATATTCCTAACATCCTTCCAGCTTACCCTCCCAGACTAGGGAATGCTCATGTGCGCAAATGTGAGTGTTTGGGAGATAAGGTTCCAATCTGCATTTGCACGGACGAAACTATGGGGGGGGGGATGAATCACCTCCAATAATTTGGCAGTTGGCAAATTTTGAAACTGTTCATTTGAATTTTTCATTTTCTAAGAACATTTGTATGTTTGTTTATTATTTTTATTTTTCAATTACAAAAATATTTTGATAAAAAAATTGGCAAATTTCCCAATTTTAAAAAAATGTTGTCGGCGAATTTTTAGTTTAAAAAAATATTTTATCGGTAAATTTTCCTTCTCCACCCCCCCCCCCCAACTGAAAGTCAAGTTTCGCCTCTATCTCTTCCTTTCTTCTTTTTTCTTTTCTGTTTTCTCTTTATCGAATTCCTTCTTCTTATGACACTTCAGCCATTCCTCACTGCAGATTGAAAAGGCAGTCTTTCTTTCACAATTTTTTCCTGGTTTCTTAGGGGCAAAAGGCCACATGCAAAACAGGAACTACTTTAACACTTTCAATCAATCTTTTCCAGCAGACAGCTAACCCACTTTGCTTTAGTTCTACAAGTCACCGTACTGAAATTTCTTCCTGCTCAAAGCATACACTGTCCCCGGATACAAGACTGTACGAAGAAGAGCTCCCGGGATCCTTCGATTTACATAGCGCCGTAGCGTTGTACCCGAAATGCCGTACTTCAGAGAAACTGATAAAATTTTAACTCTATGCTGAATTTCCTTGAGCGCTGTCTCCACTTTCTCGTCTTCATACTTCTTGAAAGTTTTCACTTTTCCCATCCATTATAAACTCATTCAAGTACTATCAGTTCAAATACCTAGCAAAAGAAACTTCCTGATAATACAAAAATAATGATTATAAACAAGATGGCCATTATTGAAACTGGCCACACGTAGACCTATTACTAAACGGACGAACAATTTTGGCAACCCTATAGTGGCCACATGTATTTTGAGCGATTTCGTTACACTTATTTATACGAAGCATTATCCATGATGAGGTTAATTGCAATTCAAATATTAAAAAATCTGCCTCTGTGACCGATTTATGTGAACTAGAAAACGATTATTACGCTTCTTAAATATTTCTTAACAAGCATGCACAATATTTACTGTCATCTTTTTTCAAAATAATTTTTTTCGCTCATAATCAATCTTTTTCGGGTTTTAGGGTTAGCCAATCCGGACAACAGTCTTATATCAATCTTCTGGCATAGTTAGTGTGGCCACGTCTTCTTCAAATCTTAAAATTGATAAAAGAAATCCAAGTTGGCCATTATTGGGTTCTTTATTTGTCGAAATCGCAAAAGAATACCCCCCCCCCACCTTTGCTATGCTACTGATACACGCGAAATTACTCTATGCGGGTTCCCCATACACACAGGCACCTTTTGGTCGAAAGTGACACAGAAAAATCGTATTCGAGACGCACGTGCTACATCTGTTTTTCCACGTCGGCATTTCAGCGCTGCGAAACTTCACGTTTATCGAAATCCGCTCGCCTTCCAGCTTGTAAAATCAAATTAAACCCCCCGCAAACGAGAAAGCGAATTCGCGAGTACCCAAGCCAGCCGCACAGCCGGAGCCGGAATGGAAAGAGAGTTTTCTCCCAATTTCCACGTACATCAAAATTAAACAGCAGCGCGACTCGAGCGGAATATTAATTACGAGCTGCAAAAGCTGGCGCTTCTCTCTCGGCTCGGCGGCGTGAAAGTCGCTTCGCGTTCTTTTTTTCTTTTGTACGAAAAGACGAATTCCCGACGATGATGAGTCTGTGTTTGCTGTCTGGGCGATAACCTGCAGTTTTACGAGCTTACGAGTCCCGGTGAGCAGCCGAGCACCTCGGGCAACGTGCACTATACGCGTTACCCTCCAGAGTAAAAAGTTTATTTTTAAATTAGACGGGCCGTATTGTAATGATTTTTATTTTTAAGCAGCCTTGAACGCGCGTGTAGTAAAATTTTTTCGCGACCTGACAATTTGGCATCGAACGGAAGGATGTTTACATGACGAGAAATTTTGGAATGAGAAAAATGCACGTGGTTAATGCGCCGATTGTTTACGGTACGAACGCCTGTACTGCGTCTGCGAATAACTTCCCGCTCCTGAGGATGCGTATCGGGGGATCATAACCTGGAGTATCGAACGTACTGCTGACAGACACAAAACCATTCATAACGAGCATAACCGAAACAAGATTTACAGTAAACTATAAATAATAGGGCGTTTGCCTTGTTCAAAACTTGAATGTAGAAATTAGAATGTTTGAGTTCGAAGTAGGAAAGAACATTGAAATACAAGAAAATTGAGTCCATCTATTCAATAGTCGACCAATGAATGCAGGAAATGAACATTCAGTTAGCATATTCAACGAATGCCAAATTCTTTCTTATAGTCAGTCAGTCTCGGCGAAGACTCATTTCATTTTACAATTCAATGACTGCTAACGAAACACCATAAAAATTGATGACAATTCCTTAAGTCTCTTGACTAGTAGTTAGAATTCCAACGTTTCTTTTCGGCTAATGTTTTCATTTCTCCGGAGGATTTACATTTTGTATCCTTCATTATCTGTTCTTCGTAGCTTATTCTTTGCCTTCCTTTCCAGTTCTTTTCCTCAACCATTCACACTAGCTGTAATAGGAATATCCCTAGATGTCTTATATTATGACGCAACATCACAAACTAAATGATCTCAGATCAGATCAAGATCACCAACAGGAAATGGATCTAAGATCAGATCACATTCAAAATGATCTGATCTTTTCCAGAAAGATCAGATCCAAGCAAAAAAAGATCTGATCTACAATAAGTTTTTTCGGCGAAGAGATCAGATCATAGATCAAAACATAATTCTCTTTCTTCTAATTCATAATCATAATCGATATTGTACCGTACGTTTTTTAGCGATTTATAACGTCGCAAACTCACAATTCACAAAGAAATAACAAGAGAAAACCTAAAACTTGATACTTTCTAGGACTAATTTGATTTTTCAAAAAAAATCTCAGAAAAAGAATCTGATGATCTGATCTTGTATTTTCTAGAAAAAATGATCTGAAAAAAGATCAAAGATCAAGCAAACGCAAATGATCCAAGATCAGATCAAAGATCACAATTTTATGTGATCTGTGATCTAAGATCATTATTGATCTAGATCTTGCCCATCTCTGGTTTATGACCTATCATTTCAACTCATTTCTTTACAATCATATTCCAAATTTCTCTTTCCCTTCCTATCTGCCTCAATACTTCTTCATTCCTGATCTTTTCTATCCATTTGATTTTCAGGGTTTAGGTTATTTCACCGAGAGGAATGTTCGACGACGTGAAATAGTTTCATTGAAGGCAGAAAAAACGATACTTATACAGTCTATGGTATAACAGGGTGGCCAAACTCAATTATGAATTTTCCTGACTTTTCCTTGATTTTTCCAGATCCATTTCTCAATTTTTTCTCAACGAGTAGTTCATTAATGAATGCTGTCACTCTTTTTTTTTCAATTTCTAGTGCCGTCATTTTCTATTAATATGCAGTTAACAAAAATCTAATACATAGGTACCAACCATCAGGGAAAAAATTATTTTTATTTAGTTTTTTATAGAAGTCGGAACAAGTGTGATTTTATTTTCTGCGCGTCTGACTGCGGCTAACTATTCAGTTCATGAAAGAGCCAACCAGAACGCTCCGTGTACATGGTGGGTAACTGGTAACCCTCTAGTTACCCATGAAGCCCTGTAGTTACCGTTAGTTACCCTTGGAAACCCCTCAGTTACCCGGGTAATCGAAGGGTTACAAAAGGGTAACTTTTCTGCGGGATCTACTTAATTTAGATTATAATAAAAAACCAAATGTTAGAATTTCGAATCGTTGAAGTACCATCTCGAGCACAGGTAGGCCCTGGTCAGTTAGGGACTCGAAGACCACACCCCTTTAACCAACATTCTCCCTTTCATTCATTCATTAATTAGTTGACCCACTTTGCGGGTCAACTGGACCGTGGGCGTAAGTGAGTAGTTTTAAAGTAAGTTCGATAGTAGAGAAACATTGGTATCTAGCTCTGTATCAAAGTACCCGTAAATTATTACTAATCAAAGGAATTACTTGGTGCACAATTTCCCTCACATTTGGTTTACAGACTTGGATTGGAACCGGCTACACATTATTTTAGGCGGGTATGTTTAAAAATGTGCAAATTTTCGAAACTGTATCGTGTGTGAATGCAGGCGTGGATCCAGACAACCATTTTTGGGAGGAAAATGGCAGAAGGCACTTCTTGGGGGATCCTCCCCCTGTGGATCCGCGCCTGGTGAAGGTATGCAAATCTATCGCCATTGATCTACATTATTTAAACAGAGGAGAAAAGGCTTTCATAAAATAAAATTTAAAAACTCCGCATGAGCATATTTGCTGGTTACCTATCGTTTTGTCTTTTTCTCTTTTGCTCTCGTTTTATTACCTTATTATTGTCTGGCCAGACAATGGCTCCATATTGGAATTATGTTGATATTTTCGCTAAATCTAGTGCTCAATTCGATCTTACTATGCATACATCTCTCGACACCTACCTACGATCTTTCTTCTTGAATGGTAGCAACAGGATCCTGAAGC
Source organism: Acanthococcus lagerstroemiae (assembly GCA_031841125.1). Lineage (NCBI taxonomy): Eukaryota > Metazoa > Arthropoda > Insecta > Hemiptera > Eriococcidae > Acanthococcus > Acanthococcus lagerstroemiae. Next base: position 40,753,844 of record CM063112.1, read on the forward strand.
TACTCCAAACTCTCAAGTACCCAAATGACTTTCACATAAATACCTACTCAACAGCAGGTAGATACATGTTTTTTTTAAAGATGGGTAGGTAAACTTGTGCACCAAGTTGGTAGTTTTATAAGTAATAATATGTGTACTTATGACAGTGAACCATATTTGTAGCTCTAATTATTTCATATTTTCATATATGAAACACACGACATATTTTTAGTACAGTCAAACAATAACAACTGATTTCTGTTCTATGTATGCATGTGTTAGTGGATGGGTGGCGATGAAGCGTGTATCGATTCATACTTGTGTTATTCAGCCGAAGATGTTAATAAAAATCGGTCCAGCCGTTCTTGTATTATAAATGGTGTAACTAACTCGGCATCGAAATTTTTTATAGCCCAAAGTAACACCCCCCCCCCCTCCCAGCTATTATGATTCAACTGCCAACCTCGAACAAACAAACAATCACACAGACAAACTTACACTTTTACATAGTAGAAGATTTTTTATAACTGATTAAAACTTCTTTAAATTGGCAGAACTTCTCTAAGACTCGTCAACACTGATAACGGCTTATCAGGACAATTTCATGAGGTTTTAGCGTTTTTTATGATTTTATTACTGGGTATACTTGAGCAAAAACCGTAACGTTCCCCCGACACGCTCGAAAACCGTAACATAACGCTCCCCCCGATGCAAAGCCAGTCCATATGATTTAGCTTTTCATGGTGACAATTCAGCTCAGTGGTTGACATTTCCGTGGAAATTTTTTTCCCAGCCATTGGTATACTTGAGTGAAAACCGATTTCCATGGATAGGCGAAAATAAGATTTCCTTAAAACTGAAAAAAAAAAAACTGTTCCATATACAAAGTGTATGAGAAAATAAATTTCCTTAATAAATATTTTTTTTCGTAAAACTTTCCCGATGTTTTAGTAGATATTCTCTTATTCTGGGCAGAGACAAATCCAACAAATCATAGATCATAAAAATCGGTCCAGCCGTTCTTGAGTTATGGATCGTGTAACTAACCTGACTTTGTTTTATATATTACTAGCTGAATTACCCGTCCTTCGGACGGGCTCAAACATACGCATCAGTACATATGAAACGAAATAACGTGTAGATTCCCATACAGAAAAAAAAACAGGCGTTTGGAAAAAAATAAAGAAAATGAAACATGACATTGTTTTTTCCTAAAATGGATAAGCTTTGTAATCTTTGGAAATCAAATAGAATTGCCTAATCTTCTTTATCTCTAAAATGAGATATGATCGAATTATCCTGTACATTTCACGTTCTCAATAGAAGTACTGAGCGGTACTTTTGCCCAAACATATGCAATAGTATGAAACGAAATTACATGTAAATTCCCATATAGAAATAAACAGGCTTATACTTACGTTTTGATAATTTTCTTTAATAAAGAACTTATTACTACTTGTGACAGTTACTTTTGAGTTTTAGGCATTCTTGGATTTTTGGTGAATTTTTTCCCAAAAGTTCTCAAAACCCAAGATTGAGTGCTGCTCCCAATTATGGGTATTTTCTGATTCTCCAGCAATTCACTATAATATATCCTCGCAAATGACACTGAGGCCTTCTAAGTTGTTCAAAATTCCAGGGGGAATTTTCTCGATCCGAACAACTTTTGAAAATACCAATTATGGGTCGACCCATATTAATTGGCAACGACCCACAATTGATACGAAATTTTTTGATATACCCACAATTGGTAAGTGTAATAAATTAAATGAAAAATGATGTAGTTTACTTAAGGAAGCATTTCAAATTTATTTTAAAAACACGTTGACTCGTCTTATTTGACTTCTAAGTATTTTAAAAACACATTAAAGTCGATTAAATTCACAGTACCAATAATGGGTCTGAAAAAAGGTAGCACCAATTGTGGGTCGGGCTAAAGTTTGATTAGAAAAAGTAACTGAAAAAACGTGAAATTTGGTTTTATAAGTTAAAGTATCACTTATACTACACTTTTCATTCGATTACCCAATCATTCACTTTGATTTTTCGCGATTTTTGCAAACTTTTCCCCCCATTTTTTGAATTTCTTTATTCTTTCCGCACACACATCTATATGGACCGAAATCGAAAACTCAAGCGGAAAAACGATCCCTAGACTCTCCTCTACACAACATAATACGTTGAGAAAATATTAATTTAAAGTACTTATCGATCGTTTTTCACAGAATTGATATTTCACACACATGAAAAAAAATAAGGCATGTTTTGACAACAACTTTGAAAAAAAAAATTCCATCACAACAAACACATTGAGTTATGAACTTGAAACCAACATGGATAGTATAAAACATGTTGGTTCTTGGAATGGAAGAGGTTTCACGGTTGTCCAATGCCTCGATCTAGCGAGAAAATGCGTTTTCAAAAAAGGGACTCACAATCGATGCTAGGATCAGAATAGGTAGCTTACCTTACTATTATTATTTTTAATAAAATATTTCAGAATAGACCTCAGAGGATAAAAGTTCGAATGGTGATGGTTTACATTATAACCTATTCGACGCTGGCGCTTCTATAATTTGCACAGTCCCAGTCAAAGGCTTTCAAAAACATTAATTATAGATAACAACTTTGATAACAGTTTGTATGTTTGTGTCACAGGTCGCGCTATATATATGTTCTTCTTTATCATTGTATGCAGTACGATTGTAATTTCGCACTTTGAAAATTCCTAGCCGGTATACTCATCATCTAAATCTCTTTAATCTCTTCAATAAATGAAAAATGAAGCAAAAAAGTATTTGTAAAATAAAAGTTTGATAGTAAAAAAAAACGCACTAAAAGATTCGACGCTATAGTGCTTCTACAGTTTGCACAGTCCCAGTCAGAGGCTCTCAAAAATATTAAAGATATCGGCTTTGATAACAGTTTGTACGTTTATGTCACAGGTATACCGCTATAATACGTATGTTCTCCTTATCATTGTATAATAACAAACGCACTAAAAGATACGAAGCTAGCGCTTCTACAATTTGCCCAGTCCCAGTCAGATGAAATAAAAAAAAAAGTATTATTTGTAAAATATAAAAGTTTGATAGTAAAAAAACGCAACATGAAACATCTACTTACATCTCTTTAATCTTCTCAATAAATGAAAAATGAAGCAAAAAAATGTATGTAAAATGAAAGATCTATATTAGAAAAACGCAACATGAAGTGAGTTTTGAACTTGGTATATCTGTCTCCCAACCGGATGCGCAATCAGTTACCCTAGTTACCTGCGGAAAAGTCACCCATTTGCAACCGTTAGTTGGACGCTGTTTAAGCGCAAGGGAACCTACTGACATTTGTAAGCAGAATGATATATTAGTATCGTTATTGGTAAGTGCATAAAAAGCATAATTTTTCAAAATTGGCCCCCCAATTCAAAAATGTGCACTCACGTTGAAAAAATCTTATCCGTAAACGCTATGTCACATAGTTTCTACATGGCTCGTGAACTTCGAATCACGTGTTCTCAAAAAACAGATTTTACTGGTTGGTTCCCTTATGCTTCACAGCGTCCAGTTACCCTCAGATTACTCAGAAACCTGTCAGTTACCTTTGGTTCCTTTCAGTTACTTGGGTAACTGGCGGGATTCTGCGCATCGGAAAGTTAGTACGTTTTACGTCACAGTTATCAAAAAATTTTCACGCCATAAGCTGCTAGGGAATACTTACTTCTAGATGAGACATTTTTAAAAAGATTTCCTTCAGTAATACCTGAGAACACAGGTGAGGAAAAATCGAGACTTGTCTTTGTAATATATATTACATTAATCTCTCTAGTGAATGAAAAATGAAGCAAAAAAGTATTTGTAAAATGAAAATTCGATAGTAAAAAAACGACACATGGCTTAAGTTTTGAACACATAAAGCCCTACAAAAGGACTTGTGAAGTAAAAGTTCAATAATAAACAAACGCAACATGGCCTGATCAACCGCAGTATGTACACTGAGACGCTTTTAGATGAAAGAAACCCTGATCGTTCTATATTCACGATGTGTTATATAAAATACTTCTTACTGGTCACACTGATCACACTAACACGCGTTTACAATGCCGGGGTAAGCGCGCGGAACACTCACACATACACACAGAGACAAAACAACTTTAAAGCTTTTATTACAGCTAAAGGAATGAACTTTTCCGCAATATTGTTTGTCATAAACCTTCTCGGGAACTCAGACTTTCATTTGAAACATTGTTGAAGGCAATCCGTTCAGTCTGCACAGAGATCATCGATCAAAACGTACGCTATATATAATAGATATATAAAAGAGAGATAGAAGATAATAAGCAAACGAATAAAAATAAATCCATAACAGTTACTAAAAAATCTCTGTTGAATAATGAATTTACTAAGGCCCAACAAAACCTCCCAAAAAGCACAAGAAAAATAAGGAAAACGCGTTACAAGAAACCCATCAACTCACCCTTCGATAAGTCAGACTGGGTATAAATTGCATCACTCAACGTAAGAACTCCAAAGCAACACGAGTGTCTAGTAGAACTAGAATCAGCTTTTTTTAACTCAAACCTTTAGACATAATTGGCCTGGCAGAAATCAGACGTGAAGGAGACTCTATAAGTTGAGTTTCTGTTCAAGGAAAATTTAAGTCAGAAAATAGTGGAATTTAAAGGCATATCAGATAGAACAGCACTAATTAAATTTAAACCCGGAAAAATGACGCTCACAATAATCCAAACGTACACCACGGCTTCGGCGGATGATAACGAATGCGAAACATTTTATTCTAAACTGCAAGAAACTCTGGACACCATAAAACAAAATTTGAAGAACCAACTGAGTTGGATCACAAAATTCAGGAGAGCACGAAAATGTAGGAAGATACAATTTCGGTGACAGAAATCACAGAAACAGCAGGCTGGTCTGTTTTTGTCAAGATAATAATTTCAAACTAACACTTACTTCAAGAAAAGAACAGGTAAAAGATGGATCTAGATAGCCCCAAAACAAGAGTCTAAATTTCGAATTGATTACATCCTTACACCCCCCCCCCCGTTAACTTTTAAAAATATTCTAAACTGTAATACATTCAGCAAAGTCCAATTCCACTCTGACCACCATCGCTAAGTGTTTTGTAAAATAAACGTAAAAAATGTAAAATATCGACCATAAAAGCGGACTGTACTACCAGCAGTTACTCCTGAAATCCAAAACTTTTACCAATCGATAATAAATCAGAAACTAAGAGAGATGAAAACCGGAGGTGAGACCCCAAACTGAGATTAACTATAAAAAGCAATAAACGAAGCAGTTAATGAATGTTGCAAAGTTAGGAACGGTAAGGACGAACATATTCTCCCTCCAAAATAGCTCTAAAGAAACAAAAAGAGTCCTCAATAAATAAAATAAAATTTAACTTGGTCTGTAAATTGATTTGAAAAATTGTTGAGAAATTACAATCAAGACAAAATGAATTCACTGATATCCAGAATCATAAATACGATAAAAACACCAAAGTAATTTGTAAAAAAAAAAAAAGAGAATTTTGGGCAAAACATACATGACTTGTCTATTAAACAATGAAAGTGAAAAAATATACGACCGAAGCAGTGACGTACCGATAGGGGGTAGGGAGAACCCCCTCCCCTACCCCAGTAGAAACTTTCTACTCAGTAGTTGGGAAAATCCAACAAGTTAAAAAGGTTTTCTTTTTTGCTTCGATAGTTGGGAATTGAGTTGAGAAGTTGGGAAAACCCAACGAGTAAAACATGCAGTTTTTCTTCTTTTGCTTTGATACTTGGTGGAAATTTTCAGTCAAGTCAGTTGGAAAAATCCGACAAGTTAAAACTTTTTTTTTGCCCCTTGATACTTGGAAATTCTGAGTTGAGTCAGTTGGGATTTTCTAACCTTTTTACCCCCCCCCCTGCCCCCCCCCGGGGAAAACTCTTCAGGATGTCCCTGGACCGAAGTGAAATAAACCAAGTTGCTTCAGAATTCTATGCCGAACTCTATGCAGACAACCCCGCCCCCGATGATAAAAAATCAGGAGGATGGGGAACGGGAGCTCAAGTTCTTGGAAAGTGAAATCAGACGGGTAATTGAGAAACTGAAGATTGCACGGCAGCAAGGTATGATGGAATTAGCAACGAGCATTATCAAGTACGGAGGAGAAAAAATAGTCAAAATTCTCACTATCCTTTACAATGACATATTAAGACCAAAAGCAATATCCCCTAATTGGAAGGTGTCTAAAATAATACTTTTATTTAAAAAGGGATGCAAATCCACATCAAAAATTTCAGGCCGATAAGTCTGATCCCAAAACGTGCCATAGTTCTCTCATCTATGCTCGATTTTCGCCTGAGAAGTCTTCTGGAGCCGCAACAAACTTCTTGTCAAGTAGGTTTCAGGAGGGGTTTCCCCACCGTTGATCACCTCCACACAGTAAATTTACTTATTTAAAAGGCAACAGAGTATCGAGTCCCCATCCACCTGGCCTTCATAGATTTTACAAAGGCTTTCGATCTATTCAAACAAAACTACATCTTCAGGCTTTGTTCCTGTTAGAGATGGACAAACGTAAAGTATGAGGGTGAGAATTATGCCACAAAGCAGTACCAGAGATCTTGTCTTTCAAAACCCAAATTTTAACCCTAGGCATCTCTGTGTTCTCAAAAAATAGCGGAGGCACAGTGGCAAGCAGCAACATGTTAGATCTGGATAGCAAGAGAGACATCTTGGCTCTGAGGTTGTCGGTCCTGGCTCTCTAGCAAACTAAAGGCACTGACGTTCTGAGATCCTAGCCCTCTCAGCTCCGTCAACTTTACAGCGGCGGAAAAATTTCAAAGAGACAATGTGTACAGTTGCAGAGTATACAATGACCTCTACTACCTCAGACTGTTCCACTGACATCTCGTGGGTCACCTTTCTCAAAAAAAGGTTTCCTGTTTACTCGGTTTCGCGCGAACAGAGAGTTATTTAAAATCATGCTATTCGTCGTACAACCTCGAAAGACGGCCGAAAGTGTGTAAGCAACTTGTCGGCCAGACTAAAACCACTAAACATTAATTGAATTTGAACGCAGATAAGACATCAAACGGAAGTGTAATAAACGAACTTCCCAAGCACAGGGCGCATCCATCGCATTGTACAGTTACGATAATTTAATCAATGTAGCTCGTATATTTGCCTCCAGCGACGACAATAGTAAAACGATGAGATGTGGGCTCTCGTCTGGATAATTGAGGGTGAATCTCAACATTTCTATAGAAAAAACTGAGTATCGGTGCTTGTTCGCCGGACATCATAAGTACAGATAGCTCTTTAAGACGGGGGAAGAGGCTGAAATTATTTTCACGCGCCTGCTCGCCTGTCACTCTCTATAGGTAATTTTCAAGTTTTCTGGAAATGGGTGGGTCGAGGAGGGGGAGATTTTCCGCACAGGGACTAAGCCTCGAGACCCTCCCCATCTGCGCCCATGACTACCTAAGTAGGAATCACAAGACGTATTAACTCACAGGTATGCCTTTCATAGCACAGAAGTAGCAACCAAGGGCGATTAATTGCAACTGAAACGGGAAACAGACCACTAGGAAAGAATGCTAGCCACAGCTGGTAGCTATGAAGGGAGGTTAGGGTTTCAAAGCCGTCCCTTAGCTTCCAAAAATATAATTCCGTTATTTGCTTCTTGAGAGTGGCTGCATTAGAAGGTTCATTTCCGCCCCCTCTCCAAATTGAGGGTTAAAATTAATGTCATAATTTTGTTCACATTTTGTTCAATTTTGTTCAAAAAATGAAAATTTTTATTCACCCACCTCTTTTCAAGATACACGCGTTTCAAATTTGGGGGACTGAAAAAATGTAGCCCTCCCGTCTTCAAATTTAAAGTCGAATTTAAGGTCATAATTTTGTTCAATTTTGTTCGGCAAGTACCATATTTTGTACACCCTTCCTTTTTGAATTACACGTGTTTCAAATTTGGGGGGCTGAAGAAATGTAGCCCTCCACCTCCGAATTTTAAATCAAATTTGATGCCATAATGTTGGTCCTATTTTGTTCAATTTTGTTCAGCAAATTCCCCATTTTGTTCACCCTCGCAGTTTTAGTTACCTACACGCGTTTCAAGTTTGGGTGTTGCATTTCTCCAGTCCCTCTCTCCTCCCCCATCTTTGAATTTCGGATTCAAATGGGTGTCATAATCTTGTTCACATTTTGTTCAGTTGTACTTGGCAACTGAGCAACTCAGTGGACTGTTCTTTCCTGGGTTACACGCAGTTTGAATTTGACTTCTTTCTTCAAATTTTGGAGGGAAATAAATGCTGTCATTCGGTTTACATTTCTCTCATGAATCCTGCACCTGCAGCTTTCCTAGCAAAGGCAATCGTTTTTGCTGCTCCCCTTCCCGAGATATTTGCGGAAACATTTGTGAGTGGGGGGAGGGGTCTGTGAAAACGATAATTATTCACTACACCATGGAACAATGCACGATTTCACCATTAATTTAGATACAGGTAATACAAAAAACCCTTCCATTCTTTGTTTGAAATTGTGTTCTGTGGATTTGTTTGTTATGAACAAAATTATGACATCAAATTTAACTCTAATTTGAAGATGGGGCTACATTTCTTCAGCTCCCTCCCCCAAATTTAAAACGCATATATCTCGAAAAAATGGAGTGAACCAAATTTTTCATATGCTGAATAAAATTGAACAAAATGTGAACAAAGGTATGACATTGATAAGGACCCCACCTGGGGAGGGCTACCCTCTGCCAATCCCCACCACAGCTGTCCTCCTCCATCATAGTCACATTCCTCCACCATGCTCCTCCTCGCCCACCACGACGCCCTTCCTCACCGTGGCCGTCCTCCTTCTCCAGGAGCTCCCACCTCCACCGAGAAGCACCCCCGGGGTAGGGCACCTCTGGTGAAACGTGAGATTAAGATACAGAGGAGGCCACCAGGAATTTATCTCTACGATAAGGAAGGAAGAGGTGGCTTTTACTGTTTAGTGTATAGAGAGCCCCCCAACACCACCACAACTCCTCTTCATCCTTCACCACGACCTTCCTCCCCCAAGCTCCCTCCTCTACCATGAACCCTCTCCTAAGGGTAAGCTACCCCTGGATAATGAGCAATTAAGGGGCAGCGTAGGCAACTCGCAGTGGGTTTTTTTCTCCCCCGGAAGCCGGGGCGGCGGCGGATTTTACCAAGTTCCCTCCTCCCCCATGAACCCCCTCCCAAGGGTAGGCTACTCCTGGAGAAGCAATTAAGGGGCAGGGTAGGCAACCCGCAATGGGTTTTTCTCTCCCAGAGGCGGTGGTGGCGGCGTATTTTACTTTTTTAGTCTCTCCAGGTTCCACCTCCACCTCCACCGAGAAGCCCCTCGGGGTCCCCACAGAGGGGAAGGAGGAGGTGGCTTTCATTGTTCAGTATATAGAGCCCTCCCCCACCACAACTCCTTGTCCTTCACCGCGACCTTCCTCCTCCAAAGCTCCCTCCTCCACCATGAACCCCCTCACAAGGGTAGGCTACCCCTGGAGAAATGAGCAATTAAAGGGCAAGGTAGGCAACCCGAAGTGGGTTTTTCTTCTGGAGGTGGCGGCGGATCTTACTAAGAACCCTCCTCCACCATGAAACCCCATCCCTAGGGTAGGCTACCCCTAGAGAAATGAGCAATTAAGGGGCAGGGTAGGCAATCCGCATCGCGTTTTTTTCCCGGAGGTGGCGGCGGCGGCAGATTTTACTTTTTTAGTATACAGAGAGATAGAGAGAAAAGTTTCGTGAAGTGTTGGGGAACACCTGAGAGAAGCGAAACTTCTTTCGCATAGGTGCGTGTACTGAATCTGACAGAAAACTGTTGAATAAAGTGTGGAGCGGGAGCAGTCTGGTTTCACATACACGCTTTCTCTATCCTTCGCTCTCTATCTCACTAAAAGTGGGTGGAGCGTTACTACGTCACTTCCGTTGCATGTTTTCGCGTTCGTTCCACCTTTTCTACATTAACTACCCGTTCTGGATTCGCGTAAAGAAGCTCGGCTTCAACAAAATGGCTCCTCGAGACTATCAAAATTCATCAAGACTTTTTGTCGGCCATGATATGACTTTGCAAGACAGTATAAGACCCGTTAAAACTTCTTAAAATTGGGTTCTTACTTTTATTCTTGTATCGGTTCTAAATCCCTCCCTTTCAGCGGATTTTCACTACGGCCCTATTCGCCAGTAATAAAACCCGAGGAGCCTCCGCCGACTGAAGATTTGTAAAGAGATTGGGGCAATCGCGGGAAAGCGAGTCGGTGAGTACAAGAGCTCGTTGAAATCGAAATACACGAACAACGGATCACTCAACGTCCTTTAAAAAACCATTATTTGGAGTAGTGTTTTCATCAGCAAGGTAGGCCGAAGGATTCTCCCGCCACCCTTTATTTGTTTTCACTTATATCAAGCACGTCTGTCAGGGGCGCGAAAAGAGGGTTAATGGAACACTTTGCCCGAGTGATTTCGCCTACTTTCTCCCCGTTCGCTTTTTTTCTCATTCGACGCCGTATTTAACGAATTTCATTAATTTTGTGTTACAGTTTGAATATTCGAAAACTGCCGATGAATTAATTCTTAATGTGTATCACTTGGCCGCACATATGTTTTACGATACACCTTTTGTGGTGCATAGCCTACACGGTCATTGGAACGATCCAGATCATCTGCGGAGTGTTCTTTTTCATATCGCTGCCGGTGCTGAAACTCGGCTCGAACATATGGGTCGGAGCGTGGGTAAGTTTTGGATATACGCGTAGAACTTCTCTACGCCGATCTGCGCTCAAATTAGTCGGTTTATTTGAACATCGTATTTACCAAGTGTTATACAACTTTTAAATTACGAGGGCATAAATTTCGAGGAGCTGGCGAACCGACGTTGTTTTCATTCCGTTTCACGCTGCTGTTTCAATGTTAAGTTGGCAGATTTTTTCGAACCATTCGACGTGCGTACGAATATATAATACGCGAATCGAAAATGGCGAACGATTTTTAATGACGTCGAGCGGGTCTTATTGGAAAAAACAAAATGTATACGGCGAAACGATGAACGATGTACGCCCATTATGATACAACTTACAATCGCATTAGGTACATTTTATAACGGCGGCGACTGCCGAACCGCATAGCAGCGGTAAAGTTACAAGGGTGAGGAAAAGTTGCTGAAAGTTTTTATTGAACGAAGCGAGGCGAGGGTTTCCAAAACCGGTGTATAGAAAAGTATGCAATATAATACATAAATACGTATAGACCAACTCTCAGAAACATTCGCCGAGTATATGTATAATGCATTATTGATTGTGCCATAAAAGGAATACAGTTGGGCAAGAGATTTGAATTTAAACTCCGGCACAGAGCGTTTCAATTAATTTTCCCGGTATGAATTGAGGTTTCCACTCTCCACTTTCAACTTTCAGAACCTGGGGGAAAAAGGAACAGCTGGAATAGTTTCGAAAAGACGTATAAATCCGATTCGAACTTTCCACCCGAATCTTTGTGTACGAGTCGAGCTCGAATTCCAGAGAAACTAAAATGCTTGGAAATCGGTCGATAATATTTTCATTTCACGTATAATTTGCCGAGTGACATTTCATACTCGTTTTCAGATACCGGTACTTTCTGGTCAAGTAGCCGGACTCCTTTATGGCACAGTCTCATTAAAATGCCAGACCATATAATCATGCACATCCGCTGTGTCGTAGGTACCAAATTTCCAAGAAACACGCTCCAGGACCAATAACTGAAAATAGTCCTCCTCCTCTCCAACTTTTAGACTTCGTTTTCTTTTTGTGTTTTAACTTAATTCTTCTCTTTATTCACCCACGAGTCCTGAATTCTCACTGTCGATACCACTTAATGGTATCGAAGGGACCCCCTCCCAGTGGCGTAGCCAGGGGGGGATTAGGGGGATGAATCCCCCCTTGAGATGAGAATTTTTTATATGCTAGCAGTATCACAGTGAATGCGCGAAATGAATTTAAATCCAGATACATAACTGAAGTTGAAAAGCACAACATACTGATACATCAATGTAAAAACATACAGTTCATGTTAGGTGTACCCCCCCCCCGCCCATAATTTTGCTGATCCCCCTCCTTGGAAGAATCCTGGCTACGCTACTGCCCCCTCCCCTCCAAAGAAAGTCTGATTTTTGAAGGTATTGCCTTTGTTTCCTCTGTTCTTTGCTTTCTTCGGTTCGCATTCTCCGCTCTTCCCATTTTCACTTAATTTTCAGCTGTTAGTCTTACTCTGACGGCGGGAGTGGGGGGAGTTATATTGTCTCGATGTTGCGTGACAAAAAAAAAACAAATTATGTACCTTTGCATACGTGTACTGAATAGTTTTCAACGTATAAGAGTCGAGAAAGAATGGGCGGATGTAGATAAAACTACGGTAGATGATCGAGCGGTACTCGGGACAGAACCCCGCGGAATTTTAGGAAAATCAGTCCAATAGTTACCGGGATTTTTCAATTTTTCAAGATAATGGTTTCCAACCAGAGACCAGAAAGTCGAATAAGAACGATCTAATGAAAATGAAAGTCCAGAAGATAATGAAGTAGTAATGCAGACAGAATTGCATTCAATCGAAATAAAATTCGTACAGAAGTTTCCAAAACTTTCGCTATTTCCGTCAATAAAATGCAATAAAATTTTCCATTCGCTCTTATTCTAGTGACAGTGTTTTCATAGTGGTGTTTATTTAGCAGAGCTGTAACGAGCCCATGCCTCTAAGAGGAGGGGAGGGGGCAAAAAGGGATAATATTTTTCCTAATGTACAGTTTCTCATTTCACATCCTGCAGTTGAATTCGATTAGGACGCACTTAGTGTTTGAAGAATTCTAGCGCCTCTCCTAATTATCCGATTGAGCTGAAATTTGCATGGGTTGTTGTCCCATTTATCCCTCGGCTTCCATGATATTTTCATCAATTTTGGGTCAAAACTTTTCAAGTTATAAAAGCTGAAGTAGAAAGTGTCAAAATCGAACTTTCAAAAAAATGGTATCCTGGAGTACGCAGACGATCCCCCACCCTATAAATTGAATAAAAAACAGTTACGAATGTGCTATTCGATCCTTGTTCCAAGTAAGCTTTTGCTGGGTTCTTCAGTATATGCCAACTTTTTATTAATTGGAACCAGTGGCGTAGCAGGATTTCCCCAAAGGCGGGCAAAATAAGATTTTCAAGGGAGGAAAAGTCGAAAATTTAGGTATTTAAAAAAAAATTGCCGATATTAGAGGACTATGTAAAAATATTGCCCCCACCCCTGACGCTACGTTATTGATGGGAACTGGTTTAGAGCAAGCCATTCTGTAAGAAACCAAAAATATCATTAGGTGCGTACTCCAGGAACCCCTGTTTTTGAAAAGAGTCATAATGTTTTCAAAACACAAAAGTTGCGATAAAAAATTTTCTGACCGGTAAAAGTGGTTAACAGTTGTGATATTCTAAACGATGATGAAATTCCCCATAAGATGATGAAAGGTACTTACTTTTTACAGCATTTCTGGCTTAACTTTTCATGAGCATAAAATTATAATTTACATATGAAAAAACGTGTTTTTAGGATTGCGAGAGTAATTTTTTAGGCAGCATGATGAATGGTGCCTCAAAAGATGCATCTTTGAAATGCGGATCGGATAAAATTATTCAAAAATCGTTATAGTGTTACCAGGCCGGAAAAACTTAGAGGCGCCCACCTATAAGGAGCCATTCGCCTATCAGAATTATATTATTGGAAGGATGAGGCGGCAATTCTGATGTCAACACTTATCAATTCACTAAGACGTGTGTTTTTAGCAACAGTACAAGAATAAAAAATTATTATTTGAGGGGAGGCAAAAATGTTTTCGGGATGGTGGAGGGGGAGGGCACAATGCCCCTATATTCTCCCTTAGTTATGAGCCGGGTGTGTAGGAAGTGTAGGTCATAAAACATAGATACCATGAGGATAGTTTCCGAATACTTCTGTCGACCGCTTTTAGTGTAACTAGAGCTCTATAACCACAGCCATGCTAAGCCGCCATTTTTATATTTACTTTTTCTGATAACAACCGAACATGTCACGAGTGAGGATTGAAGTTGCACGGAGAATAAAAGGATAAAAATGGCGGCTTTGCATGCTTATGCTTACAGTGAACTGGTGATACTTTTTTGTTCTATTCATGCTATAGAGGTTCAATACAGCGGTGCTGGGAGCCCTTTCGGCCCCCGGAGTAAATTGTTGCAGGGGCCTCTAATCCTTTACTTTATAGTCATACAGGATAGAATACTTTCGGGAAGAGAGGGCTCATAGTACTTGTTTTTGAAGGGCCGCGGGCCCAGGGGAAGTTCTCCTATAGCCCCTTCTTGGTGCCACTGGTTCGATACGTCCGGGGAAATAATAAGTTCATCAGAAATATGTACTTCATCAGTCTATCAAAAATAATCTGTTCCTTTCATCAAAAACAATCGACTAATTAAAATTAAATGATTAATTGAAAACAATTGATCCATCAAAAATAGCTGATTAATCACAACCAATTAATCAAACTAAAAATAATAGATTAATCAAAGATGATCAATCAATTGTAACCAACTGATTCATCTATAATAACCTATTGATTGAAAATAAGTGACTGATCACTAATTGATTATTTCATAAGATATCGATTTATTAAAAAAAATTAGCCTTTCTAACGCGCTTTGGCAACAGGAGTTTTTTCTCCAGATGTGTTCTGCTGGCCGAGTCTTATGGCCGGGAACTTCTATATTTGCGAATGGAAACGAAAAGGGGTCGCTGCAGGTGACTGCCATTGAAAACAACATGATTCTGCTCACTGATTGGTGGATTTGGACAAAGACAGGACATAGGAGTGATAATGATGAAAAAAGTTATCCAAAAAATCCAAAATTAAGCTCATCTGATAGGAAATGAAAAGAGCTACAACTTTTGTTCTTTGCATTTTTTTCATAAAAATTAATATCAAACTGCATGCAACACTTTTATGTGCACGCGTTCTTATGATGTGATATTGATATACACGTATCCTATTTTCGTACTCGATACTAGCGCTCCTACAGAGCCTTCCACATGCGAATAGTGTTTCGTGTAACATCGAAATAAGAATTGAGGACCTGACTTCCAAAACGCGCTTAGTCCAAAATTACCGAAATTGAGATCTTAGCACTATCTGGTGGGGAAGAAGAAAATACACATTCCAGCGTTCACCGCGAATTTGTATCTCTATCAGGAGGCGAGTTATATGAGTTCAAAGCACTGATACAATTTGGTGATGAAATAGGACCTTAGTTACATTTTTTTAAATTTCCCAAATTTCTGTGTTTTGGACTATGGGCACTTTGTAAGTTAGCTCTTCAGTTGATACAATGGCACAATAATAAAACGTTATTGTGTAAAATTAGTTTTTTTTTTTTTTTTTTTTGAACACATGGGATTACAAAAAGTTGCCTGCACTGCCGAGTCACACGACCATGGCCCTTTTCCGGCACAAAAAGTATTCACTATTCAAATTAAGCCGTAATACTACTCGAACTGAATATTGTTGAGTTATACATGTATTACGAGTACTACTCAGTTCCAGTAATATTGCAGACTAATTAAGTAGTGTACCACTCAGCTTGGGTGATACTTCCTATATAATTTGGATCAAAGACACACTAATAAGGAGAAGGAGGCGGATCCTTTTTAAAAATCTTCCTGAGTCGATAAATTTAGAAAAATTGATTCTGAGTTGAAAAAATTGAATGCAGTTGCAAGAAATTGTTGTTCGTTTTCTTTCTTTTTTTTAGGGTGGGGGGAGCTTGACGATTTCAAAAAAAAAAGTTTGTTAGTTTGTTAGTAGCAAATTTCCAGTGTCAACTTTTTTTTTAATTCTGATTTTTAAATGCTCTATTTTTTTTAGATTCGCTTGTTGATTTTGAAAATATTCGATAATTGATGAAATCAGATTTTCAGTTGGTAAACTTTACATTTCCAGCTGGCGACGAAATAAGATTTCTCGAACAAAGTCACTCGGGTACGTTCTTGAGCTGGCTCTACGCAGCTCCGTAGAGAGAAGAAGAGGGCTTGGGGGAATTTCCACGAGACCCCTCTCCTTCCAGTTCAATTTGTTCTTTTGTTAGGTGGGAAAAAATTATAAGCTACGGGATAAGAGGTTTCTTTCACGATGCAAGGAGTGATTGCTGATTTGATGTACAGTATGATTGAAATTCCGGCTTTAAAAAAAATATCGGGCCCCCTTGGGAGTCCGGGACCGGGGTATTTCCCTCCTTTCTCCCCCACCCCTTGACAGAGTTGGTCCTACGTAAATCCAATCGTGACTAAATATGATCAAAAACAACCAAAAATATGAAAAATGACCAGATAAACGACTCAAGTTAATTCGACCAAATTTGATCAAAATCGGCCTAAACATGAGAACATCAAAAATAACCAAAACAATGAAAAAAGACCAGATAAACGACTCAAGTTAATCCGACCAAATTTGACTCAAATTAGCTTAAACACAAGAAAAAATAAAACTAAAACAACTATAACCATCAACCATATCAAAAATCGTAAATAAAAGTTTATAAACAGTTTAATTATTCGGCTAAGGGGGTCAAATAAAAAAATTAACCTCAACATGGGAATCAGCGACCTTGACAACCTAGAAATCAATACCAGTCTCGAATTCCATTTTTTAGCCTTCCTCACCATTTTGGAGATCTCCCCAGAATCCATCATTCCAAATGGTGAAGCCGAACAATTTTATGTTTAAAATACATCCCAACCTTATCTAAAACTTATGCCCAAATATTTTTAGCGTCGTTACTGATTACGAAAAGAAATAATTAGTTACAAAAATCAAAATTTCATGTTATTACCCGTAAGAGGAGAGGGGCTCGTAGTACGTGTTCTCCTTATCCGATAGATCTGATATTTTGAAGTGAGCTTTTCAAATTTCTTTGCGCCTACTTTTATGCAGTTACAACGGGGCTGAGAAAGGTCGTAAGCTGAAAGACTGTAAAGGTTGCTGTGTGCAGTATCTACTATCAGAGGTAAATTCTGAGAGATAGTGGCGGACTTAAGACAAGAGGCCCAATCAGCAACCCGTCTAAGTGACCCAGCACTGTTTAAATTTTAAAAAAAGAAGAAGAAGGTTGCACTGATTGTAATAGTTCCCCTCCTTGTAAAACAAATCAAATAAGAAAGAAAAGAAAAAAAAAAGAAAAAAAAACCGCACGATTTTGGCAGGAGTTGCTGAAGAAAAAAGATCAGATGATTTTGTGATTTTACTAAGAGATTTTAGTGTTCAAGAAAAAATACTGTAGAATTTTATTTTTTTTTTTTTGGGGGGGGGGGATCGTGAGGTGTCGGTGGATATTTGACAGAAGCGAAGCTTCTTTCGCGTGGGAGCGGTACTGAATGTTATCTGACAGAAAACTGTAACAGAGGTGTGGAGGGGAAGCAGTCTTCTCTCTCTTTTTTCCGCTCTCTGTCTCAAAATGTGGATAGAGCGTTACTACGTCACTTCCGTTGCATGTTTTCGCGTTCGCATTCGCGTTCCCGATCGTTTCGCTTCAAAAAAAGAAAACGAAAAAAAATAGATAAGATGATTTTGCTCTGGGGTTCCCTTATCACATAACTCTAGTAGGGGTTCCCACCCCCACAAGAATCATACAATATTAATCCGATCTTGCGGATTGAGGCCTATTTTGTATTGCTAGTAGCTGGAAACCAAGACGTAGGTACTTGGAGGAGTCCCAATCGGGGAATGTTCATCTGCTACCATATTAAATTGGTCACTGCTGCGAGACGTTGTCTCTCTCCCGTCGTATTCAAGTTAGCAGGGGATGCAATTCAAAATACATTAAACCTTTGAACAAATAGCTAATTTTGTGCGCTAAATCAGAAGAAAACAAAACACCTCTTCTGCTCCACTCGCAATTATTCATACCGAAAGATAAAAGAAAATTACATTTCACTGCATTAATAATACAGCGGCCCACTCGAACTTTAGAAAATTGACCTAAAGCTACGTCATTCTTGAAGTTTTATGTACACCCGTGGGCTAGACTGCCTCTTGTTTCTCAATAATACAGAACGAAAAGAGCGTGCCGCGATTCAATGACAAATTTGAAACAGATTATTAGGTCAAAGGTTCGTATCGCAGCCGAATGATACTGTTGCAATATTTCTCCCTTTGAGATAATTTATGTAAGTATAGCTCTAATTCTGTGCCCACGGACGGTATATATTTTGCGCCGGAATCCGTAGGGAATCTGTTACCCGAGAGTAGAGCCGAGTATATAAAAACCTGTACGTGTACACGTGCTTCGTCCTGCAGGATTACGTGACCGAGTTTTCCAGAACCACGTTTGAGGAAAAATATTTTACAAGCAGTTTAGCACCGATTGGATTTTTATTATTTCACTAGAAACCTGACACACCAGAAACTGTGATATTTTCGGTATAGTAGTGACGGTAAGGTAACTTCAAAAAGCCTCGAGGAAAAATATACGTAGGCTCTTCAAGAAGAAAATACACGAGATCAAAGGCCACTGTAAGGAGCGCAAAATTCTGTCAAGAAAATCCAGACTATTCAAACTTGTTTTTTTCCCTTATTTTATGTTTTTCATGACCTTCCACTCTTCCGCCTCTAGTATAACTTTTTCATCAAGTTTTTACAATGACTTAGTCACGATTTTATCACGAGGGGAGGGGGGAGAAATTTCGAGGCTTCTGCCAAAAAATTACATTTCACACTGATTGTAAATATGGGTTACTTTGACTCAGGTTGACCTGAATATCAAAGGTCTCGTTTCCCAACAGGACTTTCCTGATCCAGCTGGTCATTTACTCGCAGTGTGCATACTTTCTGCACATTTCATGTCAGCTCTACAGCGTAGTTACATTCTTCATCAGATTTGGCATTCTATAGGTAAACTGTTTCTCTATGTGAGCGGTATGCTCGTTAGGCCTACCATAGATTACTGGAGAAGAAGAGTATGGTGAACTAAATGCTGCTAGATACCAGAACAGATGTTTTGAAATCACCAGGAATAGCTGAAAATGAATGAGAGGTATAATGAGAGAGATGGTGCTAGATGACCTACAGATATGTAACAAATACTAGGGAGAGCTGAAAGAAAGAGATAATAGAGAAACACTTTCAAGTACACGAAATGACGTCAGCAGAGGCGAAACTGGACTTTCAGTTTGAGGGGGGGGGGCTGACGAAGGAAAATTTGCCGACAAATATTTTCTTTTGCCTAAAAATTTGCCGATAAAATTTTCTAATAGAACATTTGCTTCAGCTTGTGACATTCTAAGATAAGTCTTTTCCTTTCAACTTTTGGATTTTAATAAAATGATCAACTTTGTCAAATTTCAGGCTCTAGGTCAAATAGAGAATCTAGTAACAACAGATTTCGGGCTGCTCAATGCGATGGCGCGCTGTAGTCGTTTACAAATGATTGAGTGAGTGAGTGAATCACTGACTCATTGAGTGACTGAAGAAGTGCGGAAGTGAATTAATGAATCATTGTGTGAGTGACTGAGTAACTGAGTGAATAACTCAATGAGTAAGCAAGTGACTGACTGAGTGAGTGAATCACTGAGTCACTGAGTAAGTGATTGAGTAACTGTGTGAATAACTGAATAAGTAAGCGAGTGACTGAGTGGCAGAGTGAATTGACTTATTGAGTGAGTGATGGAGTGAGGAAGTGAATGAATAACTAAATTAGAGAAACTGAATCATTGAATAAGTGATTGAGTACCTGAGTGAATCATTAAATAAGTAAGCAAATGGCTGAGTGATTGAGTAAATCACTGACTCACTGAGTGAGTGACGAAGTGAATGAATAACTGTATTAGAGAATGAATGAATGACTGAGTGAGGAATTACTGACTTATTGAGTGAGTGACGGAGTGAGAACGTAAATGAATAACTACATTACAGAATGAGTGAATCACTGATTCATTGAGTAAGTGATTGATTGAGTGAGTAACTCAAGAAATAAGCAAGTGACTGAGTGAATCACTGAGTAACTGAGTAAGTGATTGAGTAACTGTGTGAATAACTAAATAAGTAAGCGAGTGACTGAGTGAATCACTAATAAGTAAGTGAATGACTGAATGTGTGATTAAATCACTGACACAGTGAGTGACGGAGTGACAAAGTGAATGAATAACTGAATTAGAGAATGAATGAATGACTGATAAGTGAGTGAATCACTAAATAAGTAAGCAAGTGACTGAGTGAATGAGTGAATCACTGACTTAGAAGTCGCTATATAAAGTGCAATTTTTCCAGTTTCATCTAACGGATTCACAAGAGGAGAAAATGGACGCGTTTCATTTACAGGCATTATGAAAACGAAAGCGTTTATCGAAAAAATGACTAGGACAAAATTTATAATACATAAAGTTTTCCTTCCATTGAGACCATTTTCATTTCAATCTGATGAATTTTTCTAAAATATGTAGGGTTTCAACAGTTCCTTTTTTCACGTGCCTAAAACCATAGAGGGCGACTATTTCGTGCTGGCAGTCCGAATAGTCACTGAAATTTGAAATTCAACGTTTGCTACCGACTTTCAGATTTTCGAAATGTCTTACACATTTCAGTTTTGTTTCAACCTTTCAAATAATGTTCGATACTGAGCTTGAAACCTCCTGCTTTGGACTGACTAGTCTATAACAGGGGTCCAGGGTACTCCATTTTCAGAAACGAAATTTTACTTTCAGTTTGGAAAGGTGGAGAAGAAAAATTTGCCGACAAATATTTTTTGAAAACTAAAAATTCGCTGAAAAAATATTAAAAAGATTAAAAACTTGCCAAATTTTTAAACGGAATATTTTTTAATTGAAAATGAAAATAAATAAACAAACAAACATGCATAAAAAATGAAAATTCAAATGAACAGTTTCAAAAATTGCCGACTGTCAAATTATTGGGGGAGAGGGCTTAATTGAACAGTCTTAAAATTTGCCGACTGCCAAATTATTGGGGGGGGGGTGTTTCAACTCCCCCCCTATAGTTCCGCCCCTGGACGTTAGATGCCCGGCGAATGTGTAGCAGTAGCTAGAAAGAGTTGTGAGTATAGAACGGGTACATTAGGAAGAGCGAGACGGTATGCGGTATTCAAAAAGGGCATTTAGCAATTATCAAAAATGACTAAGGATGAAGAAAAATGCTTTCGAGTGTGCGAGATGGCGTCAGACATTCGATCCTAGACCTCGCATACATACGGACAGGCGTTCATAACACTACACAACAATCTGAGATTTTGTAAAAAAAAACAATGACATGAGGACATACATATGATTCCATAAGCATTTTCAACGAGGAATTTAAAGCAGATGTTAAATTATAGTTCATTTTTTCTCCTCATCTCCTATCTTAAGTGCAAATTTTAGAATCATCAAGATGATACGTAACAGTATCAGTGTAGCTGTTCGTGGACGACAAAAAGGAATAAAAGGAGAAAAATTTGATACAATTTTAATTTTGAAGGAAGGTTCTTGAGAAAAATGGTTAACACGCCATCGTATTCAGAATTCAAAATATAGCTAAAAGCATATAATCTCACCCCACTGTTTTTAATGCTATTATGTAGTGTAATAAGAACGCCCATACAAGTTGTGCTATCGGATTGTCTGCGAGATGTGGAGGTAAAATACTACTGTACTAGGAACATTCCATGTGCACCATAAGGTTTATCATAAGGTGGTAGGACGGTACATGAGTGAGTTCCCATTCCCTCCAGTCCATCCGAACTGGTTTCAAACATTACATGCCGCTGGTACAAACGTTTATCACTAAAGCCTGTCCATTTAGCACGTAAGGTCTACCCAGAAGCGCAACTAGGGCTCAGAACTGGAGGGGCTTAAGCCCCCTTATTATGAAGCAACACCACTCCCTGCATCATTTTCTTTGGTAATCTTTCAGAGTTTGTGGGGGGGGGGGCTAAGCCCCCCACGCCCCCACCTATTTGCGCCTATGGGTCTACCCCTTAAAAAGTCCAAAGATTTGTAGCAAGAGTTAGAAAGAGCAGAGGATGAGAGAAGGGAATATTTGGATGTGATCAGGGTAACTGAAAATTAATAGAAAGTGCAGCGGGTGTGTGAAACAGAGCACAAGATGACTCTCAAATATGTATTTATAGTTAAAGAGAGCTGAGAGTGAACAACGAGTAACGTAGGATGTGCAAGATATGGAAGGACATCTGCAACAGGAGGTTAGCAATCATCAGAGAAAACCGATGAATGAAAAGTACAGTAAGGAGGGTAAAATAGACAAGATGGTATACAGATATAGAGTAGCAGCCGAGAAAACTAAATGATAGGGAATCTGAGAAATGAATGCTAATTGAATCTATTAGCACTTCAGCCAATTCACGAAGAGCAACCAACCACACAGCTTTAGAAATTAAAATCCAGAATGATCGATTTAGAATAAGCAATTCATTCAGACTCGGAGAATCTTTCTCTCAGACTAATTCAAACTAAAAGACTACTGCCGTTCTTACTTACGCCTTATATATTACAGCATAGACAATCTCCCGTTACAATATTCACTTGACAATTCATGTGCCTCCTTGCGTTTCATTTTCTCCACCAAAAATGTAAAAAAACTCGATTCTGTCATTCAACGATTACACAGTTTGAAAATGTACGCGTACATGTTATATATGACTTCACGAATATTGACAAACCTTCTATTTATTTTCGAACTGTTGGTACAATATTCACATTTGTATGTGAAGCTGCTCTCTGAGAGTACGTCACTCAGTCATTCGACGAAATTTTTTCATGCGACGGTAAACATGATCTATTACATGTATGAATTACAAACACTAAGAACAGAATGATGGGATTCTCGATGCTGGCCCATGTGAGGATCAATATTCTTACTGCTTCAGAAATTCGTGTTACACAGCTAATCTTTTATCCTACATACTTGAATATAAATACATAATAATACGGTTTCGAGAACACTCGAAAATCCTAATTATATTTTAATTGCCTAATTAGACTATCCGAATCAAACGAATTGCTTATCAATCGGTCGATGTAATCTCATCTGTTGGTAATAGTTCAAAGGAAAATGGAATGATCGTTCTAACGACGAAGGTTTTTCTTAATTAGACCATATTATCGGATTCACACAACGTTGTTGAGAAAGGCCAACTGATTTTCCTCTTCTTATCCTCACACTGAAGCCAATTTCTCAGTGGATTACCGCAATCAAAGGCGACAGAACTAAGGGGAATGAGAAGACCACACGTCCAGAAGGGGAATTTTATCCCATTAAAAATGCAGAAGAAAGGGTATAGGTGCCATTATGACGGGGTCTGGTTGGCCGAGTGGATAGTGCGCTGGTCTCGGAATCCGGAAGTCCCGGGTTCGAGCCCACGTAGCAGCGTGAACATCTGTACAAACTGATCCCCGAAAATCACAATTCAAAGATACTAATGGAAACAGAATTTTGGTCTGTACACTTTACCTTCATCATAGGGACAAGTTCTATCCATTACAGATTTTGTATGTCTGTATACAATTGAGAGCTGTAAACTGTGACATTTTGCCCTGGTCTACCCTGCCTACGCCTTTATTCTAAACACCCATTCGATTGTACGTCAGCTGTATCCTCGTTTCGGCTACTTACATTACAGGTGGAAGAGCTGCGGGTCGAAGGAGTTATTCGCCCACTGGAAAGTTTCAACTGGGGTATTACCTCTTTAGAAATTCGGTAAAAGTAGCAGTCTTCGCAATTTTATGCCTCGTTTTGAAAAGTTGTTGGCGTTCTTTAAACGAAAAGATTATAAGCAAAGTTCTTTGGATTTAAATTTTGAAGAAAAAAAAAAGTTGTACCTCAAACATATTGAACTTTTGTCTCTTGCCCTCTTATAAGAAAATGTTTTCACTTAAGTTACTCAAGGCGGAATTGGATGCGGGAAACAAAGCATTCAAGCTCGCAATTCGAGCCTTTTTATAAAAGTAGGACGATGCTCCAGAGCGATATTTGGAAACCATTCTATTACTATTAATCGAAACAGGAAAGTTACCTAACATAGTTTTTCTGGAAAAACTGGGAGCATTATCAATCACGCTGTGTCGCAGGCAGGCGGCGAAAACTCGACGATGATAACAAATTAGAAACGAGGAAAATAACCGAGTCGAAGAGAATTATTTAGTTGACTGTCCGACCGGCGCGCGAGTGCGATCGCCCATCATTTCGGAATTTGCATCGAAAACACGAGCTTCCCGGGGCATGTACAACTTTCAAAGCGAGTTCAACGCTCCGATGCAAACGTTGGCGACCATTTTTCACCAGAAACTTTACACCATTTACTGTCCGTGGCCCGTTCCAACTTTGTAACGAACATTACTCCATTACTTATAAGCATTTTGGATATCTTGTCCTATGTATACATTCTGACCCATGTTTGATTAATGGTTTTGTAATCAACAAGGGTGGCTCAAGTGAGTTTTTCATTTTTGCTGTACGGCTGCACTGCATATGCTTGTTGTGAATCTGCATGTTACGAGTGTTACAACGTCAGCTTTAACAAGCAAGGTTTTGTTTGTTCTGAAATAGGGACGCTGCCGTACAAATTGAAAAAGGGAAAAGGGCTCAAGACTAGGGGTTCATAAGATACCATTCTCGTCACGCAACTCAAGTACATAAGTCACGTAAGTCTTTAAGCCATGTTAGTTATTGAAAGTCAAATCATATAAGTTAAATACGTCAACTAAATTCTATAACAGGGTGTCTAACAAAATCTCGAAACCAAAAAGCCGGACTTTTGCAGGACCTTCAGCAGGACTTTTTCAAAATAATAACACCCCCCCCCCCAAGAAAAGAGATTTTTCCTTCAAAAACCTGTTACGAAAATAAGTTGTAAAAAATAACAGAAGTAATTACTCATGATTTTTTTTCAACAACTGTTTATTTATTGGCGTTCAAATTCAGTGTTCAATTTTCGCCTATAGGGTTTCAAATGAGAAAAAAGAAAGAAGGACTTTCAACTTAGAAGCAGGACTTCAGTACCTTAAAGCAAAAAGCAGTACTTTTCAGGACCAGCAGGACTAGGAGAACCATCAGACACCCTGTATAAATTAGGTAAATCGCAAAAGTTTTATAAGTTACATACACCATGTAAGTCGTTCTAGGTCATATAAATCACAAATATCAAGTCATGTAAGTGAACGAAAATCATGTAAGTGAAATACTTTGTGCATGTCACATACATTATGATCGCATATTATCATGTAAGTGAATCATGCCAGTCATGTACCTAAATCATATAAGCCATATAAGTCGTTATGGGCCGTGTAAGTTAAATAACTCATTCAAGTCATAAATGTTATGTTACTTATATAAGTCACATACAGTATGTAAGTAACGAAGGCCCTGACTACCTACCTATACGTGATTAGCGTGTCTGTGGAGTAATAAATAAATATTTCGGTAAAAGGTATCTTGATGAAAAGACTGAACCCGTCGTTCCACTCATGCGGATTACCAAACCCATAAAATTAGAAATTCGGTGGTTTGTTGATCAAAATGTTTCATTTCATTTATATAGAACGACCTTTATAGTCAGAGTAAACCAAAACACGACAACTGAAAATTTAGCAGAGACGATGTACATATTACGATGTAATGGTTGATGTATCATGAAAGTCATGCGAGTCACGGAAATAATAGTAAGTCATGTACGTCATGACACGACACCCACCCACTTCTCAGGAA
The DNA here is from genome assembly GCA_031841125.1 of Acanthococcus lagerstroemiae. NCBI lineage: Eukaryota > Metazoa > Arthropoda > Insecta > Hemiptera > Eriococcidae > Acanthococcus > Acanthococcus lagerstroemiae. Next base: position 40,779,610 of record CM063112.1, read on the forward strand.
GTGTTTCTTAAAGCAGATGAACGAATATGTATCATTTATTTTGAAAACCCCTCAATTTCACCCCTAAGACCGCTTCGAAAAGCATTACTCGGCACTCGAAGCACACATCCATACCCTCGATGAATTTTGGCACCCTGTAAACTCGTTCTATGATGGATAAAGGCAAAACGATAACGTGGTACTTATGCATTTTTAAAATCCACTTTCACGCGCCAATAACGAAGATGTCTTCTCTTTGCAGAACGTCCTATTCGGCATCGGCGGCGCCGTAACCGCCATGATGGGCAAATGGACGCTCAGCAAGCAGCGCACCTTCCTGTACCTGGCCGTTTCGGTTCTAATCGCGAACGTCATAAACTTAGTTCTGCTGGAAGTCGGCGAATGGCACATTTTACTGCCGGAAAGTGCTAAAAAATTAATCGAGCAAGGAAGTCTGAAAATGCTCGTGCTCTATGGTAAGTGATAAATTTTTATTTAGCGTCGGTGAGCGCACGTAAAAATTCAATCTGCAAGAAGATTAATTTCTGAAATATTAACGATATGGGACTCTTTCTGGTGTGTAAACAGTGAACGAGAGAGAGAGAGAGAGAGAGAGAGAGAATGCATTAAGGGGTGCGATGAAATAAATCTAAACTCACGGCAGACGAATTTCCACGCCGGTGAGTATGTAAAGCGTAAATAACCGGGTAAATATCAGGAACATGAAAGAAGACAGCAAACATGGTGCCAAAGTAGATTCGTTTGGCAAACATGAGTAATCGTGAAATACCGAAAGTAAAACATAATACTACATAATACTTGGTGTATCATTCGAATTGTGAGAATGTATCAAACGGGACAGCCTCCCCCTTGGTACAAAAAATATTTATAATCTTCTTTTCGTTTAAAAAATTGAGTTAAAAACATTAGTTAGCTAGGCGATCTTGATGTTCTCATAGTTAGCAACTCCCTAATCCAACTTCCTCCCGCAGAATTGAGTCTATCACTCGCCTGAGAATAAGTCATACAGATTGACCAACCGCTTTCTCCAGTCAGGCCTAGAGCCTCCTACCAGTTTCCTCTGTCTTTCCGAAAACCCACTCACGGTCTCCCACACGCACTTCTCCTACTCGGCTTCCGACCCATTTCGTAATCGACTAAAACTCCCTACTTCACTAACCGACCTCTTATGCCTTCAGTCCTTCATATCCAGTCAGTCCTTCATATTCAGTCTATAATTCTCTTTCTTATCTACTATGATATCATGACATCCGCATTGTGAGGAACAAAGCCCTTAGTGCAGCTGATGCAAAAAAAAAAAGTATTTGAGTACTTTGGTGCAAGAAGGGCTTATGGTCTATAGCCCTTTTTTATAAGTTCACGAAATTAAATCTACGAAGACTTCCTCAAACCTCGTCCAAATCAACATGTCTGTATTTGTAAAATTCGTCGAACTATCGCGGTTGTTTCTGGATTAGTTCAGCCCTTTCTGTAGCATTTTGGCCGATTTATTCTCATTTTACAAGCAGTTGGAAATTTTAAATCGAAATTTTCGAAAAAATCGTATGACTTCCATTTTTTAAACAGCTATTACAGGGTGACCACTAGAACTTGTAAGTAAGAAAAGATGACTTTAGATGACCTTTATCCAATTTTTTAGTAGCCTCAAAAACTTTTTTGCTCGCTCCACTTGTTTACTTTTCTGTTGCTTCCTTGCTTTGTATGTTACATTTAAAACATCCCTCCTATTTTTTCTTCCTATTTCATTCTTAGTTATTTTAATTGCATTTCCTGGAACTACGAGTAGTCTGAAAAAAGAGGTATTATTTCGGCAGTTTTTTCCCCAACTATTTATTAAAATAAAATTTTTTAAAGTGACCAACAGCGAAAAGAAATGCCCTTAGATTCCGATGACTTCTTTTCAAAATAGATGCCTTTAGATGACTGTATCAACAGAGGCGCAATAAGGGAATCATGAGTGGAGGGGGGAGAAGTTGTTGTTTTAGATCATATACAACGCTCTGGAATCAAGTAAGAATTATTAATATTATTTAGTGAGAGGCTGTTAATGAAATAATATGTTTTGAAAAGGGAGAAAAAAAAAGTAAATGGGGATGATGATAAGCTACTGATAATATTCCAAATTTGAAAGTCTTTCAACCACTCTAGCTACTTCTGGACACGCGTGGATCGCCGAACTGGGAGGTGCTGCAGCACTGGAGCGAGGTGATTTTTGGGACTGAGTCTGGAAGTTCGAAAGCTACGTGTTCTGGTATGGGCGCAGGTGGAGTGGTAGCTCACGAACTTCTATTTTTACTTTTTGTCTACTTCTTCTTGGAAATTCAATCCTAATGGGTTGCGGGAGGAGGGTTCAGCAACCGAGTAATACAATCGAAATTTCAGAACAATCGGGTATAATCTTATTCTGCAACGATACACGTACTTTTCAATGTAAGCAACTGAGAGAGGCACCAAGCAAGATCTTGAAACGCCAATTCTTGGAGGATCATCCGTTCTGTCCCAAACAGGAAGAGCATGAAACATCAAACAACCTATCGAAATTGTTCGTTTTTTTGCTTCGCTGGATCCAGACATCCCATCAGTAGGAGATGTTTGATCCATCCACTATTTAAGTCCCAAAATGAAAGTATTATGCTTCAAATTAGCAACAGTGGTTTAGCTTCAAATATAGAAATAAAGATTTTTGGACCTTTGATTCCGAATATTATCATAGATTTTTAATCAGATCCGAATTTCAGCACCCAGAATTCAAATTTCACTCTTGGGAAAAGCAAAACCGCATTGCTATGGAGAATAAAGGTCAAATTAAGGGTATTTTAGGTTAGTTTGTTTGAATATCGTATTAGATTTTGTATTCTGGGGGCGAGAATCTAATTTTGTAAGGGAAAATTATTATTTTTGCTGATGAAAAGTTATTTTCATTAGTATTATCTGGAAACCAACGTCGAATGGAACACAAATTTGTGAAAAGACTGAGTTTCCTTTTCTGTTGCCTCACAAATGGGCAAAAAATAGAATGAACCTGAAAAGCGATGAAGAAATTCTAAATTGAGATTTCTCAATTATTGCATTAAATTTTCATTGTGACCCTCAACTTGGATTCTTGAAATCAAAATCTCACTTCAATTTCCTCTTTTTTTTTTTTTTTTTTGAATTGAAACGGAAAATTGTAACTTTACGTAAGTACATAGTCAGAAAACTTGTAGCAACAGGACCACAAAATCGTAGCGAAAAATTACAAATTCTTTCCTTTCGTCCAGTAAGTCGAAAAACCAGTCTCGTAGAGAAAAAGAGGGCCTGGGGCAATTTCCACGGGCCCTCTTCTCCTTCCAGTTCATTTTATTCTTTTGTCAGGTAGGAAAAAATTATAAGCCACGGGATAAGAGGTTTCTTTCATGGTCTAAGGAGTGATTGCTGATTTGATGTGCAGTATGAAGCGTTGAAATTCAGACCTCTTAAAAATATCGGGCCGCCTGAAAGTCCGGGCACGGAGTATTCCCCCCCCCCCCCCCCCCCGTCGTCTGGGTCGCGAAAAACAACTTCAAATGAGTAAAACTGACTCAACGAAGAAAATCGCGGGAGCAACATAACAAAATTAGGGATCTTGGTCGAGGATTTCGAATATTATTGTAAAATATGAACTCTCATTCAGTCTCAAATTGCAACCTCCAAATCCAAATTTTACCATGAAAAAATTCTGTTTTATGTACAATTGTTTCATTTTTGCACTGTGTATATTTTGTTTTTATTCGAGAAAAATTACATCGAATTTGATATTTTTACTTCAGATGGACTTATCATACAAACTGTTGAAACGCTTCGTGTGAGTTGAAATCTAACAAACATCCTGAGAAGCAACTGCTTGAATAAAACAAAAATCAGAGAATCCGCACAATCGCAATTTTAAATTTGAGAAGTTGAAGAAAGTGCGATACCGTCGTTTCATGGTTGCTGATTTTGAAATTGTATCCATCTTTTTCACTAGACTGTATGTAAAGTGTTAAAATATGAAAAAGTGCTACGCTTCTTGCCGAAAATCTGGATTTTAGAAACCCAAATTGGAGGCGGATCCAACACTTGATACAATAATCAAAATAATAAGTCACTAGGACAATCGCTATTTCGACAGTTTTTCTAATTTTTTATTCGGTTAAAATTGAGTGTCATTTAATCGACCGAGAAAATATAGAGTGTACGAACGATGGCAGAAAAATGTATCGATTGAAAAATGAGTTCCCCGAAAAAATAAGTAACGAACCATAGAAGAAATGGATGCACGATAAAATATTTCTGCCAGCTACAAGAAGGTGAAATTGACTCGGATTTGAAAAACACTTGAGGTGGGACATACCGAAGAGTGGGGGCAGGGAGCAACTTACCCCCGTAGGAATTTTTAACTCAACAGTTGGGAACATTTACCATTTCAGTTAGGCGAGTTGGGAAAATCCATTTTTTTTGGCTTTCATACTTGGAAATTCAGTTGAGAAGTTGGGAAAACCCAATAAAGTCAAAAGTTTTTCTTCTTTTGCATTGATCCTCGTGAATTTTGAGTTGAGTCAGTTCTAAAAAAATCCAACCGGTCAAAAAGAGTTTTTTTTTTGGCTTTGATATTTGGGAATTCTCAGTTGAGTAAGTTGGGACTTTTACAGTTTTACTCTCCCCCTCCCTCTGAAAAAACTTTTCGGTACGTCCCTACACTTGAGACTTGAGGAGAGCCTTTGGGAAAAGGCATTTGAGGTAAAATTGAAAAAAATAAATAGCGAACCTTCGATTGGTGAAGGATCTTTCGGGCCAAGAAGAGTCCAAAATGATGAAACTGACTCGGATACGGGTCATACTTGCGTGAGGATGCCAGCGAAGAAAAATGGACTGATGTCCGGGGGAAAATAGAAAGGGATAGGTGCCTTCTGATGGTGATAAAGTTTTTCTTATCTCATACTGACTGCAAAATCGTAAAATTAACTTGAGCCTGAAACAAAAGTTGAGAAAGACTTGAGGAGGGTCCATGAAAGAGGAGGGCACTTGGAAAAAAGAAATACATAAGTGTAGTATATTTTTCAATCGCTGAAGTTATTTCAAGTTAATGTTATTTCATTGTAGAAAAGCGTGTAAAGTGTAAATTTAATTGGTATTTCCTAATCGTGCATACACTTGATTTTATCATCTTCCTATCGTTTATTCACTTTATTTTAACGTGCAGTTAAAATTTCCCCACTAAAATTCGTGTGCTTCAAAAATTGTATGTTGTGAGGTAGATACAAAGATAGATACGACTTTTTATATTGAGTCTCTATCGTTCAACTTCGACACGAGTAGGAGAGGGTCTACAAAAACAAGTTATACTGCCAGAGTGCCAGAAAGATCTCTGATCGACATAAATATGAGGGAGACCTACAAGCATTCCTCTTACAGAAGAACGGAAACCAGTGGTTAGTTTCTTAGAATTAAAAATAGGAATAGACATTTAACAGGCAGACGGAGGAAAATCATCAAAATCGATTTATTGGGAAGTGGGGCTAAGAACTAAGATTAGCAATGGCATCGGAGATTTTAATTTATAAGGATGCAAAAATTTTTAATTTGAATCGGCAAACACGGAATACATACGAAGAAAAATACAAAATAACAATCGAAGTAAAAAAGTGGAAAACAAGAGTATTTTGTATGAGGAGAGGAAGGAGAGTTCAGTTAATAGGGTTTGTGGAATACAAGACTGAACTTCCCCCGTAGCTGCTATAGGTATTAGTTAGGTAAGAATGTGACTAAGATGGTGACAGTATTGCCTTTAGCCTACTTAGAGCAAACATTACACCACTTGTTTTTTTTGTTGTTTTTTTTAGAACACCCAGATCTAGATTTGATCAAAATTTTTACAGATTATATTCTTTAAACACCTTTTAAAGAAGTTATTCCTGTGAAATCTCTTCAGGCTACTTTTTATCAACTTTCTGAATAATTAATTTTTTTTTCAAATTTTTGGTGGTACAAATAGTACATTACATCCCCAAATTTTTTGAGATGATATAATGTACCCCTGTACTTCTCCGTTCCGACTCTCCTGGGAATTAGAGATGTTACAAATCGTTGATCAGATTTTAGAAAAACCTTCAAGTCTTTCCTTTCCGACACATTCGAGTCGGTGGTGGTAGCGATCCTGGAGAGCCAAGGGAGTAACCGCCAATTTCCGCTGAAAATATTCAATGGGGCTAGACTGTTCTGATAAATTGTGACTGAATATGTGACCGTGAACGAAGAAAAGGTGCTTATGGCTAAAAAACCGATTTACTGTTCATCTAATGCGAGAGCGGAATAAGTGTTGCCTAACTTTGAACGTGTTTTTCTCACAAACTTGATTTTAGCCATAAGCACCTTTTCTTCGTTCACGGTCACATATGAGGTTTTCTTTATCAGGTACATATAAAAAAAAATTTCAGAGATCTTTTAAGATTTCAGAAACAAAATTGTGTTGCTTGTCGATCTAAAATTAAAAATATTTTGCCCACCTCCTTCGAGGGTTTTAAAATTTTCAACATTTTTTTGCCATCTCTAATTAATTGTTTGCTCTATTCAGTGTCATAAATCCTGACTCTATGTGTGGGTTAGGAAAGACTCATTGAAATTTCGAAGTTTTGTACAGCCAAAAAACACTCTTCTTACTATTGAATTTTGTTGCTTCCTCCATGCGATATAGGATGAGAAATCTCAATTTATCCCCAACAAAGTTATTATTTCACTTCACACAGGCTCCACAATGACGTTCGTATAAATGACTTATGTAAAAATTGTAAAATCACAATAATGAAATTTGGAGTTTGGGATCTCAAGTTGGGGGCCAGATCAGAAATTTGATGCAATATTCGAAATTAGAAAATAGAAAAGATTATTTCAACAGCATTCTCAATTCTTTAGGCTGAGTTGATTTTACCTCTTACAATTTCCCTTTTACCTAGTGTAAGGCGGAGAGGGGAGGAACTTCAGATTTTCTCGAAGTATTTGTATTTTACTTGACCCAAAATTTCCAATGATGCGCTTTGATACTCTGTTTGATTTGTCAACTTTGTTCATTTAAAGGGTAAAATGTCTCTTTTGACAGCCACATTGGAGCTGAATCAAAAATTTGGCAAAGCATTGACAGTTAGCGAGTCTCAATCTCATGCAGTACTTTTCGAATAGGGGTTACAGCCCAAATATTCCCATAATGAATTCAACGACTCAGAAAACCCCCTTGACAATAATATGCAGGCATATCTATACACTACTTCAAGATGAAGTCATTGCTATCTGTGCTACCTTTGGATTGGGGAAGTCAATAAGGAATTCAAAAATGAATTTAGCATCCTTACAAATCACAGAAGATTGAAAAATTTCTTTTTCGATAATTTGTCTTATGTGTTCTCATATATTTAAGATTTCCATATTGATGGACTTTTTATTTACCCTGCATTGGCGAAGGGACAGAATTAATTTGAACTCTTAAGAAACTAAACTTTAGCATTTTCAAATTCAAGATCTTCCTTGGTCCGTATGCTGATCCGACTACGCGTTAAGGCAATAAAATTATCCCTGCTCATGAAATGAATGGGAAGTAAGCTTCAGGGTCAATGGTTACAAGTACAATGGAATGACTGAGTCGGAAGAAGGTTTGAGAACCCAATAAGTACATAAAAGAACAACTTTATTCAAAATATCGAAAATTCAGGGTATCGAGTACGGTATTTAGCTTTCGGGAGAATACCGACAGACTCTGGAAAACAGAATCCAAGAATCCAAATCCGGAAAGAAAAGATTCAGAATTTGATTCAGGATCCAGATTCTTGGATTCAGAATTGTATTTTAGATTCTGAATTCATTCCGATTTCTGCATTCAGTTTAAGAAACGGAGATTTCAATAACGTTGACAGATAACATGACCTACTCTTAGGGATGTATCAAACATAAATTAAGAGGTAAAAGTTTTTGTAATTGCAAAGTCTCCGCGAGCAAAAACATTTTTGAGGATTTTTTACTGATCTGAGTTGTAAAAAATAGGCAAAAACATCTGAACAAATTTTTCCACAGAGAGCATTGATTTTGCGACTGCAGCCAATCATCAAACCTTTTGGCGGAAGCTCCTCTCCCCCTTCAGCGTACCTCTGCAAGCTCTATGCTAATCGGAGACATAACTCGACTATTTCTGACACTGAGTCAATAGTTTTCCAAAACAAGCTATGTCATGTTTTAATGATTTTACAATCTGTATCACCAATTGCGCGGAATTATCAGTATGATAACAATTCGTTGATTCCTTGAGATACGAGAAGGGGATTTTTTCTTCAGTGAATTTTTATACTAATAAGCAGAGGATAATTATCTTTTCCTCATTATACAGGGTGTACCAAAATAGTTGACCTGTTTTTAAACGCTTGCCATGTGGCAACACTGATGCGTAGGCAATTTTTCCCCATGGAAATATTCGGCTATGTATGCCATTTGGTTAGCATAGCTCTGTGGTCTGGAGAACATCGCGGTTTCTGTGTAGAAATGTTTATTCTAAAAAACAGTGTTGTAGCGACTCAGCGCGCATTTCCAAAATAGTTTAAACTGAAAAGACACGATCTCGTTCCCTCTCCAAAGACAATCCTGCCCCACTTGTTCTCCCCTCTCTAAACGTTACTGGCGATACCCCTGAGTCGAACATTCTCCATCCACCGCTTGATTGCCTTTGGAGAAGGGACGAGATCGTCTTTTCAGTTTAAACTGTTTTCGAAACGCGCGCTGAGTCGCTATGACGCTGTTGTTTATAGAATAAACGTTTTTACACAGAAACCTTGATGTTCTCCAGACCACAGAGTTATGCTTACCAAATGGCATACATAGCCGAATATTTCCATGGGGAAAAATTGCCTACGCATCAGTGTTGCCACATGGTAAGCGTTTAAAAACAGGTCAAATATCTGAGTCACCGCAACACTGTTTTTTAGAATAAAAGTTTCTACACAGAAACCACAATGTTCTCCAGACCAGAAAGCCATGGCATGCTTACTAAATGGCATACATAGCCAAATATTTTCATGGAAAAAATTGCATACCCATCAGTGTTGCCACATGGTAATCGCTTAAAAACAGGCCAACTATTTTGGCACACCCTACTCACTTATACTGATGGGGTTGCATACAAATCTGGCTTACATGTTCGTTCAAAAAGAACTAAAAGTCATTGACTTTGTCAACTTTGCCCCTTCTCTCTGGAGCGCGTTGTACACAAAATTGAAGATCCGTATTTATGAAACTCGTTTCCAAATACATACATACGTGTTGCCAATCCAAAGAATACTAAAAAAAAACAAAAAAAACCCACTGATACATTGTTTTTTGCGTTGTTCTGAACAGTGAATCATTTTGACTTTGCTCAATTTAGAAAACAACGCTTTAAATATTTTAAATATGACATTCCTAGTAGATATACATTTAGAGTGATAAAACTATCATTGGTTCTGCTTTATCTTGCGGACAGAAAAACCAGACTGTGTAAAATTGAATTAGCTGAGCAAAAAAGAGTAGTTAGTCTTCAAAAAAGTGCAAATGCTACTAACAAGGCCAAATTTAGAGTTATAGGGGGACTCACTGGTGTTTTGTTGTCTTTCGATACAGTTGTTTGTCCAATATATCAATAATTGATTTTCAGGACAAAAGGAGAAAGGTCACATTATTTGACTAGATCATTAGAAATTGACATTTGGTAAAATTATTTAAAACTTCACTGCCGAGGAAGGGAGGCATACACTCATACACACTGCATCATATACAATTTCAAACCTGAAACTGACTCTGTTCATTTACTATGATCCTTTGAAAAATGCTTTAATTTACTCATCATTTTTATTTCGAAAGGACCGAGTATACTACCGGCGAAAACGTGCACTATTATTTTCTGTTCTGTGAATTTTATTTTGTTACCGTATCGCAGTCTAGTAGTATAAAAATTTCATTTTAAAACGGAATGGTTTTCAAATTTCATTTTTCCTCCACAAAGGTACCAGAACCAGTACCACCACCAGTCAAGTATTCAAGGAGGTCTGATCGCGAACAAAGGAGGCGGGGGTGTTAGAGGGTGTGCTAAAATTAGAAAAACGCTATTGGACAAAGTTGCAAGGGGATCCCGATCTTCTGGACTCCTTTCCCCTTTGGCTACGCCACTGACCAGAAGCGGCACTTGTGATTCTGAAATTAGTCTCAAAGAAAATCTAGTTCTAGACATGCTTATGTGACACAATTTCGGAATAAATTATTATGTAGTTAGAAACTGCATATAAGTTCGATTCTTCAGATTCGAATTAATTGTTATAAATACTCCAAATGATGAACGAAATCATGTCCTCTTTCATTACAGCTCGGACAATTACCAGCCTTAGTACGATTGTGGCAGCGGTGGTGGCGTTCATCGATTCGCAGTTGACCTTCTGCTCGATGCAGTACCACGAAAAATATCACAAAAAGCAGCCAGAGAAGCAAGATGTCCTGTCCGACACAGAATACGTTCTTCCGCGGGTAAAAATCTAATGCCAATTTCATTTCAGTCGCTTTTTTGCTCGTAAATACTAATTAACGTAAGTTCAGGTGATGAAAAATAGGCCTATAAACGTGTTTAGTCCATCGTGTTATTTCCTAGTTTTGTGTTTTTTTAAAAGTAGAACTCTAATCGTAAATATGTAGAAGTAGTTTATAGAACTTCTGTAGAGTGACAAAATAACAAAGGCAATAGATAGGTCAATACAAAATAAAATCAGACTTACAAAGAACAAAAGAAGTTGATCGACTGGCTGGAATTCTGAATATCGGTGCTGATAACTGACGTTGAAAAAAGGCTTCGAGTGACCTTGAACTCCCTTCTATTCAGAGCAGCATCGACGAGGGATAACACGCCCTCTCATCTCAGTCATTTTCCATAGTTGATAAATTGTTAATTCCAGGCACTGAATTAGCAAATTTACAATTCACGCATCTTAAAAAGTTTTTTTTTTTTGGTTTAACAATAGAAAATTTTTTTATTTTTTTTGTTTAACAATCGGAAAACTTTTGATTCTCGCCCTCTCAATAACATTGCTCCACTACAGCCTCGGTTCCATAAAAAAATAATAACAAGGGAATGTCCTGAGTGCTGATCATTCAATGCATTTAAAATGCTCTTTCAACGTACCCAAAAGGACAGTAAAATTGAAACTATTTCAATGAAAGCAAATTAAGCCCAGGGAAAGTTTCATAAAATGTCATTACACAGAAGTCTAAACTATTTATGTTCATCTAGTTACGATATTACATGTAATTGTCCTTCAATTGGAATATCAAGTTCAAATATGATGTTTCGGTTGCAGGAATACAAAGTCAATTTAACTTCTAAGTTCCACTGAAATCAGGAGTATTCTGCAATAGGAACGGAGTAAAAGCGGTATAGTGGTTCAAAATTATCCCAACACTTATAATTTGATTTCTTCCTATCTTCGAGCAATATACTCCTCATTTCAAACACGAGATATAAACGGTCCTCGCCGAACTCAAAAGTAAACGAATGTTACCATTTTGCGGAATATGAGTACAACTCGAACTTAAGAATGTCCAAAAGCTTACAAGTTACCAAGTACGATGACGTAAACCGAAATGTTAATGTGTAGTTTAACAACTGAAAGAATGCCTCCGTTTATGAAGTTTAACTTTTTCCTTGGTCCTCCTGGCCGGAGCTGTTTGTGCGTTGTTGAAATCAAACCGATCACAGAATCAAGCGCCCTCCGGTCTATGGTCCCTTTACAATTAACCAAGCTCAAAAGTATTCTTTCAGCTGCTAAACTATACCGCCCTGTAGAACCAATGCAATTCATCAAACTGCTCCGCTTCACCAGTTTCCAGGGCTTTGATAGCAATCCGCTTCAAACGGCAACCGCCTCCCCACTCTCCAGTTCAAATTATTATTACCAAGAAAAGACTATACTCGGTATTTGATTATGCGCTGTAACTTTCAACAGGTAAAATCCGACTCGGATGAGAACGACAACGCCGGGTATTACAATAAGCAATATCCGCAGTCCTGGGTGTACGAAACGCAAACCGCCGAAACCAGCACCATCAACTCGGTCCCCAACCGGTACTCCGGCACCAGTAGCGACAACCTCATCGACTCGAAGCCGACCTCCTCAGAAGCCGAGTTCAAAGACATCAGCACGCAGAACCTGAACATCGAGCAGCCCATCGTGGTCGTCGAAAACACCTCCGACTACACCGATCGTCAATTACACTACATGGCGAGCTTCTCCCGCACGCCATCTCCAGTCCCTGGATCCGATAGTTCCTCAGATGACTTGCGCTCAAATGACCCTCCCATACAGGAGAGCCTCGAGAAGCTAACCGAGCCGTCAGTATACCGGTCGCGACTCAACTCTGCCTTATCGGCCAGCGGGGTGCCCCGCGACCGCCCGTCGCCGACCGTCTCGCCGCGTCCACCCAGCATATCAGGCATGGACCAGCTGCAGCAGGAGCTACTGCGCGCCGAACTGCAAGAGACGGTCAGCCAGAAAAGCTTCAAGATCTCAGCCGATCAGATTTTCATACCGCTCAAAGACGAAACCGTCATTAGGGTGAAGGACGAGGTGTTCATCATGTCGCCGAAGATCTCGCCCAAAGTCGAAGAGTACACAACGCAGATGTCGGCAGCGCCGGCGCCGGCTCTTCCGCCGAAAAATGCGTATGAGGTTCCATCGCTTCCACCAGCTCGAGAAGCTGAGAAGCCCACGGTCGTTCCTAAAACGGAACCAGAGCGGCCGTCACTGCCAGAGATTGTGTACGCCGTTCACAAAGACTCTTCTTTGAAATCTCCTCGAGACCTGTGGCCTAGAGACCCGTCTCCAAAGGAGGAAACCCCGTCGATAGCCCCGGTGGAGACTCGTAAGCCGAGTTTGCAGAATATAGTCGAGCAGTATTTAACCACGACACAGGAAAAAGACCCGGCGCCGGTGGCGGAATCGGCGCCTTCGCCCACAGGCTCATACACGATCACGTCTCCGGTGCTGGAGCGACAAGAGCAGGTCGACCGGCAAGACACAGTCGTGGCAAAAGATTATACGCTTCCCTCGCCGGTGCTGGAACGACAGCCGCAGTTCGACAGGCAAGATACGGTGGTGGAGCGAAAGCCGTACCTGCCGTCCCCCGTCCAGGAGCGACAATCGCAGATCGAGCGACAGGACGCGATTCTCTCTCCGAAGGAAGACCAATGCTTCGTGCCGCCTCCGCTGGAGCCGGAGGCGGTTGAGTCGCCGATGGACGAGGATCCGAGAGAGGACGTTTCGAACAATTCGAACAACGTGTCCACCGACAAAGAAACGATAATCGACTTCACAGGCAGCGACGAGAACGTGCAAGCTCAAGATACCGAATGCGTCGTCGGTATGTGTGATACTTTAGACCTGATCGAAGGAATCAAGCAGCCGGAGGAGGCGACGAGTAGCGGATTCGGCAACGAGATCGACAACATCTTCAAGATCGCTGAGGATCCTAGACTGGAGGAGCGAGACCGTGAGGACGCCGAGCTGTTCGACATGGAGAAAGGTAGCAGCAGCAGCGACCTTCTACCGGAGATGGACGCGAGTATGTTTGCCAACATCCCGCCGCCAGAGGACACGGACGAGGCGGACGAGGCGGACGAGGTGAACGGCGTCGACCCGGACGAGTGGGAAGAGTCGGACGACGACTCGATAGATAGCAGCTGCGTGCGACGCGTGCCTCCACCCTCAACACCAAGTAAGTAACACCTTTATAGGACCCTTGGTCAGGGCCGTAGCTAAGTCACCAGACAGAGAGGGGTTCAAAAAAAAAACGGAACAACCCATGAACCAAACTTGAGATGCCTTAAGACAGCGTCCATGACTTTGAACTGAGTTAGAAGTCTTGATGGGTCTCAACTACTTTCAATGTAACCAGAGGTAGTCCTGATGCGTTCCAAGGAGCTCTATCAAATCACCACCAAATTCAGTCTTGACAGATCTTAACAAAGATTTAAATAGCTTCATCTCAACACAGACCTAAGGAGTTCAAACCCATTTTGAGAAGTCTTGAAAAAATCTTAACAAGTCTCAACGTGATTTTAAAAGGCCTTAACACAAACTCAGCCAGTCATAAGCAACCTAAAAGAATAGCATAGTCGTGAGGAATTTCAATGAAGCTTGATGGAGTATCGAAGACTTCAAACCAAACCGAAGGGTTTTTCAGCAACTTTTAACCAGCATCGTAAGTAGAGTATACAGGGAGTTACTGGCGGAAGGGGGTGTTAGTTGAAATTTTTTAAGTGATCGTGTTATTTTTGATCACGAGCCGAGCAACCGAAAACATTTAGCAATTCTTAACCATTTGAACTGATGAAATCAGTCACAAGGAGTTATAACAAGTCTTGAAAAGTCTCAGGAAATCTCTTAGTGAATTGACCGAATCCTACAGAGAAACTGAACACAGTCTTAAGAAGTCTGAATAATGTGATCTTAGATAATCTTCGAACAGTCAAAAAGAGTCTCAACGAATTTTGACATAGTTTTATGAAAACTAGACGAATCTAATACCAATCAGAAAGAGTCTTAACGAGACTTAACAAATGTAACTTAAAGAGTTTAACGAAGCCTCGAACAGTATTTGGAAATTTTTTAATTAGTTGGTTCAATATTACAAAGTTGTAACTTCCTAACATATTTATAAGGAACATGAAGAAATTTTGACAGTGTTATAGCGAGCTTCAATACAGTCTTTAGGAGTCTTACTAAAGTGCCTCGACACTATTTCAAAAAATTCCAACGAGGTTCGTAGCGTTATGAGGAAGGGGAATGGGCACTGCTGCTCCAGGGCTGACGGCTTTGCACCTCTCGTCCTCTTCTGTAACATTTCATTTTTCAAATTCAAGCGAAGCGCTATTTTACCGACTTTTCGAAGGAAAGGGAGGTATTTTGGATTGTTTCCTAAAATTTGAGGATGAAAATGTGCCTTCCCCCCTCCGGAAAGTTGTTCAGTTACGGAACTGATTCATAAAATGAGTTTAAACGTAGGAAGACGTGGACGAGTATTAACAAGCCTTAATATAGCTTAAGCAGTTTTAACAAGTTTTCAAGAGTTTTACAAATCGTTTAATGAGCTAATTAAACGTTACATAGTACGAGTACTAACATCCTAACACAGTTATGAGAAGCATGCTGAAATTTTAACATAGTTTTAGCAAGCCTTAACATAATCTCTCTTCCTTAACATGGTCTAAACACGATATGAGAGAATCCTGTTACAGTCATAATGAATCTCAGTGAGTTATAATATAGTTTTACGTATAGACTTGACAAATCTAAGCCCAGTCTGAAAAGACCTTAACGAGTATTAACGTAGCTTAAGGAGTTCTAACAAGTTTTGAAAAGTTGAAAAGTTTTAGGAAATCTCTTATTGAATTAATTCAGTCTTACAGAGTCGCAAGGTCTTAACATGGTTTAAGGAAATCTTTAAAATCATTTTTACGGTCTTACAAATCCTAGAAAAATCACAGTAAGTCTTAACGAGTTTGATACAGCTTACAAAAACTCTAGTTTTATAATCTGACTCGAAAAAGTCTTTAGAAATCACAAGGAGTCTTAACGAGTCGTGAAAACTTCCAGGAAATCTTTTAATGAGTTCAGTTTTACAGAGTCCTGACGATTCAACATAATAAAATGCATGAAAATGTCTCGGCCCAATTTTAGTAAGTCTTGAAAAGTATTAAAGAATCTCGCTACCGTCCTAACATAATCTTAGAAAATCTGTGCACAGTCATAAAGAATTTCAACGAGTTTCGATACTGTTTTCCAAAGACTCGACTAGGTTTAACCTAGTTTGAAGGAATCAACTAACCTGAATATTTCGAACAAGTCTCAAAGAGTCTTAGGGGACGTCCATTAATTAGGTGAGGTGTTGGGGAGGGGGGCTGAATCTCACCCAGTCTCACGCGGGGAAGAGGAGTGTTTCGACAAATATCATGTAATTTTTTCCCTGTAAGAAACAGTGTAAAATTGCAAGAAAATTGGGTAAAATTAAAGTAAAACATGTTTTTTGATCACAATATGGCAAAATCTGACACGATATACTTATCATCACTGTGATCTTAGACTACGATCTAGACAATCTTAAATACTAGTCTTCGCTAGTCTTAAATAAAAATAATAATGTAAATTGTGTTGTTTAAATAACTCCAACACATTTACACTTTGAAAAATCTTATGTGAGATATGGAGTCGGGGGAGGGGGTCGAGCCAAATCTCATGACATCTCACCAGGGAAGGGGTGGTCAGAAAATCGTCAAAAACGCCTCACGTAATTAATGAATACCCTCTTAGGTCTTTCAGTGAGTTAACTTAATTTTATGGTCTTAACATAGTCAAATGGAGTGTACTAATACAGAGAAGTTCTAACAGTCTCAACTAATCTTTATACCGTTTGAAGATGCCTCAACGAGTCTTCGAGGTTTTGACAAGTCCTGAAGAGCCACAGGGAGTGTTTTAATGAGTTAATTCAATCTTACAGGGTCTTAGCATAGTCATAAGGAGTGAAGAGATCTTCAAATTGCCTCATTGAGTCTTAAAACAAGAAGTCCTAACATGATTCTAAAAAGTTTTACGCAGTTGTATGAAGTTTTGATCCAATTTTACGAAGAATTCGCCAATTTTATCCCAGTCTGAGTCGTAATGAGTCTGAACACACCTTGAAGAGTGCTAACAAGTCTTGAAAAATCTTAACAGTAGGCCGTATGAAGATGTCTTAACACTGTCTCCAGAGATTTTCACCCTGTTTGAACACTTGACTCTTCACACAGTCATAATGAGTCTTAATATGTGACCTGGAATCATAAAATGTGCCTCTGGTGTCAAAAAATCAATCTGATAATTATTTTAGAAAAAATCACGATCTTTCAAATAAAACAAATCGCAGCTTCCTATCTTCATTAGTTTTTCCACAAACTGCATTTAAAAATTACGTCAAAAGTTTGAAAACATCCGTTGTCGTGTGAAACGGCCGATGTGAAAGCATCCATTTACATGGCATCGCGTGAAAGGGGCCTACAGGAATGACAAAGAACAAGAATTCGAAACGCAGTTGTCATAACAACGCGTAAACTCACCACCACAGATGTACACGCTATGTATATCTGTGTGCACCAGTCCCACCATCCCATTTTCACACTCGTTTATCTTGAAAACCTGTTTTTGCACAACAGGCACATTTCATGATTCCCGGTCATTTATAGTGATCATATTGGAGTGTGAATGAAACTGGTAAATATTCTGTTTTTAGAGTGTGCCAATTCACTAATGATGCTCGATTAATCAATTTTTACTGGGAGAAATCGATTAAACAACTTAAAAAATAATTGGTTATTCGGTTTTTTGGCAAAAAAATTGATTCTTTTTTTCATCATTGCGTGTTTGAGTGTTCTCTCTTATTACTGGTTGAGGGGAGGGGGATGAGAATACACAATTGCAGTCTTCAGACAGTGCTCGAACCTGGAGTAGCAACAGTACTAGGCATGGGTCTAATATCTCCAGGAGTACCAGAGCGCGGTGCGCTACTAGCGCTAATGTGACTTGAGTGAGAACTAAAAATAGGTTTCGCGAAAAATCATTCGAGTTCGCCATCTATCTCAGAACATGTTTAAATAGTAAAGTTCCTATAAGTTGACTTATTTCGTCTTTTATTTTATATTTTCAATATTTTCATTACAGCAACATACCAAAATGATCGATTAAAAATTGATTAATCGATTTTTTTAAAACAAAAAATCACCTTGATTTTTGTTATGATGGAAAAATCACTACAAATCACTTTTTTGTTTCTGTTGTTCATAGCGCTTTCGGCTGTTAGGCCATTTTCAGTGGAGTGTTTTGACTAAGTCTCAAAGCATCCCAGTGAATCTTAAAATAGTTTGAAAGGGTCTAAATGAACCCCTACCCAATCTAAGGAAATCTTGATTCTTAACCCAATCTCCAGGAGTCTTAACGCAGATTAAAGGGAACTTACCAGTCTTAGCAAGTCTCTATAATTTTATCGAGTTTCAAAAATGTTGACAAGTGAATATTTTTTGATTTTTCAACGAATTTAGGCCAAAACAACAAACAAGTATATTTTAGAAGGATGAAATATAAGTTTGATCCGCGTTGCTAATTTAGCAACTTTGATACCAAATTTGGCAACTCTACTGAGTTGTTATCACCCTTTTTCTTTCAAGAAAAGTTGCTAAGGGATCCGTACATTTATTACTTTCTTAGCGTCTACCAACAAAATCTGGCAATGCTTTGAAACAAATTTAGTTGTTTTTCAGCATAATTTAGAAAATATAAATATTTAGCTACCTCTTAGCAACTCTTTTACCAGTTGTTTTCTCCTTTATAAGTATCGAGGTGAGACCCATTCATCCCTGTCCATAGCTACGGTCTTGCCCTCAGTACTCGATTTTAAGTTTTCTGAAATTTGTACGCGTGTTAACAGCCCACTCTTTGTTGTATTTACAGATGATTGAACAAAAAATAAAAAACGTGGAGACGAAGTTTAGGACAAATTTTTAAAACAGTAATGTGTAAGTTTCTCTCAAACAATTTCTACTGCTAGTCATTTTTTTCATTTCGATGAAATTTTCTTTTTATTTTCGTACATAAAACTATTTATCGTTTAAGAGTTTTTCGTGTAATTAGTTGGTTTCGTTTTGTATAATTTTTTTGTTCTTCTACAGATACGTTTCTAAGTTTTATACTTCGAAAATTACCCGCGATTGTATTTTAAATCGTGTATTAACGTTCGGAAGTAAAATATGTTTTCCAAGTTACTATAGTATATATTATATATATCTCGTCCGATTATGAAGTTACCAAAGTACGCTCAAATGCGAAAACGCATAAGTCAAATACCGGTATATTCTCTCTTTATGTTTGTATACACTTTCGAGAAAAGCTAAATTCGCGAAATTACGTCGAAGTTCGCAAAACCTTTACACCATTCTAGTCACGTATTCGATATTCGCGATCTTTTTTTCTCGTTGAAAATCGAAAATTCAAAAAATGTTATTTAGTTGGGCCATTTTTCGAGCGTTTGGAAGCGGATGGGCTTGCAGTGGTCTTCAACGTTTCCTGATCGGACTCGCATTTTTGTTTCGCTTATTTTATTATACATATATAATATTCTTTTGCAGGTTCCAAGCGTGACTCGTTCCTTTCTTCTTTTTCATTTTCATACATTCGTTTTCTTCCCCCATTTCTTCCTTTCAGTCTACATACACAGCAGTCGTGCCAAGCAATTTACCGGCTTGCAATAACCCGGGTTATTTCACAGATATTGTGGTCGCTTTCGAGCCGATATTATTTGCATGAGAATGTTCGTACTCTGAAGTCGAATAAAGGCTGAGGGTACAGTTAAGGCGATAGCGTTGCTCGCTGTTCAAAAGCTACATATCTGCAAGATTATTCAATGCAGACGTGTCATACAGTAAGTACCTAGAGAAAGGGCAAAATACCTATAGTCAGTTTAGTTGCACAAGATAGAGTCAAGTGTATGGAATATTCAGGAAACCATCCTCAAAGCTGGTAACACTGTTCACATAGCACTTGGTTCTAAATTTTTGGGAGCTTCACCAGTGGCGGATCAATTACCACGATGGAAGGGGGTAGTTAGCAGACAGGCAACCTGGTTTAGGGAGGAAAAGCTATTTCTATTCAGGATAACATAATTTTTCTCAGAATTTGAAAAATGATGATGAAAACCACCGCTAGAATTCATTCTTTAGATTTATTCCAAAGGTCTAAAAAAATTAGGGTTTTGACTTCGTCCAATAAACATTGTTAGAAGTCCAAAACTGAAACATAATCATAATAATTTGTGAACCACGTCACTTATGTGTACTCATATTGTGTGTAACCTGCCTCTTTATTGTTGTCACTAAACAACCCCCCCCCCCCAAAAAAAAAAAAAAATCGAACTAAAATGCGTCAGAATAACTATTTTTCAAAACTTTATTTTCAATCCTCAAACACAAATGTGATAGCTATTGTGGATGGGAAGGGGGCTCGGGCAAGAAACATCAATAATTTAGACCCTACATTTTAACGGACACGAAAATAATGAAAATAGTCCTAATTTTATCACTCTTGTGCTTAAATTTTGGATCACAATGTGAAATAAAAATTCCTGGAGAAGTGAAGGGGGAGAGTAAACCATCGATTATAGAGCACCACCCCAATCTCCCCCGTTTCCTTCATAAGGCTATGATGTTTAAAATCCTAGCTGAAGAAGAAAAACAAATGAACTGAAACCGTAGCTCGACATCTGATACTAACTATTCGCAAACCAAACATTTTAGTGATCAGCATCGATATAAAAAAAAAAAAAGATGTTTTCAGCATTCTTAAAAAGTATTAAATTTCGATATTTAAAGAAAACAAACGCGATATTTTCGACTTATGATACAAGGATGCGGATTTATAAAATGACAGAGGAGTATACATGATAGACTATGCTATTCAATGCTCCATCCGGAAAAAATAATACGATATTTTCATTCAAAATACAGTTTAGAAATATCTATGCATCGATATTATCTGAAAATCCGAATATTTCGTATCTCCATTACCCAGTGCTTGAATTCCTTTGCGGGGAGCCGGGGGTTTCATATTGTTTACCTCTCAACCCTCACGAAATGAAAATAGACAATAAATTGTTCCCGATAAAGGCAAAGGAGGAGTTACTGACCGCATTCACTTATCGAAATGGCTCTGTTAATATTTCAATCCATTTATGAACGTGTACCTCCTTTTTCTAATTTGCTCTCAACCCGAGCCCTGGAATCCGCCCTTTCGAGCATTACCTCAGAGACGTCGGGGAGGCTGTTAGGGCTGTCTTAGTTCTCTTCCCTTCTGGTCCAAAATCCGGCCTAGGTCGAAATCTGGCAAGTTGTTACGTGGGCTCGACCCCCGGATCTCCGGATTCCGAGACCAACGAGCTATCCACTTGGCCAACCAAACCAGTTTTGTTATTAAGAAAGAAAGAAAGAAAGAAAGGAGGGAAAAAGTTAAAGGACTTGACAATATTGACAATCGTAATATAGATAATCGAATAATCGACCGCCAAGATGCTAATATAACTAACGATTACTGAGATAGAATAATCGATAATTAATCGACATAAACAGCAACAAAAATTATTAACCGCAATCACCGATAATGATGATCAACATTATTAGTAAATACGATGACCAATAATCAAAATAATCGATAATCAAAGTAATTTATAATGCATTAATAATCGGTTGTTGACAAACGTATTTAATAGGTAATTAATGTGATCAATAATTAAATTAATCGATAATTGACGTGAGCAATAATTAAATAGTAATCAATAAAAGTAATCAGTAATCAAAATAATAAATAATTGAAGTAATCGATAATAGGAAAACAAATATTATTAACCACTAATGTTCTAACTAAAATGTAATCAAAGTCATTAATACTTGTAAACAGGAGCGGGCCGAAGAGAAATTCAAGGTAGTGATATCCCTTTCGAATTTTCAAAGTTAGTATTTTTTGGGAACAAATTCGACCATTTAGTCGGCATTTTGGACCAAAACTTGACAAATAAAAAAAAACAAAAAAAAAACGTTATTTTGAATACCAATCAGCCAAATGTTAGAAAGGCTTAGCTTTTTCTCTTTTTTTGTTTATTTATTTTTCTTTTTATTTGGACGAACAATAATTGGATAATTATTTTTTGCGAGGTAAATCTTTGTACAGTGTCGGTATTTTGGATCAATTTCCAAACCTTTCTCCTATCTACGCCGACAGGACTCAGTCCGCCCCTATTTATAATCACCAATAATCAAAATGGTTAATAAATCATTAAAAAGCAATAGAACCAAACAATCAATATTCAAAATAATTGGCAACAATAGTTAATAATTGTAATAGGTACTGTATAACGAAAATGCTTGATAATCAAAATAATCAAATACTTGAAGTAGTTGTTCATTGAAATAATCCTAATAAAGTCTAATCAAAATAATTAATAGTCTAAACTGGTCGATAATCAAAATAATTAATAACACTACACACCAGGCCAGAAAACCACAAAAACAAAAGTAGCCGATACTAGAATTGTTTGTAATGCTAAATTTTCAATGCCTTTTTTTTTTTTTTTTTTTTTTAAATTAACAGTCCTTTTCTTGCAAATTCATTCTGAATTTACTCCCTTATTTCTCTCTTTTGTTTGAAATATACTGCATGCACTACAAAAAATAAACTCATCAAAACAGGTTCAGAGAACGTGTGATTTGTTTGACATCAAAAATCAAAGGAGCGTATCAGTAATATCAGTTTAATACACCATCAGTGTCGCCACATCAAATAAAACAACTTCACAAAATACGCTACTTCATTTCCCAGTAAACGTAAAAAATGATTACCTAGCTAATTGGACATTTTCAATATTATATTTGAATTCAGCGTTAAGAATACATTAAAAATCGTCTATTTTCCTTTATTTGGTTTGCAAAAAATCTCAGTTTGTTGTGTAGTGTAATTAACCAGATAAATAGTCAAAATAAATTAATAATCAAGGGAACTAATCATCAAAACAGTCAAATAATCTAACTCGTTGACGATCAAAATGATAGATAAATAATCACAGAAATTACTAATCAAATCAGCCAGTAATTGATTTAGTCCATAATCATAGTCTAAAGTTAAAATAATTGGTAAAAGTAATCGATAATAGTCAGAATAACTAACAGTTGAGATTATTAATCCCATCAATTATTGAAATCATCATAATAATCTATAATAGAAATCATCGACCCAAGCAATAATCAGAATAATTCAAATAATAAATAATTAAAATAACCAATAGTGGTTGAAATTAAGACAATGAAAAAATCATCAATGCAATTGATAAATAAAATCACTGAAATAATCGATAAATAAAATAGAGTCAATAATAATTATTTTAAAATAATCAATAATCAAATTATTTAATAATCAATGAAATAATTAATAACCAGAATAATTAACAGTCAAATTATCAGAATAATAAAATCAAAACAATTAATAAAATACCTAGTCAATAGGCAGGGTGTCTACAGACTCGTCAGAATTTTTTTCCTGACGTTTTCTTGACCTTTTTTGTATTTGTAGAATCCATACATAAAAGTTATTAGAGGAAGAGGTTTCCTGTATGAATTCGCTACGTCCATACAATATTATTTCTTAATTTTCATTTATTCTTATTACAGGATTTCTTACAGAATCCTCCATTGGATGGTCATTTACTAATTTTTTCCTGACGTTTCAGCAAATACCTCGAAATTTCCTGACGTTATCCTGACTTCCTGACCTTGTAGACACCCTGATGTCAATAACCAACGACTATTCATCCCGAGCGGTACATCCTCAGACAGTTCATCCCAAGAGTTTAATATCCTTATGAAATTTATCTCGAGATAATGCATCCCAAAAAAATGAAGAATGATGTAATGCTACAAATATATACAAAGAAAATTCCTAGGATATTTTCTGGTGAAAGTGAGTTAGAGTCAATGAGTACTATTTGCGCAAGAATGAATTAGAAGCGTACCTACTTACTGCTCTATATTCGCGCGATGAAACTTACATCTTTCAAATTTAGAGAGCCCAGGGCCCACCAAAATGTGAACCACATGGAGGAGAAAGAAGAAAAAGAGATTTTAAATGCATGGGTAAGGATCTGTAAGACTGCACAGTTCCTAAGAGTGCGCGATGGCAATTTCTCGGAACTGAAAAAACCTCGCGTGAATCTGACTGTATGGTAACACTGCCTCGTAAAACTGATTACTAGTGAGGGAAAAATTGTGATTCATTCCGATTTATTTCTCGTTGTATTGAGGTTCGAAGTTTCTGAACAATGAAATTCGAATACTTTCTCGCGACGTATGAGAGGATTATTTAACAGCAGTTTTTCGACCGTTGGCGGTAAGTAGGTATTTTATATCATAGTTCCGAAGACGGGATGGATGATCTTGTATCGAGATGAAATACTCAAGACGAAGTGTCTGGAGATGAGGTGTCTCAGGATGAATAGTCGTAGAATCTCAAAATAATGAATAATCAAACACCAAAATAACTGATAATCAACGAATAAAATAATACTAATCTAATTATTCAATGATTAAAATTACTGGTCATCCAAATAATCAGTGTGATTGGCAATCTAAATAACATAATACTGAAGTAGTTAATTGGACGATTACTCTCTCCACTTACACTTAGTGGAAATTAGAAATGTTGATAATGATGACAAAAACAAATTTAACAACAGTTTTCTGACGATAAACATAGAGAAACTCGTTAGTATCCGCAATAACAATTCAATCCATCTCACCAACAGGACTGGATGAGGAAGAGGGTGGACCCTGGGACCTCTACCAATTTAGAAGACTACGGGATTGATAATTAGTGACTTGAAGTTTTTTACTATTAATTTTACTTTGATCCTATCCAACGATGTGGAAAGAAAACTGGGGGAAATAGTTTGGATAATTTTGATCTAGTGATTCGACAACTCTAATTAGCTGACCAGGCAGGATATCGTCCGCGGATAAGGTATTTTGCCTATTTATCATGTACAATATGAGACGCCTTCATTGAATATCCTTATTATCTGAAACTCGATATTGATAAGACATTATATGAATTGGATTTCTCACTAGGGTAGCCTGGACTCAACTCTATGAAGTCACGAACATATATACACTCATCTGCATGTATGAAAAAGAACAGTCTACGCCCACGGGTTTGCTTGTTTAAAATAAGAATTTTAATTCGATCTCGCATATGAGAAATTTGAAAAATTAGACTCGCTCTTCAACAAAAAAATCAATTAGTTCGGTAAGTGAATCGAACTACCTGTTTTTAGAATGTAAGTACTCTGTACTTCCCTTTTACAGAAATCCAAAATTGGCAAATGAGGAATTCTCTTTTAAAAAGCAAAAGCATTTTATACTTGATATGAGTGTGCGGAATCGGTTTAAAATTAGAGAGTCACTTCGGATGCGTGTTTCACCCAAAATCATTTATATTCTCCATTTCTAAATTCTGTGAAATAGCCTTATACTAAATGCTTTATCATTATATGCTGGTCTGCACACAATATTCTTTAATTGACAGATATAGTAGAGTTCACTAAATTAGTTTCAAAAATATCGTTTACAAATTTCAGAAGAACAATTTCATGTACATTTTCAAGTTCGCTCTCTAATTACAAAATTTTGAATTTCTATATAACAAATTAAGGAGCTCGATTTTGAGTTCTTCTAAAACTGAAACAACTGTTTTAGAATTCGGAGTAAAAGTGAATAATTTAACGTACAGAATCGGGATTTTATATCGTAATATTTTGTATTTCGTGAATTCGTTACTCGATTTTTTATTCAATTTTTATATAGGATAATTTTATCGTATATTTCTTGTTGACTTTGTATAAAATTATTCTTCATACGTATTTTCTTGTATGTATCATTTTGAAACTTTAGTAATGGAAAATTATCCCTGTTCGTGGGAAAACAAAAAATCGTTCGATCGATGAAAAAGCAATAATGTAAACGTGCTAAGCTTGAATACTGACTGACTTTTGACTTTAAACTCATAATCCAAATATGTCAAAAATAAACCGCTCGGGGTGTTGAAAACCTCTCAAACATTGCTCATTTGGGAAATTTTAGCATCGTTTTTGTTCTCATGCGAGAAAAACACAATCGTCTTCTCTATTTGAAAGCCTCGGTCCTGAATTTTGTAACTTGAAACGAATCAGGAATAGGTTTCCTCATTTCATAGTTAACCGCAGAAACAATAACGAGCGCTACTCGACAGCAGAGAAAATTTTCTGAAAAACAAATTATGAAGCCCATTTCCTCTTTCTGGCACTTTGTTCGGCCTGTAAAACAAATTTACCTCACAGATGTTTTCTTTAGATTAGAAACTCTCGCAGCTTGTTCTCAAACACCTACAATGTGGCGATAGAACAATATTTAACTTCCTTTCTCATATACGATCCAAGTGTGTGCCTCGTATTTTCGACTTAATCGGTTCGTTGAAAAAAGAATCGTTCGCGACAATTACATCCTTTCCACTCGCTTCCTCTCGCTGCAGGATGGGAATGAAATATCTTTCTTCTCGTCTTCTATTAATAAATTCTACCCTATTCTATTTTTCATTTCTGTGTTTGCCGTGGGATCCCTGATCCTGGCTAGAGCTTCTGGTCTCGACGAAATTTCATATTCAGACTTTTCCAACCAGTTAATCGTATTTTTGAAAAACTTAAACAGATTCTGGCCAATTATACTGTTCATTTCTGTATTCGTCGTGGGATCCTAACCCATGATTGGAGCTTTTGATCTCCATGAAATTTTGTATTCAGACTTTCCCAAACAGTTACCTAATCGGATTTTTGAAAAACAAAATTTTCAAACTTGAACTCTAAAATGGGTAAGAGCGAAGCTAAGAAGTATTTTTGAAGTGTGTAAAGGAGGGAATTGTTTACGACGAAAAAATACCAAGATCAATTCTCGAAAACTGATTTCTGATTATCAATCATCATTTAGATGATATTCATAATCTTTGTGGCCTACATTATGCCTATCGATGCGATTCAAAAATTCATAACATTTTAAATCAATCCAAAGCTTGCTAAAAACTAAAAAAAAAAATCAAGTTTATTATAATAATAATGGAAAAAAAAAACGAGAAGAGAAAAAAACTGGCTTTGATTCAAACTAAACAATAATACGACACCTAACAGCAAAATAATCCTGTATGTGTTTATACTTTTTTTTTTTGGGGGGGGGGATGAGTTATTAGTATCACTGAAAGAAAAATTTCACGCTCGTGTCATGTGCAACACTGCATGTTGATGCTGACAAAACATCAACTTCACGTAAGCATGACCTCACGCTTTCGTAACACAGGAGTTGTGACAGGCTATTGAAAACTTCTTCTCCCTCCTCTGCCCATTTCAATAAAATGTATACCGTACTATTTTGCTCTACGGTGTCGCAATCGAAAAAATTAAATAGGCACGGATTTGAAATTTCCTACAAATTGTATTCGATATTTAGAATTTTATTTTTTTAATTAAATTAATAATATAAGTACTCAAAGAGTTCGAAATAGTTTGACATCTTCATTTTTTTTTTAAATTCCAAAATTTTTCAAAATAAATCATTCAGTTATAAGTTTTGATTTTTAATTTACTTGATACTTTTAAAATTTATCAACAAAATTGTTTAAAAATTACAAAAAATTGAAATTTTTAGAAATCCAGAAAAATTTTAATTCGTAATAACCCTCCAAGTAAAATGTCAATACTCAAATCAGTCACTTTTTCCACACGACATTGCGGTCTAATTTGATATAGAGCTCGATACAAAAGTAGAGCTGCCATGTCCACGTCAACTTTTAGATCAAATTTTACATAGACTTCGATGTAAAATTCTGTCTAAAAGTCGATGTTGACTTGATAACTCAACATGTGTACCAAACATAACAAAAACTGAACCGAATAGTCGTGTCGAAAAGTAATACAATTTAGATATCAACAAACCAGTTGATCTGTGAATCAAAAGCGCTTCAAGAGTAGCTTCAAGGTGTTTCTTGATTTTAAATTTGTGGGGCGCTCTGTGAAAAGATACCGTACTTCGGAAAAGTAAATTTTTCCCTACAGCACAAAATTTGTTCTCAAGTTGGAAATTCTATTTTTCGGATTTCAATGAAAACTGTTTCTAGACATACCTAGCCGCAGTGTACAGTAGAAAGTAGTAGTTAAGAACGTGATATTTCAAGTTTATAAACGGATTACGATCAACAGGCTGGTGTTCGGAAAAGGTACCATAAGTCGCATCGATCTTGTTTACATTTATGCGCACGTTAGGAGTCATTCATTAATTACGTAAGGACGATTTTGGCCATTTCGACCCCCTCCCTCATGTAAGGACACATAAGATTAACCGAACCCCCTCCCCCTTCTTACGTAAGATTTTTCATAAATTTTCCAAAAAAGCTTTAAAATACATTATTTATTTATTTATTTATTTATTTATTTATTTTTTTTTTGGGGAGGGGGGTTACCTGGTTACTGTGGAAAACCTGTTACTATGGAGATTTTTGAAGTGGTCCGTTGAGTTTCCCCTATAGACAGGTTTCACTGTACGTCTATTTACTCATCTTTAGCGGCTGCATGCAAAAAATGTGTCGCCTGAGTGGGGGCTACATTAAAACTTACGTAATAAAATATTACGTAAGAATGGCTTTCACCCCTCCCGCTCCCCTCAGGACCCTTAGGTAATTAATGAACGACCCTTCATCACTACAGCTGCGCATAATAATAAATTATTATGGCGTTACGACGTGTACATTGTTCTTAACTGTATGCCCTTGTAGAACTACGTTTTCAAACTTATCAGGTTTTTCAAAACCACACCTCCACTTGCTCTTTACAAAAACAGTCACCTTCAAAGTTGTATTCCTCTATGTACATGCATCGACTGCTTGTAAACCTTGCAGGATGTTTTGGTACATGTTCGCAGGATACCATAGCAAAATTTGAGACGAATTAGTGCAACAGACGTCGGGACACCGATTTTTTCGTGCATTTTTCTGTTCCACAACTGAATCGGTGCACGCAAAATAGGTCAAGTCACATTTTTGATATTTTACTGAAGAGTATACAAACGTTTTACGGCAAAGTGGTAACACTGACACTCGGTATGACTAGGTCCAAATATGGTATTTTTGATGAGAAAAATGTGCCGGTCTCGATTTTCGTGGATCTGTTAGCGCTAGCGACGTAGTGCAAAAAAATAGACTTGACCTGTTTTGTCGCGCGAAGTCCAAACAAATCCTATCAATGGAAAATTTTTGATATTTCACGATTATTTTTATTTAGAGAAAAACACACGTTTTGGAACAAAATGTATAATAATTGCATGCTTTATTCAATTGTTTTTTTTACTGAATTTCGTTTTGCCTTTTTAGCAGAAATCAATTCTAATGGATCTTCGTCCATAATGAAACAAAATTATTTAACAGTACAATCACGGACAAGCAAAGTAATCAAAATATAGCCATGCACGATCATCGACATATGAGGTTTGATGAGAACACGGGTGGACTTAAAATCTAGTTTTGCATGAAAAAAATTAGACTAGACCTGTTTTTGCCATGACAAAAATTTCAAAATGTAGCGTAAAAGTTCGACGAATCAAGCCAATATTTTTCCTGTGGGTCGGCGTTAGTATGATCCTGTTGCCTATGCAAAAAAAAAGTTGGCAAAATTGGTGACTTAACCTGTTTTGCATGTACCGATTCAACTTTAAACGCATTTTTCTAAAAATTGTGATTTCACACCCTCAAACTTCAGCTGTTTTCATTTCAACCTGTATTGAAGCTAGAGACTTATTTTTTCTGAAATGCATGTGCTCTATCAGATTCTATTAAAAACTCAAAAACAAGTTCTCCAACATATGGTACCTTTTCATAGAGCGCCTCACATTTACTGAAAAAATTTTGATTCAATCGAAAAAGTAAGTAGTATTAATAGAGTCAAGGTTTATCAAAAATGTCATGTATAATTTTTCACAACACGAGGAGGCGTGTCCTGGAAAAAAGGCATAAAGGCCGAAGTGCCTCTTTTTCCAAATATCATCGGACGGGGAGTAAAAGGTGAAATTACTTAATTCCTATGTGTCTATTATGAATCGTCCCTGCATTCAACATTCTACTTTCAGGGGTAACGGGGTAACAACCTCACAACCCATAGGATCTTTCTAGTTTTTTTTCTGAAACATTCACTTGGATTTGGTTAGTTTCGGGAAGAGACTCTAAAATTATACAGGTGCTTGCTGATAAGGCTAGTGACTCTTTTATTTTCCTAGCATCATTCACACAAAAGCCTCTTGTCAGCTGATGGTTGCATTTTTTATTGCTTTCTGAACGGTATCTTTCTTTGAAGTCCGAGGAGAAAAGCAGAGTTTACATTGTGTAAAAATCAGATCGCGAGAGGAAGACGATCTAATCACAGCATATTCACATATCTTTAATATCAACTGATCTTCCCTCCGGTCACTGACGCGATGCTCGAAAGGGTAGTTCCTGTGGCCGGGGGTGCGGTGTCATAGGGATCGTCATACGTCCCACCACACACCAGTATCAACTGATCTCAAGCTATTACGTAATCTTAAATCAAACTGATGTAGGTAGAGTGGATATTTAACAAGGATAGCTGGTTCACTGAATGGTATAATAATTAGTTAATTACGTTCAACTCAAAGGATTCCATATGTAAGACATGGGGAATGACTTCCAGTTTCATCAGAAGAATTCCGAGGCAGAGGTAGGTATGGAGTAATATTCTGGGGAGGGGGGAGGCTCATGTCCTAGAGTTTCAGCCATCTGAAGTATGTAAATAGGTCACGGCATCACCAGCTTCTCCAGAAGGGGGGGGGGAATTGAATTCTCCGGAGGACGAGGAGTCTTCGGGAAGGTTTAAGAAGATTTGAGCCAACCATAAGAGATGGCAACGTAGTATATAATTGAAAGGTTCATTTGAAGAACAACCATAGTCAGTTTTAACATTCCAAGTTTGTAGACAGATAGCACCACAGCCATTATGCTCCAACATAATAATGCATTTGAACACAGCAACATCTACCGACAAACTCATACTGACAGTTCACCTTGCTAAAGAGCACTTAATAGCGCTATCTGTCGACTAAGCTGAAATTTCAAAACTGATTATGGTTGTCAGGGACGTACCGAAGAGTTTTTCCTGAGGGGAGAGGGGTAAAAATTGTGAAAGTCCAAACTGACTCAACTCAGAATTCCCAAGTATCAAAGCAAAAAAAAAAACACTTTTGACCTGTTGGATTTTTCCAACTGACTCAACTCAAAATTCCCAAGTACCAAGTATCACAGCAGAAGAAGAAAAACCTTTTAACTTGTTGGGTTTTCCGAACTTCTCAACTCAATTCCAAAATATCAAAGCAAAAAAGAAAAAATCTTTTTTAACTTGTTGGATTTTCCCAACTGTAGAGTGAAAAATTCCTAAAGGGAGGGTAAGTTTCCCCCTGCCCCCTATCGACACGTCCCTGATGGTTGTTTTACCGACTTTTCGAAGAAAAGGGAGGTATTACACTCGTCACAGTTGTGAAGTTGGGGGCGGGGGCAATGTTTTTTTTGCGTTTCAGAGTGTTTAGAACACGACTGTAATAGTGGCTGAATTTCAGGTTTCCTTATATATATATATATATATATATATATATATATATATATATATATATATATAGATTTACTTTCAGTCATTGAGGCACCAAAATGTAAGGTTAAACGGTATTGTGGCACCAAAAATTTCGTTCAGGCACCAAAAATTGGTGCCTGAACGTTTTTCAATGGGAATGAGCGCAAATGGCTAGTAATGCTATCTACATGCGAAATACGAGAAATAGTCTTGGTGCCTATAGGAGGGTATTTCCATACTCATATACAAATTAGTGCGCAGTGTTTTTAACCAGATCGCGTTCGCTGTTATACACAGAATATAATTGCAAGAGGTTGAAGCACCAGCGTATATTTCTCGTTTCAATACAGTAGTAATAGAGTAATACACCTAGCGGTACGGAAATTTGGCATCAGCGTTTAGCCTTGTGTAGGGATACGAAGTTAGAATCAGCTGTCCGGAGAATGTAGCGACGACGTGTTTTCTGTCTGCGTCTCTGCGATCGCATAGCCACGGCCCCCAGTTTACCCACTTTTTTGACTGTATCTTGGCAACGGAGGGTCAGCGCCTGAATTGGTCGACGAATTCGAACTCAGCGCGAAAAATTGAGCAATAATTTGTTGTTATCTCATCTTTATGGAATTTCGATAATTTTGAAAACTTCTCCATACGTGGGTAATTCTCCGAAAAATGGACAATTCATGTAAATAGGCTGTAACTCTGCCACTTATTATCAGAATGCTATGCCCAATATATCAAAATTGAGGAAATGAACTCTTCTGATGGAGACAGTGGTAAAAGCTCTCCCTAGTTCAGCAGAACATCATTAGAAAATCGAAAATGCACTTGAAATGTCCATCAGCGTGGGTGTCAACCTGGCCTAGTTCCGTTTTTTTTTGCTTGCTGGAAGGGTTTAATACATCATTTTCAGGAACTACTGTTTCCCATTGTTGAAGAGTTAAGTTGAGGCAACACGGTATAGGTCTTACAATCTTTTTCTGACCAAGTTAAGTAACCTTTAGAATACCTCAAAGTTGTGTCTAGGAAGAGATATGTCCTTCAACGTGGATAATTTTCAAACCTCTCTGTAGGGTTCCACTATAAGCATAAACTTCTCGAAAAAATGCTCATATAACTTCCTCATAACTTCCTCTAGAAGGCTGTGTAAGAACTTCTGTGAAATAATGATAATTTGTATTCTAAAATACTCATTTATTGCTGAGATCCTGGTTTTAAAAAAAAAAGTGTCCTTCATCGTGGACATCAACAGCCATATTGAATTTATAGCTCCGAATTTGTAAAAACGTAATAATATAACTAATGTTGGCCACATTACATTCAGCAACATGTATCAAATATTTTCCGCATATTTACCCAATGGGAAAAGGGAAAAGGCGATTTTGTCCTTAAACGTGGACATAAAATATTATTCAACGTGGCTACTCACGTATTCCTTGTCTCCACGCTGAAGGACGTGAATCTTTCGACACTTAGAAGCAGTCTGTAGAAACAGCCTTTAAATCTTCTTCGTGCAGAGACTACTTTCCTAGATGAATTTTTGGTACTTCATAAAACCGTGATCCGTGAGATTGTAACCCACGGTGCCGCTGTGTGATCGTACAGCCTCATCTTATCACACTATGTAAACTTGAAAAATTTGTCTTTCAACGCGGACAACAATTTTTTTTACAACCCTCCAAAATCAAATTTAAGCCCGGCCGGTACCGGAATATGATTTCTAAACACCCCTAGTATCGATTTCAACGAAAACAAATTGAAAAGTGAACCTCATTTTTTTTGGTTTTTGTCCACGTTGAATTGTCCATTTTTCGGAGAATCACCCACGTACATCAGGCATTTTTAAGGGCGAAAAAATTTTCCGAGAGTTTCGGTGCCCGGATCCGGCGAAATAGAATCAAAATGCCGAGACGAAATAAGAACCGTCGTCCAAATTGATTCACAGGCTATTTGGGATCCAGTATAGCCCTCGCCCCCATTATAACCACATTTTTGACCGTATCTCGGCAACGGAGGGTCAGCGTCTGATGGTCGACGAATTCGAACTCAACCCGAAAAACTGAGTAGCAATTTGTTGTTATCTTATCTATTTGGAATTTCTAAAATTATGAAAATTTCTCAATACCATACATACATCAGGCAATTTTTTGGGCGAAAAAATTTTCCGAGAGCTTCGGGCCCGGACCCGGTGAAATAGATTGGCAATGCCGAGACGAATTCAGAACCGTCGTCAAAATTGATTCACAGGCTATTTCTGACCCCGTATAGCTCCGCGGCCCCCAGTTTAACCACATTTTTGACTGTACCTCGGCAACGGAGGGTCAGCGTCTGATTTGGTCGACGAATCCGAACTCAGCGCGAAAAATTGAGTAGGAATTTCTTGTTATCTCATCTATTTGGAATTTCGATAATTTTGAAAATTTCTCCCTACGTACATCATCAGGCATTTTTTTGGGCGAGAAAATTTTCCGAGTGTTTCGGGGCCCGGATCCGGAGAAATAGAATCGAAATGCCGAGACGAATTCAGAACAATCGTCAAAATTGATTTACAGGCTCTTTCTGAGCCAGTATACCCCTCACTCCCATTATAACCACATTCTTGACTGTATCTCTGCAACGGAGGTTCAGCGCCTGATTTGGTCGATGAATTCGAACTCAGCGCGAAAACTTGAGTAGGAATTTGTTGTTATCCCATTTTTTAGAAATTTCGAAAATTTTGATAATTACTCCACGCGTACATCCGGCATTTTTTTGGGCGAAAAAATTTTGCGAGAGTTTCGGGGCCCGGACCCGGTGAAATATATTCGAAATGCCGAGACGAATACTAAACCGTCGTCAGAATTGATTGACAGGCCATTTCTGACCCCGTATAGTCCCCGCCCCCAGTATAACCTCATTTCTGACTGTATCTCGGCCACGGAGGGTCAGCGCCTGATTTGGTCGACGAATTCGAACTCAGCGCGAAAAATTGAGTAGGTGTTTGTGGTTATCTCAGCTTTTTGGAATTTCGAAGGTTTTGAAAATTTCTCCATACTAACATCAGGCATTCTTTTGTGCGGAAAATTTTTCCGCGAGCATCGGGGACCGGACCCGGCGAAATAGATTAGAGATGCCGAGACAAATTCAAAACCCTCGTCAAAATTGATTCATAGGCTATTTCTGACCCAGTATAGCCCTTGCCTCCAGTATAACCACATTTTTGACTGTATCTCGGCAAAGGAGGGTCAGCGCCTGATTTAGTCGACGAATTCGAACTCGGCGCGAATCATTTAGTAGGAGTTTGTGGTTATCTCATCTTTATGGAATTTAGAAAATTTTGAAAGTTTCTCCATACATCAGGCTTTTTTTTGGGCGGATAAATTTTCCGAGAGCTTCGGAGCCCGGACCCGGCGAAATAGATTCGAAATGCCGAGCCGAATTCAAAACAGTCGTCGAAATTGTTTCACAGGCCCTTTCTGGCCCAGTATAGGCCCTGCCCCAAGTGTACCCGTATTTTTGACTGTATCTCGGCAACGGGATCAGCGCCTGATTTGGTCGGACGAATTTGAACTCAGCGCAAAAAATTGAGTAAGAGTTTGCGGTTATCTCACCTTTTTGGAATTTGGAAAATTTTGAAAATTT
Organism: Acanthococcus lagerstroemiae; assembly: GCA_031841125.1. Classification (NCBI taxonomy): domain Eukaryota; kingdom Metazoa; phylum Arthropoda; class Insecta; order Hemiptera; family Eriococcidae; genus Acanthococcus; species Acanthococcus lagerstroemiae. The sequence goes on from CM063112.1 coordinate 40,814,542, forward strand.
CTCCATACGATAATATCAGGCATTTTTACTGGGCAAAAAAAATTTTCGCGAGCTTCTTGGGTCCCGGACCTGGCGGAATAGATTCGAAATGCCGAGGAGAATTCAGAGCTGTCATAAAAATTGATTCACAGGCTCTCTCTGACCTAGTATAGACTCCGCACCCAGTTTAACCCCTTTTTGACTGTATCGCGTCAACGATGGGTCGGCGCCTAATTTGGTCGACGAATTCGAACTCAGCGCGAAAAATTGAGTAGGAATTGGTGGTTATCTCTGTATTTTTGAATTTCGAAAATTTTGAAAATTTCTCCTACCACACATCAAGCATTTTTGTGGTCGAAAAAAGTTCCGGGAACTTCAGGGACCGGACCCGGCGAAATAGATTCGAAATGCCGAGACGAATTCAAAACCCTCGTCAGAATTGATTCACTGGCTATTTCTGACCCAGTGTATAGCCCTAGCCCTCAGTATATCCACATTTTTGACTGTATCTGGGGGCGGGGGCTATACTGGGTAAGAAATAGCCTGTGAATCAGTTTTGACGATGGTTCTGAATTCGTCTCGGGCTTTTGAATCTATTTCGCCGTTTTCGGGCCCCGAAGCTCTCGGATAATTTTTTTGCCCCAAAAAATATCTGCCGTATAGTATGGAGAAATTTTCAAAATTTTCGAAATTTCAAATTAATGAGATGACTACCAATTCCTACTCAATTTTTCGCACTGAGTTCGAATTCGTCGACCAAAGCAGGCGCTGACCCTGTGTTGCCGAGATACAGTCAAAAATGTGGTTATACTGGGGGCTGGGCTATACTGGGTCAGGAATAGACTGTGATCAATTTTGACGATGGTTTAGAATTCGCCGGGTACGGGCCCCGGAGCTCTCGGAATATGTTTTCGCCTAAAAGAATGCCTGATGTATAGTATGGAGATATTTTACAAATTTTCAAAATTTGAAATAGATGAGATAACCACCAATTCCTACTCCATTTTTCGAACTGAGTTCGAATTCGTCGACCAAATCAGGCGCTGACACTCCGTTTCCAAGAGACAGTCAAAAATGTGGTTATACGGGGGGCGGTGGCTATAGTGGGTCAAAAATAGCCTTTCAATCAATTTGGACGACGGTGCTGAATTTGTCTCGAACTTTCAAATCTATTTGGCCGGGTCTGGGCCCCAAATCTCTCGGAAAATTTTTTTGCCCCCCAAAAAATGCCTGATGTATAGTATGGGGGAGTTTTCAAAATTTTCGGAATTCAAAAGTACTGAGATAAGCAGCAATTCCTACTAAATGTTTCGCGCCGAGTTCGAATTCGTCGACCAAATCTGGCGGTGACCCTCCGTCGCCGAGATACAGACAAAAATGTGTTTATACTGGGGGCCGGGCTATACTGGGTAACAAATAGCCTGTGAATCAATTTTGACGAGGGTTTTGAATTCGTCTCGGCATTTCGATTCTATATCGCCGGGTTCGGTCCCCGAAGCTCTCGGAAAATTTTTTCGACCAAAAAAATGCCTGATGTGTGGTAGGAGAAATTTTCAAAATTTTCGAAATTCAAAATAACAGAGATAACACCCAATTCTTACTCAATTATTCGCGCTGAGTTCGATTTTCTCGACCAAATCAGGCGCTGACTCACCGTTGACGAGATACAGTCAACAAGTGGTTATACTGGGGGCTGGGTCTATACTGGGTCAGAAAGAGCCTGTGAATCAGTTTTGATGACGGTTCTGAATTCGTCTCGGCATTTCCAATCGATTTCACCGGGTCCGGGCCCGAAGCTCTCGGAAAATTTTTTCGCCCAAAAAATTGCCTGATGTATGTATGGTATTGAGAAATTTTCATAATTTTAGAAATTCCAAATAGATAAGATAACAACAAATTGCTACTCAGTTTTTCGCGTTGAGTTCGAATTCGTCGACCAAATCAGACGCTGACCCTCCGTTGCCGAGGTACAGTCAAAAATGTGGTTAAACTGGGGGCCGCGGAGCTAAACGGGGTCAGAAATAGCCTGTGAATCAATTTGGACGACGGTTCTGAATTCGTCTCGGCAATTCGATCCTATTTCGCCGGATTCGGGCCCCGAAATTCTCGGAAAATTTTCTCGCAAAAAAAAAAAAATGCCTGATGTAAGTATGGAACAATTTTCAAAATTTTCGAAATTCCAAATAGATGAGATAACAACAAATTCCTACACAATTTTTCGCGCTCAGTTCGAATTCGTCGACCTAATCAGACGCTGACCCTCCGTTGCCGAGATACAGTCAAAAATGTGGTTATAATGAGGGCGAGGGCTATAGAGGCTCGGAAAGACCCTGTGAATCAATTTTGACGATTGTTCTGAATTCTTCTCGGCATTTCGATTCTATTTCGCCGGATCCGGGCACCGAAACTCTCGGAAAATTTTTTCGCCCTTAGAAATGCCTGATGTACGTACGTATGGAGAAGTTTTCAAAATTATCGAAATTCCATAAAGATGAGATAACAACAAATTATTACTCAATTTTTCGCGCTGAGTTCGAATTCGTCTACCAAATCAGGCGCTGACCCTCCGTGGCCGAGGTACAGTCAGAAATGAGGTTATACTGGGGGCAGCGGAGCTATACGGGGTCAGAAATAGCCTGTGAATCAATTTTGACGACGGTTCTGAATTCGTCTCGGCAATTCGATCCTATTTCGCCGGATTCGGGCTCCGAAATTCTCGGAAAATATTCTCGCCCAAAAAAATGCCTGATGTATGGAGAAATTTTCAAAATTTTCGAAATTCCAAATAGATGAGATAACAACCAATTCCAACGTTCAAAGAAGGAGGCACAAAATGTGGGACCCTTGAGCACAATCAGAACAAATAAAATACAAGTTTGTGCCACTATTTTTGAGACCCCACCTTTGTTTGGGGGGTGGGCTAACATTTCACCGCCCTCCATTTTATTTTTGGGCTGTAGGTCCAAGGAAGGGGGCACAAAGTGTGGGAACCTCGAGCACATTTAGCACAAATTAGGTAAAAATTCGTGCCATCACACCCGAGCCCCCACCCCTTTCTTGGGGGGGGGGGGTTGTGGCCCATATCCACACTGTTTTTACTTTCACCACTGGTTTCTTCGTTATCATTGTTGCCAAATCCGATGCGCAAAAACAGAAGTGTCGTTGCCTGAAATTATCGCACTTTCACCTCATGAGTTTAAAAAAAGTATGAACAAAAAGACAACAAAACTTTGGATAGAATGGGTGCATCTCCCAAAATTGGGGTAGGATATAAGATACCGTGAAAAGAAACCTGAAAAATTAATTCGGTGACAGCAGAAACCAGTTAATCTCTCCTTTTGAAGATCGTTTTTTTAAAATATCATAATTTTTCCAGCCCCCCCCAAATTGAGCACTGGACTGTGAGCCCAGAAAATGCGGCATAAATTCTGAGTCCTCGGAGCACAATTAGCACAAATTACGATAAAATTTGTGCCGCTAATTCCAACCCCTATCTTCATTTGGGGGGGGGGCAACATTTCTCTGGCCTCCCAAACTTTTCAGTAAGATGTAGACCCACGGGAGGCGGCACAAATTCTGGGACTTCGGAGCACAATTAGCACAAATAAAATACAAATTTGTGCCGCTAATTCCAACCCCCTATCTTCATTTGGGGGGGCAACATTTCCCTGGCCCCCCCAAACTTTTTATTAAAATGTAGACCCACGGGAGGCGGTACAAATTCTGGGACTTCGAAGCACAATTAGCACAAATTACAATAGAATTTGTGCCGCTAATTCCAACCCCCTACCTCATTTGGGGGGGGGGGCGTAGAAATACAGCCTGAAAGGAGACAGTGATCACTGCACATGTGAAGTGACCGCCGTCGAGATGTTTTCATCTAAATGTGTTGCGGTTCGTGACTCCGATGTTTCTACTTGGTCGTGTAATAATAATATTGTTAAAACAGTCAATGAAGTTTGCGCGAGATTCGGCGTGGATATTGACAATGACAGAAGGAATAGATTTTTTTGGAAAATTCAACTGGATAAGAAGGTTATTGTTAATGAAGAATTACTCAATTGGCTAGGCTATAGTGGTTCTCGGTATTATTTAAAGAAGACAAAAATCACGGTGAAAAACTTGTAGCTACCTTGCATGAACTTGACATTTATATAGGAATCCGCAATTTAAACACATTCGGAAGGAACCGAACGAGTACATATGCAAAACTTCGCGCGCATGATTGAATATTATCGGTACGATACAGTTAATCTATGCAGATAAATTTGGCAGCAGTGTGTGGTGCCTAAATAAGGTTAATTATCATAAACATTTGGTGTCATAATACTGTTTATTGGCCTGGTGCTACAATACCGTCTATTTATCCCTGGTGCTGCAACGTACAGCAGTTGTGTGGTGCCTCAACACCCGTGAACTATATATATATATATATATATATATATATATATATATAGTTCACGGGTGTTGAGGCACCACACAACTGCTGTACGTTGCAGCACCAGGGATAAATAGACGGTATTGTAGCACCAGGCCAATAAACAGTATTATGACACCAAATGTTTATGATAATTAACCTTATTTAGGCACCACACACTGCTGCCAAATTTATCTGCATAGATTAACTGTATCGTACCGATAATATTCAATCATGCGCGCGAAGTTTTGCATTTGTACTCGTTCGGTTCCTTCCGAATGTGTTTAAATTGCGGATTCCTATATAAATGTCAAGTTCATGCAAGGTAGCTACAAGTTTTTCACCGTGATTTTTGTCTTCTTTAAATAATACGGAGAACCACTATAGCCTAGCCAATTGAGTAATTCTTCATTAACAATAACCTTCTTATCCAGTTGAATTTTCCAAAAAAATCTGTTCCTTCTGTCATTGTCAATATCCACGCCGAATCTCGCGCAAACTTCATTGACTGTTATTTTAACAATATTATTATTACACGACCAAGTAGAAACATCGGAGTCACGAACCGCAACACATTTAGATGAAAACATCTCGACGGCGGTCACTTCACATGTGCAGTGATCACTGTCTCCTTTCAGGCTGTATTTCTACGCCCCCCCCCCAAAATGAGGTAGGGGGTTGGAATTAGCGGCACAAATTCTATTGTAATTTGTGCTAATTGTGCTTCGAAGTCCCAGAATTTGTGCCGCCTCCCGTGGGTCTACATTTTAATAAAAAGTTTGGGGGGCCAGGGAAATGTTGCCCCTCCAAATGAAGATAGGGGGTTGGAATTGGCGGCACAAATTTGTATTTTATTTGTGCTAATTGTGCTCCGAAGTCCCAGAATTTGTGCCGCCTCCCGTGGGTCTACATCTTACTGAAAAGTTTGGGAGGCCAGAGAAATGTTCCCCCCCCCCCAAATGAAGATAGGGGTTGGAATTAGCGGCACAAATTTTATCGTAATTTGTGCTAATTGTGCTCCGAGGACTCAGAATTTGTGCCGCATTTTCTGGGCTCACAGTCCAGTGCTCAATTTGGGGGGGCTGGAAAAATTATGATATTTTAAAAAAACGATCTTCAAAAGGAGAGATTAACTGGTTTCTGCTGTCACCGAATTAATTTTTCAGGTTTCTTTTCACGGTATCTCATATCCTACCCCAATTTTGGGAGATGCACCCATTCTATCCAAAGTTTTGTTGTCTTTGTTCATACTTTTTTTAAACTCATGAGGTGAAAGTGCGATAATTTCAGGCAACGACACTTCTGTTTTTGCGCATCGGATTTGGCAACAATGATAACGAAGAAACCAGTGGTGAAAGTAAAAACAGTGTGGATATGGGCCACAACCCCCCCCCCAAGAAAGGGGTGAGGGGCTCGGGTGTGATGGCACGAATTTTTACCTAATTTGTGCTAAATGTGCTCGAGGTTCCCACAATTTGTGCCCCCTTCCTTGGACCTACAGCCCAAAAATAAAATGGAGGGCGGTGAAATGTTAGCCCACCCCCCAAACAAAGGTGGGGTCTCAAAAATAGTGGCACAAACTTGTATTTTATTTGTTCTGATTGTGCTCAAGGGTCCCACATTTTGTGCCTCCTTCTTTGAACGTTGGAATTGGTTGTTATCTCATCTATTTGGAATTTCGAAAATTTTGAAAATTTCTCCATACATCAGGCATTTTTTTGGGCGAGAAAATTTTCCGAGAGCTTCGGAGCCCGGATCCGGCGAAATAGAATCGAAATGCCGAGACGAATTCAGAACCGTCGTCAAAATTGATTCAGAGGCTATTTCTGACCCAGAATAGCCCCCGCCCCAGTATAACCATATTTTGGACTGTATCTTGCTAACGGATGGTCAACGCCTGCTTTGGTCGATGAATTCGAACTCAGCGCGAATAATTGTGTAGGAATTTGTTGTTATCTCATCTATTTGGAATTTCGAAAATTTTGAAAATTTCTCCATACTTACATCAGGCATTTTTTTTTTTGCGAGAAAATTTTCCGAGAATTTTGGGGCCCGAATCCGGCGAAATAGGATCGAATTGCCGAGACGAATTCAGAACCGTCGTCCAAATTGATTCACAGGCTATTCCTGACCCCGTTTAGCTCCGCGGCCCCCAGTTTAACCACATTTTTGACTGTACCTCGGCAACGGAGGGTCAGCGTCTGATTTGGTAGACGAATTCGAACTCAGCGCGAAAAATTGAGTAGCAATTTGTTGTTATCTTATCTATTTGGAATTTCTAAAATTATGAAAATTTCTCAATACCATACATACATCAGGCAATTTTTTGGGCGAAAAAATTTTCCGAGAGCTTCGGGCCCGGACCCGGTGAAATAGATTGGCAATGCCGAGACGAATTCAGAACCGTCGTCAAAATTGATTCACAGGCTATTTCTGACCCCGTATAGCTCCGCGGCCCCCAGTTTAACCACATTTTTGACTGTATCTCGGCAATGGAGGGTCAGCGTCTGATTTGGTCGACGAATTTGAACGCAGAGCAAAAAATTGAGTAATAATTTGTTGTTATCTCATCTTTATGGAATTTCGATAATTTTGATAACTTCTCAATACCATACATACATCAGGCATTTCTAAGGGCGAAAAAATTTTCCGAAAGTTTCGGTGCCCGGATCCGGCGAAATAGAATCGAAACGCCGAGACGAATTCAGAACCGTCATCCAAATTGATTCACAGGATATTTGGGATCCAGTATAGCCCTCGCCCCCATTATAACCACATTTTTGACCGTATCTCGGCAACGGAGGGTCAGCGTCTGATTTGGTCGACGAATTCGAACTCAACGCGAAAAACTGAGTAGCAATTTGTTGTTATCTTATCTATTTGGAATTTCTAAAATTATGAAAATTTCTCAATACCATACATACATCAGGCAATTTTTTGGGCGAAAAAATTTTCCGAGAGCTTCGGGCCCGGACCCGGTGAAATCGATTGGAATTGCCGAGACGAATTCAGAACCGTCATCAAAACTGATTCACAGGCTCTTTCTGACCCAGTATAGACCCAGCCCCCAGTATAACCACTTGTTGACTGTATCTCGTCAACGGTGAGTCAGCGCCTGATTTGGTCGAGAAAATCGAACTCAGCGCGAATAATTGAGTAAGAATTGGGTGTTATCTCTGTTATTTTGAATTTCGAAAATTTTGAAAATTTCTCCTACCACACATCAGGCATTTTTTTGGGCGAAAAAATTTTCCGAGAGCTTCGGGGACCGAACCCGGCGATATAGAATCGAAATGCCGAGACGAATTCAAAACCCTCGTCAAAATTGATTCACAGGCTATTTGTTATCCAGTATAGCCCGGCCCCCAGTATAAACACATTTTTGTCTGTATCTGGGCGACGGAGGGTCACCGCCAGATTTGGTCGACGAATTCGAACTCGGCGCGAAACATTTAGTAGGAATTGCTGCTTATCTCAGTACTTTTGAATTCCAAAAATTTTGAAAACTCCCCCATACTATACATCAGGCATTTTTTGGGGGGCAAAAAAATTTTCCGAGAGATTTGGGGCCCAGACCCGGCCAAATAGATTTGAAAGTTCGAGACAAACTCAGCACCGTCGTCCAAATTGATTGAAAGGCTATTTTTGACCCACTATAGCCACCGCCCCCCGTATAACCACATTTTTGACTGTCTCTTGGAAACGGAGTGTCAGCGCCTGATTTGGTCGACGAATTCGAACTCAGTTCGAAAAATAGAGTAGGAATTGGTGGTTATCTCATCTATTTCAAATTTTGAAAATTTGTAAAATATCTCCATACTATACATCAGGCATTCTTTTAGGCGAAAACATATTCCGAGAGCTCCGGGGCCCGTACCCGGCGAATTCTAAACCATCGTCAAAATTGATCACAGTCTATTCCTGACCCAGTATAGCCCAGCCCCCAGTATAACCACATTTTTGACTGTATCTCGGCAACACAGGGTCAGCGCCTGCTTTGGTCGACGAATTCGAACTCAGTGCGAAAAATTGAGTAGGAATTGGTAGTCATCTCATTAATTTGAAATTTCGAAAATTTTGAAAATTTCTCCATATTATACGTCAGATATTTTTTGGGGCAAAAAAATTATCCGAGAGCATCGGGGCCCGAAAACGGCGAAATAGATTCAAAAGCCCGAGACGAATTCAGAACCATCGTCAAAACTGATTCACAGGCTATTTCTTACCCAGTATAGCCCCCGCCTCCAGATACAGTCAAAAATGTGGATATACTGAGGGCTAGGGCTATACACTGGGTCAGAAATAGCCAGTGAATCAATTCTGACGCGGGTTTTGAATTCGTCTCGGCATTTCGAATCTATTTCGCCGGGTCCGGTCCCCGAAGCTCCCGGAACTTTTTTCGACCAAAAAAATGCTTGATGTGTGGTAGGAGAAATTTTCAAAATTTTCGAAATTCAAAAATACAGAGATAACCACCAATTCCTACTCAATTTTTCGCGCTGAGTTCGAATTCGTCGACCAAATTAGGCGCCGACCCACCGTTGACGCGATACAGTCAAAAAGGGGTTAAACTGGGTGCGGAGTCTATACTAGATCAGAGAGAGCCTATGAATCAATTTTTACGACAGCTCTGAATTCTCCTCGGCATTTCGAATCTATTCCGCCAGGTCCGGGACCCAAGAAGCTCGCGAAATTTTTTTTTGCCCAGTAAAAATGCCTGATATTATCGTATGGAGAAATTTTCAAAATTTTCCAAATTCCAAAAAGGTGAGATAACCGCAAACTCTTACTCAATTTTTTGCGCTGAGTTCAAATTCGTCCGACCAAATCAGGCGCTGATCCCGTTGCCGAGATACAGTCAAAAATACGGGTACACTTGGGGCAGGGCCTATACTGGGCCAGAAAGGGCCTGTGAAACAATTTCGACGACTGTTTTGAATTCGGCTCGGCATTTCGAATCTATTTCGCCGGGTCCGGGCTCCGAAGCTCTCGGAAAATTTATCCGCCCAAAAAAAAGCCTGATGTATGGAGAAACTTTCAAAATTTTCAAAATTCCATAAAGATGAGATAACCACAAACTCCTACTAAATGATTCGCGCCGAGTTCGAATTCGTCGACTAAATCTGGCGCTGACCCTCCTTTGCCGAGATACAGTCAAAAATGTGGTTATACTGGAGGCGAGGGCTATACTGGGTCAGAAATAGCCTATGAATCAATTTTGACGATTGTTCTGAATTCGTCTCGGCATTTCGATTCTATTTCGCCGGATCCGGGCCCCGAAACACTCGGAAAATTTTCTCGCCCAAAAAAATGCCTGATATGATGTACGTAGGGAGAAATTTTCAAAATTATCGAAATTCCAAATAGATGAGATAACAAGAAATTCCTACTCAATTTTTCGCGCTGAGTTCGGATTCGTCGACCAAATCAGACGCTGACCCTCCGTTGCCGAGGTACAGTCAAAAATGTGGTTAAACTGGGGGCCGCGGAGCTATACGGGGTCAGAAATAGCCTGTGAATCAATTTTGATGACGGTTCTGAATTCGTCTCGGCATTGCCAATCTATTTCACCGGGTCCGGGCCCGAAGCTCTCGGAAAATTTTTTCGCCCAAAAAATTGCCTGATGTATGTATGGTATTGAGAAATTTTCATAATTTTAGAAATTCCAAATAGATAAGATAACAACAAATTGCTACTCAGTTTTTCGGGTTGAGTTCGAATTCGTCGACCATCAGACGCTGACCCTCCGTTGCCGAGATACGGTCAAAAATGTGGTTATAATGGGGGCGAGGGCTATACTGGATCCCAAATAGCCTGTGAATCAATTTGGACGACGGTTCTTATTTCGTCTCGGCATTTCGATTCTATTTCGCCGGATCCGGGCACCGAAACTCTCGGAAAATTTTTTCGCCCTTAAAAATGCCTGATGCACGTGGGTGATTCTCCGAAAAATGGACAATTCAACATGGACAAAAACCAAAAAAAATGAGGTTCACTTTTCAAATTTTTTTCGTTGAAATCGATACTAGGGGTGTTGAGAAATCATATTCCAGGTACCGGCCGGGCTTAAATTTGATGTTGGAGGGTTGTAAAAAAAATTGTTGTCCGCGTTGAAAGACAAATTTTTCAAGTTTACATAGTGTGATAAGATGAGGCTGTACGATCACACAGCGGCACCGTGGGTTACAATCTCACGGATCACGGTTTTATGAAGTACCAAAAATTCATCTAGGAAAGTAGTCTCTGCACGAAGAAGATTTAAAGGCTGTTTCTACAGACTGCTTCTAAGTGTCGAAAGATTCACGTCCTTCAGCGTGGAGACAAGGAATACGTGAGTAGCCACGTTGAATAATATTTTATGTCCACGTTTAAGGACAAAATCGCCTTTTCCCTTTTCCCATTGGGTAAATATGCGGAAAATATTTGATACATGTTGCTGAATGTAATGTGGCCAACATTAGTTATATTATTACGTTTTTACAAATTCGGAGCTATAAATTCAATATGGCTGTTGATGTCCACGATGAAGGACACTTTTTTTTTAGAAACCAGGATCTCAGCAATAAATGAGTATTTTAGCATACAAATTATCATTATTTCACAGAAGTTCTTACACAGCCTTCTAGAGGAAGTTATGAGGAAGTTATATGAGCATTTGAGAGAAGTTTATGCTTATAGTGGAACCCTACAGAGAGGTTTGAAAATTATCCACGTTGAAGGACATATCTCTTCCTAGACACAACTTTGAGGTATTCTAAAGGTTACTTAACTTGGTCAGAAAAAGATTGTAAGACCTATACCGTGTTGCCTCAACTTAACTCTTCAACAATGGGAAACAGTAGTTCCTGAAAATGATGTATTAAACCCTTCCAGCAAGCAAAAAACAACGGAACTAGGCCAGGTTGACACCCACGCTGATGGACATTTCAAGTGCATTTTCGATTTTCTAATGATGTTCTGCTGAACTAGGGAGAGCTTTTACCACTGTCTCCATCAGAAGAGTTCATTTCCTCAATTTTGATATATTGCGCATAGCATTCTGATAATAAGTGGCAGAGTTACAGCCTATTTACATGAATTGTCCATTTTTCGGAGAATTACCCACGTATGGAGAAGTTTTCAAAATTATCGAAATTCCATAAAGATGAGATAACAACAAATTATTACTCAATTTTTCGCGCTGAGTTCGAATTCGTCGACCAATTCAGGCGCTGACCCTCCGTTGCCAAGATACAGTCAAAAAAGTGGGTAAACTGGGGGCCGGGGCTATGCGATCGCAGAGACGCAGACAGAAAACACGTCGTCGCTACATTCTCCGGACAGCTGATTCTAACTTCGTATCCCTACACAAGGCTAAACGCTGATGCCAAATTTCCGTACCGCTAGGTGTATTACTCTATTACTACTGTATTGAAACGAGAAATATACGCTGGTGCTTCAACCTCTTGTAATTATATTCTGTGTATAACAGCGAACGCGATCTGGTTAAAAACACTGCGCACTAATTTGTATATGAGTATGGAAATACCCTCCTATAGGCACCAAGACTATTTCTCGTATTTCGCATGTAGATAGCATTACTAGCCATTTGCGCTCATTCCCATTGAAAAACGTTCAGGCACCAATTTTTGGTGCCTGAACGAAATTTTTGGTGCCACAATACCGTTTAACCTTACATTTTGGTGCCTCAATGACTGAAAGTAAATCTATATATATATATATATATATATATATATATATATATATATATATATATATATATATATATATATATATATATATATATATATATATATATATATATATATATATATATATATATATATATATATATATGTACACCTTAATTTTGTGGGAAGAAAAGCTGAGAAACTATTGAATCAATTGATTCCAAATTTTGGTATATTATGGAGAAGTACTCGAAGTTGTTAAAATAAGCTTTTGAAGGCAATCGGTCGAGCCGTTCGTGAGTTTTCCTTGAGGACAAAATTTGTGGCAAAAAAATCTCAGGAACTATCGAATCATTTGATTCCAAATTTTGGTACATTATAGAGAAGTACTCGAAGTTGTATTGGTGAAAGTTTGATGACAATCGGTTGAGTCGTTCACGAGTTTCCTCAATTTAAGTTCAGCATAAGAAGCGCAAGGCGACTTATGTACTCGATGTTGTTTGGGATTTAATTTATACGAAATCAAATTTTGATAGCCGCGTAGTTTTGTTGTATTATACAAATGTTTCGGTCTTACACGTTTCCGCCTTGAATGTATCGATTTCAAATTTATACGAACTCTAATTTTGATAGCCGGGTAGTTTTATATTTTTATAATACTATTCCCTGTCGAGAGTTGCGTTTTTTAAAACGTGAATGGCCTTAAACATTTCAGCCGAATACCACTAGTCCTTGTCGACATTTGCGTTTTTTAAAACGTTAACGACTTAAAACGTGTCGACAGTGTCTTGATTTCGCGAGGAACGAGCGAAGCGAGTTCCGAGTACTTTTCGCTACGACTGCGAGGAACGAGCGAAGCGAGTTCCGAGTGCTTTTCGGCCGAAGGCCGAAAAGTCGGTACTGCTTTCGCGAAGCGAAAGCAGTTTTTTAAATGAACCCTTCAATTGTGAATCTACGCATAGTATGTGGAATACTTGTGTAGAATGTATGGAAATCGTATAAAATATGTGTATGTAAAATCTATGGAAAAAATTGTTATCAGCTCATCACGTAACAATGTTTATTCTACATATTTTACATATTCTACGCATGTTCTATATTAAAATTTGTAATACTATATTCTATGTAAAAAATGTCATCTCTGCCGAATGACTTTGCTTGAAGCATGAGTTAGCTTTGCAACTTATTACAGCTCAATGTAAACCATCATCTTAAATGCTTGTCAGATAACTACCCCGCCCCTATTAATACAGATCAAATCAACAAAACTATTCAACTCTAAATCTCAAAATCGAGTGGTATATCAGTTTCATTAGTAATATTGTTCCTTTGATATTGATTATGAGATCACTGTATAACTTGATTTTAAAATGACTATTAATTCGAAAAATTCATCAACCTTGGTATTACTGACCTGCTTTGTGTTACTAGGGCATATTGTTATATCACCCGATAACAATTGGTAGAATATATATGTGACCATGTGACCTTGAATATTACAAACCACAAATACTTCCAGTCAGGTTAGTGTTAACGTGGCTTTATATTCTCAACACTTCTGGATCTTGACATTAAGACACATTACATGGACTTACTCAATGGATAGAATAAGGAAACCAGCGTGTAATGTTCAAAACCAGTTTTGGAAATAGTAGCGAGGTGAGATCCATAGACCAGCCGTTCAATCTCACAGCATAACTCAATATCAGTGACTATAAGGCAAGACTAGTGGGAATATCAAGATGTGTTCACACTAACCCGACAGACAGTCTTTGGAACGCGTTGTTCCAAAAATATGTTGTAACGCAGTAGGGTCTTTTTTGTGTTCAGAATCGCATAATACAGTCACTGGATCTACAGCTTACATTACATTTCGGTTTTACGTCTGTTACCTATAAACTATGTAAATATTGTTGATTTTATCGAGTATAAGTATAAGGACCAAGGAATATCATTAAACTCTTTCGACAGAAAAGGTGTTGCATTTTTCGCTGGTTATTTCTATAATCTGTTTTGTTTTTTGTCCTTTTATTATTTATATGTCTACATAATAACTCTGTAATATACGTTTTCTTTGTTTGTTTCCTGTTAATTCTTTGTTTGTTCTTTTTGCATTTATCTACCACATTCCGAAGAGTTGGTTCGGTATCCCAAGAAGGTTGTAAAATAATTATTTTTAAACTATAGCTTGCAGCGTTATGATCGGAAGCGTACAGACTCGATAGACGAGCTGCCGATGATATTAATAAAACTTGGGGTGTCGCCACCCTCGATTTAAATTTAGCGCCGGATTCCGTCGCAGTTGTAAAACGATTCGAAAATTCCCTAACAACCGTTATACCGTCACGCAGGGCTCAAAAAAAAAGAAGATACCGGAAGTGGAATTTCCATATGTTCGACGTGATGTACGCTTCCGAATTCGATTATTTTTACTCTGTTACGAAGTTACGATGATTTATTATATAACCACGTAGAATAAATTAATTAATCGAGAAGTACGCGAGATTTTTTACCACTTGTGTTCCCGAAAGCGTTCGAACGCGAATTCGTCGAGCCTGGCGAAAATTCTCAACTGAAGTGCCAATTTATCGAAAATTATCTCCACTCGTTTTGGTCTCATTCACGTCGCGAATAGAGAAACGTAAGTCGTCGATCACATCAAATCGTCTGTCAGGACGAGATCGTGTGTCTCTGCATGTTCTTAGCGTACCTATAGAAATTTTTGTTACGCTCAAAAATTTCGATAATTAACTTTTTTTCGCTTTTGTATGTGTCATGAATAAAATAATATTTATGCCTTATATTTCTTTTTTGTTATTACGTCAGTAGTTTTCAATGATATTTATGTTAATTGTTATACACGCGTAATTTAAATAAAAATTATCAATCAGAGATGGCTTTCGTTTGTTCAACGTCTTGAGGGTGCAGTTAGAGAAAACAATCTGGTTGGCCGAATGGGTAGCGCGCTGGTCTCAGAATCCGGTGGGCCCGAATTCGAGCCCACGTAGCAACTCTCTACATTTCGTCCTAGGTTCTGGTTTTCCGGCAAGAGGGGAAGAGGCTAAGACAACTCTGACAGCCCTAACAACCTTCCTGATGTCTCTGCGGTAATACTCGAAAGGGTGGATTCCAGGGCTCGGGTTAAGAGCAAAATTAGAAAAGAAGGTAGAAGTGCTTGAATTGCTCAAAATCCTTAGAGTTGTGAAAGCGTTTATCTTGGGTGGATAAATATGGATAGCTGGTCTATTGGTAACTGCAATGGCCAGTTATACGTTCTGGATACAACTGAATCATTAGAGAACACTATAATGAAGAATATATATATATTTGACAGGATCGTTAAAGCAACGGGAGCCCGGCGATATGATCGCACTCCTGATTAATTACCGAGGGCGTACAAATCATATGGATACGTGACTCAATCCAGCAAAAGGTAAATTAATTCAAAAACATAAGAATCTGGGTTCTAAATGAATCTTAGGCAGCATACTTTGGGGAATATGAAAAGTAGGGCAACCACTTGAAATCTCAGGGGCAAACACGGAAAAATGATCTTATTACATTTTAAAAATTAACAGAATTGGAGATGATTTGCAATTTTTTCATTCTTTTTTGTGTTTCTCTCTTCACACACTACTCGTCATTATAATATTTTCAACCTCCTTACCACAAAAAACTTGAATTTCTAAATAAATGGAGATACTTGAGTAAGGAGTAACACAACATTCAATTTTCTTCTCGCTTTGCCAGTTATACCTGAGCACTTTCTTGTTTTATCAATATTCAGTCACTGTCCTTCTCTGATACAACTGACTAGGTAGAGGTGCGTTGCAAGTTTTCGCTGCGAAAATTGAATTTCAATAATTTATTTACATTGCACAACGGAAACATAAAACAGAGGAAAAAATAATTTCCTTCATAATCAGCAGAATTTACAGAATTTAAAGGAGAAACTTCCTCAAAATAACTTACATGACCACTTTAGGAGAAAAATGACCAAAAATGACCAAACATGACCTTAGATGACTTGAAATATTAAGTGGGCACCTAGCAAAAAGCGCGATTCATTGGGAAATGAGGGAGATACAACATTGAGAATAAAAACTGAAGAGAATGCTTTCGAGTATGAAAAAGAAACTTCCTTGCATTCCCTTAAGCGTGAATTCGGACAACGTAAAACGAATTAACATCTTCAAGTCAAAAGTGGTCAGGTCTAATCTCTTTGCAGTGAAAATTGTCTTTCTTCAAGAAGACTAGGATGTGCCACCAACTTGAGAATTTCAAATGAGAAGAAAACAAGCTAACAGTCTCAATAGTTTTTCTATTTTCAAGTCACTGATTTCGATTGTTTCATCAGGACATGACCATGACTAGAAGCCTACCTCCCTTCTTGAGGTTATACCCAGTCGGGAGATTCTAGCACTCAATTGGAAAAAATGAATACGTGGTGATCATATTTCGTTTTAGTCGGAATTCTTACAAAACGGTCAGGAAATTTCAAGAGCCAGTGGAACAAATTGAGATGGAGAGCTTTTTATCTTGCCTGTCAACTGAAATTTGTAAAATTTTAGTCAAGATTTTTATACCCCCCGCCCCCCTTCAAGAACATACTCTCACTGGCCAAAAATCAGATGAAATGTCGAAGCATGGGTTCCTTGGATCACGAACTCAGTGACTCCAATTTCCTTTAGGCCGGAATCTCGTGGATTTTCTTAAATTTTAGCACGCAAATTACAATGAAATTTTACGCAATTCTTTTCTAGATTTTACGCAGAATACGCCGAAATTTCAGTAAATAGCACGAACAAAGCCAAACTTTTGTGTCAGTTCTAGCGTTAATTCTATAAATTTTTACAGGTCGAAGTTCTGCATAAATTTTATTAAATTTTTTATTAACTTCTCCACTGGAATTGCGTAAAAATCTTGCGTCAGTTTGAGAAAAGTGTTGGTAAAGTCATGAATTGAAGTCCGTGGTCATGAAAATCATAAAAAAGTTCTGAATTGAATTGTATATTTAATTTGGTTTCTCCCAAAAATCATAAATTCTCTACGAATTCTTCTAGAAAAAAGTGTAAAAAATAGAGCATAGGCAGCAGCTCAGCATGCTCAACTGTTGATTATTTATCTTCGAAAAATGACTAATCACAGGTGACGTGTACTTGGCATGGTAAATACGGTGCTTACATGAGTCAGCTTGCTGTGCGTGTGGTATTGTTGTATTGTATAATTTCATGTTGGGCTCCACGGAAAGGTCATTCACAGCGTAATATGTTGCCTAATGCAATGTACGAAGGAACCGAACACAGGGCGCGTTAACCTGAGACTCAATCCGGAACTTCATGCCAGGTAACCTCGCAAGTCCGGGACTCAATCCGGAAAAAACACCGTTTAGGGGCTCAGCTCGGAATCTCCCCGCTATCAACTCTCTTGTCCATACAAAATTTCTACAAAAAGAAACAACATTCCATCTCACAAGAGATAGTACAAATGCTATCGTCCTCAAACAAAGAATTCACTCTATATTGGATCCCCTCCCACTCTAACATTCCTCATAAACTTCCCTTGAACATTTCTTCAATCCCTAACAAATCCCGATATCGGACGTCAAAGAATCAGTAAATCATTCGTGCACAAATTCGTTTAACTACCTATAGATCAAATCCCAGCAGCTAACAAACTGAAATGCATAAAAACCACCGTTCACTCCTGGAAAACATCCTATCAAGAGATCAGAAAAGACAAAGTAATACTTTTCAGACTAAGAACTGGACACTCCGCTCTCACTCATAGTTGTATCCTAAACAAACTACCACTACCAATCTGCGATACATGTAATACTCCTATTTCCATCAACAGGGTCTCCATTCTTGTTCGGAATTGATTTTCCCTGACTTTTCCAGGTTTTCTAGGCCAATTTTTCCAGTTTTCCAGACTCTTTAAATACAAGTTACGCGTGCAAGGGGGGGAGGGGTCAAAATTTTTTCGAACATCGTGAGCGGCGAATATCGTCAATCACTTCACAAACTTTTTTTTACTACCGTGTGTTTATGAAGCTGGGGGCAGAGGGGGTGTGACAATTTGATGATGGAAATGAAAACGCGCTCTATGGGATGCAGCGTGGTGCTGTCAATTAACGACTGCATAGATTTTTTTCCGTATGACTTAATGCCGACCGTGAAGGGGGAGGGGGGTGAAAGAATAAAATTCAAACATTGGTTTATAGGTTTTCGAGGTCGCTGTATTCGATTTTAGGGGTAATTTTTGGGTCCCATCCTCTCTGGCGCGACCAATGAGGTAGCACGTAGGGCAAGCAAAGGTTGACTCGGAATTCACCCTTTCTAATAAGCCACCGAATAGGGTAAAAATACAGTTTTATTTATTCAAAGTGTTGCTAATAGAAAATAACGTCGTAAATATTTTTCAACTGAAACAGCACAGGAGCCTAAATTGTGTCCAGATTAAAAATCGGAAGTGATATTCGAAATCAGCGACATAAAACCACCCCAATTTCGATACTTCGTGCAATTTCTCGCCGGAGAAGCTGATTCCGTAAAACGACAGTGCTTTGGAAGAGGTCGGATAAAAATCTGAGGCAATATTCGAAATTAGTGACTCAAGAGCTTTGTTGGCTATCTTTTCCAAAAAATTGACTTTAGAATCTCGTAAAGAATTTGGAACTCGAGGAAAACTAGAGTAACCCCCCTCCCTCGTGGAGCCTGAATGGTTTAAGGGGAGGGAACATAGTAACTCTTAAAATGAATTCTGGAATCCTGCTGAAGAAGCTGCAGCATATCTAACGACAAATGCTATGAAAGTAAAAAGGTTATGGCACCAGGGGAGGCGGAAGAGGCTCCAATTTAAGAGTATCGACAGATACAATAAAAAGTCATATATTTGAAAACAATGGACTCTTTCGTAACGCGATAATAATTACTATGCTGTCTTGAGATTTTTTTCACATTTTGTGGATTAATTACTCTTCCCCCAGTGACGTAGCGTTGAGAGGGGGGGCATGAGCCCCCAATATTTTTACATAGTTTTCTGATATCGGCGATTTGTAAAAAATACTTCAGTTTTCGACTTTTTCTCCCTTGAAAATCTTATTTTGCCCCCCCCCCTTGAGAAAATCCTAGTTGGCCACGCCTCTTCCCTCTAAAGCTCGGAAGTCCCATTCATTCACTCTTATCTACATTTGCGAAGGAGAGGGGAACCAAAGCAAAACCCGATAGCAGGATGTCCCAGAAGGTGAAATCATTGGTTTTCAAATTTTCGTTCCATTACGACTTCCTCAAAAAAATCTTTACACTGGGGAGAGAAGCTAGACCGAATAGTTTTTCATATTCGCGTCTTTTCGCACCGATTTTCAAATTCTTGCGAACAGGATGAGATGAAAACACGAAACAGCTGATATTGGGAGACGCGTTTCGTTATATTCAGGGAAAATTATTTTATGTCCTAAGAACAGTGAAATATGCGCATATAATAGTCTCTAAAAAAGGCCAAAATATGTCAAAATATTCCCTCACGTGTAAAATATGCTCAAAATATTCAGTAACACAGTATAGGTATCAAAATGCAGGACTTTCCAAGCTGAATAATTGTGACACCATGTCTATGGTCAAAAATTACAAACACAAAAACTTGGTCCACCACAAATAAAGAAATCAACACATACCACAGATAACATAATTCAGAAGTACAACTTCACATCCGCATTCGGATTTGAACCATGAAAAAATGTAGGAGCGCTAATGTACAACCAACCAGTTTCTGTCGTTTCATTTCCTATCGAATTTTCAGATGTTTTTATTGTTTTCCAGCAGAAAAGTAGAAATATTCCCGAAAAGGTATCCAAAATGGCCAAATATTTCCAAAATATGCCCAAACCCCGAGGAAAATAATACAAATATGCATTTATACGTTTTTAATAGCAAAATATGTCCAATTGACTGCATATTACATGAATCATAAGGATATGATGGATATTCCCTATATGAATCAATAGGAAAAATATGTCGAAACATAAAATAATTTTCCCTGGTCATATTTTTTGTGAAATGGTTCGTGAAAAGTCACGAAATACAAAACACGTTAAGTGTATAGCACCCTTAATAGAAAGATGTAGACGCGAAACGAATACCATGAAAATGATTTCATCACACCAACACACTCTGTATCTACTACTCCGATGGAGAGGGGGTTGTATTACCCACGCCCTTCTCTTGTGAAACAAAAAAGGTAAGAAAATTGCTTGAGCGAAGCGAAGGAAATTTTTTTTTTCTATAACAGATAGGGTAAAATTTGTTTGAAATACTACAGAATTTCGCAGTCGATTTATTTTACAAAATTCCCTGACTTTTAGGTGAAAAATGCTGAAAATTCCAAAATTCCCTAACTTTTCTAGACGGACAAAATTCCCTGACTTTTCCAGGGTTTCCAGAGAATGGACACCCTGATCAACCACGTAATTACCCAATGCCCAAAATTCCAATCCCAGCGAAACACATATTCCAAACTCAATATTAGAATCCCTACTCTTCGATAGTCACACCCAAGACTTTAAACTCATATCATTCCTAAAAGCCACAAGTCTCTACTCCTAACTGTAATTCATACAGTCTTCACGTCTCTAGCCAATAGGCTGCACATGACGTAGCTACCCCCCCCCCCCTCAAAAAAACAATCAAACAAACAAAACCTTTTCACCCACCTAAAAAACAAATGAATTAATGAATAAATAAAAAACGACACCAGCATAAGACAGTGACAGGAAAAAATACAGAATGGCAAATTTTTCCTCTTTTTTCTCGTTTTAACTGACGTTCTTTGTAGTTTAGTCGACCGAGACAGAATCGGACAAAAAACGGGAAAAAATACAGAAAAGAGTCATAAAAATGGAAAGTCGGGTAAGAACAGCAAAACAGAAAAGGAGGGAAAGGGGAAACAGCAATGAAAAGTAAAGTTACTAGATAGAAAGACAGAAAAACACACTGAAAGACTGAAAGAAAAAAAAAACAGAACGCAACTTTAAGTGAGAAAAAGGTAACACGAAAAAAAACTAAAACAACGCCCAGTACGACCCTGACAAAAAACAAAAAAGAGGCAAGAATGATCCGATAAAATAGAAAGGGGACAAAAAATCAAAATGGATGGAATAAACAAAAATGCTAAAAATACCACAAAGCTAAAACGAAAGACAAAAAACAGACAGAGACCGTATGCCAGAGAAAAGAGGCAATGACATGCCAAGAACTACAGAGAATGACACAACAACAACGTAACACGAAATAGGAAGAGGGACGTGGGATATATTGGTTATATTGTAATTCCTTCTTTCCCCGTCTATAAAAATGGAAGAGAAAAGGAAAAAATGCATTTTTAGAAGTCAACAGAACTTGAAAAATCTTTCGCCTCTTAGAAAAAATTCAACTTTTTCCAGTTTTACACGGAAAATTGACAAAAATACGATTCTGCCTCTCCTCACAACTCCATCCTCTTCCAACACGCACAAAAACTCTTAAATGTCACTCCTAGTAAGCAAATTCGATAAGAATTTTCCGGAAATGTTTTCGCAATTATCTCATCAATGTTACAGTACCCAAGTAGCAATAATTCCATATTAGCCAATATTTTAAACTATACCACGTTTTGAAGCGCAGTTATAATAGTTTTCAGGTCCAGCCTTCATTAGGCACAATCAAACACCCTCTGCTTTTCGTAATGAATTTTTCAATTTTTTCCCCCCATATATCTCTGCAGAACTAATGTAACGCTTACGTAGCTCATGCTCATCATTACACGCTGTCAACGAGCCCGACCAAAGGTTGAAAGCCCAAACGTGTGTGCCAGAAGATTAAAAACACACAGAAGGCGATATGTTACTTCAATACAAGGGAGGTAGAGCCGACACCGGCAAGGCTCGTAGCATTTAGCATTTTACAAACGCTGAAATGAGAAAATTGCAAGCTCATGGCACAAACGCCTCTGTTCGATAACACTACAGATTCGGGATCCAGGGCCGACGTAATAAGATCACAGTCATTACCCTTCAGGAGAAGTTTTTGTTTTCAACAACCCCATTCGCGTAACTTCCTAGTCGAAAATGTAGGCCTTGTCAAGCTCTTTTCACCAACGCTGACATACTCGACCCAATTCTACGGATAAAAAATCTTTCACCTTCATTTTTTCACGAAGCAAAAATTCCGTCATCGGCGAGCCGAGATAACGACACGTGATATTAATTCAACTAGATCAGTGTTATGAACTGCACTCACCCGAACGCCATTCATCCAGTATCGTCGGATTTGGTTGACGACCCACTCGCCTGCTCCTCTCTTATTCTTCTCTCCTGCAAATGTAAAAAAAAAAAAAGAAATTACAGCAAACGTTTGTCCTCGTTTTCACATGCCACGTCAAAAGAGCGAACGTAAGTACTAAGTACCACTTATTAACGAGAGGTCTTTTTCTTTCGTGAAATTCAATCGGTAGGTAACAAATAACTCAACCGCTAATTCATTGGTAAGAATGGCAAGGAATTAACGGGCGATATTCGACCTATACGGCGGCTGAAAGGGCTGTATCGTTTATCACACGAAAGTTCCCTCGTTTTCGTCTCGAATTTCGCCGGTGACTTTTTTGCACCCTTCGATTTATTACAGCGCTGAGCGCAAAAAAGTAACTTTTAAATGACAGAGTAATCTGAATGAGAAGAAATGTGAATCGCGAGGAACAGGGCCACAGCGAAGCTAGTTCATTAAAAGAGGGCTACGTGGCAGGAATTACAAAATTTCCAGCTGTTGAGTAAGCAAATCAAACATTTTTTGATTGATGAACAAAAAAAAAATCTTATGATGCGTAGATTGCTGAGCATCCGAAATCACAAGTTTTACCAAATTTTCATTTCTCGTAGATGACTAGAGGAGGATCGCCCTCATATAGCCTCATGGCTACGGCCCTAGTAAGGAAGCTTAAAGCTCTCTTTAAGTCAAGTACGGACTTTGCAAGGACGACTGTGGAGGAGGGGTGCTACGATACAACTGTCCGACAAACTCCGCCTTCCAAGGATAAGAGTTACATCTAATAGACAACGAGTACCATTGATGTATCCAGGAGTTCAGTTTACACTATGAGAGGGAGAGGGAGGTGTTGAGAACCAAATTTTTCATAAAAGCAAAAGAAGCTCTCACGAGCAGATTCCAACAATTTTTAAGGTTTTTTACAGTTTTTCGAGTGAATAGAAAAAAGAGAAAAAAAAAACGCATACAAAATGTTCATAACGTGTACAACCGATCAATGTGTACAGTAGGATGTCCCTTATTTTGCAACTCTTTCCAGATTCTTCGTAAATGTATAAAATACCGTTACCGCCTCCGAAGCGAGCGGTATCGCAGTACTCAAATTACCGCTACCGCCTTCAAAGCGAGCGGTATTGCAGTATTCAAATTACCGCTACCGCCTCCAAAGCGAGCAATATCGCGGTACTTTGAAAATTTTTAAATTACGGCTACCGCCTCCAAAGCGAACGGTATCGCGGTACTTAAATTACGGCTACTGCCTCCAAAGCGAGCAATATCGCGGTACTCAAATTACCGCTACCGCCTCCAAAGCCAGCTGTATCGCGGTACTTTGAAAAATTTCCAATTGAGTCCTGGGTTAGCGCGCCTACCTGAAATAAATTTCCAGCCAGCCGGCCTAGCCAGCACGATTTTTGTAACGCATTTTTCTGTTGTGTGCCAAAGTAAAGACATAAAAATGTCAAAATGGATGCCGCTAAATTCGAAAAGTTCTGCTGAAAATTTCTATTCGATTGGATTAGGAGAAGACATGCCACGGGCCTCCTCCTCTTTTTATGGAAAACAACGTGAAGTTTCGACTTGTTTCACTTTTTTCTTCTTAACCAGTAACACTAAAAATATTCGGACACAAATTTTAATATTTTTGATTCCATAATCTGGGTTGATTGAGTCCTGGAGGAGTTCTCAATACCGAGAGAAAGAGCTAGAAAATGAAATTCAAGACTGGCGTTAATTTCTAGGTTTTCAAGGTTGTTGATTCCGATTTTGGGATTAATTTCTTGATCTGATCCCTGAGGTGTCACCAAAGGGGATTAAAGCCAAATAATATCATTTTTTCGTGACTGTACGCGACTTACAGGTTTTCACGGCCACTGAATTCGATTCTGAAGTTAGTTGTTACATACAACCTTCGGTGATACCGCCAAGGAAATACAAAATATTTGTATTTTTTTCGGAACAGTATTCCATTTATAAGTTTTCTAAGTCAATGAACCCGCTCGTGCAATTAATTTTGGGAACTGACAATCCATTTTTCGAGGTATTGAACTTACATGCAAATACAGTACAATCTCGAGAAATAATCATTATTTGGTTTTAACTTCACTTTGGTGGTACCTAAGAGGGTCATCAGAATTAGAGACCTTGAAAATTTAGCAATAATTCCAGTCTCGAATTCGATTTTTAGCCCTTCTTCTCCCAGTTTGGAGCTCCTCGCAGGAGCCACAAGCCCTGATCATAGAGTCAAACAATTTCATATTCAAAGTATATCCAACCGAACATTTTCAGCGTCATCACAGGGTTACTGTAATATTAATTATTTCAAAGGGTTCAAACCCCATGATATTTTCCATAAGAGGAGGAGGACGAGGAGGAGAAGCTTCGCGGCACGTATTCAATTTATCCGATTGAGTAAAAATTGTCAAGGGAAGGCAGCATTTTGAATTTTTAGCACCCGTTTTCATGCTGTCCCGAAGGATCTGAGTAAAGCTGCAAAATAAGAGACGCCCTAGTGTACAATTTCTGATTTTAAGAATCTGAAGCAGATAACCCCCTCATGAATCGACTATCCGAGGGTTCCCCCTCTACTGGTGGAGCGTATGGCGATGCACACAAGCCAAATCGGCTGCCCAGACACCGCACCCCTGGCTCCGAGACTACCCCTTCGAGTATTGGATCGGTGACCAGAGGGGTACACTACGGTGGTATTTAATTCCCTGTATTCTCCGATTTCGCTACAAAAGAACATACGATTCGTAAGCTGTACAGAAAATGGGTTCAGAAGCATGCTATTATTTATTTATAATAAGTTTATAAGCCGGTTTAAATTAAACCTGAAAAAAACCACCAATGCCGGCATTTTTAGCCATTTCCAAAGCAATTTACGAGAAAATATGATAGCTACGCAAAATCTGGAACCCATATGAAACCAACAAAAAGTTGAGTTGAACACGATTTTTCCCAACACTTTTTTCATTATCATAATACAAGACTCGATAGGAAATTTCTTGAAAAAAATGTACGTAGGGAGTGCACGGGAGCTCCAAAATAGAGCTGTTGGGGTCTACTGATGAAATGATGTCCTTCACTCAATATTAATCAAATAAATGTCACGTAGAAACCTACTTCATGATTTTCGGATTCGTTGAACCCATTTTTGAGATTTTCCAAGCACACTCCCATTAGGGTGCTTCACAAAATGAGTTTTTTCGCAGTGTGTTGCTCTTAAGGTATAACTATGTTCTAGTTGGTGTAAAACACAACAGCTAAGATTTTAGTGGAACCTACAACTTTTGAGAGACCGCTTAGCGGGGTTGAATTTCAATGTGGGGTTTCTCATAAGGAAATTTGCACTTTGGCTACAAAGAATCCTAAAAACAGAATTTCGAAAAAATTATTCAATTAAATAAAAACTGTTTCCCATACTGTAACAAGGAATTACCTACCTAGAATTTAGTGAAAAAAATTTTTATAGGTTATGGGCCTCTACTTCATTTTTGGGTACACGTGAATAATTTTCATTACAGCTCACGAAAATAAGATAAAAGTAAATAAAAGTCTGTCTGTGTGATTTTCAGAGACGTTACATCCGTGTTCGATGTTAATGTGGTGCCAGTTACATCCTCCTTTCCCATACACAGCTAGTCATAAGCTCCATCGGGGTCATAATCTAAGAATTAGGGGTGGGTACTCCAAATATAGCGAAA
Organism: Acanthococcus lagerstroemiae; assembly: GCA_031841125.1. NCBI lineage: Eukaryota > Metazoa > Arthropoda > Insecta > Hemiptera > Eriococcidae > Acanthococcus > Acanthococcus lagerstroemiae. Next base: position 40,840,607 of record CM063112.1, read on the forward strand.
GGAATCCATTTTTGAGGACATTTTCTCAGTCATCCCAATTCAACCTGATTTACAAACTCTTAAAAAGTTTAAAGAAGTCTCAAAAAATCTCTATTAAGCTTCGAATATCCTTGAACAAGGTCGTAAAGCCTTAAAGATAATTTTAAATGAGTATAAAAGGTCTTGAAATGTCTTAAATATGTCTAAGAGTAAACAATACGTTTGGACAGTTCTGAAAGTGTTAAATTAATTTAAAACAGAATTGAACAAGTCTGAAGCAGTCTTAAGAGACTTAAATGTATTTGAAAGTTTTGATCAAGTTTGGAAAACTCTTGAGAATGTGGAAGAGCATTCAGGAGTCTCGAACATGTTGGAAGAGGCTAAAAAGTTTGAAACCTGTCTGCAAGTCTTGAAGAAATTAAGAAAAGTATCTGTGTTTAACACTGTTCAAATAGTCTCAAGCTTACAGTTCCTAGATAAAGATCTGGTACTTAGTATTTCTTAACAAAATTTGGCATACTTCAGTCAATCTACCCCCTCCCTCATACCCACTTGTACCGACAGGCCTCACAAATTTTCAATTCGAGTAGTACTAGAATGTGTTTAGAGTAAGTTAAGACATAAAACTTCTGACACGTTCTGTTTTTAAAATTAAGGATAGTGGCATGGCACAGCGCACGAAATCCAGCATCACAAACTTTCCATTTATTATCGGATCGATGACAGTACCCATGATGTCTAACTTACTATAAAGTTGATACATTCCAAATACTGAAAATGCATTCAGATGAATTTCAAGTCACTGCCCTGAAAGTGGTTATATCTTCATTGCGTCGATTCATCTTTCTAAGAATTGTATAAATTTAAAAAATAGGTTACTAGCCTCTTCGATGATGGCGAAAAATTCTTTCTCCGCGGCTTGAATGTACACCTGATCCAAATTAATGGAGGCGTTCGGCTTCATATCCTTGGTCGCGATATGCGAGTCGATTACTTTACCGACGCGTGTTTTCAGGCGCATTTCTTTCATCTTCGATTCGATTATCTTCTCTCTCCGACACTCTCTTTCGAACATCTAGAAAACATCGTGTATGTTTTTAGAAGGATATTATATTCTCGATAAAGAGCTTTTCTTTAAATAAATATTTATTCTTTCGACGAGATTCTTCAATGTTATAAGACGAATATGTTTGTACAACGCTGGATGATTTTTCTTTTGATAAACGAGAAAAATTTCTCTCAGACTTTTTCAAAATTAAACGAAAATAATCGTGGCATTCGGGAAGAGAGTCCTTCAGTGCAAGATTTGAAAAGATATCTACTTCTAAATTTAGGGTCGAGGAAAATATTCAGCTCCTATTTCATAAGAAAAAGCATTGTCTGGCCGAAAATAAGTTAATTTCAAATGAGAAGAAGAAATGTTTCACCTTTTCCTCCTGTGGACGTAAATGAATCCAGCAACATATTATACATTTCTAAGGATTTCTACAACAATCATTCAGCGACGTGTTCATTAACAAGTCCCCCATACTCATTCTAAAAACAGAGAGCAGTGACTCCCAAAATGATGCCCCAGGAGCTGTAGTTCAAAATGTTGAAAGTATAAAAGCATTTGCGCTTCAGCTCTTTAAAAACCCAATAGATTGTCAGTCAACGAAAATTGATCATTTCACTATGATAATGCATTGTATATGATGTTGGATAAGAAGCCCCCATCTTTCTTCATGATTGGACTTCTCAAGTTATTAACGTATATGACGTTACATCAAAAAGTTCTATTTCTTCAAAACTATAGGTAAGCGATAAGAAAGTGGAAACGATAGAGAACAAGAACTGGCCAGTCGGTAAAAAAACACTTAGGTTAAGAGTTATTTTCACAAATGAACGGGGAAAAATAAAGGTTAACATACGCTTTGTTTCACAACAATGAAAATATATAAAACTGAGGTTTTCCAGTAGCGAAAGCCTTCTGAAGAAAAAAGATACCAGTTACCTATTGAGAGATATTCATTTTTATGTTGGGGAAAGACATGAAATTCGGAGAAAATTATTGCACTGCATTATTATAAATAAGCTTCAATATGAGATAATCTCCTTCTATTTACAAGTACATAGTATCTTTTTTTATTCCTTCCTTTCTCTCTACAGCTTCAAGGCATCTGCTATGGACCTGTTTACTACTCTATAATCTTTCAGTTCAACATTTTCACTCAGGGATGATCTTTACCTTTACACTCACTGTGAATGAATAAATTAGTAAATTCAGAAAAAGTACTCACAGCTGTTCTCAAAATGGGGGTAATGGGCACCAAGGGGCAGTCAGCCCATAATTCTCCGTCGGGTCGAGCCTCACCGAAACCAAAAGAAAATCAGGGCTAAAACATGGCACCTGCCACTTTAATTGTCGAGGCTTGGCAAGCGAAGAGAGGTTGATCGAACTTGAAAACGCCCTCACAAAAGGACAAATTGATATATTATGAGCCTATCAGTAATTAAAAGACACGAGGGAACAACTGATCCAAAGAAAAAACGATAACATGTTTCACTAGTTCAGCTCTACCAAAGGATACAGGAGGGGGGATTCTAGGTCAATAAACGCCTTTCAAAAGAAATAATCGAATTCAAAAAAGTATTTCCGAGAGGACTGAAATCCTAAAAATAAAATACAATAATAATGAGGTATCATGTCAATTATTCAGGTATACGCCCTTCATATTTTTCGTCCCCCGCCCCCTCCAAAGAAATTGAAGATTTTTATAGCACTTTGGAAAGTTGGTTTACAACTGGAAATAACAAGGTAAACGTTATAACGGGCGACTTCAATACAAAAATTAGAGCGAGTGAAAAAATTAACCTAGGAGTGAGACCGGAAACAACAGGGGAATCCAATGAAAACGGTACGGGGTTAATTAACTCTTTGAACAGAAACAACTTACAAATTGCAAATAACTCTTTTCATAAGAGACCCAACAATAGCTGGACTTGGAGATGTACTAGAAATGAGACTGATCACCTACTAACCGACAAATTAGAACCGACGATGGACATCGGGGCCATTTCCAACTTCCACTTCTCATCAGACCACAGACCTGTAATATGCAAGGTTAGACCAGCCTCTCGTCGTTTCCAGAAGACAAATAGAGTAAGCCAATTAAGTTAAGATGATTCCGATGCATAAGAGGCAAAATGCCAAAAATCTCCAGGCGAACAGCCTGGGCCAAGTAGACTTGGACGAACTGAATCCCGATAAGCTTCAAGCTAGGTACGATTCCTTAGAGGAATCGATGAAAAACGTACTAGGTAAATGTACTAGGGACCCCCAAAAACTTGATAAGAACTAAAAACAAACTCAGTAAAGATACGAAGAACCACATCGCAAAGGGACTTTTTGATGAAAAGAAAAGTCACACTTACGAAAAACAGACTAACTAAGCTAGTCGGGATCAAAGGCTAATTAAAAAGGAAATTAGGGAAGACCTTTATAACTTTGAATAAGAAACGGCTTAAACCATTAGAATCGTCATACGTCCATTTTTGAGGGGGCGGGGGGGGGGAGTACTGTGTCATTTATTATTTTTCTATTCCTATTTTCGAAATGAAGATATGTTAGGCTAGTATCCGTGAGTCCTCATTTCTTGTAATAAAAAATGAAAATAATTCGGTGCCTTGTGTTGGTATCGTAGTGTACCATGTTTCTTTGAGGGAGGGTGGCTGACCCAAACTGGGCATGTAAAGCCCGAGACAGGCGCAGGTGGGCCGACCTGATGGAGGCTTATACCCGGTTAAATTTGTGAACTGGGTGAGGAGCGGGATGGAGACACCCCCACAAATCAATCGACGAAACTTACGCAAAATTAATCTATCTCACCAAGTGTAAAAGCTTTAAATAAAACTCACAGCTGTGAGGAGAGCTTTATCGTTTTTCGCTGAAACGGCTAAATTTTCCGAAAATTCGAGCAGAAATATACAGCCGTTGTTATTGGCGGTGGCGACTAACTGTCCGTTTTCATGGCACCGGATACATGTTAATGGTTCATCACAAACCTGTAAAAAGTAAAACAATAACAAAGGTGAAAGCTTTGTCGAAGAAAAATCAAAATATTACAAAATTAAAATCAATGCAGCGGAAGAACGTAAGCAGGTTCAAAGGGTTTCAGAGGCTTTAATTAACTGTTGAATCAAAAATGAGAGTGTCATCGTCTCATAAGATAAAATTATAATCGTTTTCAGCACGAAAATATTTTCAAATAACCTCACACTAATTGCTGTTATAGATACTGTACACATAGGCTTTCAAAAATTCCAATAACTTATAGTGTTCATAGAAAATCTGACACGTCAGACCACTTTAAAACTAAATAAAGTGAGCCGAAGAAAGTAAGAAGGGAGAAATATAAAACCAGAAGGGGAATAACCGAGTTCCATATAACCAGAAACATCAGTCACGCGTAGAAATAATCTGCTTGTACTTCTTAATTGTTCAAGCTCAAATTTAAACACTAAAACTGAATGCTGGATTCATAAATATTTTTTATGGTAGGCTCGTTGGGACATTTGACTCTACGTATAAAGTGTAAATGAAATATTTTAATAGTGGTAGGAAGATTCAAGAGAAGTGAAGAACTGTTTTGTAAATAAATGTTTTCCCGGGTTTCAGTAGACGTAGGTCTGCTATTCTTGGTGACGTAGAAAAGGTTGATATCCATTCATTCTTTCAAATTCATAACATTATGTTCTCTTCACTCGCATTAATTTTTCTAATTATGGAACATTAAATGCATTGAACTTCAGTAACTGACTTATACACAACATACAGAGCAGAAAATACAAATCTGAAGAACTCTAAAGAAAGCCAATTAATATTCTACCGCAGCTCTCTTACTCGGTAATTGTACTGAGTTGAAAAGAACTATTAGCGTAACAGACATATTCACGAACACGTATTTCTAAGTACAAAAACGTTGTCTTCAACTATTATTGCTCATCAATATATATAGTCTTCTTGCTCGCTTTCATATTTTTATTTATGAACAATCACGATTCGTAGAATTTCAGTAACAGTAACAGTGCTGCACATCGACTACACCGCAAATTTCAACTCTTAATAATTCAACTTCTGGCATTTAGTTTCACAATAATCTATACGGACTCACCTTAATACTTAAATTTGACTCTCGTTGCTGATGCAACAAGTCCCACATATCCAAGGAACCATCCATTCTCGTCGTGTAGAAAACTGAATATCGCGAGGGGTTCCACGCCCCAGAAGTTAATCGTGTTTTGTGATAACTGCACCAATTTTTAAAAATAAAAAAGAGGCGAGTCAAAATCAAAATTAGTAAACAAAATACAACCCACAGATCCTGATACAATAGCTAAGGGTGTAGGTAAACTGACCTCGTCCACATCACCGCTGACTCCTTGCAATCTTCTGACCATATTTTGGCACACCAGTCTCCAACAGTGAGAAAGATTTTAACAAACGCCGGATTCCGCTGAAGAGCGCATACGGGTCCATGGTGGGCCTTATACTGGGCTGTAAGCTTCTCAGCTGGAGTTTTGCCCTTCCGATTTCCACTGATGACGTATCCAGTTTCAGTGCCGACCTAACATTCTCAACTATTACGACTTGCTAAATTTCAATACAAAAAGAAAGAAGAAGAAAACAATTTACGATTACCATGAATCTAACTGGAATCGAATTTTCATATTCGAGAACAGAGATTCCGTGGGCACGCGTGAGCTTTGGTGATTCTCCTTTGATGAGATCAACTATCAACGTTTCGAGGGGTTCTGACAGTCTACGAACATCCCACCACTTGAGCTACGGCAAAGAAACGAAATTGCAAGAAATGCAACTCACGATTAGTAAGCATATGAGTTAGAAAGATGTGCATACACACACTGCATTTCGAATACAAACAAGTCTGTTTATAAATCTACGTACATCTTTCCGAATTATCCAACATGTTACAGTTTTTACCTGGCCATCGGGAGAAGAGGAGAAAAATTCAGTCCCTGATTTTGAGTTGATCCATAAAGCATTGAATACTGGATCTTTATGACTGCATTCCGGTGGACTCACTTCGACCGGTTCTGATCCTTTCCTCACATCCCAAAACGCAAGTTGACCATTGAACAATCCACTAATCAAACTGTGCGGATCTTTTGGGTTGTATTCAAGACACACAATTGGTACATCGGGTTGTAGTGTAACTTCTGGTTTGTTGGGGTTCTCTGCGGTACAGAACAGTTATATTAGGTACTTAATTATTCAAGTATAATCTGTACATGGTCTATCAATTCTAAGTTAGAATCAATATAGTGTTCTCTTCACCACTCTTTCTATAGTCACACATCACTCAGGCAGGATTTCTATAGACGAGGACAGTAAGCCTGGTTGGCATCTATAATAAAGAACTTTAATTCGTACCAACATCCCAGATATACGAGCAACTATCAACATTCAAAGTCTGTTGAAAAGCCAGATTACAATACGAAGCAGCTACATGCGTTCCTCCATCGGGAGACCATGAGATTTGGTGCACGGGTCGTTTATTTTTCAATGGATCTCTGAACACATTCAAAGTCTTGTAGGAATGTTTTTCGTAAACTGGAGTAGTATCTTCATCTTCATCAAAATATAATTCATATATGTTGATTGCGTTATTCTGAAGGATACAATGTTCCATAGTCTGTAAAAATAGTAAAAATGGAACTATATATGACACATTTCCAGAAAAAGTATCATACTTCTCTCCATAGTAAAAGAGAATGACTGAATGAGACTTTCTTCTAATTTCAGGGTTACGCACGTTTAAGTTAAATAATTTCGTAGGTACTCAACGAAATGAGACCTCAAAATGAGGACAGGATACTCCAGTACAAACCTATGAAATACCAAAGGATATGTCAGTGAATTATACTGTATGTACCCACTGTAGCAGCTAGTGATAGATCTATAGTATTGCACATACCACTGGTTGATGATAGGAAAATTTCCATAAACTAAATAGTATACAGGCACATATACATCGTTAGGTAAAAAAGTCATTTGAATAACATCAATTAACTCACATGCGATAACTGATGCACCGAATGAACATACATATCATCTTTTTCGATTTTCTTTCTGAAACGAACCGTCTGCTCTACATCGGCCGGATTAATATCCTTCGGCCATCCACCTTCAGTGTGATTCATTCCTCGATTTTCGTAAAACACTTTTGTAGTGACTGCCTACACAGAAAGAATAGATATCGTTCGTAGGTACATCAAAATTACAGATGGATGACAACATAGCTGGGTAACCATCTTAGAGATAAATACTTGGTTATACATACTTCATGCTCAGCAAACTGAGGTCTACATGATGTGGATTTGTGAACTGGATTCTTATCAATGTATTCCGAGTATTTTTCAGCATCTGGTTTGATGTCAACTAATAGCTCTACATCGCTATCCGCAAAATTGCATTCTTTCATGAATTCCATTTTCCGTTTTGTAATCACTTGCTGTATGCAAGTTTTCTCGGCTACGGGCTCTGCACTGTTCTTCATGGTAACCAATGTTCCTCGTTGATAATCTATAACAATTTTTATTGCATCAGTATATAACTCAAAGTCTGAGTGCAGTTTGAATTACATTACATGTCATAGATATAGCTGTATTTGTATAAAACTTTATTTACCTTACAATGTATAACAAGAAATGATCGCAGACTTCATTGCTGACCAAACATCAGTTCTCTTATCAAAACTCAATAACTTCATGCATTTTGAATTATCGCCTCCGTTTCTGGTGGCAAGTCCGGTATTCATAACGCATGTATAGTATCCGTTTCAAAAAGCTTCTAATTAACAAAAACTGAAGAATCAACATCATGTTATACTTATAACAAGTGGATGGCAAACTCCATCACCTTCTGGTATCTACAATACAATCTCGGATTCCATAATTAATCCAATGACTTACATGTGCAGGAGACGTTGGTACATGTTTTGAACAGATTATTACACAAAATTTATCGCTTCCAGCTACTACTGTAGATAGGTTTCGTTGGCACAGCTCAAGTAGTGAACACAAAATGGCTGCTTCAGCTCATCGGATACTTACAGTATTCAACTAATCACCGTTTATTGAAAGTTATCCAGAATTCATGTCAGCATTAATGGATTAACGGAGCCGAACAATTGGAAAATTATTCACAGTTTATAGCGTTTCCATGGTGCAAGTCAGAAATTGGCGGGTAATGTTAACAGTTTGACCTTCGACAAGTTCAAAGTCATTCATCCTTGTGGCACCTGCCTCGTGCTGCTGCTTGTGGTGACGTTAGTTATCCTCTAACTCACATCAAGATGTACACTGAGAACGGACCCTAAATTAAAATTACAAAATGAACTTTTTCGTTATACTAACGTCAGAACGTCACGATTCAAAAATTTCACAAACATGAGCGACTCTATACTCTATTGGCAGAAAAGTAAAGCTGAAAACCTTCACCCAGCCAGGCCTTTTTCTGGACTCCTGGATCTTCGACTCTGTTTTGCTTATGTTTCTTATCACCTCTTGTTTTGTCGCGCATTATCTAATCACTAATCGGGAAATTGTACCGTGTTTCGAGAACCAACGAACCAAGCTAGAAGTAGAAACGATAAGCAAGTGGGTTTCTTCGGTTTAGTCATGTCATGTTGAAACAGCGTTATCCAAAACAACAAAGTGACTCATTATCGTTCCTCTCTTTGGCAATAATTCTCTAATCTGGCGGAAATAGTCACAAGCAATACCATTGCACACAGCGTTACTGATGTGGCATACCAACTCGATTTATGTCATAACTTCGCCTATAACATGTTGAAAATTTAGCTCACCGTGATGTTCTACGTTCCTACGCCGACAGACGAATCCAGCTGTGAGGCATTGCAATCCGAAACGTCGGCTAATTATGAGTGAGATATTTCATCCTTACTGTGTTCCCCTGATTTAGGTAATCATGCATCATAATCCCATCTTAATTGGTGCAGGACTGAACTGAAACTGCTGTGGAATGGAGATATAGGTTCCATAAAAAACCATGTTCTTTTGGGAAACCTTCGTACGTCTAAGTTGAGGAGTTTGTATTGGAAAATACTGCTGGGAGTAATACCACCGTTACCGTCGGAGTGGTTAAGTTCGATTAGAAACTCACGCAGTCAGTACGATGAAGTTAAGAGTCGTTTTACACTTGATCCTCATCATTCATCCGGCGTGCCGAATGATAACCCGCTTTCGCAAGATACAAATGTGAGTATTAATGGTATTTTGATGTTTGTATGAAAGTAAAACTAGATGAGAAACGTGATATTGAAGCGTTTTCCTGCAGAACTGATGAATGTTTTTGTTTTAGAGTGTCTGGTACCGGTATTTTTGTGATAAAGAGCTTAAAAGAGTAATTCGACAAGATGTGGTTCGTACGTCGCCAGAAAGACCATTTTTCCAGTTAGCTGATGTGCAAGAAATCATGATCAGCATTTTGTTCGCGTATGCTAGACTGAATCCAGACATATGCTACCGACAGGTACGTATCACACGATTCTAAAACACTTGTACATAAAGAGAAGATCCTTGCCTTAAACCGTATTTGTGTTTACCATAGTGTGACCATAAATGAGCTATACCGATTGCTTGATTGTCATTGTAGTGTAGGAGACTGTTACAAATTAAAATGGAGAAAACAGTCTTGATCAGATGTGTTATTAAAAATATAATTTCATTCTTCCAGGGCATGCATGAAATCCTAGCCGCGATTTTGTACGTTTTACATGAAGACTGTCAGAACTTTAAACAAATTAGTGAACCGATCTCTGTGATAAAGTTAGTTCACATCCCGTAGACCACAGCTGGCACGTTATGTCGCTGTAACTACTAAATAACGAAGCTTATGTAACATTAGTCTGATATATACCTTGTTCTATTCTTTATTGCAGTACTACCATGTCCGAGATATTGGACACACAGCATTTAGAGAAAGATGCGTTGTAAGTAACTGCTTTCGAAGTTCTCCAACCACTGAATGATATGATTATTGATTGTATCGGTTCTATTTTTCAACTGGATACTGTTTCAGCTGCTTGTTTTCACACGTCATGCGACGAATGGGAGCATTTTATCAGAGCAGTAACAACGTTCCAAATGCAAGCGGTCATTTTCCCTCTGTTGATTCTAATCAAATGGTGAGTTTTATTTTTGCACATGTATGTTGTTGCCCAGCAATGTATATTACTTGATACTCGTGTTTCAGGCTACTGATAAAGATGAGGAGAGTGGAATTGGCTTTCATTTAACTGAGATCAGAAAGAAACTAGCTGAGTACGACTGGCAGTTGGACAAACATTTAGAGAAGCTTTGTATCCCGTTCACAGCATTCGGCATGTACGTAGGGTTTTCGTCATCGATACTAGCTCTTAATTTTAAGGAAACTGACGTTGGATTTGAATTTGATTCGAACACAAGTGAAGATTCGGGCGGTCAAATGAAGCCTACCGCACTGAATAACGTGGTAAATGGAGTCTAGCTAGAACATTCCTTTTAACATCACCGGAAAACACAAATGAATGGATCAATCTTTGTCCTCTTCTCTCAAATCAGTGATTTATTCAATTTGAACCTCGAGCTTGACCAGTTTTAGCATTCACACTGTATTCAGTACCATCCAGCAGCGCTGCAAATGCCAATTTCAATAATTCTCTGTCCTGATTTCAGACGTTGGATAAGGCTACTGTTCGGCCGAGAATTCGCCTTCGCTGACTTACTGGTACTATGGGATGCCATTTTCGCCATCGATTCTAATTTCATTCTAGTCAATTATATTTTAATCGCCATGTTGGTAGCCATTCGTGATAAATGTGCGTATGAAATGACTAAAAAATAAGCTTGAAGATCGTATCCTCGAAACTAATTCACTTGATTTACATTACAGTACTGAACAGTGATTACGTGGAGTGTCTAAATTATCTTATGAAATATCCGGACTCTATTGACGTCGTATTTGTAATCGAATTGGCTTTGCATTTTCATGATGCCACGGTATGTAGGTTCCACGTTGACTGCACTGGACGTGAAATTTGAAGGCAAAAATAATTGTTGATTTTTATTACAGATTTACAAGAAACCATCGTTACCTAAAATTAGTAAACCGGCACCAGTAGTGTTGCCTGTTAGCGATACTGGTTCAAAATCGACCCTTGGTCGGGATTCGAAATCGAAAAGTGCTAAAAAGTATGAACTGATTATGTTACTGAATTTTTCCTAGGTGAAAATAGTATTTTGAATGTTGATAGTGAACCCCGATTTTGAGGACTAGGGTTATGGGAACATGGGTCCTTCTCAATTATGCATCAAGTTAAACGGAAGGCGAGAAGACTCCCTTTTATTTCACTTCGATAGATTTGAATACTTCAAAATCGAAGAAGTGAAGACTTTTTTGTCGAGCTGTAAATTACGAGTATTCCAGGTGGCAAGTTGGAAATTTTGTTATGATTAAAATCCTGGATCCAAGATCTCAGTTCCTAGAATCTAGATTGTAGCTAACTCCATACACAAACTGCTGAAATCAGAGACATCAGGTATAAAAACAGAGAGCCGGAAAGATCTTCAGAGGATTTTGACTCTCAGAGTCTGGCTTTTAAGCTCCCCGTGACGGCAAAGACAGATTTTTGCTATACAGCGTATTCTTACTTTTTTTGTTATTGTTACACGGGTACACTGAGAACATCAAATGGCAAGATCTAGTTTCTTCATCAGTAAATAACCCCCCCCCCCTCCCAAAAAAATAGAAAAGAGCTGAAATGTACCGCCTACTTTTGATTTTTAAAAGGAAAGGTATCACACAAGTTATCGATATAATGGTTTCCAAAGTCACTAGTTTCCAAAATTTCACCTTGAAATGGACAAATGTGACCTTTACTCCGATAGTTAAATATATTCATCAAACCCTGATTTAGCCCCCGAAATTTGAATTCCATTTTTGAAATTATTAAATTTAATGTTATTCGGGGAGTCGAATCAGTGGCGTTGTTGAGGGGACGAGGGTAATCACACCGTCACCGTAATTTTAGAAAATGTCTATGCATTAAACTCAGAACACAGGATTTTTGAAAATTGAACGCCCCACCGAAAAAAATTGGTGCAACTATGCTACTGAACTAAGTAAGAGGTGGAAAAAGGATTTAAAGAAATTGAACCCCCTTCCCTTCAAAAAAGAGTTGGTGTAACTACGTTACTAAATGGAATAAAGTGTCGAAATAGGAACCCCTCTCCCTTTTTCCATTAATTAAAACAAACTTCTATGCATTAAACTGAGAACTGAAAGAAAGGCGGGAAAAAGATTTTAAAAAATTGCTCCCTCCCCGCGTAAGAAAATGGTGTAACTACGCTACTGATTTGAACGAAGTATTGAAATCGGGGTTTCTTAGGTTGTTGCTTTCGGAGATTTCAACAAATTTTTCATTTGACCCTGATTTGGGCTCCAAAATTCGAATTCCATTTTTGATATGAGCCAATTTTGGCTTTACTCGGAAAATTGAATGAAGTATCAAAAAAGGGTTTCCTGAAGTCGGTGAATCAGAAAATGTTATCAGATTTTTATTCGACTCCTTTTTGAGCTCCAAAATCCAAATTCTACTATTGAAGTAGACAAACTTAACTTTACTTGAATTTCCTAATAAAAATCGAAATTGAGATTTTTTGAGTAGCTAAATTCAAAAATGTTATCTTCTTCGTAAAACCACGATGCGGGTTCCCAAATCCGAATTCCACTCTTGAAACGTGTAAAATTGACTTCACTAAAAAAATTGAATAAGGTATCAAAAAATAGGACTTTATTGGATCTTCCTTTCGAATACGCCATTCGACCGCGATTTAAACCCTACAATCGAAATTTCACCCTTAAAAAGGGTAAAATTAATTGTACCTGGAGTATGGAACGAAATGTTGAAACAAGTTTTTTTTGGGGGTAATCTGATTTTGACAGTCTCATTAGATTTTTCATACGGGCTGCCCCAGATTTGCACAATTTGAATTACCTACCCTTAGAATCCGAATTTACTTGTGTATGAAAAGTCGAATTAGTTAAGGTCTTTATTTGTCCTGCGTCGATCTCATTCGTATTAGAAAAGAAAAGAAAAAAAGAATGGAGTTTGCAATTCGTATGAATTGGTATAGGGAGATTACCTTTTGGGGGTTGGGCTTTGTACTGAAGGTGAGAGGAGAGAAGACTCCTTTTTAGAAACAGATAACTTTTTTTTGGACATGGGAATTATGTTTTGCAATGCCACCGGTCTGCTCGTTCTACATAGTAACTTCATTTAACGGAAAGACTTTAGTGTGGAAGTCAATCAAAAAGAACTTATGATGACTGCAACAGATTTGAATCTATTTCATTGTACGAGTGATTCAAAAATATGTACTCACTTCTACTCTTACACTTAACGGCAAGCTTTATACGAGCACATCTTTCAGAATCATTTTATATTTAATTTGCCTTATGAAGGACTCAACAGTTTCACTTGTGATCTGTGATTAGAGATCATCTCCAATGGGGAAGGAAACTCGGGGAAATGATTAGTAGTTATAGCGTGATTCTTCAACGGTGGCTTCAGTGATTTACGATCAAATAGGTGAATAAGTACTGTCGATTCAGTAGTTGTGTTTGCGCAGCCGTGTTCATGTATGTAATTGTTTTGTACTGTGTGCTTATTGCATTATTCCAATTTCGAATGTTCCAGACCGAGTAAAGTAAAACCGAGTGGAATGAAACAGCCGAGTGCAATGAAGCAGCCGACGGGAGAGCGGAGTTCCTTAATTTTCGACCCTTACTCACCTAAAGTAAGAACTAGCCAAATATACTCGCGTTCAAATCGTAAATTCAATAAGTCAATTTCACTAAAACTTCTTGACTTCGAAGTTCTTCTACTTATCTGTTTTATTAATTGACAAGTCCCCCTCTGTGTGTGCTACTTTGGCGTGATGAGGGGCTTATACAATGGCGCAATTAAGAAGCCCCCCCCCCCCAAACCAAAATAAATAAACTAATGAAAATAAATTGGTACCAAATCGGGTTTTTACCCCCGCCCATGGTTTTTTTTTTTTCAGTTCTAGCTCCCACCAAAAAAAGTTCTGATTGCGCCCCTGGGCTTATAGGAAAACTAGAGGCACATATGCGAAGGAAAACTCCGACAGATAAACCCTGATGAAAGCAAGGGGAAACTACATCAGTATTCTTTCCTGGAGATGCGTCTCCACCGCCACAGTCATGATGAGAACTCACAAGGTAAATGATTCTGGACTTAAAAAGTCTCCAATTCGGATTTTCGGGCGAAGACTAGCTACCGAGAAATTATCAGAATTGAGAATAAGGACGTGGATTGTGAGGACACTAAATGAGGTAGGAAAATTTAAGAAATCGAAGAAAGAGATGAACAGATTAAAATTAGGTGTAATAGGCATTAGTGAAGTGAGATAGCTAGAAGAAAATTATTCTTGTATGGAAGGAGGAGTATAGAATAATTAATATAGCAGCGAAAAGAGGGCAAGCAGGCGTAAGTATTATTATGAATAAGACTGTAAGTAATAGAGTGCGAAGTTATGTCCAACATAGTGAGAGAATATTCAAGGAGAGAAATTCAGCAAAACCAATACCTTCAGTGATAGTCTGAGGTTTATATGCCCAGAGGAAGTTACAGAAGCAGAAAAAATTCCAGAAGAAATTGATGAAGTGCTAAGCAAGGTAGAAAGAAAATTAAATTTAATTATGATAAGAGATTGGAACGCCAGAGTAGGAGGAAGTAAAGAACCAGGGGTATGTGGAGAGCATGGTTTAGGAGAGTGAAATGAAAGACGGACGAGGCTCCTAGAACTTTGTGAAGAATATAACATTGGGATAGTGTGGAAAGGTGCTATCTGCAGATTATTCACAAAGCGACTTTTTAGTATCGTTGGATGAGGAATTTTATTATCTACAAGATAGCACACGGTAAATGATAAAATATTGCCTCAGTTCAACAGGAAACACAAGAAATAAAATGGGTTAAAAATACACGAATACCAAAATTCATCCTATGAAAAGGTTTAAGAAAAGAAAAGTGGAATGTTTTCATCTCTGAGATGTATTCCTACTGAATGTTGAAGCAATGTTATACTATTTTTAGTTAAAACCCATTTTTAACACAGATTCGTCGTGGTTGCTTCCAAACCTTTAAACCACTCTCCTATAAAATTAATTTTTTGCAGGTAGCACCTTTTCATACTAATCCAACGAAATTAGTTTTTGGAAATACTCTGTTTAAAAATCATGTGAGAAGAAAATACGCCTGAAAAAGCCCAAGAAATGAAAGAAGATATTATGCCGAGAAGATATGAAAACCTCATATTAGATTGGAAGACATACCCAGGAGCGAACGTAGATAATGATCACAGTTTGGTAGTAATGAAATGTAGGTTTAAATCTAAAAAGATGAATCAGAAGAATGTAAAAACGAAATGGAATTTAGAGTTATTGAAAAAGGTAAAGAAAAGAAAAGAATATCAGAAAGAAATAACGAAATAACTTTGTAAATAAAAAGAAAGAAAATGATATTGAAGGGGAGTGATTAGCACGACAAAATGCAATAAATCTGGTAGCAAGGAAGAGAATAGGTACTCAGATAATGGAAAGGGGAAAACCATAAATGATGGGTGAGATACTAGAGTTGATGGAAGAAAGAAGAAAGTATAAACAAGCCAATGATAGAGATAGTAAGGACAAATATAAGGCTTGAAAAAATCAAAAGGGAGAATGTAAGACAGCTAAAGAAAAATGGATTAATCAGAATTGTGAAGAAATTCGGGAGCGAATGAAAGCAGAAAAACTCGATTAAAGGCAAAATAAAAACGTGTAAGAATGGAGCGGCTCTATATGAATAAGGCGCAACCGATAAACGATGAACTAGATCAGTTGGAAGACCAAGTGAACAAGAACAAAAACTAGTTCACTAGAAATGGAAAAAAACAAGAGCAAGATCAAGTTCATTAAATAGTGAACAACGCCCATCTCTGCCAATAATTTAACAAAGAAATCCGTGTAGCTGGTTTTTGGATTACTTAAAGTTACATTCGTATTCATTACTCTCTTTTTGTATAAAAATACATTTTGCGAATGTCGCGCCCAATTCATTCGGCGTCCTAAAAGTTACACTTTCTTATTTGTCTCGCCTGGGCCGCGCCTAATCGGTTGTACTCAATTCATACAGACCCCAGCTAGAGATGTCATTACTGCTAGAGAGAATGGTTGAGGGAAAGAACTGGAAATGTGGAAATGAAGGCAAAGAATGAGCTATGAAGAGCAGATAATGAAGAATACCAAGTGTAAATCTTTCTCAGAAATGAAAAGGTTAGCACAGGAGAGAAAAAAGTGAAGAGACGCAACCTACTGGTTGAGAGACTTAGGAGCTAAGGACTATAACAAGAACTGACAAGTCAAGAAGCCGCCCGATGTTTAGGTTCCTCTTTAACTCAGTAAATAAACTAGTATTCTGTTGCAACGATTCGCGAACCAGAACCATTTTTTTATTGCAGTCCTTCGACTTGATGGTTTCGGAAGTGAAACATATGCGAGTGGTGATGTCATTATGCAAATTAAAACTCTACCAGTATCACGATATTCTGACGGCGGCTGTCGATCCGGACGACGTCAATGCTCAACACGCTTTGACTGGCATCCACGAGGTGAGTCGATCTCAGTTTCTAGAGATAGTCGCGTCAACTATCCGAGTTAACTAGCGACGATTTTCAGCTGTGTACGTTGCTGGACATCGATCATTTTTCGTTGAATTCCTCGCCTAACACTTCGCCACTTGTCGAACCGGCGTACGAAGCCGGTGAAGTTCATGAATATTTGCGAAAAAGTGACAACGAGCCGTCGACTCATCATCCGTCTGCGGACGCCGTCGCCATGTACCTGCCACCGCCGAAGTCGGAAATAGATATGACCATTTTTAGTCGCACCGAGTGCGCCTTCACCGACACGTCCAAGTTCCCGCTCGAGAGTCCTCATAAAGCAGGCGTGTATAAATAGACGACCGGCTCAAGACTGTGATAACGTGATAGCATTTCATTTTGTTATTTTCTGATGTAACGATTATTTTAGCGTATTGTTTTTATTATGAGAATACATTTGCAGTGTGCGGATTTGGTGGGTGTATTTGGGGAGTGACGAGGTTGAACATTTACAAATACGCGTCTCGGCTGGCGATTCAAAATTCATATATATTTTGGTTTCGATGTCGGTTACCAGTTGCCGTTGGATTCGAAGCCATTTTTCTTGATCTCAGACGATGTCGGTTACTGTGCAAGTCAATTGCGCTGGAAGATTCGTGCGTCGCCGCCATCGCGTTTTAACTCGAGCTTTCCTAGCACGCTGCCAGCCTAGTTGACCTCAGATCCGCCCACCCATTCGCTGCCGTTAATCCGAGTAGCAAATGGATGAGGGCAGTAGTTGCAGAAAAATGAATCCGGCTATTGTAACGATACCGCTGAAGAAGGTTAATACGAATTTGTAGTAGTGGTGGTAGTCGATCACACCCAAGCATTTACTGTAACAGCCGTAGATGTTTTTATTACCATATATTATTATTTTATACCATCGTATACTTGCATTTTTGTTAATCGCATAAAATATGGTTTTTAAAATTGCGTTTTTTATGCATACGTACAAGTATTCGATGATGAATATGATAACGCCGTTCAGTATTTTGTCGCAGAACGTGATCAACCCGTAGATGAAAGCACCGTCATCCGTGTTATTGCCGATGAAATTGGCTGCGATGCAAAGACTTTTGACAATGGTCATGGCGCTACCGATTCCTGTTGAATATGCAATCAGTTGTCACAGGATTGAAGAGCTTCATCGATTTTTCAAACGTTTGTTGCAACTAAGGATATTAGTCTATGTAGGAGTTGAGATACATGCTCAAAAAAGTCCATTCCAGATGTGTAAGGACGTTGCTTCTAAGTTAACTTTCCATTTTTATTTCTTTTTACAAGGCATACGTCATTGGATTCTAAAATGAGAACTCCATCGTCTCCTTCGCATCTTCAAAGTATGCTGCTGGTGGTACACCTCAAACTTTCAAACCTTCGATAGCTTTCTATTCACCTCTACTCGTAAACAGAGGAAACCACTCAGTCTTACCGTACAATACTGATGCAGCATATATCAAAGTAGGATCCTGAGACTGATCTGGGTTCAAGTAAACACAAGCCGAGCTTAGCAATGCGAACATCGTTCCTATCGTGAACAGAATCTAAAATCAAAATATTAGATGAATACTGTATCTGCTGTTCAATTGGATCCTGTAAAACTCCACTGAGAATGTCCTGAAGAAAGAACCTAAAATTAGGTTCTCATTAGGGCATTTCCAAAGATATCGCGATATTGATACAACCGGGCGCTAGAATGATAGATGATAATACATAACTGAATCAGGTACCTTATTATTGGTATACACCTTAGATGTGTAAGTGATGACGAGAGACGCAACCAACGAGCCAATGAAGCTGAAAAATGGAGCCATAGCAATAATGCCAGCCTCGCGGACGTTCGTCTCGTTTATATAGAATGGCATGTAGACCAGGTTCAATGAGTGGAAGACACGACTGGATGTGTGGACAAAGGCCACGAGGTGCAACTTGGGATTCCGGCAAATGCGACATATTTTTGGCCATGTTCGGGTTTTCCCGGTGAATAAGATTTTACTCGGCTTCGACATGGGCGGGGTGCGCAGCACACCTTGGAAGATCAGCGAGCAGAACACACCCAGTATGACAGCGAACAAAGCAATGACCTAGGGAAAATGAACGTTGAAAATCACATTTAATACTGGTTTACAGGTGTGATTGATAGAAAATTGATGCTAGTATTCATTCCCCTCCCCTTTCGACTTCTTTGATAATATCTTTCTGAAGAAAATATGGCCTACCTGCTATTCCTAAATGATTTTATGAGAGAAATTCTATTTTGCATTGCAGATGGGGTGAGAGAAATAAAATGTACTAATATTTTGGATCCCTTACCAACACCATCATGGTAAGTAGAATAATGTGTCACTGATAAAATGAGATTCTCGATTCTTGACTCTTGCATCAATCAAATTTGCAGAGTTAACATACAGTTGACAAAAATAATT
Source organism: Acanthococcus lagerstroemiae (assembly GCA_031841125.1). Classification (NCBI taxonomy): domain Eukaryota; kingdom Metazoa; phylum Arthropoda; class Insecta; order Hemiptera; family Eriococcidae; genus Acanthococcus; species Acanthococcus lagerstroemiae. Next base: position 40,859,785 of record CM063112.1, read on the forward strand.
ATGGTGAAGACTTTTTTAATGTATCTTATCAGATGGCTACATTGATTTACAAAGCTTCTCAAGTTTTTGACTTCCTAATGTCTACCACTTACTTATGTTTACTTAGTCCACGCTTCTGATTTATATGTCATTCATCAGGTGCATGTTTATAATGCTGATATAAAAGATATCATGTCCATCTAAAAAAAAAAACTCGAGAACAACATGATTTCTCTCAAAACTAATTTTGAGACATTGAAAATCCATGCATCACTTTGACAACATACCTAACATAATAGTTGAATTTGATATAGAATTCAATACAAAAATCACATCAACTTTTAGATCGAATTTCTCATCAACTTTGATTAGGAATTCTATTCAAAAGTCAATGTCAACACAATAACTCGACTTTTGTACAGAATTCTGTATCAAATTCAACTATGTCAGGTCAGCAAAGTGACGGATTGTGAATGTCAGAAAAAGAGTTGATTTTTGTACGATTTAGCATTTGTATGTGTGTACGTACATGGTTTGTGGGTGCTTATATAAATTAGTTGATAAGATCAACGAATCAAGAAGCAGCATTACGGCCATTATGTACGAACCTAATCTTGTGGCATAGTCATCAGGTTCAACACACAAGTTGACCGTTACATTGACAGTGATTTTTCAAGGACGAATGTTATAGTCTGATTCCTATTAACAGTCGAGCTCGATTACTGATCGACTGTACTGTACAAACAATAAATGAGAACTGAATGAAAAATGAATAAATTGAGATGTTGTTACTAATGTTTCCTCATTGTCGACCTCCACACTTTCCTCGACTTGACTTGTTTGTCGAGTGAAAGTGGTCCTGGATTGCCTACTCGACATTTAACTAGAAATTCAACTTGAGTGTGCAACCATGGTTCTATCTCCTACCTATGTACCAGAGGTTCCAAATGAATGAGAATGAATGACATTCTTTCTCAAATTTCGGTCATTTAAGATACCTAATAAAAGATTCTTTTCAATTTTCCTATTTTATTACTGAAATTTCATTCACTCTCCTCAAATAATGAATTATAAGTAGAAATAAATATTCTTTTCATTCATTTGAAACTTCTGCTATCTCTACCTGCTAGGATGATCCAAAATGTGGCGACTTTTGAAATGTTGTGCTCCCAGTGCCTAAACTTGGTCTTTTCAGTCCAAAAACCCACCAGCCAAAATTATGAGGGGTTCCACCGGGAAGAGGGGTCATCTTTAACACATAGGATTCCTCCATAAGGAAATCTGAGATTTCTCTTTGAAGCTTCCAAAACGTCGAGTTAAGAAGGAAAAATTGGTTTGAATACAAAAAATTGCTTTAATTAATTCAAATATGGAACAGCTACCGAGAATTTTGAGAAAAGTTAATTCGAAGGTCAATAAATTCGGGATTCTCAGAAAATTTTCGAGAAAATCCAGCAGCCGGTTATAGCAATTTACGAAAAAGAGTTTTTCTGGGCTTCTTAGTGAAATGTCGAGGAATTTAAGTTAAAATTTTTGTTTTTTACACCTCAAAATTTTTTGATTTTTGAGTGGGGAGAGGGAGTGTAGACTTAGAAATGCCACGGAATTCCAATTTTTTCAAATTTCCAACTTTCGAATTCTTCATTTTTGAGGCGGGAGTGATCTAAGGTTACATAAAAATTATACATTTGGAATTTCTCGAGTCACTGAATAAATTTCTCAAGTCATTTTATTTGTACCTTTACCCGCCACAAGTCTCCACAGAGGGCTGCAACTTGAAGTATTTCCAAATATTCTAGATTGTAGTCCCTCAAATTTTCGGAATAGGGATTACCACTAAAAACGATTCAGAAATGAACTCGGTAACTCGAGAAAACCTGTAATCGATATATTAGAAGATACTAACGCCAGTTTTTATCTGCTGAACTTGTGGGGATTGGCAGGGACGAGCCGATAGGATGGAGGGGGCAACTTACACCCCTGTAGGAATGATACTTGGGAATTGAGTTGAGAAGTTGGGAAAGTCCAACAGGTCAAAAGCTTTTTTTCTCTCTCTCTTTCTTTGATACTTGGGAATTCTAAATTCAGTCAGTAGGGACTTTCACAATTTTTACCCGGCCCTCTGGAAAAATTCTTCGGTACGTCCCTGAGGATTGGAGTGTATCCAACTTTTTCCAAGCATCTATCGAACAAATACTCAAATATTAGAAATACTCGAGGTGCGAGTTCTCTTGAAATATCAAGCATTTGTTCAGGTATATTTCAAGCACTTACACTGTGTAATAAAATATTTAGACATGGCTACTTATGGTCTATATTCTTGTCTGTTATATCATAGTTAATGACAAATGGACCATCTATCGACTGAGACTTTGTTTTCAAGCAAGATAATAGACAAATTTGAATTTGGCCATGCGTTTTGTCAAGCAGACAGCTGAGACAAAAACAAAATTCTAAGGGGTCTATTACAGTTTTTTTGCTTTTTCGAGACCTAAGCTATCCAAAAATACAAACCCATGAACAAATCGAAAAAGAAAAATTGTTACGCAGTATCATTGATTTAGTTCTGAATTAAGTCAGAGTTGACTGTTGAAAAATTAGTTGACTCTTACTTCTGAACTAAGCTTTGATTTAACTCAGTTCAAAATGAGTTATGTTCAACCTCTTTGCTCAAATTTTTGATGCGATATTTGAAATCGGTGACACCAGTATTTCGAAGTTTTGTTCTATACATTTCTATTTAAGATTCCAGAGTTGGTGGTACAGCCCCCTTTTTGGGGGAGAGAAAATTTTTCACCAGAAAATTAGATCTTCTCAATAAAGAATCCAATTTCATCCTGTGAAGATCAAACTTTGAGATTAAGAAAAAAAAAGGGGGGACCAATTCGTGAGAAACCCTGTATTGAAGCTGTTAGTTAAATAATTTCGAAATTATCACGTTTCTACCCTCTGTAGACCATCATTGACAGGGATTACAGTTAGAATATAAATTCAGAAACGAATTCAGCTATTTCTAAAACCCCTGTCATCGAAATACTTGAAACAGTGTTAAGTAATTCTGAAGTTTTTTTGTCACTGTATTGGTTAGGATTTACAAACCTCAAAAATGAATTAACGACCTCAAAAACCCCATTTTCGATGTACGTAACGGTCTTATTTGTAATTTTAAGGTCTACCCCCTTTCAGTGGAGCCTTTAGAATGGAAGGTTGGAACGAAAAATTTCATAAATAGCTTTAGCATTTCTGTAGAATCCGAGTAGACAATTATTGTTTTCATGCTTCCATTCAGTTTCTATGGCTTGTAATGTTCGAAGTTTAAAAAAGTAAATAAATTATCAATATCCTTTTTTTTAAATACATTTTTTCTAGAACAAGGGAGCTGCTGATTTCAAATATGACATTATCTGGGCCCGATTTAGACCATAAATTCAACATCCCCTTCACAATTAAAGAACTGACCCATATCGCAAATATAGCCCCCTATAATCCAAATATCATCTTGAAGAAGGGTGAATCAATTTTACTCGGCAAAAATTTAACAAGTAAGTTAGGAAAACCGTATGCAAGGTGTCGACCTGTTAATTTTTCACTTCTACAGATTTACAGCGTGATCCACAAATTTGCTCCCTCCCCCCATTTTTTATCGCAAAGCCAAATTTTCTTAGAACAAAAATGGATCTTCAAGAAAAACAATGAGACCCACAAAAATCATGAAATCATAACCTACAGACGTTAAGTATTCAAAAAGGAAAAAATTACACGCATTACGAGAAATGACCTACGCTGTTAGAGGACGTAAAATTAACGAATCAGAACAAACAAACAAACAAACAAAAAATAAGATTAAGATTAACAAGACGAAATCATGATTAGCTATCAGTCCCCGAAGTTACCTAGATTGCTGATTTGTATTAACGGGGAATTGAGTATGCAATTTCATATGCATACAAATGGTGACAAACGACAAAGACAAACAATGCAGGGTGTAAAAAGATAATATGTACCACCATCTTTTCTGCTGAACGCGATGTGGGATCGACAAGGAGTAAATGAGAAACTTCAACTGAAAGAGTCTAATTTCTTTTGGCGTGAACAATTTTTTCTCCTAAAAAAAAGGTATTTTTTTCCAGCCCTCCCCCTCCGAGTTTTGAATTTCTTCTTCAAACATACCTCAGTTGTTGGTTGTAGGTACAGGTTTGTGCAGGATATTCTCTCTTTTGTACACCAAACTCTGCTCATCTAGGGTCAAGTTGAGGGCTGGGGAAACGAGAACCCCCTTTAGATGGAATTTTGACCCCGTACCAGTGGCACTCGTTTGTACTTCTTTTGTACATATTCGTACTGTATCATTCGTTTGTACACCAACTCTTGTTTATTTATAGCTCAGGGCAACTGAGGGCATGGGTGTAACCAGGGGGAGGGCAAACTGGGGCGCTTGCTCCAGTGGACAGAAACTGAAATTACACAAATATGGCTACTTGTCATTTGTCGCATGATTGCATATGTGAACATTATTATTGACCCTCCCCCACTACGGTAAAAGTCTGGGCCCATGTCCGAGGGCTAAAGAAACGAGAGCCTCCCACAGTTTTGATGCTGACCCAGAACACGTGACATTAACATGTACATCGTTTGTACACGCATGTACAGTACATCCCGGTGTTTGTACATAAACCCCTCTATAAGAATCGCAAGGGGGGAGGTATTACGAGGGACTGATACAGCCCTCGAAAATCGATTTAGCATCTCAAACTAATGTCATTCGTTCCTACATGATTTGTACACGTTCATTCCACACATTTCATTGTTTGTATAACCTCCTGTATGGTAACCAACCGGGGTAGTTTCAGGGGCTGAGGAAATGCAGCCCTTCAAAATGGGAATTCTAATCCCAGACATATTTCGTTCGTTTGTGCACTATATGTTTGTGCATCATATCCCGTCGTTTGTACCACCTCGACTTGAATATGACCCAGAATCAATCCGAGGGCTGTGGAAATGCAGCCTCCGACTTTTAACTTGGACCCGAGGCTAGTGCCAATTTGTTTCTCTTTTGTACACGTTTGTACAGCATATTTCATCGTTTTTTACATCAATTCATTGTGCATGAAGTACCGGGGTAGTTTCGGGGGCTGAAAAAATACTGCCCCTCGAAATGGAAATTTTGATTTTGGATAAATGCCAAGTGTGTGTACATCGTTTATAAGCATTTTTACAACACATTCCGTCGTTTGTATTTGAACTGAGAGCCCAACAGAAATTCCAGCTTCTAACACTGCAACTTCACTTACTTCGAATTTCCAGGCATCTCGAGGCTCAATTATATCCAAATCGTCTCTTCTCGTGTCTTGCAGAACAAAAAACGCTATCAGGTAGATCGCAATGTTGGAACAAACGAATATAGTATACCTGCAGATCGATACAGAGTTAAACCTAAAATTTGACCTTCTCAGTTCATTTCTAACTGCGTTTTGTTCATCGGATTGTAAGTGTTTCACCTGAGGGTTGTAAGTTCGGCACGTTCTTGGAGGAATATCGTCATATCCGGAATCAACGACAGATGGGCAATTTGCACCAAAGTCCAGCCCGTCTGGAAGATCACGATAGCGATGACGTATCGCAAAACGGCTCGCCAAGAGGTGTCGTTCCAATAGTAGAAGATAAATGGAAAACCAATAGCAATCAAAATCACTCCTGGAACATTTTCATTTTGTGTACAAGTGAATTTCACCAAATATAGATATCATCAACTGGGGTAATATCGTCCATTCATGACTTGTAGGAGCGCTAGTATTGTTATCAGTAAAGTCAAATGGGGTAATATCAAACACCGGTGGTAATATCGGCTACTCGTGATTTGTTGTAGGAACGCTACTATAGTTATCAGTAAACAATAAGTCATGAGTGGCCAATATTACTGCCGGTATCTGATATTACTCCAGTTGTCAGTACCTTTTATAGCTTCTGATCAAAGAATGTTAATTAAATGGAGGTAATAAAAGATTCAAAAGAGTACTTAGTGTACAATATAGGTGTACATCTATGATATAGGTAAGTATCATAAATTTTGTAAGTTTAAATCACTGGAAGAACGTGGATTGGAGTTCGTGGTATTGCAGTCCTATTGGTTTCGGCAATTTGGACGATTCTTAGCTGAACATGAGTGGAACCCATAAACAAAAGTAAATAATTCTCGAATTTGTTCTAATGGTTTCCGCTTGTACTGGAAGAAGGTGATAGAAAATGCTGTTTTTCATGTTATCGTCTATGAGCCGGTATCCACCTGTCAACGAGTAGCTAAGTGCTAATTGATGAAACATGACTATGTTATCGCAAATTCGCAACCCAAATAACATAGCCGCGAACAGAAGTGGCTTGAGGGGCTTAGCCCCCAAATTCTCAAAAAGCCCACCTCAAAAGAACTGAGAAATTATACGAGCGAATTTTTAGCATTATTTTGATACTTGTCGGCTTTTCTCCAGGTCGGCTATTAGAGCTTATGCTGAATAATTTTCATGAAAAAAATAAAAAAGAAACAAAACTGAAATCTATAAAAAGGTATTGGTGCACGAATGAGATTCACTTTTGTGGCGAGTAGATAAACTATCAGATGGGCCTGATTAGTATCCTCAGGGCTTGCAGATTATTCAAATTATTCTATCAGTTCACATGGTTGGTTCATTAGGCTATTTTCATTGCACAATCAGTAGACAGCCTGCCTAAATCGCATGATGTTGGAATGTCACAATCTCATTTCGAGTTTGACTCTTCCAACCCCTCGCTCTCTAGATTTTCACTAAAAATATGATAGTCTCACAGTTCATCGTTCGTGATACCTAAGAAATGCCATTTCTTCTTAGAGTTGAATTTGTCAATTAAAATACCGACGAAAGGAGTCGCCACCGCGTCCGTCACCTGTCCTGTAAATGACCAAAGAGCGAAAAATTAGTAAAAATGCTTTCTTATTAAGAAGTTACACCTAGTTCTATAAACTACATACCTAGATTCTTTTGGCTAGATTTACTTTACCAACTATTTTACGATTACGTTTTATTGTCGTTTCACTTACCGATGAACAACAACAGAGCCGATACAGTCGGTGTGAGATTTACAACAACTTGTAAAAACAGCAAAGCATACGAGAACCAAAGTACTCCCATGATATCATTAATTACGTGACCAAGCCCGAACGCGTATTTCTGCAATTGGCTCAGATTGGTTGGCCAGTTAGTTTGATTTTCCTTCGAGGTAAGCAGAGGTGTTGACTCGGAGCCAGCCGCTAAGCGCTTGGAGAATTCACTCGACTCATTTTGGGCTGGCTCAGAAGTTTTCGATGTGGAAGGCTGGGTAGACATTCTGCGAACAAAAGCATTATGTACTCGAGCGTCCGAGTTGTGCGTAGGAGGGGAATTGTGATCTTATATGGCGTATGAGAGCTTATAAAAATTTAAACGAAAGTCAAAGAGCTGAATCATGAATTTGTTGGTAGGTATTTTGTTCGATGTATTCATTATTTGAAATAAAATTGAACGCAAAGAAAAATAAACCTGGGGTGTGTTTGCAATCACGAGGTGACTTGGCACACACATGTTTTCATTGCTCCTATAAGATCGAGGGGGAAAATAGGAAAATAGAACGTGTGACAACACTGACGCATATATGGCTCGTTGTAATTTAGAATGCTGTAGTTATCGTGTAAAACCGACTCGATTAGGCCTGTCAAAAATCGAAAATTTTTCGTTTTCCCACATTTTTGTGGTTGCATTGGACAAGTGTTTTGCTACTGTATTTGCTGTCAAATAGAATCCAAATATTTATGGTGTTATTTTTTCTTGATAAAGGAAAACCTTGTGGGTAGGACAATACGTGTGAATCCCACTGGTTTCTTAATTATCCTCTCAACTGAATCATTTGTTATGTTTAATTATTTCCTCGCCAGAGAATGGAAAATGAAGTTTTTTTAGTAATAATAATGATTAATGAATATGAATAGCTCAAAAAGAAAAACTACAAATAATGCTATAATACTCTTTCTATCTTCTATTCGAACCGGGCAGTGCTTATCAACTACTCTTATCAGCGACCAATAGGTGAAGTTTTTGACACATGCAGCAAAATTTTGGAATCTAGCTATAAAAATAGTTTTAATCAAAAGAAAATTCTTTGTTCAAAAAATTCTTATCTCTTTAAATACTTTAAAAACGTCTTATTTTACGAGATATTTCAATTTTAATGAGTGTGTACATTAATAGGAGAAATACATAGATTCACCTTTTGCTACTTATCACTTCGACTCGATAGCGACGCGCTCTGACTGATGCACGGCCCGAATATCTAGTTCTAATCTAGTACAAAGCTATTTCTATTAAAAATCTATTAAAATCAATAATGCCTAAGTCTTGGTAATCGATAATCGTTAAGAAAAGGCTCGTTATAGATTATAATCGATCATTTTGATAGGCCTAATTATGCTGTTTCCAGGCAATGTTATTAGGTTGTTTGTGCAGAGCTTCAAAAAGCGTACACAAATTATATTACAGAAATTGGTTGAAATAATGAATGAATATGAAAAAAATGTATGTGCTTTACATGCCGAATTTGATCGCGGTCATGATAAAAGTAAACTACTACGTATTATTCAGCATAATGATGTAGCATTTGGTAAAAAAAACTGTAAAAAATTGGAGGGGGTGAATTTGCACAGAACTGTTTACTTGTTCTTGAAGCCTCAAGTGATTATTTTCCATGTTCTGTCTTAATGCTACTGAATGAACATGAAGCACAAATCGGATGTTTATACATTTTAGAGATGTCAAGGGCATACAGGGTCTCGGCCTTTCGATGGAAAGGTCTCGTTTCGTTTTTTCTTATGATTTTTGTAATGAAGAAAGAGTGCAGTTCTCATGGTTAACATTTATTGGTATTTTGCATACATATGTGTACACAGTATATCAATTTGGGGTTACTCGGCACTTTTAGTAGACAGCACTACATTTAAAACTTTTTTTCCGTTTATTCATAAACACGTGCAATATCACCCCATCACTGTACCGCTTGGCACGCTTATTTCATTATTCTCTCTTTTCTGATTTTGCTCTCAACTCGAGCCCTGGAATTCGCCTTTTCGAGCATTACCTCAGAGACGTCGGGAGGCTGTCAGGGCTGTCTTAGCCCTCTTCTCTTCTTGCCGAAAAACCGGCCTAGGTCGAAACGTAGCGAATTGCTACGTGGGCTCGAACCCGGAGTATCCAGATTCCGAGACCAGCACGCTAACCACTCAGCCAAGCAGACCCCTTATTTCATTATTCTGTAGAAAAATTTGTGCGGCAGGGGCTGTTACAACCTTTTGGGGATTGTATGCCGCATACAAAAAATATACCGGTTCTCCGTCCCAGTTCTTACAGTCCGTTGAGCATATAAAACATAGAAGTACAGAAAAAAGTAGACAAAAAGTCACCCTATGGTAGGTACCAAATTTCCACCTCATCATTTCCGTTTTGAAAGAGTAGTATCCGGGGCCGGGGTTGTGGTATAATAGGGGCCACTTTGGTGTGCGTGCATCGTCATACGTCCCACCATACCATACCCCTGTATAGTTAATTACAGTGCTGCCAGACGTACGGATTTCTGGAACTTGAAAAAAATGTACAGATTTCGTACGATTTCCTTATTTTCAGTGAACTGAAAATCTTACAAATTGTGTCAATTGCACTTCAGCCTAGATACTCCATGTTATTTGAAACTCAAGTCAAAATGTTTTAATCTTGAATATTAATTTACCTTCGATATCAAATGGCGGCAATATCGTTATCGAAACCATTTCAAACCATCCCAGGGGCCGGTATTCGCATGTTAGATCTGAATACGTGATTTTCTTTTATAATCTTTGGGATTGCTCCAGGTACATAGCTATAAATGTGATGTGGAATGAGAAAACTGACCTTGCGTCAAAAAATGCAATTCCGGACTTATGACATACATTTGTTGGGACTGCGGTACTTTTTCATATAATCCATTAAAATTTTTTATTTATTTTAAGATTGAATAGGAGCGTTACGTGCTGTCAGTACTCGTATTTCTATTTACATCATGTCTCCTTCTTTTAGGGGCCAAGCATGTAGGTCACCAACCTATACAACCCACCGTAGTGCAAATGTTTCCGTCACCCTTTTCCAGCCTTGGCTGTTGGCTGCTGCTCGTCTCCAGCATGGCCCGAGTAGGAAGAGGATCTTATTTATCCAGCGTGTTGCTGGTCGACCTCTATTTTTCGTATGCTCCCCTGGGGTCCAAATCGTGGTCATTATGTTCCATTTTTCTTGAACTCCCCTTAACATATGGCCGGCATATTTAAATTTTAGTTTTTTTATTTTATACCCAATATTTTTAATTCCAGTTTTTTTTCGAATTTTTGTTGTTTTAATTTTATCCCTTAGCCTGAGTCCTAATATATTCCTCAGCATTGCGTTTTGTGTATTAGTGAGACGCTGCATTTGTCTTTTCGTGAATGCCCACGTTTGGGCCCCATATGGTAACACCGGCATCACACTATTTTCCAAAATTTTTGCTTTTAGTCCTGTCCTCGTTTTACTTTTCAAAATAGATTTATTTGCCAAGAAGGCTTGCCATGCATTGGAGATCCTCTTTCTCTTACTATTCCTTCCATGTTATTTTTAAATCTCATAGTCTGTCATAGATATCTGTATTCTTCTACTCTAGACAATTCTGAGAACCCATTCAACCAAAATTTATTCATTCCCTCCCTATTTGACATAAATTTTTTCTTCGACAAGTTCATAGTTACACCAAATTTTTCGTTTTGCTGCATTAGGTCATCTACCATCTCCTTCATTTTATTGAGATTTTTTGCTATTAGGACACAATATCATCAGCAAATCTCAGATTTATTAGATTTTTTCCAAAATTTTGAAGCCCTTCCCTCTCAGTCTAATTTTCTAGAAATTTGTTCCAAGATACAGTTAAAAAGATTTGGAGATGGATCACCTTGTTTTACGTCTCTTTCAATGAGGAAGTTGCCTTCAATCTCTGTCTTGATGTATGCTACTGAGTTAGTATGGGGGTGGGGGCAGATAGCGATCTTTCTCCCGTTCGTTTCTCATTTTTAGTTGTTTTTTCCCCTTTTTTCTTCTTTTGTTCATTTTTTTGGTTGTTTTTTTGGTTAATTTCATTTTTTGTTTGGCTTAGATATATCATGTAACTTCTTTTTTTTTCTCTTACCTACTTTTTATACCCTCCCCCCAGATCCTGGATTTCCTCTGCACGGCCCTGCTAATCACACAGATACTGTTGTTTGTTTCATTATGTTTTTTGACTTTAGAACGTAGATAACATAGCTCATTTTAGAGCTGACGACCACACTGACTACTGATTAATTTTTAATTTGAAATATAATAGTTAACCAGTGCTACGCCAACGCGAATCTGTCAACAAGTCAATATTTTCAGGAGTGGCACTTTAACGATTTCAGGATTAAGGAAACGAAATGTAATGCATACAATCTCCACGCTTACCTATGTTTTGCAAAGTAAGGAGAGGGGGTTACGTACGGTGTCACTGAGGCAGGGATATCTTTTACTTTGTATATTTGTACCAACACAGAAAGGTCTCAGTCTTGTGGTAGAGGGTTGTTAGTGGTCGCTACAGCACATATCCAGTCGTCTTATTGCTGTAATTTATGCGTTATGTAACATCCTGAAACGTTCTTTTTGACAGCGTGGAAGGATCTGACCTGACCCCCCCCCTCAGTGTTTGTTTGTTTAGTTGTTCGTTAGTTTGTTTGACAAAATAGCCCCTTGCAAATCCTCTGACCTGACCTTCACTAACCCCTGAAAAATTACATGCGAAAGAATTGTTAGCATTATTTTGATACTTTCGGCCCTTCGAGAGCTCTCTTCCCCACTTAAAATCGGCTATTTGCGTGTATGTACATGTATAATGTCAAAATAAGCATCCCCCTATTTTGACGCAGGCTCATTCGGAGCGTTTCCGGGATAGGGGGTGCGGTGTCCCGGGGCCAACTTGACATGCGTGCATCGCCATACGCCCCTCTATCATCAAATATCAAAATAAGCGATCGGTAGTGATCACACTTTGTTACTCTACTGTCCCTACGAGTAGAACTGTTGAAGTAAGTGCAACAGAAAGTTCAAGAATGTGACATAGTAAGTTAAAACCACAGATCCCATTGTTTCATTGTTTAAAAAAGACGTATTTTGTTCTTCGAATTTGAATAGGTCGAAGGGGTATCAAAAGAACCGTCTTTAGTTAATCAGGGTGCACTTAACGGTATTCCTCGAGCTAACGCACTTCGCCCGGTAACTTTCCGGTCCGATAAGAATTCGCTCAAATTCATTTCATCCTAGAGTACTTGATCATAATTCAACGATGTAAATTTCTCAGAAAGCCTTCGAAATACCACAGGGAAAGATAAGTAAGACTAGTGTTCTGCTGTCATGTCAAAACTAAAAAGGCGTCACTAGACCGCGGATGATTATTATTAATAATATTCAACAATGATCTGCGCATATATTACACTGTGCTCTACGTGAGAAAGATTTCGTACACTAAGAAAACAGTGTAGTTTCTGATATGCAAATTGTAATTGATTATCGTTCATTATAGTCATCCAAGGTCTAGGTACTCCCTTCCAGCCTGGTACCAGAATTTCTATGGGTGGATTTCGTGATGCTGACGTCCAGAAAATGCTAAGAAATTCATTCGCGAATAGAGCGAGGAAAAATTCTTCAATTTTAGGAAAGAATTTTATGAAAAAACTTGTTTGGAAATAACCTTTCCTTGACCGTCCAAAATAAAAATGTTTCATAAGAATTCTACAAAAAATTGGAAAAGTTTTGCTCGCTTCGCTCACAAATACAGATATTTTATCACGTTTAAAGATTTACAACATAAAATCCACTCCCATAAAAGAATTCTAGTACCGGGCTTGATTTCGGACGAGCCTAGAGGGGGATAGTTCCCAAATCCTCCCATCCACATTTAAAACTAGCTATGACTATTTTTAATATTTTTTCCATCAAAAACTTCTAGTCTTATAAATATAAATATTTATCTAGATGACTAAGACTATATTATATTAGCGCTACTAAACTGAAAATTCATCCAATCTTACCCGAATTTCGGTCAAATTCGACGCCAACGCAGGACAGAAAAACACGAAAATTTTATAATGTCGAGTCTTCGTGTTACGTAAGACAAATGACTAAGAGAACTGGCGGTTAGTAAAACAATTATTGTTGTATATTTCAATACAGGTGGCTTTATTATATAAGGAAGTGATCGAGTTTCATGTGCACATCATATCGAATGTCATTGTACGAGTAAATTACAAGCTGAAAGTTCGTTCACGTCCTCAAAACGATACACCGATGCGGTGCAGGAACTCGATAATATCGAATTATCGATCATACATTATGGGTGTATGCATACCTGCTCCTAAACTTACACGAAAATAGGTTTCTTCAATATGAAAATGTATTAATTCTGTACCGAAAGACAAAGGTCTATTTGTATAATTCTAGGGTTATTTCCATGTTTGGAGTCCGGAAAATATCTCGATTTAAATTTAAAAATTTCAGTCTGTGACAGGGACGAAACTACATAGGGGTTCAAACACCCGCCAACCCATCCAATAATCTGGCAATCGGCAAATTTTGAAACTGTTCATTGAATTTTTTATTTTTTAAGAACGTTTGTTCGCTTATTATTATTATTTAAAATATTTTAATCAAAAATCGATTTTCAATTTTTTTATAGATTTTTTGTCACCGAATTTTTAGTTTTCAAACGATATTTGTCGGAGCAAATTTTTCTCTCCCCCCCCCCCCAATGGAAAGTCACGTTTCGTCTCTAGTCTGTGATATAACTGTTCACACAAATCAAGCGACTGAGAGATACATATTCGTACCTGTACTCTCTGAGTGCAGTCAGAGACGTGGCAACTGTGGTGAGGAAATTCCCCTTCCTCTATTTTAATTTTATTCCGAAGGTTTGTTCTTTGTGCAAAAGTATGGGCTTTATATATTTTTCAGCATAACAAATGATAATACTGGTACAGTTTTGATCCCTGGACCAATTTTTTAAAATTCCGGGGAAAAGGAAATCCTTAAAGCCGTTTTCTCCGTAGTCATAGATAATAATGCTTTCGCCATGGATAAGATATCTATCATCATGAACCGAAGTCGTCGTTCCCTTTCTACATTTTTATGTTTCTGCTCTGTTGAACATTCTCAACTATATATAAACTGCGTATTATTGGGGAAGGGGGGTCTGTTCTTGTTATATTCCTTAATTCCTTAGTCCTTAGTCTTCCGACTAGTAAGTTGCGTCTCTCCGCTTTCCTCTTTCCTGTGCTAAACTTTTCATTTTTAAGACGGATTTACACTCTGCATCCTTCGATCATTAACTGCTCTTTATAGCCCATTCCTTGCTTTTCTTTTCTGTTCTTTCCTCGACCATTTCCTCTCGCAGTAATAACAATATCGCTGCGGATGGCTTATATTCTATCATTCTAATTCTTCTCTTTACAATTATATTCCAAATTTCTCTTTCCCTTCCTGTTCGCCTCAATATTTCCTCATTCCTGATCCTTTCTCTCCGTTTGATTTTCAAAATTCTCCGATAACACTACATTTCAGTAGCTTCTATTATTTTTCTTTCTTGTGTTCCTATTGTCCAGGTCTCACATCCACACAATACTATACTCTAAATGTACCTTCAAAGACATCTCAGTCTTACTTCTAAATCAATATAATATTCCTTCTTCGGCATAAATATTGACTAATATGCCAAGTCCAGCTCTTGGGCACAGGATTCTCTTAACCGAGCCCATTCGGACCTGTCTTGCGCCTGCTAAACAATTTAGTTATCAAAAATCTTTCCAGGTCTCCTCCCCACCTCGCCCTTTGTTTACCTTTTTTCCGTTTATCATCTGGGATCCAGTTTAAAATTTTGTACCGGATCTCTCGTCTTTTACTCTGCTGATGTGACCCGCCGAATCCCATTTTTTTCGCCTTGCATCATGCATGAAGTTTATTAATCCTTTTAGTTTATCTTGAAGATCTGTGATTTTCCAACGGTCTTTTCTCGCTCCACCAGAGAAGGCATCATAGAATTTTGAGTGGTAGTTAATTTTCCAGCAATCTTTCTCAATTTCTGTACCGGAGTTGCTGAAGACTGACAATGTTGAAGTACTTATGTTCAATTTCTTGAAATTTTTCAAATTTTCCATTTTTTCCATCATTTTTGTCCTATTTTTCTGATCATTTTTTCTGAGGTGAACCCAACTTTCCATGAATCTTGATACCAGTTGTCTGAAGACTCACGAAATAATTTCCCATTTTGTTAAATTATTACAATAATTTCAATATTTTTTGTTTCCTTAAAATTCTTATCATATCTCACTCATCTTTTTACAGAATTACTGAACATTTTCTTGAATCAGACTGAATTATTCCTATACGACATAAAATCGAACTCGTGATACCAAATTAATTTATACTTTTAAATTCGTTGAATTTGTTTTTGAAATTTAAGGGTTTTTCTCTTCAAAATCGTTGTCATAACTTTGATTATTTTTCTAAAATGTGATTACAATTTCCCTAAATCGTACTTCATGTTCTAGTATGATTTACGTGAAAACGCAAGGTATTAAATAAAGTCAATTTTCCCACTTTCTAGAATTATTCCTATTTTAAGATTTATTTTCTTCAAGATTCTTGCTTAACACATTCATTATTTCTCCAGAATGACTACAATACTGACTTCTCGTATTTCAGTGGGGCGAAGATTTTTGATACCTGTCAGACTAGGTTCATTTTCAACTTTCTCGAATTTTGCAAAAAAAAATAATTCTTTAAAAATTGTTGCCATAAGTCTTTAACCAGTCTGCCGGAGCGTGACTACACAATTATTTATGAATTTTACTCAATTTTCTCTACAAAACTTCCACTACTTTCATGCACGAGTTTTTTCAGTGAGACGACACATGGTGTCAAATTAGATTCAATTTTCCATTTTATCAAATTATTTGACTTTCAAGGTTTTTCTCCTTGAAAATCCTTATTCAAAATATATATTTTTTCTCAACATTCGTAATTACAAGATAGAGTATTCCATAAATATTTTCGAGCTTTCGCATACAAAATCACTGAAATGTTTTAGAATCCTAAGTAGAGTTCAATTTTCAATTTTACTGAATATTGAGAATCTTAAGAATTCTTTCTAGATTTTCATCATAATTCGTTTATTGTTCTTCCAATGCGTGACTACAGGTTATTTCATGAATCTTACTCAGCTTCTGTATACGAGTCGTTTGATGATTTCTGATGTGAAATCATAGGCACAACTAGAGAGGGGCTACGGTGTGGGCTATTACACCCCCCCCTACAGCCTGGATTTTGTGGAATTTTAAGCTTAGAATTACAAGTCAAGTATTTTATTTTCTCGCGTACAATCTTCCCTCCCATAATTTTTCTCATTCAGCCCCTCCCAGAGGCAATCCTTGGTTGCGCCTATGTGTGGAATTACGTTCAATTTTCATATTTGTCAAATTTTCAAATTTTGAGATTTTCTCCAAACTTCTCGTCGTTACCATTACTCTTTGATTTTTCCGATGTGACTCACAAACACTTTGCAGTCAATTACCGAAAAAATGGTTGGAAGAAAAGAGAAAAAAAGTGATTGCAAGAAGCTGGTAGCCAACTCAAAAAATTACCTTTTCCCGATTTTTCTAACGAATGGCAATGCCCCAATAGAACAGAAGTAAAAAGCTAATGGTCTTAGAAATTTGCCCACTGATTTCCCGATTTTTTTAAAAATGTTCTCCACTGAGGGCGATTTTTCCAATTGATTTTAATGTTTCTGTGTTCGAGAGAATTTTCATCCTTTCCCGAATGATACGTTCTTGGTATGAAGTAGCGGAATTGGTTTCGAGCTGGATTTTTTCGGACACACTGTACGCCAAAATTATTTCCATATCTCGTGAAGGTCACGACTGGAGCAGGTAGTTTCGAAATTCCCCGGCTTGACCAAGATTCGGAACCATACCTCGTAAAGGTCATGACTGGGGCAAGTAGTTTTGAAACCCGACTAACGCATTCCCTTTCAGCTATCAATATATCACGTCCTTAAACAATTGTTCGATTTTCTCTGTCACTCGTGAGAAAGCTGGACTATTGTCTTCGCCGCCCTTATACCTGTCGCAATTCGAATTTGGGGAATTTTATTTACAATATACGCGTCCAGTCGAAGATATTTTTTCTACTACGTACGTATCTCTGGTTGGGCGGTTGTTATCCCACTGCCCCACTCCGTATTCAAAGCCAATTAAAGTCGATGTACATTTTTGGGCTCAGTTACTCTAGAGATTTCAAATTTCGTCGGCATCAGTTATATTTGAGTATCATTAGCACGAAGTATCTCTCCTTGAAAATTCCTGTACTATTTTGTACCCGGGCCAGTCGTGTGCATTTTGGATTAGATGCTTGGATTTACCAAGTCGTGATGGAGTTTTGATTTTGCATCCGTACCGTGAGTTATGTCAATTTTGCATGTTTAACTTTGGTACCCAAATGATTGCCTGTTGCCTGTCCTTCGACTGTTATGTGTGGGTTATTACATATTTGATTGATCGTCCTATTTTTGCATGTTTGCTGCATGTGGTTACTGGTCGTGTTCTATCTTGGTTGTTGCCTGTCATTTGACTGTTATATTTTACCACATATTTGATCGATCGTCATATTTTTGCATGTTTGCTGCATGTGATTACTGGTCGTGATCTGCCTCCTTCGTTCAAGTTACTGAATTTCGAATCTGATCAAGTCGTGTGCATTTTGGATTGGATGCTTGGATTCGCCAAGTCGGATGGTGGTTTGATTTCGCGTGCGGAAGTTTTGGATTTACAGAGTTTCTCGGAATATGTCGCTGGATATAAACAGTACGTGGTGTAACAATTTTGCTGGTTTATAGGTGAGAGAATTCATTTTTTCATAAGCCTTCGAATTTTCCCCCGAATTGTGATACTGCAAATTTATTTTTCAAGCTTCCGATTAAACAATCGTATCATCGAGGATTTATTAGACCGCTGATTCATGGAAGCGCCTCTTCTGTGCAAGTATCGAGTGCCAGCAGATTTTGAATTTTCTCCGTCGAAGTTTTGGCTTTATCGAGTTTCTTGGAATTTGTTGCTGGATATAACAGTATGTGGTGTAAAAATTTTGTTGCCTTATAGGTGAGAGAATTAATTTTCTCATTCGGGTTCATATTTTCCTCCCGAATTGTGATACAGCAAAATAACATTTACAGCTTCTGATTTCAACGATTTTCGCATTATAGGCGAGAGAATGAATTTTCATTAGCATATCCCCCCCCCCGAATTGTGGCTCAACAAAATTATTTTTACAATTTCTGATTCAGTGATTGTAGACCTGGCCATTGTTTCGTGAAAACACTTCTTCGACACAGACACCAAACACTAGCACTTTTTGGATTTTCTCTGTGAAATTTCTGGATCTGTCGGAAATTTCTAAAATCATTACACCTTGAATAACGGTATGTGGTGTATTAATTTTAATTTTGATGGGTTGCAAGATTTGTATATATCGTATCATCAGACCCCTTTTAGATTGTATAAGTTCACTTTGTTTAATTTAATTTTTTTATTTTCGAATCTTTGTATAGCAAAATTATTTTTATTGCTTTTGATTGAACAGATTTGGATTTTCTCTATGGAACATTCAGATCTGTCGAGTTTCCCGTAATTCGTCACTGGACATAAAAGTATGTGGTGTTGTAACAATTTACCTGCCTTATAAGTACGATAATTCATTTTTCCATTAGCTTTCGAATTTTTCCCCCGAATTGTGTTCTCCATGAAACATTTGGATCTGTCGAGTTTCCCGAAATTTGTTGCTGGCCATGACAGTATGCAGTGTGTGGTGTAACAATTTACCTGCCTTTTAAGTGAGAGAATTCATTTGTTCATTAGCTTTCGAATTCCCCCCCCCCCAAATTGTGATACCGCAAATTTAGTTATACAGCTTCTGATCGAATTATCGAGGATCTACTAGACTGCTGATTCGTGGAAGCGCCTTATCTAAACAGAGTCTGGAATTTCTCTGAAAGTTTTGGACCTGTTGCTATCTCCGAAATTCGTCGCTAGATATAAAAATATGTGATGTACTAATTTTGCTGCCTTATAGGTGAGAGAATTCATTTTTTCATTAGTTTTTGTTTCCTATTGCTTCCCTGTTTGGTACTGCAAATTTATTTTCACAGCTTCTGAATGATCATAAGTTAGAGGATCTACTAGATGCTTCCTGAACACCGAAATTTCTCCGTGAAAATTCTGGATCTGTCGAAATTTCTAAATCCCTCGTATCTTGAATCACTGGTACGAGGCGTAATACTTTAGATTTTCATGGATTCGTAAGTTATTTCTAACAAATCTTCGAGGATGTACTAGACCGCTAGTTCGTGGAAGCGCCTCTTCTATGCCATCACCAAATATAAGCAGATCATGGATATTCTCTAGAAGTTTTGGATCTGTCGCGTTCCCCAAAATTCGTCACTAGATATAAAAACCTGTGATGTTTAAATCTTGCTGCCTTATAGGTGAGAGAATTCATTTTTTCAATAGCTTTTATTTTTTTTTTTTGTATTGCTTCCCCGAACTTTGGTACTGCAAATTTATGTTTACAGCTTCTGAATGATCACATCTTAGTGGATCTACTAGACCTGGCCGTTGCTTCGTGGAAACGCTCAAGTGGAAACACCAAACATTAGCATTTTTTGGTATTTCTCCGTGAAAGTTCTGGATATGTCAAAATTTCCAAATCCCTTGTATCTTGAATCACTGGTACGTGGCGTAATACTTCGGTCGAGTTTCTCGAAATTCGTCGCTGGACATATTAGTATATATGGTGTTGTAACAATTTACCTGCCTTACTAGTGAGTGAATTCGTTTTTTTATTAGCTGGCGGTAATGTTTTTGATTGAACATGTTTTGGATTTTCTCCGTGGAAGTTTAGGATCTGTCGAGTTTCCCGAAATTCGTTGCTGGACATGGAAGTATGTGGTGTGTGGTGTAAAAATTTAGCTACCTTATGAGAATTTATTTTTTAATGGGACAAATTTATTATTACAGCTTCTGATTGAAGAATCGAATCATCGAGAATCTACTAGACCACTGATTCGTGGAAGTGCCTCTTCTATTGGATATTCTCTGGAAGTTTTGGATCTGTCGCGTTCCCCGAAATTCGTCGCTAGGTATAAAAATATGATGTACAAATTTTGCAGCCTTATAGGTTTGATACTAGAGATTTATTTTTACAGCTTCTGAATGATCGTATCATAGCGGATTGACTAGACCTGGCCGTTACTTCGTTCAAATGCTTCAGCGGAAACAAACACCAACATTTTTTGGTACTTCTCCGTTGAAATTCTGGACCTTTTGTAGTTTCCAAATCTATCTTGAATCACTGGTATGTAGCATAATACTTCTGATTTTGGATTTTCATGGGTTTGTAAGTTTTGTATATCGCCTTACCTAAACCCTTTGAGATCGAAATAATTATATTTATTTCTAATTATCTTCATTTTTTTTTTAAATTTTGACAGCAAAATTATCTTTCTATCCTTTGAATGAATGATTACATATATCGAGGATTTTCCAGACCGCTGATTTGTAAAAGTGCCTTCTATCCCAACACAGAGTACTAGCAGATTTTGGATTTTCTCCGTGGAACTTTTGGATCAGCCGAGTTTTCCAAGTTTCGTCGCTGGACATACTTGATGGTGTAACAATTTACCTGCCTTACAAGTGAGAGAATTCATTTTCCCATGAGCTTTCGAATTTTCTCCCTGAATTGTGATGCGGTAAAGCTTTTAATTGAACCAATTCTGGATTTCCTGTCGAGTTTTCCAAAATGAGTCGCTGGACATGAACATACGTGGTGGTGTAACAATTTACCTGCCTTATAAGTGAAAGAATTCATTTGTCCATTAGCTTTCGAATTTTTCCCCGAGTTGTGATACGGCAAAGCTTTTGATTGAACAGATTTTGGATTTTCTCCAGGATGTTTTGGATCAGTCGAGTTTCCCGAAATTCGCCGCTGGACATAAAAGTATGTGGTGTAATAATTTATCTGCCTTATAACTTCTGATTGAACGAATGAATCAAGGATCTATTAAACTACTCAGCTCTTCTATGCAATCACCGAATACTAGAATATTTTGGATATTCTCTGGAAGTTTTGGAGCTGTCTCGCATTCCCCGAAATTCGTCGCTAGATGTAAAAATTTGATGTACTAATTTTGCTGCGTTATAGGTGAGAGAATTCATTTTTTCATTAGCTTTCATTTTGTATTGCTTTCCCGAATTTTGATACTGCAAATTTATTTTTATAGCTTCTGAATGATTGTATCTTAGTGGATCGACTAGACCTGGCCGTTGCTTCGTGGAAACGCTTCAGTGGAAACACCAAACATTAGCATTTTTTGGTATTTCTCCGTGAAAGTTCTGGGTATGTCGAAATTTCCAAATCCCTTGTATCTTGAATCACTGGTAGGTGGCGTAATACTTTGGTCGAGTTTCCCGAAATTTGTTGCTGGTCATATTAGTATATAGTGTTGTAATAATTTACCTGCCTTACAAGTGAGAGAATTCATTTTTTCATTAGCTTTCGAATTTTCTCCGTGGATGTTTAGGATCTATCGAGTTTCCCGAAATTCGTTGCTGGATATGGAAGTATGTGGTGTGTGGAGTAAAAATTTAGCTACCTTATGAGAATTTATTTTTTAATGGGACAAATTTATTATTACAGCTTCTGATTGAAGAATCGAATCATCGAGAATCTACTAGACCACTGATTCGTGGAAGCGCCTCTACTATTGGATATTCTCTGGAAGTTTTGGATCTGTCGAAATTCGTCGCTAGGTATAAAACTATGATACGTACAAATTTTGCTGCCTTATAGGTTTGATACTGCAAATTTATTTTTACAGCTTCTGAAGGATCGTATCATAGCTGATTGACTAGACCTGGCCGTTGCTTCGTTCAAATACTTCAGCGGAAACAAACACCAACATTTTTGGGTACTTCTCCATTAAAATTCTGGACCTTTTGTAGTTTCCAAATCTATCTTGAATCACTGGTATGTAGCATAATACTTTGGATTTCGGATTTTCATGGGTTTGTAAGTTTTGTATATCGCCTTACCTAAGTCCTTTGAGATCGAAATAATTATATTTATTTCTAATTATCTTCATTTTTTTTAAATTTTGATAACAAAATTATCTTACTATCCTTTGAATGAATGATTACATTATATCGAGGATTTTCCAGACCGCTGATTTGTAAAAGTGCCTTCTATCCCAACACAGAGTACTAGCAGATTTTGGATTTTCTCCGTGGAACTTTTGGATCAGCCGAATTTCCAAGTTTCGTCGCTGGACATACGTGGTGGTGTAACAATTTACCTGCCTTACAAGTGAGAGAATTTATTTTCCCATGAGCTTTCGAATTTTCTCCCTGAATTGTGATGAGGCAAAGCTTTCAATTGAACCAATTCTGGATTTCCTGTCGAGTTTCCCAAAATGAGTCGCTGGACATGAAAATATGTGGTGGTGTAACAATTTACCTGCCTTATAAGTGAAAGAATTCATTTGTCCATTAGCTTTCAAATTTTTCCCCGAGTTGTGATACGGCAAAGCTTTTGATTGAACAGATTTTGGATTTTCTCCGGGATGTTTGGATCAGTCGAGTTTCCCGAAATTCGCCGCTGGACATAAAAATATGTGGTGTAATAATTTACCTGCCTTATAACTTCTGATTGAACGATTGAATCATCAAGGATCTATTAAACCACTGCTTCGTGGAAGTGCCTCTTCTATGCAATCACCGAATACTAGAATATTTTGGATATTCTCTGGAAGTTTTGGATCTGTCTCGCATTCCCTGAAATTCGTCGCTAGATATAAAAATGTGATGTACAAATTTTGCTGCGTTATAGGTGAGAGAATTCATTTTTTCATTAGCTTTCATTTTGTATTGCTTTCCCGAATTTTGATACTGCAAATTTATGTTTACAGCTTCTGAATGATCATATCTTAGTGGATCGACTAGACCGGGACGTTGCCTTGTGGAAACGCTTCAGCGGAAACTCCAAACACCAGAATTTTTTGCTATTTCTCCGTGAAAATTCTGTATCTGTGGAAATTTCCAAATCCCTTGTGTCTTGCATAACTGGTACGTGGTGTAATACTTCGATTTTCATAGTTACCCAAGATTTGTATATTGTAGACCTAATCCCTTTGAGATCAAAATAATTCACTTTTATTTCTTTGATAATAGCAAAATTATTTTTATCGCTTTTGAGTGAATGATCACATATCAAGAGGATCTACTAGACCATTGATTCGTGAAAGCGCCTATTCCATGCCAACACAAGAGTACTAGCAGATTTTGGATTTCCTCCGTGGAACTTTTGGATCTGCGGAGTTTCCTGAAATTCGTCACTGGACATATTAGTATGTGGTGTTGTAACAATTTAGTTGCCTTACAAACGAATTCGGATACGGCCAAGCTTTGATTGAACAGATTCTGAAGTTTCTCCGGGGAGGTCTTGGATCAGTCGAGTTTCCCGAAATTTTGTTGCTGGACATGCAAGTATGTGGATGTAGGGTGTGACAATTCACCTGCCTTGTAAGTAAGAGGATTCATTTTTTCATTGGCTTTCAAATTTTTCCCCGAATTGTGATACGACAAATTTATTTATACAGCTTGTGATTGAACGATCGAATCATGGAGGGAGGATCTGTTAGACCACCCGTGTGGAAACGCCTCTTCTATGCAATCACCCATCAGCAGATTTTGGATTTTCTCTGGAAGTTTTGGATCTATGAAGATTCGTCGCTAGATATAAAAATATGTGATGTACAAATTTTGCTGCCTTATAGGTGAGAGGATTCATTTTTTCATTAGCTCTCGTTTTGTATTGCTTCCCCGAACTTTGATTATGCAAATTTATTTTTACAGCTTCTGAATGATCGTGTGGATCTACACTAGACCTGGCCGTTGCTTCGTGGAAACGCTTTTCAGTGGAAACACCAAACACCAGAATTTTTGGTATTTCTCTGTGAAAGTTCTGGATTTGTCGAAGTTTCCAAATCTCTCGTATCTTGAATCACTGGTACGTGCCGTAATACTTCATTTTCATGGGTTTGTAAGATTTGTATTTATTTTTATATATTTTGTCTGAATGATCACATATTGAGGATTAACTAGACCGCTGATTTGTGAAAGCGTCTCTTCTATGCCAACACCGAGTACTAGCAGACTTTGGGATTTCTTCAGTGCCGCTAGGTACAAAGGCAAGAGGTGTAATAATTTTGATTATCAGTGGTTCAATTTATTGTAGAATACGTGAGTTGTATCAGTCTTAAGAAAGTGTATTGTTACAGGTGGTATTGGCCACACTCCAGTTCTGTTTATCATTTCTTTTTTTCAGGAACTCGGGCTTCTTCCCACAATAAACCGAACTCTGATCAGCGAGTAATTTCCATGTTTTTCCTCATTTATCTTCTAATATTTTTTATATTCCCTTCAACCGGCAACCTTAATTGAGTCATGAAACTGTACAGTAATTAAAGTCTCTTTCCAGTTGGTAACGGGTTGGTTGCTTCCGTTCTGTTTCTGTCATCCGCGCGCCGCTCGTTCTGTCTCTCGTCTTTCGTCCGCGCCGCTCGTTCTGTCTCTCGTCATTCGTCCGCGCCGCTCGTTCTGTCCGTCGTCTGTCATCCGCGCCGCTCGTTCTGTCCATCGTCTGTCGTCCGCGCCGCTCGTTCTGTCCGTCGTCTGTCGTCCGCACTGCTCGTTCCGTCTGTCGTCTGTAGTACGCACCGCTCGCATTCCGTCCATGTCATCCGCACCGCCCGTTCCAACCGCCGTTCGCACCGCTTGGTCCGTCCATCTTGTATCCGCGCCGCTCGGTTCGTCCGTCGTCTGTCGTCCACGCCATTCGTTCCGTCCGTCCTTGGTCGTCCGCGCCGTTCGTTACGTCTGTCGTCTGTCGTCCGCGCCGTTCGTTCCGCCCGTCGTTGGTCATCCGCGCCATTCATTCCGTCCGTCGTCGGTCATCCGCGCCGCTTGTTCCGTCCGTCGTTGGTCGTCCGCGCCGCTCGTTCCGTCCGTCGTTGGTCGTCCGCGCCGCTCGTTCCGTCCGTCGTCTGTCGTCCGCGCCGCTCATTCCGTCCGTCGTCTGTCGTCCGCACCGCTTATTCCGTCCGTCGTCTGTCGTCCGCGCCGCTCGTTCCATCTGTTGTCTGTCATATACGTCCCTCGTTTGTTTCACTCGTTCCATCCATTGTGGGTCGTCGATTGCCCGTCATCTGCGCCACTCGTTCCGTTTGTCGTCCATTGTGCCCTCGCCATTTATTCTGTCCATCATCTGTTGCCCGTTGCCCTTGTCATTTGTACCATCCTCTGTCTGTTGTCCGTCGTCCGCGGTGTCAATTCTAACCCCCCCCCCCCTCAGAATTCCAGTTTTGTTGGACTAAGGGAGCGCATGCAGTGACTCTTTACTTTTACGTACCAACGAGTTTGATTATGAAACGCAAATTGGGTGCCACCAAAGGAGGTCACATTTTAGACTTATACTTCCATACCAAAAAATGTTTCGACTTGACACCCCCCTCCCCCGTGGTATTTATTTATTTATTCATTTATACCCCTGCTTCCTTACAGGCGATAGAATTAATTATTAGAATTAGGTAACTTTATCACTACTTTCTGTATTTTTTTTTCGAATTTTGATACTGCATAATTACTTTTGCAGCTTCTAGTGAACGAATCGAGTCTTAGAAGATCCCCTGGTGTTCCTGAGTCACTCTGCTGTGGTTTAAAGCTCCAGGCTCATTTGCGTATTATTTTTAGGTTCTTTTTGAATTTTGATAATGCATTACTTTTGCAGTTTCTAGTTCACGAATCGGATCTTCGAAGATCCACTGGTGTTCCTGAGCCACTCTGCTGTGGTTTAAAGATCCGGGCGCACTTGCGTATCATTTTTAGGTAATTTGGTTGATCAAATTGGCAATTGTATCTAGATAGATTGGGGGTATGGTTTTGGGTCAAATTGTTATAGGAGGTACTATCCGAAGAATCTTGAGTCCTGAGATGATTCCAGTCGCGACAACTATTGGTAAAAGTCCTGTAATGGGATGGTTTCAGCAGGCTACTGGTGCCAGTAACAATAATAGCTGGTTGAAAGTCCAGCATTGGATGATTCCAGCAAGTTACAGGCGGAAAATCTCATACTGGTTGAAAGTCCTGAGACGATTTCAGTAGCAACCACTGTTGGTTGAAAGTCCTGTATTGGGATGATTCCAACAAGCTGTATGGCAGAAAGTCTCATCATAGGACGATTCCAGTCGTGATCCAATTTGTGCTCCTTGAAATCTTTTTCGTGCCGGTAGAAAGTCTCATCGGATGATTTCGGCTACGATCCATCTATTCCTATAAATCTCTTTCCTTCTTGTGTCTGTACAAGTATTGTAGTGGGATAATTCATATTCTAAAATTCAGAACTGATGGCTGCCTAAAGTCGAACGACTTCTGGGTCACTTGAGGGTTGTTTTTGGGTCAAAAAGCCTAAAACTGATGGAACAATATCGGGGTTAATTAGGGGTTGTGTTTTTGGGTCAAACTGTTATTTGTTGATACCAGTCACGATCTAATCTCCTCTATTCCTAAGATCCTTGGGTCCTGAGATGATTCCAGTAGCGACAACTGTTGGTAAAAGTCCTGTGATGGGATGATTTCAACAGGCTACTGGTGCTAGTAGCAATAATTTGTTGGTTGAAAGTCCTGTAATGGGATGATTCCAGCAAGTTACTGGCGGAAAGTCTCCTACCGGTGGAAAGTCCTGGGACGATTCCAGTAGCGACAACTGTTGGTTGAAAGTCCTGTAATGGGATGATTCCAACAAGCTACTGGTAGAAAGTCTCATCGGATGATTCCGGTTGTGATCCAATCTATTCCTTTAAATCTCAGTATTCCTTCTCGTGCTGGTAAAAGTATTGTGGAGAGTTTCTAAGTTATGATAATTTATTGGGATGGTGGGTATAAAAATTTGAGCCCATGATGCGCTACTTTTATTCTCCAGCCGAGCCCCAGGAACTCCATTGGAACTTCGTTTCTACTTAGATTACCGTAATTTTACTTTTTTAACTTGGTTTACTTTTAAGTTACGTTTTGCGTTATTTTTATGGTAATTTTCAATTTTAACCTAGGCTATTATTACTAATTTAAAAAAAAAATGAGAGATTGACAGGACCATACAAGGTCGACGATGAATGTAGTAGAGACCAGATTCGTCTTTTTGCCAAAAATGATACCATTTTACTAGTTAATAGTTTTTGTTTTTGTGCAGCTAATTTTATTTTTCAGCTTCCCGCATTGCTGTATAAGACTTTTTTTTACTTGTTTCAATTCATTTTGTCTTTATCTATAATCGTTAAATAACGACAGCAATCACGTGTTTCAAAACACTGAGCTATCAATATGCCGATAGAAATATATAGTTTGGTAGTCTGCAAATTTATTGCTTCCCTAGTATATTAATATTCATATTATAATTACTTATTACTATTGTAATTTTTAAAACGATGTCAAGCTTTTTGGTATTCGGCCTTTTTATTATTGATGTAAATATGATTACTTGCTAATGCTGGCTATTTTTTTAATTTTTTATATGAGTTTGATAGGAGCGTGCAAGATCAATGATGCCTTCCAGGCAAACATCGGATACCAGCAGGTTTTGGATTTCCTCCGGACAAGTTTTGGATTTGTCAACTTTCCCAAAATTCGTCGCTGGATAACGGTATGCGAAGTAAAATATTTTTCATTGGTCGGCGTCCATATTTTTATCGAATTTGATACTACTAAATTACTTTTGCAGCTTCTGGTTGAATAACCATATTTTCGAGGATCCACTGGACTTTGCCGTTCATTTGTGGAAACACACTGCTTCGATGTTAACATGGAAAACAGCTGTTTATGGATTTCCTTCCAGGAAATTATCGAATGTCACAAATGGTTCACTGTATGTATTGTGTAACTTTGATTTTAATGGACTTGGAAGATTTGCATCTCGTCCCACCTGCCCGGTTCTAGATTCTAAAAGTCAATTCATTTTCTTGTTCACTAGCTTTCTTGCATCCATTGAATTTTGATACTGAAAACTTTTTATAGTTTTTGATTCAACGATCGTATGCTCGAAGATTGACAGAAACTTCGCCGTTGACTGTGGAAGTCCTTCAATACAAACACCGCATACAAATTGTTGAATTTTTTTCTGTGGAAATTCTAAATTTTCCTAGAATTTATTGCCGTACTGGATAACGGTATACTATATACGTATGTCGTAATTTCGATTTTCACGGGTTCGATTTGTCAAGGAATACATCGGTTCAAGTTCAGTTTATGTTTGTTTCATTTTTATTTTTGTATTTCTGAAATTCGGTCTTCTTTAAATTTCCCTCAGTGTCTTCATTTTTATTGGTAGCTCGGCGAATTTTTTTCCTCCTTCCACTCCCCATTCCCTTTGTTAACTAGCATCCTTATGTAACAGTACAATGATAAGAGAGCCATTTTCCTCTGGTTAGGGGTTTGGTTGTGTTTTATGTTCCATTAGGAGACTACTTTAAATAATATTCTGTAAAAACAGTACACACCATTTTTCTGTGCCCTTCCCTAAATATTACGATCCCTTGTTGAGTTTTTTCAGTAAGGTCAGATGAATATTCAAAGCACTCCTATTTGGAGTTTGGAGGCCAAAGGCCAAATTGAGGTCGAAACAACAATTTATAACTTTTTAAAATTCAGCTATATCCCAAAACCCACTATTCAGATAGGTACCTCATTCCATTTTTGAGCAAAGTCAGGTTGGTTCCTTTGAAGAACTAGACTTTGCGGTCCAAGCCGGAGTCTGATCAAGACTTGCATACAATTTTTAAGGCAAGAAAACCCTATTTTGATACCTGGTTTAATTCTTTTGGCAAAGTCAAATTTAGCCCTTCGAAGGGAAAACCATCAGATTTGGGGAATCAGTCGGGATCGAATCGAAAGTCTGATCAAATATTCGACTTCTCGATGTTTCGATTAATTGGGCTAATCTTACTCACTTGACGGAATAAAGTTTAAACTTTGGGGCACAAATCAGAGTGTCATTAAGAATCTGTTTCAATTTTTTTTCTGCAATCCAACAAACCATTACATGGATATCTTCTTCAGGATTTTCAACAACGTGAAATCGGCTCGTTTCAAGAGGTGAAGTTTGAATTTTGGTTCGCGAATTGGAATTCGATTTTTTTTTTCTTCAATTTTTGTGCAAAGTTAAGCCGATCCCTTTCATAAAGGAAAAGTCGAATTGACGCTCAAATCTGAATCGGATTGAAAATCTGACTACAGTGAGAAATCCCTATTTTGGTATTTTGACATGTTTCCACTTCAGATTCCAAAGTTGGTGGCAACAGAATTTTCTAATTTTGCTCAGACCACAAATTCATTAAAAACCGAGGCAGTAGGCAGGGTACATCATTTCTCGTATTCTCTACATGATCTCGTGCTTTTTGTTTTTCAAATCATCTTCTAATGCAACCAATGTCCTTTTGTCTCCTTTTATTTCTTCTTTCTTTTCTCTTCTGTCTTCTAATAGCCGCCGCTTTTCTCCTTCACTCTTCTTTTGGGTCTCTTCAGCTTCTTTCTTCTTTCTATCCATATTTTCCCTATATAATGTATCAGCAACGCGGACCATTTTTATCATTTCATTTGTTATTGGAATATTTACTATTGTATTTTCATACTGTTTCAATGCACTTTTGACATTTAATCGAGCATTCAACAATTCTACTGACATGCTAGTTTTCTCATCTGTCAATTTGTTTGCTGAGTCGAAAAACGATCGCTCAATGTCAGCGCTCCCATGGTAGACCAGAAGCGCCGCTTCAACCACGGTTAAATTTGGGTACTTGTCCTCGGAAGTGAGATTATGATCAAATACATTTCTCCAAAAATCTAACATGGGCATATTTACCATTAGGTACAAGTTCAGAATCCATTTCGGCATGTAATAATTTCAGGCTCATCAATAGTTTCATGTAATGGAACTGCTAATGAAAGAGCCTTATGAATAGCTCGCACATCTTCTTCATTTCTCTGCCTCTTATACATTCTTTCATGCGGTGATACAAATCTGAACTTTCTCACAATTCCTAGAGATGGTTGTAGAACACTTTTCTCTAACAAATGTTTGATTGCTGCCATGTAGAAATTACGCACATTATTTTTGAACATCACAACATCCTGTTCTCTCAAAGTTCCCAATTTTTCTAGGACTTCTGCAGACCATACAATTCTATCTGACAGGAAATTTAGGCTAATAGGGTGCAGCGTGCAGCAAATTTTCTTTTTGGTTCCTCTAATTTTTTCCTTTATCAAAATAGTGACAATAGTGACTTTTTTGAGCCAATAGTGACAAATAGTGGCCTAGGTTAAAAATAGTGACAAGTCACTATAATAGTGACCAGTTAGCAGGCCTGGCAGCATAGACCTAATTTAAAGTAGGTATTCGTTTTATTCTTTCCTGTCTCAAAAGTAGCCATCGCAATGCGATCTGGTATTCCTACAAAATATAACTGATTTTGGCTTTCTTCAATTTGTGCTAGTGTAGGTTTTTTGGTCGTAATTGTCCAAGCCAAGCAGGCTTTACTGGGCAATCAACGTTCGAATCCTATTTGCGTGAGCTGACTTAGCCCTCCGCCCTTTCTTAGAATTTAGCTTAATTTGTGATAGTTTTTGCGGTGGTCCATGCTCTTTCGATCTCAATTGAATCGGATCTATTCTATTTGCTCCTCAATTTCCCCCAATTCTGACTAATCCATTTTTTCTTTTCTTACATTCTCCCTGCATTAGATTCATTAAGCCCTGATATTTGTTTTTACTTCCCATATCCTGGCTTGCTTATACGTTCTCCTTTCTTCCATTAGGAGAAGTCTCAAGAAGGGAAAAAAAACCTTCATATTCAGTTTTTGAAGAACCTAGGTACACTAATATTAGATTCAATTTCTGAGGTTCTGAGATCCATTTGAGTCCTACATCTGTACCTACCAGAGCAGTGCACGATACGAGTATATACTCATGTGGTATTCGGTATAGTGTATCGCTTAAAACAATACCAAATAGTATTGGCCGATACCGAGTATACTCGGTATTGGCCGATACTATTCGGTATCATTTTAAGCGATATGATACCAAATACCACACGATTATATACTCGTATTGTGCACTGTTTTGGTACCTACTCATCTATTCAATTAGGGTAATGTCAGTATAACAGTATTTCGTTCTGCATACCGATTATCGAAATTATGTATTTCTAGGTGAAAAATCAAAGTCACTTTTTGGCGTGATAGAAACCATATACGAATCTGATTGAATACGACCGCCCATTTCCTAGTCACTGGTGCTACATTTTTGAAAACTTGACCCTGACAGACCTCAGTTTAATAATTGTAAAAGCCAAATTAATTATTCAGTGCGGGCAATTTGCAAGCAACGCCGAATATTATCACCATGGTAACTGTAATTTAACGGGGTGCTCAACAAAAAGAAAAACGCCTGTGATAAATTACCCATAGTCGCTTTTAAAAAATTTTTTAATTCAAGTTCGACTTACAAACGACATTAGAAAAATGGTTTTCGATTTCGCGCCGAAATATTCTTTTATTTGCGATGTGAAGTGACTTCTTCTAGACACATGGAGATATTCCGTGTATCGTCGGTGTAGGTGAATTATTAGTTTTTGGTATACCAGGTATCGATTCGCCCCAAGTGGAATAACTTTTTGGCGGCAATTTTTGATGTACGCGAATGGTGACTGATACGATCCACTGTTTCTCAATTCAACGAGGATCGAAGGTTCCAACCAATTCGGACTAAATTCACCGAAGGGGATGTATGATTTTAATGGCAAGATTCTTTCCAGAATGCCCGGACTTTATAAAGAATTCTTCCCTTCCTTATGAGTACGTATTTTTTTATCTATATCGTTTAAAGGTATTCGAATTCTCAGCGTGAGTGGCGAAAGTGTCTTCCTATCTGTAAATCTTCAGAAATTGTAGGTGCCTCATCTCAGAATCTCGTTAGAGAAAGCTAATAGAAACAAATCCCCACCGGAAAGAATTAACTTCAGTTTGAAAGTGACGGTCTCTCCACTTTTTAATATATCTCGGTTTTAAAACTCGCCCGTTAATCTCGCTGTCAAATTATCTAGGTTAAACTTGACATATGTCTTTTCCACGAGTCACAAATGCAGAACATATATCAAGCCAACTCTATGTCCTTAAAGCTACCCATAAGGGCATAAGGTCGGCTTGCTCCCTGTCACTTTTCAGAGTTGGCAAATTGGCAATTTCACGCGCTCAGTTAGCAAACTCATGCATCTCTATTCAAGAGATTTTATTTTTTTCAATAAATGACTTTTTCGCTTCAACGGTTAGAAAATATCCAATTCTCGCTTTCTCAATAAATTTGCTTTACTACAGCCCTTATTTCATACAACATAAATAGCTAATGCCTAGTTCACTTATAATAAAGGACCAAATTAGCTTCAGGGGCGGGGGGAAGAGAAAAAAAAAACTCTTCAAGACCAACTGTAAACAATGTTGAAAGCATATCTGGTGCGTGTGTTTTTTTTCTTCAGTCTTCTCTCATTCAGTGTCTCTCGATATTTCAAACACTTGACAGGGTGTTTGATTTTCGATAGAACACACTTCATCATTCTCGGTTTTCTTTTGTTCCAGCCGACATCCTTGTATTTGAACAAGCTGAGCCTACTCGACCAGCTACCGCTTACATTGTAGATACTACATGACTTTTCAGATCTGCCACCCAAATCGTTTCATTATATTCACCCATTTATCGAGTATCCTAGTAATCGAAATATATTTCGCGCCTAAGTACAGATATGGACATAGGTACCTCATTTAATACCACAGCAACACGCCAGAACTGATGCTGCCCAAAGTCCAAAGTTCAAGCTTTATGCTTACCGTGCCCAGCAACAGGTTAACCCGTCGGGTCAGTGCGATTTGAAAAGCTATATCCAATATTTCTTATCATTGGAAAGATAATTTCATGCTGCATCGAATAAAACACCGTATTTAATACTGCTTTCAATAATTTTCTTTTAAATTAAAAAAAGTAAGGGTGCCATATCCAGCTCATCTCCATAAATTTGGGCGAATTGGTGCTATATTCAAGGACAGGGGAGGGATCAGTGAACATATCTACTGTGATTACAAAAACGACACACTGATAAAAATCAAAAACTTATTACAGTAATAGTCATAAAAATCAACATTTTTCGACAATATTAATCAATGTCACTATCTGCAAAGGTTGCATCCCTATTCCTGGTGGTGGTGTCAATCTTGTTCATTTTTCTTCGTGCTCGGAGCAGGAATCAATTTTCTTTTTCAGGTTTTCATCAAATCCCTGGTAAAAAGCTTCACACCGATAATATATACTCGCCCAGGTAATTGACCTCGTTAATATTTTTCCATATAACATCATGTTGATATATATGGAGAGGTGAATTTGATGGTATATGGTCAAAGGAATCATCACCTGCGGCCTTTGAGAACTTTGAGGATGAAATTACTATACATAATTTTCCGCATTACCTTCATTGTTCTAAGTATTGAGACAGTCACTGAGTAGTTTTCTTTTAAACAAGACAAATCATTTCTCTTCACTTTCGGTTGAAATTCCACATATTATTTATGTTCAATAATATTAATCACGAAAATTCGGTACTTACTCGGTTCAAGTCGGTTGTTTGTGCGTTCGTCAATATCTTAGAATCCTATAATAGTCGTTATATGTTACGTTCAAGTTAATTCCATGCGCGTGTGCTATCGATATTGTACCGAAATCAACGAGCGGTTCTGTCAGGTTCGAAAACGAGAGCTAGTGCACGACGGTAAAGGAAAAAACGTGAACTGGGCAGTCAAAGTACATCTCGTTTCGTCTTGTCGCTGTTATGGTAAATACGATAAGCAATAATGAATGAAGAGCAAGTGAAAAAGCTATTTGAGGAAATCGCTATAATTAAATCAACGGGCAGTGAGACGCATGAGTTAGTGGCGCCACTAAGTAACCAATTCGCCGAATTGAAAAAAGACCACAATATACTAAAATTGGAGGTGGAAAAACTGAAGGACGAAAATGAGACTCTACGCGAGAAAATCATGGATATGGAGCAATACTCGCGCAAAAATAATGTATTAATCAGTGGAATTCCGAAAACGAGTAACGAAAATTTGCGTGAAATCGTCTGTAAATTAGCGTCAAAAGTACAGGTGGACATACACGATAATGACATAATGCCATCCATCGTATGCCATCGTCCTTGAGCTGTCCCTCTATTATTGTAAAGTTCAACAATAGAGACAAGAAAAACGATTTAATCCGGGCGATAAAAAAGCATAAGCCAACTCCGAAGATAATAGGATACAACAACGATAATGGAATCTATGCTGACGACCACCTTACACCCGAAAACAAGAGTATTCTAAGGAAAGCAAAGGAGTTACGAGGAAACGGCGTAATAACATTCGTATGGACGAGAGACGCATCAATATTCGTACGCGAAACTGCAGAAGGACCAGCCTACAAAATAACGAAAATATCTCAACTAGATGTTCAAACTCAAAGTAGAGAAGGGATATCAAGCAATACTTTCAAGAATCAAGAAAATAATAAGAAAAGAACAATGGAAGAGAGAAGTCCAGAAAGCACCAACTACATGCAAACAAACGAGTCAAACTTTAAACACCAAAAGCAGCTACATAGTCTCACGGGAAGCAGTGGAGCAAGCAATGGAAAAGGAAGGAATTACGATGGAGGTTCAAACTCGCCGAGAATCAACGGATCACAAAAGTCGATGAAGAACTATTACACCACGAAATAGCAGGAGAAGGGCAACTCGCACCCCGATCTGCGAATTTTTCAGAAAAAGTGCTCAAATGTGACATGATAATTTCAGCACTTTTTTGTACAATTTGTGACAATTAATTCCACCAATCAGAGACGAGAACGGGTTTTTGTCAGTCTGCTGCCACCAGTGTCACAACTGGGCAGTTTTTAATACCATTTGTGACAGAAATGTGCTCATTTGTGACAGAAATGTGCTCATTTGTGACAGAAATGTGCTCATTTGTGTCAATTAAAAAAATGTCACGTTTAAGCAGTTTTTTGCTTACTGGGCAGTTTTAATGCCACTTGTGACAGAAATGTGCTCATTTGTGCCATTTTAATAAGTGTCACATTTACGTAGTTTTTTGCTCGCCTCTGCAGGCGCTGGTTATAGCCCCCGCTGCACCCTCAATTGTGAGCATCGCATAGGTATATTACATATATTACAGAAATATATTTCTGCCATAAGAATAAATAAATACACGATACCGCAAAGCGAGTGTGGTAGGAGCGCGATAACAATGTAAATAATGTAGTCAATATTTACAAAAAGCACGTAGAAAATGTATATTTTACATACATACAACAAAATAATAATTATAGATAGGTACTAAAAATAAAGTACAGGACTAAAAACAACCCCTGACTAAGTTGTTCAACTTAATTGGACGCTATATTCAGCGTCAAGGAACCAACCAACATTTGTAAACAAAATGAGTTATTAGTATGTTTGGAAAGAGCGTAAAAAGTAGAAATTTTCAAAATTGGGCTGCCGATTCAAAAATGTGTACTCACATTGAAAAATGCTTATCAGTAAACGCTATGTCATATAGTATCTACCAAAATATTGAGTTCTTATTTATATGCACTTTTGGTTTTGGTTGATGTTGGAGCGCTCCTTCTCAGAATACAAACTGCCAGCAATTCCAAAATGCACGGATATTATTCTCTCAGCGCAGTGCAATCACAAAATACAGGTATCATGCAGCTATGTTGATTCCAGCTTATCTATCAGGTGAACAAGCGTAGATACTTATAAAGGATGTTATTCTACAGAAAAATTCCGCCAGCAAAGATCATCCGGAGGAAGATTATTATATACTTATCCTGTGTATTTTTTCCTCTTTCAGCCTGTTCTGTTATTTGGAGAGCTTCATCGTCTATATACGATCGAGTATATTTTGAAATCACTGGTGAACAGCGTGAGGAACATACACACGCTGTTTACCAGTGATTTTGAAATATATACTCGTATATATACTAAGAAGCTCCAAATAACAGAACAGACTGAAAGAGGAAAAATACACAGGATAATAATTATAATTAGGTAACTTACTCGTTTTCATTGTAGCCATGTATTTCATTCGCACACGTGGTGGTCAAGGAGCACAGCAACACACGAACGAAATAAATTTAAATATAAAATCATAAATTATAAGTAGTCGTCAAATTTCAAATTAAAACACAGAAATGAGAGCACAATCACAATCCCAGTTAGTACAAGACAATATATGTTCAAAGTTGAATTTAAGTATAACGATTAATTATTTAATTTCTAGGTTCTCTCAAATTGCCACAAATAAGCAGTTTTCTGCTTAAATATGACAACATAAACTGTCACACATAAGCATATTTGTGACACTTTAATGTCACGGAGGCCGTGTGACATATTTCCAGTGATAAAAGGGGCGGATCTAAATATTTACCACACTTTTACCACAAATTTGCGAAATTTACAGACTTGAGCACTTTTTTTTGCCACAGATAGTGTCACAAGCTTAAAAACGCAGATCGGGACTCCAACTATCCCCGTATCAAAAGTGATATGAACGTAATTAATAAAATAAGTAAAATATGTAAATCTGATATTCCAAGTAATTTAAGTAAAGTAGGTAATCTTAATCAATTAGGTAAACTAAGTAAAATAAGTAATGTAGATAGGGATAGCAAATCGGTCCCAGTACAGCTAGTGGAGGCTGCGGGACAACAATTCCACAACCCACCACTCCCCACCCAAAAAATCGAAAAGAAGAAGTCAAAACGGTCAAACCAAGGGTTAAAATCAAGTAACTTGAAAACAAACGTAAAAAAGAATTTTGAGTTGAAGATATGCTTCTTTAACAGCCAGGGGCTAGCAAGTGGAGATAGGATGCTCGAATTTGAAAACCCGTTGGAAGACATTGAATTTGATGTAATAGGACTGGCGGAAACTCGTAGGAAAGGCGAACTGCTGACAAAAAGAAAGAACAATAACGTATTTTACTACTATGGCAGTACTATAGGTCATCGGGGCGTAGGTTTTTACATAAACAAAAGAATACAAAACCGTATCTTAGAAATTAAGGGTATTTCAGAAAGAATAGCAATTCTGAAAATAAAAATAGATAGGTACATAACTTTAACAGTGATACAAGTGTATGGGCCAACAATGCAAGCTTCAGACGACGAAAAAGAATCCTTCTACAATACGTTAGAACATACATTTGAAAAGGAGAGAACTTACTATACGTTGGTAATGGGGGATTTCAATGGAAAGATAGGCTCAGATATGACCGGTAGGAATTCGATTGGTAAATTCGCCATAGGGTTAACAAACGAGAATGGGCTTAGAAGTGTACATTTCGCAGATAGCAATAATCTAAAATTGGCGGCATCATTCTTTAAGAAAAAAGCAAGGGACAAATGGACATGGCGTTCGCCCAACGGTCTAACGAAAAATGAGATAGATCATTTGTTTATCAACGATATAGGTACGGATTGTCACTGACATACGCATTACAACTCTCCCTAAGTTCTCATCAGACCACCGTATGGGTGTTTGTCAGTTAAAAATTCCGTCGCGAATAAATTGTAGAAACCAACTAACAAAAAATAGAAATACAATAAGAAATAATTTACCTGCTAAACTGATAATCCCGCGTTATAAATATCAAGAAGCGGAGGCGATATTGTCGGAACAAATTGAATTGTGCAAATTTAGTGATATTTCGGACATGCAGAAGCAATACGATACCCTTATAGAAATCATAGGTAAAACAATTCAAACAGTTGGTCAGAATAAGCCTAGGGTAGAAACGGATGATAAATTAAGTATTGGAACAAAAAACCTGATAATTACAAGGGCATCTCTGAGGGCGAAAGCAAGGAGAACAGTCAAAGACAATATTGAGTTAAGCGAATTGAATAAACTGGTGAGGAAAAAAGTGAGGGAAGACGTAAGAAAATATAATGAAGAAAAAACGAAAGAAATAATAGAAAATACGGGAGCAACGAAAAAAGTGTGGAAAGAGATCAGTATGGAAACGCCAATACTAGCTAAAATAATAAAAACAGACGGCTTATCAACATATAACAGGTTGGAAATAAACCAGGCAATGACGGAATTTTATGAGAAACTATACTCGGACAATAGGGAATCAATAGGAGGTGGAGAATACTTTCAGAATTGGGAAGAATATGTAGTAAATAAGGATGAAATACCGCCAATATTAACTAGCGAAACGATGAAAGTCCTGAAAAATTTGAAAAATGGTAAAGCACCTGGGCCCGACAAAATAGAAAACGCCACCTTGAAACTACTAGCAAACTCGATCGCCACTCCGCTAACCAAAGTATTTAACAAAATTCTGGAAAAAAAACAAAATACCGGTACAATGGCACACATCGGAAATTATCCTACTTCATAAGAAAGGTGACAGATTCAATTTAAACAATTACAGGCCAATTAGTCTGGCGTCTAATGTAGGAAAAGTATTCATGAAAATTATAAAAGAGAGAATATACAATACGTTGGATGAACAGCAACCGCCAGAACAAGCCGGATTCAGAAAGGCAAGGTCAACAATAGATCATATCCAGACTTTGAATCAAATCATAGAGAAAGCCCGAGAGTACGATTTTGAGTTAAACATCGCA
Source organism: Acanthococcus lagerstroemiae (assembly GCA_031841125.1). Classification (NCBI taxonomy): domain Eukaryota; kingdom Metazoa; phylum Arthropoda; class Insecta; order Hemiptera; family Eriococcidae; genus Acanthococcus; species Acanthococcus lagerstroemiae. The sequence continues at coordinate 40,898,747 of CM063112.1, forward strand.
TTTATAGACTTCAACAAAGCTTTCGATACGATATACCATGATAAGGCCTGGCAAGCGCTTGGGGAACAGGGGGTTCATCTAAAGTATATTCAGGTCTTACATAATTTATACACACACTCAAAGGCATACGTAAAAACGGATAAAGTAGGGAGAACGTTTAAAATAGGTAAAGGAGTAAGGCAGGGTGACCCCCTGTCCCCCAACATATTCAATTGTGTTCTGGAACAGGTGTTTAGGAATTTGAAGTGGGAGGATAAAGGTCTAAGAATCAATGGAGAAATGTTGAGCAATCTCCGATTTGCCGATGACTGTGTTGTTTTAGGCAAAAATAAAACGGAACTGACTCAAATGGTGAAAGAACTAAGAGAGGCGTGTAAGGAAGTTGGTTTAACAATGAATCTCACCAAAACCAAAATAATGTCAACTAACAGTTCAGTTACATCAGTACAGCTAGACAACCTTACGATCGATACAGTGCCAGAATATACGTACTTAGGTCAGGTATTAACATTAAAAAATAAGACAAGCACGGAAATAAGCAAACGCATAGCAAATGTCTGGAAGGCATATTGGATAAAAAAAGGGATTTTCAAAAGTAAAATTAGTCTAACGCTCAAATTAAAAGTACACCAAAGTTGTGTAGTACCAACACTGACGTATGGCTCTCAAACGTGGGCAGTCACTCAAAAAGACTTGAAAAGACTAAAAACGACACAATATTCGATGCTTCGTAGTATTTTAGGTGTGAAGTTGAAAGACAAAATAGCTATAAAGGATATAAAAGAAAATACGGGAATCATGGATATAGGTTACGTAATAGCGAGGAATAAACTCAAATACGCGGGGCATATAGCTAGGAGAAATAACACATGGAGCCAAAAAGCGACGATTTGGGTGCCATACGATCAGAAAAGGCAAAAGGGACGACCACCGGTACGTTGGCGCGATATGCTGGAAAAAACGGTGGGTACGGGGTGGATGGGGGTAGCGCAAGACCGTAACAAATGGAGGGGAGTGGTGGAGGCGGTTGCCCAAAAATGGGCGGATTGCTAAGCAGTCCAACGCGGCAATAAAATAAAATAAAATAATATTAATCACTCAAAAAATAATAATATTTACCATATTAATTATTCAACTACAGATATATGAACTGACAACAAATTGAAATCACTCTTGAAGACCGTTGTGGAGATATAGAAGAAAATGTGACATATCCATTTTCTCATTCATTTTTTCTATTTTTCTAAGAGAAGAGAATTTGAAATTTGGTGGGAATACAATAATCTCACAGATGAAGGTTTGTACAAGGACATATATCACAATATTTTGATGATCAGTTCTACTTTTGTCAGTAAACTCTTAATGTGAAAACTTATTTTCCCCCTGTAGCAAAATTAGCTTTTTTTGATATACCTCTAAATCGCACTGACCCGACGAACTCTGACAACCCTATTCGTTGGCTATCATATCATGATATGACATCTTACAGCTTCTTCAGAAATGGCCATTCACATGAGTTTTTCCCAATTATTTTACTGAAATATCTCCCCTTTAAATTACTGTATACGGGAAGGACCATAAGAGGGCGTAGCTCCTAAGAGTGCGCATGACTGGTTTTTTCGGTAAATTGCGCCTACTTGCGTCTGTTGATGGTATCTAAGCATGCCGCGTGAATCTAGTGCTTACACTGAATAGTTACTAAAATATTATACGAAGCATAATAAAAATATTCAAGTTTCAATGTCTCCGTGATTCTAATTAATTGTAATGTTTTCGAGGAGGAATATAGTAACTATCGAATTTGCATAGTTCATGTATTAACTGAAAGACAAAAGTAAGCTCTATCCGTGACATTAAACAGACTTTCCCCAAATATTACTTGAAAACTTTCATGATTTTTTTACGACCACCATAATTGATCCTAAGAGTGCGCAACGTGTTTTACAAAAGAATTCCTCTTTTAGATGCTGAAAAAGAAGGAAATCCGGAAGTAAAACAAAACTTGTGTTATACATGTGGCACATATGTTCATGAAAAATGCGTTGGACTGACTGAAAATGACAACAGAAATTTTTTTTTAAATCGTAAAAAAGTACTACGTACTAGAAATCCTCAAAATAGACAAAATATCTTTTGGGAAAAAAAAATAGTCTTTTTGAAAAATCCTTACATTTTGAAAATCATTAAAATCCATAAAGACAGTTCGGAATATATTTGGCAGCTGCATATGAGATGTCATCCACTGAATTGCCATTAACCCTAATAAGTAAATAATACAAGAATGTCTAATGCTGGCATTGAGGTACCCATTATTTCTACAATTACAGCGAAACGACGAGTTCTTTTTTTCTGATATAACATCGTTGTAGAAGTCAGTAATGGGTCATGGGTCAGACTCTTTCAAACCTATATTTTGCCTGTATTGGTAGGTATTGTAAAAAAAACAATAAAAAAAACAATGCAATAGATAAAAACCAGTTTTAGTAGCCCGAAAAACCTAAAAAATGCTGCTCATTGCACGTATGATTCTTTTTCAAATGTAGACCAATTACCTCCACTCCACCCTATCATTTGTATGTAATACAATTTCGAAGGTATAGTCAAAAGGATAGGAGAAACGATTTCAGTGACTTGAAGCACTTGGCAATGATACTCACATTGCATTACTTACTATTTTCAAATTCTTGATCTCCCCCACTCTCGTCCATGCATGCCACAGTGTTGAAGATACAGTCAAATGGATGTCATAAATGAGTTCAGCGACTTGAAGAACCTAAAAAATGATACCCGTATTGCATTTTTTGAGTTTTTCAAATTTTGAATCCTCCCCCGACCATGCAGAACAACGCTACCTATCGAAGATACAGTCAATTTAATATCAGAAACGATTTCATCGACCTTGAAACCCCCACATTTGATACCCATATTACATTTTATGACTTTTGTGGCCCTAACCCCCTGGGGCCCACAATTTTTATTTTAGGGTGAAACCGATGCCGGATTCAGATTTAAAGACAATGAATGCCCCCTGAGCTCATACCTTGATTACAATTTTAATATGTAATAACAGAAGCTTTGAAGGTTTCTTTAATAAAACCCTTTACAAATTAATAAAACACAAAAACACGCAATATTGAACTGGTGGCACTCGATGGGTGGGGATAGGTGGGACAAAAATATTCACAGTGATCGAAAAGTATAGACGTGGAAAAGTGGATTCAAGGATAATTTGCTCCCTTTTCATTTCCAGTGCTCGGTCAGACCCTTAAAACCTCTGAAATTCTACATTTCTTCCCATAAAATCTGTGTAACTGAGCAACAGTAGAAAGGGTTATTTTGGACCCCTCATGGCACCGCCCCTTATGACGCTTAAGGGACAATTTGAATTGATTACTTTTTTTAGCATTTTTCGTGTAAATTCATTCTCTTTTGCTAATTTTCTCATGTTTCCCCCCTTTTTTGAGAAAACCTAGAAAACTGAAAATTGTGAGACGTTCTGCCTCTTCGGTGGAGGGGAGCACATCAGTCTCGCATGGAGAACTCTCTGGGGTTCATAAGGGGACCATATTTTCGAAAAAATCTTTGATGGCAATTTTTTCCATATTTATTTTTTAAAAGCCTAATTCACCTGGATTATTACTTACTGGTTCTAAACCAATTTTCAATCGAGCTGATTCAAACATGCAAAGCAATAAAACCATCTGTCCCTTTTTTGTGCACTGAAATGACCCAGAATGGACTCGTACTTGTTCAGCAGAAATCCAAGTACTACTTGGTTATTGATATAACCTTTGACCTTTGTGATGCTCTGCTTTTCTATTTCAGTTGCCTGTTGACTGATCTGAGGAACAATACATTTTGCTGCTTAAAAGACTGCTGCTTTATCACCAAACGAAGAAAGGATATTTGGCAGAACTGGTATTTTTGGTAAGTGTGATTAGGTGTAAGAGACCTGTGCAAGAAATTAATTTTTTTTTTTTTGCCGAAAAAGAAACTAGATTTTACTACGAGAAGTCCGAATGAAGTAAAAAGCATACCATTCATTCATTATTTTCTCATTCATGCATGAAACGTTCAAGAATGGGCTCATCTCCATCCCTTGCCGAGGAAAAAAAAAAAGTGAATGGATGCATTCCTTCATTCTGTACCTTTACTTGCCTCTTGAAAAACCTAGTATGTCCCACCTCGATCCGACTTCGGAATATAAGACGGAGGGATTATCATTTCACAGACTCTGTAAGTATCCATATTCTCCAGGAACTGAGAATATTTTGTTACCAGTAAATTTTGAACCTTAACTTTCGATTCATTTATTTATTTATTAATCTTTTGTGGGGGGGGGGGGGAGAGGTAGTATTTTGGGTTACAAAATAACATCCGTAACAAATTCCATCAATCCAATTCATCAGACAGGACAGTTATCACATTTTGAATGGAAAAAACCTCGGGAGGTGTCTAACATTGTGGATGTTACCATCTCGTTTCACTGTTGCATTTTTTTAAATTTCTTATTCAACTTGTTTTTTCCCAATAAAGTGGAATTATTATTCGGAGAAATTGGAAATATATGATAAGAAGTTCAATTTGCGGTCAGTGACTTATAACATTCCCAGGGGTCTGAACCCCCGCCCCTGGTCCATAGGAGACAATAGACCAGCAAGGAACTACACACAATCAACAACGCAATAGCTACAGTCAGCAAACTAGTTCCATCAATAACAGCTCAGTCGCAACTCGCGCAGAAAGAAGAGGGGGCCCATTACGCTAAAACGCCCCACGAAAATCAAAGTGGAGTCAAACAAGGAAATACTACAGTTGGCCATGCGACCCGCTCGGCAACCGGCGCTGGCGGAGTCCGGGCCTGTCAGTGCGAAATATGCGAGCGGAGTGACTAGTGTGAGTGAATCTCGCAGGCACTAGGCACTATCAATGCTACTGGGATTAAAAGTCACCGCAAAACAAGACCACTGAAGATCAGCACATGGAATGTGCGGGGGCTGAAAGAAACAGCCAAACTCGCAATCGTAGGAAAAGAGACTGAGCAGCTGGATATAGTTGGACTATCAGAGACTCACTGGAAAGGAAGCGGACATTTCAACACCGCTGATGGAAACGGGGTCTGCTTCTCGGGAAGTGACGACATGCACCGCCGCGGCGTAGCCTTCATCATGGCGAAAAGATGGACTGACTCAATCATCGGCTCAAACACGATAATGAACGCATGCAGGAATAAGAACTAAACCAATGAACCTGTGTCTCATACAAGTCTACGCACCAACTGCAGATTCCGAGGAAGATGACATGGAGAAATTTTTCAGTGAATTAAGCCAAATCCTAGGAAATGTATCCTCCAGTGAAATCCCCATACTCATGGGAGATTTCAATGCCAAAATAGGCAGACCCGCCCACGACGCAGATTTGAACCACGTAATAGGCAGATGGGGTATCGGTGAGAGGAACGAGAGAGGCGACAGATTAATAGACTTCTGCCTAGACAAGGGACTATTTGTAGCCAACACGAACTTCCGACATCATCCGAGGAAATTGTACGCCTGGAGGTCTCCAGGAGAGATACATCGAAACCCAATAGATTACTATGTGGTGAGCAACCGCTGGAAAACATCGATATGGGATGTTAAAACGTACCTAGGAAAAGACTACGGTAGTGACCACCAGCTACTAGTAGCAAAAATAGCTCCAAGACCAAGAACGAAGAAAAAGCCCAATACGATTGAAAATAGATGGTACTTACTGAAGAACCCTCTGTATACAAAGCCGCAGTCAAGGAAACCCTGGAAAAACTCACTGCCCAAAGAGAAATCCCGGACCTAAATGTCGAGGAAATATGGCTCAGAATGAAAGAGAGTCCGGCAAGGATGGTACCAAAACCAGCCAAAACGAGGAAGGAATGGACCACGGATGACACGTGGAGGACAATCGATGGGCGGAAAGCCCCGAAGGGAGAACTGCAGGATGCTAAAGGAAGAGGAAGCTGTACGAATAGAAAAGCAAGGAAGTCAGGGGAAAATGCCGAGAAGATAGAAACAGGTATATAGAAGGGATCTGCGAAGAAATCGAGAAACATCAGTTCAAAAACGAGACCAAAGACATGTTTCAGAAAATCAGAAAGATTACACAGACTTTGGAAGCAAAAGCTGTACCTTTGAAAAAGATCGCGACGGAAAAATGCTGACAAGCTCAGAGGAAGTCAAACCTAATGGCGGACGAAACCGGAAATGTTGGACAGAGAGACGAAGGGCCAGACGGCGAGGCGGAGTCAGATTTCTTACGATCGGAGGTCGAAGCAGCAGTCCAAAAACTGAAAAAGGGTAAATCAGCAGGTGTAGATGGCATAGTTTCGGAAATGCTGATTAGCAGCACCGGAGGAAAGCACTAAATTACTACACGTAAATCACTTTTTACGATCTGTGGAGTGCGTCAAACCTGAAAGTACAGAAAGTGAGCGAAGTCCCCTGTGTTACGGTATGATCTTTCAGCTACATCAACTTCGAAAATAGTGACATACCAAGGAGAGAAAGATAAACCTTTGAGAACTCAAAGCCACTCGTTGGGAAGACACGTGCTCATCGATCTTGAAATTTTTGGAGATGTAAGACTTGAAATTCCGTAGTTGGTTGAATTCAAATCTGTCTCTGAAGTTCCCTCGTACCCTCTTGGTTAAATATATTTTGCTTTTCCATTCAGGGTTCTCTATAGATTGCTACGTTTATTTTTATAATAACTAAGGACGTCCTTAGAGAATAATGACATCACTTTCATTTTTGACAGTACAGAACTTGAAAAAGGAGAGTGCTTCAAAGTATTCCGTTGTAAATGTCCTCTTTACGAGGGTCTGAGAGAAGGACCGCGCAAACACACATTTCACGTCTCTTTTCCAGAGCACTCCTCAATGAAAATACGTCGAAATTTCGTACGACGTAGAAATACACAATTAAGTATACATGCCTACATTTACAAATTTCCTTCTGTGTATCACTAGTCATCACTTGGCCTTACCCTTTCTCTTGTTTCGTTTTCCAAAACGCAATTCAATTTCCAGAGTACGATTTTATTCGACGTTACGGAAATGCCTTCACCTTCACTCACCAGTCACACATTTTGCAAATGTCACTGACCGAGAGTAACTATATGTATTATGTCTTCGCATTATACCTACAAGTTCTTAGAAAGCTTTTTCCTAGATCACACAGTGAAATAAATGAATAAGCGAATAAAAAAACCTAAGTTTGTATACACGTTGCTAATGATGCTCAATAATCGTTGATTGTCGTTGTTACGCTGTGAAAGCGCAAATAACTGAACTTAGTTTCACTGTTCGGTAAGTTCAAGATGTTCGAGTGGTTCGCCCTTTTGAAAATATTCGATTTGTAACGAATTCGAGTGCGTGATTTCTATTTCAAAATAAGTACTTCGCAAAAGGAAACGCCCTCCAAATTCGAATGAACTATAAGTCAATCACAGATTCGACCATGACCATTTTCACGGATGTTTCAGCACGTATTTACTGATGGGATCAGTATATGAGTATGTCACAAACAGGGACGTACCGATGAGGAGGGGGCAACTTACCACCCCCCTGTAGGAATTTTTCACGCAGCAGTTGGGAAAATTTACCGTTTCAGTCAGGCGGAGTTACGAAAATCCAACAAGTCAAAAGGTTTTTTTGGTTTTGGTACTTGAGAATTTTGAGTTAAGTAGTTGGGACTTTCACAATTTTTGCCCCCCCCCCCCCAGAAAAACTCTTCGGTACGTCCCTAGTCACCGACTCAGTCAGAGTATGTACGTTGAAAACCCAGCAAAAATGGTCGCTGATTGAATCTGCGATTGACTTATAGTTGATTCAGATTTAGAGAGTGGCTTTCTTGGACCTCGCATATCACAATGTGAACTATTGTGTAACGAACACCCCACCATGAATGGAGTAGTTGAAGAAAGCGGTCAACCCCATGTCAGTACTCACAGTGGTATACTTCGGATTTTTGTAAGTTCATTTTGAGTTCAATAATCGTACTTTCACGAACGTAACAAAGATTTTTCATGGCTCCAGAACACATTTTGTAACTGGAAGGTATACAGAAGCGAACTTTTGTGCAATTAAGGTGAAGTGCCAATTATGGGTCACTTGACCAGTTCTGGGTCAGTCGAATAATTACAAATATTTTTCAAATTATCGGTAGAGGTTACGACTGAGAAAACTGCGTGGAGTGAATCGCAGTGAACCTTTCAGTATGGTCAAATCTGTTACCATGAATTTCGCCACAATATGAAAAATTATATTATAAAAAATGCATAAAATCATGATAAATATTTTGGAAGAGTGATCAGTGATTTCCAGTTCTCTGTACTGTGCTACGTGTTAGGCAAATATCTATGTTGCGTTCTTAGAAGTGTAATTATAACAGTATGAGCAGGGACGAAAATAAGGGGAGTACGGGGAGGCAGCCTGTCCCCTCAAGCCTCCACCGGAGTTGGGAAATGTTATTAGATGGATCAGATTTGATAGAATAAGAAGAAGAGGCACTTTGCCGGCCGAGAATCTGATCTCGCCAACAGACGGATATTTTGAAATCAACGAGGGGGAAAAATATAGGTCAACACTTCCAAATTCTAAAAAAGTTCTAACAGCTATTCTGTGATTTAGCCAACAAAGGGTGGAATTTTCTGAGTTTGCCAACTTCGGCGACTATTTGTTCTTTGAGAAAAAGAGGGAGAAGCTCACCCATTTTCCCTTCAACACGTCTTCAAATAAATTCTCAAACAGAAAACACTTGATTTTAGCAATTCTCAATGTTTCAACGATTACAACGACTTTCCAGGGAGGAAAATAAGAGAGGGCACGGGGGGCACCTGCCCCTCAAGTCTCTATCGCAGTTGGAAAATTTTAGTAGTGGATCAAAAGTTGGGAAAATCTAACAAGTCAAAAGGTTTATTTTTCTTAGCCATTACAAACAAATTTTGATGCTCGGGAATTTTGACTTGAGTCAGTTGGGAATTGAACAATTTTTGCTCCTCCAGAAAAAACTCTTCGCTAAATCCCTGCGACTTTCATCAAGAAATTTGGTGTGATCACTTAGCAAATTCTCTACTATAAGACAATGTTTGGCGCGAGTGGATCGGAACAGTTCGCAGGGGGTCTGACATGTCCTTTATGTTTATCCGTCCCAAAAAATTTAAAAAGAATAAAAAGCTATATCTATAAAAGTTGCTTTGAGAGATTTCAGAGAGGAGATTACGAGAATTTGTTTTTAGCGACTAAAACCGTTCACCACTTTTTTTTTTGACTCAAATTCTTAATGTTTGCTCACCCTGAAAGAAACCCTCCTGACGCCACTGCATTTTCAATTTCTCGTCTTTTGTAGTGTTTTTTTTTTTTTTTTTTTTTTTTCGAAAAGCGTAACATACGTTATTTTGAACAATTTCAGAAACGTAAATCTTGACAAAATACAATTTTGCGAATATAAATTAAATAGATATTTAAATACATATAATATTCAATAAAAAACTCTTTATGACATCAAAATAGGCAATTCTAATAAATTTTCATTTTGAGAGTAACTGTTCAACAAATATTGAGCATTTCTGAGCTTTAACGCGCCAATAATAAATGCTCAAGCATTTACCATAACACCTGCTCACACTCATATAGGGTAAAGTCACCAGTAGTTGACACTTTTACAGTTAAATTTACATGAATAAATTTTTGTAATTTTTCCAATAATTTTTATTTTTAAGAGATTAGTATAACATTTAGGCTAACTCTTTGGGCACATTTTTTCACATATTTTCCTTTCATAAATCAATTAGATAATTTTTTTTTCAATAGAACAATGTTCAAAATTCTCCAGTCCTTGACAGTCAAATCCAGTAGGTGACACCCCCAATATTTGACGCTTCAATGGATGACATCCCAATGGCTGACACTAGAAAGTAACTAAAATATGAAATAAAGGTAGGTAGGTACCTAACTGCATCAATCAAAACGTTTTATTCGGTTAAAAAGAACATTTTACGTAGGTAAAATCATCTATAGCTTACACCAAATTATTACCATAAATACTTCTTCAGTGATTTTTCAAGCAATTTAAAAAAATCAGTTCGCGCTAGTTCTTCGAAAGTGACATTATACTGTTCAAAATCTGAAAACAGGGGAAAACAGAGTTAGGTATTGGTAATTGTAATTTTAGACATCCAGAATTGACATCCAGGCGATCCTGTTTCAGAATCAATTACAGAGGTAATCAAAATATAAAAAAGAATTTATTTTATATTCTTTAAGGTAGTGTCTTCACTTTTCTGATAAGTTGAAAACCTTCAAGTACAGAAAATAATTTGTAAATACTCACTTTTACCCCTTCACTTTTCACAAAGACACATTTTTCGTAACGCAAAAATTAAGAATTGAAAATCACACAATAATGTCATAAAAGAATGGACATAGTAATGCATGGTCATGGTCAAACGCAAGCAAGGTCTGTAATATTTTTATTAGATAGGTATCAGTGTTCTTACAACACGCATAGAGACGTCAAAAATGTTATATTTGTATTCGAATGTCAACTACTAGGGTACCATACCAACTACCGGTTACCTCACCCTGAGGAATTAAGAGAAATGTGGGAAATACATGCTAGGAAATGAAATAAGTAGCATAATTAATTAATCATCATTGGGGGAGGACGGATTTATCCCGTTTATTATTTCTCCATTTTCAAAAAAATTGTCAGCCTTTGTTACACACACACACACAAAAAAAAAAAAAAGATTTGTCATTGGATCTGTAAATGACGAATGACATCGTAAGGATTTTTTTTAATGATTATGTATTAGGAACTCCAAAATGATTGAGATTACACAGGTACAATGTAGCTGAAAATGCTGATACAACTATAAACATGATGCCATTTTTCTTTGTTTGGAGATAGAGTTAATTTTTTTATTAAATAATTTTTCTTTAGGGCAGGTCTAATTTAACTAGTGGGTGCCAAATTTTTTAGTGGATGGCACAGAAATTCGCTAGTGGATGACGCAGTTCAAATAGATGCTTAGGACTATTGTTTATTCAGAAGAAAGCATTCACTTGAAAAGTTGGGCATTTACGTACCAATACAATTGAATACCACAGTAGACAAAGATTATTTCTCGAGAATAAAAAGTATAAAAAATGAAAATAAGCTTCTTCAGAGATAAAATTTTAAAATACACTATCCAAGATAAATTAGTATATTATTTCTTTCTACAGAATTCGCAGATATGGCAAGATTGGTCATGCACTCTAGCACACAGAACATGTGAACCCAAAGTTGGCATTTACTGCAGCTTATATCCATTCTTCTTCCTCTTTATCTTCAATGTACCTTTCTGAAAAAAGTAAAATCACATAAAATAATTAATATCAAACCAGTACGGAGTAACGCAGATAACAATTTTTTTTACCTTGGCAATAAAAACATGCAGCATCTGTATGCTTCCAAGTCAATTTCTTGATAGCTTATCTCCATCAGGTCATCTACGCACTTATTCACTATCGGATGTCATTTCTCTACTCTTAATTTCATATAAGAATAATGCATTTCTGTTAATTTTTAAATCTACAATTCGATACCTATTTTGTAAATCAACTTAACTTAGTGTTTTTGTAAGAATCTTCATGAAAATTATTTATGATACTACAGAATTTCTTAAATTACTTCAACTTCAAGTTTATTGCAATCGCTATTTTTCTCTTCTTTGAACTTTTTTTTCAGCATGATCTGAGTCACAGTTCAGTTCAGTGGCGCCTCATTTTCGAGGAATCAATTACTTACTTAGATGAAAATAATAAAATTAGTTACCTATACGCAACAATTTGATTTTATTAGGGTCGGCGACAAGCCTCTTGCAATCATTTTTCTCTTGCTTTATTTTTTATTTTACAATAGTGCTCATTGATCTTGATCCTCATTACTGTGCGAGTGTCATTTTCAATGTATAGAGCCAAGGAGAAATAAAAAAAAAATGATATAAGCAACAATTTCGATTCTATTCTTATTCTTCAGTTATTGCACTATTATTCTTGAAGATTAGAACACTCTGTTACTTTCGGAAAAGATGTAGATACGTAGTTATGACGAACAAAAATATACTTCGGATGTTTTCAAAACTGGATGCTATAGTTAACAAGTGTTGATAGCATTGGTGATAATCTTGGTTATGCCTATTCAAATTGTAAGCTTTGATCGAATCGAAATAAATTCCTGCTTTGTCTTTAGCGTATTAAGAATTGCAATTATTTCCTAAAAGATGCTGGTTAGAAATTAATTGCTGAGTACCTGCCTGTTGTTGATAAGAGTGGCAGCGCTGCGCGACTGCAGTCTGCAGCTTCGCAATTTGAAGGTCCTTTCGTTGTCGACCCTCTTCGGGTAGCGAAGTTATACTTGTTTCATTTCCCTTTGTATTCCCATAAGAGGTCTATACAAAATCACATCTATAAGCTGAATGCAGAGCCACTATAACTCGAAGTTTTAATGTGTGTTACTTTACTTCTCTAACTCGACAGCCTTCAAACTAGAAGAAATTTATGTTTCCTTTGAATCTTATGTTACAGAGGTTCGACCGTATCATGATTACTAGAACTGAGAGGAATGAAGTTAGGAAAATGAGAGAAACAATAGAATTTGGCATAAATGTTCTAGTATTATCAGCATTCTATGGAAATGAAAGAGAATCAAGAAAAAACCCAAATGATAGAAAGAAACTATCGATAAAGATAAAATTTTGAACTGGGTGCCTCCTATATCCCGACTGACAAAATGCCTCACTTAAGGCAATGGGTTTTTAAGCATAAACTTGCCTTATGTCAGACTTGTGGCAAACTTGAGTCGGCTCCGCCCATGACCCTGCATTCTGATTGATTGAAAATAGATATACTTTTCTGCCACAAGTCTAAGTGGTGTTTTTGGGTACTAATGACTAGTTTTTTATTTATAGGTTATAACTATCTGGTGCACCACGCTGGTGAGTATTAGTTCTCCCGTGCAGACGCATCGAAGAGTTTTTTGGGTGGGGAGAGGGATAAAAATTGAAAATTTGAATCGATAGAAAGTTCTTGTCTTCAAAAACTAACTTGACAAGCGAAAAATATCGTAAACAGTGAAATGATTCAAGATGCTTCTTATTAACTCGCTGAATAGTTTTGAATTGTTTCCATTTTTTTTTGGGGTGGCCGGGGGGTGAGAGCTGGTGTAAATAATACTTTGTAACCCCGCTCCGCAATTCGTGAGTTTCCAGGAGGAGAGAGTACAATATTACAATATACCAACCCCCCCCCGCCCAGGTTCGATGCCACTGATCCCGTAGATATTAAGCAACAAGTAACTAGCGGAAATGAAATATTTATTTCCTTGCATTACTGCTGATTTCAGGATTGCCGTAATACTTTTCATCTTATTGATTTTGTCTACTTTTCTGTCGTACATAACCGGGCTATTCAAAAGAAAGCATCATAATTTGATTAGAGTGCGCCACTTATCGGCTCGACAAAACAGCTCGCAGCCGATCATCACCGCCATCACCGGATCCGACGGAATAATCCAGCCCAGTGTTCGATACAACACGTATTCGAGTAAACAGCAGAAGAACATCTTATCTACGTAAGTTTTTCAGTCTGACTCTACAAAATATTAATTTGTAATGAAAAATTAACTCTGAATCGAAAACAGTCAAAGGTGGAAAAACTTGACCGAGTCCACGCTTTCGTTTTGCATTGATAGCGAGAAAAGCCTCATCTGTATTCAGAGGGAAAAAAAGGGAGAACACGCAAGAGTTGAAGGAAAACTGTTGAGTGTGGTGCCCTAACTAAAATATTAAAAGTACTCCTATCCCTTCTGCTACTTTTGTAAAGGGATCTCAAACTCCTTCAACATTTTTTGTTTCAGACATCTCGAGTACTATAGAAGGCAGAAATAAATTTTCAGCAAAAATAGTTCTACCCCAGATCTTTAATATAATATGTTACCGTTAATGTGTATAATCAGCTGAAGTGTATATTTTCATATGATACTTACAAATTTTCTACCCTTCGCTCCTTCTCTTATTGACAGATCGGGATGAAATTCAGCAGATCTGCAATTTTCATTTGTCTATACTCTATACCTCATTTGGAATTTTCAGCACTGTCAACTTCCAAGCAGGGACGTAGCAAAGAGTTTTTTCTGGAGAGGCAAAAATTGTTAAATTCCCAACTGACTCAACTCAAAATTCCCAAGTATCAAAATTTGTTTGCATTGCTTAAAACAAAAAAAAAAAACACCTTTTGACTTGTTGGATTTTTCCAGCTTTTGATCCGTCTGTGGACTAAAATTTACTAACTCCGGCAGAGGCTTAGGGGGTCAAGCTGCCTTCCCTCCCCCTGCTTCAAAGAACATCATACAGAGGCCAAAAACAATCACAAGTCCTGATTTCTCACAATTTATAGCCCTTGGAAGACGTTCTTTCAAAACAACCAGACTGAAACATTGAATTGTTGTGTAAACGGATAAAAATTAAAGACGTTCAAAATTTTTAGCCAATTACTTCGTAAGGAGAAGAATTAGAAGTTAGAAACTAGTGAGCATTTTAATGAAATTATATACCTTAATTAATTATACACATTAACGGTACCTAACATATTTACCTAAAAGTGTTTGCTTGTTTGTGGGTGCGTTTTGTTTTCTGTTCAAAACTGGCGGATGAGCCGTAAGAGCCAGGGGGCTCGCACTTTCTGGATGTATTCATATGAACTCTGGGAAGGTTTTAGACTAAAAAAGAATCGATACTCTGATTGGAAGGGGAGCTATAAAATGCTGCTCCCTCTGGACCCCTATTCTTTCGACTTGGACTTTTCGGAAGTGTTCTATTTTGAACTCTTTCACATAATGTTAAAATTTGGTGATTTTAACTCTCTCCCTTCACAAATTTTATTAGTGGGTTAAAAATCTGAATAAATTTTCAAAACGAGCTCATAGTACCTTATCATTACATTTATATCTGACTTAACGCGATCACAGTAACTTAGATAATGTTTCGTACTCATTCATGTACCACACGATCTTCAGCCCCGTATTATCTCCAAAAGCCCTAAAATTTCAGTTTCAAAATTTCTTCTAGTTAACCAACCGAATTTTTAAAAACACCAAAATTTTCGTCTGAATAACACAAACATGAAGCGATAAACTGCCAGAGAATCAGGACCCTCTGATTGAATTCAATACGATTTGAAGCTATTTCCTGTCATAAACTTCCGCCAGTTTCTCCAGGCAACCAGGCGCTGCTACCCAACCCATTCATCGGCATACACGCGCACGCAAAACGGAAACCAGTTGTTATTGTTTGTCTGTATGTAAAAATGTGTCGCGTGTTTCATGTATTAAAATATGAAAATATGAATATTGTTCATTGTCAGAAGAGTATACGCATCAAACTTCGTCGATGCTTAAGTTTGCCTACCCATTCCAAAGAAACATGTATCTACCCGATATTAAGAAGGTACCTGTGGTTACAACGAGGGATACCTGCGTAAGATAATACTTAGCCAGTCTCAAGTCTGGAAACCAAATATGAGGGAAACTGAGCACCAAATAATTAGTTCGATTAGTAGTAACTTTTATGTGTACTGCGTTACAGAGCTAGGTGCCAGGGTTCCTCCATCTAACTCACTTTAGCCAATTCACTTTAGTCTGTGGTCTAGATGAGCCGCGAAGTGGGTCAGCTAGTTCTCTGTAAAATTGGTCTCTAGTACTTCTTTTGTAGCTACCTCAGATAACTGAGCAAATGTAACACTAGACCATATTTTGTCTCATCATCAAACTTGATGTATTGTCACAAAGTACATAGGTTTTTCGTATTCTTGAAGGCTATTTTTACTACTCCACATCTTTGTTTGACTTCATAATCAGAGTTTAAATTTCTTGTGGAAAAAGCATCCCAGATATTTAAATTTATCAACTCTTTCCATCATTCGACCACTAATTTCAATAGGTTTTCTCTCAGTGGTTTTATTTTTACTATTACTTAACATCTATTTTATTTTCTTATAATTGATATGTACCTAGTTCGAGAGTTTCACCTTCTAAAATGACTTTTCCAACGGGTCAAAAATTCCGATACTACATTTTTAATACAAGTCACCCACGCATAACAAAATGAACAAACGGTTTGTTTCAGAGACACTTTGAGCAAACAAGACGAGCAAAAATTTCAGCTGCAGTCCGAGAAGCACCTGGCTAGTCCGTTATCGCCGCCTTACACGCCGATTAAGCCGGTCACGATAATACGGGGCAGTGCACCCCCTTTGGGCTACCGTCAAACCAGCACCTACACGGAACTTGTTCTTCCACCGGGCTACATCCAGACGAGGAACAGTATCGCATCCAAAGCCTAATTCGCGATTACCGAGCGGTATAAAAATAATTATAGGCCGCAACCGAAGCATCGCACCATCGAAGGCTCTTAACGAACGCGAGATGGAAACCAATTTCGGTTTCCCAAATCAAATTCATGAGTAGAATTAGTCGAGTTGCATCTTACTTTTCAAATTTCGTTGTACGCGACAGATTGTTTTATAGAACTTTTTTAATTTATGATAATCTGTTTTGAGTTTCAACAAATCTGGTACATATTTCTAAAATTACTTTTCGAGACGGGAACCAGCCACAGAGATTCTAAAAACACTCAATTGAACTGAAAATCAATATCCCAACGGACTAGCATGTTGATGCGGGCTTGATAAAAGCTACCTACAAGGTATGAAATTATTCTTTTCGAAACCCCTCAGAGCTGAGAATCACTCAGCCGAATCGGAAAATATTCCGTGTTATCCAGCCAGTATCGAAGACAATACGAAAACAGGGACATATCAGCTGTCTACCTAGTGGTTTATTTTAGTCGGTTTGAAAAAAATCGAATAGGAAACAATGATACGTTAAACTTACAAATATATGTATACCAGAAGAAATGTACATTTATACTTTCTATCTGAGTCCATAAGCCAAAGACGGTATCTTGAAGAAACTAGTTTTTAAAGTTTTGGCAAACTATCTTCGCATATTGTTAAAATTTATACAAACTTGTCAAATATGACATTGCGGTCAAACTGAAATCAAATGGACTTCTGAAATCTATGAAACGATATCAACTTTGTATTCATGATATTTTCATCTGCCATCTGTGTACTCCAAATCTGAATTCAGAAAAAGAAATTTAACGAACTTCATAACTCATCAAATGGTATTCATGTTAAAAATATTTTCAATTCGCTTCCCCCACCCTGTGTCTCAAATAAACGAACTTGACCAATTGAACATAGATACAGGTAGCCAGATATCGCATCTAAGTGGATGATCTGCATCTGCCTTCAATCAGTTCAGTGGGCAACTTACCATGCTTGGCAGTATGTTTGATTACCCCTATTTTTCGTGTTTTTTTTTTTTTTTTTTTTAAATAGAAATTACTTTTTGATGACTGAAAATGGATAAAACGGTGAAACTTCTAGTAATAATGAAGAGCACATGACGATCAACAAAAAAAGCATTGGAATCAGTTCAACAGAATATTCATAAAATTAATTTTTACATCCAGTGGGAACAACAACCGCTAAACCTTCGTCCTTCTACCAATGGCAAGATACAAAACTTTTAAAAACAGACTTTCGTTTATTTTTAATGAAGCTGTACGAGCTTTTCAGCCAATACAACACCAATGGCTCCATTACTATTTCAAAACAGAGTTTAAAAGAATTGCTCTTTCTTCTCACATCTAAAAGAAAAGGTCATATCGAGAAATTTAGTGTCTAATCGCTTTATAACTTGTCCTTGAGGCAAAAGTTGATAGGTATGCCAAAACATGCTCTTACACCCAAAATATGCCAAAATATGCTCGGTCAAGTGTGGCTCATTCTTCTTGAAATTCTATGAATCACAAAAATAACATGGATATTCTCCCTATCTACTTCAACAGAAAAAAACGTGCAAAAGCTTATTTTTGGAATCCCTATATCAGACTAGTGAAAAGTACCTAATCTACCTATAACCGTCCATTAGGGTGTCCCTTATTTTACAAGTTTTCGCCAGTTGATTAGGGTCGCACTGAAATTTGTTCCAATGGACCTAGAAACTCGCCATAAAAAATTTGAGCTCAATCTGGGGTCATTAACCTGTGCCGCTTTGACCTTAAAGTTGTATGTAATACTGAGATTTTACAAAAAAAACACGAATATCTCGCAATATATCAACTTCAGGACCAAAATGCATGAACATTTTATGTTCCCTGTTAAATTTCCTATAAAAAAGATCCTATACAACTTTTCTCAAAAATGCATATTTACCGAGATAATTGCAATAATAATATGTGAAAGTTTCGAGGAACGTGGATTTTGTTAGTTTTTCTTTCATAACTGGTCTTCACTCGCTAAATCGTAGTTATCTAAAAAAATATCCACTTTAGGACCAAAATGCAAATAACATAAAATGTTCCTCGTTAAATTTTCTATAAAAAAAAATTCAAAAAACTTTTCTTTAGAAAACATATTTATCGAGATAATCGCAAAAATGCGTGGAATTTTCAAAAAACATAGTTTTTATTTATTATACGTCTGAAATATCTATTAATGTCGGGTAACGTAACAATACAATTGCCCCCTCCCCCACTTGGCTATGCCCATGACAGTTTAACCCTGATGAAAGCAAAGGAAAACTACATCAGTATTCTTCCCTCAAAATGTGTCTCCGCCACCACAATTATGATGACAACTCACAAAGAAATAATAATTTCAGACCTAAAAAGTCTCTCTTCGGATGTCCGGGCCGAGACTACCAAGTAAGAAAATATCAGAATTACGAATAGGGACATGGAATACCTCAAAACGAATATACGCTTTTCTCATCTATCACTTCTCAAAGTGCAGTCCAAATTGAAAAAGTATTGCAATCCCATTATCCGAAAAATATGGGGGTGAGTGAAGAAGAAGCGCGTCCGGCTGTGGGGCGCCCGAATTCCAGGTTAGTGCTGGGAGTGTTAACCTCGGTCAGTAGGGGGCCCCATGGTGGCCCTCAGAGGACAGCGCGCACCGGAAGTGGAACGGCCAAATGGGGGCTCGGACCGGCCTCAAAGCATCCCTTCGGCCACTGATGCTCGAAGGGGTAGTTTCCGGGGTCGGGGTGCGGTGTCTTAGCGGCCACTTTGGTATGTGTGCATTACCATACGTCCCATCAGAGATTATTCGAAAAATATGTCTTGCTAATCTGCGCCCAGATAAAACTGAAAAACTATAAAATACCGGATATTCTACGAGTGCCTCTTAAGACCTATACTTCGAGCGCACTTGTCGACTGTTCGAATCTCAATCGATATTTCTCGACTTTTCCCGATGCAGGCCTACATTAAAAAATCAGAAATACATTTTCAATTATATTCGTACTTCCTCATTTGTGAGTGCCTCGAGGATTAAAACAATATGTACTCGTTCAACTGAGTGTGTGCATGCGAGATACGAAATGAAACCTTAGCGTGCTTGGCGCTTTTTTTCAAAATTGGGTCGACGCAGGCGCCCCTTTCCAAAGCATGAATAACAATCGATTTCTGCCGTTATTACAATGTGCTCTTTCGTTTACATTTCCACTATCAGTGGTTACCTTCGTTTCGCGAAATTGTTTTCGAGTTTACCAAAATCTTCTTATGGGACAGATTTTATTTTTTTTACTCTCGTTATTCGATAACGGATTTTTATTATTGCTGGAAATTTACTTGGTATCCTTTCGTATTTGTTGTTACATTTTAAGACGTTAGTACAATCGTGTAGTTCAAGAGCATGCTTTAGTTTGGAGAGAAATTATGGACAGGATCGCGTGCCACCAACTGACATTTGCACTTTTCATTTACATAGTTGGATTCTTTTTTCTGTCATCCTTTCATCGTATTCTGTACTATTGGCTTCGGCTGTAGAAAGTTGGTAATTGTATGCTTCGAACTTCACTGATTCTAAATTCCAAAATTCACGATTTGAAGGTTCTTAACGAGGTACAAGTAGAGGAATGATGTATGTTCTAGCGCATAAATTTCTCAAGTTTTCATGTACTCGTACTATTCACCACTTTTATAAATCCTGAAAATTCCTCGAGTTTCTTCTTAGAATATTTATTCATTTTCAGGACAAAAATAGAGGTCATTTTCTCTCCATTTGTTGTCAAGACAAGTCGTGAGATTTTCAATTTTTTATATCAAGTTCTTATAAATTGTCTATTCCAACTTTTTTAATACGGATTATGGTTTCCTTTTGGCGTAGACATAGACAGACTTTTCAGAGTACTCCATTTCCAAATTAAATCGCAGAATTTTACGTGCTTTTTTCTGGGAGTGACGAGAGTATTCGAAGTGTATAATTAAATCTCGTAGAAAATCATGAACATTTTCGGAAAGTGCTGAACACATACGTCCGAAAAGGACAAACGTTCACAAAATGAGTTGTCATCCAATTACATGAGCAGTTCGATGGTTTACTTAAATCTTTCAGCTTTATTGAATCACAAAACCTAGTATAAATATATTAATCTTTGTTGAAACGCAATATTTGGCCATCTCTGTTAAAACCTAACTATTGTGTCAAAACATATGTTTCGTCTAGAATTGTGCTTATAAAGTGTCGTACCTGGGGTATTTTGGAACAACCGAGTAACTTAGGACGTACCAAATGGAATTTATAAGACTTATTAATAACTATTTTTTGTTAGTTTTTGTTCTTTGAAAACTTTTAATAATTTCAAGTTTAGATTTTAAGATGTTTGGCGAAAAATGTGAAAAATTATTTTGCCCTGAATCACTCAATTTTTTTGATTGTTTTATACTTGTCCTTTGTAAATTACTTTCTATAGAATACTCTACTTTCTTATGAGTTACCTATAGTGAATTTGAGAAGTATAAATGGACACTGTTAAGCAAAAACCCCTAAACGACAAAATCTGTTTTCCGAGAAAATGTAATATTAAAAGGCAATGAATAATGCCGGTTTATGAACATAGCGTTTATTGATAAGCTTTTTTTCAACGTTGATACACATTTTTGTATCAGGGGTCCAATTTTAATGAATTCTACTTTCTACACTCTTTTCAACGATACTAATAACTCATTTTGTCAATAAATGTCGCTTGGATGCTTTTTGCATAACAGCGTCCACATTATAAAATTGGATGATAAAGGAGATGACAATTTTTGACTGTAGTTCCAGTTGTGTGCAAATTCTTATAAATTTTAGTTGAAAAATTAAACTTCAATTTTTTTTTTACTAATTTTGATTTATTTTACATCGTCTATTTTACACGTAAAATGTAAGATGTATTTTACCTGCCAACCCTGCTCTCGTCACTAAAGCACGTACTTACAATTTTGCGATTTAATTTGAGAATTCAGTACTCTGAAAAGTCTATCCATGTTCACGCTAGAAGGAAACCATAATCCGTATAAAAAAGTTTAAAAAATATAGACAATTTATAAAAATTTGATGCAAAAATTGAAAAGTTCACGACATGTCCCGACAAAAATTGTGAGAAAATGACCTATCTTTGTCCTGAAAACAGGTAAATATTCTCATTGAAAATTTGAGGAATTTTTAGAATTTTTAAAAGTGTTGAAAATTGCGTGAAAAATAGTTAAATCTATGTGCTAAAACATACATTAGTCCTTTACTGGTACAAAGTAGCTCTAATTAATTTTTAATCTTCTAAGTGGTCGTTATACTCGTACCAATATCTGTACCCAAGTACACGTTGGCATTTTCTCAAACTACTGCGATTGTAAAACAACGTTAATTAAGAAATATTTTTATTTTCCTTTCTGTATCATTATCTCTCTCTTTTTATAAATGTTGTCCATAAATCTAAACGTTCCTGTTCTAGTTTTCTAATACAAAAGCGATGGCGAATGTTTCTCATCGAGCTCACTTTGCAGATCTGGATTCACGACAAGCACATCAAACTCCCTAGGCATAAATAAGAGGAGACGTAGGCATCATATCTGCCCTGACGCACAGGAAAGCAAAAACTTTTTGCACAATTAACATTGCAGAGCTCTGCAATTTTTAAATAAAATGTTGCTTGTCAATAAGAATTTGAGCGAAATTTTATAGATCCGCTACCTACCATTTGGGCACCTAATTATCATCCGACCAAATGATTAAAAATCAGATTTCACAGTTTTGATCTTTTTTTATTTATACAAATAAGTATTATAGCTTATAGTATGTATATATTATTTTAGTTGTGACGTTTGAATTTTTACTACCGGGGGGGGGGGGGCGGCTCCACCGATCTTGGGTTCCGAGACCCAAAAATCGTGGCGCTGTCTTTCACTCAATATCAATCTAAATATCACATGATGACCTATTTGTATGATCTGCTGAGCAGCTGAGCCCATTTTTGAAGTTATTTCAAACAAACCTCCATCTTCAAGATATCTGCAAAAGTGAAAACACAAAAATTGGTGTTTGTGGTTTTCAGTATGTCGATTATAGTGTTTCGGGAGAGGCCGAGTTCAGTTCTGAAGTAATTTCAACGGTAATTCTTACCCAAAAGGCTCTATGGGGAGCTACAAGTCTGAATGAATACTGTCAGTTGAATATATGTATACAAGCATCGATGATTTTTATTTTTATTTTTATTTTGTGCTCATAGGCTCAGTGAGGCATACTATTACTACATACATATATTTTAGGTAAGTGATGTACCTTGTTCATGTCCCTCACCCAGCCACCCATTTCTGGGTATAAGCGTAGGTCAGATCAACCCACATCTTCCTGTTGGCGGCTTTGTTCGCCCAGTTAGGGCCCGCCACCTCGACCACCTCATCGCTCCACCTTTTCCGTGGCCTCCCGACTTTTCTTTTACCATTCACTGGAGTCCAGAAGGTGGCGACCCTATTCCATTTATTTCTGGATTCCCTCGCAACATGCCCTGCATAGTTAAGTTTTAGTTTTCTAATGGCCGAGACTATATTTTTTGTTTTTGATCTTTTGAAAATTTCCGGAATATGGACTTTATCCTTGAGTTTTATACCCAAAATACTCCTAAGCATGGCATGTTGCGTGGTCTCCATTTTTCGGACTTGTTTTGTAGTGCAGGCCCAAGTTTGCGCCCCGTAAGTCAGAACAGGGTAGACAGTACTCTCGAGGATTTTTATTTTTGAGCTCAGATTGAGCTTCCCTTTGAAGATGGGTCTTTGAGCCCAGAAAGCCTTCCAGGCATTGGCTCTTCGGATTTTTAGTTCCTTTTTTATTCTGTTTTCTAGTGACATTATCTGACCCAAATATTTATATTCCTCGACTACCTCGATTTTGTTACCATCTACGAAGATATCCCTAAATTGATTAATATTTGTTATAATTTTGGTTTTGTCATAATTGATTGAAAGACCCATCTCCTTGCTTTCTCTCCTCAAGTCCTCCGCCATTGCTTCGAGTTCCCCACTATTTTTCCCAATTAGGACAATATCATCTGCAAATCTTAGATTGTTTAGGTATTTATATTCGCCGAAAGTGCTATTTTGCCCCATTACTAGTCCCTTCCCTCTCCAATCAACTTTTCTAAAAATTTCCTCCAGAACCGCATTGAAGATATTGGGTGATAGCGGGTCCCCCTGTTTGACCCCTCTCCTGATTTTAAACTTCTCCTCATTCTCTTCTAGTTTGATTATGGCTTCCGATTTAGCATATAGTTCTTTCAGTAACCTAACAATTTTGAAGTGTATTCCTTGTCTCATAAGACTAACCCAGATTTTATCATGATATAAAGAATCGAAAGCTTTATGAAAGTCAATGAACATCACTGCTATTTTTGATTGAAATTCGGTAGTTTTTTCGAAAATTTGCCCTAAAGTGTGAATATGGTCAATAGTACTAAAGTTTTTTCTAACTGCTCGTTTGGTTGTTGTGCATCCAGCACAGGGTAAATCTTTTGTTTTAGGATTTTCATAAATGCCTTACAAACATTAGAAGACAAGCTGATAGGACGGTAATTGTTAATCACCGCTCTATCACCCTTTTTATGGAGAAGAATAATCCCGGAGAGATGCCACTGCTCTGGGGACAGACCCGAGGAGAGCACGCAGTTAAATATTGAAGCAAGTGGCCTTGACAGAATTTTTGCAAATGTTTTCAATGTTGTGTTGTCTACCCCATCCGGCCCCGGCGCGCAGTTGGCCTTAAGGGCCTTGAGTGTTTCGTATACTTCTTTTTCTTGGATATTCGGGGTATAGAATTGGTCATCTCCGTGGCCAGCCTCTAACCAATGATCGAATTGAACATTTTGGGTGGCTTCATCCGATCTATCATCATCGTAAAGTTTTACGAAAAACTTTGTAGCAGTGCTAGCGATCGCCTCTCTATTCCGGATTATTACTCCCTCCTCTGATATAATTTTTGGCAATAGCCACTTTCCTTTAGAGAGTGCTTTCCTTGCTTGTCTTGTTGACCAGGTAGATTCCATTATTTCCTTAATAAGTTCTTGGTCAAATGAGTGCACATCGTTTTTAATTTTCTTCTTGATGAGTTTTTTGATTTCTGCTAATTCTATCAATTCCACTTTACTTAGGTTAATTTAGCATCGATGATATCATACATAAAATTTTTTTAATTACTGAGTTCATTTTTTGGAGTCATACCAGCTGTGACCCTGTCCTAAAGGCTTCAAAGGGGGCTTTCAGCCGGCATATTGCAAGTTAAATACATGGGTTCAGGTTTTAACCTCTGTAAATTCTTTTAGATATGGGTTATACCTGAAATCGCCCTGAAAGCGAAGTCAGCGACCCGAGAACTCCTGTGTTTGATAACACCGATGCCAACATATTCAACTTTCATTATTAATTTCAGGTCGTAGCCAACTGTAGCGTCTTCTGGATAGGGATTACACCAAAAATTATTTCAGAAATTAATTCGGTCACTCAAAAAACATAAGTCGATATATTGGAAACTATTAACCCAATTTTGACGCGATGGCCATTTATATTTGTAGATCCATTACGAGAGTGCGTCTAATAAACTTTAAAAATAAGCTCAGCAAATTAATGGAGAGAAAAAAAAAAGGTTATTACGTGACATTTATTTGATTAACCATGAGCGTAGGACATAATTTCATCACGCGTCTACTTGTAATTCGGCAAATAACAGTGGCGCCTAACCCACATGGAACGAGGCGCAGCCGCTCCACATGGGAGTTTTCATGTAGAGCAGTGCTCCACATGGCAAGATTTCTGTTCGAAAAAATATATTCGCTTTACATTGACTATTACTTGACTTTGTTTTTTAAAGTAGGTATTGTATTGGCAGGAAAGGGTGAAGGGAAAGAGGGATAAAAAAATTTGAACCCAGAAAATTTTTCGCTCCACATGGGATTTACAAAGTTAGGCGCCCCTGGCAAATAATAATCCTATTTTCACGTTTTCACGTATGTATTTATTTTCCTGACACCGAAGATCAGATATTGTTATTGTCGGATCTGGAATGCGATTATTTGAACCCACAAGAATGCTGTTTACGTTTGAATGCGGTAAGTAACTATTGCCCCATTAGCGAACTAACTTGACATGCTGTCGTGTGCGTGGAAAAAAATTTCATTCGAAGCTCCAGCTCGGGGAGTCAAAATGTCTAGACAACATGGACTATCTTTTTGTGATACCAGCACGAATGAACATTTGCTCAAACAATGTAAAGTGAAAAATGACATGACACACTGAGAATTCCGTTAGAAACAAAATGTCGCGACTCTGTGGAGTTTCGAGTTCTGGACTCCAGATGTCTGGATCGCAAGAACTCTTCGCCGTTTTGTGCTCTACCAGCATGAACACTCATTTAGAGTCATCAAGCAGTTGGATTTCGTACCGTTTTCTTAATGTAAAAAAATCATTAAGAATCGCGAACATAAATTGAAATAGTGGAGGAAAGATGCTTCGTGCACTTCCCAGGATCTTCCATTGTCCGTTCATGTTGACGCTTTTAACCTGGAAATCGAGAAAGCTCCTGAATTCAGGAGCGCTATGGGTCCAGCGAAATAGTGAAGAGAAATGTACCAGAAGGGAGGGGCAGATAAATTCTTTGTAGGAGCGCTCTAGTATTGTTATCAGGAAAGTCAGTTGAGGTAATATCGGACACCGGTGGTAATACTGGTCATTCATAACTTGCTGTAGAAGCGCTAGTAACGTTAATAAGTAATTAAGTCATGAGCGGCCGGTATTACCACCGGTGTCCTGTATATTACCCCAGTTGACAGTACTCATTGCTCTCCTTGAAAATAACAGTACAGACCACATGGTCCCTTTTCCTGCGCACACTCACATATTGTTACTGTTAGTCAGTGGCGGATCCAAGGGGGGGGGGGCTAAAGGGGCTATAGCCCCCCCCCCTCAAAAAAAAAAATTCACTCGCTTTTCCACTTATTTTAGCCACCGATGTTTTTAATGACAGTAGAGCTCATACAGCACAGTTCGTGAATACACATCGCGTTATCAATGAATCAACATTATCACTTATCAACAATCATGCATTCATGCTTAAAATTTTGTTTGCTCTTTTTTTCTCCAACATTTAGCCCCCCCCCCCCCAAAGTGTAATCCTGGATCCGCCACTGCTGTTAGTTACAATATCATTACTGTTATGTTACAGTACCATTACTATCAGTTACAGCATGGTTACAGTTAGTAACAGCATTGATGTTATTAATATTTCAGTAACATTGCTGTTATAGCTACAGTATCCTTACTGTTAGTTACAATATTGTTAGGTACCTATACCTACTTAGTGTTCTTTGCAGTAGCCTATCATTACTGTTAGTTACAATGTTGTTATTTACAGTCAGTTGAAGTATTGTTAATGTTGGTGACATTATTATCATACAGTTAGTAGCAGTAAGGCTCTAAATATATTGGTATTCACAACGCCATCTTAGTTTGAATGTAGCGGTGTCAGTACAAGGGAAAGTGCCAATTCTGGACCAGGTGTCAACTGGTGCTCTTTTTTTTCAATAGCCAGCAGCAGCGTAGTGAGAGGGGTGTAGGTGCTGCAATCTATGTTAATTTATAGCCCACTAGCCCAGATCCTTGTCTTCAGTTTGATATCATTTTTCTGTGGAATCACATTGAGTTAGCCGGTTGTTCTCGGTAATTTAGTCGAGTGATTAAAGAGTATAGTGATTTTCATGACATGCGGCGGGAAGGAAGTTTTCCAAGTTAAAAATGGAAAGTAATTTTGGTTGTATTGTCACATTAGGTATTACGTGTATAAAAATGTAGGTAATGATGCAGACTACACGTTCCAACCTTAATTTACGAATAATTATGCCATCTCATGAGTGTGTGGAAGCTTGGGAAGAGTGGCATGTTTATTTCTTGTGTAGCCATAGCTCCAGATACATTGCGAATATGATAATGCTCGTCAGAGTAACCATTATTATATTAACAGTGTAGAATATATTAAGCTAATAATATAAGTCGTTATGGTGATTCTGAGAAATCGCCAACTTTTGATCTGGTCAAGATCTGGCACCCAATAATATTGATCAAGATTTGGCACACTTATTCCATCCATAAAAAATTAAGTACATGGAGTCGAGTATGAGCATGGCTGTAAGTGTTGTATGGTACGCCAGTACTTCATTACATGAGGCGGCCAAAATGTATGCAGTACCTTTATACCACTCTTGTATATTCATTTCCAGTGCAATGAGTGTGCCAAATCATCGTCGGTCAACAATTGGCATTTTTTCAAAACTTTTAGAATGCATGTAAAACGTTACCTATTGATACGTATGTTGTGCGGATCAAACGTGCATGTCTGTATCTACCAATACTACCACATCTGTATGGTAGATTTGCAAAATCTTGAGTGGTCAACATTTGGCACCTTACGCCAAATGTTGAAATTTTGAATCTTTTTTTTTTAAATGCTGATTCAGCAAAGGGGTGACGCTTTTTAAGATATCTATTTGCAGTTTGCTGTAATTGAAGAATGATATTTTGTAGTGCCATAAAAGTTTAAGTAGAAATTATGCTTCAAAAGGGGAAACGGTTCGTCAAAAAAAAAAAAAAAGTCAAGAAATGGCACTTTCCCTTAAATGTTTAGCAGTTTTGCTATCGTTATTTATTGGTATTTTGAATTTAATTATATGATTGGTTTTTTTTTAATGGTGTAGTGTGCTGCAAGGACCTGCAAGAACAATTCTGGAAACGGTTTCCAAGTATGTTTTTTGTCCCACGTAACGAGGAAAATTGAGAAGGACTATCTTCGATTGCGGTGTAAAAATATTGTTGATTGTTGATAAGCGGTAAAGATTTATTTATGAAAATGTTTAATGTGTAATATCATGATGACACGATACCCAAAGCAGCTTGATGATAATTCGATATTCCTCTTTACTTTCCCAGGAACACGTTCATTACTGTTAGTTGCAGTATTGGGCATACACATTATACCAAAACGTGCACTGTGCACATTGCTATACCTAATTTACCCTTTTTTTAATGGGGTTTCCCACTGAAGGGCGTCAGGTTAGACCTATCAGAACCAACTTTGGTAGGACAGTAGTAGCCCACTGATTACAAGTGGACGGCTACCGCCAGTGGCGTAGCTAGGGGTTTCCCAAAGGGGGGGGGAGAGGCACAATAAGGTTTTCAAGGGAGAAAAAGTCTAAAATTGAATTTTTTTTTAATCGTCGATATTAGAGGACTATGTAAAAATATTGGGGACACGTGCCCCCTCGCCCCCCCGACGCTACACCACTGGCTACCGCTGTTTGGTGTATTTCTAGAAACTCACTTTCCTAGGCAAGATTCCTTTATGCCGCTCAGTGTAGGGCTTCTCGAGCTTACCAACTTGTTCGAAGTTTGCGTGCCCATTTCACACAATTAGAGCTGTCTCTATTTCTCACCAGGCTAGCCGGTGAGTCCAACGCCTCAAGTCTCACGGATTCAACCACCTTGCACTGCGGATTATGGGCTTTACCTTAGCGTTGAACCAGCTGCACGCAGTGAGGACAAAATGACGGGCGCACCCGCAGAAAGATGGAAAGAGAGCATCAGTGATGGAGGTGTGTAGCATCATCGCGTGCTATGAGACGCTCATGCTTACTGTTCAGTGTGTTTAAAGACTTGGGAACCACACCCTACAAAGACGTGGTGTGCAGTCTCATAACCATTGCCACAAGAGGACACGCAGGTGATTTCCATCGTCTTCCAAACTAGTGCAGGTATGCGGTAAAGATGCTGTGACATAGCCACTGTAAGGTACCCCATAGCCATTGATCATAGACAGAGATTTACTTTTCTTTCCCCTCCCTCTTTAGCCTATCCCTGCTGCTAGGTGAGGCTATAATTTACAGTAAATAAACATCAGATCCCGCCAACTATCTGAAAATCAGAAATAATTTGATTTTCGTACATGTATATCTGGAATGTATCAACTTGTCTCCAAAAGAATACTGTTCAAGTTTGAATGCGCTAAGTGAAAAGCAACTATAATACAGAAGCATAACCATCAGTAAACTAATTTGACACAATGACCTGCGTTAGGAAACATAATATTGAACGCTTCCACTGCAGAGTCTGAAGTCTGTAGAAGTCTAGACCGCAACAAGAATCCTTTCATCTTTTTGTGCTCTCTTTCAGCGTGAATGAACAACCATCAAGCAGCTCTACTTGGCACTGTATTTTCAATGTACAAAAATCATTCTAAATCTCGAACATGACACGAGGGAATGCTTTATTAGCGTTTCACTATTCCACATTCTTCCATTTCGATGCTCGGTTGGCTCGGTCTGGAAATCGACGCCGCCGAATCCATTAGTGTAAGTTGTGCACTGTGCGATTCCGCTCGTGAAAGCGTGCAGGCCACACTCGATTTTAGTTTAAAAAGTACAAGGGGAGGGGTCGTTCGACACTCAGAAGTTGACAATAAGGCGCTCCAGAGAGAACAGGTACATTCAGGGGTATAATGTTTTCGTTTCAACCGTCCATATGGATATGGGAACAAAACGCGATCACGTCTAAACCTGCACGCGGTTTTCTTTTCCTCATTAATTACGATGCTGGCGAATTACATTAACTGCGGGGGACTTCTGCACAGTTTATTTTCAGGTGTTCTCTCCCGTTCTCTCGGTTAACGATTGAACAAAGGCGCCATAATTCCGGCAATACGACGTCGATTTAATTACGAATACATTATAATTCCGGTGAGTCGTCGTATACGCCGCTGGTATTCGCGATTCTCGATCCGCGATCGTAGGAAGCGAAAAGCGGGTTCCGGTCTCAGGGTTGACAACTTTTATTGCTCGGTCGAGCAAAAAATATTTTTTATGTCGACCGCTCTAGCGCCAAATAACTCCAGTATTTTCGATTGCCGGCTGCAAATTTACATTGCGGGAGAGGAGACCAGGAGACACTAATTAGATGATTTTGACAATGGAAAATGGGGAATCGGAGCTGAGCCGACTGGAACGTGAAACACTTTGCTGCATTGTCGGCGAGAGTAATTAAGTTTTATTCTTCTTTTTTCAGTGCGTTACGCCGCGGCTCGGAGCTCAGATTCTGTTAATTAGTTTGTGGTTCATCAGCGGACACTGGTGGCTTAGCTTATCAAACGTACCTTTGTTGGTATGGTTCATTTACGAGTAAGTGCATTGGAATGTTATTTAAAGAATGTACATATAATTGCGGACGTTCTAGAATCACAACGTAATTTTCATAATTTATGGCGCATAATCGATAGGCAACGACGGTTCGTCATCTGCATAAATAATTGCCTGCCATGTGATTCAAAGGGGCAATCTTTTGCAAAAGTCTTCTTCAATTTCGCTGTTATAAAACAGACACAGAAATGAAAGCAAGAATTTCGAAAGCGTGGACAGCATTCTGGTCACAAGGAAATTTTCAGGCGTGGGGTGTAAATATCAAAAAGAAAATAAGAGTGCTAGAAAATAGCGTGGACACGGTATTGACATATGATGCTCAGACATGGTTATTAACGAAACAACAAATGCAAATAATTAGAACACAGA
This sequence comes from Acanthococcus lagerstroemiae, assembly GCA_031841125.1. NCBI lineage: Eukaryota > Metazoa > Arthropoda > Insecta > Hemiptera > Eriococcidae > Acanthococcus > Acanthococcus lagerstroemiae. Next base: position 40,929,805 of record CM063112.1, read on the forward strand.
ATGCCATTTTAAGAAAATTACTTGGGTTCAAACTGTTGGATAAAATTAAGAACGAAAAAATAAAAGAAATGGCACAAACAAAAAGTATGGCGTACATATGTAAAAAGATCAAAATGAAATATGAGGCCCACATGGCGAGGGAAAAGGCCTTCGAGAAATGGAACTGGACGGTGACATCATGGATACCTTTCGATTGCAAAAGAAAAAGAGGATGACGAGCCTCTAGATGGGTGGATGAAATTATAAAATTAGTAGAGCCACAGTGGACTAACATAGCGCAGGACAGACGTAGATGGAGAAAAGTATCGGAGACTCATGCCTCACGCTCGGCGGATCAGGCGGTAACCCACTCTCTAATCAAAGTTGTAAATGAAAAATAAATTAATAAAAAATGGCGCATAATCAATAGGCAATGAAGGTTAGTCATCTGCATAAGTAATTACCTACCATGTGATTCAAAGGGGCGATTTTTTGCAAAAGTGTTTTCAATTTCACTGTTATTAAGTATGCTTAATTTTGATTATATGTACTCCTGCCTCATCCCATCACGTACTTCTATTTAGCGGAATTCTACTATCCCCTCCCTCTTTCATTATAACAAAATTTCGCCAAATTATAGAACAATAGATGAACTTACAAACAATACAATAAGTCAATAACATACTTTGGAAAAATACAAACAATGAATACAAATTCACAAAAACTGTAACATAACATCCATACGGGCGGGGGGGGGGAGTAAGATGTAAGCTGTAAGCCCAAACCACCAAACCAGTTCAGCATTCTTACACGAGCGATATAGTGACGGCGTGATTAGCCGTCTCGCGCCGGACACCTTGGTTCTGGAAATGTTGAAGAATAGAAGCGAACGGAACTGGGTATCGGCCTTTGTCTTGACCATTATGAAGAAGAAGATGCAGTCAGAGAGGTCGAGGCAGAGGGCCGACCAACAAAGCTCGGCCCACTCCGGGCACAACGACTCTGTACCATCCTAGAGCTGCTACATCTGTTGCTCACCCCGTCGTCACTACCTTCTTGCATCGCCGCATGTACCAAGACGAGGAGGTGAGGGGGAAGGAAAATAGCGCGTCCGTCTGTGGTGCACCCGAATTATAGGTTAATGCTGGGTGAACGTTGCCTTGGTCAGTAGGGTGTCCCATAGTGGCCCTGGCAAGACAGCGGGAATCCGAAGCGGAGAGGCGACAGGGGGTCTCGGGTCAGTCTCAATGCGTCACTCTTGTTACTGATGCGATACTCGAAAGGGTAGTTTCTAGGGCCAGGGGTGCAGTGTCTAGGGAGCCACTTTGGCATGCGTATGTCATATAGTTTCTACATGGCTCTTGAACTTCGAATCACATGTTCTCAAAAAGCGAATTTTGCTAGTTGGTTTCCTTTTACTGAACAGCGTCCAGTTTTGGTTACTATAGTAACCGAGCCTATTGCAATTGATTCTTTTCAACATCTCCAGTGTGCTCCTTAATCTTGATCTTCTCTAAAGTCTGGCCCAGTTAAAAAACATAATTTTTTCACGGCGCTGATAACGTGTTCTCGAACTGTCTTTCCCCTCCAACTTCAAAATACCCATGTATCGATGTATAATGCGGGTAGCCAGTTATGTTTCTTAACTGGACCAGACTTTAGTGCTGTTACAAATCACTAATAGCACTGATTGTGACCATGTTCCTGTCATGCCTCCCTTGAAGCGTTCAAGCGTTCAAGCCGCTTAAGCGCTTTATGTATAGGAAATCTTGATCTTCATTGTTCATTAATCATTATCATTACTGTGCGAGTAAAAGAATGCGATTTTAGCATCGTGTAAAGCAAACTATAAACACGAAAGTGATGAACTTGAACGCATAGCCATATAAAGAGACCTTAAACATAACTACTGATAAGTCCTTTTTCCTGAACAGATAAACGAGTCTCTAATTTTCCAGTTCACAACCGACCCTCTTCCAGCAGCTAGTTGTTTGTTCTATTTTTCAAATGATCTGAAGATAAAGATCTGGCCTATCTTTGCCCAAAATCAACATTTGCAACGGAAAATAATAATTTTACAACTTAAGCCTACCATTAAACCTAGTCATTCCTTTCTGATAGGGGTGTAAATAAGTGGAAGCAGGGGCATGAGATATAACCCCTCCTTCTAGGCCAATACGACTACTAAAATTTTAGAACTTGTTAACTAACACATTTCAGACTCGCGGAGACTTTTTTCTACACTTATAAAGTCAAAATATGAGCAAATTCTGACCGAAAAATTTTTTAAATCTTGGGCAAAATTTCCATCTGAGATCTTTTGATTTTGTTTGTCGTGTTAACCTGTTGAAATTTTGTAGATCAGACATGATTTTACCTACAAAATGTTTGTACATATTTCCCTTCCCATTGGGGAATTTCTTATTTACGGTATCACATCTTTTGACAGAAATGAACAAGACTCCCACCATATTAATTAATTATCTTATTAATATATTATTCTCTCGAAGATCCTATCTCATCACTGACGCGATACTCGAAAAGGGGCAGGGGTTACCTGGGAAATCAATCTGACGCGCGTGTATCGCCATACGCTCCACCAAACATTTGAAAATAGTATATTACACACCAAGAGTCAAAAGTGAGTGTTTCCATGGTGAGGGAAAGTTTGCGAACGAGCGTAGCGAGTGAGCAATTCCCGAGTCATGCAAACTCACTTTTGGCTCTTGTGGAAGATATTTTTTATACTACTTGATCAGAAGCGGCAATGTTTTTCGCTGACATAGTTTGCATTTTTTTTTTAATCTATTTATTTATTTAAATCATAGACAGGTGATTTTTATTCAAAAATTTTATTTGCTCAGTTAATTACTACATAGTACAGTATCACAGGCTTGTCTTCAGTTTGTTCACGTGCACAAACAGCATACACAGGTAGTGGCCAGCAAAAACGTAACGACAGTTAACAATGAACGGTGATAGCTGTACTACGTCGTGAATATTTAAATGCGTTCTTAAGTAGCTATTTCGTGATTTGCTCTGTGGCCAAGTAGTTGTTAGAGACAATCGCTGCATTTCAGTCATATGTTTCAATGGACGCAGGTACGGTTCCCCAATACAAAATTACTGGCTAGCAATTTTTTCATGTAAAAACGCTTTACATTCACAGAAGTTTACTTTACATGCAGGTTTTGTTAGCACTCGATGCATGAATGATAGGCGCTTCTTGTCATCTGTAAAACACCAATGTAAACATTGCCTTTCTGATCAGGTAGTATAAAAACTATATTATCCTCTCTTGTCGCTGTATGGCCAAGTAGTAAAGTGCCCTCTTCGCAATCCTTGCGTTTCGGGTACAAGTCCCACAAAGCCGGAAAGCTAATGATATTCGAATACCCCCCCCCCCCAGCGAACACAGCGACTACAGTATCAACTGAGGTGTAAACATAGCGCTTCCTAGAACTCCTGCCAGTTCACACGAACAAGGCATTACCATTACTGCGCATGTTACCATCAGATCAGAAAAAATGGTACTGTGTGTATGCCAGTGGTGCAAAACGTGGCTAGAGAACGAACTGCGGCTACACACTCTTCAATACAGAGAAAGAAAACTTACATGCAACAAAACCGTGGGGAAAGCAACTGCAAACTACCCCGACTAACATGCTCAGGAGAAACTGTGACTGCCAACGGCCGGCATTGGATATGACGCCTGAAGAAGATGATTATTCTTCCTGGAAGAAGGGGAACACACATTTGAAATTTCTTCCCTTTTATCATACGCATAGATCTTTCCAACTGACGAATAACTGGTCACAGAGCCACAGCTCCCAGTCTACAAACACGCTAAAAGTGAGACTTGGAGCACGGATGCATCTCTAGTGTCAACCAATCATAATACAGGGTTATGTCGAAGTGGGTGCATTCGATACAGTTTCCCCTAAAGTCTCATGTACAGGGATTTTGTGTCTGAGGCATTTCATCCATTATGCTGAACTAAAAACACGTCATTCACACAAATCGGGAATCATTTCTGTTGGAAGGGTCAAGGAGAAGAGAAACGATGCAATGTTTTGATATTTTGCGAGTCAATGAAAAAATTATTAATAAAATTTTTCTGTCTGTAGGGCATAAGCAGAACGTAGCTAATTCGATTCGGAAGGGAGGGGTTTCAGAATCAGTAAACATGAGCTACAGTTGATATAGGTCATTGGAAAAGAAAGGGTTTCAGAATCAGTAAAAACGGGGTAAAACAATTGATCTCGTTGAATTGTCAGCATTGTCAACAAATTAAGGAAAAACGAAGTATATTTTGAGAGGCTATAAGAGATGGGGTTAAATCCCTCCGCCAAAGCGACAGTCTTGTAGCCTAGAGCGGAAGACCGACAGTTACCGGCAAACTGAAACATGCTGTACCGGTATCAAGACTCGATTGCCAGGATTATGATTTACACCTTCTTTTTACGTATAAATTAAGATTTCGGTCATTTTTGGATACGATCCAGACCATAAAAATAGAATTAAATGATAGGTCGCTCATCATACGTTAAGCACTAACATGCAGATATTACGATGACTGTGCTCACAGGAAAGCCACCGTACCGAAAACTAACAACGGGGTTTACGACTTATTGGAAATTTACAACCGTAATGGCGTTCATAAGCACATGCTAAAATCATTGCTAAATATCGTATGGCTTCTCGTCGCTCTATCATTCAACATGTACTAGTAAGTATTCAGTCGATTTGATTAAATTTGAAGTTTCATTCATCTTCAGATATCGTCGTTTACGATATGGAGGGGATAAACGAGGTCTAACACTTTTCCCACAGGTTCAAAAACCAAAATTTTTCAATGTTTTCATTCACAAATGTGTTGACAATTGATTTCATATAGAAAGTGAGAAGCAGCATTTTGCCCCAGATAAGCCCTGTACATATTGTATAATAAAGAGCTGGGGGAGGGCTTGTGGGCTTAGCACCCAATATACCGAGAACTCCACAAAAATAAAATAAAATACGGAAGACGGAAAGGGCCAAGCCATGCTGTACAAATTCGCAAGTAAAAAAAAGTTAGTCCCTTCTCGACTCTTGAAACGCTACTTGCACTTAGTTACCCGATGCACAAAATCCCGCTAGTTACCCAGGTAACTAAAGGAGAACCAAGGGTAACTGACGGGTTTCTGGGTAATCTGAGGGTAACTGAGGGTTGCAAATGGGTAACTTTACTACGGGTAACTAGAAAGTAACTAAATCCTGCTAGTTACCCAGGTAACTAAAGGAGAACCAAAGATGACTGCCGGGTTTTTGGGTAATTTGAGGGTAACTGAGGGTTGCAAAATGGGTAACTTACCCAGGTAACTAAAGGAGAACCAAGAGTAACTAACGGGTTTCTGGGTAATCTGAGGATAACTGAGGGTTGCAAATGGGTAACTTTTCCGAGGGTAACTAGGATAACTGATTGCGCATCGGGTATTTGCTCCAATTGACTGAAAAGCGCGATAGTTGGACCACAGTTGATAGAATATAATATTCTTTTACAATAATTCTAAATAAAATGCTTTAATTTCAGTGCCATGCAGGCATTACTATTCGACGAATCTCCAGAACTGCCGGTGAAGTGGAACAACACCGAGTACTGACAACCTCTTTCACACAAAATCTCAGTTTCAATAATTTTTTACTAAATTTTATATCCTAAGTTACCTTTTTTGACCCATGTTTGAAAAACATACGTGACATGCGTTTCATCACCCCGCGTTACCGTATTAGTATTTAATTTCGTTCAATTTGTTCAATTTTTTGTGAGAATATAATTTTAGGACATTTTTTATTATCGAGTGTAATTATGTAAATATAGCGTACTGCCGGATTATGCGTGTTGTTTCCTTCCTATTTCTTATTTTATATGATTTAAAATAAAAAATAATAAAAAAAATAAAAAAATAGACGTGAAAAAGCACTATTTCAAATTAATGAATAAACGCCGTAACGAGTTTCAGTTTATTTTATGCGGGCGCGTGCCCAGGAGCAAGGGTGGTTTGGCAGAACAATCATAGGAGAGAGCATTTTAGAATGCCATAGGATTTGAATATTATCATGTTTTTACCTACCTTATTACCTCACCAGAACGCTATTACATTCGATGCCCCTATTTGCTAACTCTGTTTTCAAGAAACTTTTGCAAACTGGTCCTCCAGCCTGAGATTCAGTGGAGTCGTACGAAGCACTCAGATCAACAATACTTTGCAGTAGTCTCTTAAGTCTCATTACATCACGCACAGTTTACCCATTTCCATTATTTTATACCAAGAATAAGTCCACCAAATTGGTCCGTAATAAGTCTACCGCCAAGGATTTGATTAACTTGTACCACAAAACATCTAGACAGCATGCAGTGGCGGTCTGACCTCCTCCTTGTGACTTCATCAAATAGTGTTCTTCTAATTTGAGCCTCTCCCAACACCCCTCCCCCTTTGACTATGACCAGACCCCCTTGAACACTAGGCTGTCTACGCTACTGACAGTGGGAGATACAAGATGGCGATTCGAAGTATTATATAGAAACTTAACAGTTATTATTCTTATCCCAATCCCTCCTCCGAGGCTTTAGATAATTTAAATATCTTCAATATTGTAACTAAGCGACCCCGAAGACTTACAGTTTCAAAAGAATTTGCATCAGAAATGATATTATACGTTGAAGAATGAACGACGTGCAATATTTTCATTTTATTTTATGTGAAAATGAGCCGAAGAGGGCAGCGGTAAATTCAGAAAGCAATTATAGAACATGTGAGCAATTTCAAATACACTCAGGAATTGAATATATCATGTTTCTATCAGCTTCAAGTCTCATTATGTACACAGATTTCATAGTGAGTTTCCTATTATCTACGACATTTTCTAAATTGGTCCTCCGGGCCGGATGTACAAGTGACAGTAGAAGGTATTCAAGTCAAAAATAACTTTGTAGTAGTCCATCTATGTAGTTTTATAGCAGGCACTTTCCATATTCACTATTTTCTACTGAATTTTCCAAAATTAATTCGCCTGGCCAGAGTTAGTCATACTGAAAAATATGTGGACAGTGGAGATCTAAGAAGTAGTATTATGAATCGGCAAATTCATAATGCATTGTAATCAACAAGTTTTCACGGCTCCCCATTCCTCTCTTCTGAGGCCTTAGTTCATTGTAATTCTCTCAACACCGTAACTAAGCGAACCCAATAAATCATAGTCTTGAAAGAAAAACAAAAAACAAAAAAAAAACGTAAGAATGTAATGTGTAGTTCACATGAAGAGTAAACGGCGTCTCAATTTTCATTCTATTTGAAGTGCGAAAGTACTGAAAGGGGTATTGGTTCACCCATATGGAGAGGAATTTCACAAGCATTTTTCCTTTCTTCGGTAAAATTTCTCAAATCGGTATTCCAGACCGGATTCTCTCTATCGGTTTATTCAACCAGGCATTCTTTACCCGCTTTCGTGGTATTTGCTAAATTGGGGAGCTTGGTCTTCCAGGTCGGATTTACTTAACTTGAAAAATATCTGAACAGTGGGGGATCCAAGGAGAAACTCTACGAGTGGTAATTCAAAATGTGCTGGAAAACAGTTTTTACATCTGACTATCCGGGGTCGGTGTAACAAACATGTTCGTCGTCGATTGGGGGGGGGGGAGACACACGAAAATTCTGACTAATCGCAACAGAATGTACCGTAAAGGGATGTTAGGGACCCAGGAAACACCAGCAAGAAGAACAATTCAAAATGTATAAAAGAAATTAATAAATCACGTATTTGGCATTTCTTTAAATTGGTCCTCCGAACCGGATTCAGTGAAGACAACACAGAAGATCTCGAAGACAGCAGTCTTCTCAGGTTTATTGTATCCGGCACTTTTTGCCTACTTCATTATGTTCTACTGGACTCCTTGAACTGGTCCTCCTGGCCGGATTTTGTAACCTTCTAAAATATCAAGAAAATGGGAACCCAAGAGGTAATCCTGCGTACGATAATTCAGAATGTACAGAAATTAACAAGTTTTTGTTCCACTCTATCCTTCCCTCTCTCACGACTTAAAATCATTTCAATGCGCTTGATGCAGAGTGATTGAACCCAAGAATTGGACTTTTGAAAGAAATAGGAGTACAAATGTGGTATCACGCAAGTAGTATAAGCGTTACTTCATACCACTTTTGAGTCCTAATCTTAGCAGTCCTTACACCCGAGGAAACATTACAGCACACTCAATGGACATTTTCCTGAATGGACCAAAAAACTAATATTTTCGATAATTCTAAACGAATCAAGTTTTGCTTAAGCTGATTGTTTTTCCATTTAAAGTGGTCCACAATATTTGTTTTTTAGTCCATTCGGGAAAATGTCAATTGAGTGTGCTATAATGTTTCCTCAGGTATTCACAAATGTACACAAAAGAGTCGCTGCATGTGACTGCCATTAAAGATAACACAATTCTGCTCACTGACTGGTAGATTTGGATGAAAACCGGACAGATAATGATGAGAAAAGTTACCCAAAATCTACATCTCGCACACTCACTTTCTCTTACACATGTCCTCACACCTTAACCAGCTTACTCATATATCTACACCTCCTTTACTAGCTCACATCATTACAACACGTTCTTCACGCGCTCATTAGGACACACTCATTAAGGAGCCAAAATCATCAGTAAACTGATGACAAGTATCTACACTGCTTGCAGCAGGGGCGGATCCAAGAAAGGGGGGTTAAAATCCCCTCCGAAATTTGGCGATTTTTTTTTTTTGTTGAATCGCACATTACATTCACACCTGCAAACCTGTATTACTTTTTCAAATATTTCTACAAGAATCATATTGTAACCCCCCCCCCCTGAAATTTTCTCCTGGATCCGCCCCTGGCTTACAGATGTGTATATTGAGCAATTAATCGGCTGCAGATGCAGCTGCGCAAGATCAATGAGCACATGGCGAGAAGGAAATAGTATGACTTTATATAGTAACAGGAGTATATAATACCATGATTAAAAATTTTCTATGGAAATTTCTATTAACAATATGCCTGCAGACTGCAGTCATGCAGCAAAGATCAAGGAGCAAATGGCAGGAAGAATGTCGAGGGAGAGCATAATGTTTGGTACAATCACAGGTTTTGCTTAAATATGCTCAATGACATTATAGCAGCGTTGCCAACTGCACAGTAATTACCAAATTCATACAGTTTTGGAGGGCTGCAACTTATTTATGGTAATGACCTCTACTATACATGTTTCGTACAGTCCTTCTGGTCACTGATGCGATACTTGAAAGGAGAGTTTCCAGAGCCAAAGGTATGGTATCTCAGGGATGCTGCTTCATAATAAGGGGGCTTCAGCCCCCCAGTTCTGAGCCTTGAGGCGATTTTTTAAAAATACCCCAATTTCTGACATTTTCTCATTTGAAAATCTTATTCCCCCTCCCCCTTGGGAAAATCCAGGCTATATCACTGGTTCCAATTAATAAAAAGTTGGCATTTACTGGAGAATCCAGCAAAAGCTTACTTGGAACAAGGATTGAGAATCACAATTGTAGCTGTTTTTTATTCAATTTATTGGTAGCGTACCATTAGGGGACTATCTGTGTACTTTTAGGATACAATCTTTCAAAAGTTCCATTTTGATACTTTCTACTTCAGTTCTTATAACTTGAAAAGTTTTGACCCAAACTTGGTGAAAATTTTATGAAAGATGTGGGATAAGTTGGGCAACAACCCATTAAAATTTTAGCTCAATCGGATTTTAAGCACTAGGTGCGTTGTATATTAAGGAGCATTTCCCCTATGGCTAAAAGGAATACGCACAACTGAACTGAACTATGAACTAAACTGGAATCTGGTTCAGTGTCAATTGGAATTGGTGTTGGTTGGAAATAGGATGGAAGGCCAGCCAATAGACATATCCGTGTCAAAAATCCAAAATTAAGCTCACCTGATAGGAAATGAAAAGAGCTACAACTTTTCTTCTCTGCATTTTTTTGTAAAAATCAATACCTAGGACGCATGAAACACTTTTATGGGCACGCGTTCTTATGGTGTAATATACAAGAATCCTTTTTCGGTACTCGACACCAGCGTCTCTGGAGGAAGGTAGATTCGCAAATAAGGACTTCTAAAATTAGAATCAAAAGTGGTATGAAATGACCCTTATACTACTCACGCGTTTCATTCTATTTGATATGCGTCGAAAGAGGCAGTGGCTGATAGGAGAAGCAATCATGCAAGGGGCAACTCAGAATGGCTAAAAGAAATGAATTCGATGAACAGTGCTAAGCGTGCAAATCGCTGACACTGTGAGTGACCTCACTTAGCGAAGTCTTCCAACGAATTGTAATGGCGCTACTGTCTGGTACATAACCGAAGAATAGATCACGTTTCTGCCATCAGGAATTTTGCAAGCGTTTTCCCTGTTTTCGGCAAAATCTTTCAAATTGGTCAACCAGACCGGATTCAGTGAAGACAGCAGAAGACCTTCAAATGTGAGCACATGAGCATACTCTAGTCTCGGAGGGTAAGCTGGAAGGATGTTAGGAATACTTGAAAGGAACACACAACTTCCTTTACACATTCGCTTTTCTGATTTTACTCTCAACCCGAGCCCAGGAATTCGCCCTTTCGAGCGTTACCTCAGAGATATCAGGGATGCTGTTAAGGCTGTCTTAGCCCTCTTCTTATCTTGCCAAAAAACAGGCCTAAGTCAAAATGTAGCGAGCTGCTACGTGGGCTCGAACCCGGGACCTCTGGATACCGAGACCAGCGCGCTATCCGCTTGGCCAACCAGACATTACCCCCAGTGTCAGATATTATCCCAGTTGACGGTAACTATTTTCGAAGCATTTCTTTGAAAGCGGCAATAGCCTTCACTACCTAGTGGCCCTGACAGGACAGCACGAATCCGAAGCAAGAAGAGGGAAATAGAGGCCCAGGTCAGCCTCAAGACGTCCCTCCGTTCACTGACGCGATACTCAAGAGCCAGGAGTGCGGTGTCTGGAAAGCCAATTTGGCATGCGTGCATCGCCATACGTTCCACCAAGTGAGCCTTCAGTACCTTCTCGAGTATCCTCATTTGAAAGGAAAAGTCCAAGAAAGAATGATAGGGAATCGAGTCTTAGTTGGCGAAACTGAAACACTGAAGATTGTAATTCAGATTTCTAATGCCATATGAATGGAAACCGCGAAATTTCCAATCAACTTCTGCATCATCAGTCTGACGATATTGAAATTAAATATTTCTTATGTCCGCACATTTTCTAAACCAGTTGCCGGGCATTATCTGTTATAATTTTACAAAAACAAACAAAAGCACCAGCTGTCATCGGCTGAAATAAAACACTACAAACGCTACCGACAAAATCAGCGAGTCATCTCGAATTTCTTTTTTCGAACAGCGATAGGACTCTTTCCCAATTCCGAAATCGTATCAGTACCAGACGAATACTGAAAAGAAACTACATACTCCAGGACGACGATAACTACATGTACATATTCCAGACGAGTGAGCCCATCGAACAATGAACGGGTACACATGTACGAGTATGTATAGTATGTCTATAAATTTTAATTGATAAACGCAGCTGCATTATTTCCAACCGACTTCTGACTGTCTGACTGACAATTCGTGAGTCAACAGCAGTTTTACCGAGTGAAAAATATATAGGTATAGCTTGTATTGGAAGTGGAGGAACCTAATTACGAAAATTTACGTCGACTATCTCTTCAAACCGTTGGGAACAAGCGAAAATACGTACTTAAAGACTCGTAGAGACCCCTTTTATAAAGGAAGGGGGGGGGGGGTAAACTGAAAAATTGCAAATTTTACGCCCCTCCCCCCAACAAAAATTTTCTTGTCTCGATTTTAATATCGACTTCTCAGTAATTGGTTACAATTAGGATACAAAAGCATATAAAATGTAAAACAAAAATTTTCCGAGGAAATTTCTATTATATACTGAAAATGGCTAGAAGAAATAAAAATTTCCATGGAAACGTGAACCACTGAACTGAATTGTGAACTGACTTGTGACTATGAAGAGCTATGTAAATCGTGTAAATCATACGGATTGGCTTCACAATACGCACCACTGAACTGAGCTGGAAATGAGAAGAGAAGAGAATGAAGGGTAAAGAATCAAAACTCACATTTGCCATTTTACTTCAAGGGCGCAAATAGGCAAAAGACTGTACACGGGTGCAGGAATATCTTTGCTGCGCCTGTAAACATGGAGTATGTTATATTAGTGCTAATTACTCAATTTTTCGGGACGAACTGCATTGGTCTGGTAAACGAGATCACGAGGGTTGTGACTTCGTTGGTTCGGTACACGAGACCACGGGGGTCGTGACTTTGTGGGTCCGGTATACGAGACCACGGGGGTCGTGACTTTGTGGGTCCAGTACACGAGATCACGAGGGTCGCGACTTCGTGGGTCCAGGAGCGAATTACTCAATTTTTCGAGACGAATTTGAATCCGTTGTCAAATTTGAGTTAGACTCATCTATTAACCCATTTCAACCCCATTTTCGAATTTATCTTGGGAACGAAGCGTCACTGCCAAATGTTAACACTGAATTCGTATTCAGCGTGAAAAATTTAGTAGAAAATGAAAATATATATATAAGCACAGGAAAGGAAAAAATTTGCACAGGAATAAAGTACACAGGAAAATAATTAGAAATCCCGCACATTTAAAATGAAAATCACCAAATCCGTCACACAGCATTTATAGGTATATGAACGAGATTTTTTTCACGGGAGGGGAAGATCTCGGGTAGGTGGTGATTGGGGCAAGAGTTCGTGATTGAGGGGGGACTTGAGATGGGGGATGTGATGGGGTAAGGGGGTCATAGTGAGGGAGGCCCGGAATATGTGCGAACTCTTGGTGGAGAAGGAGGTTGTGGTTGGGAAGGGAATTTAAGGTTAAAGAGGGGGTCTTATTGGAAAAAGGGATCGTGAGGAAAAGCTTCGTTGTGAGGGATGTGTTGGACGAGAAGACTCGTGCGGGGGAAGAGGTACGGTATGGGGGAGAAGGTACGTGTTGGAGATGAAGGCTCGGGAAAAGGGGTCTTGTGATGAAGGAGGATGCCTGATGTGGGAGAGAGGGCTGAGGGTGGTGATCAGTGTCTCCTCCAGTTCAGATTCCTATTCGGAAATGATAGGAATGGCGACGTTTTCGCATCCTCTTTTACCCATGCACCTTCAGAAAAAAAAACTTACCGACGATCCGAGACTTCTAGGAGATCTAACCCACTCAGCCTGCCCTAAAATATCAAATTGAGAGATTTAGTCCATAATGCTAAATTTTTCATTTGTCATAAACATTAAATTCCTGACAATTCACGGGTGTTTTAAATATGGTTCGTTATTTTCATACTGATATATGTCGTGATTTTTTTTCTCTCGAGATTATTTGTCTTTCTACAGTTCATTCGTCACTTTGCCTGTTCATGTTTTTTTTTAACTGGGAAATATTTATTTTCTTGCTGTAAATAAATTTTTCCTGTGGAAAGAGTTTATTGTTTCATCTGTGAATTTCATTTTTCATTCCTGTGGTGATAAATGCATGCCGTAGAAAATTGTCTTTATTTCAAAATTTTTTGATTTTTAAATTTTGAAAATTTCTTCCCTACTAGACCACGTCTTTTTTGGGGGGCAAAAGAATTTTCGGAGAGCTTCGGCGTCGGCGTGGGGGCTAATTACTCAATTTTTCGAGGCGAATTCGAATCCGTTGTCAAATTTGAGCTAGACTCATTCTTTGACCCATTTCAACAACATTTTCACATTTATCTCGAGAACGAAGCGTTACCACCAAATTTGAACACTAAATTCGAACTCAGCGTGAAACATTGAGTTGAAAACAGTCTATAATTCACAATTTTTAATTTTTCAAATTTTTCAAATTTCTCCGTACATCATGTCGTTTTTGGGGGAAAAAAATTTTCGGAGAGCTTCGGCGTCGGCGTGAGTGCTAATTACTCAATTTTTCGAGGCGAATTCGAATCCGTTGTCAAATTTGAGCTAGACTCATTTTTTGACCCATTTCAACAACATTTTCACATTTATCTGGAGAACGAAGCGTTACCGCCAAATTTGAACACTAAATTCGAACTCAGCGTAAAACATTGAGTTGAAAACAGTCTATAATTCAAAATTTTTGATTTTTCAAATGTTTCAACTTTCTTCATACATCATGTCGTTTTTGGAGCGAAAAAGTTTCTGAGAGCTTCGGCGTCGGTGCTGGTGCTAATTACTCAATTTTTCGAGACGAATTTGATTTCGTGTTCCAATTTGAGCCAGAGTCATTCTTTGACCCATTTCGACCACATTTTCGAATTTATTCCAGGAACGTAACCGCCAAATTTGAACACCGAATTCGAACTCAGCGTGAAAAATTGAGTGGAAAACAGTCTTTAGTTCAAAATTCTTTTTTTTTTTTTTGAAATTTTGAAAATTTCTCCATAAATATACATTAAATTTTTTTTAGGCGAAAAATTTTTCGGAGAACTTCGGCGTCGGCGCTGTTGCTAATTACTCAATTTTTCGAGACAAAGTCGAACCCGTTTTCATGGCTGTCCGCAGAATTTTTTTATGGGGTAGCAAGAGAAAATGCTGACGACCATAATGTAACCCTGATTTTTGTATTTGAATTGAGATTAGTGAATAGTTACACGGACATGAGTCACTGGATGATAACTGAAAAAACGAACATGCGCAGTCCCTACATCATGTTGACGAATATTAATAAACGTATTATTGAACGATTTAATGACATGAATCACCAATATCCCTAATTATGCACAAAAAAAAAAATGAAAAGCCTATGAGGTAGCAAATACTACCCTCTGCCGGCGCCCATGATTAGCAGGCAAAGAGAGGGAAGGTGGGAAAGAAAAGTGCAGGAATGGGTACCATACCGTAGAAAAAGATGGGCGGGGAGGCCAGTGACGCTGGTGCAATGAATTCAAAAAAGAAGTAGGGCCATTATGGCGAAGGGAAGCGGCCATCCGGAGAAAATTGAGGGACGTCGGAGAGGCCTGTGCCCAAAAATAGGGCAAGGCGATACCGGTGAGGGGGAGCACCTACCCGCCGACTCAATCATAATAGGTATTAGGTAATAGGAGCGGAATATAACTGTATCGTCGGCTTATGATGATGATGATGATGATAAGGTTATCAGGCTTACGACCGGTTTGATGCAGCTCTCCATTTCTCCCGATCTTGTGTAAGTTCTTTCATTTCGTAATCAAAGTTACATTTCACATCCTAGATTATCTGTTGAACATACTGGAATCTTTGTCGACCTACTCAATTCTTTCCCTCCACTCTCCCTCGTCTAGCAGCAGTGATATTATTCCTGGGTGCCTCAAATTATGCCCTATTAGTTTATCTCTCCTCCTCTTCAGACAATTCCAAATATGTATTCATTTATCTCCAACTCTGTTAATTACTTCCTCATTTCTTACCGTATCCGTCCATTAGATGCTAAGTATCCTCCTATAGCACCACATCTCAAAAGCTTCGATCCTTCTCTTCTCTGGTTTTCCTATATGGTCCAAGTTTCACATTCAGACAAGGCTATACTCCAAGCATAAGTTTTCAAGAACAATTTTTTGATTTCCAGTCTTTTTTTTTTTATTTGAAAAGATTACTTTTTCGTTAGTAAAATAAAATAAAATTTCAGGGAAATGGCTTCAGGAAATTGGGTGTCGGGTAAATGGATTCGAGTGAAAAAACTTCGGGATAATATCTTGTCGGGCAGTTGGATTTGGGTAATGTCCTGAAACCACCAATGATTAACCACGTACGGCGATCAAGTTGTCGGATTTGTAACGTACTTCAGTAGTGTAACCAAAGGGGTGTCTTGACCCCCTCCCCTTCTGCGACTTCGTCAAACTGTAGTCTGTAGTTTTTCTCAATTTAGCACCTCTTTACCGCCCCCTTCCTTTTGATCAAAATCAGACCCCCCCTCGAACATTAGACTGGCTACGCTACTGGCAGATTCCGAACTTATTCATGAGTGATAAGTGTATAAGCAGCAATGAGGTGTATTTCCTCTCTATAATGTCATTGTTGGCAGGGCAGGTAGGCAGATAATTCGTATAATTTGACTGGCGCATATAACCGTATACGAGCCCAAGGAAGACCAATTTTCAGCCTTATTTGGCGCCTCTGTGGCCAGTTTTCTTTTCGTATCTAGAGAACTGAACAGTGGAATTAGTTCTTTCCGTCTGGTCGACGAAAAGGCAACCCTTTTTATAATGTCGCACCACGAACAGGCTTGTTTCCACGAAATGATTTTCGACATTCGATTGATGTGAATTTTCAGGTTAGCATCTCTTCCACGATGGGGGTCCGGTCTGCCAATAATTACATTCGGATCACACACAACTCATTACAGACAGCTCGCGTATTTCGACCTGGTTGCCGGCTCGGCAGTCTGCGTTTTCTGTTTCGCGCATAATTTTTCAAAAATTCGTCTGCTTTTAATGACTTTTTTTCTCCGCGACCGCAGCAAACGTGACTTTATGTTCGAGCCGAGAATCCATTTGCCTGAGAGCGTACTAAAAAGAAAAAAAATTAATTTAATCGTTGAAAATGGTATCATTTTTTATACTTAGTATACACATTTAGGACTGGTTTGCTGGCTTCGCCGACGTATAATGAATCAGTTTTTATCGAACGGCAGCGGCATGTCGAGGAATGTTTTTAAAGATTGAGGAAACGGCCAGCATTCCCCCAGCCGGTCCTAAAAGAATGAGAGAAGGTACTGGCTTCCCACCGGGTCCCCCTTACCGTTATCGGCGCATAGTCATCGTGGCCACAAACCGAAGAACATAATAGCGACGATGTTATTTTTGTTGCTATGTGTTCTTAAGAGGTTTCTTATGTTTGTCTTAAAAGCTAATCTTTTTATCTAATTACAACGCAAAGAGTATATAGAAACCTATTCCCACCCAGCGTTGGTATTTGTCCCCCTTTTTTTCTTTTCTTTTTTTCTTTCTTTTTTTTTCTTTTTTCTTCTTCATGTACACTCAACCGCTCAACGTTGCCGAGTTAATTATACTAATGTTGGTTTTTCGGTGTATTTTCAAATAGCCTGCAGCCGGATATGAAATTGGATTTCGGTAACTATGACCTGATGAGGTGGAAAAAGGTACTTAGCACCGACACAGGAACATATGGGATTGCAGGAAAAAGGAAACGGTTGGCATTTTGGATATGACTATACATGTGGAGCTCGCTACCTGACGAAGCCGGTGATTATAATTTTCAAATGAACAGATTTATCGATATTTCCGACATTTGGACTCCATTCCCGGAGATGTAATCAGCTCGGGCAAGTTAAGATCGTTGAAACGTGAGTCACGTTAGATGTTGCTGATAGGTGCTTGGTCGTATGTTTTACGACTTCGGTTTTATTGTATTTTAATGTAACTTTTAACAAATTGATAATGTATTTGTGAAATATTTTAATGCTGATAGGGCTAAGTGGTCACAACTTATCGGTGAGCGTATATGGTGTGAATGGAATCGGTAATTTATTCACTGAAAGTGGGAGACCTTCGGACTAAGTATCTGAAAGGCTCTTCGTCTTCGTGTGTCTTCAATTTGAAGAAGAAATTGATAACATTCCCTGATGAATGTATTTCATTCTTGGTCGCACGCGTGAGATTATTCACACCAGTGTTGCCAGATGCTAACGTCATAACTACCGGACGCGGCTGTCAATAGTGGCGTAGCCAAGGGGGGGGGGGGGCGAAGGTGGCGAATGCCCCCCAGGCACCTGAAATCTAATGTAAAATATGCAAAAATGAGCTATTTTTCGCCTTTAAAACAGGTTTTCTCGAAAACTTTCTGCTCGCGCAATAATTTTACCTTCATTTTCCATAAAATAGTTCTCTAATATCGTTTTTTTTTTAAATACCTCAATTTTCGACTTTTTCCCCTATGAAAATCTTACTTCACCCCCCCTGGCTACGCCACTGGTTGTCAACATTGCCATACTTGGCCCAAAATTGCCGTACGCGTGTGAATTAAAGTTTTTTTTAGTGGTTTGTTTGTTGACCAAAGTTGTCAACTATTACTTTCCTGGGACACAGGGGCGGGTAGGCCCAGGGGGAAAGGAGGAAATTTCCCCCTGGGCTGCCGGCGTAATGGGCCGCTGGGCCGGTTCAATTGCACAATTGGATAGCTCCGACGTAAAAATGTACAGCTAACGGCCGCAGTCCTTGACCCTCGCTAGAAAAAAATATTTCCTAAGTACAATTATTAGACTATAGACTAAAATAACCGACTCTGGATTGTTGCTTGAACTTTTGTTATCTTAAATGAGATAGCTGGAACACCTGCAAAGTATTGCGCGGAAGCCCGAGGAAAAGCAAAATCGTTTTTGGACAATTTTCTAAATTTCAAAAGAATCCTCACGGCTTAAATTTTTCTTCGCATTTTTGAAAACTCCTCTTGGTCGAAAGCTTATAACATGGTTGAAGATACAATTAGAGATTTAGCAAAGAGATTAACCGACTTTGAAGTTATCTTACATTCAATGAAGTTTTATGTTCCCAAGATAAATGAAGAACTGGAAAAAGCTGAGCCTGAGGTTGATTTTGAAATAGAAGACGAGCTTTCAAAAATACGCCCACGAATGAAGAAGAAATGTTTAATTACGAGGGTGATGATAATCAAATAACAAATGAAAACGACAAATTTCGCATAGGAGGTCTTTACACAAATAAAAGCAAGCACGGACTGGCTAGGGGGGATGGGGGAATCCCCGGCCGGGCCCCTTGGACTGCGGGCCCACCCAAAATATGACTTGTTCCAGGAATGGGGAAAACATGAAAATGAAGGGTCCCAACCAGTATTCCCCCCCCCTACAATTCCCTTGGTCCGCGGGTGAATAAAAGACACTATTTCATCAACTATAAAAGGACAAATTTCAGAGTCACAAAGCTGTATTTGCCGATTTCAGTTGTTTGGATCCTAATCGTTTTCCAGAGCTAAAGGATAGGTTGGATAGCGATCAATTACCAGTGCTTACAAATCTATTTTCCCATATTAAAAAACTTCAAAAGAAATTGACCCTACAAGACTTCAGAGGAGAATTTAGAGATTTTATTTGCAAATGGGGCAACTTAAAAAACTGTCATGCAGAAGATTTTGATCAACTAGGTCTATTGGACGATGAAGAAGGAAGTAACGGTAGTAATAGTGATGATGCTGAATCCCAACCCAGCAGTTGCAAAGAACTTTGTAAAAAGTGTCCTGCCTGTTGTTTTATAGTCCTAAAAAAATATAATCTTTATAAACTTGCGTATCCAACCTTATACATAGCTTATAACTTTTTATTGACTATATCCTTTGTACAAGTATCTTGTGAACGATCCTTTTCTATTTTGAAACATGAATATAAAGAATAGATTACGGTCGGTACTTACAGAGGCGAAACTCACATTCGTTTGGGGGGGGGGGGGGAGAAGGAAAATTTGCCGACAAATATTTTTTGAAAACTAAAAATTTGCCGACGAAATTTTTTTTAATTTGAAAATTTACCGATTTTTTGATCAAAATATTTTTTAATTGAAAAAAAAAAAATAAACAAACGAACGTTCTTGGTAAATGAAAAATTCAAATGAACAGTTTCAAAATTTGCCGACTGCCAAATTACTAGGGGTGTTTCACTCCTCCCCCCCCCCCATAGTTTCTGGTTCCAATAAAATCAAAAAATAAACATTTAAAAAAAACCTACAAAGTTTCAGGTCAATTGGTTTAGGGGAATCCGTGCCTCAAGCTCCCTTTCATTATTATGGAAAACACACATGGAGTTTTGACTTTTGTTCTAGATTTCCCTCCTATATCCGCCAGGACCAAGCCCGTAAATTAAACAATAGAACATTTGCAATCGGATTCAGCTTGTGACATTAGAAAAGAAGTCTTTTGCTTTCAACTTTTAGATTTTAATAAAATGTTTAACTTTCTCAAATTTCAGGCTCTGGATCAAACAGAAAATCTAGTAAAAACAGAATAGTCATTGAAGTTCGAAATTCAACGATCGCTACCGACTTTCAGATTTTCGAAGTGTCTCCTTCCACATTTCTAATTTGTTCCAACCTTTCAGATAACTTTCGATACTCAGCTTGAAACCTTCGGCTTTTGACTGACTAGTCTCTGACAGGAGTCCAGGGTACTCCATTTTCAGTAAAGAAATATGATTTTCAGTTTGGGGAGATGGAGAAGAAAAATATGCCGAGAAATATTTTTTGAAAACTAAAAATTCGACGACAAAATTTTTAAACAACTAAAAAGTTGCCAATTCTTCATCGAAATTTTTTTTAATTGAAAAAGAAATAAACAAAAAATAAATATTCATGAAAAATGAAAATTTCAAATGAACAATTTCAAAATTTGCCGACTGACAAATTATTGGGGGGGGGGGGGTCAACCCTCACACCCCTTTATAGTTTCGCCCCTGGGTACTTACATATGATCACTTCGATGCACTTATGATTATGAATATCTAGAAAGAAATCTTCTCAGAAATAAAGAATGAGGACGTTCTTTACGCGCTCATGAATGAGTCCTCAAGTATTCGGAAATTGTTAAATTAATTAATTTGATAAGCAAGTTTTTTAGGGCAACCTATAATATTAGATAAATATGATCTTTTATTTTTAATAGACCTCCTAATTATTAAAATAATAATATTATGTATTAGGTATTTCTGTTATTAATAAACATACTAATTTTCTTCTTTTCATTTCTCAGAGAGGTAAACAATTTTCTTGATTGAAAAGATAAAAGAAGGGGGAAAACTGTAAAATGAGTATCCACATGACCATTTGCTTTTTTGAACTCTGAAAGACTATGTGTAAATAAAATGGGGTGGAGCAAAAAAAATTTTTGGGCCGCTTCAAAATTTGTAGAGGGCCGCTCTTACATTATTTCCCCCTTATTTTCAATTCACCTATCCGCCCCCGCGTGGGACACATATTATAGTCAGTTAGTTTTGAATCAGACGCGGATCCAGATGACCATTGCAGGGAGGGAAATGACAAAAGGAAAAACGCGCTTTTTTGCAGCCCCTTCTCCGCGAATTTTCCCCCTCCCCTACACATTTTTCTTTTAGCATTTTGTATGCTTCTACTATAGTGAAAAGGGAAAAAAAAGTTGAAAGAACTTGCGTAATACGTGATTACAAAACGGACCTAAAAGTGGGTACTTTAACAGTCAAGAAATGGCAAGTGAAGAGAGACTAGTCGAATTTGAAAACACGGTACAGATTGTGGACTACGATGTACTTGGGATAGCGGAATTACGTAGAAGAGGGGAAGTTGAAATAAAAAGAAAAAACGGAAACGTTTTCTACTATTTTGGTGAAAACGTAGGATACCGTGGAGTAGGCTTCTACATAAATAAAAGGTTAACGAGCTGTATTAAAGAAATTAGAGGAGTTTCGGAAAGAGTGGCAAATTAATGATGGGGAAAATAACGGTAACGTTGATACAAATCTACGCACCAACCGCACAGGCACCAGTAGAAGAAATCGAGGCGTTTTATGAATTATTAGATAAAACGTATAACAACGAGAAAACATACTATACAATAGTAATGGGGGATTTTAACGCTATTGGTAGTACAGACGGAAATAGGAAGTCAGCTGGAAAATTCGCAGAGTGATCAACGAACGAGAAATTCAAAATCCAAAGAGGGGTAAAACAGAGGGACCCGCTTTCGCCCAACCTATTCAACAGCGTTTTAGAAGAAATATTTAGAAATTTAAAATGGAAAAAAAGAGGAATCAAAATTAATGGAGGGACTCTAAACAACCTTCAATTTGCGGATGATATTGCAATTTTCGGGGAAAATAAGTACGAACTGAGCGCAATGCTAAAGGAACTCAAAATCGAATGCATACACATTGGGCTAAAAATTAATGCGTCAAAAACAAAAATCATATCAAATGAGGGGTGGAGGAAAGTGTCCAGATTAACGAACTCCAAATTAATAAAGCGGTGGAATACAAATGCCTTGGCCAATTAATTCCTTTGGAAAACAAAATAATCGCGAAATAGGAATAAGAATAATTGCGAATGGGTGGAAAGCATTCTGGAAACTTAAAGATGTATTTAAAAGCAAAATGAGTATTACAAAAAAAAAAAAAAAATACTTGAAAGCTGCGTGTTACCTGCACTGACCTACAGCTCCCAGACATGGGCAATTACTTCGAAAAATAAGGAGAGACTAAAAACAACGCAATATACGCCATGTTACGGAGCATCGTAGGGATTAAGCTTCAGGACAAAATATCAAAAAGCATAAAGGGACAAAACAAAATGTAAAGCCTCGACACTGATGCGATGCCCGAAAGAGTAGTTTCCGGTGCTGGGGGTGCGATGTCTTAAGGGCCACTCTGGCATGCGTGCATCATCATACGTCCCACCACACCACCTCATAACCAAAATGAAATTCAAATATGCGGGACATCTGGCGAGGGAAGGGAACAAAAATGGAGTTACAGGGCTTCAGTCTGGACACCCTATGGGGATAAAAAGAAAAGGGGTCGCCCACCTAGTCACTGGCGCAACGTGATCCTTGGGTTAGTTGGTGCAGGTTGGATGAGGGTTGCGCAAGATCGGATAAAATGACGCTAGGTGGCGGAGTCCAATGACCAACACTGGGCGGGGTAACAGGCATCGTACGTTGCCCCACGGATGTAAATAAATAAATAAATAAATACTTGAGCGAAAACCGTAATGCTTCCCCTCTGCAACTCCCGCCAGTTCAAACAAGGCATTACAATCGCAGAGCGTGTTACGACCAGATCAGAAAGATTGGAGCTGTGCGTGTGCATATCATGGACACAGCCTATTCAGTGTTGTGAAACACGTAGCTAGTAAGCGAACTGTGGCTGCACACTCTTGAGCATAGAAAAATAAAACTCTAATGTAACAAAACCGCAGGGAACGTCTGACATCGGATATGACGCCTGAAGAAGAGTGCGAGGGAAAGTAGCTCTCCCCATCGACCCCATCCCACGAATTTAAAAGAGAGGAGTTCATCATTCGATAACTGATTGACTTCGAAGTTCGAACTTCGGATTCAGCACTCCTGGCGCTATTTCGATTGAATGCTGTTAATTGTACGTAACATTTATACGGATCACGTTTACTGAAGGACGCAGCCAATTCTAGCACTAAGCCGTCTATTAATGCTTTCATGTTTCTGTGTTTCATTATTCAGATTATAGACAACACAGTAAATAATTATTTCAAAATAAAAACAAAAGTAAAATATACAACACTTAAAAGTTTAACTAGGAAAGAATTTATTAGTGTAATCGTTCTCTATTCTCTATTTTCTGTGTTCACCTTTGGTACTAGACTGGTATTCACGGTTATAAAATAGAAAAAATAAATAAAAAAATGACAGAGAACCAAAGGAAACTTGATAATTAGAAAAAAAGTAGTACTGTGTCTGGTAACTGTAATAAATAATAATTGAAACTCAGTGCAAAAATAATATGGAATTTGAGAGTTGCCTGTTTGATTAATTAATAAGTATTAATTCTAATAATATCTATTTTTTTTTTACTTTTGCCTTCAAAAATAAAAATAAAAATCGAGGAAATAGTGAGAAAAAAATTGTACACCTGACTACCTACCGAAGTAATGAGAAGAAAATGAAATTTAATTTTAATAAAAACAGGAAATCTGAACGTTGTCAATTTGACACAATTGTCAATGATGTATGCTAATAACATCCACAATTTCCCCTGGCACATCCTGTTCGAGTGTATGACCTGGGAGCAGGGGAGACACGGGACGGTAACAAGGATCGATCTTCTCGGCAATGAGAACGAAGACGACGGCGTGATCGACAGTCTCGCGCGCCAGATACCTAGGTTCCGGAAATGCTGCGGAGTAGAAGCGAAAATGGAACCTGGAGTCAGCCTTTGTCGCGGCCATCATTAAAAAGAAAATGGAGATAGATGGGTCGAGGCAAAAGGCTGACGAACAGAGCTACACCGACACTAACTCTGTACCATCCCTAGAGCTGCTATAGCTGCTGCAGACCCTCGGCAGGGTTCACCTCGCCGTCTCCACTTTCCTGCGTCGCCACACGTACCGAGGTGAGGGGTGAAGGCAGGAAGCACAGTCCAGCTGTGGGCCACGGTCAGTAGGGTGCACCATGATGACCCTGGTAGGACAGGGGAATTCGACGCAAAGAGAGGTGAAATGGAGGCCCGGGTCAACCTCAAGCAGGGAAGAGAAACCGATTGAAAAAGCTTCTCTTCCGGCTTCCGGCTAGCCAAAATTTATAAAGCTTCCGACTTCCGACTTCCTTCCAAAATTAAAAACTTCCGGCAACTATTTTTCCGGCTTCCAGCTACCATTTTAACGGCTTCCTGCTTCCAGCTACTAGCTGCCAAGTCTTTGTAAGTCCGTTAAAATCGTAATTTTACAGGAAAGTGTTTTGAAGATATGTGCCTAAATCTCGACAATAGAAGTTACCATTTCAGACGTCAAAATAATGTACTAGTAGACACTTTGTATGGTGCAGTGCGAGTGTGATGATAGGCTGATAGCTCATTGGAAAAGATCATAAATATTATCCGAAATAACAAAGAGCTGACGTCACAAATCACAAAAAGCCGATTAAGAAGCCGAAAAACAATTGGCTTCTCTACCGGCTACCATCTTCCAACTATTTTGACTTCCCGGCTTCTGGCATCCTAAAATTTTGCTCAAAACCGGCTGACTTCCCCGCTTCTGGCTGACTTCTCATCCCTGGCCTCAAGACATCCCTCTGGACACCGACGCGGTACTTGAAAGGGTAGTTTCCGGGACCAGGGGTGCGGTGTCTGGGGAGTCATTTTGGTATGCGTGCATCGCCATGCACGCTTCACCAAGTGAATATCCACGATTTTTATAGTTTCAATTTTGGCCTTCAAAAAGAAGAAAAAAAGACAAAGAAACGAGAGTGTAGGCATAGAACGGTGTTCCTCTTTCGTTCCCCAAAACGAACAGAAAACGATCTAGACCAATACCATTCAACTATGTGCTAATGCATGTGTTCCGTTCCTCTATGTTTATGCTTATGTTTTCAATTAATTTCATGTAAAATTCTTCATTTTATTTTTTTTTTAAATTCTTAAACGAAAAATTCCCTCTTAAAATTTTTTCAGGTGAGGGTTCGATGCTTCGCACTCCACTACGCTAACTTTGCTCACGAATAGGCAAGGCAGACAACAATCGTAAAGGCGAGCTCAGAAATCCGGAGTTCATCCTTGTACTACTAAGCAAAAACCAATTCTGGAAATTTGAGTATCCTTGCCTTTTAATCAATGGTCTTAGTGCACGAGTACCTTATTTGCAAACTCGTAGAATATAACTTTCAATAATTTCTTATCAAGGGCGTAGATAGCTCCGTTGTAAATGGAGGGGGAGGGGGGTCTTTCCTGCCTGATCCTTTATCTCTCCGAACATGATTTCCTTCGTATAATTTCTACTAAAAAAAACAAAAAACTATTTCTTTGCCTAGGGGGGTCCAGACCCCCAGGACACCTCCTATCTACCCCCACGTTTATCATGAAACATGGATTATGTACACTTCAGCAGAACTAGATTTTTTTTTCTTAATATAAAATACATAGTTTTATTTTCAAATGAAGTTCAAGTTTTATAAGAACTATACAAATAGGCCCCCTCTTGCTTTTACAATTTGCATTGTAAATTGTGGATGGATTTTTGTGAATATATATTATGGTGTTTGGTTTGTGTTTTCTAATTTGAGTTTAAATTTTAGAAAATACCATAAAACCATGAAAAAACCCTGAAAAATATAAAATTCACTCCCCTCTCACTTTTCTGAAGCCAAAAATCCTTCCTGCTGTAAACTGTGTAGCCAGATTTGGCGCTTTTGTACCAGACGTGGTACATTTCTACTTTTCTGGGTCAATATCTGGTGATTTCAACAATTCTGGTATATTTTGACAAATTTATATCATTCTTGGTCGGATCTGGTATATTTTCTGGTACATATACGTTTTGGTACGTTTAAGATATTTTGACCAAAAACATTTCTTCTGCCTTTTGTTATAATTTCAAATATCACAAATTTTCTATGATACATTTCATTTGAAATCGGATACAATTTTGAAAAATTTCTTGCTGGTACGTTTTTCAACTTCCTATTTGGCAACACTGCCTGAAAAGGATAAGTACCTTATGTTAGCAATCCTGATTTAAGTGCTCACACCGTTTCTTTATAAGCTCATTTTGCTTACACCGGCGTGATCCGTGATGGTGCCGCAGTTTGCTAGCATACGAAAACTTTGATCAAGGACGTACCGATGGGGGAGGGGGAGGAGAGCTTCCCCCCTGGAGGGAATTTTTTACTCAGGAGTTGGGAAAATTTACCATTTCAGTCAGGCGGAGTTGGAAGATTTCAGTACAGTTGGGAAAATCCAACAAGTCAAAAGGTTTCTTTTTTGGCTTTGATACTTTGATACTTGATACTTGGAAATTTTGTTTTGAGTTGGATCAGTTGGGACTTTGCTAAGGTACCAACAGGTAATATGGGCTGGAATCACTCTGGCGAGCCAAGTTTTTGTTCTTGTGACTATGTACAAAGTGGAAAGTGTAGTGGGGTCAATATACTATCAGAATATGTGCACAAACACTTCAGACAGTCAATTTACAGTCGTCCACAGCCGAATGAAGAAAGGCTTGGGTGGCCCATATTAAAATTAAAAGGCACATAATACGGGCATGGGTGTTTATTTGTTCTGTAATGCTGAAAAACGAGGGAAAAAGATAGGAAATACATAATTTTTCTTCGGTGATTGATTTTCGCAACATTATTATCTCATAGAGGGAAGGGGGCAGTACTTTAGCAATCGCTGATTCAGGGTACAACTTATGATACACCTTTTTCTCTCGAAACTTGAAGTCACTGAAAACAAAAGAATGGGTAAATAAGCTTC
Organism: Acanthococcus lagerstroemiae; assembly: GCA_031841125.1. Classification (NCBI taxonomy): domain Eukaryota; kingdom Metazoa; phylum Arthropoda; class Insecta; order Hemiptera; family Eriococcidae; genus Acanthococcus; species Acanthococcus lagerstroemiae. The sequence goes on from CM063112.1 coordinate 40,956,804, forward strand.
AATGAACGACAATTTAATGAAAGTCATAATTTCTCACCCCATGATGCATTTCTCTATAATTCAAGATGATAATATAAAAACATAAAAATGGTAAATTACGTTTCTTGGCTCATTTGTGAATAAATGAATTCATTCAGATGGTATGCCCATCTTGCCCACTCATTTACATTCAAAACTTTTTTCATACAAATTAATTTTCCTGGATAAAACGAGCTTGATGACCCCCCATTACTTATATATTCGGAAAGCTCATAAAATTTTTCCCAATTATCACAAAAACCATTTGTATTTACGTTTACTCAAAATAGATTTGGTGCAATTTGAAAACCGGCGATTTCTCAACTTCGACATTTTACTTATCACGTTTTTCAAACAAATTTCCACAGATGCAATTCATGTGGATAAATCACGTCCGCAGTGATGTACGGTGTTATGGTATGATACCCAACATCAATCAGTCCAGCCATATTCCTCAAATATTACGTCGTTCTCGATATGAGGGGGCGGGGGAGGGCATATTAAAACATGGCCCATATTACCCGTCGATACTTGATTTTCTCTGAATTTTTGGAATATGTTAAAATTTACCAATCATTGGTCGATCAATGTTTGGCACAATCTGAAAAAAATTATTTGAAGTTGACAGAATGAAAAGAAGAAAATGAAAGTTAATTAATATATTGTAATCAAAGCAATGTACAAAAATTACAGAAATGCTAAAAAGGGTCCTCGTCAATTCATTCGGCAGACTGATAACAAAAGAAAGAAAATATTAACCACTGGTATAAAAAAAATAATAAAAATAAAAAATTGGAGCCAAATGCCTATATTGGTCAGACCAAATGTTGGTCAAGTTTTTTCTCCCGTATATTGAGTTTCATCATTGCTTTATGTTCTGCAACTCTTGCCTTCGAACCATATATTTGTAAATAATCTGCACAGGGCCGTACCCAGAAACTATAAAAAAGAGGCTGGGGGTTACGATTTAGATGACTTTTTTCTTGGGTGGGGAGAGCTACACATGCCTCTTCCGTCTCAACATATCATTCTTCGTGTGTGTTTTTTGGCTAATGAGGAGAGGGGGAGGGAGGGTGGAACCTCCCCGATCGGTACTACCCTGAATCTGCAACAAAAATATATTTCATTCCATCATCAAAATTCTGGGATAAATAAATTGCTATATTATTTGTTTACTGTTCAAAACAGCCCTTCTGCTAAATAATTATAACGGATTGTTATTTAATGTTGACAATTTTAAATTCACGGTATTCAGTGCCAGAATGATGTACTAATTCATGAAAAATATAACAAATCGCAAAGAGTTGAAAGTGAATTTCAACGCAAAATCGCGATACATTTCTACAACGCACCTTTCCACAAATAAATGTAAATATGTATTCCGAGACAACTGATGAGAACTCTTTCTAAGTAGTTGCCTAGTGTTGAAGGAACGCGAGAAAATAGCTCATAACTTCACCACCAGCACACGCTTCAGTGAAAAAAGTGCCACTGTTCAAAGTAGCCCCCAGCATTCAAAGTAGCCCCAACGTTCATAGTAGCCGCCAATGTTCAAAGTCGCCCCAACGTTCAAAATAGCCCCATTTTACAGCATCGATGAAGATAAATTAAAATTAATTTGTTCAATTGGTTTAACGAAAGAGGCTATATTTCCTGGGACGACTGACTGGAAAGCGTGCCTGGAACAACAAGGTAAAAAGTGAGTAAGAGAAAATAAGAAAGTAGTCAGAAGGAAAGAAAGACTGAAATTAGTTAGTTTCCTCCAAAAATCTGGCTGAAGTCTTTTGAACAAGAGGGGATGCTTCCTAAAGCCCATTTCGCCGGCTTCCAACTGTGGAAGAATCTTGGCTTAGTTATTTCGTCCCTGAAATGACATGAAAATGTGTTTTATTCGCGTATGTATCTAATTACTTCGAAAAATTCGTTACTTGCTCGTATGGATCAACTAATTACATACACGACTCGTAACTCATGAGCGTGAGCAGCGAGCAGGTGTATTTTCTCTCCATTGTATGTCATCGTTGGCACGATATCAGACTACCGAGCAGGCAGGCCGCGTATTCGTACAATAATTTGACTGACACATAAGAACGTACATACGGGCCCGGAAAAGTCTAATTTTCAGCACTTATTTGGCGCCTCTCTGGTGGCGATAGTTTCCCTCTGTGTGCAGGTGCGTGCCCGTGACGCCAATTCTTATTCCGCGGATCGAACGGTGGAACAGTTCCTTCCGTCCAGTCGACGCCTTTTTTATAATGTCGCACGCCCCATGAACACTGGCTCGTTTCTAAGGAAATGATATTCGACATTCAAGTGATCTGAATTTCACGTTAATACGTCTAGGCGACTTCCACAATGGGGGTCCGGTCTGTCAACAATCGCACTCGAATCACACAATTCATCGCAGACTGCGTTTACAATTTTGAGTGTAATGAAGAAAAACAAATCTACCCTTGATAGGGGTTGTCAGTCGATTTTTCTGGCTTTAGCTATCGGCTTGAACTATTTATCTTGGAGCACTTGCCTTCTGCTTTCGACTTTTGGCTCAACCATCAGCTTTCGAAATGCACAATTATTTTTAAAAATAGGCTAAACTCGATACCCAAGTTGGGTGAGCAAGAGAGTTCTTGTAATATTATTAGAAACCAAAAATTCTATATTTACAGGGACGAAGCCACCAGCATAGAAAGGTCTCAGTCTCAGTCTCAGTCTTGGGGAAGGGGGTTAGTAGTCGCTACAGCACATCCTGTCATCTTATTGTTGTAATTAATGCGCTGAAGTATATTTTGAAATGCGTTTTTCACAGCGATGAGGAGGGGATTCTTACCAGGAACCCCCTGTATCCACACTGGGGGACGAAGCTGTCTATGGAAGGCGAGGATTTATGGCCAGCGTCAGCAATTTGACCGGAATAAATTGGAAATATTGAAAAGACCACTTTATTTTTACTTATTTCGCTTTTCGACTGAAGTATGAGAACAAAAGTGATAATATTCGGTTAGTTATGGTGCATTGTACAATATTCTGACCCCCCCCCCCCCATAATCTGGCAGTCAGCAAATCTTGAAACTGTTCATTTGAATTTTTCATTTTTTATGACTGTTTGTTTGTTGTTGTTTTTTTTTTTTCAATTAAAAAATAATTTGATTAAAATACAGGCAAATTTTTAATTTAAAAAAAAAAATTGGTCAGCGAGTTTTTAGTTTGCAGAACATATTTGTCGGCAAACTCTTCTTATCCACCGCCCCAAATTGAAAGTCGAAATTCGTTTCTGAAAATGGAGTATGCTGGACTCCTGCCAGAGACTAGTCAGTGGAAAGTCGAAGAGGTTTCAAGCTGAATGTTGAACGTGTTATCTGAAAGGTTGAAACAAAGCTGAAATGTGGAAGACATTTCGAAAATTGAAAATTCGGCAGTAAACGCTGAATTTCGAAGTTCAAACATTCTATTAAAATCTAATAATTGAAAGCAAAATACTTATTTTCCAATGTCACAAGCTGAATACAATAGCAAATATTCTATTGTTCAATTTACGAGCTTTGTTTTTGGTAAATATAGGAGGGAAATTTAGTCTGGAACAAAAGTTAAAACTCCATGTGTTTTTCCCATAAGAACGAAAGGGAGCTTGTGGCACGGATTCCCTGAATCCAATCGACCTAAAACTTTTTAGTTTTTTTTCTTCTTTTCTTTTTTCTTTCTTTCTTTGATTCTATTAGAACCAATTTAGGAGACGAATCAGAGGAAATTCAGAAAAAAATATCACCAAGAGTAAATAACGACTACCTTAATATGCGAAGGAAGGGATCTGGTTGGCCGAGGGGATAGCGCGCTGGTCTCGGAATCCGGAGGTCCCGGGTTCGAGCCCACATAGCAACTCGCTACATTTAAATCTAGGCCATTTTTTCGGCAAGTCGAGAAGAGGGCTAAGGCAGCCCTAACAGCCTCCCCGGCGACATCTCTGAAGTAATGCTCGAAACGGCGGATTCCAGGACTTGGGTTGAGAGGAAAAATTAGAAAAGCGAATGTGTAAAGGAAGTTGTGTGTTCCTTTCAAGTATTTCTAACAGCCTTTCAGATTATCCTCCCAAACTAGGTTATGCTCATGTGCTCAAATGCGAGTGCTTGGGAGATAAGGTTCCAATCTGTATTTGCAGGGGGGGGGGGTGAAACACCAATAATTTGGCAGTCGACAAACTTTGAAACTGTTCATTTGAATTTTTCATTTTCAAAAATGTTTGTTTCTTTGTTTGTTTATTATTATTTTTTCCCAATTAAAAATATTTTGATTAAAAAATTGGCAAATTTTCAAATTAAAAAAAAATTTGTCGGCGAATTTTCAGTTTTCAAAAAATATTTGTCGGCAAATATTCCTCCCCCTCCCAACTGAACATTAAGTTTCGTCTGTGGACCCACCCCTCCAAAAAGCATAAGTCCCTGGATTTTAAATGATTTCTCCGTACCTTTATCATCTTTTTTTTTGGACAAAAAATTGTTAACTCATTTCTGATTTGATACACTATGATATATTATGCAATGATTGAAAATGGGAAATTCTGCAGACTAAGAATACTTGGCAATAGTTGCCAAATTTTGATTTTTGAACTCTTCGTAGGATGTCTGTGGATTAATTCAAAGGGGGTGGGGATAACAGCGTCATCTTGTCATATGTTGTAGAGGACAGATGAGAGCATTCATCGATTCCAAGATCAATTCTCCGATGTAATTATAGTTTCAGATATGATCGTCCAAAAAACCTGACCATTAAGTAGCACATTACCTTATAAGAAACCAAAACGCTCATGAAAATGCTGTGATTACAAATGAAAGAAGCGTTAGAAAAAATTTCCTCAACGTTTATAAAAGGCCACAGTACATTGTTGAGGAAAAAGAAGTATGTCATCATTTTTTTTTGTTTATTTATTTATTTTTTTAATAATAAAGTTTATTATTGATTTTATCTTTATTTATTGAAAGATTTTATGAATCTTTGTAAATAGAGTTCTCAAACGGCATTATTTGGACTTTTGCTGTTGTCGAGCTCTCATATGTAACGGGGAAAAAGAGTTCAAAGAAGCCCCACAACCATGGTAACTTTTAAGTTTGAATACATCCTCTATACTAAGCTGTACACTTTCATAAGCAGGTTGTCAGATGTTTCAAAACATAAATTAATAGAGGGAACTGGACTTAGAACCATGGCATGAACACGTTTTCATTACAATCAGTGTAGCCACACTCACGAAGCAAAATACAGCAAAAAAACTCAAAGTAGCCCCACTTTATAGTGCCATTAATAGCGTACTAATTGGCTATATGGCGTAATTATCGCTGGTAAACTGTCTGTTTTAATTTACACTGGTTCTGATCAAAGACGAAAAACGACTAATATTGATCAAAAACGATTAAAAGTAAACATAATAGACCGAAATTAGGGTGGCCACTTTTCTTCAATTAAGAATTTCCCTGATTTTTCCAGATCCACATCTCAATTTTTTCTCAACGAGTAAGCCTACTGGCTAGAAGTTCATTAATGAGTATTGTCACTCAATTTTCTTTTTCAATCTTTAGTACAAATTTTCTACCAATAGACAGTTGGCAAAAATCTTATATAGAACTAACCATAGTACCAATCACCATGATACTTCTAAACTATGCAGTTTTATTTAGAATTTCTTTTTGGAAATTCCCTAACTTTTCCATGAATTTTCCCTGACTGAAAAAAATTCCTGACTTTTCCCTACTTTCCAGGTTTTCTATGAAAGTGGCCACCCCGGAAAATGCAGGCTTGTAATGAGATTCCCCTCCCATCGAGAAAAGATCGCCCATTTAGTAAAATAGAACATCTATTTTCGCCCTTTCCCCATCCAAAATAATCCCCCGAAAATGTTCATAAACATTTCTTTCTCCCCTGATATAAGAGTAAGCTCGTTCCGGGCTTGTAAAAATGACTCAACCATGAACAACCAGATTCAGTCAACTCGGTCCAAAACTGATCAAAACAAACAGAGGAGTTGTTGGAGACAAACATGAACGAACACCATGAAAATGTGACCAAATTTTACCAGCGTAAGAAGGTCTCAGTCTTGGGGAGGGGGTTAGTTCTTATTGCTGTAATTAATGCGCTAAAAGGCGTGTTAAAATTTTTTTTTGACAGGCTTGGAGGGGAGGTGAACTTGGATCTCCCTCCCCATTCCTACACCGATGCCAAATTTTACCAAGATTGATCAAAATCGGGTACACGTATGTATACGTATCTGCATGATCTATCCAAATGATCTACTTGATATCTTTACCAAGAAAATCTAGAACTGAATGATTTACTTACAGGATATGTCTACGTGATCTACAGAAATAATGCCTAGATTACCTACTGAGATAATCTATCTAGAAGATGATTTATCTTGACGATCGATGCCTAGACAGATTACCAAAAACATGATCTTCCTGGAGCCCGAAGATGATTTATCCACGTGATTTATAGAAATTAACAACCAGGATGATCTAACAAAGATTATTTACAAGAATGGTCTACAAAGATAAGCTATCTAGATAACAGAAATGGTCTACATATTTACCTAGATATAATCAACTGATAATCTACTGACAGTATTTACAGAAATGATCTATGAAAATTAAGATCCTTATACATGAAAATACTGGCTCTGAAGGTTCGTGGTGGTGCCACCCACCTTCTCTACACCCCTAGTCAACAGATTTCGATTTTCATATCAAATTCATCATATATGGTTCTAGAAATTGGATGCATTTTACCTTCCCCCTACTAGTGAATCGGCAATACAACATTATGAAGTATAAACCCAACTATGCTAAGCCGTCATTCAGTGTTCCCATGGTGTGGTGAGACGTATGGCGATGCACGTATGCCAAAGTGGCCCCTGAGACACCACACCCCTGGCCCCAGAAACTATTATTTCGAGTATTGCATCAGTGACCGGAGGGACCTCTCAGCTATTGCGAGCGTCCAACAAACGTCTGTTGTCTCCTGCATTTCTGTACCTACATCCGGTGCATGACCTTTTCCATACCAGTGTTTTTATATGAAAAAGTGAAATTCTACTGTAGACGAACAAAAATTCTGCTTTATTCTGCTAGCGAGGCGTTCAATTACGCCATTTTTTCTGCCACATAACTGTTAAATTCTGCTGAAATTTTGTCTAATTTTAATTAATTCTTTTTTTTTTTCTTCTTCTTCTTCTTCTTCTTCTGTAGGTACTTACTTATTATTTTTTTGCCCGATTTATGAAAGTACAAAATAAGCTTAATGCTCCCTTACTATGAGTAAACATAATTGGCACTCACTACTGAAAATTCTACGCTGTCATTCGTATTTTTCCATACTTATTTTACAATTTTTATTATAGAATGTACTGATATTTAGAAAACACATATAATACTTTTTCTCATGATATTTTTATAACGTTCGCCCGTATAATATCAAAATTAGTTGCGAAAATACACAAATTTGGTTTGGAAATTAGAAAAAAATCAAGACTAACAGATACCTATAATTAAACAAGGAAAAGAAATATCTTAATTCTAGATTCCTTAACTTATGTGACTGGAACTAGGTAAATGATAAACTAAGTCTTCAGCGATCAGCATAAAACCATCAACAATCGACCAATGCAATCATTTGACATTAGTATAGTACCACGTTTTATAGAAGCAATGTTCCCTCGATTTTAAATTTTTAATGAGGTAATTTCTCTATATTTTGATGAAAATTCTGCTACTCTGCTGATTCTACTACTTATCATTATCCTCTAACATCTGCTAAGAATTCTGCCGCGGACCTAAAAATTCTGCCAAAACAGCACCTGCCCATCTGAGAACACTGCCGCCATTATAACATTTTATCTTTGTCGCGGGCAGTCTCGATCGTCGGCCACGATGCGTTTGTTTGTTCACAGAAAAAAAAAGTAAGGATCAAAATGGCGGCTAATATAGTATTCAAGTTTATAGTGTTTTACCTACAGTTATTGTTATTCGATTTTTTCGAATACAAGCGAAGCATTAGCTAAGGGTTGAATTGTAAATTAGCTTTGACCCCTAGTTGTGTTTCACCAGGGGCGCAATGAAGTGGGTGCAAGGGTGCTTGGGCATCCACTCAATTGTGATAGATACCTCCAGCAAAGGATAACGTTTTGATTTAAAATTTTAAATTGTCATTATGTTTTTTCCCCCTTTAAAATTATTGATAACGCATGTTCTGAGCACTCACTCATAGTATAAGATTTTTGCACCCCGGTAAGTAATAGTAGAAAATATTCACATCTTTCTATGGAGATTGATTTTAATACCAAGGCAGAAAAAACTCTTCAGTCCAAGTCTATAGCTGTCAGTGGGTTTTTACCATTTCGTATTTAAGAATACATGATTTTACTTCAAAAGTTTTGATTTTCCTGCTGAAAAGAGTTTCCCTTTTCCCCTGGAAGAAAGTCGGTCGACGACCAGCATAGTCGCCTATATCACTTTATGACTTAACAGTCAATTATTAACTCATCCTTCCTTCATTGGAGGAGCTGCTTTTAACTACTTATGTAGTACGTACATAAACTGTACATTGCCGGCGTGCTTGTACTGACCTGCAGTGTCAGACTGTAATAATTTCTTTTATGGCACCTTAATTGTTCATTTCAAACATCTATACACACGAGACCCATTCGAGTGAAGACTTTTACGATATTTGCTTCGTTATTCATCCTCACTATATACTTAATTATCTGTGTAAGCATTCAAGCGTTCAGAAATATTTTAATAATTCTGCATTCCTTGTCATAAAATCGTATATTTGTACATCTCGTTCACCAAGTTTGAAACAGGGTTGTAAATGGCAATCGCAGCTTTATCGTCGGTTTTTCATCTTCAGACACGAGTTCAAAAATATAGGCGGGACTTGTCAAGTAAAATGTCTAAGAGATTTAGTTGGCATGGCATTGGTATATCTTTATAAAGAAAGTGTTTGAATCAGTGTTGATAGACAATCACGGTGGTTCGTTTCAGAGATAGTAAGCGCATTCCAAGAGCTTGCTCAAACTGTTAAGGTAATGTACCTTGCATCTATCTAAATTATACCACGTTCAGGCGCATAGCATTAAAACAAGCATTGAAGTACATTCACAAACACTTCAGAAATACCTAAAATAAATAATGTTCAGATGAATCCACACAGAACGGCCGAACTTCAATCGAACTTTAATCAAACTTCAATCAGACTTCGTGCCGAAATAATGACTGATTTCTCCTCATACGGCTATGTATAAAAGCTAAGTTTAAGTGCAGGTTATATTCGCATTTGGTTGGGCTTTCAATTTGTTACATTTCGCCTAAACTCTGTAAATTTATGAGTTATGAAAAATATTCGTATTATATGTTGATAAACTGAGTCGTTCACTGTTTTCTTTGAAAAAGTCTTGTTGACCTGTAACAACTGGCGCAGTTGGTAGGACTCATATCGGTGTCAGTGTAACAAAATTGTTCTTCCTAGCAAACTATTAACGGGAGAAATTGTCAATAGTCTTTATGTTCTCCGCTTACGCTGTTTATGTTCAAGAATTGTGCATTACGTTGTCTTTGCTTATGAAGCAAACTTCAACCGTGGTCGCCCCTTTTGACCACTGATGTTTCTGGAAGTTAGCCCCTTCCTCTGGAACTGTACTCTTCTAGCGCCTGATTTCCACACAACCCACTCAGGTGCTTACTTTACAGTAACCTCATCTCTAGTTCAGTTTGATCTGAGTTTTACATAAATAGTTTACCTAAAATTCACTCGTGCACTACCAGCACGCAATCCTTTCATTAAAATCGCTGGGCAACGTCGCCGTAGTACGTTTTCCCAGTTGCTCGAGGATAAGCAAATAACATTTTACCTCATTCGGTTGAATTTCATCGCGAAGATAAACGGCCAACATAAACTGAAAATTCTTGTTTTCTTAATCTAACCGGTTATCGCGATGTATGTACTATCGAGTTTTTGATACAGCTAGCAATCTCAAATGTTTCTTTTTCTAATAAAAACGCATACCTGGGTCATTACTTTTTTATAATTAGATTTTAAATCACTTCGGGAGTCTATCTCGCATTTACGTCAGCTGTATGCCGGAGAAAAAATTTCGTAATTCGAGTTTCTCCAGAAGGTAGAACGGTGCGTCGTCCATCGCTGTGCCGCGAAAGGGCCAGCGTTCTAACCTGACGACGCCCTTCGATTTTGCGGGCGACAATTTCGTTTTTAATTTCATCCGACAAGATTTATTGCGAAACTTTTCAATAACCTGAACAGGAACGATCGGGGAATCCGCTTTGCGGTCTGGCGAAATTGCACACTCGTGCGGCCTGGCGCCGCCTCCTTTTTCGAGTAGAAATAATTAAAAAAGGGATGCTGCCGCTCCACCGCGATTGTTCTACACCGTGTGTTTTTATGTCAGATGCCGAAGTCGTCGTGAAGAGGAAATGAAGCGTCAATAAGAGCAGTTAGTCCTTTAGGAAGTTAGAAACACAGCGGTCTTTCAAATTTTCCTCAGCAAGCTGCCGTAGCTAGTGGCTGATTGATGCGAGGCCTTAGGCGAGGTGATTTTGTGGGGCCAATGAGCTCCAATACAGTTTTAAGAAGTCTTAACCTTGCAATAGCGTAGCCCGCCAAGTGTTAGAGGGGAGGGGGTTTGGTGCCGATCAAGAATGCGAGGGGAGATGTTAGAGGAGCGTGCTTGAGTTAGAAAATCCACTATTTAACTACATGGTAAGGGGAAGCCCTCCAAACACACAGGCACACACACAAAATTTCATTTAAGGCGTAAAAATATCAATTTTCCCCAATTCTTTTACATGGGGAGCCAGGATCTTTCTCGTTTTACGAACATTTGAACGTCGAATCTTTTTGGAAGACCATTTTTATTTGTAATCCATAACGCACAAAACTGCATTTCATTAATATCTATCTCCAGAATATTATAATTTTTAAGAATTTCAAAATATCGAGTCATCACCTGTACTTGCCTCGCTACTTCCTGTGTAGCTCGATGCGAGCGTCTAGCAAACGTCTTCTGTCTCCTGCATACGTGTACATCCTGTCTTTTCTAAATCACCTTCTTCTTTTAATTCTCATGGCAAACTCTCTTTTTTCGCTCTCGATCGGCACAGGTAGGACATCTAGTTAAAGTAGTTACAGTACAGTTACAGTATAGTCATAATTAATTTCTTATGGAGGTGATTAATTAACTTTGAAGTTACTAGTGCTGCCGCCAGATGTCAGCCACTTTACATTTTATTCCCAATGAGCTAGATACGCTCACTGCAAAAGGGTTATGGTATATCTAGAAATTAAAAAATAGCAAATCGACAAACTTCATGTTGAAGACGCACTATCCAGGGAAGAAAATAAAGGGGGCAAGGGGACAGCCTGCCCCCAAAGCCTTGGAAATTTTAGTGGTTGGATCAAAAGTTGAAAAAATTCAGCGAGTCAAAAGGTGTTTTTTTTTTTAGTCAATACAAACAAATTTTGATTGATACTTGAAAATTTTTAGTTGAATCACTTGGGAATTTAACAATTTTTGCCCTCCAGAAAAAACTCTTTGCTACGTTCGTGGTACTATCACATTGACTACAAACCAGTGAATAGTGACTGAGCAACGAACAACAGAGGTAGGAGTCAGTATGGACAGTTTTGAAAACTGCCCCTCGATTTTTTATCCATCGACATGGCTCTTTTTCAACCAATCACAGAACAAGCGTTTGAATATTTTTTCATCGCAGTTAATGGTCAAATTGTACATTCTTATCATAGCAATATGGTCCGCATATCAAATCCCGTTTTTTTTTGTGACAAGACTCGTGCGTTTGCATATTATTGTCTAAAATTAAGACTTACAAAAAAATGTGTCCTTCGGCATGGTCATCTTTATGCAACGATAGACATTCATCATCCAAAAATAATTATTTCTAATTAAGGGGTTAGTATTCCTTTATCAACTTTCCATATAATTTTTTGTTTTGGAATCTACTATTCGACAACAGAACACTTTTTGTTCGCTATTGTCTTTCGGCATGGACTTTTTCATGTGTCCTTCGGCATGGCATTCATCATTTGGATTACTATGCCCAAATACAGAATCTCCTCCTTGTCGGCCCAATCTTACCAATATGTTATACAGAACGCCTCTTAATAACGACTCCCATCAAAAAAAATTCAAATATCCCCTACTTTCTTCCATGAAAAAAACATACCTGAAATATCAACATTTTTGAAGAATGACCCATATTGCAAGGGATATGAGGAAGGGGTGGAAAAGGGAGCGAGGAAGAGGTACATGTGTCGGTCGTGTCCACCAACACTGTTCTAATCGAAAGCATCCATACTGTCATGATAGTAAAATTGATTTTAAAAGATGTTGCAAAAAATTTGCTTTTGTAAGTAATGACATAAGCAACTCTCCATGCACATGCTCCACTTTGGTTGCCAACCAATCATGCATTATGTATTCGAAAATTACACGTTGTGATTTTAGGATTTAGTTCTCAAGTTTATCATAAGAAAGTCTTAATGAGCCTCAGAAGAGTTTGAGTATAGGTCATTATCAGCATTCCTAGGCAACCGTGGCAATCATTAATTTTATTTAGCCGAGGGATAAGGGGGAAGGGGTAAAGGAATGTTTTAGCCAGACGACAAAAATTAAGATTCTTGTTTTAAAACACTTCATTTTTAAAATAAAGACTAAGAACTTCTCTCTCGGCCGTTCTTTGGAGGAAAGGGGGAGTGGTGCTGCTCCCAAGAAATTGTCGTTCTGAGTCCCCATCCCCTTTACTCGCCATCAATGTTAATCCCGATGCACAAAATTCCGCCAGTTACCCGAGTAACTACAGGGGAACCAAGGGTAACTGGTGGGTCTCTGGGTAATCTGAGAGTAACTGAGGGTTGCAAATAAGTAACTTCTCCGCGCGTAACTAGAGGGTAATTGATTGCGCATCGAGATGAGTCACAGAGTAAGCTTCAACAATCTGACAGAACTGTAGACACAGTCCTAAATGAGTCTGAAAGAATGTTTAATTAGTTTTAATTATTTGACTAATTTTCAAGAGTTTAAATATGTCTGAGACTGAGCAGTGTAAGCCTTAAAGACCTATAATCCAAAACCGTGGACTACCTCTAGTATCAGGACATCCGAGGGAGACCAATTTTGAGAGTCAAATTTCATTAAGGGGAAAGGGTGGCAATGGTTTCTCTCATTTACTGATGGCGGGATAGGCAAACTCTCGTCAGGAATCAGTCTAAATGAATTTCAATAAAGGGGTTTGAGTAGTTTTAGTCTCACGTGTCTTTACAGAATGTTACTGAGTTTCCACAGAGCCTTAAAGGATCTAAATTAGTTTTATAAATAAGTAATTCATCTCGACTAGTCTCAACAAGATCTTAAATATGTTTTAAGACAATCTGGTAAAAAACTACAATTAGTCTCAATGAATTTGCGTGAGTCCAAACGAAGTTGTCATCAGTCTGAATCAGTCTACACGAATCTCTTATGGGTCAGCTCATTCTTTATAAACAGGGGCATAAGTAGCAAGTTTTCTTTAGGAAGGAGCGGAGAGGTGGTGTAGACAGTGAAAAGCTGACCAAAAAATTAAAATTAAAGGTCCTTATTTTCCCAATTTTGCGCACTAGCTTCTAGAATTTTCTAAGTGGAAACCTTCTAGACAATACTAGGGGGGGGGGAGGATAGCCCTTCCCACGGTCATGCCACTGAGTCTTAACGAGGCTCAAGAGTTGAATCTTTTTAATCGGTTTTAACAAGTCTCAGTGTAATTGGTCTTAGGCGAATCGATTCCGCGAAGCCATCAAACAGAGGCGGGGACATTGCGAATATAGATCAAGGGTGAAGAAATGGATATTTTAAGGATTCATTTGTAGGTCTTATTGCGCAACATATGCGAGGTCTTCGGAAGGTGCAACCAGGATTACCAACTGGCTAGTATTTCACCTACAGGCGGTAGAGACGAAAATACGGGGGGGGGGGCACAGAGGGCAGCCTGCCCCAAGCCTCTGCCGGAATTGGAAAATTTTAGTAGATGGATCAAAAGTTGGGAAAATCAAAGTCACAAGGGTTTTTGCTAATACAAACAAATTTTGATATTTGGGAATTTTGACTTGAGTCAGTTGGGAATTTAACAATTTTTGCCCCACCAGAAAAAACTTTTCGCTATGTCCCTCACAGGCGGTTATTTTTTAGATGAACATTGTATTGTTTTACATAGAGGAAGTATTTTTGCGGGTATTTTCCTACATCAGGGTGGTCAGTTTTTCTCCCCAAAAAAATTCCCTAACTTTACCAGATTTTTCCAGTCCATTTTCCAATTTTTTCATAACAAACAAATTATTTAAGAACAATGTTCAATTGAGTCTGACAGAGAAAATTGTATAATACTTTCACATCATACAGTTTTCTTCAAAATTCCCTGACTTTTTCGATTTTCTTTCAAAATTTGCTGACTTTTCTCTGACTTTTCTAGGTGTGCTCACATTCCCTGACTTTTCCCGGTTTTCTAGAAACTAGTCACCCTGTACATTCGTGTTGAAAGATGGCCTAGGTTGCCCTTTCCACAGGACTGTCACCAACTCACAAAGCTAATGACTGCAGTTCCTATTTTCATGGTAACAAAAAAGAATTGATTGACACTTATCTATAATAGACTGTCCAACGTCACACGATTGCATCAAAAACTCTTCGAATTCGCTTCGCCAAATTCTGATTTACACTTAGTCACAGTACAGAGCTACAGACATTTCAACATCGAAATTCCTTACACGACGATGACAGACGTTGGCCGTACACTTTCAAGTTTCAACAATCGAGAAAATGATACTCAATTTGTCTGACGACATACAGTATCATTCCATATTTTGGCACGAAGACAACACAGTCGAAGATGAAACCCAAGATTTGTGACGACAATAAGATACGCGTCATTTACCTTCGTAATCATATTTCAGCTTTCAGCTATACAGCTGACGTATTCTTCACTATTAACCTTTCCAATTTAGAATTTTGCGGCGGAAATATGAAATGCTTGGCAGGTGAGGGACATAAATTTGCTGCCGGCGAGCGTCCTCATTTATACAATTCCATTTCATCTTCTCTGTTTGAAGGTTAATTCGTACACTGAAATTGTAAGCTGCGCGTATTTTCGGCCAAGCATGGCAATAACCATGGAAGGAAAAGTTCCTCTGGGAATCAGTTCGAGAGATTTTTGAGCCATTGCAGATTTAAGTAGGGATGCCAACTCTGTTTATGGTAAACGCCACTGAAATTTCAGACAGGATTATCCATTGGAACTAGAAAAAGAAAGAGTCACTGTATGGTAAGACAATAGAAATTGAGTGAGTCGCTATCTGGTGGCGGAATTATTTCATGAGCAGTGTAGTAGCGAAAACAGCAAGTTCTTCGGGGGGGGGGGATTCAAAAATACGTAAAATAACGGTGAATTTTCGAAATTTCGCCCAATTTTTGAGACGGAAATAAAAAAAAGTTTTGGGTCTCAGACACGTTGACGAGCACTAAAATTTCATTTTCCCCTGATTCGGTGGTTCGAGTGATATGTTCTCATATCCTCCTCCGACATGAGAAATCAAATATTATTCGCTCCTAAGGAATATTTATACAAAATCACTCTTATTCTCGTCAATTTACTGTACAATTAGAGTTGATCGACAATAACCGTTGGTTAAAGCCAATTCACAATGTCATAAACACAAATGAAGATACTCATGGAAAGAAAAAGATTTTTGAAATGTTTGTTATTCAAGGTCGAACTTTGTTCTCACTGTGTAAGTACGGACAATTGATGTTGATCACTTACATGTTGTAGTCAAACTTGGGCGTCGTTCTCAAAAATACTTCTTTTGGGAACAATAGAACGCCCTCTTTTTGGAAGGAATGATGAAAAGAATCGAGAACAAAGCTATCATTTCGATTAATGGAATATAATAGAAAGAAATTCAAAATTTGGAGGAAGTTCTTTTTCTTCTTTTGATCCCCAAATCCTCTCGCTATTAATGGCGATCCCACTCTTGGTAGGAAAAATTATTAATTTTTGAGAGGTCTGAACAAAATCTTTCATTTTGGAAGGACACAGGCCCAAGCGGAGGGAGGGATATGAGACTATAGCCCCCCCCCCCAACAAAAGGAACTGAAGATTTAAAAAATATATAAAATTGCAAGTAAAATATTTTACTTTTTCGTATAAAATTTACTTCTCCCACTTTCCTCTGGTTCAGCCTCTCTCAGAGGTAATTCCCAGTTGCTGCGGAAGGAATGAGGGGAACGCTGTTTCTGCTCTAAAGAAATGGAACGGGAACGAGCCAGATTTTGATATTGATCTGAACGCCTGAGTGGGATATCATCCGCATTTAGACAGAGTGGTTTCTTTCATTTAAACACGTGGAAGAGGACAGGGCCGGCAACTTTTCATAATCCCATGTGTAGCAAAAAAAAAATTCCAATGTTTTCCAAAGAATTTCTTGGAAAATGTTCAGGAAAATTTTCCGACAATTTATGAAGAATTTCATCGGAAATATTTGGGGGAAAACTCCGATGGTTTTTGGAAGAATTTTATCGAAAGTCTTCAGGAAGAATCTCCGATGATTTCCAGCGAATAATTTCATTGGAATCTTTGAGAAGAATCTCTGATAATTTTTAAGGAATTTCATCGGAAACTTTTGGAAAAAAAAAATCCGATAATTTCTGAAGAATTGAGACTATTTTCCGTTCATGCAATGAAATCAGAGATTTTTCCTGAAGATTTTTGATGAAATTCTTCGGAAATCAGCCCACAATTTTCGAAGAATTTTATCGAAAATAATTTGAGAAAAATCTCTGATAATTTAAAAAAAAAAAGTAATTGGGAATATTCGAAAATAATCTCCTCTAATTTTCGGAGAATTTCATCGGAGATCTTCAGAAAAAATTTCCAATAATTTCCGAAAAATGTTACAAAAATTCTTCGGGGAAAATCTCTGATCCCATCGCATGAGTGGGAAATAGTCTCAATTTTTCGGGAATCAGAATTTCCTCCAAAAATTTCCGATGAAATTCGTTTAAAATCATCAAAGATTCTTCTCAAAAATTTCCAATGAAATGATTCTTTGGAAATCATCAGGGATTTTTTCTGATAATTTTCGATATAAGTCTTCAAAAACCATCGGATTTTTCCAAAATATTTTTTGATAAAATTCTTTAAAGATTATCGGAAGGTTTCTGAAGAAATTCTTCGGAAAACATTGAAAATTTTCTCTGAAGATTTCCGATGACATTCTCCGGAAATTCTCAGAGATTGTTCTCAAAGATTTCTAGTAAAATTCCTTGGAAATCATCGGAAATTTTCCCCGAACATTTCTGATGAAATTCTTCGGAAATCATCGGTAATTTATCCCAAAAATTTCCGGTGAAAATCTCTGAAAATCATCGAACCTTTCTTTTGAACTGCTTCGAAAACCATCAGAGATATTTCTCGATGATTTCCAATAAAATCCTTTGTTGTCGTTGGAGATTTTCCTTAAGATTTTCAACAAAATTCTTCTGAAATTATCGGAGATTTTCCTCAGCGATGTCGGATGAAATTCTTCGAAAATTATCGGAAATTTTTCTTTAATATTTTCGATAAAATTCCTCGGAGATTATCTTCGGAAATCAGAGGAATCTTCTCGAAGATGAATGATAACTGCACGTGTTTTTCGAAAAGAATGCATTTTTTCGCGAGCGGAAGCTTCACTTTCGAAGTTAACATTCCTCTTTACGCATACAACTCAAAGGGAAGCCTTTTTCCCGAAGCAAACGCTCTCACTCCTGAGCACAAGCTTCCTCTTCATTTTTTTTATGCATACACTCTGCAGCTTCTCTTTATGCATACCTCCAATTGTACCAATAATTTCTCCGGTGTTGACGCTACACATGAAATTTCTTATGCGTAGTATTCGCTACAAACACCAGACAGAAGTTGCCGGCCCTGGAAGAGGAGACATCTTGAAGTTTGTTTTCCTTGAGTACTGATATTTAGGGACGCCCGACCATCTAATTAAGGAAACTTAGAAACCCAGTTCAGGGGTACTATGTACTAAGAAAAATGATTCTGTAACCGAAAACCATCAGAAATGGCAAGTTGAAGGGTTTTTTCCAAATGTTATCGGCGAAGGAATGGGGGGGGGGGTAGAACCTCTCCCTTAACGCTGTCAAAATAGCATTGCATAATGTACCTTAGGGCATTCAAAATTCCGACCGCAATCCACAGACACCCCCCCCCCCGACTGGGACATGCCTACACTAGGGCCAAAAATTGTTTTAAATACAATGCCTAACGTGAACGCATGATCACATCGATCACAAAACGAATTTGAAAATTACATGTTTTGGTTGTACATCTTTAATGCTTGTCCTCCATTGTTGTTCAACCGGTCAGGTCATACCAGCCTTGGATCTAAGTCATAATGTTTATAATGTTAGCAACTTAGCATCATCTCATTACAAAAACTACAGACGACCTCAGACGTTCAGCTTTCGTTTCTATGCATAAAACCAAGTTCACAGACTACACGAAATCCTTTTGCACTTTAAATTAGGATTGCTAAGTGGCTGATTTTGAAGCCGCAAGGCTAGTTGTCGGTCGAAAAGCCAACTGGCCAAGCAGTGGCGTAGCCAGACTTGGTAGGAAGGGGAAGGAGGGTTCATTTCACTTTTACATTACAGGTACTTAAAAATTTAATTGAATTATTAAAAGAAATAAAAATAATTAATTTAAAATTTAAAATTAAAACTAAAATAAATAATTCTCCTAAAAATCTCAATATAATAGGAATATTAATATTAATTAAAAATTATATTTTTGTTAATTGATTAAAAAATATTAATTAATATTTATTTATAATATTAGGTATTTAAAACATTGAAAATTAAAAAATAATATTTAAAAAAAAACAAAAAAGATTTTAAAAAATACCAAAAAAACTACTTTTTTTGAAAAAATACGGGGATAAAACCGTTTTTTAAATTTTTAACTTACTATCACCAGAATAAATTTTAATTTTTTCATATTTTCGGCTGATGCCATGGGGGTCCCCCCCCCGTGGCTACGCCCCTGTGGCCAAGCAAAAAGCTGGGTTTTTAGTTATTTTTCAAGAAAAAAAAAGTTTTCTCCTCAGAATTTGGGGTTTCAGTGTGCGAGACGTGAAGCGGCACTGGTCGATACTTTAATCAGTCAAGTCAGACTTGTTAATTCTGAATTCTGTTCTCCTTGAATCGATGGCTATTCGGGTAATGAGCAATACTTGGCAACCCTGCTTCATATCCTTATTGCCAGCCACTCATCGTTCAAAAACCAGCCGGGCCGGACAAAATTGGCATGAAGCTAAGTCTTAGAGCTCATGATCTCAGCTTTTCTTGCTATCCAACTCTCAAAAGTCTAACTCTACAACTTGACAAGTGTACGTCTTCTGTATAACGTTTCTATGCGCAAGACGAAGATTTTGGATCACATGGAATCACCGGTACCAGTGGCGTAAATACGGGGGGGGGGGCAACCCCCCAGAACCCTTTAAAGTAAAATTTTTCCAATGTAATCAAAGTTTTTGCTGCGTCTAAAGAGCATAAAATAGACCTTACTTTGTAATAAATAATAGATATCTTACGAGTATACCTTATAAGTTTGAAAATATATCTACCTACTTTTTATTCTATATTTCCACCCCCTCCCCCACCCCCACCAGAAGGAATGAGTAGTTATGCTACTGGCCGGTATTGCCGCCGTTAGTACCCGAGAGTACAGTCGATGGTTCCGGCTCCGGCTCCTCTACTTCCTGCACCGTTTGCTTAATATTCGCTCACTCCATGCCTCATGACCACGAATACGATGGTGTCTCGTCTTCTCATCAGCCCTGCTGCAGCTATTCAAGGTGGGCACGATTCGACTGCTATCTCATTTCCGGTCGCGATAATACGGCGAAGTTACTCCGAAAGGAAACCAGTGAATAGTGAACGGCAAAAGGGCAAAGAATAAATTATAACATTAACGGGGGCAGAGACGGGTTATAACCATCAAAGTTGTCGTGCTAATGATTTCAGCATTAGCGTCACACTACTGATACCACTATCGAATTCAAAAGTCCAACCTTACGAACTGATGATCTTCTGTACAACATGTTTGTGTACAAACCAAAGATTTCGGACAACACGGAATCCTTTACCCCGCGTCATGCCTTCGTGATAGTCGCCGGTACTGCTACCATTGGTACTGCTACCATTGGTACATAAGAGGGCACAGTCGACAATTCTGGCTCCATCTCCTTGACTTTCTGTATTGTCTGCTCTATCGCTCAATTCATGTCTCATGTCCTCGAATGTGATTGTCTCATCTACTCATCAACCCTGTTACAGTTACTCCCTACTCCATACAGACCCAATTCGACTGATATCTCATTTCAGATCGCAATAATTTGACAAATTCCCCCAAAATGGAACCAGTGAAGAGAGAACAGTGAAAGGACAGAGAATTAAAACATCAACGATGGCGGAGGCGAGTTACAACCCTCTAAATCATGCTAATGATCTCAGCATTAGCATCTCGATATCAATACCACTACGGAACTCAAAAGTCCCACTTTACAACTTGACGATCTTCGGTACAACATTTCTGCGCACAAACCGAAGATTTTGGACCACAGGGAATCCTTTTTCCGCTTCACGTCTTATCGCTAGTCGCCCGTACCGTCGCCGTCCGTACCCGAGGGCAGGGTCGAGGTTCCGGCTCCGGCTTCTCGACTTCCTGCGCCGTCTGCTCCGTGTCCGCTCACTCCATGCCTCATGTCCCCGAACATGATTGTGTCTCATCTTCTCGTCAGCCCTGCTGCAGCTATTCAATGAGGACAAGATTAATCGACCGATATCTCATCTCCGGTCGCGATAATTTGCCGAAGTTTGCCCAAAAAGGAACCAGTGAAGAGCGAACGGCGAAAGGACAAAGAATTATAACATCAAGGGGGGCGGAGGCGGGCTCTAACCGATACGGCGAATGCCAAGATAAATAACTTTGCCGCATTTCAAACACTACACGCACACAATGCGACCGACTACTTGGTGCCGTTGGTCTGGATCCCGTTTATTCTAAAATGCATGGGGATCCCCACCACTACCAACGTTCCGCCAGAATCGGTTATATGTAGTCCTCGGTCTGAAATTATCTCCTCGCTGGCGCTTAGCAGCGCACTGGCGCCAACCAAATATTTAGTCAACGTTGGTCTTCAATCTACAGTCTTCCCTGAACAGTATTCAGTCTTCATTCTCCCTGAACGAAGCACGAAGTCGAGTCGTTCTGGTGTACCGAGCACGGAGTTCGACCGGCGGGCGAAAGTGGTGATTCATCGTGTTCGTGAAGTATGAAGCATGCATTGCGTGGTAGCGATTTTTACCCGATATTTACGTGAACTATGAACTTTTTGTTTTTCAATTTCGGTGTGCATGTCTCGTCGTCGTAAAAATTTTCGATATGCCCGCGCATAAGTGTTGATAGTGCGCCGCATCGACACCATGTTACCCACCAAGTTGAGCTTGTTTTCGGTGATCTGGATGATGTGCAATGTCAATGGTCACATTCTGAAGGGGAGCACGGACGTTCCTGACTCAGGTTGGTTGCAGTTTTCTTTCAAATATTGAAGTTTAACCCGGTACCAGGGAATTTGATGTACGAGCATGGGAGCAACCTTGAAGATCTTGTAACATCATAATCTGCCCATCATTTTTCATTTTTCGTCTGCAAACTGCAACAGTCATTCGTAGGTAGCTAATACAGGCGCCACCAAACATGTTCTAAAGAGAGGCCAAATCATTATTTTGTAGAAAAACATGATGGTTTTTTGAAAGTATAGGAGGAGAAGCAGATATCCCATCGGCCCTCTCCACCTTGGTGATACTTAACGTAGGTATTACTGTAAAGGTGTACAAGGAATGGGTGTCTCTCTTAGGTACCACCATTTTTTTTTGGGGGGGGGGAATATTCCTTTTTATCAAATACTGCATTTTTCAACGTACAGCTTTCTCCAGTGGTATGCATGGTGCATGTTATCAGTTTTGGGAGCCTATCATGTGATAAGAACCCAACATAGCGCTGAAGATTGATTACTTATTGCAGTAAAATGTCCAGTAATTCTAAATTGAGAATCATGTCCATATTTAGCGAGTGGTTCATGGATCTCAGAATTTGATGCCCTCATGTAGCAGGGTTCTAAATCTGGCATCAGTGAGTCTTGGGGAATTGAGCAACATTTCCCTGCTTTGGATTATCTGTAATACCACTAATGAACATGGTAGCTCTGGGCGTCGGTGCGAGGAATGAGTACTTCAAGATTTTGCAACATTGTATTCTGTTATCATTTTTCATTTTTCCTCTGCAATAGTCATCCTCATGAGTTTATAGGTATAGCTAGCATGGGCGCCACTAAACATGTTCCCCAAGAGGGACGAGATATTATCTCGTTTTTTTTTTGAAGAAGAACATTTCTGGCGTAATGATGATTTTTGGAAAGTCTAGAAGGGAGAAGCAGGCGTCACAGTGGCGCCTGAAAAGCTGTGAAAGCTGTGCAAGGAATGGGTGCTTCTTTGGGGTGTTACTTTTTTTTTTTTTTTTTTTTTTTTGAGAAAACATTACTTTTTCATCAAGTGATGCATTTTTTGAACATACAGCTTACTCCAACGGCATTCATGGTGTATGTTATTAGTTTTTGGGAGCCAATTATTTGATAATAACCCAATGTACCTCTAAAAATTGATTACTCATTGTAGTGAAATGTCCAGTAATTCTACGTTGAGAATCCTGGCGATATTTAGCGAGTGGTTCGTGGATCTTAGACTCTACAGCCTCATTTGACAGAGTTCTAAATTGATGGTATAGTGTATGAAGGCAGTATGTCCATGTTTTTGCAATTTCAAGACATTAGTATCATCCGACAGGAAATTTTATGCTGTTTCCATTGTAGTCCTTCTTCTTTTCTACATGCTTGGATTTTTTAAAATAATTGGCCAAGTAACTGACAACTCCCCCTCCCACCCCCCTCACTGAAGTATAATTGTGCAAGTTGTTTTCTTTTACTCTGAATTTCTCTTTTTGGATATACAGCCTTTGCGCACTGCACCATCTAATTCTGGCATGGTTTGTGATACCACTGCATTTACAAGACCATGTTCCATACAGTAGCCCCCTCCTGAATCCGACCTGGCTTGTGATACCTACCTTACATTTACAGGACAATGAATAGTTTGTGGGACGGATGCTATGCAGGGTATCTACAGGTGCTGAAAAGTGCTGAAATTTTAAAGTAGATCCTAAAAGTCCTGAAAAGTGCTGAAATTTAAAAAACAAATTTGAAAAGTTCTTCATTTTTGTTCAAAAATTAATTTATTTGCGACTGCTATGATTGGTCGTTAAAAAGTGTAGCGCAGGATCTATATTTACGAGGAGGGGGAAGTGAGGGAGCAAAAAGAAGGGAGGGGTAAAGGGGGTCAGACAATTGGAGAAAAAAAAAGATGTACACACTCGGGGAAAATATGCCGGCTACAGTCCTGCAAAGGGTCCTGAAAAAGTACTTCATTTTTACTTTTCAATTTCTGTAGACACCCTGAACTAATATCCTGGATGGTTAATACTAGGCCTACCATTTCTTTTTTTTTTGACTGGTAGATGAAATCAAGATGGCGCTTGAGCAGAAAGGGAGTGAGAAGCATAACTGAAAATGAATTCTTTTCATGTTGTGGGTGGTGTGTAATGTCAGTGATGTTGGTAATTTACATCTGAGATGGTAGAGTTCCACCATTTATCTGACAGTTTGGTTGCTGTGGACAGCCATGAAAACTCTTGTGATTTGTTTATTGAGAATTACGCTTATAAGTTCTATTCCCATGCTAATGATTAAATGATGTACTCAACCCTTCAGAATGGAATTGTTAGTCTCGTGGAAAGCTCAGAAATCATTGTAAAAATCATATTGTTTTTCTAGTTATTGTTCTGGTCAACACCCTGCCCTCAATCTACTACCACTATGTTTTCATTTGGTTCTGCTTTTGTTTCGCTCAAATTTTTTCCAGATTGATTAATTTGTTCTAGTTATTGGTCCAGTAATTTTCTAGTTTAGAGCAAATGTGTTTAGCTCACGTAGCCTCTAAAAAACTGATTCATTTGCTCATAGATTTGAGACTTTTCCCCCTCATTCACTCGGTCTTCGCTAATGAACGATTTTTTGATTATTTGATTATCGTTCTGGTATTTGTTACCGTTTACAGCTGGCTATGGAAGTTGCTGTGGGTTGAAATCGGTTACTATTTTTGAGACTATTACATTTAATGATGCCCTAAAAATTTACCCTCAATTCAGTGTATTATTCGCTACTAATCCCAATTCGAAAGTAGTTCTACCAATTTTACTACTTCCTTTGTCCCCGATGGTAAGACATCATAGGAGAATGAAAAGCACACGTGACCGTCTATGCTTTGAATAGGGTTCAGTCTCTGTAACTAATTGAACATCGAAGAGAATGGAAGCTAACTATAGGTATTCCCTTCATGCTATTACGATTTAAACCTGCATTAGAGTGCGCTGCAAAATCACCTGCGCGGGCGTTAGCGGGTGAAAATGAGTGAGTGATCATGTGTACTTTCAAATAGTTTCTACTATCTTCAGAAGGGGAAAAAACAAGTAAAACTTACTCTGCCAGTAGAATTGATTATAATTCAATTTTTTGGTGATGATGCAGTTAAATTTAGGACAAATCTTCTTGGAAAGTGGATTTCTAATCAGGGCCTGTAAGCCAATTAAAAAAGCTAAGCTATCAATTAAAACTACATGACCGTGAAATATATGAAGATTTCTGGCTAGCTGAAAAGCTAACCTCTCAGCCGATAACAGCTAATAGCTAAAAGCAAACGGCTGTGAGCTAATTCACTTTGTCCTAGGGGTAGGAAGGGGCGATTGTTAAGGAAAAATGGCGACACTGAAAGATGAAACAACAAATAATAACACAAAATTGGATGTAGAAGCTAGAAGTCTGTGGAGGAAAAAAAGGAAACAAAATACAAAAAAGAGAAAAAAAAACAGACGAAAAGAATCGGCTATTGGCTTCACTAATCGCCATCTACCATTGAGTATTCGTCTGTTTGCTAAGCTAGAATCTTTGGGAAAATGCCTGGCTAACGGCTAAAAGCTAACGGCTATCGGCTGGCTCGCAGTCCCTGTTTCTATCTAGTCGATTTAATGATAGTTGAAGTTTGCTACACGATTTTGGTGAATCCTACGTAATCACTCACACATATACAGGGCTGCCAAGTGTCAACACTTGAAACTCTTTGACTCTCGCAGTGTAAACAAACTATCACCAAGTGCGAGAGGAATGCTGTCAGGTGCTCTCATAAACTACAAATATCACGATAGTACTATCATAATGTAAACGAGGCTTAAATCCTAATGGATATGGTGCAATGTCACATACGGTACATCAAAAGAGAGTGAAAATCATAAAGTCTGGTCCAGTTAAGAAACATAACTGGCTACCCGCAATACACATTGACCCATGGGTATTTTGAAGTTGGAGGGGAAAGACGAGTTCGAGAATACGTTATCAGCGCCGTGAGAAAATGATGTTTCTTAACTGGACCAGACTTCACTTGAAAATGTATTTTCTCATTAATTCGTGTATACACGTACCACCAGGAGCGCTAATGTCGAAAACTAAAACATAATACGTGTACATTACACCATAAGAAAGTGTGCTCATAAAAGTGTTGCTCGCGGCTTTTATATTGATTTTTATGAAAAAATGCCAAGAAGAAAGGTTGCAGCCATTTTCATTTCCCATCAGATGAGTTTAATTTTGGATTTTTTGGATAACATTTTTTATCATCATCGTCCCATATCATGTTTTCGTCCAAATCCATTAATCAGTGAACAGATATATTGTTTTCGGTAACAGTCACCTGAAGCCAGTGCATTGCAGCCAGGGATGATAAGCCAATCATTAAAGCTTAAACTTATGGCTTTTGCTTACGACCTTGAAAATATGGCTGATGCTTATAGCTTATAGCTTATGAATTGATTGGCTTAAGCTTATGGCGTATAGCTTAAACTTATGGCTTATTTCTATTTCCAGCAATTGGTATGAGCGCTATAGTCAGGGTAAGTTTTTCTGTTATCAATTTTGGAAGAAATGGTGATGAATGCCCATTAACATTGTGTGTGGGATATTGGTTTGAAAATCATAAAATAAAAAATGTTAAGATAAAATTTATATATTTAAAATTTTCAGATTTGAGAAACAAACAAGAAAATCATAAGTCAGCCGAAAAAATATGGCTTATGCTTATGGCTTATAGCTTACAGAACATTTGGCTCAAACTTATAGCTGACTTAATTGCCCAAAAACCTTCAGCTTATGGCTTAAATCTTATAGCTTATGGCTGACTTATCATCCCTGATTGCAGCTAAAAATTTTAGCTTCGGCTTTTGGCTTAAACTTTTGACATTGAAAAATACGGATTTGGCTTTCTGCTTTCGGCTTTTAAGAAAAATTCGGCTGGCTTTCGGCTTTTTTCAGCTGGCTTTCAGCTTTTTGGCTTCTTTAGTCTTTACTGATAAAAATACTTGATTTCCGTTGCCCAATACTCAGAAGACAAAACGTACAAACAAATTGCAGTCGTTGTTGATATTTCGAGCTAAAATTTGCCGTCAACTGACACCTGAGCTGAGGTCTTAATGTTTAAGGAGGGAAAATACAGTTCTCAAAAATATCACAGACAAGAAAAATTGATAAGAGCTCACGAATTTATAGGTTTTTGAGAAGCCAAAAGAAAGCTGGAAAATGTTGGCTTCTTTCGGCTTTTGGCTTGTGAAGGTACAAATAAAGCTAGCTTTCAGCTTTTCTCTTGTCAGTAAAAATTCGGCTGAATTTGGCTTTTGGCTTTCAGCTTTCGGCTGGCTGCAATGCACTGCCTGAAGCGACTCCTTTGCGTACATACGCGAATTAGGGGAGTAGGTATGGCAAAATCAGGAGCCAGGGCTTCTTCCCTAGAGAAACAAAATGGTCGTTCTAACTCTACTTTGTTAGTCTGTTACACTAATAAAAACACGGCAGCGAAAAGCAGTGAAGTACATTTTAAAAAAAAATGATGTTCCCTAAAAATCAAAGGCATACTTTGAAAATTGTAGGTTACTATTATTCGGAGAATAGGAAGACATCATGCGTATATTTATCTATTTAGGAACTCTCCATGTTTGGATGGGAAACAAGCGCATGTAATTACTATACCGTTAAACAGTTTCAGTAAAAGCCTCCTCCCCAGTTACACTTGTAGGCCACAAAAGTTGTGGTGGTACTTATAGTTTATTTACTTTTAATAAGTTCAGTCTTTGTTGTATTCCCTACAGTTTTGAGTTTAGGAACACAGTCTTCAAAATGCTTCGTTTACGCTTCACCTGATTCCGGAATATGGGGAGACTTGTCGTTTTTGGAGCAGATTTTCGTCGCCTCTTTTCTGATTGATAATTGTTCATATCTTTTCTCTTTTGAAATATTTCGCCCGTCTGCACCATATATCTAGGTTATTATCAAGAGATTTTAATCTTGGAAGTGATATTCTATACCGAGTGTACCTTTGGTCTGTTATATAGCCATCAGCTATGCTGAATACCACATTTTTACGGCGGCTATGCAAATGTTTTAGTTGGCATAGTTTCAAAGTTCTTGTAAGAGCATCGATGCTAGTGGAGTCTCTGTGAAAAATTCTGTTTGTTTTGTAATTTTCCTTAAACAAATTCCTGCTTCTCTTGTATTCCGAAAGCAGCCCCGAGTTCATTTGCAAGTTGATGTACATCGGTTTTAATGCTTTCTTAATCGACTCTGTTCTTTTACCTAGACAGCCGTTAACTACGATCGTCTCCTGTTTCAGAATTTCCCTTCTCAGCGTACATCGTGACCAATTCATTAACTAAAAAAAATCTCTTTTTAATCGTTTTTCGTCGTCCAATGTTACCTTATTTTTTTATTCGACATTACATTTTCAACCCGACCGAGTAGCTTTAAGCCAAGCCACACTCGCCGTCGAAATAGATAGAATTCGTTGATTTATGATACAGTATTTCTAGAATGCATTTCGGACATTTATAACCTGTTATTGAAATAAATACCGTTCCATTAATCTCGGCAAATAAGGAGATCAACGCGGAGACGTGTATAAAAAAATTGTATAGGACTCGCAGCACATAAAAAATGCGGCCAATAAATTGTTGTAAATTACATCGGATGACTCAAACCATCTTAAACTCGTAAAAAAAAGTTGAAAACCCATAGATGTCTAAACTGCAGTAATGAATTATGTATGTTGTGTGCACGAGACACGAGTTCGAGATTTTGGAGATCTACGTGCAACCTGTTGTGCTTTATAGACCGAACTATATTTATATTTTATGAGGTCAAAAGGGTTGCAAAAAGACACGAGGTCTGGTCGGACGCAGTGAAATTGAAAAGTAATTTCGAAGATGAGCCACGCAACAGTTATTGATGTTTTCGACTGATAGGTACAACTTTGTTCGTCTTCATTTCTTAGCGCCTGGGGGTTAGTACGTTCATGCGATGACGGAGGGCAGATATTATGGGGCAGTTTGCGTCGAATTTCCCTGTGCATTTCGAGTTTGATTTTTCAGCCGTGAATACGATGTAGAAGTTGTGAAAATGCGATTAACAATGAAAAAGTTTATGAAGATCGACTGCAGATGTTAATTACGATTTCATGTGACCGCGCCGTGGCTCCTGAGTGGGTCAAATTACCGCGTCAGTACATAAGCCGATTTCCAGCAAATCTTAGAGTGATAATGATTCGGCACTTAGTCTATCTCATCTGGCGTCTGTCTCCGCAACAAGTAAGCTGCCTTTTCCACCGCACACATCTCCGGGATAATTCACTCAGCTGTCGATTAATTACCTCAAAAACCCACATTCATCCCTGACAATGATTAATTCATTTGATGTACAAAATTAACTTCGGATTTCGCCCGCCTTTGCTTTCAAGTCCTACATTTTCCGTTCCCATTATTTTCTCCGAAGCGGCTCGGATGAGTTGCGCCTCCAGCGTCGTCTCTCATTTCGGTAGATCGAGAAAATATAACTTATCAAACCACATACCATCGACGGTAAAAACAACCACCCATTCAACCCCCGCAGTGGTGGTAAAACGTGAAAATAATCGGTGATTCTGGGAAACGATGTCGGAGCCATCGATGCTGTCTCAGGTAGATGATCCGCATTGTAACCTGACCAACCCTACGCCGATTTTTATGTAACGAAATTGACCCGCCGAGAGGTTTCCAATTTTACAGCTTGTAATGCGGTGTTGCCGACGTGGATCTTCTTTTTTGAACAAAAGATCGTTTTTATTACACCGGACTGAATGAGACTTGAGAGTTTTGTCTGCCGTCTTCGAAAACAGAAGGAAAAAAAAAGGGATGTTATACTTGTTGATTCATTTGTTGTTGTTATTCTACTTCGTTTGTTCATTTATTTTTGTTATTCTACAACAGACTGTTCGCCATGTCTGATGATGAAGAGGTAAAGCAAAATGGCTTCGAAAGGTTTACATAGTTATTGAAAGTAGATTTACCCCAAATTTGATATCGTATTGGCGTTACTCATTTCCTCATTTCTTATCCGGGTTAATGGAGAACTTGTTGCCTTGTTATAAATGAGAACTGATGTTGTTATATTCCACCCAACGCAGGGAGGTACAATTACTAGCATGCTGCTCTAGCAAAGTTGAAATAATGCAAACGTTTAATAGGGATATACAGGGTCAATTTGAATGAAGTGCTCATATGAATCCAGTGCAGATACATGTGCCATAGTCGGTCAAAAATCACCAAGCCGAATTAATTGACCTGAAACTACGAACAAACATATCTGACCAACTCAACGTAAAATTATCGAAACAGACCCACCCGCGGACTGGCAAGGGAATTGTAAAGGGAGAATACTGGTTGGGGCCCATATTTTTCCATTTCTGGAACAAGTCATATTTTGGACGGACCCGCAGTCCGAGGGGCCCGGCCGAGGATTCCCCCATCCCCCCAGCCAGTCCGCGGTTGAACAGACCAAAAGTAACAGAGGGTTCAAGAGTTGGAGAGAAATAGTAGAAATCTTAGATCAGCTTGAAGAAGTCTTAACAGCTCATCGACTCGTAACATTATTAATAATGAATTTCGACGAATCTTAACGAAAGAGTTTTGATAAGTTCTACCGAGGCTTGATTCAATCTGAGGGAGATCTCGCGTGTCTGAAAGGATCCTAACACAGCCTTGTGCAGTTAACGCAGTTCAACAAGCCTAAACTCATATTTAAGAAGTTCCAACAACCTTGAGACAGTTTTAATGTGCCTTAACAAGTTTCAACTCAGTCTTGAAGGATACTAACACAGTTTAACGGTCTTCTTCTAATTTTAAAGAATCATAGCCGAGTCATTAGGAGTCCTAACGAGTCCTGACACATCTTTCTTTACTAGTCTCAAGGAGCCTTTAGAGAAGGTCTTGATGGATCATGGCTCAGTCTTGCTAATTCGAACGCTATTGAGAAGTCTAAAGCTTCTAACCAGTCTTGACGAGTGTGACTGAAGGTCTTCACCTGATTTTGGTCTCCCAACTGTACGCGCATCTGAATTTCGAACATCCAACAATATTTTCGATGTCATGCATGGACCGGTTATTTTATGGTTGATCGCCTGCCGCATGAACATGCATTGCTGCCAGTTCAACACAAATGCATGTACTCATATTTTGTCTGATTTCACTGTGCCAGGGTCAATGGAAATATTTGCGCTGATTTTCCGCCTGGAAATCGTGGGGCCAGCGTCAAATTTACGCCAGTTTGGCGCTAGCACCTTCCCAAGTGAAATACATGCAAACGCCGTTGCCGAATTTTGGGCCAGTTGGGAGCCGGCGTATATTTGGCCCGGCTATGGCGCCTGGCGCCCATTTTCGATTGGTGCTCGATTTGCGCCTGAATTGAGGGTAAATTTGGCGTATATCTGGCCCCGATGCCGGAATTCGGGCTGGCTCCACGATTTCCTGGTGGTTTTTTTTTGACATGGATATGTTTAGTGGCTCGCCACGCGAAAGAGAAAAATTCCGCAGAAAACACGTACCGCTAAAAATGCTTTGCAAAAAACACATCGCAAAAAGCGCTCCACAAAAAATTTTCCGTATAAAAACGTTACCCAATGTGATGTAGTTGCGTACTGCTCTTTACGCAGTCGTTCGTTCTATCACATTTCGACTTGCCGACACGAAGAATGCCGAGCAACGCCGAGAATGAACGAGTAAAAAAGGCACTGGAATGCAGGGATACACGTCAAGACGGTGACTTGGTCGACACATCCGTGATCCATGTAACAATGTCCTATGCTGCAACTGGAATCCGTTTCCCCCACCCCCGTTTTTTGAATGCTTACTGACATAATTTAGTTCATGAAACCAGTTCTAGTCCCTGGGAATACCGGATTCGTGCTAGTCATTTTGCCTACTCCACTTTTAAAAGGGGCAAAAATTTGAATTTTTGACGGCGATTCTGAAACACAATCTTGATTCCCCGTCTAATTGTAATGAGGAACTGCTATTGTTGATAAAATAGAACATGTATTTTATTTTTTAAATTAACAGCGAGTACACTTGGAGCCTTTAATTCTTAGCACAATCATGAGGAGTCATACTGGGTTTTGATACAGTTTTCATGATGTGAAACCATATGACTGTTAGATTCACTTCCTTGAACATTTCCTTGGCTCACTGGCTCAGTGAACTTCATATCTCCATATATTCCTTGCATTGCCTCATATGTACACGAAAAATGAACAGAACTCAATTTGTAGTAATTAGCAGCGTCTTAAAAAATATCCTTACACATTTTACAACCGGATGCACCATCGGAAGATAAGGTCGATTGAAAATCTTAAACTCCCCTCCCACTTTTCCACACCAATAATTTTGCTCGTTGCCTTGTAAGTAGATATATGCGTGTATACCGCTTGTCAAGTTTCAGTGTTCAGTAGTTATACTTGATTATAACCCAGAACAGCTGCCCCCCCCCTGATTTCAGTGAAATCTTAATCGTTGATATTCAATGCAACTCGCGTTAAAGGTCTGTCTTTCTGTTTTCCTGTTCTCTCCATAGCTGCCATAATTTGCAAATTAGGTGTAAATGTCTGCCACCTGTGAGTTCGGCGACTTTTTAAACATGTGAAACGACTTCAAAATTTCCAGCCCCTCTTCTCCCCGGATGCCACAATTTGTAAGTTGAGACAAAATGTGATCAAAATTGATTCAGCGACCCTTTAAACCTGCGAAACGACATCCAAAAAGCATTTATAAAATTTCTCACCTCCTCCAGTGGTGAATTTACCGCCAAATCAATGATAAGATCAACCCCAACGGGTGGGGCGGGGGATACCCCGGGCCCGGACTTACAGGAGGGCCCGATATTCTTAAAAGACCTAAAATTCAACGCTTATGGCTACATCATACTGTACATCAAATCAGCAATCACTCCTTACACCGTGAAAGAAACCTCTTATCCCGTAGCTTATAATTTTTCCCCATCTGACAAAAGAACAAAATGAAGTGGAAGGAGAGTGGGACCCATGGAAATCACCCTCCCTCTGGCCCTCTTTTTCTCTTTATGAGGCTGAGAACCTGACAGGCGAATTGAAAGCTGGTTATTGTTCTTATAAATTTGCTGAGTCTTAGGAAAAAGCCAAACAAAATTGCAAAATTGGAGTGCTGCGTCTTTTCTTGCAAGTGATTAGCGCCCCCCCCCCTAGAGGAATTTTTTTTTAATATTAAGATTTATAATATTTAGGAAAATATGTTTCAGACAAGAATTATTCCCCGCAAAATTTTATACAAGAACGGTTGTATTCAAATTTTCACAGTTACCACAGAACTCGCACAAAGGAGTAGTCCAAATTACCCCTTTTGTTCTATACATTAACCGAGGTCTTAAGGGGGGGGGAGGAGGTTAGAATTTTGGTAATATTCTCGATGTTCACAAATTTTTATGACTAGATAAGGTGCAAATCAACATCAGATAGAGAAAAAATTTGCAATTTCTTAATAGGTATTGTTTCTTCTGTTTTCGGGACCGTATAATCTATTTCTGACATTGATTGTTAGCCACTATCAAAATTAAGGGCTTTTGGGAGGGCGTGAGCTAAAAATAAGAAGAGATTACAATTTCGAGATTGGTATTGTTTCATGAATTTTATTTTTGACGTCGAATTTCATCTAATATGAAAATTAAGAGACCTCACGGACATCTCTCTTTGCTGTCGATCAATTCAATGCAGTGGCGTAGCGTCGGGGGGGGGGGGCACAGGGAAGCACGTGCTCCCAATATTTTTACATAGTCCTCTAATATCGGCAATTTTTTTAAAATACCGCAATTTTCGACTTTTTCTCCCTTGAAAATCTTATTGTGCCTCCCCCCTTGGGAAACCCCTAGCTACGCCATTGATTCAATGAACGCGCTTTTTCTACAAACTCTCATTTCTTTGATTTCAAGTGCCCTTGCTGCGGCCCAGACTAAACATTTCTCATGCAGATTCCAAGAAACCCCCATACTCTTTGAAATAAACGATCCAAAAACCTTCATTTTGATGGTCACTTTCGCCAGTTTGAAACAGTTTTTATTTCAGAGCCTAAATTGGAGATGGATTATGATCTCAATGTTCTGTTCAGATTCAGCAAAGCAAAAAACATTTTCCATAGAATGTTAGATATTTTCTCTTTAGAAGAGTTCAATTAATAGATCCTCAGGAATGGTGGCTAAAAATTAGAAACAAATCTACAATTTGGAGATAGGTACTGTTTCTTTTATGTTCTCGGGGCCGTAGAATCCATTTTTGACTTCAATTTTTGACTGCTATGAAACTTACAGGTCCAGTGGTGGAGGCAGGATTGAAAATTAGGAACAATTAAGGGCAAAATGGTTTTGCCCTAGTCTAGATAATACCCAGAAAATTAATGAACAGCTGACAATAGCCAATCATGAACAGTACCTACAGCTAGCTGAAAGTCTTCGAGGAGAGCAATGTGTATGGTTAGCTAGGTAGTTCTACTGAATCAGCAACAAAAAATGTTGTTGAAGATTCAACAAAAACTATCTAAAGAAAGAGTAATACATGGATATGTCATCCAGGCAATGAGGCGATCGCATTGATGCGCATACCCACATTCCAATGCCTTCTCTAGTCGTTCATTCTCGGCGTCGCTCGACATTCTTCGTCAGCCGGTCGAAATGTAACAGAACGAATGACCGCATAAAGAGGAATACGCAACTACATCACAATGGTAACACTTTTCTGCGGAGCGTTTTTTGCGGAATCTTTCTCTTTAGCGCGGTGAGCCATTAGACATATGCATGTATACTTGAGAACAAACGACCTGTTAGTTCAGGTATTTGGAAACTCAGTTCATTTCCATCTTCCATGCATTAATACATTTTATGGCAACTGACACCAACCCACGCAGACTTTACGTGAAAATCAATGATGATGGGAAAACCCGAGTAAGTCAATATGGCATAAAGTATCCACTCTGTAAAAACTTGAAATAACAATTTGAATTTACTTTTTGACCAACAGCGTTGTCACCTCCAGTGTCGAGTTTTATAGCTCGGCTAAGCTTTTAAAAATGTACATGTGCCATTAAATAATCGTGCTCACCAGCTACACCTTAACCAAACCCGCCAATATAGGTTCAGCTATTCGAAAAATGCGTGAATACGACGCATTTAATTACAGTTTCATGCTAATTCGCGTAATATCTGTATACTCGGGCGTCTGTTTCTGAATTCTTGCCATCTTTCTAATCAGCCGATCATCTCTAAGCAAAGCGCTCGGTTGTCGGATCCGGAAAAAACATTTCCATCGCTTGTCATATACATTTTTAAGTAGGTGAAAAATAGACGTCGGAATGCTACCTAAGCAGATATTTCAAACAGCGGATGACAAATCACAAATCTCTCACACAATTCACCTGTTGTAAAATGTAGGATCGTGCGTGCATCTCCGAAAACCTACGCAGACAAGATGCCATCAGCGGATAAAAACATCATTTTCGCATTCCCGATTAAGATCAGTTGTGCGCCTCGAGAGAGAGTTCTTAAAATACATTATGTTTACCTCTGCAGGTCCCCGAGAAATAAGGAAACCCATTTTCGAAAAACGACATCGATATTAATTTCGCAGCGGTATGCGTCCTGTCCGGACCGACCAGAAGTTCGGCATTATTTAGTCTGTTCGCTCTGAGGCAGAAGGCATTCGGTAAAAGAAAATATTAAGTGTTATCGTCGCATTCTCCGGATGGCGATCCGTTATTCTGGCCAGTCTCACCCGTCAAGACCATGCACACGTGAATGTAAAGTAAACGCAAAGCGGCTATTTTTAATCCGAGTTGCGGATGTGCCGGTCATTGGATGATACAGTCGAGTGCGGAAAATTGTTAAGGTTGAGTGGCGCCGCGCCGGAAAGCCGAACAACGAGCTAATGGCATCGAATGCACCCGCTCATTCTGGGTTTCCAAATAGGGTGCCGAACAATTGAATGGCTATTGTGGGTGAGCTTTGAGTCACACACTTTGGATTTGGATGTTGTGGGTGACAACGTCGTGATTTTCCGCGATAAATGACTGCTAAATTGGGCGTAGTTGGCGGATATGCATGTTGGGGAACCGAATGATCAATTGAGAAAAAAAAGGTCAGAATAGCAAGGATTTACAAATAATACTGTGTGAGGTATATAGTATACTTGGGTCAGATTACCTTATTTAAGGATAGACTTAAAAAAGAAATTGGAAAACAATAACAGCTGGAAAAAAGTTTGGTCATTTTGACATGAATATGTCTAATGGCTCACCACGCAAAAGGGACGAATTACACAGATGTTCCGCAGAAAACGCTCCGCAGAAAAACGTTACCATCGTGATGTAATTGCGTATTCCTCTTTCCGCAGTCATTCTTTCCCTCACGTTTCGACTGACGGACGCGGAGAATGCCGAGCGAAGCCGAGAATGAACGACTAGAGAAGGTATTGGAATGTGGGTATACATGTCAACGCGATCCCCTGGATGACATATCCATATATTGTCCTTCTGGCTGGGCAGCGGTCGGACTTGTGCTTTCGTAAAAGTAAACTCCCTTACAAAACTAAATTCGAAAATCTAGGAATGCTACTACACTCTAACAGTGCTAACACATAGCACAGAGACCTGAGCGCTAACCAAGGCAAATATCATGACCCTGGATGGGGTGGATAGATGGAATAAAAAAGGGGCGGGGATAAAATGTAGTCATGATATCTGAGATGGGTAAAAGTAGCATGTTAGTGGGGAGGGAAGTAGCCCAGGGTGGCTCATCTCGCTGACACAAGATCCTTGGATAGACTTATGTATTTTATTTTCGTACTTTCCTAGCTTTAACTTGTTATCCAAACCTTAAGTCTGATGTTCCATCTGTTTAAATAAAATAAAATGAAAAATAATAAGTACTGCTCCTTGTTCAGTTGCTTAATGAGGCGCTCGGAAAGGGGAAGCATTTATCTCACCTTGGTTGTCACCGAGCAGGGACAAGCGGAGGCTGAACTTCCAGTATAAAAAGAGAAATTAGAATGTGTGAACTAACAATATCAAGAAGAAGAAGAAGAAATTCGGGAAGTACGTATTAATTGTACCCCTCCCCTGGCCCCCGCCCACCCCCAACAAATCCCCACAAGAGTACTCCTCCTCCCGCCTTTCCCTAAAATTTTCCAACGCCACTACTGCGTTCGTGACCAAAGTTACAAATATAGAGTCAAAATTATCATGCAGTAATTTCAGAGATCTTGAAAATTCCCTATATTTGATACCAGTATTGTACAAAATATGGCATTTTCAGTCGAGAATTCCACCGCTGTCCCAACAGTTTCCATGTGTGAGTAAAATTAGCATCACAAATTGATTCAGCGACTCAAGCCCGCAAAGTAATGCGTATGTTCTGTTTTTCATTGGTTTCAGCCCCCCCCCCCCCCACATGCTGTAGTTATGAAAACAGAGTTAAAGTAATATAAAAAATGAAAGCAGCGACCTTTGAAATTCTATATTTGATACTTGAGTTATATTTTGTGACATTTTGACCTTGGCCTCTCGTGTCTGGTGCCACAAATTTATTTCAACTTCGTGGCGAATTGGCTTCAGAAATGAATTCAGTTACCCCCAAGAACCTTAGGCGTGAAAGCTGTATTGTATTCCTCATTATGTTCAATTCCTCCCACTCTTCCCAGGGATACCGTCGTTATGAACATGGAATTAAAGCAACATACAAGTAAAATCAGCGACTTTTGAAATTCTATACTACTTGATACTAAGTTATATTTTGTGACATTTTTGACCTTGGCCCCACGGGTATGGTGCCACAATTTTCAACTTCGGAGCAATATGACATCAAAAATGAATTCAGTGATTCCCAAAAATCGTAGCCGCGAAAGATAATTATATTGTATTCCTCATTATGTTCAATCTTGCCCCCTCTCTCCGGATGTCGTAGTTATAAAAATGGAATTAAAGTAACATATAAGTAAAATCTGCTTGAAATTCTATATTTGATACTTGAGTTATACTCGTAATTTTGTGACATTTTTGACCTTGGCCCCTCTGGTCTGGTGCCACAATTTTCAACTTTGGGGCAAACGGACATCAAAAATAGTATTTCAATTCCCTCTGTCACAGCCGGTTGGCCAATTACGACAGAGGGAATTATGACACAGAAAAAAGAAAAAGGAAAAAAAAAATAAAATAAAAACAGAACAAAAAAACAAACGAAAACAAAACTATGTTCGATTTCGTCCCCCTTCCCAGATGGATGCCGTAGTCATGAAAATGGAAAAAGTAACATAAAAATAAAATCAGCGACCTGTGTACTTCATTTAGTACCTATATTGTATTTTATGACATGTTTGTCCCGAGTTCCTTCTGGCGCTACAGTTCTCAACTTGGAGGCAAATTTATATCAGTATTGAATTCCGGATTCTCGAATACCCCATAACCGATATCTCAATGGAATTTGTGTATACTGAGGGTGTCTACTGGTCCTACAAGTCCAATAAATCCAATAAAAGTCAAATAGTTCTAATATTGATCCAATAAAAAAATTGAAGAATAAGGAAATAAGTATAATAACATTTTTAAAGTTGTGAAAAACTTGACTGGATGCATTTGAGAAAGGGTTAATTCTTGGAAAGAGAAAATTCTTTCAGCGATTAAAAAAATCAATGATGAATGAATAAATGAACAAAAATTTGCATAGGCATGCCTTTTTAGTTGTGATTAGGCATGTGAAAAAGTCCAATAACAGTCCAGTATTTTCTATTTTCAAATCGGGCAAGCACCTTGATACTTAATCAGCTTAAGAACTTTCTCCAAAATACTGTTTGTGCAAATCATTGAAGCACAAAGGTACCCGATTCCACATATGTTGTATCCGGAAGGGCAAAAAATACCCAGGAATCGAAAGCTACGGTGACAGGGAGTGGAGTGCAGGTTTTGTAAAATTCTATGCCATGAGGAAAAACCTCTAAAAAACTACTTCTATGTTCATGAGGCCTGTGTTGATCGGCGCTACTTAGGAGAGTCCATTTATGACGTTTTTGAAGTTGAAGAAACTAAAAACGGTTTAGTGTGATGGGTTCACCCCCTCAAAAAATGACAGAAGGGTAGGAGAGGGAAACTTGGTATATGTCGGGTCTGTAATAGACTTGGAGATCTTTCGGCATTTCTCATACCTGAGTCCAACTGTGCAGGCCTTAAAATAGACAACTTGCAAGAACCGCGCAGTGCAACTCTAAATAGTCTAGAAGGCCCAGAAACATGTACATTGCCAACAGACACAGGACAGATGCGCTAGAGATGTGGATATGGAGACGCCGGCTCCGAATTCCTTAAGACTACCATGAAGGTGATTCATTCGATTTTAAATGAAATCGATGAGCACTGTATGCTTTAAGGAAGTGTTCGGTTTTTTCGGTCACACCATGAGAAGAGATATGGTGAACCTGGAGAAATTGGTCACCACCGGAAAACTCTAGGACGAATGGAAGCGAGGACGATCACAAAAGCTGGATCGATGCGGTGCAACGGACCTTCATCAAAGCGTTGTTTTGCCTCATCATAAGGAAAACTGAAAATTTCGCAACGTGGAAGAATGGACTCAACCTCAGGTGGTTATGAAGGCGAAAGGAAAAGATCATTCGATGGATGAAAAATGTAGACGTGTGCTGGAGCATTCTCAGCCGACACTCACAATCGGGGAGTTAATACGATCTTTGTTTCCAGCTGCCTTTCTTAAAACTCTGAATTCACTTAACATGTACCTGCTACCCAGTGTCTATTAGTTACCGAAATAAAGCCCCCTCGTTTCCGGTAACTAGCGTCCAGTATAGAGCAGTACTTTCACGCACCCAGCGAAGTATTTCTCAGATTCGCCTCACCAGACCGCCGCATTTTGTAATTTAGACGATCGACGCTCTTCCAAGGACTGACTTTATGAGCGGATCCTCAACGGACCACATATTTGTACGTAATTGTCGGCTATAAAGAATTCACCTGGCGTGGAAAAAGGAAAGATTGAACATTCTTTCTATGCTCGATAATTGAAACATCTAGCGCATAACTCAGTCCAACCAGTTACATATTGCCAGGCCCGGCTGTATGTATTTTCGAAGAAGAAAAAAATACCACCTTCGAACCTTTTCGTCCGAATGCGAGTCCGTTGCAGCGCAGCGTCCAGTGTGCCACCGGCGATCGGTCATTAAATCCGCCTTTCAGTATCCAAAGACCGAGAAACTTCCTGTGCCTGCTATTTGCTCTTGAAAATTGAGCAGAGCGTGGCCGGAGAAGATCACATAAATTAACGTATGCATGTGTGCCTAAATCGGTAGTACGATTGGTGGGTAGCTGTCAGTCATCGGCTAGGTCCAATTTCCGATCCCTAACCACAGCCTACGCGTAAATTGAACTCGGGTTAAAAAATCAACTCCAGCGCCGCCTTGTTATTTCTTCGGTATGGCAGGAAAGCGAAGAAGAATCCACGATAATAGTGGTCGCTTGTAATTGCGTTCAGACCAAAGGCAAAGGGAAAACAAGAAATATAATAGGAATTTGCAGTGGAGCATTTTTTTCCTCCATTCCTCTTCTAATAATACAGCACCGGTATTATCTGTCTGCGTCTTCGTTCTTCCTTCTCATTCATAGAATGCCGCCCATAGTTTGTTAATTCATTGTAGCAGGGATACCACTGTACCCACAGTTTGACGGATAATAGGCCTCTCTTGAAATAACAGCAGACGTAATAACCTGTTGCCTATGAGCGCGTCGTAAAAATTGTATAGACGTATTATTAGGCTGGTATTTTAGCGACCTGCATCGCAGCCAATTTCATACGAATTTGTGGCACCTAATTCGCGATTTTACGATGCCAGGTATACATCCGACCAGTACGCACATTCCGGCTGAGAATGGCCGACCAGCGTTCAGGTTCTTGGAATGTCATGATAAGCGGAGACGCGAATGAGTCGAATCTCCTTGATGTCTCAATCGCGCGACTGATGATTATTTATAAATCACTGGCCAGCGAGCGAGCGCATTTTGCAGCCACGAATAATTGTGCAAGCCGACTCGAGGAAGAGGATAGCGTGATTTCAGCGCACTGCCAGCACAAGAAGTGAACGTGCACTTAGCGTGCCCCGAGTCCGGGACACCGGAGACTCGAGTCGTTTGCACGGTATAGATGCGGCACGCACCGCGGTGCCCATGAATTATGCTGGAGTTTCTGTATATTATACGTTTCTGAACTGGATATAATCACCGCGTTTAATGCACTCGAAGAAGGTAATTTATCAAAGCTAGATCCCGAGCGAGGCCTGCGACTGCCACGACCAGCCCGCGGGAGGTAGCGCAACCATAACCTAAATCCGGACAAAAGATTTATTTTCAATTAGAACCGAACGCGTTTTCCATTCCTGCTCGCTTCGATGGAAGAGTCGATTAGCCATCCTCTATTGCAGTCACCGAGTTAGCTGAGACTTACTGCTGATCAAGTTGTTCGCTCTGAATGTGACAAAACCCGGCCAAAAATAAACAGAAACTACTTGTGGGACTATATACGCAACCGCGAATGAATGCTCCCGCTTGAAAACTGAGGCGCTAGAAATGCGCCTGGCGCCGATTCCGGCACAAGGCCAAAAATAGGCTTTATTTGCGCCGGACCCAGTGGCGCCGGTCGAGCGCCCGTGTATTTCTTCTATTTAAAAGGTGCCAGCCCCAAATCGGAATCAGGTTGCTACATTTGGGCCAGTGCCTTCTGGCATCTAGCCTCCGAATTGTAAGGCGGGCTAGGTAAGTGAAACATGGCTGAAACTGGTGAAGTACTATCAAAAAGTACCAGAAATAATCAGTTGTGATTGTGTCAAGCCAATATGATGGAGGCTGACCAAAAAGGCCTGAAATGAATCTGTAACACATGACTGAATGCGACTCAGCCCAACCAAAAATGACCAAAATTTGCGAACAGTTTGAAGACTCGCTAAGAAGCTGACTCTACCGTTGAACAACGCTCTCGAGAGTTGAACCGCTCACCTGGAGCGCTGTAGTTGACTGTTTTACTTACACACACAAATCCAATTAAGGCATAAAAATATCGACTTCTCCCATTCTTCTACATGGGGAGCCAAGATCCATGATCTTTTTTATTTCACAAACATCTGAACAGAGTGGCCACCTTCCTGGAAATCAGGGCATTCTGTGAGACTTGGAAAAGTCAGGGAATCTTGAAGAAAATTCAATGGTGGGGAACTATTGTTCAATTTTCTCTGTCAGACTCGATTGAACATTTTTTTTTTTTTTTTTTAAATATATAATTTATTTATTACGAAAAAGTTGGAAAATGAACTGCAAAAATCTGGAAAAGTCAGGGAATTTTATCCTCGTAAAAAAGTGGGCACCCTGTTGAACATCGATTCTTTTTGGAATAATATGGTAAAGTAGCCTAATATGGACCACTTTTCTTTGCGGCGCTATAACTCGACCCCTGTAACTCCTAAAATGTTGAAATTTGCACTGAATTGTAGCTCAACTATT
This sequence comes from Acanthococcus lagerstroemiae, assembly GCA_031841125.1. NCBI lineage: Eukaryota > Metazoa > Arthropoda > Insecta > Hemiptera > Eriococcidae > Acanthococcus > Acanthococcus lagerstroemiae. The sequence continues at coordinate 40,999,052 of CM063112.1, forward strand.
CTAGTATCACCTCCTAAAAATTTGGGTTCCTAATTTGGACCACCTGTGGTACCTTCCACAAAAAAAATCGAGAAAAATCAAATTTTCAATAGTTAGGCTACAGTTCAGTGCAAATTTCACCTTTCCATTCAATATTCGCATTTTTATTTGTTGACGAATCTGTTCACGAGTGTTTAAGCTTTCATTTTATGTACTTGCAAGCAGGGATGTTCCCATGGGGGGGGGGGGCTACCGAGGCTCAGCCCCGTCTCAAGAATTTTTAGGAAAATCGAGGAAGGGCTCAGCCCCTCCTCGAGAAATTACCTAAAATAAACAAAATTTAGTCTTGTAAAATCAAAAATTCATCAAGATACTAGTCGATGATTAAACTTTGAAAAGTGTAATGCATAAAAGTCCGACTTCAGCGCTACTATTGGTCCCTGTTGTAATTTTATAGTGTTGTTAATTGTTGCATAATATTTTTTGGCTGTTACATTTTTACGTCTTCTTAACCTACCACATTGATAGCGATAAAAATACTCAGGATTTTAAAAAAATGTATTTACTAAATAAACCTTTGTACCCACTGTAACGTCTGTAATTATTTTAAATTTTAATCCATTTTGTTGAAAATAAATTTTTTGTACTAAATTTATTGCGGTTTTATTGCGAATTTATAAACGATGACCTATTTTGAAGCGAATATGACCCTTGACTGAGATGTTTTTTTTTTTAAATGAGAGAAATTATTCATAATTTAGAGCCCCCCCCCCTCAAAAAAATTCATGGGGACATCACTGCTTACAAGCTACTTTCCTTAATAGTTGCCACCCGCGGGCTGGCAACGGAATTGTAAAGGGGGCATACTGGTTGGGGCCCGCAGGCCCTAACCAGTATTTTCCCATTCCTGGAGCAAGTCATATTTTGGGTGGGCCCGCATTCCAAGGGGCCCGCCCGGGGATTCTCCCATTCCCCCAGTCAGTCCGCGGTTGATAATTGCACTTCAATGAAAAAGTTATTACAAAATAACCCCGTTTTACGGTGCTTGTCCACTGAAATTTAGAAAGTGAAACTGTCATCTTGACCCAAATTTGTTTGTGAAGCGAACTGCTTCCGGAGGTAGTCACACTACAGGGTTGTTTCCATCATTTTCATCCGTCATATGTTCTAATTTTTCTCATTTCGAACTGTTCTATCAATTCTGCCATTTCTGTTGGGTATTTCATTCCTTCATCTCTGATGTTCATCAAGTTTCTCCCCTCTCATCGTTTTCCATCAAGTATGCTACAGATTTGAGACAACGGTGTATCCGCATGATATAGAAGCTCGCAAGTTTGGCTGCTAAGCCACTGCACTGTTCATTTTGGCGCGGCTTCTGGCTTCTGATGTTTCATGAATATTAGTTAGCACACCTTCAAATTGATTTTTTTGATTTGAAATCGTATTCTAATCGAACAATACGACGCCGTACTTTCTCGACTATTCGGACACCCAACAAAAAGGAATCGAATTAGAGACCCTTTCTATTTTCCTCGTCGAGACACAAGCGAAAGAATTTTCCGCTCCTCTCATCAGCGAAGAGCATACCGAATCTGATGCACTCGATTCGAAGTGATCTATTCATCGCCTTAATTAAATTTCAGCGCTGCAATTCTCATTCAAAGCAGATAGCCTCCAGCGTTTAAAGATTGGACTTTTTGATTGCCGTCTGGCGATCTTCGATTAGATCTTTATGCGTGTACTCGTATACATCGAATAAAAGTGTCTTTGTTGAATTTTTTTTTCTAACAATGTTAATACGATTGTTCCAGATGGAAATGTGATTCACTGCTATTGTAACTTGGCGTCCTGTATCACCAGCAGTTATATGTGTAAGACAGAAAAGACTGAAAATGGATGTTTCAAGAGGTTCGATTTGGTCGCGCAACAGTACAATTACGGATGTCTGGACTCGATCATGAAGTAATTATGTTGCGATATTCGAATTAGATTACTTCTTTAGTATATTGGGATTGAGTGGCTCCGGGGTACTTGATTCTGCTTACAACGAGATGTCAGATTTGGCAGAGGACATAACTGCCGTTGAATCAACTAGAGAGGGGCCCTCTAATGAAGTCGGATCTGAATCAGAGAGAGAAATTGAAATGATTTCAGGCAGAGATATACGATATCTTGATCTCAAGATCACTCGGAAAATTAAATCATCAAATCTTCTCATGATGTTTTGTGATTAAGTATAATCTATGGGAGTTGCTGGGTGGCCAAGTGGTAATGTGCCCGCTTCGCAATCCTTGCGTCTCGAGTTCGAGTCCACCAGTGCCCGAAAGCTAGTGATATTTAAATACCCCTACTAACATCCTAGCGACCATAGTATCAATCGAGGTGGAAAATGTAGCGCGTCCTGTTACTCCACTAATTCACATGAACAAAGCATTAAAATCACTGGGCGTGTTACCACCAGATCAGAAAGATTGGCACTGTGCGTGTGTACGGCGTCTGGCACACAGAAGAAAAACTCAAACGCAACCAAAACGGCAAACTACCCCGACTAACATACTCAGAGAGTCGCGCATCAGAAACCAAGACCACCCAAGTCCAGCCTCGGATATAGGGCCTGAAAAAGATAATCCGAGCTTGTGAGATTGATATTTTTGGTCAATGCTCGACGATTTTTGATAATCTTTTTGATCGAAGAAGAGACTGATCGTGATCAAGGTCTATTTAATTTGTTTTGAGATCGAATTATCCTGCTTATCCCTGGTTTCAGGTCATCACTTGACTGAAAACCAATCTACCTTGGCAATTATCTGCATAGCTAACTCTGTAGCTTGAAAGCTCTGGAAATATACGTTTTTATGGTATTTGGCTACGAGCATGTTGTTCAACTGAAGTAAACTTTATTCTAATCTTGGTCTTTTCTTTCAGAGAAACCATTTGTCCAAAATCGATCGAAGGTACCACGAATTCATCCACCGATTCGGAAAATTACAACCAGTGTTGCTACAGTGATATGTGCAACCACGATTCATCCGAAAATTCCAACGTCATTCCATCTAGTAGTATACGTAAGTGTTTATCATAATTTACATCCGTATGCAGGACTGGCCCTTCCCAGGTGAAGTAAATATTCTTAAATTTAGGGATTGATAACAATTTCGCAATACCTACATGGAAAAAAAGTTCTAGATCAGTTATTAGGGGACCGTGGAGAGAAAATCCGGGCAAAGGGGATAGAAATAAAAATGTCACGATTATTTTTGGTCCTCTTTGGAAATTATTTTGCATCCCCCCTCCCCTCCCCCTAAAAAATTAGACTGTAATGGAAGATCAGTTGATGAAAAGTCCAGGCTCCTAAAAACATCTTGGCTTGAAAGGAATCCTCCTTTTCCTCCTCCCCCTCTCGTCAGACCTGGAAGAGTAATAAGTCAGCTAAGCTCCGTTCCTTTCAGTCAAAGGTCATACTGAGCTACAAAGTTCGTCTTTTCTTGATACTTTGAGGTTTGAAACAACTTTCCCTGATCTATTCTCATTGGTTCCGAATATTTTGACCGATTCATTCCTGAGTTCTCAGTTTCCCTGTAGTAGCCTTTGAATGTTCGTCAGGCTTATTTAAAAATTATTTACAGATGGTTCATGGACAGTTTCCCGCAACCATTTTCCCTAACAATTTTTTCCCTAAAGCAAAGTTTCCTATGTTCGTTTTCTCTTAAGACATTTTTCCTAAATGCATTTTCCCTAATGACTTTTTGTCAAAATTTTTTTTCACCAAGTAGCAGGGATTGGGAGTGCATTATTTTTGCATACGATCCGATAACTCATTTGCTCTCTCAATTCATTTTGTCGTTTTATAATTCATTCAGTCGCTCTCTAAGGCAGTGTGTATGCATTTGATCCGACCCCATTCACTCTTTCAGGAAACTAATTAAATTCAATCGCTCATTCGCTCCCTTCGGCTCTTCCACGTTATTTAGAAATTCAGACAAAATCGTCAATTTTTTGAAGCAGATGCATTATCAACTTAATAAATAAATAAAGACTACTCAGCTTGGGTGTTCCAAGTTTCTTGACGTTTCAAGAGCTTATTTTCCATGCTGATAGGGACTTTGTTAATCAGTGGCGTCGTGTCTGGATGTTCAAGGTGTTCACTGCACACCCACTTCATTTCTGTCTTACAACACAAATCCCAGACACAAGGAAAGATTTAAATTTTGATTAAAATACAAAATATAACCTCAAAGAATTGAAAAATAGCCGGAATTTTCCTCTTTGCGCGGTTTTTATCTTCGTCACATACTATGGAAATCGCGTAGGATGTTCACTAGCGACATGCACACTCTTATTGGTCCTGTCGCAGTGGCGTTATCTTTGTCACATACTATGAGAATCGCGTAGGATGTTCACTAGTAAAAATTAGGTCTTTTCCAATGACCATAAACATGTCAGCAACAATTTGACCAACAAAGACGAATTACAGTGCAGAACACACACACAAAAAAAAGTATGAGAACAATAGTTGGAAATTGCAAATGTAAAAACAATATTTTAATAAACACCCCCTATAAACTTTAATGGTAGAGAGGTGGGCTATTTTGCCCTCTAATGACAGGAAATATGCGGTGATTTGTTTTTTCAACCAACTCCAGCAATCAGTGAGAATACAGGAATTAACAGACTATGTGACTATCAGTACTTTACCTATACAGTGATCAGCCCCTATGATATAGCCAACAACCAACAGGAACACGACTACTAACAGCTCACCATACAGTACTGCCTGAACCATTTATATTTATCTTTGAGGTCTTATACCTTAGAATCTGGTGTCGAGCTAACATCAGAAAGTTTCTTGTTAAATAAAATATTTTCTAGCAAATATTGGTCTTTTCTCGAAAATTTGTTCATAGTATAGAAATAAGCCTGAAAAACAGCAAAAATTGTGTTCTTTTTGTCCTCTTCAAATATCATGTACGGGAAAACTGAGGACTCAGAGAAAATTGGTATCTATATGGATTCAGAGATAATCTTGGAAAAGTCGGTTCGCTTCTCAGGGCATTTCTAGTGTTGCACAGTGTAATTTTTGCATACCTATGTTTCCCGTTCAAGTCATACTTTTTGGACTTACACAATGTTGATACTGAGGAAATGAGATTATTTTTGGACTGAGTGTCTTCTAATTGGCAATAACATCAGCTGCTCTCGATACCTTTTTCCTTTCTCATCTGAACGGCCATACGTGTTTCAGTTAAAACTGACCTAGTGTGGAGATCTTGATAAACTGATATACCTTCACCTTCAACTCAAAATTTGATACTGTTTTAACCGACCTCAACATACCAACGCAATAATCTGACGAGGAACAGGCAGTATGCAAGTAGCAAATGTTACTCTATATGAACTTTTTGATGGGCTTTGAAAAATTGAGGATCGCATTGTTACAGCCATATTACTTCTGAGAGTCGAAGGGAACATATTACCTCTCCTTGAAGTTAAACGCGAATTATTTGTAACCTAACAGTATCAAGTGTGCACAAAATTTTACGGTTCCGTTTAGCATAAAATGCAATAAAGTGAACTTATGACATATTTAAAGAGAAAAAATCTTGTGTTAGTGCGGCGAAGATCACAATCATCCAATCGATGGAATTTATAGTCATTAAGAGTTGTTTTTAAATATATGTTCGTTGCCGTATTGAATATTCCGATGGAACAGAAAAGAAGAAAAAAAAGCGCTTTAGCTCGCGTTATTGAGCAATAGAGTATGCGTGCATGCATAACCTGTTCACCTTTTTAAAATAACGTGAACCGCCGAGTTGTATAGTGAAATTGGCTCGATAAAGTTGTACAACATATAGGTAGAAGAAAAAGTATAATATACTGCATAGGTAGTTCGCAAATCAACTTTACTATAGGATAAACGTAAACTCATCCCATCCGTTAGTTCTTTGTGCTTTTAATCCGAGCCTTCGAATGATCGGATGTAGGAAACCGCCACTATTATTCAAGTTTCGATTTCTATTTTTGATCTTCCAGATTATTTATTTATTTTTATTATTTTTTCAGATATGGACGAGTCTGATGAAGAGAAGATCAAGGAGTTGTTATCTCTGAAGAGAGTGAACCGACCGTCGTCCCTTAACTACTACACGAATTCGGAAATATGGTTCAGAGCTTTATTGATAGCCGTTCCTATCTGTGGTCTTATGATTATGCTGATTCTCATTTTAATAGCCATTCGAATGCTGCGGTCTGATATCCAAGACGACCGAAACACCTCGTCCAAGTTTATGTAAGTTGATTCTCTATAACTCTGGCGAGTATAAATAAGGGTTGGTCAAGATCCTTCTTCCAGCTAAGAAAATTCCAGAAGTGAATTTTGATGAGATATTCACAACCTGGAATACCTTTCCTCATGTAGGAAAACAAAGTTAAACCTATAGCGAAGTTGTGGGCATCCTAAGTTCTTTCTACATTGGTAGATAATTATTGGCAGTCTTATTGTGTTCCATGGGCGTAGCTAGAACTTTTACTAGAAGGGGGCAAAAAGGTAGAATTTGTGCAGGTGCAAGTCGCTCGCTGCTTTGCTATCAGTGTGGCGCCAGTCACACATCTTCGTTGTCTAGCGTCTAGGCCTCTAGGCACATCCTATTTTCTGCGAATTTTATTCAGTTGGCTTTAAATATTCAAAAATAATCTTGTGAGCACTGGAACATAATTATTATTTCAAAATCCAAGGGGGGAAGGGGCAATTGCCCCCTTGCCCCTTGCTGGCTACGCCCATGTTGTGTTCTATCAGTCTCGCTTAGTAATATGTATCATTGGAGATTCGAGTTTCCGTAGGAATCTTTGCGAGTATTAATCAGTTAAGCTAGGGATATGAAGCCTATGGGTTATTCTTTAAAAATGTTGATATTTTAGGTATGTTTTTCCATGCATAACACATTGGTAAGATTGGGCCGACAGTGGAGGCATTCTGTATTTTGGCATGGAGATTAAAATGATAAATGACATGCCGAAGACACACGAAAAAGTCCATGCCGAAAGACAATAGCGAACAAAAAGTGTTCTGCCGTCAATTAGTTTTGATTCTAAAACAAAGAATTATATGGAGAGTTGATAAAGGTATACTAGCCCATTAATTAAAAGTAATTATTTTTGGATGATGAACGTGTCTATCGTTGCATAAAGATAACCATGCCGAAAGACACTTTTTTAAAGTCTCAGTTTTAGACAATAATACGCAAATGCACGAGTCTCGTCACAAAAAACCGGGATTTGATATGCGGACTGTATTGCTCTGATAAGAATATACAAGTTGACCATTAATTGCGACGAAAACATATTGAAACTCCTGTTTTGTGATTGGTTGACAAAGAGCCATGCCGATGGACAAAAAATCGAGGGACAATTTTCAAAGCTGGCCATATTGACTCCCACTGGTAAAGATGCAATTTCAATGTTACCTTGTGATTCCTTCATCCATTTAAAGTAGCACTATGTTGTCAGTTTGTTCTAGTATACAGCTTGAAAATTTGGAAAGAAAAAAATAATAATAAAAATTGTTCGAGAGACAGCCATGCCGACGTACATTTTAGCATATTTAGTTCAATTTTGACCCGGTAAAAGTGGATCAAATTTACTTTTGAAAGCTTGAAAAAGTAGAACTGAGTTATATCTATCGACGGAAAAAAAAAAAAAACCCACAAGATGCCCGTATCATTAATAGCTTGTGAGATAACTGCTAAGGACGGAAATATCAAAATTTTCAAAGAATAACCCCTATATCTCATTAATCACCAGCAGGCCCATAGCGCACCCTGTCAGCAGTAGTAGGAACTATAACTGCAACCAACCAATTGACTACATATTTATATAACTGAAAGATACAATTGATCAGGCAACTATGTGAACTAGATCAGTTTTACTTGAAATGAAGTTCGTAACTAAAACTCAAGGTTGCCACTTCCTGGAAAACTTGAAAAAGTCATGGAATTTGGGTGGCCAGGGAGATGTCATGCAATTTTTATCAGAATCATGGAATTTTGATTCTCTGAGTGACAAACTAGGTTTATGGCTCATATTCTTTCAAAATAATTTATTATCAGTGAATAATCTCGCTTTAAAAAAAAAAAAAAAATCCCCCTTTAGAAAATATCCGAGTGATGTACACTTTTCTTGCTGGCCTTTTCATCAGGTCATGAGAAAAAAGAACTTTTGCCAAAATCTATAAGGCCATCTTCACTAGAAAGAAAATGTCATGGAAAAAACAGAAAAAATAGACCTGGAAAATCATTCTTGAAAATAAGTGACAACCCTGAAACTGATAACTGATAACGTGTTCCTGAATGAGCCATAGAGGTGAACTAAAGTTTCTCAGTTCATGTCTGTATTGAAAAACCTTGACTCCACAATGTACAGTATATTCAACCAACTAAAATTATTAATTTGTTATCCAACCAATAACTAACCAACCATGAAACTAAAGTTGAGTGGCAAAATTGGTAGGTCAACTATCTGAAATGATATGTTTGTTAGCTGATGTTTGGTTTGACTTGAGGGGGGGGGGGGGTATTTATAACCGTTTCAATAGGCATTATTTTATTACACCAACCATTTGTGTTTGGACGCTAAAGAGTCGCTTTCTAGCGGCTTAATGAAGTGCGGCACGCTGATTGGTGTATTTGGATGAAAATAAGATCAGTGACAAAAATGTCCTTAAAAAAACGAACAAAACTGGGCTCAACTGAAAGGAAATGATAAGAGCTAACACTTTAGTTCTCTTCAGTTTTCCATAAAAAACAATATCGAAGATGCTAGAGCTCATTTTACTTGTACATGTATTCATAGTAAAAATACCCTGATTATCTTTTCGTCCACTACACTAGCGCACCTACAGGAGGGTCTAAACGCCAATAAACTACATTCAACCTGCACAACCATAAGTTAGGTATTAATTGGTAGCCAAACCGGTTCCAACTGATGTGGAATAGAGTGTTTAGAGTGCTTGAATTAACCGGTTAACTCTTTGAAAAGATGGGGTCTCTTGTTGATTTATGTCTCCAACTACATTGTAACTTCGTGAACAATAACCTGTGACTTTTCAATCGACTATACCATATAATCACTATACTGTATATCGTACTGTCCATTCTACCAAATGGGAAGCATTACTTTATTTGCAACTAAACCAATCGACTAATTTATGGAACTGAATGTTTCACACTGGATTGAACTACTATTTGGAACACCCGATGCGTAAAATCCCGTCAGTTACCCGGGTAACTAGAGGGGAACCAAGAGTAACTGACGGGTTTCTGGGTAATCTGAGGGTAACTAAGGGTTGCCAACGGGTAACTGTTACGCGGGTAACTATATTGTGTATCGGGATGCGCAAAATCCCGCCAGTTACCCAGGTAACTGAAGAGGAACCAAGGGTAACCGATGGGTTTCTGGGTAATCTGAGGGTAACCAAGGGTTGCAAATGGGTAACTTTTCCGCGGGTAACTAGAGGGTAACTGATTGCGCATCGGGTAAGTAGTTCAGTTTTTGTTGGTTTTCATCAAATTTCAGGAATTGAAGGATTGACTGGAATCTGTTTTTCGGGTGAAATGATGAGGTACATGCTTAGCTTGTTTCCTGGACGACCTTATTTTGTAAATGAGAAGATTGAGCGAGAGCATGTCACGTCAATGCAGGTCGATTGAACGCATATGTTCTGTAAAATTTATTAACTGTGCTACCTCTATCTTTATTCTAGCCAGCCCTTCTGTTACTATCTATAACCATAATCTTAACTGATAACTAGTAATTTGAGATTACAGTAGGTACATGGGATTTCTTAACGAATTGCTCATATTTGAACCATTATACACTGTACTTAACCAAATTAGAACTACTAAACAAACGAATAAACAATACACATACACACGCAACTGAACGTTGAGATGAACAGGCAAACTGTTCAATTTGCGTTTTATTCATTTTTATCAGGTTTGGTGTCAAGATTTGGCATCCCTTTAGTGACTTGTTAATTAATCATAATAGTAATGTTTGGTGGAGCGTATGGTGATGCACGCATGCCAGATTGACTCCCCAGACACCACACCCCTAGTCCCGGGAACTACTTTCTCGAGTATCGCATCAGTCACCAGAGGGACAATCATAACAGTACGTGACGAAACCAATCACACAGAACTTATTGTGAGAAGCGAATGACCAGTTATTAAGTACCTATATAGCATGTAACCTATCAACAAAACCAACCATGCAATTAAACAAATGAACAAACAAATAACCATCCTTCGATCAGTTAGTTAATGATTCATATTGAAAACTATACATTGGGGTTTATTGGTTTTTATCGAGGTTCAAAAGTTGATACCCATAACTTTTTTTGATGCTTGGAAACTGGTGACATGTCGGTTATAATATGTAATTGAACAAACCAGTGGAAATTACTGTAATCAAACCAGCCAGCCAGACACAGAAAGAAAGGAATAACTAATCTACCCCTTAAACTAATTAGGTATATCTATTTAGTTTACTCGACCTCGATGTATGGACTCTGAAACAGATTTTACTGGACTATACTGAAGTATGTACTATAAGGCCTAATCTCAATGCCGTCTTAGAATCTATGTCTTGATAAGGGTCAGCAGTCTTCTTCGGACATTTATTTTTTTCTACTCCCCCCCCCCCGTTGTCTTTTCCCCTTGAAGTGACTGCAATGTTTGTCTAACCCCTTATTCAGTATTTCTATTTTTTACATCTCATGTACTGTTAGTCTATTTATCTATGTACTAAAGAAAGTGGTCTCTGCCTCACTGTCCATGGAAACACAGAACCATATAAAAGCGAGGGGATTAGGCTGGGAGGCTCTTCAGTGTCTGTGTGTATTATTAGCAGTAATTTCAAGCTCAGTAATATCCGCAGCGAAATGACACATGGCGTGGTCATTTGCATTTAAACAGAATTAGAGAACTCTATTTTTGAAAACAGGATTCTCGAAACACTTGGTCAGAACCGCTACCCTACAATATATTCTTAGGTCCTCTGGTCGCTCTCACATGTGTTTTCTTTTAAATTATCTGAATTACGAAATCGGATGTATTCAACATTCTTACAATATGACTAATGTGCCGCGATTATTTTTGTTTTACAGAAAGCAGAAGTACGAGATAGCTGCGATTGATAAAAGCAAGTTAGCCCAGCCAGCAATTGCAGAAACGCAGAAGCCCAAGTTCAGCCTTTTCGACGGCAAGTTTTCGTCCTGGTTCAAAAAATATTCCGGCAAAAAGAATCATGATTTAAAATCGACCAAATACCAATTTATACCGAATAATAAATACTCAAACAATTTGAACTTTCAAGTTCCAAGAGTGCCAGACAAGTTCGCTCGGCAAAATTCTAATATCCTGAAATTACCTCATAAATCGAACGAATTAAAACAAAAGAGTGGTGAAAACGGTGGCGCCAATTTAAATAATAATCCTTGTTATAGTATTAATAATTCAGTTACCTTAGATTCTAATTTGATTAGTTGTAAGAAATGTAATCTCACGTCGTGACTGATACTATTTTTGTAAAAAACACGTAGAAGTTTATCGCGTCGTATATTTAGTTTTTTTATATTTTTCGTCACTCTGTGATATTGTTTTATATTCGTTTTTAGTAATAAATTTGATCACGTTGTTTAATAAATTTCATTTGAGTCATCTGTGGATTGATTTTATTTCGTGAGCACTGACCTCACTTTGTATCAAGAGTTCATATTTAACCAAAATTTAGTAATCGCTCGAAGGAACTTATTGATTATGTACAAGAAAATTGCCGCAGAAGAATAGCCCAGAGTTGTTCGACGGAATCCCGATTTTTAGGGCTCTCTGTAGTTTCAGAAGGGTACAATCGATCATTTGCCGTTTTGGTTGCAAAGTCAGTTCAAACTTCAAACTCTGTCATATTTCAGAAACTTCGAACTTTCTTCAAAATGTTAACTAAAATTTCAAATTCCACGTTCCAGATACACCCCAGAATCATGTGACAATTATTAATCAACCATTCTGACTCATATTAAGAATTCTTCTATGAACCATCAATTTACGAACTACAAGATGAAACCGATTAAAAATATTGTTCTCTCAGCTTATTTGCATCCCTTTTTACGAAGTAGGTACTTAGCTGAGTTGGAAAAACCCAGGCCATTTGAGAAAACTGGAAGATTTTGAACTAAATTTTAGCCACTGGGCTGGTACTTTCTTTTTTCAATGACGACATGTGAAAAATTGATAAGAAAGTTTAAGAATTCTGAAAAATTCGGCAAGGGAAAACAGTTTGAGGTGAAACAAACATAGGTACATGATGAGAATAGTGTTGTAAACTTGGTTTGATGGGACATAGCAGGGGCGTGCTGTCCTGTACATGTTTGGGAAATTCAATAATTCTGTAAGGCTGATGGTACCGGAGGGGGTGGACAGAAAATCACATTTTTTAATGGGGCCTCTATTCAAATTTCTCACACTAAGCACAAACAGAAGCACGCCATCATCGTTACTCATCAAGAAATATGTACAGTTGGAGAGTTGGGTTTTCAGGAATTCTGGTAATTAGTTTCAGCTATCTTCAGACAACTGAAGTGATATAGATTACTTATGAACAGTATATCCAGTCCACAGCAAGAATGTGAACTGTTGAACTCGTGAGCTAATTCGATAAACAAGAAGGAAAAATTGTTCAATACATGGAATTACTAAACCCATTCAGCTGTCAGACTGTTCCAGCACATCATAGTCATTACTCAGAAACTTCACGGTTAATCACAATAAACAGTCTCAAACTGCTGGACGAACTCACGCAATGAATGGGGACGACAAAGGGAACAGGACAGTAAACGTGGAATTTCATCAACAGTCCACAGCAGATATGTGAACTGAACTCCTTATTTAAACAAGAAGAAATGATTGTCAAATTAACGGAACTTTTAATCCCAGACTCAACTGTCAGGCTTCTGTATATCACAGTTATTACTTGAAAACATTGTGTCAGTCGATACATAGTCTCAAATGCGTATCATGTACTAAGTCACCGATTGAACAACTTGCAATTCTACCCATTACAATCAATTTCACATTTCAGAAATAATCTTAATAAAGTAGGATTATATAGCTGGTTGAAGACGCCTGGCGCTCACGGTGGAACCCTGTTATAGGACGAAAGTTTCACAAGGTAGTAAAGAAAACAGATAATAAAATCATTCTAAATTAAATAAGTCCTATTAAAAGATATGTTTTAATATAAAAATGATACAAAATTACGTTTATTTATAGGTAACTTGGTAGCAATTTGTGGAGATCTAATATTCACCAGCATCATTTCGACGATCAGCTGAACGCATAAGTTGAAAGTCAACCATTTCTGACACAGCAGTTCAGTTCTGTTCAGTCTTCTTTGGCTTCTTGGGCAGCTTTGGCGTGCTTTTTCATCTCATGATGAACGTAGAAAAAGATAATCACATTTACAACAATGACAGCAGAGATGACGGATATCACATTAGTTGTAAAAATATTATAGTACAAAATATCTTCGCATACGTGTTTCGTCGCGAAGAAGGCGATGAACGGCAACGTGAACATGGCAATACTGTAGTAAAATAGAACCAACATCTTCCCGATCCAAGATTCGTAAACGGAGAACTAAAACAGAGAAAACTGTTAATACAACAGAAGAGATAGACAATATTTTAGATTTTAGCGCGTTAAATCATCAGATCGAAATGCACAAATGAAGAGCTAATTGGGTAATTGTTCTTATCAAAAAAAGCCGCACATTTCATTGTTTACAATTCGCAGCGATGTTGTCTTTCAAAGAACTGGAAACCAGTGCTGCCATCCCGATTAGTTTTTGAATAAACAATTTCTAGAAGTTCTTAGACTAGGGTCTTACTGAACTGAGTTTTAGGATCTCTTCTCAAGGTACTAGTAATCGGGTCATGTGGTCTCGATTGCTGGCAATGTTGCAATTATAATGAAATGTCCAGGAGTATCAAGATCAAGACCATGTACCCAACTGATACCCAACCGTACTAAACCGTACCCATACACGCCACTAAAGACTAAACTTTCAGTTTCTAGTATCTGCGTTACGTTCTTGCTGTTCGTTGATGTGATAAAAGCAAGAAACACCGCCAGCAATGTATTTTGTCCCTCGTTCGACATCCTAAATTATTAGATCAAACCATGAATCCGTTATAATTGTTCGTATTTATCGTCAATTAATTACATTGTGTATTGGCCCTCGACTGTCGTGGCCCTTCTGTGCCTACATCCAGAATCTGATACCAGGTCGGGAACTCGACTGCAATGGCTCAGTGTATGGACTATATCAAAAATTTGTTCCCAGCTATTGATGAGGAGATGTACCAGTACATCGATGGTGAGTGAACTCTCCTTACATCTAATTGAACGTATCATGTAGTGTTTGAACAAGTCTGTGACAGAATCGGTTTGATCACAGGAGTGCTGGAGAATGGAATTGAGGATTTCCAGACAGGAGAAGAAATCTACGAAGCGATTGGAGAGGTACTGTTGCAGCTCGATGATTCGAAAACCGAATCAGACATCAAGTGAGTAGCTGTGCTTAATTTTCACCGTGAAGTGGCAGTAAAACCCTTGCTCCTGTGGTAGCACGAAACTCGATTGTCAACCGTCTAACCAGCATGTAATACAACCAAATTACGTATTTAGGAACCTGTGCGGCAATCTATGCAAACTTATGAAACCGGACTGCAACGGAATCGAAGAAAACGGTATTTCGAAAACCCTGAGTACTCCGATTCAACTTCGAGCGGTAGCCGAAGATATTGAAAACACAACCAGAGAAATGGAAAGCATATGGCTTATGCAGAAAAGTTACTCATTGGTATGTCTCGGGTGTGAAATTCGGAAAAGTATTCATTAGTCACACTATTTTACTATCAAACTCGTTTTTCAATTTTCAGAAAGTTGATCCGAAGAAACTCGCCAAAGCAACCGCCAAACTTCAGCAAAAGCAAGAAAAACGAGATCTTACCGGCCGGGTAGTGCCCGATAAACCAGCTCCAATGCAGACGAGCTCAGCTTCAGCCTCTCAAGTGACTAGCAAAAAAGAAGCGAAAATGGAAGCCAAAGGATGCAATAGATCTCAAGATATTCGAATCGAAAATTTTGATGTTTCGTTCGGTGATAGGTTGGTGTCGGTTCGAGATTGCGGGACAGAGACTTTGCCATTTATGTAACGTGTGTTTTGAGCATTCAGCTGACCGAGCTATGATTTGTATTCCAGAGTGTTGCTGCAGAATGCAGATCTTACGCTGTCATTTGGCCGACGATATGGACTGGTGGGGCGTAATGGGCTCGGTAAAACAACTCTGTTGAGAATGATTTCTAGGTGAGTAGCGTTGGGCCTTGCGTCCAGTTTCATTAGCAGTTATGTAATGACTTGAAATAAATCGTGTTTAATCACTCGTTGGAAATGTACAGTGGTCAGCTTCGAATACCATCTCACGTAAGCGTGCTGCACGTCGAACAAGAAGTCGTTGGTGATGATACGCCGGCTTTGGAAAGCGTGCTGCAATGTGATGTTTTGCGCTGCCAGCTGCAGGAGAGGGAAAAGCAACTCACTGCTTTGTTGAATACGTGAGTGTCTTTATTGTCGGGTCTTTGTTGATTATCCTCTCACTTTTCGTGTTTCTGGGATCGTATGTGAGATCAGAGTGGAGATGGATCATGTTTTAAGTTGAATAGTCGGTCAGTCTATGATTTTCGGGTTTGTGAGAATGGTGGTGGACCCCGTTGAAAAATATAAAATTTTCATGTGATAACTCATTGAAATTCTGTGACTCGTTGATGCTCGTTCTGCCTAAGATTCAGTTAGATTCCCTGAGGATTTGTTGAGACTCATTCAGACTCTTAGTTCTTGTTAAGACCGATTTAGACTCTCTCAGAGCTCGGTGAGACATATTCGGATTCTTAAAACTCACTTCGATCCTGCTGAGATTCATCCGGCTGCCTCAAGTATTCGCTCAAAACCACTCAAACTTGATTGAGACTTACTGGGTTGCTCCAAGGCTTTTAAGGCATGTTCTAATTCATCGGAATGGACGCAGAAAAATATTTTTGTTCTTTCGCCTGTCTGTCAGAACTTAGAATCACAGTCTTGATGTTTCTCCACCTTTACCTGATGTTGAAGGCAAAATTAGTTTGTAAAACTCGAAGAATTTGGAAAGTCTGAGAGCTCGACAACCAGTTACTTTAGACGACGATCCAGTAAGGAGTATCTCACAAAATTTGATGCTATAGGTTTTAAAAGACCAGCTGGATTGGGAATTGTATTCGATGTAAACCTCAAAATTCTCGAGAAGAAAAACTGGGACTTCGGAGCGCCAATATTTGTCTACCTTTATGTCCCTGTAATTCATTGACGGATTTTCTCTCTCTTTGCCCCCTTAGCCTCCAGCAATGGCCGTAGTAGATCGTATCTGTTCGTATGTTTCAAAAGCATTTGTCCTGAATCAGAGGTGATTCAGTTCGCAAACGCTTCTAAGATGAATTGTGAGTCTGTCTGTTCTTGTACGCATATTTGAAATCCGTGACAAAATGTAACGATGCGTAATTTCAGAACGCTTGTCTCTTCACTGCAGACTTTTTATCGTCTGCGTACTTCATAATGTTACCATTTCAATTGTCACTTGAAATCTATCAGCTTTAAGTGCTGCCGCATGATACAGCATGTAATTATGACGTGATTAAATCGCCGACCGCATCTAACGTTGATTAATATCGTTTAGTTAATTCGGAGCCGTCGCATTCCTTCTGGTCTTTTCTGGCGAATAATAGAGCTGCAAAATTTTAATTCAGCCTCTTACGTGACCGACTTACTATCAGCATGGAATCAGGCCACGCGTTTTGTAACGATTGTCAAGCCGTTCGGGTGATAGAGAGTATCGTAGTAAATGCGATGTAAGGTCATTCGTTGAAAACCGACAAAAAACTGCCCGAGCTTTTATGTTGGTTTATTGACGAGAGGTAAAAGGGGACAAGTGCTCCGATGCGTTCAGTTACTGGATAGTTATACTTGAAAGAACAACCGAAATGAAACAAGGAGAATACATTTTTTCTGAGAGGAAAAGCGTGGGCTAGTTTCACCTGGAACCTGGTACTCGTCCTGCACTCTTCAGTCAGGTCGAAAAGGGTCTTTGTCGAGTCCAGGGACATTCTAGGAAGGGTCCTGAAAAAGTCTAAAAAAACGTTAAAGAGTCTTGAAAAAGACTAAAAGAGCCATACAGTGCCTTATGTAAGTCTAGAAGAATCTAAAAGAACCGTAAGTCTTACCCAAACTTACAAGAGTAAAAAAAAAAAAAAAGGGTCTAAAAGAGTTAGGAATCAGTACATAAGTGTTTGAAAAGTGTAAACGAGTCTTCAAGAGTAATGAAGTTTTGAAGAATCTGAAAGAGTCTTAGGAGTCCCAGCCCTTTCTCAAATGATCTTGAAAATAATCTTAAATACGTCTATAGACATCTTGATACGATACGAATTAGTGAAGTGGGATGGCCAGAAGAAAATGATTTTCGGACGGGGGAGTATAGAATAATTACTCGTAATAAACAGGGAAAAGAGGGCAAGCGGACATAAGTATTATTATGAATAAGAATGTTGGGAATACAGTGCTAGTTATATTAAACACAGTGAGAGAATATTACTGGTGAGAAGTTCGGCACAACTAGTATCTTTACTGATAGTCCAAGTTGTATAAGAAGTAGAGAAATTCATGAAAAAAGTGATGAAGTATTGAGCAAGGTAAAAGAAAAAGAAAAATTGATTATAATGGGAGATTGGAACGCCAGAGTAGGAGGAGGAACAGAACAAGGAGTATGCAGAGACTATAATTTAGGCGAGCGAAATTAAAGGGACGAGGCTCATGGAATGTGAAGAATATAAATTAGTTGTAGGAAACACTCTGCTAAAAATCATGAGAGAAGAAAATACACCTGGAAAAGCCCAGGAGATGAAAGAAGATCAAATAGATTATATTATGACGAGAAGAAGTTGTAAGACATACCCAGGAGCATATGTTCATAGTGATCACAATTTAGTTGTAATGAAATGTAGGTTTAAATTTAAAAATATGAATAAGAAGAAAGTGAAAATAAAAGGAAATCTGGAGTTATTGAAAGAGGTAAATGAAAGAGTAGAATATATAAAAGAAATACCTAATGAAAGAACTGTGTAAATCACAGGAAAGGAATTATATTGAAGTGGAGTGGATAGCACTAAAAAGCAATAAATCTGGTAGCAAGGAAGAAAATAAGTACTCAAATAATAGAAAGGTGAAAACCATAGATGAAAAGTGATGTACTCGAGTTAATGGAAGAAAAATGAAAGTACAAAGTACAAACAAGCCCACGATAGAGAAAGTAAGGACAAATATGAGGCTTCAATACATCAAATAAAGATAGAGTGTAAGAAGGCCAAAGAAAAATGGATTAATCAGAATTGTGAGGAAATTGAGGAGCAAATGAGTGCAGGAAAACCCGATCAGGCGACAGCAATGTAAAAAGATATTTCGGAGCAAGAAGAACGAGTACAAATAATTTAAAGGATGGGAAAGAAAACTATCAGACTTGAAAATAATAATAATAATAATAATAATAATAAAAAGCTGGATATGTTGAAAAACGGTATAAGAATGGAGCAGGTATAAGTAAATGCGTGGAAAGAGAAGTTGGTGTGGAGGATAAAGAAAAAGGAGATCCTATTTTGAGATCGGAATTTGATAAAGCTCTGGAAGAAATGAAAATAGGTACAGCAGAAGGAGTAGATGAAATTGCTAGTGAGTTATTGAAAAAGGAAGAAGTAGTTTTAAAAAATGTACATGAATTAATTTGTAGAATGTATGAGAAAGGAGAAATGCCAATAGATTTCCAGGAAAACCAGTTGATTATGATCTCTAAAAAAGCAGGAGTAAGCAAATGTGAAGATTATCGTACTATAAGTTTACTATTGCAGGCGTCAAAGCTTCTAGCTAGGATAATAATTGAGAGAATACAAAATAAAATGGAAGAAAGAGGAGGAGAATAATTTAGATTCAGAGAAGGTAGAGGAATTAGGGAAGCAATTTTATGTTGGTGGATTTGATTAGAAAAAAGACTGAAAAAAGGTTTGGATACATATTTAGCATTCGTAGATTTAAGAAAAGCTTTTGATAATGTGGAATGGTCAAAAATGTTTTAAATATTAAAGGAGATACGAGTTAATTATGAAGAAAGAAGAGTAATATGGAACTTATATAAGAATCAGAAGGCTGAAATACAAATAGAGGATGAAGTGGAAGAAGCTAAAATTCAAAAAGGAGTTGCAGTTCGTTACCAGCCCTGTTTAACCTATTTATTAAAAAAAAAAAGTAATTGAAGAAATGAATGAATAGAAATAGACGGTTAGAATGATGAGGTTTGCAGATGACATTGCAATCACTTCATACTTGGTTACTACCCTCATATGTGACCTGTACTGAAGAAACACGGCTTAGCTTCAAAAAGTTTTTTTCTCAGGAAAGCGATTTAAAGATGAAGGGCTCGATTTCGAGCATTTTGTCGCTTCTGAGCACTGTAGCGTCAAAATGGTTGGATCGTAGGCGGTTTCTGAGTTGATCACGTGAAAGAGCATTGAAAGTAGAACAAGAATCAATATCAAGACGAAAATTTATTTTTTCGAAGCTAAGCCGTGTTTCTTTAGCACAGGTCACGTATTATTGATCAGGAAATGATCGATTTCGTTTTTTATTTTGTTATGTGGAGACCTCCTTATCTATTTTCTTTTTTCTGATTTATCCGTAAAAGTGTTCACGATTTTTAAATTATTTTCGAGTGCCAAATTCAATAGTTTTTCTCCGTTTTCATTGGTTTCCTCCATCCTGAACTTGCCCACTGTCCTCGACTGTGGAAGGTCGTTGCTACTTTTGGTATTCCAATCGCTAATTAGAATTATATAGTACCCTCCCTCCTTTTCTAGTGTAGCCTCTACCAGAAGGTTTCTATCTCTACCAGATGGGTTGCACTGGTGGGAGCATTGACTTAGATAATTGCCAGAATTATATTTGCTTTGATTTCGATTTTTAGCTTTGCCACTCTTTTCCAAAATTCCCTTGATTTCTTTGATTTTGCTTACCCACTTTTTTAATTATAGAATCCCACCCCTCTATATCCTTTGGATTCGCCATACATGAAAAGGAGGTTGCCGTTGTTATTCCTAAATATTGTTTTCCCAACCCTTCTTGTTTTCGACAGGTCTAGAATAATAATAATAATAATAATAATAATAGCCTTTATTCGGTATGTAGGTACATGAAACATAAAAAGCAAGTGTGTGTGTGTTTTTTTTTTTTTGTAAATGGTACAAACTAAAAGTAATACATACCACCGGACGAGAGGTCACCAGCCCCCTCGCGCCATACCCTGTCTATGGGCAAAGGCCTCCCTTAGCCTGTTCCACTCGTTCGTTTCCCATGCTATTCTGTGATATGATTTATTCCTCAAAAACTGGTCGAAATCGTCCCTCCATCGCATTTTTTGCCTTCCCTTCCTTCTTTGGCCCGTGGGTTCCCAAAAAGTAATTGTTTTTGTCCATCTGTTATCGTTCAGTCTCGCGACGTATTCATATTCCCTATTTTCTCCAGCCAGACCTTGGCAGTTGTAATGCAGGGTGTCTACTGATCATGAAAGTCATTAGAAAGTCATGAATTTTTCTCAGTGGTCGTGAATTTTTGCATTGCAAAATTACATAATAATGGAATTTTACATGGGAAAAGAAATGAAGTTACATCAGTTAATGCTGCCGGAGCGCTGCCTAGTTTTTTTAGTTAAGGTTTTAAGTCCCCAGCACGGACGTTAAGTATTAAATTTGGACTTTCTACTTCGCACAGATGATGGACAAACTGCGTTCTGAATTGGGAGAATGAAGGGAATGCTAAGCCACGCCCATCATGTAGATACATTCTATATACCCGTTTATAGAAAAATACATGATTTTTATTGAAATTTCAATTTTTTTTTTCAAATTATCTTTTGGAAACGAGAAATATTTTTAAAAACCTCACGTTTTAGGTTTCTCCTTTTTTAAAATAAATTAATGTTTTCTGAAGGTTGTATGTTCTATTGTATAGTACTTATTCGGGTGTAAAGTTACTATCTGCGTAAGCATTGACATAAATTCAGTTATAATTCAGAAAATGTCATACCATATAGTGAATTTACAAATTTCCACTAAAAAATTGAATTTAAAAACACTGAATGAAGCTCGTTTGACCGATAAATAAATAAAAAAAGGTCTTAGAAATTACCATGAAAAAGTCATGAATTACAAAATTATTGATCCAGTAGACATGTGATTGAGGGTTTTGATAATAAACAAGAGAATACAAAATAAAATTGAAGAAAGCTGGGAGAAGATCAGTTTGAATTCAGAAAAGGTAGAGAAACTAGGGAAGCAATTTCATGTTTGAAGCTTTTACCAGAAAAAAGAATAAAAAAGGTTTGGATACATATGTAGCATTTGTAGCTTCAGAAAAGGCTTTTGATAATGTTTAATTGTCAAAAATGTTTCAAATATTGAAGGAAATAAGTCAAGTATAAGGAAGCAAGAGTAATATGTAACGTATATAAAGATCAAAAGGCTCAAATACAAATAAATGATGAAGTGGGGGAAACAAAAATTCAAAAATGAGTGAAACAAAGTTGCTGTTTGTCATCAGTACTGTTCAACCTATTTATAACAAAAGTAATTGAAGAAATGAATGAAAGGAAATCAGGTGTGATAGTACAAGGGAGACGGTTAGAATGATAAGGCTTGCAGATGACTTGATTATAATGGAAAAAACTAAAGAAAAAACTGAAAAAGTTGGATGAAAAATTGAAAATAAAGTATAAAATGAAGATAAAATAAAACAAAAATGATGGTATAGTTAGTAGATGGAAACAAAATCCAATAAATATGGAAACAGAAGGTGAAAAAATAAAGGCAGTAGAAGAATTTAAATACTTAGGTAGTCTGATAACGCAAAATAGAAGAAGAAAAACAGAAATAAAGAGTAGAATAGAGCAAGCTAAGAGAGTTTTTTTTCCCCAAAACGAGAAACATTTAAAACAAATATAGATTTGGAAGCAATATCGAGATTTCTTTGTACGCATATTTGAAGTACATATAACACTTTATGTAAGTGAGACGTGGACAATAGGAACCCAAGAAAGAAAATAGATAGAAGCTTTTGAAATGTGGTGTTGTCTGGAAATATTGAAAATCAAATAGATAGAAAAGATAAGGAATGAGGAAGTATTGAGGCAAATTGGAAGGAAAAGAGAAATTGGAAATATAATCGTAACAGAAAGAGTTAAACTGATAGGTCATAATATAAGACATCCAGAGATATTGTTATTACTACTAGAGGGAATGGTTAAGGGAAAGAACTGGAAAGGAATACAAAGAATGAGCTATGAAGAGCAGATAGGGAAAGATACAACGTATAAATCCTTCTCAGAAATAAAAAGATTGGCGCAACAGAGAAAAAAAGTGGAGAATCGCAACCTACTAGTCGAAAGACTACGACTATAACCGCAACAACACATCTTGGAGAGTCCCAGATAAGTCTTGAATTGCTGTTCTTAGGAGTCCTGAGGCAGTCGGGAAGAAAGAGTCCTAAGCAAGACTGAAAGAGGTTCAAGGAGAACTAATCAACCTTAAAAATTCTCAGTAAGTCATCATCAAGTTTGGAAGAAACCTAAAGGATCGTAAACAAGTAGGTAAGAGACTGGAAGCGCCTCAATCCCGTCTGAAGGAGGTTCAAAGGCTCTTATTACAAATTTGGAAGAATGTATAACGTAGGTATGCGAAAGAGTCGGAATCAGGACGATCGAACTCTCCACCGGATTCCAGCCTTCAATCTTTACCTTAATTCTCCTTCACAAGTTCTACCTACCCCATTGTCTTCCACCCATCAATCCACCTACGAGTAGCGCAAGAATCAATCAATCGAATGCACTCAATCCATCACATCTGTCCATCAATCTTTTCAAATCTCTACAGATACTCATGGGAAGAGCCTTAATATTATAAACTAGTCTGGAAGGTTCTTGAATAAGTTTAATCTGTAAGAGTTTAGGAAAGCCTTAATAGTTTTAGACAAGTCCAAAATAACTTAATGGAAAGATTTTTCAAGAATTTGGTGAAATCTCAAAGAATCTGAGAGTCTTGAATAGATCGAGAGTATTGCATAGTTCTGAAGTGTCCTGAATAAGACAGGAAGAATATTGATAAGTAAATTCAAGAAAAATTTTAAAAATGATAACATAAGAATGAATGAATCTTAATCAAGTCTGAAAGTGACTTGGCAGATTCAAGCAAGAATAACAGGGTCGAAAAGAGTCTCAATTCAGTCTGGAGGAGTCTAAAATGATTGTGAAACAGTCTGAATGAGTATTATGTCTTTAAAACCCTAAAAATAGTAAAAAACCATCCATAAGAGAATCAACCAAGTCCTGAAGAGTTTCAAAGAGTTAAACATGTTTAGAAGAGTCTTACAATGTCTGAAGAAGGTGGAAAGGTTTTGAAAAATCTTTGCAAGTCATAAGTCTATATCAAGCAATCTTGGAACTTTGAACAGCTTGGGAAAGACGTTTTTGAAAAAGTGGGAATTGGAATGAGAAGCCTTTTCACCCTCTGATTCCTCGTTTTCTTTTCTGGGAATAGAAGTAGGAAAGCATTATACCATCACCTGTAACCCCTGAAACCGCCGTTACCTTCACTTAGGCTTTTTTCGTCTCAATGAAACCCGACAAAATTCGATAAAATAATTTCTGAAACATCTTGGATACTAGATTGGAAACACAGAAAACCATCTTACTTTATATTCATGTATTGTGTTTTGCTCTTGTTTTCTTGTGTAGTTCTCCGGATGCCGCTCTTAGCAGCGAACTCAATGAAGTGTACGCCAAACTGGAGAGTATAGAAGCGGATAAAGCACCAGCGAAGGCATCAGTCATACTTGCTGGATTGGGATTCAGCCCCGAAATGCAAAAACGTCCAACTAAAGAATTTTCCGGTGGATGGAGAATGAGACTCGCCCTAGCCAGAGCATTGTTTTCTAGGTATGAATACGGCAACGTTATTCCTGTTCCGAATATAACAAGAAAATTTCCTGGTTTTAAGTGAGAACGAGGCAGGATCGTTGTGTAATGAAGTTTGGTTCTTTTCAGTGGGAGGAGGATTTGAATCCGTGGTGACATAAGCTTTCAGATGATATGCATTAAGCCTCCCGAGCCTTTCCATCTGAAAATCCAAAATTTGTGTCGTGGTCTAGCCTCCCTCTCGAAATTTCAAGGAGCTAGACATGACCTTATTTGGTCTTGTATCTACCTGATCCCGTGTTTCCAAATAAGTGGCAGATTTTTATGTCATATCCTCGCAGTCATTCCTGGGGAGCAGGAGGATTACTACTTCTACTTCTGTTTGACGCCAGCAATGTAAATGCCTACTATGTTCTCCTTGCCTTCGTAAGTCTTCTCTGTCATTTGCCTAAGTTGTCCTCTCAGCTGAGTTAGGTCAGTCTCTGGAACCTAGAATGTTTGATCTCGAATTGCACATGTACTAAATATGGTTGTCGATATACCGAATAATGTCCCCCTATATCGCCATACGTCCCAATATCATCGATACCGAGTAATGCAATTTCATATTTCAGTCCTGATTTACTACTGCTTGACGAACCGACGAACATGTTGGACATGAAAGCAATTATTTGGTTGGAAACGTACCTGCAGACGTGGCCGAAAACGCTGCTAGTCGTTTCTCACGATAGACATTTTCTAGATACTGTTCCTACCGACATTCTACACTTCCATACCCAGGTAAATGATTTCACGTTTGCTACTTTAGAAGAAGTATGTAGATTCACCTGAAATATTGATCGTATTCGATGTACTTGTCCAGCGAATCGACTGCTACCGCGGTAACTACGAGCTGTTTGAGAAAACGAAAACGGAGAAACTGAAGAATCAGCAACGCGAAATAGAAGCTCAACAAGGTCAGCGACAACATGTGCAGGAATTTATTGACAAATTCAGGTATAACGCCAACCGAGCGGCGAGCGTACAGAGCAAAATCAAAATGTTGGAAAAAATGTAAGTTCACAATTTTCGGATTCTGGTGTGCTCCGTGGAAAGATCTGAATGATTTAATCTCACGCTGCATGTGTTATCGCAGGCCAGAACTGAAACCAATCGAAAAGGAACCAGAAGTGGTTTTGAAATTCCCTGACACCGACTCGTTATCCCCGCCAATCATACAAATCGACGAGGTCTGCTTCAGGTATTCTCCGGAATCCGACTACATCTTCCAGAATGTCAACCTCGGCGCCAACTTAGACTCGAGGATATGCATTGTAAGTTTCCTTTCTGTACTGTGAGTTGTATAAGATGGGAAAAGGCGGTAACTATCGCAGGTGGTGCCGAAAACCGTATGCTCTGCCATTTGAGTGTTTTTTTCACCACTCTGATCTTGACGTGGAGCTGAAGTTTCGAGAACGAAGTCAGCTGTCATTAAAACCCAATATTTTGTACCCACGTCCTATTTTGGGATGTTCCACCATCATTTCTCCACAACTGACAGGTGCTCTAGTTTTCAATTTTGGTTCAGATTGATGTAAAGAAATTGAGCTCAGCGGCCTTTCGACCCGTGGTTTCATTTTTCATCCAATACTCCCCGCATCAGATTACAAATAAAGACCCGTTTTCCTAAGTGACCTGAGTTATTTTTCCCCACATTCGGCACACAGCAGGCGGAGTGAATAAGTATTCGGACTTCCTAAGGTTGAACAGCAAAACAGCTGGCATCGTATTTGACAATCTTAATTGCCTTGAGTGCGGAAAGGGAGGAAGGCCTGTTGCCACCACACCACCGGTCTGGGAAGTCGGAATAACACATTGTAATCTAACAAGTCATAGGTTCGTTTTTTTTTACTTGCTTTGACACTTGGGAACTGAGTTGAGAACTTGGGAAAAACCAATAAGTCAGAAGGGTTTTTTTTTTTTTTTTTTGCTTTGATATTTGGGAATTTCGAGTTGAGTCAGCATCAGTTAAAAAATCCAATAAGTCAATTAAAAGATTATTTTGTTTGCTTTGATACTTTGGAGTTGAGTTGAGCAATTGAGAAAATCCAACAAATCAAAAGGTTTTTTTGCTTTGATATTTGGAAATTTTGAGTTGAGTCAGCATCAGTTGAAAAAAACCAACAAGTCAAAAGTGTGATGTTCCCGGTTGGAACATGAAATTAATACCACATTATTCGGTTGAACGTTTATTACAACTAACTCAACTCAACTCAAACTACCCAACTGTACAATCGTGCCTACGCTTGCAAGCTACCACTGATAAGCGATAACCAATACGTATCACTACCTCCCTTCTAAAATCTTAATTAAAAATAATACAAATATATACAAATAAATAAATCCAAATTCTTCTCCAATAACAAATAATTTCTTTCCCTTAAGCATTGCTTGGTGTGCCTAAGGCTCGGTATGTTAACCTCTCCGGAGGTACCGACACTCGGGAGGATCTTCTCAGGGTTTGGTCTTGGTGCCTGCGCACCATGGTCCCATCTTCGATTCTTTCCGCTTGAACGATGTTTTCCGCTTCGTGGCCCACAACTTCCGCTTGTGACCATCGTTCTCTGTTATCTCCATATTCGCGAATCCAGATTCTCTCTCTCTCTCTCTTCCTTTCCTAAAGCTGATTCAGCTCGCGTTGATTCCATTTGCGGAACTTTTCTCAGTCCGAACTCCAATCTACTTTTCAACCTTCGTCCCAAATGCAATTCAGAAGGCGTTTTACCTGTAGACTCATGAATGGACGAGCGATAATCCAACAGAAAACGAAAAACTGCGTCTTCTAATATCACTCCGGCATCAACTGCTTTCTTCATTTTGTCTTTGAAGTTTCCAACTGCATTTTCTGCTTGACCATTACTGGGTGGGTGGTAAGGAGGAGTAAGTAAATGATTTATGCCATTTCTCCACAACCATTCATTCAAGTCATTCGCATTAAACGGTGGACCGTTGTCCGAAACGAGTGTTTTAATTATTCCAAAACGAGCACAATAATCCTTGATTCGCCGTACTGTCTGCTCTGTATTCGTCGTCGTCATCCAGTAGATTTCTATCCACTTCGAAAACGAATCTACTAACAGCAAAAATGTTCTACCAAAAATATGGCCAAAATCCATGTGAACACGCTCATTTGGCTCTTTGGATAACGGCCACTGACTTCCCGCCACAGAGGGAGGATTCTTACTATTCTGCATACACGCTTCACAATTACTCGTGATGTCATTTAATTCTTTATCCAATTTTGGCCACCAAAAGTACGATCGAGCTAAGCTTTTCATCTTGCCAATACCTAAATGCGTGGCATGAATTTCCTGTAGAAACGCTTCTCGACATGACATGGGTACAACTAATTTATGCAAATAGAATAAACATTCATTTTCTACGGCTAAATCTCTTCTTCTCACATAAAATTGGCGCATTTCAGAAGGACATTTCCTAGGCCAACCTGAAATAACGTATTCCATTACTTTACTTAAAATTTCGTCTGTCAAAGTTTTCTCCTGAATTATTTTTACGTTAATTATATCAAAAACGTTAGTTAGGAAATTAATACCTGAAACTTCCTTTACGTTATCATTACCTTCTTCTAACGGAACTCTCGATAGCCCGTCTGCAATTACGTTATTTTTCGACGTTATATATTTGATGGTGAAATCATAATCTGCTAAAACTAGGGCGTATCGTTGCAATCTATTAGTGACTACTTGAGGTAACCCTTTCTTTTCACCAAAAATAAACGTTAAGGGCTTGTGATCCGTCTCAAGAATAAAATGGGATAAAAACAAATACTTGTTAAATTTTTTTAAACAAAAGACGATTGCAAGGGCCTCCTTGTCAATTTGCGCGTACTTCTTCTCGGCCGAATTAAGAGACCTTGAAGCAAAACATACAGGTTTTTCAACATTATTTTCTAACTGAATAAGAACTCCACCAATACCGTATGGACTTGCATCACATTTGACTTTTAATTTATAATTAGGGTTGAAATGAGCTAAAAAATTTGATTTACTCAAGACTACTTTAATTTTCTGAAAAGCTTCCTCGCATCTATTATTCCATTTAAACACTTGATTCTTTTCTAGTAACTGATAAAGAGGATTTAATAAAGTTGATGCGTTAGGAATAAATTTATTAACAGAAGCAATCAACCCTAAAAAACTTTGTAAACTTTTAACATCTGTAGGATGAGAACATTCTACTATAGCTTTTACTTTATGAGGGTCGCTGGTAATTCCCTCTTTATTAATGATATAACCAAGGTACTTTAATTCCGATTGAAAAAATGAACACTTTTTCTCATTTACTGTAACACCAGCTAATTTTAACCTGTTAATGACCTCGGTAAGCATTTCAAGGTGGTGTTTGAAATCTCTACCGCCAATCAAAATATCGTCTAAATATACTACCACAAAATCCAAACCAACAAAAATTTTTTCGATTTCTCTTTGAAAAATACTAGGAGCTGACGAGACTCCGAACATTAAACGTTTTGGCTTGAAGAGCCCTTTATGAGTAGAAATAGTTAAAATATCTCGTGACGCTTCATCCAGTAACAATTGTTGATACGCTTGCGATAAATCTATTTTCGAATAATGCGTACAGTTAGAGATCTGAGTGAACAAATCGTCGATGAGTGGAAGGGGATGTTTATCCACCTTTATTTGGGGATTTACAGTCTGACTGTAATCTCCACATAACCGAATACTTTTATCAGCTTTAACAGCAACTACAATCGGCGAACCCCAGTCTGAATGATGGACTGGTTCTAAAATTCCAGTTTTAACTAAGCGATCTAATTCTAAATCTACTTTTTCACGTATTTTCCACGGTAATGAACGCGGTCTTACAAACTTAGGCCTCGCTCCATCTTTTAAGCATAAACTTGCTACAACATTTTTAAAAGTACCTAATTTTTCAGTAAAAACTACCGTATTTTCCTTGATTAACGTTTCTATCGCCTCTTCAGCGTGGTCTCCTGACACTTTTCTTATTTTACTCTGAGGTGTCACATCCACCATGACTTTGATACCTAAAGCCGGGTACCATTCACGACCTAGGATCGGGTGTCCTCCATTTTCGACCACAAATAAGCGTTGATTGATAGCCTTGTTACCTGAAAATTCTACATCAACATAAATACATCCTAATGATTTAATTGGGTTGCCGTCGTATGCGAGTTGCACATTGTTAACCTTTTCAAGTGCCAGAGAACTAAATTCTTCTTTATAAAGTTCCTCACTGATAGCTGAAATATCTGCCCCATTGTCCAGCTCCATTTTATAATTTACGTTATTCAACAAAACATCTAGAAAAACAATCTTTTTACCATCACTGGCTGGGCAACGAATATTGAAAAAACGATTTTCTCCCATAGGCTCATCAACAAATAATGACGCCTCCTCAGCGTCCGTAGTTTTCTTTACGTTATGATTTTTATCTCTCCAATTTTTACTATCAGATTTTTTTACGTTATCCCATTGCGATTCTTTTTTATAATCAGCACCTTTACGTTGATAA
This sequence comes from Acanthococcus lagerstroemiae, assembly GCA_031841125.1. NCBI lineage: Eukaryota > Metazoa > Arthropoda > Insecta > Hemiptera > Eriococcidae > Acanthococcus > Acanthococcus lagerstroemiae. Next base: position 41,028,729 of record CM063112.1, read on the forward strand.
TTATGACTATCATTTTTTACGTTCTTGGCTTTACAAACCTTCATCAAATGACCAACTTTACCACAATTTCTACATTCAAAATTTTTAAATTTACACTGACGAAATACGTGATTCGTGTAACCGCAACAGGAACATCGTTGACCGTGTTGTTCTTTTTCCCACGTTGACTTACGATTTCCCTGCAGATGTTGCAGCGTCGAGACTTCCAATTTCTTTTCCATGGCCAAACTCACATTAGCCGCATCACAACTCTGAACGATCTTTAGAACGGTGTCCCACGTAGGGTCAGCTTCTTCATAAATACGTTTTTTCACGTTTGGATCACGAATTCCATGCACTAACTGATCACGTAGATTAATCGATAATTGAGTGCCAAAATTACATGTCGCAGCTAACTTCTTCAACTCGACGATGTACTGCCCCAAAGATTCTCCGGTATTTTGTAGTCGAGCTCGGAATTTCGCTCTTTCCGCCGTAACAGACGGTTTCGGAATTACAAATGTTTTTACTATATCCTTCAGCTCCTCAAACTTTTTTGATCGTGGATTCTCCGGAGCACATGCTGCTCTCAACGATGCGTACACCTTAGTTCCAATTGTAACTATAAATAGGTGCACTTTCTTTTCTACTACGTTGTTCACGTCGCAATAAGAATTAAAAATATCTAACCAAGTATCAAAATCATCCTTGTCCGGATCAAAAACTGGTACCGTTCCTACGAATGAGGTCATTTTAACACAATTTTTTCGCGAGCACGTTTTCGCCGAAAAATAATCAAATACGTTAGTTCTCATACATGAGTGAGTTTTTCGAGATTTTAGAAAAATCAATTAAACGAACATCCTCGTCGCCATTGTGATGTTCCCGGTTGGAACATGAAATTAATACCACATTATTCGGTTGAACGTTTATTACAACTAACTCAACTCAACTCAAACTACCCAACTGTACAATCGTGCCTACGCTTGCAAGTGATAACCAATACGTATCAAAAAGGTTTTTTTTTTTGCTTTGATATTTGGGAATTTTGAGTTGAATCAGCATCAATTGGAAAAATCCAATAATTCAATTAAAAGTTTTTTTTGCTTTGATATTTGGGAATTTTGAGTCAGCATCAGTTAAAAAAATACAATAAGTTTTTTTTTTGTTTTTTTAAATATATTTATTTATTGCTTTGCAACTTGGGAATTGAGTTGAGCAGTTGGGAAAATCCAACAAGTCAATTGGTTTTTTTTTTCTTTGATATTTGGGAATTTTGAGTTGAGTCAGCATCAGTTGAAAAAACCCAATATGTCAATTAAAAGTTTTTCTCCTTGCTTTGACATTTGGAAATTTAGTTGAGAAGTTGGAAAAATCCAACAAATCAAAAGGTTTTTTTCTTTTTGCTTTCATATTTGGGAATTTTGAGTTGAGTCAGCATCAGTTGAAAAAATCCATTAAGTCAAAAGGTTTTTTTTTTTTGCTTTGATATTTGCAGGGTGCCCATTCTCTGGAAAACCTGGAAAAGTCAGGGAATTTGGTCCGTCTGGAAAAGTCAGGGAAAATTCAGGGAATTTTGGAATTTTTAGCATTTTTTACCTAAAAGTCAGAGAATTTTGTAAAAAAAAAAAAAATCGACTGCGAAATTCTGTAGTATTTCAAACAAATTTTCCGTATTTTTGTTATTAAAAAAAAAATTTCCTTCGCTTCGCTCAAGCAATTTTCTTACCTTTTTTGTTTCACAGGAAGAGGGCGTGTGTAATACAACCCCCTCTCCATCGAAGTAGTGGATACAGAGTGTGTTGGTATGATGAAATTGTTTTCATGGTATTCGTTTCGCGTCTACATCTTTCTATTAAGGGTGCTATACACTTAACGTGTTACGTATTTCGTGACTTTCACGAACCATTTCACAAAAAATATGACCAGGGAAAATTATTTTATGTTTCGACATATTTTTCCTATTGATTCTTGTGGGTGGGGGCCGAGTGAATGCAACTCCAACGCCGAAGCTCTCCGAAAATTGTTTCGCCATATGAAAGACATGATATTTTTCAGACTTATCTGCCGAAATCAGTGAAAATAAAACCAGTTTTTATTTATTATTATTATTACTTTTTTTTTTTTTGTCAGTCAAAATTTGAAAGGAATTTAAAGCAGAGTCCTGCTTCTGCCTCTTGATGATGAACCAATATGAAGTCATGGGAAAGGGATAGAAGTGGTAGGTACCATTTTTCCATTTTTTAATTTCATTTTAACCAATGCTGGGACGAATTTGAAGCAGACTTCAGGGACGTAGCAAAGAGTTTCTTCTGGAGGAGCAATTGTTAAATTCTTAAGTCAAAATTTGTTTTTACTAACAAAAACAAATCTACCAAATGTAACCTTCGACGACCTTCCCAACGTCAACCATATTGATCCAACCAAAAGTTTAAAATCTATTTTAGGAACATGGCTGAAGTGCCAAGGGTGGATCTAGGATCTTGTTTTAGGAAGGCCAACATTTGATAGAAAACATGTCAGAAATTAGATCGGCTGCAGACGGCAGGAAAACCTGGAAAAGTCAGGGAATTTCGTAAGAAAATCGACTGCGAAATTCTTTAGTGTTTCAAACAGATTTTACCTTATTTCTCAATTAACAAAGTTTTCCCTTCACTTCGCTCAGGCAATTTTCGTATTTTTTTTCTTTCACAACAGAAGTACGTGGGTTATACAACCCCCACCCCTGCTATTGCAATAGTACAGAGTGTGTTGGTGTGATGAAATCGTTTTCATGGTATTCCTTTCACGTCTACAACTTTCAATTAAGGCGGCTATACACTTGACGTATTTCGTGACTTTTCACGGACCATTTCACGAAAAATATGACGAAACGCGAACCAATCCCTATACATCTCCCAATATCAGCTGTTTCGTGTTTTCATCTCATCCTGTTCGCGAGATTCTGAATATCGGCGCGAACAGACGCGAAAATGAGAAAGTATTCAGTCTACTTCCTTTTCCCAGTGTAAACATTTTTTGAGAAAGTCGTAATGAAACGAAAATTTGATAACCAATGAATTCACCTTCTGGGATATCCTGCCATCGGGTTTTTCTTCGGTTCCCCTCTCCTGCGCAAATGTGGATAAGGGTGAATGAAAGGGACTTCCGAGATTTTTAGGGAAGAGTAACAAATCCACAAAATTTGAAAAAAATATAAAGACCGTTTAGTAATTATTATCACGTTATGAAAGAGTCCATTGTTTTCAAATATGTGACCTTACATTGTTATCTATCGATACTCTTAAATTGAAGCCTCTTCCGTCTCCCCTGATGCCATAATTTTCCAGATCCTAACCACCTTTTTACTTTCATAGCATTTGTCGTTAGATATGCTGCAGCTTTTTCGCCTGGGTTCCAGAATTCATTTTAATAGTTATTTTCCACGTCCCATTACTCCATATAAATCATTCAAACTCCACAAGGGAGGGGCTAATTCCGGTTAATCTAGTTTTCCTCAAGCTCCAATTTCTTTACGATATTCTAAAGTCAATTTTTTGGACAGGATAGCCAACCAAGCTCTGACTCGCTGATTTCGAATATCGCCTCAGATTCTTATCCGACCCCTTTCACAGCACTGTCGTTTTACGGAATCAGCTTCTTCGGCGAAAAATTGCACGAAGTATCGAAATTGGGGTGGTTTTGTGTCGCTGATTTCGATTATCACTTCCGATTTTTAATCTGGACCCAATTTAAGCTCCTGTGCTGTTTCAGTCGAAAAATATTTACGACGTCATTTTCTATTAGCAACACTTTGAATAAATAAAACTGCATTTTTACCCTATTCGGTGGTTTTTATAAGAAAGGGTGAATTCCGAGTCAACCGTTGCTTGCCCTACGCTCTTTCTACCTCATTGGTCGCACCAGAAAGGATGGGATCCAAAAATTACCCCTAAAATCGAATACAGCGATCTCGAAAACCAATAAACCAATGTTTGAATTTTGTTCTTTCACCCCCCTTCACGGTCGGCATTAAGTCATACGAAAAAAAAAAATCTATGAAGTCGTTAATTGACATCGCACCGCGCTGCATCCCATAGAGCTCGTTTTCATTTCCATCATCAAATTTTTACACCCTCTCTGCCACAGCTTCATAAGCACACGGTAGTAAAAAAAAGTTTGTGAAGGGATTGACGATATTCAACTCTCACGATGTTCGGAAAAATTTGACCCCCCCCCCCCCTGCACGTGTAACTTGTATTAGAAGAGTCTGGAAAACGGGGAAAATTGGCCTGGAAAACCTGGAAAAGTCAGGAAAAATCAATTCTAAACCAGAATGGACATCCTGTAATCGGGAATTTTTAGTTGAATCAGCATCAATTGGAAAAATCCAACAAGTCAATTAAAAGTTTTTATTTTGTTTGTTTGTTCTTTTGCTTGCTTGGTATTTGGGAATTGAGTTGAGACGTTAGGAAAATCCAGCAAGTTGAAAGGGTTTTTTTTTGCTTTGTTATTTGGGAATTTTGAGTTGAGTCAGCATCAGTTGAAAAAATCCAAGCGGTAAAAAAGTTTTTTTTTCTTTGATATTTGGGAATTGAGTTGAGAAGTTAGGAAAATCCAACAAATTAAAAGGTTTTTTTTGCTTTGATATGTGGAAACTTTGAGTTGAATCAGTATCAATTGAAAAAATCCAATAAGTCAGTCAAGTCTTTTTTTTCCTTAATATTTGTTTATTGTATTGAAACTTGGGAATTGAGTTGAGAAGTTGGGAAAACCTAACATATCAAATGGTTTTTTTTTTTTTTTCTTTGATATTTGGGAATTTTGAGTAGAATCAGTATCAGTTTGAAAAATCCAATGAGCCAATCAAGTTCTTTTTTTTTTATGTGCTTGCTTTGACATTTGGGAATTGAGTTGAGAAATTAGGAAAATCCAGCAAGTCGAAACGTCTTTTTGTTTTTACTTTGATATTTGGGACTTTTGAGTTCACTCAGTATCAGTTGGAAAATCCAAGAAGCCAATCAAGTGTTCTTTTTGTTTTTTTTAATATTTATTCATTGTTTTGAAAATTGGGAATTGAGTTGAGAAAATCTAACAAGTCAGGTTTTTCTTTTGCTTTGATATTTGGGAATTTTGAGTTGAGTCAGCATCAGTTAAAAAAATCCAATAAGTCAATTGAACGTTTTCTTTTTTGGCTTGCTTTCACACTTGCGAGTTGAGTTCAGCAGTTGGGAAAATCCATCTAATCAAAAGGTTTTTTCTTTCTTTTTTTGCTTTGATATTTGGGAATTTTGAATCAGTATCAATTGGAAAAATCATTAAAAATTCTTTTTTATTTATGTGCTTGCTGTGACATTTGGGAATTGAGTTGAGTAGTTGGGAAAATCGAACAAGTTAGAAGGTTTTTTTTTTTTTTGCTTTTGTATTTGGGAATTTCGAGTTGAGTCAGCATCAGTTTAAAAAATCCCATAAGTCATTTAAATGTTTTGTTTTTATTAATTTTTAGTTTCTTGCTTGGTACATGAGAAGTGAGTTGAGAAGTTAGGGAAATCTAGCAAGTTGAAAGGTTTTTTTAGCTTTGATATTTAGGAATTTTGAGTGGAGTCAGAATCAGTAAATGAATTCCAAGAAGTCAATCAGAAGTTTTTTTTTGATTTATTTATTAAATATTTATTGATTGCTTTGAAACTTGGGAATTGTGTTGAGAAGTTAGGAAAATCCAAGAAGTCCGAAGGTTGTTTTTTTTTTTTGCTTTGATATTTGGAAATTTTTAGTTTAGTCAGTATCAGTTGGAAAAATCCAATAAGTCAATCAAGTGGTTTTTTTTTAAATATTTATTTATTGCTTTGAAAATTGGAAATTGAGTAAAGAAGTTAGGAAAATCCAGCAAGTTGAAAGGTGTTTTTTTTGCTTTGATATTTGGGAATTTTGAGTGGAATCAGCATCAGTTAATGAATTCCAATCAGTCAATCAAAAGTCCTTTCATTTATTTATTTATTTAATATTTATTTATTGCTTTGAAACAGGGGAATTGAGTTGAGAAGTTAGGACAATCCAATAAGTCCGAAGGTATTTTTCATCTTTGATATTTGGTAATCTTGAGTTGAATCAGCATCTGTTTAAAAAATCCAATAAGCCAATCAAGTTCTTTTTTTATGTGCTTGCTTTGTCATAATCCAACAAGTCAGGTTTTTCTTTTGCTTTGATATTTGGAAATTTTGAGTTGAGTCAGCATCAGTTGAAAAAATCCAAGCGGTCAAATGTTTCTTTTTGCTTTGATATTTGGGAATTTGAAGTAGAATCAGGATCAATTGAGAGAACGAATAAGTCACTTGAAAATTTTTATTTTGTTTGTTTGTTTTTATGTGCTTTGATATTTGGGAATGTTGAGTGGAATCAGCATCAGTTAATGAATTCCAATAAGTCAATCAAAAGTCCTTTTTTAAATTTATTTATTGCTGTGAAACTTGGGATTTGAGTTGAAAAGTTGGAAAAATCCAACAAGTCCGAAGGTTTTTTTTTTGCTTTGATATTTGGGAATTTTGAGTTGAGTCAGCATCAGTTTGAAAGATCCAATAAGCCAAGTCAAGTTTTTTTTTTATGTGCTTGCTTTGACATTTGGTAACTGAGTTGAGAAGGTCGGAAAATCCAACAAATCAATAGGTTTTTTTGCTTTGATATTTGGAAATTTTGAGTTGAATCAGTACAAATTGAAAAAATCCGATAAGTCGATCAAGTCTATTTTTCTCTTAATAATTGTTTATTGCTTCGAAACTTGTGAATAGAGTTGAGAAGTAGGGATAATCCAACATATCAAAAGTGTTTTTTTTTTCTGCTTTGATATTTGGGAATTTTGAGTTGAGTCAGTATCAGTTTGAAAAATCCAATAAGCCAATCAAGTGTGCTTTTTTTTTTATTAAATATTTATTTATTGCTTTGAAACTTGGGAATTGAGTCCGTATCAGTACAAGTCAAGAGGCTTTTTTTTTTGTATATTCAGAAATTTGAGTTGAGTCAGCATCAGTTGAAACAATCCAATTAGCAATCAAAAGTCTTTTTTTTTTTAAATATTTGTTTATTGCTTTGAAACTTGGAATTGAGTTGAGAAGTTAGGATAATCCAACATCTCAAAAGATTTTTTTAAATTTTTTGCCATGATATTTGGAAATTTTGGGTAGAATCAGCTTCAATTGGGAAAATCCAATGAGCCAATCAAGTGTTGTTTTTTTTTTAATATTTATTTATTGCTTTGAAACTTGGGAATTGAGTCAGTATCAGTTGAAAAAATCCAACAAGTCAAAAGCCTTGTTTTTTTTCTTTGATATTTGTGAATTTTGAGTTGAGTCAGAATCAGTTGAAAAAATCCAAGCGGTCAAATTTTTTTTTTTTGCTTTGATATTTGGGAATTTGAAGTAGAATCAGGATCAATTGAGAAATCCATTAAGTCATTTGAAAATTTTTATTTTGTTTGTTTGTTTTTTTGTGCTTTGATATTTGGGAATGTTGAGTGGAATCAGCATCAGTTAATGAATTCCAATAAGTCAATCTGAGTTGAGAAGTTCGGAAAATCCAACAAATCCGAAGGTGTTTTTTTTTTTTTTCTTTTGCTTTGATATTTGGGAATTTTGAGTTGAGTCAGCATCAGTTTGAAAAATCCAATGAGCCAAATCAAGTCTTTTTTTTTTATGTGCTTGCTTTGACATTTGGGAATTGCGTTGAGAAGTTAGGAAAATCCAACAAATCAAAAGGTTTTTTGCTTTGATATTTGGAAATGTTGAGTTGAATCAGTACAAATTGAAAAAATCCAATAAGTCAGTCAAGTTTTTTTTTCCCCTTAATATTGGTTTACAGTCTTGAAACTTGGGAATTGAGTTGAGAAGTTCGAAAAATCCAACAAGTCCGAAGGTTTTTTTTTTTTCTTTTCTTTTGCTTTGATATTTGGGAGTTTTGAATTGAGTCAGCATCAGTTTGAAAAATCCAATAAGCCAAATCAAGTTTTTTTTTCATGTGCTTACATTGACATTTGGGAATTGAGTTGAGAAGTTAGGAAAATCCAACAAATCAAAAGGTTTTTTGCTTTGATATTTGGAAATGTTGAGTTGAATCAGTATTAATTGAAAAAATCCAATAAGTCAGTCAAGTTTTTTGTTTCCTTAATATTTGTTTACTGTTTTGAAACTTGGGAATTGAGTTGAGAAGTTGGGAAAACCCAACACATCAAAAGGTTTTTTTTTTTTTTTTTACTTTGATATTTGAGAATTTAGAGTTGAGTCAGCATCAGTTGAAAAAATACAAGCCGTCAAAATGTGTTAGTTTTCCTTTGATATTTGGGATTTTTGATTTGAATCAGGAGCAATTGAGAAATCCAATAAATTACTTAAAAATTTTTATTTTGTTTGTTTGTTTGTTTTTTTTTTTGTTTTTTTTTGCTTGCTTAGTACTTGAGAATTGAGTTGAGAAGTTAGGAAAATACAGCAAGTTGAAAGGTTTTTTTCTTTTTTCTTCGATACTTTAGAATTTTGAGTTGAGTCAGCATCAGTCGAAACAATCCAATAAGTCAAAATTTTTTTTTTTCTTCTTTTTGCTTGTATATTCAGAAATTTAAGTTGGGTCAGCATCAGTTGAAACAATCCGAAAAGTCAATCAATAGTCCTTTCTTCTAAATATTCATTTATTGCTTTGAAACTTGGGAATTGAGTTGAGAAGTTGGGGAAATGCAACAAGTCAGAAGGTATTTTTACTTTGATATTGGGAAAATTCGAGTTGAAACAGCATCAGTTAAAAAATTTGACATTTGGGAATTGAGTTGAGTAGTTGGGAAAATCGAACAAGTCAGAGGGTTTTTTGTTTTTCTTTGATATTTGGTAATTTTGTGTTGAGTCAGCATCAGTTGAAAAAGTCCAACATGTCAAAACCTTTTTTTCTGGCTATGATATTTGGGAATTTTGAGTTGAATCAGTATCAATTGAAAAAATCCAATGAGTCAATCAAGTATTTTTTTTTCCTTAATATTTGTTTATTGCTTTGAAACTTGGGAATTGAGTTGAGAAGTTGAGAAAATCCAACATATCAAAAGGTTTTTTTTATGCGATATTTGAAAATTTTGAGGTGAATCAGCATCAGCAGAAAGTATCCAACAGGTCAAAAGGTTTTTTTTCTTCTTTTTTTTTGCTTTGATATTTGGGAATTTTGAGTTGAATCAGCATCAATTGGAAAAATCCAATAAGCCAATCAAGAAGTGGTTTTGTTTTTCTTTTCTTTTTTGAATATTTATTTATTGTTTTGAAATTTGGGAATTGAGTCAGTATCAGTTGAAAAAATCCAACAAGTCAAAAGTTTTTTTTATTTGCTGTGATATTTGAGAATTTTGAGTTGAGTCAGCATTAGTTGAAAAAATCCAAGCGGTCAAAATGTTTTGTTTTTTTGCATTGATATTTGGGAATTTGAAGTAGAATGAGGATCAATTGAGAAAACCAATAAGTCACTTGAAAATTTTTATTTTGTTTGCTAGTTTTTTTGTGCTTTGATATTTGGGAATGTTGAGTGGAATCAGCATCAGTTAATGAATTCCAATAAGTCAATCAAAAGTCCTTTTTTAAATTTATTTATTGCTTTGAAACTTGGGAATTGTGTTGAGAAGTTAGGAAAATCCAACATGTCCGAAGTTTTTTTTTTTTTCTTTTATATTTGTTAATTTCGAGTTAAGTCAGCATCAGTAAAAAAAATCCCATGAGTCAATCAAAAGTTTTTATTTTATAAATTTTTAGTTTCTTGCTTGGTACTTGAGAATTGAGTTGAGAAGTTTGGAACATCTAGCGAGTTGAAAGGGTTTTTTTCTTTTTTTTTGCTTTGATATTTGGGAATTTTGAGTGGAATCCGCATCAGTTGAAAAAGTCCAACATGTCAAAACCTTTTTTTCTGTCTATGATATTTGGGAATTTTGAGTTGAATCAGTATCAATTGAAAAAATCCAATGAGTCAATCAAGTATTTTTTTTTCTTAATATTTGTTTATTGCTTTGAAACTTGGGAATTGAGTTGAGAAGTTGAGAAAATCCAACATATCAAAAGGTTTTTTTATGCGATATTTGAAAATTTTGAGGTGAATCAGCATCAGCAGAAAGTATCCAACAGGTCAAAAGGTTTTTTTTTTTTCTTTTCTTTTGCTTTGATATTTGGGAGTTTTGAATTGAGTCAGCATCAGTTTGAAAAATCCAATAAGCCAAATCAAGTTGTTTTTTTTTATGTGCTTGCTTTGACATTTGGGAATTGCGTTGAGAAGTTAGGAAAATCCAACAAATCAAAAGGTTTTTTGCTTTGATATTTGGAAATGTTGAGTTGAATCAGTACAAATTGAAAAAATCCAATAAGTCAGTCAAGTTTTTTTTTTCCTTAATATTGGTTTACAGTCTTGAAACTTGGGAATTGAGTTGAGAAGTTCGGAAAATCCAACAAGTCCGAAGGTTTTTTTTTTTTTCTTTTCTTTTGCTTTGATATTTGGGAGTTTTGAATTGAGTCAGAATCAGTTTGAAAAATCCAATAAGCCAAATCAAGTTTTTTTTTCATGTGCTTACATTGACATTTGGGAATTGAGTTGAGAAGTTAGGAAAATCCAACAAATCAAAAGGTTTTTTGCTTTGATATTTGGAAATGTTGAGTTGAATCAGTATTAATTGAAAAAATCCAATATGTCAGTCAAGTTTTTTGTTTCCTTAATATTTGTTTACTGTTTTGAAACTTGGGAATTGAGTTGAGAAGTTGGGAAAACCCAACACATCAAAAGTTTTTTTTTTTTTTTTTTTTTTTACTTTGATATTTGAGAATTTAGAGTTGAGTCAGCATCAGTTGAAAAAATACAAGCCGTCAAAATGTGTTAGTTTTCCTTTGATATTTGGGATTTTTGATTTGAATCAGGAGCAATTGAGAAATCCAATAAATTACTTAAAAATTTTTATTTTGTTTGCTTGTTTGTTTTTTTTTTGCTTGCTTAGTACTTGAGAATTGAGTTGAGAAGTTAGGAAAATACAGCAAGTTGAAAGGTTTTTTTCTCTTTTCTTCGATACTTTAGAATTTTGAGTTGAGTCAGCATCAGTCGAAACAATCCAATAAGTCAAAATTTTTTTTTTCTTCTTTTTGCTTGTATATTCAGAAATTTAAGTTGGGTCAGCATCAGTTGAAACAATCCAATAAGTCAATCAATAGTCCTTTCTTCTAAATATTCATTTATGGCTTTGAAACTTGGGAATTGAGTTGAGAAGTTGGGGAAATGCAACATGTCAGAAGGTATTTTTACTTTGATATTGGGAAAATTCGAGTTGAAACAGCATCAGTTAAAAAATTTGACATTTGGGAATTGAGTTGAGTAGTTGGGAAAATCGAACAAGTCAGAGGGTTTTTTGTTTTTCTTTGATATTTGGTAATTTTGTGTTGAGTCAGCATCAGTTGAAAAAGTCCAACATGTCAAAACCTTTTTTTCTGGCTATGATATTTGGGAATTTTGAGTTGAATCAGTATCAATTGAAAAAATCCAATGAGTCAATCAAGTATTTTTTTTTCCTTAATATTTGTTTATTGCTTTGAAACTTGGGAATTGAGTTGAGAAGTTGAGAAAATCCAACATATCAAAAGGTTTTTTTTATGCGATATTTGAAAATTTTGAGGTGAATCAGCATCAGCAGAAAGTATCCAACAGGTCAAAAGGTTTTTTTTTTTTTTTTTTTTTTTGCTTTGATATTTGGGAATTTTGAGTTGAATCAGCCATCAATTGGAAAAATCCAATAAGCCAATCAAGAAGTGGTTTTTTTTTCTTTTCTTTTTTGAATATTTATTTATTGTTTTGAAAATTTGGGAATTGAGTCAGTATCAGTTGAAAAAATCCAACAAGTCAAAGGCCCTTTTTTTTTTCTTGGCTAACAGGGTATTTTGAGTTGAATCAGCATCAATTGGAAAAATCCAATTAGACAATCAAGTGTTTTTTTGGGGATGGGGGGAGTTGAGTCAGTTTTTGCTTTGATAGTTGAATGAGTATCAATTAGAAAAATCCAATAAGCCAATCAAGTTATTTTTTTTTATGCTTGCTTTGACATCCGGGAATTGAGTTGAAAACTTGGGAAAATCCAAGTTGAAAAGTTTCTTTTGCTTTGATATTCAGAAATTTAGCATCAGTTAAAAAAATCCAATAAGCCAATTAAAATTTTTTGTTTTTTTTTTGGCTTTGATATTTGGGAATTTTGAGTTGAGTCAGCATCAACTGGAAAAATCCAATAAGTCAATTAAAAGTTCTTATTTTGTTTGTGTGTTTGTTTTGCTTGCTTGGTACTTGGGAATTGAGTTGAGAAGTTAGGAAAATCCAGCAAGTCGAAAGGTTTTTTTTTGCTTTAATATTTGGAAATTTTGAGTTGAGTCAGCATCAGTTGAAAAAATCTATTAAGTCAATCAAAAGTCTTTTTTTTGTATACTTTTTTTTAAAATATTTATTTATTGCTTTGAAACTTGGGAATTGAGTTGAGAAGTTGGGAAGATCCAACAAGTCAAAATGGCATGGAGTCAATATAATACCGGAATATCAAAAACTAATTCGATATGTCACACACAGAGAGGGAGAATGAGGATATTTAGGGTAATATGAAATTTTGAGTAGGGGATCGGGAAGTTTTTTGGGGATTCAATCGGCCGTAGCGCCCTTTCAACTCCGTTTCGGGTACAATAGTCTCGAAGACTTTAAAAAAGGAAAACGATTTCTGGAGTCAGCCCTCCCAAGAAGTTGGGCAGAGTGGTGTGAAATTTTTCACACAATTTTTGGCACCTCTCACCACAGTACTGTACCGAATCCCGCTTGTCACCATGTTTTCCTCCAAACCCCCTTTTTTGTCTTATTTGCCCGTACTACTAGTGCACACTAGTTGGTCGAGATTGCCATTTTCTTCCCAGTTTTATTAAAGCGAATTTTTGCAGGTTGGTGACAACGGCGCCGGTAAAACGACGCTACTGAAGTTGATCATGGGCTTTTTGACGCCTTCTTCGGGCACCATCCGAACTCACCGAAACCTCAGGTTCGGATATTTCAGTCAACATCACGTGGACCAGCTCGAAATGAACATGTCGTCCGTGGAATTGCTTCAGTGCACGCACAAAGGTATTTCACCGATCAGCAAGGGCTGCCTTTTTGCCTATTCGGTCTTTACAATGGAACGAAACTCACGGACGTTTTGTTTTGATCGCCAGGCAAACCTACGGAAGAGTACAGAAGACATTTGGGCGCCTTCGGCCTCACGGGCGATCTGACCCTTCAACCAGTTGGCAGTCTTTCCGGCGGTCAAAAATCCAGAGTAGCGTTTGCTAAAATGTGCCTCAGTCTTCCAAACTTTCTGATACTCGACGAGCCTACCAATCATCTGGACATAGAAACCATCGAAGCGCTTGGTAAAGCGATTCAAAAGTACACGGTAAGTACCAAACAGTTTCCTAAAACGCTCAAGCTTCATTTCGTGTGTTAAAATTTGGATGTCTGATTGCAGGGAGGTGTGATTCTAGTATCGCACGACGAACGACTGATCCGTAAGGTCTGCAAAGAGCTGTGGGTGTGCGGTAGAGGAACCGTGAAGAGCATAGAAGGCGGCTTCGATGAGTATCGTAAAATCGTCGAGAGAGAATTGGCCGAAGTGTCCAAGTGAACATTCGTGTTCTTGCGTTCTCGTCTTCATAATCGTTTCCCTTCTCATCCGACTATTTTAATCGCCGATGTTTTTAATTTTTATTACCTTCTTTTTCTCTCTCTCTCTCTCTCTCTCTCTCTCTCTTTTTATATAGTTATTATAATTTTTTGTCAACTCTCGAATTCAGTATTCGGAATTGAGCAATGAGCTATACCTGTTGAATGAACATTGTTTAAGTATCAGCTAGGTTGCTAGACATCCGCAATGCGAGCTTATCTGAGTGCGAAGTAGTTTTGCTTTTATTGCAGGTCGGCAAACGCAGTTGTGTGCGAAGAACGAGTGCATTACGATAATAGTGAGCCGGCTGAAAGAGGGAGTTTTTGGACACAAAACTCGTCCCAATCCATTGTGCAGCTGATTAGTGTGCAGATTGTCATAAAAGCATGGAATTTGGTATGCAAGCTCTCAAAGGCATGAGGATTAATTTGAAGATTGGAAGCACCTCGACCAACGCCATTACATGATACATATCGCCGGCCCAGAAGAACAATGACAGAACTGTGAAATTATGCAGTTATGTGTTCTTGTGTGTACTGAATGTACCATGACTGTTTACATCCAGAACAGTGACATATTTGTACCGTAGAATGGGGTGAATAGGGACAAAATTTTCAGAATTTGTGTTGTAGAAACTGCCGGGTAGGGGGAGCCGAGACGTGATAAAAAGTTGGTACTACCTTAGAGCTATCCAAATAGAAGAAACCTTATGTTTTCTCACTCCGCCTCTTGGTGAGGTCAGTTTGAGTGCGTATCCCTATTTCCCCAAGGGGTGGGGTGAATAGGGACACTTCTTGAAATTAACCGAAAATTGGTTTAAATTTGCTGTAAAATTGTAAAAAACGTATGGAAATGCAAAATTAACGTTTTTATTTTCATTTTTGCTGTCATGAACGTGAAAAATAAAACCAAGTCATTAGAGAGGTAATTGTCATTGACAAAACTGAAACAAACAAAAAAAAACTAACAAAAAACGAGCACACAAACAAGAAGGCAATTGATTTCTTGAAACTAATTTGATTACCTAGTTAATTATGGTAATCACGAAGGTGAGCAAATTACTTCAAAAAGAAAAAAGTACGAAGTTATAGTACCATAAGATGAAAGATTCCACATCAGGAAAAAAATGGTCAAGTCTATAAATGTCTTCTGTTTCCGCCGAAAGCCACGTTTGTCCGACTCCTTTACTTTTAATACTCATATTTTTGATCACTTCATCGATCCGTTCATCTCTGCTCGCATCTCCAGACACGGCATTCATCACTTTTGTCTTGTATCGATCGATCATTGATTTCGAAACATTATATTATATGTTTTGCAGCTGCTTTTCTTGTGGACAAACCTCTCAGGACATCTTCTACGGCTGTTCTAATCTTATCTTCATGGACTGGTCGAGTAGATTTGGCACCCTAATGAGGACGAGAAGTTCTAGGCATTGTATTATGCAATAATAACGATCGTATGTTAGACTACAAGCTGCAGAACGCATTTATACTATCGGTAGTCTCTGTATCAATTACTTGCTATCCTCTTTCCCTTCACATGCTCAAACGACTCTTCTTTAATTTACAATTACTCACCTTCTAATTGACGAAAATTCACAATTTTTTCTTTGAAATCATGAGGATGAGTACCACGTTACCCCGTGTATAGAGTTTTCCAGTACTCCATGGTACATTCTTATTCTTTGTAATACATATTATGAACATTATGGTCATACCAGTGAGTTTTGAGTTTTGTCTTCGTCTATCTTCTCTGTGTTCTCCGTATAATTCGAAATTTTCGTTTTTTGATCATTCTTCATGGTCTTATCCTGATCATCAATTTCATTAAATAACAGTTCAGTTTTCGGCTTACACTTTCGGCTATGCAATTCAGCAACGTTTGCGTTTCCGAAAGAATTCAAACTTTCTTAAAAAATTCTGATGTCCGGCGTTTTCAAGTATCCATTGCATTCGAGCCCATTTCGCACATCGAATAGACCTTTTCCTGGTGACATCACACAGGTCATTGCAGTACTTGGTTATTAGTTAGCAAAAATACCCATACGAAAACACGCGGAACAAAGATCATTATGTCACTACATACCTGAGAATGAGAAATTTTTTAGAAACTAAGATTACCCTCTACTGGGGTAATATAGAACACTGGTGGTAATATTGGCTACTGATGATTTGTTTACTGATAACGAAACTAGCTCTCTTTCAAGTCATGAGCAGCCAATATTATCACCAATGTCTGATATTACCCCAGGTGACTTTACTGATAACAATACTAGCGTTCCTAAAATAAGTTTTGAGTGGCCAATGTTACCATCAGTGTCCAAAATTACCCCAGTTGACGGTATATATTTCTAATCCAGAACGTTCTTAGCATTTGCTAATAAACGTCTGTTGTCTAACAAATTTCTTATTCTCAAGTTGTAACATAATGATTCTTGCTCTGTGTGTTGTCTTGTGGAAGTCAGAACGTTTGTTAGCGCACAGTGGGCATTTTTGCTAACATGAATCAAGTGCGTACTGTTAAGGATCTGTGACGTCGACTTGAAAAAGGTCTATTCTGTTATAATACACTACCAACTTGGTAACAGGAGAGACGAATAAATATGCAATATGGAGTTCTGGAAAAGCCCTATTTGGTCGTACTATTTCACCGGCTTCTGATAACGAACGAAACAACATCCTCAGCTGTACCAGTTTGCGTGAAAATAATACCATTTCTGGGGGAAAATAGTTAAAATAAATGCAAAATATTTTTTTTTTTTGTTACCTTCCAATTGGGATGTTAACCTCACCTAGGTAGCGCTAGTATTGTGGTATGATGACAATGGCGAGAACAACTGATAAGAATTGAAAGGGAGATGATTTCGTGAAGTCATCCCACTTATGTACCTTATCACGTTATCACCTTGTTATTACCGACAGGGATACCGACTTTGGAAACTCAGGTGAACATCCCTATGCATTACTGTCGATCTGCATACTCTTGCCGAGCATCTGACGCAAACCAAACTGGGACTTTGGATGAAAGTGGCTGACATCTAGCGGATGTTTTGTGAACCCTCATTGAGTAATTATAGAGAAAAATCAGAAAAACACTAAATCTTTAAGTGTTGTTTGAAAATACGGCTGTTATTTCTTACTTCACCGCACTTCTATTGATTTTGTTACCTGACATCAAATTTTTATCGCAAGTTCGAATATGTAGCTCTCTGCAGTTCAAATTTGAAGCATGTCAGTAATTTCTCTATTAATTTTATAATTATTTCTTGAAAACCCCCTATGCCACTATTTCCCATTTACAGCAGTGTTATTTCCCTCCATATTCACTCAACCTTTTATTAGGAGGTGCGTATTAGCGCTCCTATATTCCGTTCCTTATCCTGATCGTCGTTCGTTCATTCGTTCAGCATTATGAAACCTTACAGCTGCGCGCTGCATTCTGCCCCTATTCACCCCATTCTACAGAAATTCATTTTCCTTCCAAAAGAGGGAAGTTGGGTCGTTGAAAATGATCAGGTTTGGTGTAATATTTTGGAAGAACAACGGCGCAAATGTTAGTTAATTCACAATTATATGTATAGTACAGGCTGACTTCGGAAGAAAAACGTCACATTTGCACTTTCTGCGGAATGTAAAAGCGATGTAAGTGTGCTTTGTGTCGTTACTGCTCTAAACTTTTTGAAATTCTGGTAGTGTAACTGTAGGTACTTTTAGTCGTTAATAAACACACCCTTACATAATATTTGGAGTAACAGTGACACAGTTGTAATGAAGGGTTGATTTCATGCTGGATTTCTGTTGTACTTAGGTAGTTCTCACTGTTATTACCTGAATCTGCGTGATGTCATACAACAATTATGATACTCTGGATCCTTGAAACAATCCCAAGTCTCTCTGCCTCATTGAAGATGTTCATAGTATGCGTGCGGAGGATGCTCGTCGACGAAGATTGGATAGGTAATCGCCCGCTCCAAAGTCTAGCATGCAGTTTCATTTTCTTGGAATTCTCGATCAACGCCCTTTTGCGTAATTGCACGTTGTGGAGAATGTTGGAACGGCTTTATCCGGATTATAAATTCGAGTTGAGGATTTGTGATCCGCATTCAGAAGGAAACATTCACCGAATAAGTACAAACCCCCCTCGTTTCCATCATTATGGACCCAAGGAGTTCGACCGGGGTGTCTCCAATCTAAAATTTGTTCTTTGTACCTTTGAGCGCTCACATATCAGTTTTCGCGCTTTTATGAAAACGTGCACAGTTTTTCTCCAATCGCCTCCAGAGATTGTCTGAATACGAACGGAGCAACGAAGATGCTGTGTGTTCGCAATCTGCCAGAAAGGTGCCGGAGTGTGTCTACCTCTAGTACCTCTAACATTACTTACCACTGTTGTATTCGTTTGTGAACTTATTGGCAATGTATACGGAATCTGCTTTCTGTATTTAAGGCGTTACCATGTTAATTGAATGTATAATGTGAAGATTTGACTGTCAAGGAATCTTATAAGCGTGTTCGTGTTTCGATTTAATTATTGATTACGTGGGTAGGCTGTTACTCAACGTATGCCAGTTTTGTTAATAAATCTGAAACAATATATAATTTTTGTTTTCAAGAATAAGCATTTCTGTGTAAATTTAACCTTTTAAAATTTCAGTTTCCTGTCAGATTGTTGCTCTGTTTCATCTCATTGTCGTAGCTCCCTACTCGTGACCAAGTATAGGGCGCACAGCACTCCTGGTGAAGGGGGATAAAGAGGTTGGACGGATACCTAGCGCTGAATGAGGCTACTAATGGCTGAATAGACCAATTCTCAAGCACACCTGCTCAATATTATAATGCTGGAGCTCCTCGGGGGCTTCAATTTCAGCAGCCTTTGCTTTTCCTCTGGTTTTGCAATTCTGTCGTGCTCAAATTTCCCGACAAGTCTCAAGTTTGCGCGATTTTTCATTCATAATGCATACTATTTTCTCAATGGAAGAGGACACACCTTTTCATTATTTTCAACCAGGGAACAACGTACATTGTTGAACTCCATTCCGACATTACAAGAAGTGCAGTATGTACAGACAGAAAAGTGTATGATGTACTTTTGCTAAGAACTTCACAGGTAGGTACCTGTTTTTCAGAAGGAATTAGTTGAAACAGCATAGTTCACATCGCAGCAATAACATCTTTTCAATAGGTACACTTCCTACACTTTCAATGCATTTTAACCATAAACATTTGGAAGGGGATAGCTAAAACTTTTTCATTCCTAGTAACATGGGTACCGTAAATGGGGGTGAACCCGATCACACAGGGCGACAGGGCGAACCCGATCAATGCTGTTTTGTAAGCATTTGTTTGTTACCGCTCTGTACTGGGAAGCGGTAGAGATTCGCAACAAAGCTCGTTCCACTTGGCACCGTCATAGTCTGTGAAATGTACTTGTGGTCTAAGATTTTCGTTATCGTTGTTGACAGAAATGCCGGTCTATGTATTTCGTGAAAAATTGCAATATTTAAATTTCTGTTTCAACTTGCTGTGTAAATGAATGAAAATATTGAAGGTAAGTAGGTTAAATGGTGATATTTTGTAAAGAATTCTGTAACCTATTAAATGCGATACGAGAACAGGTTACGCAAGATTCAAAAACTACGCACTGTCTCATCGAAATGAAAGCGAGGCCGATCCAATTTATTGAAAAATATATTCTGTTTCAGAAAAATGCGTAAATATAAGAACCATACTGGACGAACTTGCGCCAAATATACTTAATGAAAAGTTATTCAGTAATGCTGTATCGAGCGTGAACAGCGGAAAGTTGTCAATTCGAAAAGCCGCTGAAAGATACAGAATTGCTTACACAACGTTGAGAGATCGTATCAAAGGTAAAATACATCCTATCAAAGGTATAAATACATCGTGAACCAATAATTTTCTTTATAACTAAAGAAAAGCACACCATTTGCAGTGTTGTGAATATATTTATGTGTTTTAGGCACCTACACGAAAAAATACGGCGGGCAAACAGTTTTATCGCAAATTGAAGAGAAACAAATCGTGAAGATTCTTCTTTTGTACGCGGATTGGCGAATTGCTCTTAGACGGAAAGATGTACAATTGATTGTGCAGAATTACTTGAAAATCATGCGAAGAAAGACTCGTTTCAAGGATAACAAACCGGGAAGAGACTGGTGGGAAGGATTTCTAGGTCGTCATCCTATATATTGACTGAAAAATTAGCTCAGAACATCTAAACACTGTCGGGCCGCAGTGGATGAAAAGATCATTCAAGATTTTCTCAATCATTTATTACAGGGGGCCCTGCGCGGTGTTCCTTTCGCAAACTTAATTAATTTCGACGAGACGAATTTTGTGGACGATCCTAGAGCCTGCAAGGTAGTACGTTTTCTATTTTGCCGCTTTTAGCTATACTTTTATACTAGTTCCACACTGATCAAATATTGGAGGTTATAGGAAGACGCGGTTCTCGTCATGCTGAATTAGTCAAGGACACGTCGAAAACCAGTTTCAGTGTGATGTTTTCGGGTACAGCTGCTGGTCATTTATTACCACCCTATATTGTGTATAAGAGTAAGAATGTTTCTACACATGGACTGAAAATGGTCCAACTGGTGCAACATACGCTTGCAATACTTCTGGCTGGTTTGAGTTGGAATCATTTGAGGACTGGTTTCAGCGAATTTTACTCCCCTATTCACGTAAATTAGCCGGTCCGAAGCTCATTATTGGTGACAACTTAAGCAGTCATATTTCAGTGAAAGTCGCTCAGCAGTGTATGGAACATGATATTAGATTTGTATTTTTGCCTGCCAACTCTACCCACCTTTTACAACCGCTTGATGTTGCTATGTGTTCCGATCGTTGAAGCTACAGTGGAGAGTAGTGCTAGATAATTGGAAAGACCGTCACTACGGCCCGCTTCATAAAAGTGAATTTCCTAAACTCTTAGCCGAAACAATTGACAAAATAGGGGCGCGGAATGCTGAAAATATAAAAGCAGGTTTCAGAAGTGCTGGTATCCATCCATTTAATCCGCAGTGTGTTTTGAGAAAACTGCCTCAAATTTCTGATGAAGATCCGACTGTTCTTGAAAACGAAGTTGTGAAATATCTCAAGGAGACACGAGGAGGCCTCTCTAAACCAGAGATTCGAAGAAGAAAACGTGTGAAGGTCGTCCCAGGAAAGAGTAAGTTGCCGAGAACTACGCAGTTGCCGGCACTTTTACATTCAACAGAATCTGATTTAACTTTTTTCACTTTTTACAGGCCTAACATTAGATATATTCGAGGAAGATATGGACAACCCCGAAACAGTGCCGATACCAGATCCCATTCCATGCTCGTCTAGTCGTACTGCTGTGAATGGCGAAAGCAAAATTAAAGCTTCTGTAGTGAAGTCACCAAAAAGGAAGAAAGTGAAAACTAAGAAGTATGGTTGCATGATTGGTGGTAGGTACCTGTTTAAAATCTTTCTTTTTTCATAGTACCTACAAGTTCTTCAGTTTCTTTTTTAAATGTG
Organism: Acanthococcus lagerstroemiae; assembly: GCA_031841125.1. Taxonomy (NCBI): domain Eukaryota; kingdom Metazoa; phylum Arthropoda; class Insecta; order Hemiptera; family Eriococcidae; genus Acanthococcus; species Acanthococcus lagerstroemiae. The sequence continues at coordinate 41,049,924 of CM063112.1, forward strand.
TGTTTTTTCTTGTATGACAGACTTGGAGAAAAAACTGGGAGGTACCGGTACAAGCGAAGGTGACCCGAAAGCCGCAGCAGCGTTGGTAAAGAATCCGTCCATCATGCGAATGAATATCAGCAAACTACTAAAAATAAATGACTTTGTTCTGGTATCATTTTTAACTACTGATACGTTGAGGTATCGCTATTTCATGGGCGTTATCGAAGAAAAAGTCACGTCTACAGTGTATCGTGTTCGATATTTACGAAAGAAAGTTGGGAGGCAAGGTGTGTCTACTTCCACTTTCCGCATATCGACGATGTGCAGGATACGGTAGTGGAAGATATTGAAATTTTGAATGTAAAGTCGATAGGTCGTGATCGTTATATTCCTATCAAATTTCAAACTGTGAATGATTATAATGAAATAGAATGAATATTATTGAACTTATATTGAACTTGAAAACTTCATTAGATATGTTGATGTAGTGCAGTGAATGGAGTAATAATAACTGTTTTCGTTAAACATGAACTTACATGGTTTTACTAACTTTTCGAAGGTGAGGGAGGTATTTTTTCCCTTCATTTGGTTGGCAAATCGCATCGGTAGCTATGGTACAAAATGCAGTGCAAATGGAGGCTTGAATGACCTTAATTCGTGAAATTAATTTATTTTGAGCTCTAAATGGTAACTTTGATCACCTATGGTGGTTAAGTGGTTGTGGCATTGTAGTAAATGTAACTGAAAGGACTGATTGGTCAATTTTTAGGTAACTGTCTGCTTCAAGGTCCTCAATTTGGGGTAAAACAATCTGTGATCGGGTTGACCCCCCTGTGTGGGGTGAAGCAGATCACTCTTGTTTCCAGTTTTACAATTCAAATTTTTGTTGATAACACTGCGTTTATTGCTCTTCATATAGCCAAAAGGGTTGCCTAATTTTACATTTAGAAATTTGTTTCTGTAGCGAATATTTACTCTATGACAACTTAAGAAAACTGTTTTTTTTTTATCGGGTTCACCCCCGTTGACAGTACCTCTCTCTTGTAGTGAACACTACTCGTATAATTTTCATGAACGCGCAACCGACTGTCACGTTCTTGGGACACCAGGTACCATCCCAAGGCATAGCACCCGACTCCAGGCGAGTTAAGATAATAGCCGAGATGCCAAAACCAGAGACTGTGATGGAACTGAGGTGATTTCAAGGCATGGTTAATTCCTATAGAAGAAACATGAGGCACGCAGCCGATATTCAGAGGCGATTGCAAGCGCTGATAAAGACGAATAAGAAAAGGGATAAACCACCGTTAGAGAGGACATCCGATTCTGAAAAAGCATTCGTAGAGTTTAAGGAAGCTCTAATAAACGCCACGATGTTGGCGCACCAAAATGAGAATAGCCAACTAGTATTATATACAGACGCATCTAATATGGCATATGGTGGAGCCATACATGAGCTCAGAAACGGATCATTGTAGCAGGTAGAGTTCTTCACCAGAAAACTATCAGAGGCCGAAAAGAGATGCAGCACTTCTGACCGAGGGGGGTAGGGTGGATTCTATGTGTGCTGTTCTAGCTCGTTTACCCTACATTCCAATATCGTATTTCGTTTGGTGAGCTTCTCATTTCGATTTTAAGGTTTGTATTCTGATCTGCGTTGTAAGCTTAAATATGCTGCGTGTGCTTTTTAAAAATGTATTTATTTATTATTATTTGTGTTCCTCCCGACAGTTTCCCGAAGGTCCCAATAATGGTGAAGAACAGTATGGAATAGTAAATAAAAAATAAAAACAAAAAGTAAACAAAAACTAAAATTAAAATGAAAAAAAATAATAAAACTAAAAAGTAAACAAAAACTAAAACAAAACTATAGAGGGGGGAAATGTTGGCACCGGAACAGACATGGGATCTTCTGCGGAGAGGGTCCAAAGTTACCACCAAGGGACTCAGAAACTGAGGGACTTAATAGCCAAGGGGTGTACGAGTATACCAGATAACCTTAAATCACCTTAAATGCGCATGACCTCCATCCTACATCTCTTGCAGTACCCTGCTCATAGAGCCGATGTACTGGCTTCTAGACATGTAAAATAAGTCAATCATAGGGTCACTACGACTGACATTATTATACAGGGCAAGGGTTTTCTGTATCACTGATGATGAAGTTCCCCCCGTATCAAATAATTCTGAATTTCTTCCATTAAAGGAAGGAAAACTATAAATTGAATATTACCAAAATTATGGGACATAATATTCTATTATTCCTTTAAAATATTAATTTTGCCAAGTTTCTTCTATTTTCTAGGCTCAAAATCTCAAACCCAACCAGAAGCTCATTGTAAGTAATGTCAGGAGGACAGTAAGTACATGAAAACTTTATAGTGCAGATATCTTAAAAAACTTTTTTGAATTATTTCAATTTCAGTAATACTTTTTTGAGTTGCAGGGTCCTTTCACAGTTTCCAAATTTTTATAATATTTTCCATTTCTCTTTATAAAACCAACTATTCTTTTACATTTCAAGGACATGTACCCGATATGCATGTTAAACAATAGTTTTGAGTCCAAAGTAACTCCCAAATCTTTCACAAAACTCACACTCTGTAGTGCACACTTTTTATTAATTTTATAGTTAAATGAGATAGGCCTTCTTCGTCTTGTAAAACTTATTTTTTCACATTTATCAATATTGAAATCGGGACCTGCAAATATAGTTACCTAACCTACACAACACAATGTGATATATATAATTATACTGTAGGGATATAGCCATTGTATTATCTTCTATATTATCTTTTTTCTTCTATATTATGAAGACAAGTTGCGTTTTTATGTCGTCAATGTTCTCAGCCTGTGCTGAATATTACAGGGTGAAATTTGCACAAAATATAAATATTGAATCGACGAAGAACCTTTTGGTATCAGATTTTCAATAACTGAAACACAAAAGCTGTAATTAAGCTTGAAAGTCGACTTGCATGTGTGTCTTTGTGTGAGCGTTCCTTGCGCTTATCCCGTCATTGTAAACGCGTGTTAGAGTGATCAGTGTGACCAGTAGGAAGTATTTTATATAACACATCGTAGATATAGAACGATCAGGCTGGCCATGTGATATCTATAATATAAAGACAATCTTGGTTTCTTTCATCTAAAAGCGTCTCAGTGTACATACTGCGGTTGATCAGACCATGTTGCGTTTTTTTATCATTGAACTTTTACTTTATAAATCCTTTTTTAGGGCTTCATGAATTCAAGACTTGGGCCATGTGTCGTTTTTTTATTATCGACTTTTCATTTTACGAATACTTTTTTGCTTCATTTTTCATTTATTAAAGCGATTAATCTAATATATAAAGACAAGTCTCGATTTTTCCTCACCGGTGTTCTCAGGTATTACTGAATGAAATCTTTTATATAATGTCTCATATGGCAGTATGTAACATTTTTGAATCGGGGGCCTAATTTTGAAAAATTATACTTTTTATGCTTTTTCCAACAATACTAATAACTCATTTTGCTTATAAATGTCGGTTGGTTCTCTTACGCTTAACAGCGTCCAACTGAGAGTTGCAAATGGGTAACTATTCCTCGAGTAACTAGGGTAACTGATTGCCAGAGATGCCGAACGAGTCGAGAAGAACGGCTCGTTCCTCGTTCCGTTCCCGTTCTGTTTACATGTCGTTCCGGAACGACGTTCAGAACGGCTCATGCCGGAACGAAAATGCGGAAGAACGACGTTCCCAAAGTCAATTGCCAATAAATAAAAAAATAGGCGCGAATTGTCTTTCCGAGGGGGAGGGGGGGGATTCATGTCAGTTCAAGTTATTTGAGTAACAAAACTTCAGTAGATATATATCAGCAAATCTTTCCATATTTTTTTAATTATACTTTTCGTTCGCATTTTAAAGTTTATTAAATGACGGATGAGTGCAACGAACAGTCGGAAACTGCAGGTCCATGGCCTCAGTTTGCCGAATATTATAAGTTTATTTGTGAGGAGGAGGACGAAAAATTTTGTATGCAGAATCATATACAATGCAGTTCCAAATTTCTCCTAAAATAGGCTCTGCATCAGTATATAATGTACTGAACTGAAATAAAAAATGAAAAGTATTGTAACGAAGTTTGATAGTAGAGAAGAAAGAAAGAGGCGACTTTGTTCTTTTTCTTTTGGTTCACCAAGTTCGAAGTTCCTTTGACAAAGTTGCCATTTCCTGAGAAAGAATGAGTAAATCTAGTGAAAGATGCATTTTTATGTCCTTAAAACTGTAAATTTGTGAAAATATGCCAGAAAATTCCCTAAGAATTTTAAAAATAGTCGAAAATAATAAGCAACTACCCATAAAATATACAAAAAATGCTCTTCTAAATATATGGCTCATTTTACTTCAAAGCTTACAGTTCGTAAAGGTAAGTGTTCAGTGAAGCAATGGCAAAAAATATGCAAAAGCATAAAAATCTCAACCCTGGTTATCATGTTGCGTAGATAGAGAAATATTATTTCATAAAAATATGTTTTCACTATCAACAAGAATGACAAGGAAACAGACTTGACACCAATCATCATTTATTTTCGCTGATAACAACGGATCTCAAATCGACAATTAAGGAACATGAGGAGTACCTGAATCTTGAAATTTGTAGGTAACAACAAAGGTGGATTCAGTTTACTCGCAGGTACTTTCTTCATAAAAATAAAAATAGTGCAACCTCTACCTGCAGCGAATTAAGGTGAAGGCATGAAAAATTCTATTTCCTTCATTAGAAATTAAAATTTTACAAATTGCGAATAAAAATAAACAATCAGGCTTACGGCGAAATGATAGGGGAATAATACTGATAAGGGAACGGCCGTTCCGTCGTTCCGGAACGAAAAAAGAACGGAACGTCGTCGTTCCCTAGCTGAAGGAACGAAGAACGAGTCGTTCGTTCCCGTTCGGCATCTCTGCTGATTGCGCATCCGGTTGGGAGACAGATATACCAAGTTCAAAACACAGTTCATGTTTTGCGTTTTTTTACTATCGATCTTTTATATTACAAATACTTTTTTGCTTCATTTTTCATTTACTGAAGAGATTAAAGAGATGTAGGAGTTTCATGTTGCGTTTTTTTACTATCGAACTTTTACTTTACAAATAATACCACTTTACTTCATCTGACTGGGACTGGGCAAATTGTAGAAGCGCTAGCGTCGTATCTTTAGTGCGTTTGTTAAACAATGATAAGGAGAACATATTACAGCACTATCTGTGGCACAAACATACAAACTGTTATCAAAGCCGTTATCTTTAATGTTTTTGAAAGTCGCTGACTGGGACTCTAGGACTGTACAAATTTTTTGGGCAAAAGAACCCTCAGTACTTCAATTGAGGACGTGAAATGTTCAGGATAATTCGATCATTTCTCATTTTGGAAATAGAGAAGAATGGGAAAGATTACAAAGCTTTCACATTTATGAAAAAACAATTTCATGCTTCATTTTCTTTTATTTGTTTTCAGAGTTTCATATTATCGCATATGTTTGATCCCGTCCGAAGGACGGGTACTACAGCTTATACGGCAATAAAAGGCAATTTATAAAAAAATAAAATTTAAAAAAAAGGTAATGCATTTAACCAAGCAATTTTTTCGATAATCTCCGAAGAATTTTTTCGGAAACTTCGGGGAAGATCTCCGATAATTTTTAAGGAATTTCATCGGAAATTTGCGAACAAAAATTCCGATAGGTAATTTCCGAAAAATCTCATCAGATATCTTTGGAAAAAATTCACAATGTTATATGTTGTCCTAAAAATTTCATCAAAATTTTTCGAGAAAATTTTCCTATAGTTTTTGAAGTATTTCATAGGAATTATACGGGGGAAACCCCCGATGGTTTTGAAGAAGTATAAAAAATTCCGATAATTTCCAAAGATTCTCATCAGAAATCTTTAGAGAAAATTTCGAATGTCTTCTGAAAAACGTCATTAAATTCATCGAGAAAATTTTCCGATAATTTCTTCTTTTTTTTCTATTCGTATAATATATTGTATAATATAATAATAATATATTTGTTTCCCCCCAGCACTGCCATCAGGCCAATTACGATGGGGGAATAGAGATGAAAATGGTTATACCAATACAGTACATATGAGGTGAGTTTTAAAAAAAAATTATATACAAATAAAATAAAAAGAAAGAAGAAAAATAAAAAGAAGAAAATAAATTAGAAGAAATAATTAATTTAAAGCTGGCTCCTCCCATCAGCCACGTCACGAAGTATTTCATAAGAAATATTTTGGGGGGGGGGCACTCCGGTAATTTTTGAAACATTTTATCAAAAATATTTAGGAAAATATTCGATATTCTCCGAAGAATTTCTTCGGAAACTTCGGGAAAAATCTCGGATGATTCTTAAGGACCCTTATGGAAAATTCGTGAAAAAATTTCCGATAATTTCCGAAGATTCCCATCTGAAATCTTTTGAGCAAATTTCCAATGTTTTCCGAAAAACGTCATCAAAATTCATCGAAAGAATTTTCCGATAACTGTTTAAAGTACTTCATAGCAAACATTCGAGGGACCTATAAGCGATAAGTGTCTCCGTAATATTAAAAAAAAAGTTGAAGAAAATTTTCAATGTTATCCTAAAAATTTCCTAAAACATTCTTCGAGAAAATTTTCCGATAATTTTTTAAGCTTTTCATAGGAATTATTCGGAAGAAATCTCCGATGGTTTTGAATAAAAAAAATTCCGATAATTTCCGAAGATTCTCATCGGAAATCTTTACGAAAGATTTCAAATGTTTTCCGAAAAACTCCATCAAAATTCATCGAGAAAATTTTCCGACAATTTCTGAAATATTTCATAGGAAATATGTATTTGAGGGGGGGGGGGGACTCCGAAGGTTATTGAAAAATGTTATCAAAATCTTCAGGAAAAATGTTCGATATTCTCCGAAGAATTTCTTCAGAAACTTTGGGAACAAAATTTCTGATGATTTTTAAGGAATTTCATCGGAAATTTGCAGGGAAAAACTCCGACAATTTTCGAAGAATTTCATCAGAAATCTTTAGAAAATATTTTTAATGTTTTCCTAAATATTGCATTAAAATTTTTCGAGAAAATTTTCCGATAACTTTTTAAGTATTTCGTATTTCATGGGAATTATTCGGGGAAATCATTTCCGAAGATTCTCATCGAAAATCTTCAAAGTCCGAAGAATTCTTCGGAAACTCCGGGGAAGATTTCCGATGATTTTTAAAGAACTTCATCGTAAATTTGTGGAAAATAATTCCGATAATTTCCGAAGATTCATATCGGAAACCTTTAGAGAATATTTCCAGGGTTTTCCTAAAAATTTCATCAAAATAAAATTTTACCATAATTTTTTAAGTTTTTCATAGGAAATATTTGCGGAAAAACTCCAATGGTTTTCGAAGAATTTTATGAAAAAATCTTCAGGAGAAACGTTTGATATTCTCCAAAGAATTTCTTCGAAAACTTTGGGAAAAATCTCCAATAATTTTTAAGGAATTTTATCGAAAATTTATGAAACAGAATTCGAATAGTTTCTGAAAATTGTCATCTTCCATAGGAAATATTTGAGAGGAAACTACGATGGTTTTTGAGGAATTTTATCAAAAATCTTCAGGAAAAATGTTCGATATTCTCTGAAGAAATCCTTCAGAAACTTCGGGAAAAATCTCCGCAGATTTTGAAGGACCCTTATTGAAAATTTGTGGGAAAAAATCCGATAATTTTCGAAGATTCTCAACGGAAGTCTACAAAATTTCCAATGTTTTCCGAATAATTTCCTCAAAATTCTTTGAAAAAATTCCCGATAATTTTAAAAGTATTTCATAGGAATTAATCGGGGGAAAACCCCGATGATTTAAAAAAAAATCCGATAATTTCCGAAGATTTTCATCGGAAGTCATTAGAAAAAATTTCTAATGTTTTCCGAAAAATTTCATCAAAATTCTTCGAGAAAATTTCCCCATAATTTTTGAAAAATTTTATAGGAATTATTCGGGGGAAAACCTCGAAGGTTTTTGAAAAGTTTTATCGAAAATCTTCAGGAAAAATGTTCAATAATCTCCGATGATTTTTGAGGATCTTCCCCGAAAATGTGTGAAAAAAAATTTCGATAATTTCCGAAGATTCGCATCTGAAATCTTTAGAGCAACTTTCCAAAGTTTTCCTAAAAATTTCATTGAAATTCTTTCAGAAAAGTTTCCCATAATTTTGCAAGTATTTCATGGGAAATATTTGGGGAAACCCCAATGATTTTCGAAGAATTTTATAAAAATTTCTGCAGCAATAATGTTCGATAATCTCCAAAGAATTCCTTTGGAAACTTCCGGCAGAATCTACGATGATTTTTCTGGAATTTCATTGGAAATTTATAATAATAATATTAATAATAATAATAATAATAATATTAATAATAATAATAATAATGTGTATATTTTACTCCCCTTTCCAACAGCCAGGTGGTCAGTTGCAGGGAAGGGGAGATTAATACCATGAGAAATTATAACAAAATTAAGAAGAGAAGAAGAGAAAAAAAAGAGCTAATAATAAATAATAATCAAAACAAACAAAAATCAAACAAAAACCACTAAAAAAAAACAATAAGTAAATGTGGTGATGATTGAAAAAGAAAAATAATAATAATAATACATAATAAAGAAAATAAAAAATAAAAAATAAAAAAATAAAAAAATAAAAAATAAAAAAATAAAAAATAAATGAGGAGCGATTTTCCAAAACGGCCTCTGTCCAGTTTTGTATTTTTTTCACAAGGAAGAAAAAACTTGGTGTATCCCTATATTACACCTACATGTCACGGTTGATAGTCGGGTTGCCTAGTAGAACACTTACAGGAATTTATCTCGTTGAAATACTGAATGTAGCTTGTACAGGAGACGCGCATGACAGTCGCGAAGTGGGAGATCTTCTGGATAGAGGCCGTTTTGGAACAACATTTTTGTTGAATTATTAGTTTTGGTTTAGCGCAAAATTAGACATACTGTGTCTTTCAGTAAATTCTAATTCATAAAAGTCTCAAGATAATGTCGACTCCTCCATTGTGATAAAAATATGTGGTCAGAGGCCGTTTTGGAACAACTTTTTTCTTCTCTTTGCGAGTCTATTTTGGCTTCTTACATGCGTCAGATTCGATATCGTGATTTTGTTCGGGCCAGAATATTTATTACTAGATTCCTCACCAGATGGCGCTATAAAACGATTTTTCAAAAAAATGGGCAGAGGCCGGTTTGGAATATCGCTCCTCAAATAAGTAAAAAAAAATAAAAAATAAAAAGTAAATAAGTAAAAAAAAGTAAGTAAATAAAAAAGTAAAAAAAAATAATAATAAAAAATAAATAAGTAAAAAAAAATGTTGTGGCCTGCCGCACACCACTCACACCACTCGCGTGCACACACACACACACACACACACACAGCGCGCGCAACCCCCTCTCACACACACTCGTTTGATTATACTCCGCCTCATGCTGTTGTGCCTTATTCACATCTCGGGTCCTCATCGCCCCTGCCCCTACTGCTCCGAGCCGTGCGGGTCAACGAAGAGATTTCAGAATCCGGATAAGTCGGGGTTTATCTGCAGGGTCGAGAAAGTCGATAGTAGGGTCCATCTGTAGTAAGTCATTGACTAACTTCATGCCCCTCACTGTTGGCGAATTTTTGAATATTTCAGTCCGACAAATAGGTATTTTAAAAAGTGTATAATTCCTCCGCGAGGGACGCGGTGCCGTAATGTTAAGTTTTGATAATTGATATGGGTCAGAAATTTTGTTAACTAGAAGATCATGGACATATCGGATTGATGCTATATCTCTACGAATCGCTAAAGATTGAATTTGTGAAAAAAATTCCGATAATTTCTGAAGTTTCTCATCGGAAATCTTTTAAAAAAATTTCCAAAGTTTTTCGGAAATACTCATCAAAATTCTTCAGAAAAGTTTCCCATAATTTTTGAAGAATTTTATCAAAAATCTTCAGGAAAAATGTTCGATATTCTCCGAAGAATTTCTTCCGAAACTTTGGGAAAAATCTCCGATGATTTTTAAGGAATCTCATCGGAAATTCGCGGGGAAAAACTCCGATCATTTCCGAAGAATCTCATCGAGAATCCTTAGAGAAAATTTCCAATGTTTTCCTAAGAATTTCATCAAATTCTTTGAGAAAATTTTCCGATAACTTTTGAAATATTCCGTAGGAAATATTCGGGGGGGAAACTCCGATAGTTTTTGAGGATTATTATGAAAAACCTTCTAGATAAATAATGTTCAATAATCTTCGAAAAATTCAATCGGAAACTTCGTACCTAACCCTACCTTCTTTTTTTCAGTCTCGCGAGGGGCCAAGGGCCCCATCCGAACTTCCCCGGGTGGCTTCTTGTATTTGTCGAAAAACATAAAAATAAAAATTAGTGTGCCTCCCCTCCGCTGGACAGGGCGTGGAACGACCTAACCGAACCATTTTTTAATTCGCGAGGCCCCCACCCAGCGGTCACTGTCGAACTTCCTCGTTTCTCGGGTGGCTCCTTGTTTTAGCCGAAAAACATAAAAATGAAAATTAGGGTGTCTTCCCTCCACTACTTTACATACCTTCAAATAGTTTTAGCGCGTTTCAGGGAGAACTCACATTTTTAAAATTACCTAATGCGTGCGAAATATAATAATAATGATAATAATAATAATAATAATAATAATAATAATAATAATAATAATAATAATAATAATAATAATAATAATAATAATAATAATAATAATAATAATATTTATTTATTTGAAGCCCTCCGGTCACAGTCAAAATGGCCAATTACGACTGGGGACTTTAACTTAACAGAAAACACAATATGTACAAGACAAGTAATGATATTTACAACCCTAAGCTAAACGACCTATACTGTCTGTCATTCTCTCGACCACTCAGTCAGTGTCTCAGCTGGAGATTGTCTAATGTCTCCTTCAATTTCGCGACATGTCCCTATCGGCTGTCATCTTCCTTCCCCGCTCGCCACTTCGGCAACACACCCAAGACGGGAGGGTCGCTCCAAGTAGAGGGGGCGGCCTCCATGGTCAGACGGTTACCACAACACTTCTGCCTCAAGTTATCTGTCGCTTCCTCGAAATGGGTCGAGCAGGTGAAACCTAACCTAACCATCGCAGTTTTCCTCCGAATATTTTTCGTTGTATTTTCTGTTGTCCCTCACTGCGCCACAGAGCACAGAATTGTTGCGTTTTAGTCTGAATAGCCCGGCCACTGTGTACCGGCTTATTCACGTCATTACGACACCACGCAACATGCGGCGTTTCTCTATGTTGCACGATAAACTGAATAACCCTGTATGCCCGATGCGCCAGCAATTACCCTCTAGTTACCCGCGGAAAAATTACTCATTTGCAACCCTCGGTTACCCTCAGATTACCCAGAAACCCGTCAGTATCCCTTGGTTCCCATTTAGTTACCCGGGTAACTGGTGGGATTTTGCGCATCGGGTGTGTCCTGCGGTCTAGAACCTAGAACGGAAAACTACTAGGTATGTCATATAAGTATATGTGACGTGCGGTCGCGAAAGGGTCAAGTACTTGTAACTTGAACTCGAGTTACGACAAATTGTGAAGTCTTATCCAAAAATAGCGTTATTTGCTGACTGTAACTTGTTTACAAATAAAGCATGAGGAAATAACAGGACATTATTATTTTTTCCCTCAAGAAGCAATCAGGCACTCGGAATGTCAAATGTGGGGCGTATATCTGCTTCTTATAAAAAGCGAATCCACGTTTAATGCTTGTCTTCAACACAACCGTGTACTGACTAGCTGAATTCACGTGAATTGTATTTTTAACTTGATTTAATTAAAAAAAGGTGAATTTGGTATTCTGCAGAGTAAGTAAAGCATACTTTCTTAACTTCCAATAATGTCTATCGTTCACATTGTTCCTTCTGTTACAATACAGCACGACCTCTCCAATCCGAACGCCTAATAGGGTAACGTGCCCATTTTGCGCCAATTTTCGCCCAAAATTTAAATTTTAAAGTAAAATTCATCAAAAACCATCGGAAATCTTCCCCGAATATTTCCTATGAAATACTTCAAAAATTATCGTAAAATTTTCTCAACGACTTTGATAAAATTTTTAAGGAAACGCTGGAAAATTTCTCTAAAGATTTCCATTGTTTTCCACAAATTCCCGATGAAATTCTTCAAAAACCATACGAGTTTTTCCCCGAATATTTCCAAATATGGAATACTTCGAAAATGATCGGAAAATTTTCTGAACAAATTTTGATAAAATTTTTAGGAAAACATTGAAAAAACTTCCTCCAGAGATTCCTGATGAGGTTCTTCGGAAATTATCAAAGTTTTTTTCTTCCAATTTCCAATGAAATTCTTTAGAAATCATCGGAGATTTTCCTTGAAGATTTTGGATAAAATTCTTCAAAAACCATCCTAGTTTTCCTCCGAATATTTCCTATGAAATACTTAGAAAATTACTGGAAAATGTTTTCTGAAAGAATTTTAATGCAATTATCAGGAAAATATTGAAAGTTTTCTCTAAAGATTTCTGATGAGATTCTTCGGAAATGATTGAAGTTTTTTTCTACCAATTTTCAACAAAAATCTTTAAAAATCATCGGAGATTTTTTCCGAAATTTCCGAAGAAATTTTTCGAAGAATATCGAACATTTTTCCTGAAGACTTTTGATAAAATTCTTCAAAAACCATCGGAGTTTTCCCCCGAATATTTCCTATTTCGGAAATTATTGAAAAATTTTCTCGAAGAAGTTTGACGAAATTTTTAGGAAAAGATTGAAAAATTTCTCTAGAGATTTCTGATGATATTCTTCGGAAATCACCGAAGTTTTTTTCCACCAATTTCCAATGAAATTTCTTAAAAATCAGCGGAGATTGTTCTCGAAGTTTTTATTTTTTATTATTTTTTTATTTTTTATTAACGAGTCATTTAATGCCTAACGGCTATGGTTTCAGTATGGAATTTTATTCTGAAGAAATCCTTCGGAGAATCTCGAACATTTGTCCTGAAGATTTTTGATAAAATTCTTCAAAAACCATCGGAGTTTTTCCCCCAAATATTTCCTACAAAATACTTCAAAAATTATAGGAAAATTTTCTCGAAGAATTTTGCTGAAAAGTTTTGTAAAACATTGGAAATTTTTCCAAAAGATTTCCGATGAAATTATTCTATTGGAAGTTTTCTCCAAATTACCGATGAAATTCCTTAAAAGTACGCGCAGATTTTCCCCGAAGTTTCCGAAAAAACTCGTCAGAGAATATCGAACATTCTTCCGGAAGAATTTTTTATAAAATTCTTCAAAAACCATCGGAGTTTTCCCCCGAATATTTCTTATGAAATACATAGAAAATTTTCGGAATATTTTCTGAAAGAATATTGGTGAAATTTTTAGAGAAAAAAAAAACAGGAAATGTATTCCAAAGACTTCCGATAAGAATCTTCCGAAATTATCGGAATACTTTTCACAAATTTTCGAAGAAATTCCTTAAAATTCGTCGGAGACTTTCCCCGATGTTTCTGCAGAAAATCTTCGGAGAATATCGAACATTTTTCTTGAAGATTTTTGATAAGATTCTTCAAAAACCATCGGAGTTTCCCCGAATAATTCCTGTCAAATACTTCAAAAATTATCGGAGAACTTTCTCAAAGAATTTTGATGAAATTTTTAGGAAAACGTTGAAAATTTTCTCTAAAGATTACTGATGAAATTCGTCCGAAATTATCGGAAATTTTTCCTGAAGTTTCCGAAGAAATTCTTCGGATAATGTCGAAATTCCTGGAGATTTTTGATAAAATTTTTCGAAAATGTTCGGAGTTTTCTCCCGATTATTTCTATGAATTACTTAAAAAATTATCGCAAAATTTTCTCAAAGAATTTTGATGAAATTTTAAAGAAAATACTGGAAAATTTCTCTAAAGATTTCCGATGACATTCTTCGGAAATTAGGTATCGGAGTTTTTTTCACAAATTTTCGATAAAGGTCCTTAAAAATCTTCGGAGATTTTTCTCGAAGTTTCCGAATAAATTCTTCGGGGAATATCGAATATCTTTCCTGAAGATTTTTGATAACATTCATCAAAAACCATGGGAGTTCTCCCCAAATAATTCTTATGAAATACTTTAAAAATTATTGGAAAATGTTTTCTGAAAGAATTTTGATTAAAAGTCTTGTAAAACATTGCATATTTTTTCTAAGGATTTTCGATGAAATTATTCTATTGGAAGTTTTCCCCCAAATTACTGATGAAATTCTCTGAAGTTCTACGCAGATTTTTCCAGAAGTTTCCGAAGAAACTCTTCGGAGAATATCGAACATTTTTCCTGAAGAATTTTCATTAAAAAAACATCGGAGCCCCCCCCCCCCGAATATTTCCTATGAAATACTTCGAAGATGATCGGAAAATTTTCTGAAGAATTTTGATAAAATTTTTAGGAAAACATTTTAAACACTTTCTAAAGATTTCCGATAAGAATCTTCCGAAATTATCGAAATTTTTTTCACAATTTTTTGAGAAAATTCCTTAAATATCATTGGAGATTTTACCCAATGAATATTTTTCCTGAAGATTTTTGATAAACTTCTTCAAAAACCAACGGAGTTCCCCCCGAATACTGTCTGTCAAATCCTTCAAAAATTATCAGAAAATTTTCTCGAAGAATTTTGATGAAATATTTAGAAAAACATTGAAAATCTTTCCTAAAGATTTCTGATGAGATTCTTCGGGAATTATCGGAGTTTTTCCACCGCAGATTTCCGATGAAATTCCTTAAAAGTCATCAGAGATTTTTCCCGAATCTTCGAAAATCAAGAAAAATCTTCGGGAAAATTCTTTGATGACTAGGAATTGCATTTTCCGAAAATGTTTAAAGAATTTCGTAGGAAATATGCGGGGACCTCTGATGGTTTGAAGAATTTCATCAAAATCTTCGGGAATAAGGAACTTTGTAGGAAACGCTTAGAGAAAATTTCCTATAATTTCCGAAGAATCTCATAGGAAATCTTTGAAAAATTTTTTAATGTTTTTCAAAAAAGTTCATCAAAATCCTTTGAGAGAATTTTCCGATAACTTTTGAAGAATTTCATGGAAATATTCGAGGAAAACGCCCATGTTTTTTATTTATTTATTCATTTAATAAGGGCTGTATTTCTACGGCCCCCCCCAAAAATGAGGTAGGGGGTTGGAATTAGCGGCACAAATTCTATTGTAACTTGTGCTAATTGTGCTCCGAAGTCCCAGAATTTGTGCCGCCTCCCGTGGGTCTACATTTTAATAAAAAGTTTGGGGGCCAGGGAAATGTTGCCCCCCCCCCAAATGATGATAGGGGGTTGGAATTAGCGGCACAAATTTGTATTTTATTTGTGCTAATTGTGCTCCGAAGTCCCAGAATTTGTGCCGCCTCCCGTGGGTCGACATCTTAATGAAAAGTTTGGGGGGCCAGAGAAATGTTGGCCCCCCCAAATGAAGATAGGGGATTGGAATTAGCGGCACAAATTTTATCGTAATTTGTGCTAATTGTGCTCCGAGGTCTCAGAATTTGTGCCGCATTTTCTAGACTCACAGTCCAGTGCGCAATTGGGGGGGGGGGCTGGAAACATTATGATATTTAAAAAAAAACGATCTTCAAAAGGAGAGATTATCTGGTTTCTGCTGTCACCGAATTCATTTTTCAGGTTCTTTTCACGGTATCTCATATCCTACCCCAATTTTGGGAGGTACACCCATTCTATCCAAAGTTTTGTTGTCTTTGTTCATACTTTTTTAAACTCTACACATAGCTACCTTTAGTGCCTCATTACAGATAGCAGTGGATACGACGTCCGTACAAATCCCTATCTTTATAACAACCATATATAGAATGGACTTTACAGATGGCGGTGGATCCTGCGTCCGAAAGGTTGCCAAATTTATAAAACTCAATGTACACTTACATAAAAATTGGCTGGCCAACGTTTTTGCACATCGGTGTTATTATAAGGTAACGACGGCTTTTGTGCTTCATTAGGGAAGGAAGGCAAGAACTCAGGGCGCAATACCTCCATTACCCCTACTTATATTCTCCATTGATAACGGTTATTTACAGGGAAAACAAATAGAAGTCTTGTCTTTTCTCAGTTCATGGAGAGTTTTCATCATCTTGAATGAAAACCTCACCATCTATAGAACAGGTCGTCATTTTGTTGAGTTATTCGAATTTCTAAGATTTTTTTTTCTCCAAAAGTCTTATCACAACTGGTGATGACAATTTTCCTTTGACCCAAACTGACCAATTTTTCCAACTCTTTCCAGGGTATCTCGAGAACGGAGCGTCGCCGCCAAATTTGATCACCGTATTCGAACTCAGCGTTAAAAATTGAGCCGAAAACAGTCTTTGGTTCAAAATTTTTGGTTTTTCGAATTTTGAAAATTTTTCCATACTATACATCATGTCTTTTTTGAGGCAAAGAAATTTTCGGAGAGCTTCGGCGTCGGCGCGGGTGCTAATTACTCAATTTTTCGAGGCGAATTCAAATCCGTCATCAAATTTGACCTGGAGTCATTTTTTAAACTTTTTCCTGTGTATCTCAGGAACGGAGCATCGCCGCCAAATTTGACCACCAAATTCGAACTCAGCGTGAAAAATTGAGTCAAAAACAGTCATTAATTGAAAATTTTTGTTAATTCCTAATTTTGAAAATTTTTCGATACTATACATCACGTTTTTTTTGGGACAAAAAAATTTTCTGAGAGCTTCGGCGTCGGCGCGGGTCTAATTACTCAATTTTTCGAGACAAATTCAAATCCGTCGTCAAAATTGAGCTGCAATCATTTTTTGACCCGGACTTACCAATTTTTCAAATTTTCTCTTGTGTATCTCTGGAACGGAACGTCACCACAAAATTTGACCACCGAATTCGATTTCAGCGTTAAAAATTGAGCCGAAAACAGTCCTCAGTTCAAAATTTATGGTTTATTCGAATTTTGAAAATTTCGTCATACTATACATCATGTCTTTTTCAGGGCAAAAAATTCTCGGAGAGTTTCGGCGTTGGCGCGGGGGCTAATTGCTCAATTTTTCGAGGCGAATTCAAATCCGTCGTCAAAATTGAGCTGGAGTCATTTTGTCACCCAAACTGACCAATTTTTCCAACTTTTTCCTGGGTACCTCGGGAACGGACCGTCGTCGGCAAATTTAACCACCGTATTCGAACTCAGCTTCAAAAATTGAACCGAAAACAGTCTTTAGTTCAAAATTTTTTGTTTTTTCTAATTTTGAAAATTTTTCCATACCATTATGTTTTTTGGGGGGCAAAGAAATTTTCGGAGAGCTCCGGCGTCGGCGCGGGTGGTAATTACTTAGTTTTTCGTGGCGAATTCAAATCCGTCGTCAAAATTGAGCTGGAGTCCTTTCTTGACCCAAACTGACCAATTTTCCCAACATTTTCCTGTGTATCTCGGGACCAGCTCGTTGCCCTCGAATTTGATCACCGAATTAGAACTCAGCGTGAAAAATTTAGTTATTTTCGAAAATCGAAGGAATTCGATCGAAGATTTCTCATGAAATTTTTTGGAAATCATCGCAGATTCCCTCCGTATATTATTATTGAAGTGAGGCTACACAAATGATCCATGTCTTGAAGAAACAGAAACATGTTCTTTCATTGAGTCACGAGAAAAAAAGTTTTTTTTTCTTCGGGAGAAGAATTTTGTTCCTCTCTTTGAGGGGATAAAAGAAAGTTGCCTCTTTTCTTTTATGAATGAAATGAATTTCTCTCCTTTGAGGAAATTGAATTTTCTTTCTACGAGAAAAGAGAACATTGTCGTTTCCATTTCTTGAATGTAAACCGTTCCTATCTTCCAGGAACAGAACCCATTTCTGTTTTTAAGGAAATTGAATTAAATTATCCTTTCCCCGTCGTAATGTAAAAAGCTTATTTCTTTCTCCAGAATCCTGCAAGGTATCTTCGAATAAAAGTAAGAAAATCATCTATTCCTCACATCTACTAGACAAACCGTACCTACTCTTTTTTCGCCTTTGAGAAAGAAAAATCTGCATTTTTTTTTTTTGTTAAAACAGAAAGAAAAGCGTGTCCTTTTCACGAGAAGTAATTTGTCCACATAGAAGAGAAAATGACGATTTTCCTAGATTTTGTTTTGACCTACAAAATTTGTTGTCATTATGCTTTGATTATTTTTTCAGGATATGACTGAGATTTTCTATGGATTTTACATAGGCAGTTTTGTGTGTCAGAGCTATTTGATAATTAATAATAACGAATTGAGTTCAATTTTTACGAATCATCATTTCTTTTCTTCAATTTTGTCATGATTCATTGATCATTTGTTCAAAATGATAATTTTCCATAAATTAGGTTGAATTTATATTTAAAAAAATGAAAAAAAGAAGAGTAGGTTGAAAATTTCCGACATCGAATTCAGTTTAATTTATCGGAAATCATAGTCACTTTGGACATTATAATCAAAGAGTAGGTACTGACAAAAGTGTTGAAACAAAATTTCGAAATTTCAGAGAAAATCATTTCTAACCAAAATGAGAAGAACTTGATCCATCATGAGGAATGAGAAAAATCAGTCTTGCGGAATTGACCCAGTTTTTAGATGAATTGAACTAAGTACCGGACTAAAGGTATTCTGTATTGCTGAAAAGTGAAAACAAAATTTTCGATCTTCAATTTGGATAATTTGTTTTATTTATAAAATTTAGCTCTTAACGAGTAAGAAATCTAAGCTTAAGTTTTTCGAACATCAGAGCTGAGAAAAATCGAACCGTTTTCTGAAATCACACCGGTCCAAAGAGAACCTAATAGCGTTTGCAATTGATTGTTCAGTTTTTTCAAACTACCTGAGTCAGTGTAGGTCAATTTTAAAGCTTCTCATTCGGATTTGTGGACTCGTACACGGATTATAATGAGATGAATGATCGAAATTAAAAAATGATGGAGAATCTTTTGTTGCTTTTCTCAAGGAAAATGAAGAAAATTTTCTTAGGTGAGAAGAACCTGGAGTGATTGTTTTTGAGGGAAGTAGTGGTAAACTACGGCTTCCTTTTTATTAAATGAGAAGAACTTCGTTCCATTTTTTAAGAAAAGTGAACCAACTTTTTCCATTTTTAAAACAATGAGTAACTTATTGAAAAGAAGAAGAAAACTATCTCTGCTTTTCTGTCCTCATTTCTCTGTAACTAAATTTTTTTCAATTGAGGGAGGGGGAAAAAACCAGAAAAATATGATTTTTTATCCCCTAAAAGAGAAAAATTTCTGCCTTTTATTGGAACAAAGCTGAACAAGTTATTTCATTTCTTGGCATAGAAGAATCATGTTTACTTATAAGGATAGAAAAAGAGAAAAAGTCTGGTTTCTCCCCTCCGTAGGAAGAACCCATTCCTGTCCTTAAGCAAGAATAAGAAAATCACCGTTTCTCTTTCACCAGTGAAGAGTGAAGTGAATTTCACTCATTTCCTTGTAAAAAGTTTAACTTGCCTCTCTGTCCTTGAGAGTGCCTATCGTCCCTTTGATTTCGCAAATTTAATGGAATTCGTTCTTCTCTTCTAAGAAGTGAACCCAATCCTTTTTCTAGGGAAAATTAGGAAAATTGAGTTTTCAAGTTCCTCAGTGAAAAAGTTGCAATTTTTTGTCTTCGAGGAAAAGAAATCTACAGCCTTATATTAACGGAAAGAAAAGATAATTATTTCTTTCTTTTCTTGAATAAAAATAGTTAGTTTCTCTTTGAATAAAAATTAAGAAGAAAAAAACATCCTTTCTTTATTACTAATGATAAAAACAATTTTTTACTTGAAAAAATATGCTTGTTTAGAAGATGGAAGATGCGATTTTCTTATCAATATTTTATTTGACTTTGACTACGAAAATAGCCAATTTTGAGAGCCTAGTACTATTTAATTTGGAATATTAAAGAGACGTCCCGGTCCTTCTTTAGGGAGTGGAAATTTATTCGCCCCAGTATTAGACCACTGCTCTCATTCCAAATTCGATTACGAACACGCAAAAATTCAGATACCCTTGAGCATAACTACATACTGTAACTTACAGGACGGACTTAGACAAATTCAGTTCCAAAAAGAAAGAACTGAAAATTCGAAAGAAAAATCAGAAGAGAATTATGATAAAATGAACTAAATACCAAAACTCACATAACAGAGGATAAAATTGTAAAATAAAATATCCAAAGTAGTAGCACAATCATCTCTCCCTTTTGTGTCGAATATGAAAAAGGTAGTTTATTTTTCTCTTTGAGTAAGAAAAAATATAAAAATAAAATAAAATAAAATAATGTAAACGCTTTCACTTTTCTGTCAATAAAAAAGGGAATTTTTTTATGCAAAAAAATTTGTTCTTTGACTCGATAATTAAAAAAAAAAATCCAGGACAGAAATCCCCCCCCCCCCATCCTCCAGAAAAAGTGGAATAAACTAGCGATCAAAAAAAATTGTGCTCGCGGACTTCAATTGTTTAACCTTGAACTTTATTAAGTACTTAATTTCGAATGTTTTCATTTTTGTATTCGTTAATAATTTTTAATAATTTTCTTTCATTAAATAAACTTTTGAACCTAAGTATGTACAGTTGTTTTAGTTGGTACAACCGGAAAAATTTTTGGTACTGCCAATTAAGGTCACTGAAAAGTGCAGCTAAAAATATTTAAAATAAAAAATCGTACTTCAAATTCGATTATACGAACATACCAAAATTCAAGTACCTTGCGCGACAACTACTACCTATAATTTACAGGTCGGACTTGGACAAATTCAAGTTGCAAAGGAAATAATTAAGGGATCCACAGACAAATCAAAGAGGATTATGATACAAAGCATTAAACACCAAAACTCACAAAGTAGGAGATGAAGTTGTAATCGAAAATGAAGTAAACTAAAAATGATTATGGGGGAAAAATTTCGACCGGTTTGATGCAGCTTTCCATTTCTCCCTATCTTGTGCCAGTTCCTTCATTTCGTAATAACACTTGAAAACTGTTTTTTGATGTAAAGAGATTTTTATCATGTTATTTGATTTTCTGAATTAAGTAGGTAGTTTACCATGGAGAAATTTTCAAAATTCAAAAAAATCAAAATTTTGAACTGAAGACTGCTTTTAACTCAATATCTCACGCTGAGTACGAATTCGATGGTTAATTTGGCCTTCGACACTCCTATTTCGAGATAAGCTCGAAAAAGTTGGCAAAATTGGACAATTTGGGTCAAAAAATGATTGCAGCTCAATTTTGACGACGGATTTGAATTCGCCACGAAAAACTAAGTAATTACCACCCGCGCCGACGCCAAAGCTCTCCGAAAATTTCTTTGCCCCCAAAAAAAACATGATGGTATGGAAAAATTTTCAAAATTAGAAAAAACAAAAACTTTTGAACTAAAGACTGTTTTCGGCTCAATTTCTAAAGCTGAGTTCGAATACGGTGGTTAAATTTGGCGACGACGCTCCGTTCCCGAGATACCCAGGAAAAAGTTGGAAAAATTGGTCAGTTTGGGTGACAAAATGATTGCAGCTCAATTTTGACGACGGATTTGAATTTGTCTCGAAAAATTGAGTAATTAGCAACCGCGCCGACGCCGAAGCTCTCCGAAAATTTTTTTGTCCCAAAAAAGACAAGATGTATAGTATCGAAAAATTTTCAAAATTAGGAATTAACAAAAATTTTCTATTAATGACTGTTTTCGACTCAATTTTTCACGCTGAGTTCGAATTCGGTGGTCAAATTTGGCGGCGATGCTCCGTTCCTGAGATACACAGGAAAATGTTTAAAAAATTGGTCAGTTTGGGTTAAAAAATGACTCCAGGTCAATTTTGATGACGGATTTGAATTCGCCTCGAAAAATTGAGTAATTAGCACCCGCCCCGACGCCGAAGCTCTCCGAAAATTTCTTTGCCTCAAAAAAGACATGATGTATAGTATGGAAAAATTTTCAAAATTCGAAAACTAAAAGTTTGAACCAAAGACTATTTTCGGCTCAATTTTTAACGCTGAGTTCGAATACGGTGATCAAATTTGGCGGCGACGCTCCGTTCCCGAGATACCCTGGAAAAAGTTGGAAAAATTGGTCAGTTTGGGTCAAAGGAAAATTGTCATCACCAGTTGTGATAAGACTTTTGGAGAAAAAAAAATCTTAGAAATTCGAATAATTCGACAAAATGACGACCTGTTCTATAGATGGTGAGGTTTTCATTCAAGATGATGAAAACTCTCCATGAACTGAGAAAAGACAAGACTTCTATTTGTTTTCCCTGTAAATAACCGTTATCAATGGAGAATATAAGTAGGGGTAATGGAGGTATTGCGCCCTGAGTACTTGCCTTCCTTCCCTAATGAAGCACAAAAGCCGTCGTTACCTTATAATGTCACCGATGTGCAAAAACTTTGGCCAGCCAATTTTTATGTAAGTGTACATTGAGTTTGTAAATTTGACAACCTTTCGGACGCAGGGTCCACCGCCATCTGTAAAGTTCATTCTATATATGGTTGTTATAAAGATAGGGATTTGTACGGACGTCGTATCCACTGCTATCTGTAATGAGGCACTAAAGGTAGCTATGTGTAGAGTTTAAAAAAGTATGAACAAAGACAACAAAACTTTGGATAGAATGGATGTACCTTCCAAAATTGGGGTAGGATATGAGATACCGTGAAAAGAACCTGAAAAATGAATTCGGTGACAGCAGAAACCAGTTAATCTCTCCTTTTGAAGATCGTTTTTTTAAAATATCATAATTTTTCCAGCCCCTCCCCCCCCCCCCCAAATTGAGCACTGGACTGTGAGCCCAGAAAATGCGGCACAAATTCTGAGACCTTGGAGCACAATTAGCACAAATTACGATAAAATTTGTGCCACTAATTCCAACCCCCTATCTTCATTTGGGGGAGCCAACATTTCTCTGGCCTTCCCCCCAAACTTTTCATTAAGATGTAGACCCACGGGAGGCGGCACAAATTCTGGGACTTCGGAGCACAATTAGCACAAATAAAATACAAATTTGTGCCGCTAATTCCAACCCCCTACCTCATTTTGGGGGGCGTAGAAATACAGCCTTTAATAAGTGACTCCCACTACAGCCTTGAAGACCATTTTGCAGTGGGGTGTTTTACAGTTTTGTACTCGTACTTATACATCTTATGCGGATATAGGAGAAAAAGGGAAAAAAAAGAGAAAAAAATTTGTATATGTAAGTATATATATTTGTGGGTAGGGGCGAGCGCAGGGTGTGTGGATAAGAAGGAGGGGACATCGGCAGCTAAGGAAACCATATTTTTCAGTTTTGGAAGAATATCTTTATAAACAATCGTCAGGAAAAATGTTCGATGATCTCCGAAGAATCCCATCGAGAATCTTCGGGAACAATATCCGATGATTTTAAGAAATTTCATCGGAAATTTTCGGAAAAAAATTCCGATAATTTCCGATAATTTTTATCGGAAATCTTTAAAAAAAATTTCCAGTGTTTTTTGAAGAATCTCAACAAATTACTTTAGGAACATTTTCTGGTTATTTATGAAGAATTTCATCAGAAATATTTGGGGGAAAACTTCGATGGTTGTTAAGGAAAATCATATCGTGTACGTATGTTATTTTACTATCTGTTGTGTGTTGATATGTACCATTATGATGTTTTCCACAGTGGTGCACATCAGCGTGCGCTTTATGGGATTTTCCTATGTTGGGTGATGATTTGTAGTCTGTACCACACTGTATAGGCATTTTTGTGTGACTCGAACTTGTAAAATGTCGGCATTATATATACACATCCACAAACTGATGTTCTTACATGCTACCTGAAACATATAGATACAGAAAATTCTTCAGCAATGACAGCATACCTGGAAAAAGTTTACATGGGGACCGCTAATTCGAATATTCTGGTGATTGCTTTTTATTTCCTCGTTCAGGGGAAAATTCTTTAAGACCCGAAAATGTATACACATCTTATACCACGATACGGTCCATTTTATCGTGTCTGTATAAAATAATTACTGACTCACGTCGGTCACCAGATCGGTATTATTTATCTTATTCTTCATTAAACTCAATCACCTCTCGATATCAAAGCACATACTCCATTTTCAATGGAGACAAAATATAAATTCACGTACTATTTTTGTGAAACTATATAGGAATAACTGTAACACAATGATGGTCGTCACTTTAATCGTGACAGCGTTGATCTTCGTCTCTTATAACCAGAATGATAAATTCGTAACCGCTGGTGTTCTGGGGCCAAGGATCGTACCAGTGGATCCGTCCAGTGGACAGCGGGATTGTGTGGGAGTAATATCCGTAGCATGGACCGAGTCATTCGCCGCTAAACTAGTTGGTTGATAGCATTTATATAATAACTATTCAGGACTCACTCCCCTTCCTCAAAAAGCGTTTGAGGAGAACTGAGAGTTTCTTAGTGGTTTTGTTTGAAATGCAATAACCGTCCTCTAACCATTTTTCAGGGCAGATATGTTTACTGGGTTAAGAAAGCAACGGTTCCACCATCATCTGGTGGAACTTCAGGAAGCCTATGTACTCCAGCCTCTCTAACGATTCTTGCTACTCGAGCCACTCCAGCTACACCAGCAACTCCGGCCACACCAGCTACTCCAGCTATTGCAGCTTTTTCAGCTATTGAAGCTGCTGCAGCTACTCCAGCCACTCCAGCTACTCCAGCTACTCCAGCCACTCCAGCCACTCCAGCTACTCCAGCTACTCCAGCAACTCCAGCTACTCCGGCCACACCAGCTACTCCAGCTATTGCTGCTATTTCAGCTATTGGAGCTGCTGCAGCTACTCCAGCCACTGCAGCTACTCCAGCCACTGCAGCTACTCCAGCAACTCCGGCCACACCAGCTACTCCAGCTATTGCAGCTATTTCAGCTATTGGAGCTGCTGCAGCTACTCCAGCTACTCCAGCCACTCCAGCCACTCCAGCTACTCCAGCCACACCAGCTACTCCAGCTACTCCAGCTATTGCAGCTATTTCAGCTATTGGAGCTGCTGCAGCTACTCCAGCCACTCCAGCTACTCCGGACACACCAGCAACTCCAGCTACTCCGGCCACAACAGCTACTCCTGCTAGTCCTGCTTGCACGCCAGATACAGCGAATAGGTGCAGTGACATGTGTAAGTAATTCGTTTTACTTCACCGAATTTCTATGTACCTTACTTGAAGATACTGTTTGTCCCATCTTGATCCGAGTTTCAATAAGAAAGAAGTAGGGGAGACCTATTTGTGAAACACCCTGTATGAACTATTAAAAGGCCAGAAGATTACCACGTCTGAACTCGTTATTATTTTGAGACTAAAAACCATAAAAAATGATGAGCGACTATTTTTTTCCATTTGTAACGAGCTAGGATACAATTCATTTTTTTGTAGTGGGATATGCAACCAGAAGTTGTAATACTTATAGGCACTTGCATATTCTTTCCTGTGATGTGTAGATATTAGATTGCGAAGTTCCTACACTTCATGTCACATATATTCATCAAGACAATAAAAATAAATAGGAAGATGAGTTACTGAAATTTTTAACATGGCCAGGAGACAAATTGACCAATCTTATCACAAAATTTCATTACGGCTTCTATAAATGGCTCGATGAAATGGCATCATGCTCGATAGGCTGAACCGATTCTTTTGAAAATTGTCTCAAATGAAAGCTTGGGTTCCCTAGGAGGTTTGTGTCAAAAAACATTGCAGAAAAGTGCATTCGGTAAGCTGTTATTAGGTTTTAAAGTCGTTTTGCATCTGTGTCTATGTGTGAGTGTTCCGCGCGCTTACTCCGTCATTGTAAACGCATGTTAAAGTGATCAGTGTGACCAGTAAGAAGTATTTTATATAATATAACACATCATGAATATAGAACGATCAAAGTTTCTTTCATCTAAAAGCGTCTCAGTGTACATACTGCAGTTGATCAGGCCATGTTGCGTTTTTTTATTATTGAACTTTTACTTCACAAATCCTTTTTTAGGCTTCATGTGTTCAAGACTTGGGCCATGTGTCGTTTTTTTACTATCGAATTTTCATTTTACAAATACTTTTTTGCTTCATTTTTCATTTATTAAAGAGATTAATGTAATATATAAAGACAAGTCTCGATTTTTCCTCACCAGTGTTCTCAGGTATTACTGAAGGAATTCTTTTTAAAAATGTCTCATCTAGAAGTAAGTATTCCCTAGAAGGCTTATGGCGTGAAAATTTTTTGATAACTGTGACGTAAAACGTACCGACTTTCTGATGCGCAGAATCCCGCCAGTTACCCAAGTAACTGAAAGGGAACCAAGAGTAACTGGCAGGTTTCTGGGTAATCTGAGGGTAACTATGGACGCTGTTAAGCATAAGGGAACCAACCAGTAAAATCTGTTTTTTGAGAACACGTGATTCAATGTTCACGAGCCATGTAGAAACTATGTGCTGACATAGCGTTTACGGATAAGATTTTTTCAACGTGAGTACACATTTTTGAATCGGGGGGCCAATTTTGAAAAATTCTACTTTTTATGCACTTACCAATAACGATACTAATAAATCATTCTGCTTACAAATGTCAGCTGGTTCCCTTGCGCTTAACAGCGTCCAACTGACGGTTGCAAATGGGTGACTTTTCCGCGGGTAACTACGGTAACTGATTGCGCATCCGGTTGGGAGACAGATATACCAAGTTCAAAACTCAGTTCATGTTGCGTTTTTTTTTTTTACTATAGATCTTTCATTTTACAAACACTTTTTTGCTTCATTTTTTATTTATTGAGAAGATTAAAGAGATGTAAGTAAATGTTTCATGTTGCGTTTCTTTATTATCGAACTTTTATATTTTACAAATAATAGGTACTTTTCTTAATCAAATTGTAGAAGCGCTAGCGTCGTATCTTTTAGTGCGCTTGTTATTATACAATGATAAGGAGAACAAAAAAAGTATAGTGGTATACCTGTGATATAAACGTACAAACTGTTATCAAAGCCGATATCTTTAATGTTTTTGAGAGCCTCTGACTGGGACTGTGCAAACTGTAGAAGCGCTATAGCGTCGAATCTTTTAGTGCGTTTTTTTTTTACTATCAAACTTTTATTTTACAAATACTTTTTTGCTTCATTTTTCATTTATTGAAGAGATTAAAGAGATTTAGATGATTAGTATACCGACTAGGCATTTTCAAGGTGCGAATTCACAATCGTACTGCATACAATGATAAGAAGAACATATAGCGCGACCTGTGACACAAACATACAAACTGTTATCAAAGTTGTTATCTATAATTAATGTTTTTGAAAGCCTCTGACTGGGACTGTGAAAATTATAGAAGCGCCAGCGTCGAATAGGTTATAATGTAAACCATCACCATTCAAACTTCTATCCTCTGAGGTCTATTCTGAAAATATTTTATTAAAAATAATAATAATGAGGTAAGCTACCAATTCTGAGCCTAGCATCAACTGTGAGACCTTTTTTTGAAAACGCGTTTTCTCGCTAGATCGAGGCATTGGACAACCGTGAAACCTCTTCCATTTGAAGGACCAACATGTTTTACACTGTCCATGTTGGTTTCAAGTTTATAACTCAATGTGTTTGTTGTGATGGAATTTTTTTTTTTTTTTTTTTTTTAATCCAGATACACGGAAAACGCTTCTTTGTAGGTCTATTTACCGTTCCAAAGGTCTTACTTTGTAGCTCCAAGTTTGATACAGGACTGTAATTTACTTTACAGAATACTGTTCTGTAAAGTAAAAATTACAGTCCGCTCCTCTATCAACTTACGCATACCACCGCCGCGAGCGCTAATGTGCTACTCATTTCATTATGAAGCGCTGCGTGGAAGAAGGATTTTCGATCAACGAATTTCTTTTTTCTTATCAGTCGAAAGCTCTTTTTCTACGCAGCGCTTCATTTGACTTCAAAGTTCAGACCGTGATGTACACAGTTTCGAGTTTCGACTTTTGTTTTACCGACACTATCGATATTTTCCACGAAATTATCGATAATTATCGATAACGAAAATGTCTGATACATCTCTAATTTGCTATTACCTGATCCATTCTCCAAAAACAAATAAAATTTTCTTTTTTCCGTACATCTGGATTTAAAAATATCTTGCACAGCCAGGCTCGAAGTGAGTGTGCAGGACTCACTTTCGAGCCTTGGCGTGCAATATACTATTTCAAAGTTGTTATCAAAACATGCCTTATTTTTCATGTGTGTGAAATTTCAATTCTGTGAAAACCGATCGATAAGTACTTTAAATTAATATTTTCTCAACGTATTATACAGGGTGTCTGAGTTTCGGTTGCTAAGCGGGGAGGAATGAATAGCACTTGAGTAGACAAAGCAAAAGTGTTATTATCACCTTTTGCCTAATCACAAAATTGAAGGCGCCGCATCTTTGTAAAAATCGAAAAATTCACTAATTTTGACCTGTTATAAAAATCACGAGTAATGATGTTGCCTAGTCTACAATGATGCCATAGTACAGCACTCACTTAGAGTAACAAAACAAGTTATTACGATATCCGGCCTGCTCTGAAAATTTAAGCAGGTAAATGGCATCCAAAATTCAGAAATTTCAATTTTTTAAAAAATTGTGCAAAAAGCCTACTTTTACTGAATCCCAACATGAATAACCAAAGGCCGGCGTACAGTTCTCATTATCAAAACTGGTAGCCCTGATTCAGATGAACAAAAAATCATACCACTATCTCCTTCCAGTTTTCAGAATTTAAAAAGTTATGTCGCGTTGAAGTTCATGAAGCTTCTGAAATGATCGAAAAATGAACCTTATGATCAAAGAAGAAAAAGAAAAAAAGAAAAATAACAAACGCTTCTAATTTATTGTAACTTTCAATAGTCGTTACGCCTGAATGAATGGCTGGCGTTACATGAAGACTCCATCTGTTGAACTAGTTGTCTAACCACCATGAAAGAGGCACTGGAATACAAGAAGACCTTTCGCTGAAAATTAGATGAATGAAACTTGATTCATTTTATGACAAGCCATTGTTATGGTTTGTGCACTTTCGCTGCAAATTAACAACAGGCTTCAATTATGTTCAGTTTTTTAGCAGAATTTGTCTTCTGTACACTTACTGATTTCCCCACATAATAAAAGAAATCTAAAAATTTGAGACGTGACCAGATTGAGAATTAATTTTTTTTTAAGTAAATTATTTCAAAAAATTCATCAACTCTTACTAAATGTACCAGTTATCCCTCCGATTAAAAGTGCGCTTTACTTTTATCTTCTGTTAATATGTCTGCAAACTCGACGTTTTCTTGCAAAAATTTGACACTTGGAAGCATGACATTTATGTGTTTCCATGGAATGAAAAATCTAAGGTGTTGGGCTTGGAGCGGTTAGGAGATAGTGGTATGATTTTTTGTTCATCTGAATCAGGGCTACCAGTTTTGATAATGAGAACTGTACGCCGGCCTTTGGTTATTCATGTTGGGATTCAGTAAAAGTAGGCTTTTTGCACAATTTTGTAAAAAATTGAAATTTCCGAATTTTGGATGCCATTTACCTGCTTAAATTTTCAGAGCAGGCCGGATATCGTAATAACTTGTTTTGTTACTCTAAGTGAGTGCTGTACTATGGCATCATTGTAGACTAGGCAACATCATTACTCGTGATTTTTATAACAGGTCAAAATTAGTGAATTTTTCGATTTTTACAAAGACGCGGTGCCTTTAATTTTGTGATTAGGCAAAAGGTGATGATAACACTTTTGCTTTGTCTACTCAAGTGCTATTCATTCCTCCCCGCTTAGCAACCGAAACTCGGACACCCTGTATATGGTTGCGTAGAGGAGGGTCTAGGGAACATTTTTCTGCTTGAGTTTTCGATTTCAGTCCACATATATGTGTGCGCGAAAAGAATAAAGGAATTCAAAAAATGGGGGGAAAAGTTTGCAAAAATCGCGAAAAATCAAAGTGAATGATCGGGTAATCGAATGAAAAGTGTAGTACAAGTGATACTTTAACTTATAAGACCAAATTTCACGTTTTTTCAGTTACTTTTTCTAATCAAACTTTAGCCCGACCCACAATTGATACTACCTTTTTTCAGACCCATTATTGGTACTGTGAATTTACTCGACTTTAATGTGTTTTTAAAATACTTAAAAGTCAAATAAGACGAGTCAACGTGTTTTTAAAATTAATTTGAAATACTTACTTAAGTAAACGACATCATTTTTTTATTTGATTTATTATACTTACCAATTGTGAGTATATCAAAAAATTTGGTGTCAGTTGTGGGTCGTTGCCAATTAATATGGGTCGACCCATAATTGGTATTTTCAAAAGTTGTTCGGATCGAGAAAATTCCACCTGGAATTTTGAACAATTTAGAAGGCCTCAGTGTCATTTGCGAGGATATTTTATAGTGAATTGTTGGAGAATCGGAAAATACCCATAATTGGGAGCAGCACTCAATCTTGGGTTTTGAGAACTTTTGGGAAAAAATTCACCAAAAATCCAAAAATGCTTAAAACTCAAAAGTAACTGTCACAAGTAGTAATAAGTGCTTTATGATAGGTAATATTTATTACTGTTGAAGCAGGGCGTGACAATGAACAAAAATACCCTCAGTACTCCTATTGAGGGCGTGAAATGTATAGGATAATTTGATCATTTTTTATTTTTTAGATAGAGAAGAACGGGTAATCCGATTAAATTTTCAAAGATTACAGAGCTTACACATTTATGAGAAAACAATTTCATGCTTCATTTTCTTTCATTAAAGAAAATTATCAAAACGTATAAGTATAAGCCTATTTATTTCTATGTGGGAATTTACATGTAATTTCGTTTCATAACTATTGCATATGTTTGGGCAAAAATACCGCTCAGTACTTCTGTTGAGGACGTGAAATGTACAGGATAATTCGATTATATCTCATTTTGGAGATAGAGAAGAATGGGTAATTCTATTTAATTTCCAAAGATTACAAAGCCTATCCATTTTAGGAAAAAACAATGTCATGTTTCATTTTCTTTATTTTTTTTTCCAAACGCCTGTTTTTTTCCGTATGGAAATTTACATGTTATTTCGTTTCATATGTACTAATGCATAAGCTTGAGCCCGTCCGAAGGACGGTTAATTCAGCTAGTATCTTACAAGGCTGAAAGCAATTCGAAAATTGCTTACACCGAGCATCATAGGCACAAGCAGGAAAACTTGAGAGCTTAGCTCCTCCAAATTCTCTGAAAGCCTCTCAAAAATTGAAAACTACATGACCGAAGGAATTTTCAGTATTATTTTGATTCTTGTCAACCCTCTATGAGCCCTTCAACTCCAAGTCGGTTATTTGCGCATACGCCGAATACAACAAAATTGATTTCTGACTGAATACAAATTTAAAACTAAGTTGCATGTGTTGGCAGCACTGCCAGTATGTTTATTGTATTCTTATCACTTTGGGGTGAATAGACGTGAATAGATCACCCCAAACTGATAACAATACCCACAACACGTTTGCCTGTGGTAGCGCTACCTAGATGAAGTTTAAACCCCAATAGGCACTAGGCCATCAATAATATGTCATGACTACCATACTTTTGCCTAATGTATCCAGTTATGAAAATAATTCACTTTATTTATTCCATTCCTACTAGAAAATTTACAACTCGCTGTCGTTGACATCCATTTTAACTTTGATACTCTCTATTGATCGGTGACTTAAACGTTGTTGTGTATTTACTTTTAGCTCGGTTCTTCACTGTGGCTGCCATTGATAAAGATGAGCTAAAATGGATTGTCCTGACCACTTGCTCAGAATGTCCTTACCGAGGTACGTATAACTAATTACTTCTGAAATATGTAAATAAGTAATTCCTTCTTATAATGGACGTTGTTAAGCAAAAGGGACTTGAGCGACGTTTGTTGACAAAATGAGTGATTAGTATCGTTGCAAAGAGCGTAAAAAGTGCAATTTTTCAAAATTGGCCTCCCGATACAAAAATGTGTACCCACGTTGAAAAGAGCTTATCAGTAAACGCTATGTCATATAGTTTCTAAATGGCTCTTGAAAACTATTTACAATTGCTGTAATTTTGAAACGCTCTGCTCATTACCATTTTTCGTCACTTCGCATTATTGGACAAGATATCACTGATATTCGGCATTCACTGATGAGGAGTGTAATCGTAAGGGGTCCAAGGGTGCCAAGGCACCTACTCAATTAATGGGCCCCCTCGGCGAAGGATAACGTTTTGATTTAAAACTGTTATTTTTTTTTTTATTGGCATTGTCAGGCACATGCTCTGAGCACCCACTCACAATATAGGGTTGTTGCGCCCCTGCCACTGATATTCAGCATTACCACTGACATTAGGTATATCTGTATCTTACAAGTAAAGATTCTATATGGGTTCTGGTAATGATAATAACCAGCTTATGACTGTTTACTACACCAACAAGTTTGTAAAGTGAGGCACCAATATGACATAAGAAAAGAAACGTTGATAATGTGACAGTGTAGTGTCAATAATTTCAAACAATTGGAAATATTTCTTATCAGTATGCCATCTACAATTTTACATTTGGCCAAATACCAATAAACTACAAAAGTCACACGGCCACACGGCCACACGCAGGTCCGATATGCCATATTATGTAGTGACTAGTGACGCTGGCAGATTAGACATTTCTACGAAATTTCTTAAAACTGATATTTTATACACTTCTTAATTCCACTTCGAGTATGTGATCCCTGAAATTCACGCAGCTTGATTTCTGTTTCAGCTTCATGGGTCCTTATCAGAGAAGACGTTGCACTCGATCAACAAGCCTATGATGGTCTCAAATCCAACATTGAGGAAGCGATACTGGATGCCGGATTCGATCTTACTTCGTTCAAGGACTTCGAGAGTGCAATACCAATTATCATTGAGCCATTCCCAAGTCAATCATCATAAATTAGTTTTCGATTTTCTGTTCGGCTGGTCTATTGCCTGCTAGTAATGGTAGCTAATTTTAATAAAATATTAATTTAAAAAAAAATAGTATAAAAATTATTAATATTTCAAAAGTTAAAATTTAATATTATTTTGGAAAAATGAAGAAGTTTTTAAATTAATAGAAATTGAAGTTAGAAGCCTCATTTATGTTGATTTGATAGCCCTGCTCAGTACGCCCTGTCACTAGGTAAACCCTCTCGGTGCGGTTAGTCTTGTTACGCATGAGTTCAAGTATACGTTAGAAAACTTCTGTTTATTAAATTTTCAATATACAATGGAACTTTCATAAAACGAACCTCCAAGGGTACAAAGAAAAACTTCGTTATACAAAAATTTCGTTGTATAGAAATCCTTTTTTTATTTTTTAAATTACAGTTCATATGTATGCATGTACCTGTACAGTACTGTAAGGTAGACTTTATGCCTACTGTCTGTGAATAATAAAGTGTATAATTAATTAGGTGAAATGCACACGAGAACTGAGAACTTTTAATGAAAAGAAATGTCAACCCATACATTGCAGTTCTCGTTATCATTTTGGTCAAGCGTGAAATTACTAGAAAGTACTGTACATGTTTTCAGTGTGATTCAAACATTCGACCTTCTGAACGGCGAAAAAAAGTTCCCTATATAGAAATTTTCTTTCGCTATAAAGAAACGCTTTTGAATGGAAATTCCAAGGGACCAGCCTAAAAGTTCGTTATATAGATTATTTCATTATATGGAAGTTCGTTATAGGGAAGTTCCACTGTACGTTCCGGATGTCATTTGTGTCGTTATTACATTTATGAAAGTTGACATTCATCCCCGATGCGCCACATTCCACAAGTTACTAGAGGAACCAAGGGTAACTGATGGGTTTCCGGGTAATCTGAGGATAATCGGAGGGTAACCCAAGGTAGCACATGGGTAGTTTTTCCGTGGGTAACAAGAGGGTAACTGACTGCGCATCGGGTCTGAGGTATTCGACTGGTCCCAAGACCACATCTTAACAGGTTGGCTTCATCTATGCAAAAAACATCGCTTACGCAAGTAACTGTGTTCTTTAAACCGCTTGGTTCTCTAGTACCTTGTGGAATTTGGCGCATCGGGGATTAATGCCAACTTTCATAAATGCAATAACGACACAAGTGACATCCGGAACGTACAGTGAAACTTCCCTATAACGAACTTCCATATAATGAAATTATCTATATAACGAACTTTTTGGCTGGTCCCTTGGAATTTCCATTCAAAAGCGTTTCTTTATAACGAAAGAAAATTTCTACATAGGGAACTTTTTTCGGCCGTTCAGAAGATCGAATGCGTGTATCACACTGAAAACACGTACAGTACTTTCTGGTAATCTCACGCTTCACCAAAATAATAACGAGAACTACAATGTATGGGTGGACAATTCTTTTCATTAAAAGTTCTCAGTTTCTCGTGTGCATTTCACCTAATTAATTATACACTTTAATTTACATACGGAGCGTCGGCGTCGCTGCCAAATTTCAGCAACGAATTCGAACTCGGCGTGAAGAATTGAGTCAAAAACAGTCTTTAAATCTAAATTATTGATTTTTTCGAATTTTGAAAATTTCTACATACTAAGTATACATTATGTCTTTTTTCGGGCGAAAAATTTTTCGAAGAGCGTCGGTGTCGGCGCTGGTGCTAATTATTCAATTATTCGAGACGAATTCGAATCCGTGTTCAAAATTGAGCCACAGTCATTTTTTGACCCATTTTGACCACATGTTTACAACATTTTCTAGTGTATTTCGGGAACACGGATGATCGCCGCCAAATTTCAACATCGAATTCGACCTCGGCGTGAAAAAGTGAGTCAAAAACAGTCTTTAATTCAGAATTTTTGATTTTATCGAATTTTGAAAATTTCTCCATACTATACGTCATGTTATTTATGGGGCGAAAAATTTTTCGGAGAGCGTCGGCGCTGGTGCTAATTACTCAATTTTTCGAGATGAATTCGAATACGTTGTCAAAATGCAGCCTGAGTTATTTTTTGACCCATTTTGACCACTTTTTTGGGTGTATCTTGGGAACGGAGCATCGCCGCCAAATTTCAGCACAAGATTCGAACTCAGCGTGAAAAATTGAGTCAAAAACAGTCTTTCATTATGAATTTTTGATTTTATCGAATTTTGAAAAGTTCTCCATCACATCATGTAATTTTGGGGCGAAAAAATTTTCGAAGAGCGTCATCGTCGGCGCTGGTGCTATTTACTCAATTTTTCGTGACGACTTCGAATCCGTTGTCAAAATTGAGCTAGAGTCATTTTTTGACCACTTTTTCGGGTGTATCTCGGGAACGGAGCGTCGCCGCCAAAATTCAGCACCGAATTCGAACTCAGCGTGAAAAATTGAGTCAAAAGCTAACTTTAAATCAGGATTTTTGATTTTTTCGAATTTTTTAAAATTTCTCCATACCATTATGTCTTTTTTGGGGAGAAAAATTTTTTAGAGAGCGTCGGCTTCGGCGCTGATGCTAATTACTCAATTTTTCGAGACGAATTCGAGTCCGCTGTCAAAATTGAGCTAGAGTCAATTTTTGACCCATTTTGACCACTTTTTCGAGTGCATCTCGAGGACGGACCGTTGCTGCCAAATTTCAACATCGAATTCGAACTCAACGTGAAAAATTTAGTCAAAAGCTAACTTTAAATCAGGATTTTTGATTTTTTCGAATTTTAAACATTTTTCAATACTATTATACATCATGTCTTTTTTGGGGCAAAAAATTTTTCGGAGAGCGTCGGCGTTGGCACTGGTGCTAATTACCTAACTTTTCGAGACGAATTCGAATCCGCTGTAAAAATTGATCAGGAGTCATTTTTTGACAACTTTTTCGGGTATATCTCGGGAACAGAGCGTCGCTGCCAAATTTCAGCACCAAGTTCAAACTCAGCGTGAAAAATTCAGTCAAAACATTCTTCAATTCAGAATATTTGACTTTTTTATTTTTGAAAATTTCTCCGTACATCATGTGCTTATTGGGATGAAAAAATTTTCGGGAAGCGTCAGCGTCGACGCTGGTGCTAATTACTTAACTTTTCGAGAAATATTCGAATCCGTTGTCAAAATTCAGCCAGAGTTATTTTTTGACCCATTTTAACCACTTTTTTGGGTGTATCTCGGGAACGGGGCGTCGACGCCAAATTTCAGCACCAAATTCGAACTCAGCGTGCAATATTGGGTCGAAATCAGTCTTTAGTTCAGAATTTTTGATTTTTTCGAATTTTGAAAGTTTCTCCATACCACACACATCATCACTCTTTTGGGGAAAAAAAACTTTTCGGAGAGCGTCGGCGTCGGGGCTTGTGCTAGTTACTCAATTTCGCGAGACGAATTCGAATCCTTTGTCAAAATTGAGCCTGGGTCACTTTTGACTACTTTTTCGGGTGTATCTCGGGAACGGAGCGTCGTCGCCAAATTTCAGCACCGCGTTCGAACTCAGCGTGAAAAATTGAGTCAAAAACAGTCTTTCATTATGAATTTTTGATTTTATCGAATTTTGAAAATTTCTCCATTACACATCATGTAATTTTGGGGCGAAAAAATTTTCGAAGAGCGTCATCGTCGGCGCTGGTGCTGTTTACTCAATTTTTCGTGACGACTTCGAATCCGTTGTCAAAATTGAGCTAGAGTCATTTTTGGACTACTTTTTCGGGTTATCTCGGGAACGGAGCGTCGCCGCCAAAATTCAGCACTGAATTCGAACTCAGCG
Source organism: Acanthococcus lagerstroemiae (assembly GCA_031841125.1). Classification (NCBI taxonomy): domain Eukaryota; kingdom Metazoa; phylum Arthropoda; class Insecta; order Hemiptera; family Eriococcidae; genus Acanthococcus; species Acanthococcus lagerstroemiae. Next base: position 41,086,658 of record CM063112.1, read on the forward strand.
TGAAAAATTGAATCAAAAGCTAACTTTAAATCAGGATTTTTGATTTTTTCGAATTTTGAAAATTTCTCCATACCATTATGTCTTTTTTGGGGAGAAAATTTTTTTAGAGAGCGTCGGCTTCGACGCTGATGCTAATTACTCAATTTTTCGAGACGAATTCGAGTCCGATGTCAAAATTGAGCTAAAGTCATTTCTTGACCAATTTCGCCAACATTTTCGAGTGTATCTCAGGAACTTAGCGTCGCCCCATAATTCTATTAATAAATTAGAACTCGGCGTGAAAAATTGAGTCAAAAACAGTCTTTAAATCAAGATTTGTGATTTTTTCGAATTTGGAAAATCTCTCCACACATCATGTCTTTTTTGGGAAGAAAACATTTTCGGAGAGCCTCGACATCTGCGCTGGTGCTAATTACTCAATTTTTCGTGACGAATTCGAATCCGTTGTCAGAAGAGGGCTAGAGTCATTTTTTGACCCATTTTGATCACATTTTCGAGTGTATCTCAAAAACGGAGCGTCGTCGCCAAATTTCAATACCAAATTCGAACTCAGCGTGAAAAATTGAGTCAAAAACAGTCTTTAATTAAGAATTTTTGAATTTTTCGAATGAAAATTTCTTTATACTACACATCATGTCTTATTTGGGGCGAATTCGGAGAGCGGCGGCGTCGGCACTGGTGCTAATTACTCAATTTTCCGAGAAGAATTCGAATCCGTGTTTAAAATTGAGCTAGAGTCATTTTTTGACACATTTTGACCACATTTTCGAGTGTATCTTGATGTCGAAAAAATTAGACTTCGACATTAATTATTAACCCACTATAATTAAGAGTCGAAATATTGAATTCATGCGATCATTTAATATCTCGAGAAGGACAACCTCGAATGCTTTCAAAGCAAAGCACTTCAGCCTGTAACTGGAAAATTTGACTTATTTGACTGATAGCTGTAATGTTTCGCAATAGCCGAAACGATAAAATAGATAAGGTAAAAAAGGTTCAGTCTCTTTTGTAACTCCTCGTACCGGACAGCCTCAGGTACTTCAACAAAGCCAATTGCTTAAGCCTGTTAACCGAAAACTTACGTTAAACCAATATGAGTCATGATAATGTTTATACCAGCTACTTCGTGTGAGTTTTTTCTTGCGTTCTCCTACGTCGTGTACTTTACTGAGAAAGTGAATTTGCGCTCGTGTTTGTGTTGACGCCGGTCCCAGCAGAATTGTGAAGATTCACAGGTCAGATAACCGTTAGATTTTGCTACTAATTTTTCCTAAAGTTGATCTCGCTGTCTCTACTTCGCTCTCTTTCTCTCGCTAGCGCTCGCCCGCGCTCACTGGCCTCGAGTGGCAATACGTTGACAGGCTCAGTAATAAGTTTTGCAAATGCTAACTATAACGAACCCTGCAATATATTCACCGACTCCTGTCGGCCAACAACAATCTGTAATAAGTGAACATTACTAGTGGTGCACTTGATGTTTGAACAATCTTTAACATTGACTCCACTTCTGTAAGTTCCAGTCTCCCATTACTAGTGGTGCATTTAGTGTTAAGCAGTCCTCGACACTAAGTCCACTCATAAGTAGTAGGGTTTGTGGTGCATTTGGTGTTAAGCAGTCCTTGACATTGAGTTCACTGCTAAGCTTTTCAGTTGCTTTCCACAATTTTGACTAATACCTAGAGACACTGTAAGCCGTCGCGCAAGCCGTCATCCAGATGCCTTGCACACCGCCTTGTACTGACTTCATGAACCGCCCCTAGGATTTCCTATGTTGGCGCTTAACCTAACTAATCATACCGTTATCTTGACATCGTATGACTGACAGTATATGTGTTTGTTTCATGTATACTGTTAGATGAAGCCACCAAGAAGCAAGACCGAAGCCGCCGTAAGAAACCTACTTTACTTTAGGAGCTCATTATTTACAAGTATTGGTAATATACCTACTAATTGTATAGTATGGCTTTTCATTCCTATAAAAGTGTTTTTTTCCAGTATATAAACAACATTACTAGCTCATCACAAGCCTTCAACTGATCCAAGTTGAGCTTTCATAATTAATTGACTGAAATAATCTATATTCCATACCCTTTCATAAATTTGTATACATTATAAAATTATGATAATGTATGAATTTTGGGTTGCAATATTTCTCTGCTTAAACAAGATTATTTCATACTTGGGAACGGAGCGTCGTCGCAAAACTTTAACACCGAATTCGAACTCAGCGTGAAAAATTGAGTCAAAAACTGTCTTTAATTCAGAATTTTTGATTTTATTGAATTTTGAAAATTTTTCAATACTATACATCATGTCGGTTTAGTGGCGAAATAATATTCGGAGAGCGTCGGCGTTGGCGCCGGTGGTAATTACTCAATTTTTCGAGACGAATTCGAATCCGTTGTCAAAATTAGGCCAGTGTCATTTTTTGACCCATTTTGACCACTTTTTTGGATGTACATATCTCAGGAACGGAGCGTCGCCGCCAAATTTCAGCACCGAATTCGAACTCAGGGTGAAAAACTGAATCAAAAACAGTCTTTAATTCAGAATTCTTGATTTTTTCGAATTTTGAAAAATTCTCCATACCTACTATACGTCATGTCTTTTTTGGGGCGAAAAACTTTTCGGAGAGCGTCGGCGTCAGCGCTGGTGTTAATTACTTAATTATTCGAGACGAATTCGAATCCGTTGTCAAAATTGAGCTAGAGTCATTTATTGACTACTTTTTCGGGTGTTTCTCGGGAACGAGCGTCCTGCCAAACTTCTGCACCAAATTCGAACTCAGCGTGAAAAATTGAGTCAAAAACAGTCATTAATTAAGAATTTTTGATTTTATCGAACTTTGAAAATTTCTCCATACCACACACATCATCTCTATTTCGGTGCGAAAAAATTTCCGGAGAACGTCGGCGTCGGCGCCTGTGCTAATTACTCAATTTTTTGAGACGAATTCGAATCCGTTGTTAAAATTGAGCTAGAGTCATTTTATGAACCATGTCGAAGACACTTTCGAGTGCATCTCGAGAACGGACCGTTGCTGCCAAATTTCAACACCGAATTCGAACTCAGCGTGAAAAATTGAGTCAAAAGCTAACTTTAAATCAGGATTTTTGATTTCTTCGAACTTTGAACATCTTTCAATACTATTATACATCATGTCTTTTTTGGGGCGAAAAATTTTTCCGAGAGCGTCGGCGTTGGCACTGATGCTAATTACTCAACATTTCGAGACGAATTTGAATCCGCTGTAAAAATTGATCAGGAGTCATTTTTTGACAACTTTTTCGGGTGTATCTCGGTCTTTTTTGAGGCGAAAAAATTTTGGGATAGCGTCGGCGTCGGCGCTGAATGTTCGTAACGAATTCGAATCCGTTGTAAAAATAGGGCTAGAGTCATTCCTTAACCCATTTTGACCACATTTTCGAGTGTATCTCGAGAACGGAACGTCGCCGCCAAATTTAGGCAATGAATTGGTACTGAGCGTGAAACATTGAGTCAATATATCAGTCTTTAATACAGAATTTTTGAATTTTTCGAATTTTGAAAATTTCACCATACTATATACATCATGTTTTTTTTAGGGCGAAAATATTTTGGGGAGCGTCTGCGTCGGCGCTGGTGCTAATTACTCAATTTTTCGAGACGATTTCGAATCTGTTCTCAAAATTGAGCCAGAGTCATTATTTGACCCATTTTGACCACATTTTCGAGTGTATCTCGAGAACTGAGCGTCGTCGCCAAATTTCAACACCAAATTCGAAATCAGCCTGAAAAAGTGAGTCAAAAACAGTCTTTAATTCAGAATATTTGATTTTATCGAATTTTGAAAATTTCTCCATACTACACATCATGTGATTTTTGGGGCCAAAAATTTTTTGGAGAGCGTCGGCGTAGGGGCTTGTGCTAATTATTCAATTTTTCGGGACGAATTCGAATCCTTTGTCAAAATTGAGCTAGAGTCATTTTTTGACTACTTCTTCGGGTGTATCTCGAGAACGGAGAGTCGCCGCAAATTTCAGCACCGAATTCGAACTCAGCGAAAACCATAGAGTCAAAAATAGTCTTTATTTCAGAATTTTTGTTTTTTCAAATTTTGAAAATTTCTCCACACTAACATCATGTCTTTTTTGGGGCGACAAAAATTTGGGATAGCGTCAACGTCGGCGCTGAATTTTCGTGACGAATTCAAATAACACCGAATTCGAACTCAGCGTGAAAAATTAAGTCAAAAGCTAACATTAAATCAGGATTTTTGATTTCTTCGAATTTAGAAAATTTTTCAATTATTATACATCATGTCTTTTTTGGGGCGAAAAATTTTTCGGAGAGCGTCGGCGTTGACACTGATGCTAATTGCTCAACTTTTCGAGACGAATTCGAATCCGCTGTAAAAATTGATCAGTCATTTTTTGATAACTTTTTCGGGTGTATCTCGGGAACAGAGCGTCGTCGCCAAATTTCAGCACCGAATTCGAACTCAGCCTGAAAAATTGAGTCAAAAACAGTCCTTAATATAGAATTTTTGAATTTTTCGAATTTTGAAAATTTCTTCAAACTATATACATCATGTCTTTTTTAGGGCTAAACTATTTTGGTGGGCATCGGCGTCGGAGCTGGTGCTGATTACTCAATTTTTCGAGATGAATTCGCATCCCTTGTCAAAATTAAGCTAGAGTCAACTTTTGACCCATTTTGACCACCTGTTTACAACATTTTCTAGTGTATCTCGGGAACGGAGCGCAGTCGCCAAATTTCAACACCAATTTCGAACTCAGCGTGAAAAAGTGAGTCAAAAACAGTCTTTAATTCAGAGTTTTTGATTTTATCGAATTTTTAAAATATCTTGTTACTCATCATGTCTATTTTGGGGCGAAAAATTGTTCGGAGTGTCGGCGTCGGCGCTGGTGCTGATTACTCAGTTATTCGAGACGAATTCGAATCTAATCTAACTTCTACTGATTCAGCCAAAAATATCGAGAGAATATACAAAACTTCGTCGCGCAGATGTTTTTTGCCTCTCCTGAAAAATATATAAAACTGGATTGAGCTGGTTTTGATACTCAACGCCTCATACACATCATGTTGTTTTTGGAGCGAAAAATTTTTCGGAGAGCGTCGGCGTCGGGGCATGTGCTAATGACTCTATTTTTCGAGACGAATTCGAATCCGTTGTCAAAATAGGGCTAGAGTCATTTTTTGAACCATGTCGACCACATTTTCGAGGGTGTCTCTTGGGCGGAGCGTCGTCGCCAAATTTCAACACCAAATTCGAACTCAGCGTGAAAAATTTAGTTAAAAACAGTTTGTTATTCAGAATTTTTGATTTTTTTGATTTCTGAAAATTTCTGCATAACATCATGTCATTTGTGGGGCGAAAAATCTTCGGTGATCGGCGGCGTCGGCGCTGAAGCTAAATACTCAATTTTTCGGGACGAATACGAATCAGTTGTATAAATTGAGCTAGAGTCACTTTTTGACTACTTTTTCGGGTATACTCGGGAACGGAGCGTCGCCGCAAAATTTCAGCACCAAATTCGAACTCAGCGTAAACCATTGAGTCAAAAAAAGTCTTTATTTCTGAATTTTTGTTTTTTCGAATTTTGAAAATTTCTCCATACTATGTACATCATGTATTTTTTAGGGCGATAACATTTTGGGGAGCGTCGGCGTCGGCGCTGGTGTTAATTACTCAATTATTCGAGACGAATTCGAATCCTTTGTCAAAATTGAGCTGGAGTCAATTTTTGATCCATTTGACTACATTTTTACAACATTTTCTAGGGTATCTCGGGAATACGGATGATTGCCGCCAAATTTCAACATCGAATTTGACCTCAGCGTGAAAAGGTGAGTCAAAAGCAGTCTTTAATTCAGGATTCTTGTTTTTTTTATTTTGAAAATTTCTTCGTACACATCACGTATTTTTTGGAGCGAAAAAATTTTGGGGAGCGTCAGCGTTTTCGCTGGTGCTAATTACTCAATTTTTTGAGACGAATTCGAATCCGCTGTCAAAATCGAGCTAGCGTCATTTTTTGACCCATTTCGACACTTCTTCGGGTGTATCTCGAGAATGGAGCGTCGCCGCCAAATTGAGACAACGAATTGGTACTCAGCGTGAAAAATTGAGTCAAAACCAGATGACTCAATTTCTCGAGACGAATTCGAATCCGTTGTCAAAATGGAGCTAGAATCATTTTATGAACCATGTCGACCACACTTTCGAGTGCATGTGGAGAACGGAACGTCGCAGCTAAATTTCAACACCGAATTCGAACTCAGCGTGAAAAATTGAGTCAAAAGCTAACTTTAAATGAGAATTTTGATTTTTTCGAATTTTAAAATTTCTCCGTTGACCTATTTTGACCACTTTTTTGGGTGTATCTCGGGAACGGAGCGTCGTCGCCAAATTTCAGCACTGAATTCGATCTCAGGGTGCAATATTGGGTCAAAATCAGTCTTTAGTTCAGAATTTTTGATTTTTTCGAATTTTGAAAATTTCTCCTTACCACACACATCATCTCTTTTTCGGTGCAAAAAATTTTGGGGAGCGTCGGTGTCGGCGATGGTGCTAATTACTCAATTTTTCGAGACGAATTCATATCCGTTGTCAACATTGTGCCAGAGTTATTTTTTGACTAATTTTGATCACATGTTTACAACACTTTCTAGTGTATCTCGGGAACACGGAAGATCACAGCCAAATTTCAACATCGAATTCGACCTCACCGTGAAAAAGTGAGTCCATAAGAGGCTTCAATTAAGAATTTTTGATTTTTTCGGATTTTGAAAGTTTCTGCATACCCATCACGTATTTTTTGGAGCGAAAAAATTTTGGGGAGCGTCAGCGTTTTCGCTGGTGCTAATTACTTTATTCTTCGAGACGAATTCGGATCCGTTGTCAAAATTGAGCCAGAGTCATATTTTCTGACCCATTTTGACCACATTTCGAGTGTATCTCGAGAACGGAGCGTCGTCGCCAAATTTCAACGCAAATTTCGAACTCAGCGTGAAATATTGGGTCAAAACCAGCCTTTAATTCAGAAGTTTTGATTTTCTCGAATATTGAAAATTTCTCCATACTATACATCATGTCTTTTTTGGGGCGACAAAATTTTTGGAGAGCGTCGGTGTCGGCGCTGAATTTTTCGTGACGAATTGGAATTCGTTGGCAAAATAGGGCTAGAGTCATTTTTTGACCCATATTGACCACATTTTCAAGTGTATCTCGAGAACGGAACGTCCCTGCCAAATTTCAGCTTCGAATTAGTACTCAGTGTGTAAAATTGAAGCCGTAGCAGTCTTAAATTCAGAATTTTTGATTCTTTCGAATTTTGAAAATTTCTCCATACTAAACATCATGTCTTTTTCATTTTTTAAACTCGTTGTTTGTTTCTTTAAATACTCGTTAATTGTTTACAGATCATTGGGATTTAAATGTAGAGTTTCAAGTGTTGGCAGCCCTGCGATATGTGTGAGGGATCACGTATGATTTGCCGTGAGCGTGTAGCAAACCTCAACCATCATTAAATTGATTAGAAAATCACCTTCAAAGGAAATTTGTGCTAAATTCGACTGCATCATTACCAGATAATTAAATTATAATCCGTTCTTCTGGCAGTTTACCCTACTGAAGATACCAGTGTTTCTATTTGAAAGTACACATGATCACTCACTCATTTTCACCTGCTAACACACCCGCGCAGGTAACTCAACAGCGCACTCTAGTGCAGGTTTAAATCACAATAGTTCAGTTCTGTTCAGGTTCATTCGTGTATACAAGTTCCACCAGGAGCGCTAATGTCGAGGATGTAAATATGATACCTGTACATTAACATTACACCCTAAGAACGTTTGGTCATAAAAATGTTTCTCGTATCTTTTATATTGATGAGTCAAAAGCTAACTTTAAATTAGGATTTTTGATTTTTTCGAATTTGAAAATTTTTTAATACTATATACATCATGTCGTTTTAGGGGCAAAAAAATATTTGGAGAACGTCGGCGTTGGCGCCGGTGGTAATTACTCAATTTTTCGAGACGAATTTGAATCCATTGTCAAAACTAGGCCAGAGTCATTTTTTGACCCATTTTTTGAGTGTACATATCTCGGAAACGGAGCGTCGCCGCCAAATTTCACCACCGAATTCGAACTCAGGGTAAAAAACTGAATAAGAACAGTCTTTGATTCCGAATTTTTGATTTTATCGATTTTTGAAAATTCGTCCATACTATTCGTTATCATTATCTGGGGGAAAAATATTTTACAGAGAGCGTCGGCGTCGGCACTGGTGCTAAATACTCAATTTTTAGAGACAAATTCGAATCTGCGTTCTCAAAATTGAGCTAGATTCATTTTTTGACAAATTTTGACCACTTTGTCGTGTGTATCTCGAGAAAGGAACGTCCTCGCCAAATTTCAACACCGAATTCGAACTCAGCGTGAAAAATTGGGTCAAAACCAGTCCTTAATTCAGGATTTATGAATTTTTCTAATTTTGAAAATTTCTCCATACTATATACATCATGTCTTTTTTGAGGAGAAAAGCTTTTCGGAGAGCGTCGGCGTCGGCGCTGATGCTAATTACGCAATTTTTAGAGACGAATTCGAATCCGTTGTCAAAATTGAGCTAGAATCATTTTTGACTACTTGTTTGGGTGTATCTCGGGAACGGAGCGTCGCCGCCAAATTTAAGCACCGAATTCGAACTCAGCTTGAAAAATTGAGTCAAAAGCAGTCTTTAATTCAGAATTCTTGTTTTCTTTATTTTGAAAATTTCTGCATACACATCACGTATATTTTGGAGCGAAAAAATTTTGGGGAGCGTCAGCGTTTTCGCTGGAGCTAATTATTCAATTTTTAGAGACGAATTCGAAGCCGTTGTCAAAATCAAGCGAGCGTCATTTTTTGACTACTTTTTCGGATGTATCTCGGGAACGGAGCGTGGCTGCCAAATTTCAGCACCAAATTTGAACTCAGCTTGAAAAATTGGGTCAAGAACAGTCTTTAATTAGGAATTTTTGATTTTCTCGAATTTTGAAAATTTCTCCATACTAACATCATGTCTTTTTTGGGGCGACAAAATTTTGGGATAGCTTCGGCGTCGGCGCTGAATGTTCGTGACGAAATCGAATGCCTTGTCAAAATAGGGCTCCAGTCATTCTTTGACCCATTTGGACCACATTTTCGAGTGTATCTCGAGAACGGAACGTCGCCGCCCAATTTAGACATTGATTTGGTACTGAGCATGAAACATTGAGTCAATATCAGTCTTTAATACAGAATTTTTGAATTTTGAAAATTTTGAAAATTTCTCCATACTACATCATGTCTTTTTTGGGGCGACAAAATTTTGGGATAGCTTCGGCGTCGGCGCTGAATGTTCGTGACGAAATCGAATGCCTTGTCAAAATAGGGCTCCAGTCATTCTTTGACCCATTTGGACCACATTTTCGAGTGTATCTCAAGAACGGAACGTCGCCGCCCAATTTAGACATTGATTTGGTACTGAGCGTGAAACATTGAGTCAATATCAGTCTTTAATACAGAATTTTTGAATTTTGAAAATTTTGAAAATTTCTCCATACTACATCATGTCTTTTTTAGGGCGAAAATATTTTGGGGAGCGTCGGCGTCGGCGCTGAATGTTCGTGACGAAATCGAATGCCTTGTCAAAATAGGGCTCCAGTCATTCTTTGACCCATTTGGACCACATTTTCGAGTGTATCTCAAGAACGGAACGTCGCCGCCCAATTTAGACATTGATTTGGTACTGAGCGTGAAACATTGAGTCAATATCAGTCTTTAATACAGAATTTTTGAATTTTGAAAATTTTGAAAATTTCTCCATACTACATCATGTCTTTTTTAGGGCGAAAATATTTTGGGGAGCGTCGGCGTCGGCGCTGGTGCCAATTACTCAATTATTCGAGACGAATTCGAATCCTTTGTCAAAATTGAGCTAGAGTCAACTTTTGACCCATTTTGACCACATGTTTACAACATTTTCTAGTGTATCTCGAGAACGGAGCGCCGTCGCCAAATTTCAACACCAAATTCGAACTCAGCGTGAAAAAGTGAGTCGAAAACAGTCTTTAATTCAGAATTTTTGATTTTATCGAATTGTTAAAATATCTTTTTACTCATCATGTCTATTTTGGGGCGAAAAATTGTTCGGAGTGTCGGCGTCGGCGCTGGTGCTGATTACTCAATTATTCGAGACGATGAATTCGAATCTTTTGTCAAAATTGAGCTAGAGTCAATTTTTGACCCATTTTAACCACATGCTAGCAACATTTTCTAGTGTATCTCGGGAATACGGATGATCGCCGCCAAATTTCAACATCGAATTCGACCTCAGCGTGAAAAAGTGAGTCAAAAGCAGACTTTAATTCAGAGTTTTTAATTTTTTCGGATTTTGAAAGTTTCTGCGTACACATCACGTATTTTTTGGAGCGAAAAAAAAATGTTGGGGAGCCTCAGAATTTTTGCTGGTGCTAATTACTTTATTTTTCGTGACGAATTCGGATCCGTTGTCAAAATTGAGCCTGAGTCATTTTTTGACCCATTTTGACCACATTTTCGAATGTATCTCGAGAACGGAGCGTCGTCGCCAAATTTCAACACAAAAATTTCGAACTCAGCGTGAAAAACTGAGTCAAAAACAGTCTTTAGTCAGAATTTTCGAATTTTGTAAATTTTGAAAATTTCTCCACACATCATGTGCTTTTGGGAACGGAAAATTTTTCAGAGAGCGTCTGCGTCGACGCTGGTGCTAATTACTCAATTTTTCGAGACGAATTCGAATCCGTTGTCAAAATTGAACTTGGAGTCATTTTAAGAACCATGTCGAACACACTTTCGAGTGCATCTCGAGGACGGACCGTTTCTGCCAAATTTCAAGACCAAATTCGAACTCAGCATGAAAAATTTAGTCAAAAGCTAACTTTAAATCAGGATTTTTGATTTTTTCGAATTTTCAACATTTTTCAATACGATTATACATCATGTCTTTTTTGGGGCGAAAAATTTTTCGGAGAGCGTCGGCGTTGGCACTGGTGCTAATTACTCAACTTTTCGAGACGAATTCGAATCCGCTGTAAAAATTGATCAGGAGTCATTTTTTGACCACTTTTTCGGGTGTATCTCGGGAACAGAGAGCGTCGCTGCCAAATTTCAGCACCAAGTTCAAACTCAGCGTGAAAAATTCAGTCAAAAACAGTCTTCAATTCAGAATTTTTTACTTTTTTTATTTTTGAAAATTTCTCCGTACATCATGTGCTTATTGGGACGAAAAATTTTTCGGGAAGCGTCAGCGTCGACGCTGGTGCTAATTACTTAACTTTTCGAGAAATATTCGAATCCGTGGTCAAAATTGAGCTGGAGGCATTTTTTGACCCATTTTGACCACTTTTTCGGTTGTATCTTGGGAACGGAGCATCGCCGCCGAATTTCAGCACAAGATTCGAACTCAGCGTGAAAAATTGAGTCAAAAACAGTCTTTAATTCAGAATTTTAATTTTTTCGGGTTTTGAAAATTTCTGCATACACATCACGTATTTTTGGGAGCGAAAAAATTTTGGGGAGCGTCAGCGCTTTCGCTGGGGCTAATTACTCTATTTTTCGAGACGAATTCGGATCCGTTGTCAAAATTGAGCCAGAGTCATTTATTGACCCATTTTGACCACATTTTCGAATGAATCTCGAGAATGGAGCGTCGTCGCCAAATTTCAACACAAATTTCGAACTCAGCGAAAAAAATTGAGTCAAAAACAGTCTTTAATTAAGAATTTTTGATTTTCTCGAATTTTGAATATTTCTCCATACTTACATCATGTCCTTTCTGGGGCGACAAAATTTTCGGAGATCCTCGGCGTTGGTGAGATGAATTCGAATCCGTTGTCAAAATTGAGCTTAGAGACAATTTTGGACCCATTTTGACCACATGTTTCCAACATGTTACAGTGTATCTTGAGAGTACGGAAGATCGCCGCCAAATTTCAAAATCGAATTCGACCTCAGCGTGAAAAAGTGAGTCAAAACTTGCCTTTTAATTAAGAATTTTTGATTTTATTGAATTTCGTGAATTCGCCCATACTATACGTCATCTTTATTTTGGGGGAAGATTTTTTCGGAGAGCGTCGGCGTCGGCACTGGTGCTAATTACTCAATTTTTCGAGACGAATTCCAATCCGTTGACAAAATTAGGTCAGAGTCACTTTTGACCCATTTTGACCACATTTTCGAGTTTAACTCGAGAACCGAACGTCGTCGCCAAATTGAGACAACGAATTGGTACTCAGCGTGAAAAATTGAATCAAAAACTGTATTTAATTCAGAATTTTGTGATTTTTTCGAATTTCGAAAATTTCTCCAGACTATATCAGGTCTTTTTTGGAGCGGAACAATTTTCGGAGAGCGTCGGCGTCGGCGCTGGTGCTAATTAATAAATATTTCGAGATGAATTCGAATCCGTTGTCAAAATTGACCCAGATTTTTCTTTGCTTTCTTTGGTGTATCTCGGGAACGGAGTGTCGTCGCCAAATTTCAGCACCGAATTCGAAGTCAGCGTGAAATATTCAGTCAAAAACAGTCTTCAATTCAGAATTTTTGACTTTTTTGATTTCGGAAAATTTCTCCGTACATCAAGTGCTTTTTGGAGCGAAAAATTTTCGGAAAGCGTCAGCGTCGGCGCTGGTGCTAATTACTTAATTTTTCGAAACGAATTCGAATCCGTTGTCAAAATTGAGCTAGAGATATTTTATGACCCATTTTGACCACTGTTTCGATTGTATCTCGGGAACGGAGCTTCGCCGCCAAATTTCAACACTAAATTCGAACGTAGCGTGAAAGATTTAGTCAACAGCCGAATTTGAATCAGAATTTTTAAATTTTTTCGATTTTTGAAAATTTCTTTCTACTCATCATGTCTTTTTTTAGCGATAACATTTTCGGAGAACCTCGGCGTCGGCGCTGGTGCTAATTACTCTACTTTTCGAGACGAATTCGAATCCGTTATGAAAATTTAGCTGGAGTCATTTTTTGACAACTTTTTTGGGTGTATCTCAGGGAGTGGAGCGTCGCCGCAAAATTTCAGCACCGAATTCGAACTCAGCGTGAACCATTGTGTCAAAAACAGTTTTTATTTCAGAATTTTTGTTTCTTCGAATTTGGAAAATTTCTCCATACTATGTACATCATGTATTTTGTAGGGCGAAAAAATTTTGGGGAGCGTCGGCGATGGTGCTAATTACTCTATTTTTCGAGACGAATTCGAATCCGTTGTCAAAATTGTACCAGAGTTTTTTTCTGACCCATTTTGACCACATGTTTACCCCACTTTCTAGTGTATCTCGGGAACACGGATGGTTGCCGCCAAATTTCAACATCGAATTCGACTTCGCCGTGAAAAAGTGAGTCAGAAACAGCCTTTAATTCAGAATTTTTGATTTTTTCGTATTTAGAAAATTTCTGCATACACATCGCGTATTTTTTGGAGCGAAAAAATTTTGGGGAGCGTCAGCGTTTTCGCTGGGGCTAATTACTCTATTTTTCAAGACGAATTCGGATCCGTTGTCAAAATTGAGCCAGAGTCATTTATTGGACCATTTTGACCACATTTTCGAATGTATCTCGAGAAAGGAGCGTCGTAGCCTAAATTCAACACAAATTTCGAACTCAGCGTGAAAAATTGAGTCAAAAACAGTCTTTAATTCAGAATTTTCGAATTTTGAAAATTTTGAAAATTTCTTCATAATTTCCATCATGTCATTTTTGGGGAAAATTTTTCGGAGGGCGTCGGCGTCGGCGCTGCTGCTGATTACGCAATTTTTCGAGACGAATTCGAGTCCGTTGTCAAAATTGAGCTAGAGTCATTTTTTGACTACTTTTTCGGGTGTACCTCGGGGACGGAGCGTCGCCACCAAATTACAACACCGAATTCGAACTCAGCGTGAAATATTGGGTCAAAACCAGCCTTTAATTCAGAATTTTTGATTTTCTCGAATTTTGAAAATTTCTCCATACTATACATCATGCCTTTTTGGGGCGACAAAATTTTCGGAGAGCGTCGGCGTCGGCGCCGAATTTTTCTTGACGAATTGGAAACCATTGGCAATATAGGGCTAGAGTCATTTTTTGACCCATATTGACCACATTTTCGAGAGTATCTCGAGAACGGAATGTCCCTGCCAAATTTCAACGCTGAATTGGGGCTCTGCGTGAAAAATTGAGTCCAAAACAGTCTTTAATTCATAAATTTTGATTTTACCGAATTTTGAAAATTTCTCTGTACTATAGTTTTCTCAGTGCGAAAAAATTTTCGGAGAGCGTCGGCGTCGGCGCTGGTGCTAATTAATCAATATATCGAGATGAATTCTAATCCGTTGTCAAAATTGAGCCAGAGTTTTTGTTTTTTTTTGACCTATTTTGACCACTTTTCTGGGTGTATCTCGGGAACGGAGCGTCGTCGCCAAATTTCAGCACCGAATTCGAACTCAGCGTGCAGTATTGGGTCAAAATCAGCCTTTAGTTCAGAATTTTTGATTTTTTCGAATTTTGAAACTTTCTCCATACCACACACTCATCTCTTTTTTGTGGAAAAAAATTTTTCGTAGGGCGTCGGCACTGGTGCTAATTACTCAATTTTTCGAGACGAATTCGAATCTGTTCTCAAAATTGAGCTAGAGTCATTTTTTTACTACTTTCTTGGATGTATCTCGGGAAAGGAGCGTCGCCGCCAAATTTCAACACCGAATTCCCAAATTTCAACACCGAATTCGAGCTCAGCGTGAAAACTTGGGTCAAAAACAGTTTTTAATTCAGAAGTTTTGATTTTTTTGATTTTTGAAAATTTCTCATAACATCATGTCATTTTTGATGCGAAAAATTTTCGGTGATCGGCGACGTCGGCGCTGAAGCTAATTACTCAAATTTTCGGGACGAATACGAATCAGTTGTCAAAATTGAGCTAGAGTCATCTTTTTACTATTTTTCCGGGTGTATCTCGGGGACGGAGCGTCGCCGCACAATTGCAGCACCGAATTCGAACTTAGCGTGAACCATTGAGTCAAAAACAGTCTTTATTTCAGAATTTTTGTTTTTTCGAATTTTGAAAATTTCTCCAGACTAGGTATATACATCATGTATTTTTTAGGGCGAAAAATTTTGGGGAGCGTCGGTGTCGGCGATGGTGCCAATGACTCAATTTCTCGAGACGAATTCGAATCCGTTGTCAAAATGGAGCTAGAATCATTTTATGAACCATGTCGACCACACTTTCGAGTGCATGTGGAGAACGGAACGTCGCAGCAAAATTTCAACACTGAATTCGAACTCAGCGTCAAAAATTGAGTCAAAAGCTAACTTTAAATGAGAATTTTTGATTTCTTCGAATTTTGAAAATTTCTCCTTACCACACACATCATCTCTTTTTCGGTGCAAAAAATTTTGGGGAGCGTCGGTGTCGGCGATGGTGTGCTAATTACTCAATTTTTCGAGATGAATTCGAATCCGTTGTCAAAATTGAGCTTAGAGACAATTTTGGACCCATTTTGATCACATGTTTACAACATGTTATAGTGTATCTTGAGAGTACGGAAGATCGCCGCCAAATTTCAAAATCGAATTCGACCTCAGCGTGAAAAAGTGAGTCAAAACTTGCCTTTTAATTAAGAATTTTTGATTTTATCGAATTTCGAGAATTCGCCCATACTATACGTCATCTTTATTTTGGGGGAAGATTTTTTCGGAGAGCGTCCGCGTCGGCACTGGTGCTAATTACTCAATTTTTCGAGACGAATTCGAATCCGTAGTCAAACTTGAGCTAGACTCATATTTTGACCCATTTTGACCACATGTTTACAACATTTTCTAGTGTATCTCGAGAACGGAGCGCCGTCGCCAAATTTCAACACCAAATTCGAACTAAGAGTGAAAATTTGAGTCAAAAACAGTCATTAATTAAGAATTTTTGATTTTATCGAATTTTGAAAATTTCTCCATACCACACACATCATTTCTTTTTTGGGGAAAAAAGTTTTTCGGAGAGCTCCGGCGTCGGGCCTGATGCTAATTACTTAATTTTTCGAGAGGAATTCGAATCTGTTCTCAAAATTGAGCTAGAGTCATTTTTTGACTACTTTCTTGGGTGTATCTCGGGAAAAGAGCGGCGCCGCCAAATTTCAGCACCGAATTCGAACTCAGGGTGAAAAACTGCTATAGAGGTACGTCATGTCTTTTTTCGGGACGAAAAATTTTCGGTGATCGGCGACGTCGGCGCTGAAGCTAATTACTCAATTTTGCGGGACGAATACGAATGAGTGTTCAAAATTGAGGTAGAGTCATTTTTTTACTACTTTTTCGGGTGTATCTCGGGAACGGAGCTTCGCCGCCCAATTTTCAACACCAAATTCGAACTCAGCGTGAAAAATTTAGTCAAAAACAGTCTTTAATTCAGAATTCTTGATTTTATCGAATTTTTAAAATTTTTCAATACTCTACATCATGACATTTTAGGGGCGAAAAAATATTCGGAGTGCGTCGGCGTTGGCGCCGGTGGTAATTACTCAATTTTTCGAGACGAATTAGAATCCGTTGTCAAAATTAGGCCAGAGTCATTTTTTGTCCCATTTTGACCATTTTTTTGGGTATACATATCTCGGAAATGGAGTTTCGCCGCCAAATTTCAGCACCGAATTCGAACTCACGGCGAAAAACTGAATTAAAAACAGTCGTTAATACAGAATTTTTGATTTTATCGAATTTTTAAAACTCGTCCATACTACTCGTCATCTCTATTTTTTTTCAGAGAGCGTCGGCGTCGGCACTGGTGCTAATTACTCATTTTTGGGGGACAAATTCGAATCTGTTCTCAGAATAGAGCTAGAATCATTTTTTGACAAATTTTGACCACTTTGTCGAGTGTATCTCGAGAAAAGAACGTCCCTGCCAAATTTCAACACCGAATTTGAACGCAGCGTGAAAAATTCAGTCAAAAACAGTCTTCAATTCAGAATTTTTTACTTTTTTATTTTTGAAAATTTGGGGCGAAAAAATTTTCGGGAAGCGTCAGCGTCGGCGCTGGTGCTAATTGCTTAATTTTTCTAGACGAATTCGAATCCGTTGTCAAAATAGGGCTAGAGTTATTTTATGACTCATTTTGACCAATGTTTCGATAGTATCTCGAGAACGGAGCGTCGCCGCCAAATTTCAACACCAAATTAGAAGTCAGCGTGAAAGATTTAGTCAGAAGCCGAATTTAAATCAGAATTTTTAATTTTTTCGATTTTGGAAAATTTCTTTTTACTCATCATGTCCTTTTTTTGTGCGATAACATTTTCGGAGAACCTCGGAGTCGGCGCTGGTGCTAATTACTCAATTATTCGAGACAAATTCGAATCCGTTGTCAAAATTGAGCTCGAGTTAATTTTTGAGCCATTTTGACCTCATGTTTACAACTTCTTCTAGTGTATCTCGGGAACACGGAATATCGCCGCCAAATTTCAACGTCGAACTCGACGTTAGCGTGAAAAAGTGAGTGAAAAACTTTCTTTTAATTCAGAGATTTTGATTTTATCGAGTTTATAATATTTCTCCATACTATGTCGTTTTAGGGGCGAAAAAATATTCGGAGAGCGTCGGCGTTGGCGCCGGTGGTAATTACTCAATTTTTCGAGACGAATTCGAATCCGTTGTCAAAATCGAGCGAGCCTCCTTTTTCGACCCATTTCGACACATCTTCGGGTGTATCTCGAGAACGGAGCGTTGCCACCGAATTTCAGCACCGAATTCGAACTCAGCATGAATAGTTTAGTCAAAAACAGTTTTTGATTCAGAATTATTGATTTTATTGATATTTGAAAATTTCTTCATAACAGCATGTCATTTTTGGGGCGAAAAATCAACAACAAATTCGAAATCAGCGTGAAAAATTGAGTCAAAAAAAGTCTTTAATTCAGAATTTTTGATTTGACCGAATTTTGAAAATTTCTCCATACTATATACATCACGTCTTTTTTGGGGCGAAAAAATTTTGGGGAGCGTTGGCGTCGGCGCTGGCGCTAATTACTCAATTATTCGAGACCAATTCGAATCCGTTGTCAGAATTGAGCTAGAGTCAATTTTTGTCGCATTTTGACCACATGTTTACAACATTTTCTAGTGTATCTGGGGAACACGGAAGATCGCCGCCAAATGTCAACATCGAATTCGACCTCAGCGTGAAAAATTTAGTCAAAAACAGTCATTAATTCAGAATTTTTGATTTAATCGAATTTTGAAAATTTTTCAATACCTACTACATCATGTCGTTTTAGGGGCGCAAAAATATTCGGAGAGCGTCGGCGTTGGCACCGGTGGTAGTTACTCACCTTTTCGAGACGAATTCGAATACGTTGTCAAAATTAGGCCAGACTCATTTTTTGACCCATTTTGACCATTTTTTTGGGTGTACATATCATGGAAACGGAGCGTCACCGCCAAATTTCAGCACCGAATTCGAACTCAGGGTGAAAAACTAAATCAAAAACAGTCTTTAATTCAGAATTTTTGATTTTATCGAATTTTGAAAATTCGTCATCTCTATTTTGGGGAGAGAGCGTCGGCGTCGGCACTGGTGCTAATTACTCAATTTTTCGAGACTAATTCGAATCTGTTCTCAAAATTGAGCTAGAGTCATTCTTTGACCCATTGTGACCACTTCTTCGGTTGCATCTCGGGAACGGAGCGTCGTCGCCAAATTTCAGCACAAGATTCGAACTCAGCGTGAAAAATTGAGTCTAAAACAGTTTTTAATTCAGATTTTTTAATTTTTTCGAATTTTGAAAAGTTCTCCATAACATCATCTTTTTTTTGGGGCGAAAAATTTTCGGTGATCGGCGACGTCGGCGCTGAAGCTAATTACTCAAATTTTTGGGACGAATACGAATCAGTTGTCAAAATTGAGCTAGAGTCATTTTTTTACTACTTTTTCGAGTGTATCTCGGGAACGGAGCGTCGTCGCAAAATTTCAGCACCGAATTCGAACTCAGCGTGAACCATTGAGTCAAAAGCAGTCCTTATTTCAGAATTTTTGTTTTTTCAAATTTTGAAAATATTCATGTATTTTTTAGGGCGAAAAATTTTGTGGAGCATTGGTGTCGGCGATGGTGCCAATTACTCAATTTTTCGAGACGAATTCGAATCCGTTGCAAAATTGTGCCAGCGTTATTTCGTGACCCATTTTGACCACATGTTTACAACAGATTCTAGTGTATCTCGGGAACACGGAAGATCGCCGCAAAATTTCAACATTGAATTCGACCTTACCGTGAAAAAGTGAGTCAAAACCAGTCTTCAATTCAGAATTTTTGATTTTTTCGGATTTTGAAAGTTTCTGCATACACATCACGTAATTTTTGGAGCGAAAAAATTTTGGGGAGCGTCACCGTCTTCGCTGGTGCTAATTACTTTATTTTTCGAGACGAATTCGGATCCGTTGTCACAATTCAGCCAGAGTCATTTTTTGACTCATTTTGACCACATTTTCAAATGTATCTAGAGAACGCAGCGTCGTCGCCAAATTACAACACAAATTTCGAACTCAGCGTGAAAAATTGAGTCAGAAACAGTCTTTAATTCAGAATTATTCGAATGTTGTACATTTTGAAAATTTCTCCGTACATTATGTGCTTTTTGGGGCGAAAAAATTTTCTTAAAGCGTCAGCGTCGGCGCTGCTGCTAATTACTTAATTTTTCGAGACGAATTCGAATCCGTTGTCAAAATCGAGCGAGCGTCCTATTTTGACTACTTTTTCGGATGTATCACGGGAACGAAGCGTGGCTGTCCAATTTCAGCACCGAATTCGAACTCAGCTTGAAAAACTAAATCAAAAACAGTCTTTAATCAAGAATTTTTGATTTTCTCGAATTTTGAAAATTTCTCCATACGAACATCATGTCTTTTTTGGGCGACAAAATTTTGGGATAGCGTCGGCGTCGGCGCCGAATGTTCGTGACGAATTCGAATCCGTTGTAAAAATAGGGCTACAGTCATTCTTTGACCCATTTTGACCACATTTTCGAGTGTATCTCGAGAACGGAACGTCGCCGTCAAATGTACTCAGTATGAAACATTGAGACAAAATCAGTCTTGAATACAGAATTTTTGAATTTTGAAAATTTTGAAAATTTCTTCATACTATATACATCATGTCTTTTTTAGGGCGAAAATGTTTTGGGGAGCGTCTGCGTCGGCGTCGGCGCTGGTGCTAATTACTCAATTTTTCGAGACGAATTCCAATCCGTTGTAAAAATTGAGCCAGAGTCATTTTTTGACTACTTTCTTGGGGGTTTCTCGGGAACGGAGCTTCGCCGCCAAATTGAGACAACGAATTGGTACTCTGCGTGAAAAATTGAGTCCAAAACAGTCATTAATTCATAAAAGTTGATTTTTTCGAATTTTTAAAAGTTCTCCGTACTATCTACATCATGTATATTTTAGGGCGAAATCATTTTTGGGAGCGTCGGTGTCGGTGATGGTGCTAATTACTCAATTTTTCGAGACGAATTCGAATTCGTTGTCGGAATTGAGCTACAATCAGTTGATGAAACATGTCGATCACTTTTTCGAGTGCATCTCGAGAACGGAACGTCGCCGCCAAGTTTCAACACCGAATTCGAACTCAGCGTGAAAAATTGAGTCAAAAGCTAACTTAAAATTTTCGAATTTTGAAAATTTCTACATAACATCCAACCATCATGTCTTTTAGGGGCAAAAATTTTTCGGAGAGCGTCGGCGTCGGTGCTGATGCTAATAACGCAATTTTTCGAGACGAATTCGAATCCGTTGTCAAAATTGAGCCAGAGTTTTTTTTGACCTATTTTGACCACTTTTTTGGGTGTATCTCGGGAACGGAGCGTCGTCGCCAAATTTCAGCACCGAATTCGAACTCAGCGTGCAGTATTGGGTCGAAATCAGTCTTTAGTTCAGAATTTTTGATTTTTTCGAATTTTGAAACTTTCTCCATACCACACACTCATCTCTTTTTTATGGAAAAAAATTTTTCTGAGAGCGTCGGAGTTGGCACTGGTGCTAATTACTCAATTTTTCGAGACGAATTCGAATCCATTGTACAAATTGAGCTGGAGTCATATTTTGAACCATGTCGACCACACTTTCGAGGGCATCTCGAGAACGGAGCGTCGCCGCCAAGTTTCAACACCGAACTGGAACTCAGCGTGAAAGAGCAGTCCTAAATTCAGAAATTTGAATTTTTTCGAATTTTTAAAATATTTCTGTACTTCTTTTTTAAGGCGAAAAAGTTTTCGGAGTGCGTCGAACTCGGCGCCGGTACTAAATACTCAATTTTTCGTGACGAAAATTGGGTCACAACCAGTCCTTAATTCAGAATTTATGAATTTTTCGAATGTTGAAAATTTCTCCATACTATACATCATGTCTTTCTTGGGGCGACAAAATTTTGGGATAGCGTCGGCGTCGGCGCTGAATGTACGTGACGAATTCGAATCCGTGGTCAAAATAGGGCTACAGTCATTCTTTGACCCATTTGGACCACATTTTCGAGTGTATCTCGAGAACGGAACGTCGCCGTCAAATTTAGACAATGAATTGGTACTCAGCGTGAAACATTGAGTCAAAATCAGTCTTTCATACAGAATTTTTGTCTTTTTCGAATCTCAAAAATTTCTCCATACTACGTCAGGTCTCTTTAGGGGCAAAAAAATTTTCGGAGAACTTCAGCGTCGGCGCTGGTGCTAATTACTCAATTTCTTGTGACGAATTTGAATCCGTTGTCAAAATAGGCTAGAGTCATTCTTTGACCCATTTTGACCACATTTTCGAGTGTATTTCGAGAACGGAGCGTCGTCGCCAAATATCAACACCAAATTCGAAATCAGCGTGAAAATATGAGTCAAAAACAGTCTTTAATTCAGAATTTTTGATTTGATCGAATTTTGAAAATTTTTCAATATTATACATCATGTTGTTTTAGGGACGAAAAAATATTCGGAGAGCGTCGGCGTTGGCGCCGGTGGTAATTACTCAATTTTTCGAGACGAATTCGAATCCGTTGTCCAAATTAGGCCAGCGTCATTTTTTGACCCATTTTGACAATTTCTTTGGGTGTACATATTTCGGAAACGGAGCGTCGCCGCCAAATTTCAGCACCGAATTCGAACTCAGCTTGAAAAACTGAATCAAAAACAGTCTTTAAATCAGAATTTTTGATTTTATCGAATTTTGAAAATTCATCATCTCTATTTTGTGGAAAAAAAATTTTCCGAGAGCGTCGGCGTCGGCGTCGGCACTGGTGCTAATTACTCATTTTTGTGGGACAAATTCGAATCTGTTCTCAAAATTGAGCTGGAGTCATTTTTTGACAAATTTTGACCACTTTGTCGATTGTATCTCGAGAAAGGAACGTCCCTGCCAAATTTCAACACCGAATTCGAATTCAGCGTGAAAATTGAGTCAAAAGCTATCTTTAAATCAGGATTTTTGATTTTTTTGAATTTTGAAAATTTTTCAACATTATTATACATCACGTCTTTTTTGGGGCGAAAAATTTTTCGGAGAGCGTCGGCGTTGGCACTGATGCTAATTACTCAACTTTTCGAGACGAATTCGAATCCACTGTAAAAATTGATCAGGAGTCTTTTTTGACAACTTTTTCGGGTGTATCTCGGGAACAGACTGTCGCCGCCAAATTTCAGCACCAAATTCGAACACAGCATGAAAAATTTAGTCAATAACAGCGAAAAAATTTTCGGAGAACATCGGCGTCGGCGCTGGTGCTGATTACTCAATTTTTCGAGACGAATTCGAATCCGCTGTCAAAATCGAGCTAGCGTCATTTTCGGACCCATTTTGACCACTTTTTCGGGTGTATCTCGGAAACAGAGCGTCGCCGCCAAATTTCAACACTGAATGAATTTTGATTTTTTCGAATTTTGAAAATTTTTCCATACTATTCATCATGTCTTTTTCATTTTTAAAACGCGTTTTTGTTTCTTTAAATACGCGTGAATTGTTTACAGATCATTGGGATTTAAATGTAGAGTTTCAAGTGTTGGCAGCCCTGCAATATGTGTGAGTGATCACGTATGATTTCCCGTAAGCGTGTAGCAAACCTCAACCATCATTAAATCGATTAGAAAATCACCTTCAAAGGAAATTTGTCCTAAATTCGACTGCATCATTACCAGATAATTAAATTATAATCCGTTCTTCTGGCAGTTTACCCTACTGAAGATACCAGTGTTTCTATTTGAAAGTACACATGATCACTCACTCATTTTCACCTGCTAACACACCCGCGCAGGTAACTCAACAGCGCACTCTAGTGCAGGTTTAAATCACAATAGTTCAGTTTTGTTCAGGTTCATTCGTGTATACAAGTTCCACCGGGAGCGCTAATGTCGAGGATGTAAACATGATACCTGTACATTAACATTACACCCTAAGAACGTTTGGTCATAAAAGTGTTTCTCGCGGCTTTTATATTGATTCTTATGAAAAAAATGCTAAGAACAAAAGTTGTAGCCCTTTTCATTTCCTATCAAATGAGCTTAATTTTTTCATTTTTTTGATAACTTTCTCTATCATCATCCACCCATGTCATGTTTTTGTCCAAATCCACCAATCAGTGAACGGTATAATATGTTGTTTCCAGTAACAGTCCCCTGGAGCGACTCTTGCATGTATAGGCGAATGTCAACTGCTGCCATCTATCGGTAAGTCGGTCTACTATTTGAATATTTCCTCTCAGTTAAGAATGCAATTTGCGAAGGTGAAAATGAATAATGACTCTCATTCTGGTCTATCTGGCGTATATTTATTTTATGGCATAGACTTTGGTACTGTGTCTGAATATTAGCTTCAAAGCTTCAACATTTGAGATTTGGACACTGTTCAGCGTAAGGGAACCAACCAATATTTGTAAACAAAATTAGTTATAGTAGTCGCCGCTTGTAGTGATCAAATCGGGCGGACGGTAAAATGATCACTACATCCGAATTGACGAAAAAGCGAAAAAAAAATAACTGTAAGTAAGTACTGTAATAAACAATGAATGTAAGATAAAAAAGTTGATCATAATTTTTCAACAGGTCGCATTTCTCTTTAGTACTAAAGACACGACGCGAACTCATCATGAAATGATACTTAGAAGAAAACGTTGTCAAACACAAGTTAAACTCATACTGCAGGCGAAGAAAGCGAATACACCTACATATATGTACTGTACAGTGCGTCTAAGTTAAGATTTTCGTCAGGTTGATAAACAGGACATAACAAGTTTCATTTTTCATATGAAATCGTGTAGAGTTTTGCAGTTTTATACCGCTTGACTAATTTTTTTTTATCACTACAAGTGAACATTTGATCAGTACAACCGGTAGATTTTCTATGTATTTATATACAAATGATCCGTTCCAGGCAATTTTGATCATTACAGCCGATTGATTCTTACATCCGTGATCACTACAAGCGGCGACTACTGTATTAGTATCGTTGGAAAGAGCGTGAAAAGTAGAATCTTTCCAAATTGGGCCCCCAATTCAAAAATGTGTACCCACGTTGAAAAAAGCTTATCAGTAAATGCTGTGTCATATAGTTTTTGCATGGCTCTTGAACTTCGAATCACGTGTTCTCAAAAAACAGATTTTGCTGGTCAGTTCCCTTATGGAGGATTTCCATTCGCGTCAGCGACATGTCGCAGACTCGAATGTAAATCCAGCATTATGCTAGATAGCGTCCATTTGGCTTTGTTTTATCAATACTAGTATAGGAAGTTAGCGCAACAACACCTTTTAAAAATGAAGCTAACGAAAAGCTAATTTTATTGACTCTAACTTTATCAGCTATAGTTATTGAATGCAGTAAGATTCTCATATAAGCAGACAACAACATAGAACATAGCATTGGGAAATTTTAGTTGATGGATCAAAAGTTGGGAAAATCACATCAGTCAGTTTTTTTTTCTGACATGAATATGTCTGTTGGCTGGCCCTCCCATCCTATTTCCGACCAACACTGAATTTGATTCCAGTTCAATTCGCAGTTCAGTTGTGCGTATTGCGTGAAGCCAATCAGGATGATTTAGCTCTTTAAAGTCACAATTCAGTTCAGTGGTCCACATTTCCTTGGAAATTATTTTTCCTTCTAGCCATGAGCTCATTGATTTTGATCTCTACTGCGCGGCTGCGGTTTGTGGCCGATTAATTTGCAATGCTTAAAAGTTTGACATCTTACAGCAATGAGTATACTTGAGCGAAAACTGTAACGTCCCCCCCCCCCGAACACGCTCGACGCTCCACCCGACATTCTTCCAGCCAGGTACTCATTGATCTTGATCTTAGCTGCGCGTCTGCAGTCTGCAGCCGTGT
The DNA here is from genome assembly GCA_031841125.1 of Acanthococcus lagerstroemiae. Classification (NCBI taxonomy): domain Eukaryota; kingdom Metazoa; phylum Arthropoda; class Insecta; order Hemiptera; family Eriococcidae; genus Acanthococcus; species Acanthococcus lagerstroemiae. Next base: position 41,112,048 of record CM063112.1, read on the forward strand.
TGTTAATAGAAATAATTTCCATGGAGATTTTTTAATTAGGGTATGATACACTCCTGTTACTATGAAATACTTGAGCGAAAACCGTGTTTGTACCAAACATTTAGGTTTTACCATTTCCTAGCATTTTGTTGTGCATGCCTTATCAATCGTGAATTTGAACACGTCTGAATAGTAAAAGGGTTTGGTTCATTTGACTAAATGTGTAGAACATGTGCTAGTAGTAACTATAAGACATATCCATGTACCAATGTATCTGCATGCAGTCTAGATACTTGTCATTAGCGTTGAGTCGGTCTCGGTCATACTAGTTCATTTGAACTAATCATCGCGATGAACTAATCTACCGAGACCGATGTTTTGAACGAACTAGTTCAATAAGACCGAGATTCTCTTCGATCCGAAAATGACCAAAAGTAACTGTTAAGACTGTTAAGAACTAAAACGTGAACGTAAACAAAGATCGACCGAATTCGTGTAAACCTCAAGACCTAACGCAGGTGAACTAAAACTAAAACACCGACGTGACTCATTTCGTTTATTTGAGTAGCTTTCTTCTTCATCATGATGAAAATTAATATTAATTTTTTGATCTTTCCGTTGAAAAGGGTGATGTTAAGCGGATACATAGAGAAAACATATAAATTAAAAACTTACATTAATAACGCCGGCATATTTCGGTCTTCTCATCTTACATCCTTCAATAATTTTAAGTCTTTAATGACGTGAATGAACCAACGATAAGGAACTAAAAGACCTAAATGAACTAGTTCATTTACCTAATCATTTTGGTGACCGAGACCGATTTGAACTATTCAACTAAATGAACTAATCTTCCCATCGCTACTTGTCATCAGTTTATTGATGATTTTCTTCTCACGACTGGAGGTAGACCGAAAAGTGATACCAGTAGGTAATAGTTTTTCTTCTAGCCATGTGCTCATTGATCTTGATCATTGTTGCGCGGCTGCAGTGTGCAGCCGATCTAGTTATAGTTTTGTAATGTGTTTTACTAAATGTTGGCCTTTGTAGAACAAGATCCTAGATCCACCCTTTGGCATTTCAGTCATGTTCCTAAAATAGACGTAAACTTTTGGATCAATATGATTGATACTGGGAAGGTCGAAGGTCACGTTTGACAGCTTTTTTTTTTTTTTTTTACTAGAACAAACATATTTTGATACTTGGGAATTATGACTTGAGTCAGTTGGATCAAAAGTTGGGAAAATCACAGAGGTCAAAATCTTTTTTGACTAATACAAACAGATTTTGATTTGGGAATTTAACGGGTTTTGCCCCTCTAGAAAAAACTCTTCGCTACGTCCCTGAAGTCTGCTTCAAATTCGTCCCAACATTTTTGTTAAAAAGAAATCAAAAAACAGTACCTACCTATTACTTCTATCCCATTCCCATAACTTCATATTGGTTCATCAACAGGCAGAAGAAGGTCTCTTTTTCCCCCCATTTTTGACTGACAAGTCTGAAAAATATTATGTCTTTTTCTGTGGCGAAAGAATTTTTGGAGCGCTTCGGCGTTGTAGTTGCATTCACTCGGCTCCCGCCCACCCCGATAGACTCGAAACATATGCCATTCGTTTGTGTAGGTTTGCGCTGAAAACCCTGTCGTTTGTGCTGCCCCGCGTCCTGAGCTATTCCGGGAAATTTTTATTTTTGGGGGCTGTAGAAACGGTGGCACCACCACGTTCACCTAGGGGATTGAAAATGGTGCAATCGTTTGTGTTTGGTTTGGGCTGAAAATCCTGTCGTTTGAGCTGCTCCCTTCCGGAAATATTCGGGAAAACTTTCGGGGGGTTGTAGAAACAGGAGCACTCCCCTTCACCAAGGGGATCGAAAATTGTGTCAATTGTTTGTGCTACATTTGTGCTGGTCTGTACTAAAAACCCCGTCGCTTGTGCTATATCTCCTTCCCCAGATGATGAGGTTTATTTTATGCATTTTTTGGGGGCGGGGGAGCTGAAGAAACGAGAGCACCCTCGCTAGACTGATAGGGTTACAAGTGGAGGCATTTGTTTGTGCTACTTTAGCGCTGGTTTGCGCTGAAAACCTCATTGTTTGCGCTCCTCCGGGCTCGAGATAATGAGAATTACTCATGGGGAGACTCGAGAAATGATTTTTAAAAAACGGTTAGACAAAGGAGTGAAAAGAGAAAAGTGGATACCATCGTTTATGCTCTGTTTGTGCTGTCACCCATAATCCCCTACAGCCAATCTCCCCGTTGGGATTTGCTTGAAAATGAGGGAGTACGCAAAACATATGTAAGCATTAAGGGAATGCTATAGAAAAGTTGTTTCTTAGTCTGTTAATTAGCTCGATTATTATTTCTCCGAAATTTGTTTCGCGTGCACCTAGACCTACCTATTTACATAACTTATTTTTGGGCACGAATTAATTAATTAATGTGGTTATTGCGTAGCTGCTACCTTCACAAAAAATTGTTTATTCGAATGACCGTTAAAATTTAGGATATCTTGTTTTGACCAAAATCAAATCGCTTGCCCAATCATATCAAAATTGAGAAAAATTCTTTTGGTCGTTGAAAGTAAATGTTGATGAAATTTTGCTAAAGATTCATGACGGCTTTAGTAGCCGCATTACGACTCACTCAGTTTTAATGAAATTAAGTAGTTCGTCCCAAAAATATATTTTTATTGATTTTTGGAATTTTGGGATATGCTCTTGCTACATATATGGAAATGCGGAATTAGTCTCACTCGTGATAATTATTGAACATACTGTACTCCAAAACTATTTCCATATTTCGTGATACTTACAGCCGGAGCAGGTAGTTTCAAAATCCCCCCCCCCCCCGGTATGACCTTTTGAGACTCGAAAATTTTGTTGATTTGTGTTCGGCCTCGTCAAAATGCCTTTGTCCTCCTAATTTATTCCTTTTCAGCTGTCAATACATTACGGTATTTGATAAGCAATTTGGTTTTTTGTTACTCAAGAGAAAGGTAGACCCATTGTCTTCGCCGTCATTATGTACCTACAGCTTCACGGATTTTGGGAATTTTATTTACAATAAATTATACTTGTCCAGTCGGGTGGTTTTTTTCTGTTTTTTATGACCTATGTATGTGTCTCTGGTTGGAAGGTTGGTATCCCCACTATTCTGCTTGCTTCACAATCAAAGCCAATGAGAAACGAAGTGAATTTTGGGGGCTCGGTTACTCGAAAGATTCCAAATTTCATCGCCGCCAGATAGGATTCAGAAATTCTCGAGAGGTGCTGCGTGCAAGTCATGTTTAAATGTCTGTACGTCGCGTGCACTGCAAGTCATGTTTAAATGTCTGTATGTCGCGTGCACTTCGGATCCGATATATGTGTAAAATGTTCGTGTTCAAGTAATATGTGTAAATGTTCGCGTTCGAGCAATATGTGTAAATGTTCGCGTTCAAGTGATGTGCCTTTTGGATTGGATACACCTGGATGTTCGAATTTGCTAAGTTGTGATGAAATGGAGTCCACGCTGTTGTTTCATGTGTAAGTTTTTCAATTTAAATGATTGCTTGCCTGTAATTTGACTGTTATATTTGGTTGATTGTATGTCCGCTGTGTGCAGTTACTGATTATACTCTTGTCTGCATCATCCTAGTGATGTTCCTGGGTCACTCGACTGTGCCTTCTAGGTTCATTTTCAAAACATTTGTATGGTATTTGATAGATTTCAATTGTCTGGTTTGAGTTATTTGAGGATGGGGAGGGGTAGTTTTTAAATTAAACTATTATAGGATGTTACTGGTCACAATTCTATGCCTCTTTGTTATCTTAAGAATCTTGGGTCCTGAGATGATTCCAGTAGCAACAAATGTTCTTAACGAGGTCTGTAGCAGGATAATTTTAGTAGGTACCAGTAGGGATTACTACTGGTTGAAAGTTCTATAATGGGATGATTCCAACAAGCTACTGGTAGAAAATCTCAATGATTCTAGTTATGATCTGATCTGTGCTCCTTAAAATCCTCTTTATACCGGTGGAAAGTCTCGAAACGATTCCAGTAGCAACCACTGTTGGTTGAAAGTCCTGTAATGGGATGATTCCAGCAAGCTACTGGCAGAAAGTTTCATCGGACGATTCCGGTTGTCTCCTTAAAATCCTCTTTATGCCGGTGGAAAGTCTCGAAACGATTCCAGTAGCAACCACTGTTGGTTGAAAGTCCTGTAATGGGATGATTCCAGCAAGCTACTGGCAGAAAGTTTCATATGGGATGATTCCGGTTGTGATCTGTGTTCCTTAAAATCTTTCTCGCGCTGGTAGAAAGTCCTGGGACGATTCCAGTAGCAACCATTGTTGGTTGAAAGTTCCATTATGGAATGATTCCAACAAGCTACTGGCAGAAAGTCTCTTTATAGGATGATTCCAGTTGCAATCCAGTCTGTTCCTTTGAATCCATCTCGTGATCAAATCCCTGCATTCCTTCTTCTGCCTGTAGAAGTACTGTGGAAGGGTTTTAAAATGATTTTACTTACTGCTTGGGATGGTGGTATTAGAATTTAAGCCAATAAGGCAATAATTTCTTTAGTCGAGCCTCAGGAGCATTAGTGGAACATAGTTTACGTTACTATAATTTACTTTTCGGCTTAAGTTGGATGCCACATATTGGGCTGATAGAACTCCACCAAAACATGGTTTACATTTAGATTCCTTAAGGTAATTATTACTTTTTAGCTTGGGATGGTGGTACATTTTTACCTACATCAGTGGGTACTAACTTTGGGCCAATAATGCCCCAACAATATACAACTTATTTAGTTAGATAAACATGATTTTTATTTTACTGCTTGGGAATGTATGTGGTGATCCGTGTTAGTGGGTACCAACATTGGGGCAGTAGTGCCCCAATGATACATAATTTACTTTTAGTTTAGATATGTATATGTATTATATTTTTGTTTAGATGTACTATTTTACTTTTACTTTTAATGTACTATAATGTTTATTTTTTAATTGGAATTGTAAGTTTTCACCAATGTTAGTGTATTGTTGTCTTGGTCCATATTGTTGTCTTGGTCTGTGTTATCTTCTCGGTTGGCGTTGTCATCTTAGTAGGTGTTGTCTTCTTGGTTGGTGTTGTCATCTTAGTCGGCGTTGTTATCTTGGTCAGCGTTGTTTTCTTGGTTGGTGTTGCCATCATATGGTCTGTGTTATCTTCTCGGTTGGTATGGTCATCTTAGTTGGTGTTGTCTTCTTGGTCGGTGTTCTTTTCTTGATTGGTGAGGTTTTCATTGCTGTTGTCATTTTTGGTATTGTCCTTTTTGTCAAAGTAGTTATTGCCCTTATCAATGTTGTTGTTTTTGTCAGTGTTATCTTTGTTACTGTTGTCATATTCGTCGGTGTTGTTGTATTTGTTAGTGTTGTTGATCCTGACTTGTTTCCCCATACTGCCACATTTTCAAGTATATCTTGGGAACAGAGCGTCGCTGCCTAACTTACTCTTAGATTGGTTTAAAATAATTTTCATTTTTTAGCTTGGGATAGTACTCACAAGTGTGATTTTCCACCTATGTTAGTGGGTCCACGTGTTATTAGGAATGTGTGTACAAACTTTAGGCCTTGCTAATAGTTTGACCCATAATTTTTATTTTATAGCATTGGAATGTAGGTGGGAATTTCCAATCATGTTAGTGGGTATTAACTTTGGGCCAATGATGCCCCATTAATATCTAATTTACCTGTAGTTTACATATACCAATAAGTACTATAATTTTTATTTTTTTAACTTGGGACTGTGGGTGTGAGGGACCAGTAATGTCCCAGCAGTACATCATTAACTTCTAGTTAGACTTCCATTAATTTTTAATAGCTTAGAATGTAGGTGGGAATTTTCAGCCATGTTTAGGAGGTACTAACATTGGGCCGATAATGCCCCATAGATACATAATTTAATTTTAGTTTAGATATTATACTATAATTTTTAAGCTCGGGACTACAGTTGTGAGTTTTTACCTGCGATAATTATATTCTTATTTTTGGACCTACATGATTTTATTTTACAGCCTTGAATTGTATGTGGAAATTTTCAGCTATGTTAAGGAGTAGCGATATTGGGCCAATGATGCCTTTTAACAGTGGCTTGTTATGATTTTTCAAATATCTTAGTGGGTACCAACTGTGAGCTGATGATGCCCCGCCCATACATTATTTACATTCAGCTAGATATATTATAATTTTTATATTTTCAATTGGGACTATGAGTATGCGATAATTATATTCTTGGGATAGTGTGTACGGACCTTAGGCCAATGATGCCTCAATGATACTTATTCTTACTTATAGATTGATTAAATAATGTGAATACTATTACTTATGAAGTCGGTTGCTATTGTCTGTTGTATTGTATTTTGCTTATGGTAGACTCTTGCGATCTGTGTATCTCGTTACAACATAACAGAAAACATTTATGGGGTTAACATGAGCAACACTGATACTGCTCAGCAAATCAACTCTTATATGACAATCTTACATTTACATAACTAACAAGATCCTATCTAAATCATTTGATAGATCTTACAACTTACAATGTAATTTCTATAGGCTCATACAGGTCTTAGTCGCTAGAACATTTTCAACAACAACATTCTTATTTAGAGTCTGATTGAATTGAAATTGTAGCTCTAGTTTCAATAAATTTACAGCGGTCACTGACAGCCCTAACCTAGCTGTACGTACCCGCGCACATATGTCTGACTAGGCGAGTTAAGGTGTATTCCAGGCCTGGGGGGGTCAGTCGTCCTGGCACAGTGGCTAAGGTAACGTGAACGCCAGTTCTGGTTCGTCTCACGTCCTGTTAGCAGACACATCAGTACTGCAGGTCAACATAACATGGTCTGGCTGTAACCCAACGTTGCGGCCCTAACTTACTTAACATACTGACAGCAACTTAATGGGAGGTAGCTCATGCACGTAACGTAGCTGTGTGTTCTTGCTTCTGGATTGTGGACCAAGTCCATGAACGCTGGCCAATGTTGGTCCTTGCGGCATGAGTCTTGCAGTTCTGGGACAGTCTCGGGTATTTTCATACTCCTACCACTGTGTTCTAACTGGCTCTTAAACTGGAAATGACTACTTAGCGGTTTTGATGGATGCCGGCTACAGTCTAGAGCGATGTGGGTTTGGTTCAGCTGAGCTTGACATCCTGCAAACTGTTAATGCAAACTGCCATCGCATTCCCCCAGTCTTTGTTCATAGGTCTACTTAATTTAGTCAGTGTCAGTCAGCGGCCGCTTGTCTGCAGGAGAATTAGTTCACGTTGGACGATTGCAATCGACTTCTCAACATGTACAGATTGTTAGAATTTTCATTATATTCTAAAAAAAAATCCAAAATCTCAGTTTGAATGCAGTAAATGTAGGATATCACTTTTTATTAATGTTTGAAACGGATTACAGGTGTGAGTTTCTACTTATGTTAGTGGGTGTTGACTTTGGGCCAATGGTGCCCCACTGATACATAAATTTCTTTTAGTTTGGCTGTAATATTTCTTTTTCAACGTGGAATTATAGGTGTGAGTTTCCACCAACCTGAGTGGGTTTTGACTTCGGGCCAATGATGCCCCAACAATATACAACTTATTTAGTTAGATAAACATGATTTTTATTTTACTGCTTGGGAATGTATGTGGTGATCCGTGTTAGTGGGTACCAACATTGGGGCAGTAGTGCCCCAATGATACATAATTTACTTTTAGTTTAGATATGTATATGTATTATATTTTTGTTTAGATGTACTATTTTACTTTTACTTTTAATGTACTATAATGTTTATTTTTTAATTGGAATTGTAAGTTTTCACCAATGTTAGTGTATTGTTGTCTTGGTCCATATTGTTGTCTTGGTCTGTGTTATCTTCTCGGTTGGCGTTGTCATCTTAGTAGGTGTTGTCTTCTTGGTTGGTGTTGTCATCTTAGTCGGCGTTGTTATCTTGGTCAGCGTTGTTTTCTTGGTTGGTGTTGCCATCATATGGTCTGTGTTATCTTCTCGGTTGGTATGGTCATCTTAGTTGGTGTTGTCTTCTTGGTCGGTGTTCTTTTCTTGATTGGTGAGGTTTTCATTGCTGTTGTCATTTTTGGTATTGTCCTTTTTGTCAAAGTAGTTATTGCCCTTATCAATGTTGTTGTTTTTGTCAGTGTTATCTTTGTTACTGTTGTCATATTCGTCGGTGTTGTTGTATTTGTTAGTGTTGTTGATCCTGACTTGTTTCCCCATACTGCCACATTTTCAAGTATATCTTGGGAACAGAGCGTCGCTGCCTAACTTACTCTTAGATTGGTTTAAAATAATTTTCATTTTTTAGCTTGGGATAGTACTCACAAGTGTGATTTTCCACCTATGTTAGTGGGTCCACGTGTTATTAGGAATGTGTGTACAAACTTTAGGCCTTGCTAATAGTTTGACCCATAATTTTTATTTTATAGCATTGGAATGTAGGTGGGAATTTCCAATCATGTTAGTGGGTATTAACTTTGGGCCAATGATGCCCCATTAATATCTAATTTACCTGTAGTTTACATATACCAATAAGTACTATAATTTTTATTTTTTTAACTTGGGACTGTGGGTGTGAGGGACCAGTAATGTCCTAGCAGTACATCATTAACTTCTAGTTAGACTTCCATTAATTTTTAATAGCTTAGAATGTAGGTGGGAATTTTCAGCCATGTTTAGGAGGTACTAACATTGGGCCGATAATGCCCCATAGATACATAATTTAATTTTAGTTTAGATATTATACTATAATTTTTAAGCTCGGGACTACAGTTGTGAGTTTTTACCTGCGATAATTATATTCTTATTTTTGGACCTACATGATTTTATTTTACAGCCTTGAATTGTATGTGGAAATTTTCAGCTATGTTAAGGAGTAGCGATATTGGGCCAATGATGCCTTTTAACAGTGGCTTGTTATGATTTTTCAAATATCTTAGTGGGTACCAACTGTGAGCTGATGATGCCCCGCCCATACATTATTTACATTCAGCTAGATATATTATAATTTTTATATTTTCAATTGGGACTATGAGTATGCGATAATTATATTCTTGGGATAGTGTGTACGGACCTTAGGCCAATGATGCCTCAATGATACTTATTCTTACTTATAGATTGATTAAATAATGTGAATACTATTACTTATGAAGTCGGTTGCTATTGTCTGTTGTATTGTATTTTGCTTATGGTAGACTCTTGCGATCTGTGTATCTCGTTACAACATAACAGAAAACATTTATGGGGTTAACATGAGCAACACTGATACTGCTCAGCAAATCAACTCTTATATGACAATCTTACATTTACATAACTAACAAGATCCTATCTAAATCATTTGATAGATCTTACAACTTACAATGTAATTTCTATAGGCTCATACAGGTCTTAGTCGCTAGAACATTTTCAACAACAACATTCTTATTTAGAGTCTGATTGAATTGAAATTGTAGCTCTAGTTTCAATAAATTTACAGCGGTCACTGACAGCCCTAACCTAGCTGTACGTACCCGCGCACATATGTCTGACTAGGCGAGTTAAGGTGTATTCCAGGCCTGGGGGGGTCAGTCGTCCTGGCACAGTGGCTAAGGTAACGTGAACGCCAGTTCTGGTTCGTCTCACGTCCTGTTAGCAGACACATCAGTACTGCAGGTCAACATAACATGGTCTGGCTGTAACCCAACGTTGCGGCCCTAACTTACTTAACATACTGACAGCAACTTAATGGGAGGTAGCTCATGCACGTAACGTAGCTGTGTGTTCTTGCTTCTGGATTGTGGACCAAGTCCATGAACGCTGGCCAATGTTGGTCCTTGCGGCATGAGTCTTGCAGTTCTGGGACAGTCTCGGGTATTTTCATACTCCTACCACTGTGTTCTAACTGGCTCTTAAACTGGAAATGACTACTTAGCGGTTTTGATGGATGCCGGCTACAGTCTAGAGCGATGTGGGTTTGGTTCAGCTGAGCTTGACATCCTGCAAACTGTTAATGCAAACTGCCATCGCATTCCCCCAGTCTTTGTTCATAGGTCTACTTAATTTAGTCAGTGTCAGTCAGCGGCCGCTTGTCTGCAGGAGAATTAGTTCACGTTGGACGATTGCAATCGACTTCTCAACATGTACAGATTGTTAGAATTTTCATTATATTCTAAAAAAAAATCCAAAATCTCAGTTTGAATGCAGTAAATGTAGGATATCACTTTTTATTAATGTTTGAAACGGATTACAGGTGTGAGTTTCTACTTATGTTAGTGGGTGTTGACTTTGGGCCAATGGTGCCCCACTGATACATAAATTTCTTTTAGTTTGGCTGTAATATTTCTTTTTCAACGTGGAATTATAGGTGTGAGTTTCCACCAACCTGAGTGGGTTTTGACTTCGGGCCAATGATGCCCCACTGATACATAAATTACTTTTAGTTTAGATGTACTATAATATTTACTTTTAGTTTAGATGTACTATAATATTTACTATTAGTTTAGATGTACTATAATACTTACTTATCAACTGGGGATTAAGTGTGAGTTGTATCCACTTTGGGCTGATGATGCCCTACTAATACATAATTTATTTTATCATTTATTCACATTTACAAATATTTTTAGCTGGGGTTTGTAGTTGAGTTTTCACCTATGCTAGAGGGTGCCGACTTCGAGCCGATAATGCCCCACTGATTCATAATTTACTTTAATGGAAGGTATACTATAATATTTATTTTTCTGCGGGGGGTTGTAGGTGGGAGTTTTTCACCTATCCTAGGGGGTACTGACTTTGAAGCTGATGATGCCCCGCCGATACATAAGTTCCTTTTTATTTTGATATACTATATGTATATTACCAGGGGCGGCAGTTCACCTATGTTAGTATAGTGTCATTTTGGTCTCGTGTGTTTTTGGTTGGTGTTGTCTTTATCAATGATGTCGTCTTGGTTGTTTTTGTTATTTTTGTCGGTGTCATCTTGCTCTCTGTGTTGTCTTGGTTGGTGTTGTCTTTATTGATTATGTCATCTTGGTCTCTGTGTTGTCTTAGTGTTTTTGTCTTTACCAATTATGTCGTCTTAATCAATGTTTTCATCTTTGTCAGTGTTGTCGACTTTGCTAGTGTTTTCGTCTTTGTCAAGGTTATCATCTTTGTCAGGTGTTGTGGTGTCTAGTACTATAATTTTGTGTACTTGAAGAATTTCAATCCTGAATGCATCACTATTTTAGGTGATTATTTCCAATTTCTATGTATGTGCTACTAATTTTCTTTTTCAGCTTCCCGCATCGCTGTATATTTCGATATAATCGGTGAGGGACATTTTTTTACCATGTTCAAGTCATTTTAACGTCATAATTAATCAATCGTATATTCTTGATTAATTATTGTTACTTATGACAACAGTAATTGGTGTTTAATAATGCCGAGCTATCGGTAATATGTCGATAGAAACATAGTTGTTGATTATTTACCATATTATTTTACTATTGTATCTTTTAGAGGCCCTCTGAAATTCTCCCAGTCCCACCCTTCATAAGTCTACTTATTACTCAGTTTCAGATCGTTAGAAATGTCATTCTATTCTGAAAAAATTCCAAAATCTCAGTTTGAATGCAGCAAATGTAGGATATTACTTACTTGTTTGTTAAAAGGTTTAGAAAAGGAGAAAATAAGTTTTTTCTCCGACCCCTTGTTGATAGTGTTTTTCCCCTTGAAACTACGGTATGTGTGAATTTTCACCTTTGTTAGTGGATACGGACTTTGGGCCGCTCATGCCCCCCTGATACATAATGTACTGTTAGCATAGATAATACTTTCATATTTATTATTCAGCTTGAGATTAGGCGAGAGTTTTCACCCATGTTAGTAGCTATCAACTTGAGCCCAATGATGCCTCCCCAATACATAATTTCTTTATTTCCAGTGTATACTCTTAATTTTTATTTTTCAACTTGGGATTATAGATGTGAGTTCCCACCTACCTTAACGGGTATTGACTTTGGGCCGATGATGCCCCACCAATACATAATTTACTTTTAGTTTAGATATACTATAATATTTATTTTTAAGCTTGGGATTAGTTGTGAAATTTCACCTATGTTAGTGGCTATCAAATTGAGCCCAATGATGCATCACTGATACATAATTTTCTTTTAGTTTGACTGTATACTCTTCTTGGGAGTATAGGTGCGAGTTTCCACCTACCTTAGTGGGTATTGACTTTGGGCCCGTGATGCCCCGCTAATACATACTTTACTTTTAGTTTAGATATACTATAATATTAATTTTTAAGCTTGGGATTAGGTGTGAGTTTTCACCTATGTTAGTGGCTATCAACTTGAGCCCAATGATGCATCACTGATACATAATTTTCTTTTAGTTTGACTGTATACTCTTCTTGGGAGTATAGGTGCGAGTTTCCACCTACCTTTTCACTTTGGGCCAATGATGCCCCACTGATACATAATTTGCTTTTGGTTTAGATATACTATAATATTTATTTTTAAGCTTGGGATGAGGTACGAGTTTTCACCTATGTTAGTGGCTATTAACTTGAGCCTGATGATGCCTCACTAAGATACCTATAATATTTCTTGTTCAACTTGGGATTATAGGTGTGACTTTCCACCTACCTTAGTGGGTATTGACTTTGGGCCGATGATGCCCCACTGATACATAATTTACATTTATTTTAGATATACTATAATATTTATTTTTAAGCTTGGGATGAGGTGCGAGTTTTGACCTATGTTAGTGGCTATTAACTTGAGCCCAATGATGCATCACTGATACATAATTTTTTTCTTTTAGTTTGGCTGTATACTCAGCTTGGGAGTATAGGTGCGGAGTTTCCACCTACCTTAGTGGGTATTGACTTTGGGCCCGTGATGCCCCACTGATACATAATTTACTTTTAGTTTAGGAATACTGTAACATTTATTTTTAAGCTTGGGATGAGGTGCGAGTTTTCACCTATGTTAGTGGCTATTAACTTGAGCCCGATGATCCCTCACCGAGGTACCTATAATATTTCTTGTTCAACTTGGGATTATAGGTGTTACTTTCCACCTACCTTAGTGGGTATTTACTTTGGGCCGATGATGCCCCACTGATACATAATTTACATTTATTTTAGATATACTATAATATTTATTTTTAAGCTTGGGATGAGGTGCGAGTTTTGACCTATGTTAGTGGCTATTAACTTGAGCCCGATGATGCCTCACCAAGATACCTATAATATATTATTTTCAACTTGGGATTATAGGTGTGACTTTCCACCTACCTTTGTGGGTATTGACTTTGGGCCGATGATGCCCCACTGATACATAATTTACATTTATTTTAGATATACTATAATATTTATTTTTAAGCTTGGGATAAGGTGCGAGTTTTGACCTATGTTAGTGGCTATTAACTTGAGCCCGATGATGCCTCACCGAGATACCTATAATATATTATTTTCAACTTGGGATTATAGGTGTGACTTTCCACCTACCTTTGTGGGTATTGACTTTGGGCCGATGATGCCCCACTGATACATAATTTACATCTATTTTAGATATACTATAATATTTATTTTTAAGCTTGGGATGAGGTACGAGTTTTCACCTATGTTAGTGGCTATTAACTTGAGCCTGATGATGCCTCACTAAGATACCTATAATATTTCTTGTTCAACTTCGGATTATAGGTGTGACTTTCCACCTACCTTAGTGGGTATTGACTTTGGGCCGATGATGCCCCACTGATACATAATTTACATTTATTTTAGATATACTATAATATTTATTTTTAAGCTTGGGATGAGGTGCGAGTTTTGACCTATGTTAGTGGCTATTAACTTAAGCCCAATGATGCATCACTGATACATAATTTTTTTCTTTTAGTTTGGCTGTATACTCAGCTTGAGAGTATAGGTGCGAGTTTCCACCTACCTTAGTGGGTATTGACTTTGGGCCCGTGATGCCCCGCCAATACATAATTTACTTTTAGTTTAGATATACTATAATATTTATTTTTAAGCTTGGGATTAGGTGTGAGTTTTCACCTATGTTAGTGGCTATCAACTTGAGCCCAATGATGCATCACTGATACATAATTTTCTTTTAGTTTTACTGTATACTCTTCTTGGGAGTATAGGTGCGAGTTTCCACCTACCTTTTGACTTTGGGCCAATGATGCCCCACTGATACATAATTTGCTTTTGGTTTAGATATACTATAATATTTAATTTTAAGCTTGGGATGAGGTACGAGTTTTCACCTATGTTAGTGGCTATTAACGTGAGCCTGATGATGCCTCACTTAGATACCTATAATATTTCTTTTTCAACTTGGGAGTATAGGTGCGGAGTTTCCACCTACCTTAGTAGGTATTTACTTTGGGCCGATGATGCCCCACTGATACATAATTTACTTTTAGTTTAGAAATACTATAACATTTATTTTTAAGCTTGGGATGAGGTGCGAGTTTTCACCTATGTTAGTGGCTATTAACTTGAGCCCGATGATGCCTCACCGAGATACCTATAATATTTCTTGTTCAACTTGGGATTATAGGTGTGACTTTCCACCTACCTTTGTCGGTATTGACTTTGGGCCGATGATGCCCCACTGATACATAATTTACATTTATTTTAGATATACTATTATATTTATTTTTAAGCTTGGGGTGAGGTGCGACTTTTGACCTATGTTAGTGGCTATCAACTTGTGCCATGCATCCCTGATACCTCATTTTCTTTTAGTTTGGCTGTGTACTCAGCTTGGGAGTATAGGTGCGAGTTTCCACCTACCTTAGTGGGTATTGACCTTGGGCCGATGATGCCCCACTGATACATAATTTACTTTTAGTTTAGAAATACTATATAACATTTATTTTTAAGCTTGGGATGAGGTGCGAGTTTTGACCTATGTTAGTGGCTATTAACTTGAGCCTGATGATGCCTTACCGAGATACCTATAATATATTTTTTTCAACTTGGGATTATAGGTGTGACTTTCCACCTACCTTTGTGGGTATTGACTTTGGGCCGATGATGCCCCACTGATACATAATTTACATTTATTTTAGATATACTATAATATTTATTTTTAAGCTTGGGATAAGGTGCGAGTTTTGACCTATGTTAGTGGCTATTAACTTGAGCCCGATGATGCCTCACCGAGATACCTATAATATATTATTTTCAACTTGGGATTATAGGTGTGACTTTCCACCTACCTTTGTGGGTATTGACTTTGGGCCGATGATGCCCCACTGATACATAATTTACATCTATTTTAGATATACTATAATATTTATTTTTAAGCTTGGGATGAGGTACGAGTTTTCACCTATGTTAGTGGCTATTAACTTGAGCCTGATGATGCCTCACTAAGATACCTATAATATTTCTTGTTCAACTTCGGATTATAGGTGTGACTTTCCACCTACCTTAGTGGGTATTGACTTTGGGCCGATGATGCCCCACTGATACATAATTTACATTTATTTTAGATATACTATAATATTTATTTTTAAGCTTGGGATGAGGTGCGAGTTTTGACCTATGTTAGTGGCTATTAACTTAAGCCCAATGATGCATCACTGATACATAATTTTTTTCTTTTAGTTTGGCTGTATACTCAGCTTGAGAGTATAGGTGCGAGTTTCCACCTACCTTAGTGGGTATTGACTTTGGGCCCGTGATGCCCCGCCAATACATAATTTACTTTTAGTTTAGATATACTATAATATTTATTTTTAAGCTTGGGATTAGGTGTGAGTTTTCACCTATGTTAGTGGCTATCAACTTGAGCCCAATGATGCATCACTGATACATAATTTTCTTTTAGTTTTACTGTATACTCTTCTTGGGAGTATAGGTGCGAGTTTCCACCTACCTTTTGACTTTGGGCCAATGATGCCCCACTGATACATAATTTGCTTTTGGTTTAGATATACTATAATATTTAATTTTAAGCTTGGGATGAGGTACGAGTTTTCACCTATGTTAGTGGCTATTAACGTGAGCCTGATGATGCCTCACTTAGATACCTATAATATTTCTTTTTCAACTTGGGAGTATAGGTGCGGAGTTTCCACCTACCTTAGTAGGTATTTACTTTGGGCCGATGATGCCCCACTGATACATAATTTACTTTTAGTTTAGAAATACTATAACATTTATTTTTAAGCTTGGGATGAGGTGCGAGTTTTCACCTATGTTAGTGGCTATTAACTTGAGCCCGATGATGCCTCACCGAGATACCTATAATATTTCTTGTTCAACTTGGGATTATAGGTGTGACTTTCCACCTACCTTTGTCGGTATTGACTTTGGGCCGATGATGCCCCACTGATACATAATTTACATTTATTTTAGATATACTATTATATTTATTTTTAAGCTTGGGGTGAGGTGCGACTTTTGACCTATGTTAGTGGCTATCAACTTGTGCCATGCATCCCTGATACCTCATTTTCTTTTAGTTTGGCTGTGTACTCAGCTTGGGAGTATAGGTGCGAGTTTCCACCTACCTTAGTGGGTATTGACCTTGGGCCGATGATGCCCCACTGATACATAATTTACTTTTAGTTTAGAAATACTATATAACATTTATTTTTAAGCTTGGGATGAGGTGCGAGTTTTGACCTATGTTAGTGGCTATTAACTTGAGCCTGATGATGCCTTACCGAGATACCTATAATATATTTTTTTCAACTTGGGATTATAGGTGTGACTTTCCACCTACCTTAGTGGGTATTGACTTTTGGCCGATGATGCCCCACTGATACATAATTTACATTTATTTTAGATATACTGTAATATTTATTTTTAAGCTTGGGATGAGGTGCGAGTTTTGACCTATGTTAGTGGCTATTAACTTGAGCCTGATGATGCCTCACCGAGATACCTATAATATTTCTTTTTCTACTTGGCATTATAGATGTGAGTTTCCACCTACCTTAGTGTGTATTGACTTGGGCCGATGATGGCTCACCAATTCATAATTTACTTTTAGTTTAGCTAGACTATAATAATTATTTTACACATCGGGATTATAGGTGTGAGTTTTCGCTTATGTTAGTCGGTATCCACTTTGGGCTGATGATGCCTTACCGATACCTAATTTATTTTATAGTTTATTCACATTTCCAAGTATTGCTTAGCTGGGGTTTGTAGGTGTAAGTTTTCACCTACACTAGTGGGTGCTGACTTCGAGCCGATAATGTCCCACTGATTCATAATTTGCTTATATGGTAGATATACATACTACCTATAATATGCTAGTGGGTACTGACTTTGAAGGCGATGATGCCCCACTGGTTTGTAATATACTTTTAGGTTAGTTATATGTATGTACTATAATATTTATTTTCAGCTTCCGATTATAAGCGTGAGTTTTCACCTATGCTAGTGGGTATCCACTTTGGACTGATGATACCCCGCCGATACATAAGTTACTTTTAATTTTAATATATGTACTGTACTATGTTACCAGGGGCGGCGGTTCACCTATGTTAGTATTGTGTCGTTTTGGTCTTGTTTCCTTGGTTGGCGTTGTCTTTATCAATGATGTCGTCTTGGTTGTTTTTGTGATCCTTGTCGGTGACATCTTGGTTTCTGTGCTGCCTTGGTAGGTGTTCTCTTTATCAATGAGGTCGTCTTGGTTGTTTTTTGTCTTCGTCGGTGTTGTCTTGGTCTCTGTGTTGTTTTGGTTGGTGTTTTTGTCCTTATCAATAATGCTGTCTTAATCGATGTTTTCATCTTTCTTGGTGTTGTCTTTGTTAGTGTTGTTGACTTTTCTGGGGTTTTTGTCTTTGTCGGGGTTGTCATATCTTTGTCAGGTATTGTGGTGTCATCTTTATGCTATAATTTTATGTACTTATTGAATTTCAATCCTGGATGCATCACTGTTTTAGGTAATTATTTCTAATTTTTATGTATGTGCTACTAATTTTTTTTCCGCTTCCCGCATCGCTGTATATTTTGATGCAAACGGTGCGGGACATATTTTTACTTTGTTAAGTCATTTCAACGTCATATAATTAATCGTATATTCTTGATTAATTATCGTTACTTAAAATGACGACAGCAGTTGGTGTTTAAAAATGCCGTAGAAATTTTGTTAGGATTATTTTTTTATTATTGTATCTGGTAAAGGCCCTCTCGGGGTAGAGATTTTCGTTGCATGACAGCAATCTCGAGCTATCGATAATATGTTGATAGAAATATTGTTCATATTCTGCTTATTAATTATTATAAGTATGTCTGTTATTACTACTCAGCACTATTATGATTATAGTTCTTCATGCCGCTCTTTAGGTAGTAATATTAAACACTTTTTGCAGTGTATTTTTCATAAATATATCTATTCAATCTCTAATTTTTATTTTTATTTACATACAGCGCTGTTTAAATAGGGTGAAAGGTCACCGTTTATAGTTCGGGTTCGGGCTAATTACAAAATTAATGTACACAGATTCGATTGAGAAGAAATTGGCATCTACGCTTACCAAACGTCCCCCCAAAATCCGTTTTTCCATTGATTTTTTTTTTTACCTCACCATCTTCAGCAAACAGAAGCGATGCAAATGACCCGCTTTTTTGAACCAGTATATACCAGTCGCGGAACTCAGTCATGACATTCAGGACTGAAGTTTGAGAATTAGCGCAGTTGGGCGTTGGAGTATTTATGTGGATGCTAAACATCAGTGACCCCGAAAAGTTGTGATTTTTGGTACCCATATTGTATTTCAAGGTATTTTGATCGTCAGCTTCTTCTCAATTTTTCGGGACAAATTTGAATCTGTCGTCAGAATTGTGCTAGAATCATTTTTGACCAATTTCACCAACGTTTTTGAGCCTATCTCAGGAATGGAGCGTCGCACCCAAATTTAGCTAACGAATTTGAACTGCGCGTGGCTGTTTGAACATAAGACAGTCGTCAATTCGAAATTCTTGATTTTTTTTATAATTTTGAAAATTTTTCCATACTTATTACTTTCTCGGGACAAACAAATTTTCGGAGAGCTTCGGCGTCGGCTTTGGTGCTAATTACTTAATTTTTCCAGACAAATTCGGATCAGTCGTCAACATTGTGCCACAGTGATACTTTGAACGATGTTGCCAGCCTTTTTAGGCCTATCTCTCGGGAACGGCGGGGGCCATCGCAAAATGTGGACAACGAATTTGACCTCAGCGTAAAAATTTGAGTATAAAACAGTCGTCAATTTAAAATGTTTGATCCTTTCTCCTAATTTTGAAAAATGCCTTATACTGTACATCATGTTTTCCATACATTTCTTACCTCCACCCCTCCCCCACCTCAGAAAAGAATTAACTACCTATTTTTATTAGATTGATAAAGAGGCGTCATAAGAGAGTTCAGTGAGGAAATTTGTTATTTTAAACGATTTACAATTTGTTTGCTTATTTTCACATTCGAGGCAATTTTTTTTGTTGTAGACTTATACTTCTCATCTCCTCCTCCACGAAAAAATTTAATTACCTATTCAGTAAATTCATAAGAAAAAACGTCTTGAGATAGTTCAGTGACAAAATATAAGAAATTTTTGACGAAATTTTTCGCTATTTACAAGTGTTTTTTTATTTTCAGTTTTCAGGCAATTTTCTCAGTTGTCGACCTGAATTTTTTACCTCGTCCTCGACAAAACAACGAAAATTGAATGTGAATAAATTTTGACGATATATTTGAATTTGTCTTGAAATGTTGAATAATTTTCATCTTTCCCCCGCCCGAAAAATGATTGACAAAATGCCTAATGTACAAGTATGGAAAAATTTTCAAACTTTTCGAAAATCAAAAAAATTGAGGTAACTACATGTTTTTACTCAATTTTTCTCGCTGAGTTCAAATTCGATGTCTAAATTTGATGCTGACTTTTCATTGCCGAGATACAATCAAAAATAGTATTACATTGGGGAGGGGGCCCACATTGGGTATCCACTCATTGTGGATCATTTGTAACGACACATTTGGATTCGTCTCAAAATGCTAATAATTTTCATCTTGCCCCAGACCGGAAGATCTACAAAAAGATTTTCACCGATAAAAATGCCTAATGTATAGGAAAAGTGTTCAAAATTTTCGAAAATCAAAAAAATTGAGATAATTACCTGTTTTTTCTCGAATGTATCTCGCTGAGTTCAAATTCGTAGTCTAAATCCCCTGCTGAATTTCCATTGCCAAGATTCGATCAAAAATATTTGTTACACTGGGGGAGGGAGGGCCTATACTGAGTATCGGAAATTCATTGTTGATTAGTTGTTACGACGGATTTGAACTCTCGTCGAAAAACTAAATAATTTTCACCAGGTGCTGGCCTGGAAGTTCTGCTAAAAAACTTTCACCGAAAGAAACGCCTCGTGTATAATAAGGAAACTTTCAAAATTTTCGAAAATCAAAAAGACTGCGGAATAACGAGCTATTCCTACTCAATTTTCCTCGCTGAATGCGAATTTGTTATCCAAATTCGGCGCTAACTCTCCGTTGCCAAGATATGGTCAAATATATGGTTACACTGGGGGGGGGGGAGGCTATACTGGGTATCGAAAATTGACTGGGGAACACTTTTGACGATGGATTTGAATTCGTCTCAAAAACTTGAATAATTTTCACTAGGTCACGGCCCGGAGCTCGTCGAAGAACTATTCACAGAAAGAAATAGCTTATGTAATGTGGAAAAATTTTCCAAATTTCGAAAATCAAAAAAATTACAACCACCTATTACTAGTCAATATTTATCACTGAGTTCAAATTCGTTGTCCAAATTTAGTGCTGACCTTCCGTTGCCGAGATACAACCAAAAATATTGTTACACTAGGGGAGGGGCTATACTGAGTATCGAAAAATAGTGTGGATCAATTTTGACGAAGGATTTGAATTCGTATCCAAAAGTTGAATAATATTGACCAGGGGGCGGCCCGGAAGCTCTCTGAAAAAATATTCACCAAAAGAAACGCCTTATGTATCGTAAGAAGAAATGTTCAAACTTCAAAATTTTTTTCGCTGAGTTCAAATTCGTTTTCTAAATTTGGTGCTAACTTTCTGTTGCCGAGATATGGTCAGAAATATGATTACACTGGGGGAGGCGCTATACTCGGTATCGAAAATTGAGTGTGGATCCATTTTGACGATACATTTGAATTTGTCTCGAAATGCTGAATAATTTTCATCTTTCCTCGGCCCGGCAAATGTACTGAAAAATTTTCGCTGAAAAAATGCCTGATGTATGGAAAGATTTTCAAACTTTTCGAAAATCAAAAACATTGAGATAACTACCTGTTTTTACCCATTTTCTCTTGCTGAGTTAAAATTTGGTGTCTAAATCTGGTGCTGATTTTTCATTACCGAGGTGCGATCAAAATAGGATTACACTGGGGGCACGGCCTACATTGGGTATCCAAAATTAATTGTGGATCAGTTGTAACGACGGATTTGAACTCGTCTCGAATAACTGAATAATTTTCACCTGGTCCGGACCTGGAAGTCTTACGAAAAAATTTTGACTGACAATATGCCTAATGTAGGGGAGCATGGGAGGAATTGAGACAAAGGAGCAATGAGACAGTGCAGATTTAGGCGCCACTACAAACTGTAAATGGCAACACTGCATCACATATTCGTCACTATCCAGTAAGCTAACACTACTGCAGAAAAAGTTTCAGTTCTATCGATTAGTAGCTGTGATTTTGACGTGATCAAAATGTGGTCAGTTTTTTAGTTTCATTATTTACAAACAAAAAAAAAGTTCACAAGAAAGAAAATTTGTATTTGCCAAGTAAGTCATATCTTGTTTAAAATAGGATTATAGTAACCTGTACCAAAACCATTTTTTATTTCTCAGGAAGTTGATTTTGAGTTATATAAGCGATGGAACATTTTTGCCGCATTAGGGAACAATATGACGCCTTTTAAGATAAAATATCGGAAATTTTCGTTAAAGCAGAATTCTTGCGACGCCGACGTATGAATTTCTCACCCACCGAATCTGAATAAATGTGTTGTCTACTATATATTGAACACCCTCTGGGAATTTTTTTGAATCAAAGTTGAAAACCAACTCTCAGAGGGGCCTTATCAGTTGCCCAATTTTTGTCTCATTGGTCCCTAATTTACAACATCAATATAGAACGCGTAAAAAAATTAACGCCCCTAGCCTCCTACACTCGCAGCAAACGACTGCAAGATCGAATTACATTTAATTTAAATTATTGTAATGTACTTATAAAGTAGATTTATGATCATTCGATTAAATTTTTTGTTTTTCATGTGTTGTATTATTGTTCCCCATGCATTGTGTCAATGCTCCTTTTGAAATTTTTGCTGGGTGATATGAGACAAAATTTTTGAAGGGCTGTAGGATTTTTGGAAATGGCCCGAGGAAGTTGAATTTTTTAGGGTTTTTAGTTCAGCCACGTAACTATAGGTTGCAATTATTCGAAGCTCTCCATAGTGGTATTACGTGATTTTCTAACGGTTTTCCAAAAAGCGGCTTTGTTCTCCCCATGCTCCCATTATAAGAGTAACCGGCCAATCCTACTCACTTTTTCTTGCTGAGTTCAAATTCATTATCCAAATCTAGCGCTGCTTTTCTATTGCTGAGATAGGATCAAAAATATTGTTGCACTAGGCGGGGTGGGGGTGGTATGTTGGGTATCGAAAAGAAATGGTATGGATCAATTTTGACGACGGATTTGAATTCGTGTCGAAATGTTGAATTATTTTCACCAGGCCCAGCCCAGAAGTTCTACGAAAAATTTTTCACCGAAAGAAATGCTTGATGTTAGTATGAAAAAATTTTCAAAATTTTCGAAAATCATAAAAACTAAGATAATTATCCATTCTTACTCAATGTTTCTCACCGAGTTCAAATTTGTTGTCTAAATTTGGTGCCGACTTTCTATTACCGAGATACGATCAAAAATATTATTACAGTAGGGCGGGGGCTGTACTGAGTATCGAAAATCCATTGCGGATCAATTTTGACGACGGCTTTTAATTCGTCTTAAAACGCCGAACAATATATTCTTACCTGATCTTGGCCAGGAAGCTCTCCAAAGAATTGCCGCCCAAAAAATCTTTTATTAAGTATGGATAAAATTTGTTGTCGTCGTCGTCTCCTTTCTGCGAGTGGGCCTAGTGGCCCGTTTGCGAGGAGTAATTCCCATTATACCATGTGAGTCTCCAGATCTCCAGCTCTGCTTCTTCACTCCGTGACCAGGCGTGCGAAGTTGAAGGTCGAATGACTGTGCTATCTTCCTGTCGAATACCCATATCACTAGCCCAGTGGTTTATGACGGTGAGTTCAACGAGCACCGGCAGGTAGCGCCTTACCCATTTACAGCTTTCAGATACTGGCGACCGATTACACACTTGTCGGAAGCCTCTACTGTAAGACTAGCTCCTAGGTTCCAAACCACAGAATCGGCATCGGGACTCTCGGCAACTCCAAATCTCGTAAACGCGTTTTTTTTTGTTTTTTTTTCCACGCGTGCGACTTCGTTTATGTCGGATATGAAATTCTTCGAAAATGATCGAAAATTATTCCTTAATATTTTCGATAAAATTCCTCGGATGTTATCTGTGGGAATCAAAGGAATCTTATCGAAGATTTTCAATGAAACTTTTCGGAAATCATTAGAGATCTTTCCCAAATAATATTTCCGATGAAAATCTTAAAAGATTATCGGAAAATTTTCTCGAAAATTGTCGAAGAAATTCTTTGCAAAACATCAGACATTTTTTCTGAAGACTTCCGATGAAATTATTGTAGATCTTTTTCGATGCGGCCCGATGAAAGTCTTTGGAAATGATCCGAACTTTTTCTCTAATATTTTCGATAAAATTTCTCGGAAATTATCTTCGGAAATCAAAGGAATCATCCCAAATTCAGATGGACTTTTTTCCGGAGATTTTTCATTTCCCCCAAATATTTTCATGAAAATCTTCAAAAATTACGGGAAAATTTTCTCGAAGATTTTTGAAGAAATTCTTTGGAAAATATAAGAAATTGTTTCTGAAGACTTCCGATGAAATTCTCCAGAAATCATCAGAGATTGTTCTCAAAAGATTTCTTTTCGGCAAAAATCTCGGGAAATTATCGGAGATTTTTTTCAATGCGGTCCGACGAAATTATTTGAAAATGATCGAAAACTTTTCCTTAATATTTTTGAAAAAAAATTCCTCGGAAATTATCTTTGGAAATCATAAGAATCTTCCCAAATATTTCTGATGACACTTTTTTTTGTTGTTGTTATCATCGGAGATTCTTCATTTCCCCCGAATATTTTCATGAAAATCTTTAAAAATTATTGGAAAATTTTCTCGAAGATTTTTGAAGGAATTCTTCGGAAAATATTGGGTATTTTTATGAAGATTTCCGATGAAATTCTCCGGAAATCATCAGAGACTGTCCTCAAAGATTTCTTTTCGGCGAAATTCTCCTGAAATTATTGGAGATTTTTTTCAATGCAGTCCGAAAAAATTTCTCGGAAATTGTCTTTGAAAATAAAAGGAGTCATCTCGAAGGTTTCTGATGACATTTCTTTTTTTGTAATCATCGAAGATTTCTCCCAAATATTTTCATGAAAATCTTCAAAAATTATCGGAAAATCTTCTCGAAGATTTTTGAAGACATTCTTTGGAAAATATTGGGAATTTTTTCAGAATATTTCCAATGAAATTCCCTGGAGATCATCAGAGATTGTTCTCAGAGATTTCTTTTCGGTGACATTCTCCTGAAATTATTAGACATTTTTCTTAATGATGTCCGACGAAATCCATCAAAAATAATCAGAAATTTTTCCTTATAATTCTCAAAGAAATTCTTCAGTAATTATCTCTGGAAATCAAAGGAATTTTCCCGACGATTTCTGATGACATATTTCTTTTCTTGTAATCATCGGAGATTTTGCATTTCCCCCAAATATTTTCATGAAAATCTTAATTCTTTGGAAAATATTGGGCATTTTTTCTGAAGATTTCCGATCGAATTCTCCGGAAATCATCAGAGATTGTTCTCAAAGATTTCTTTTCGGCAAAATTCTCCTGAAATTATCGGAGTTTTTTTTTCAGCGCAGTCCGATGAAATTGTCTGAAAATGATAGAAAATTTTTCCTTAATATTTCCGGAAAAATTCCTCGGAAATTTTCTTTGGTAATCAAAGGAATCTTCCCGAAGATTTCTGATGCCTTTTTTTTTGTAATCATAGGAGATTTTTCATTTTCCCCAAATATTTTCATGAAAATCTTCAAAAATTCTGGGAAAATTTACTCCAAGATTTTTGAAGAAATTCTTTGGAAAATATTGGGTATTTTTTCTCAAGATTTCCGATGGAATTCTCCGGAAATCATCAGAGATTGTTCTCAAAGATTTTTTTTTTCGGCAAAATTCTCCTGAAATTATCACTGATTTTTTCAATGCGGTCCGATGAAATTCTTTGCAAATAATTGGACATTTTTCCTTAATATTTTCAAAAAATTCCTCGGAAATCAAAGGAATCTTCTCGAAAGTTTCTGATGTCATTTCATTGTAATCATCGGGGATTTCTCACACATATTCCCATGAAAATCTTCAAAAATTCAGAGGTGCTTAGCCAATTAGATTGGCTAAAACTAACTGCTAAAACTAATTTTTTTTATTAATTGGCTTCGGCTAACAGCTAATGGCTACAGAATGCTGATTGGCTAGCTAACGGCTAAAGACTAATCCACATTTTCGGTAAAAATAAAGTAGGTGAAGTGGTAACTTGGTTCCAATTCTTTTTCTTTCCCACAATTTTGATTCTGAGTTTGACCCAGTTTGCAGTTTCAATCCAAAAAACGAAAATCTATCGAAAAGGAATAGAAAAAAAATTCAGTTTGAATGTAGTCAAAAGGGAAAAGGCAATAAATTGGCAAAATAAAATCAGCCGTTAGCTTCCGAGTTTTCATTGGCTTAAGGCTAGCTAATGACTAAAAATTTTTCAAGCGGCTAGCTAACGGCTGGCTAAAAATCTCCCAAAAACTGCAAGCTAACGGCTAACCGCTAATGGCTAATGGCTACCTAAGTACCTCTGCAAAAATAGTGGGAAAACTTTCTCGAAGATTTTTGAAGAAATTCTTTGGAAAATGTTGGGAGTTTTTTCTGAAGATTTCCGATGAAATTCTCCGGATATAACCAAAGATGTTTCTCAAAGATTTCTTTCCGACGAAATTCTCGTGAAACTATCGGAGATTTTTCTCAATGATGTCTGATGAAATCCTTCGCAAATGATCAAAAATGTTTCGTTAATATTTTCGATAAAATTCCTCGGAAATTATCTACGAAAATCAAAGAAATCTTCTCGAAGATTTTTAATGAAATTCTTTGGATATCCTCGGAGATTTTTCCCGAAGATTTTTGATGACATAAATTGAAATACGAAATACAACTTCATTCTCAGGTTACAAAATGTAACTGCCATGTTTTCGCGCACCTACTTCGCACAAATTATTCCTTGCCTGATTCGCGAATCACGTGAAATAGGAAATTGCGATTAAAACGTAAATAAGAAATAACCAAACTGCTGCACACCCATTGAATTGTGTGTATTACTTACAACTAGGGCTAGGAAAAATATGCTTTGGCATATTTTTTTCCATTGCGCCACAGTGGGTTATGTTTGGTATCTGGACGAATCAGAAGATTTTGAGTAAAATGAGCTGCGCATATTTTTCAAAAATTGGCATATTTTGATTCTCTGAGC
The DNA here is from genome assembly GCA_031841125.1 of Acanthococcus lagerstroemiae. Classification (NCBI taxonomy): domain Eukaryota; kingdom Metazoa; phylum Arthropoda; class Insecta; order Hemiptera; family Eriococcidae; genus Acanthococcus; species Acanthococcus lagerstroemiae. The sequence continues at coordinate 41,138,768 of CM063112.1, forward strand.
ATATTTTGGCATATTTTAGCTGATTTTTCAGCATATTAGGGAATATTTCACTGAAATTCACAATTTTGAAGAATATTTGCCAATTTTTTTCACTGTAAATGATCAACACTGTTAAATTGCATGTCACAAGAAAAAGGTCTCAGTGTATAGTTACCACTGAGGCCTTTTTCTTCTGACACGTCACAATTCTTGAAAAATTAAAATAATTGAAAAACATGAGAGCATGAGAACATGACATTTCTGCCATCCAAAAAATAATTGACGTATGTTCTATGACTGCTCTGTATTTACAGAGGAAAGAAAGAGCTTTACAAAATCTGTGATTTGATACCCATATTGCAAAAGCATATTTTGGCATATTCTTGGTTTTTGGAGAATATTTTTAGCATATTTTTATCAGTAATGCGGCAAATTTTATGCGCATATTTTACATTTTTTTGAGCATATTTTTCCTAGCCCTACTTACAACAGCTAGCAGGGTAGCAGATAGCGTCTAGTGTAGCTATCAGGCTATCACGCTATCTAACGCTATCAGTCATGCGAACGAGCTCGGAAGTTGCCGAGAGTACCCGATGCCGATTTTGTGGTTTGGAACCAGGAACCTAGGAGCTAGTCTGCTGACTGTGGTTGTGACTCTATGTACGTTATCAGAGTGTGCTGTGTTAGAATGTAACGAGTTCTTTCTTGTATTACTGATAACGATGCCGGCGTTGGGAATCGAACCAGGTGCCTTCAGGTTATGAAGCCGAGTTCTTATCGCTACGCCACAGAGCCATTTTGGAAAATCAAAAAAATTGAGATCGTGATCCTGGCCAGGAGGCTCTCCAAAGAATAGCCACCCGAATGTAAGAACCTATTTTTCGTAACATCTGTATTCTAAGGCACCACTAGGCACTAGCCGGTACCTTGAAGCTGCAAATTTTATTTATTTATTTATTTAGTTTATTTTACAAGGTGGTGCAGTCAATAGACAGGGAGACCAATTACAGACTGCACCACCCATATAAAATTAGTACATATAATAATACAGCAATAAAACATGATTATTATAATAATAATAACACTAATAAATTCGGTCTGTTGAAGGAATGATAGTATTTCTTCGAGGGTGTGAACAATAGGGATGATGTAGAGACAGGCAGAACCCACTCACACATAGGCGCCATCTTCGTTTCTGCCACAATTGCGGAGGCAACAGAATTGTATAGTCTGATTTCTGTGTGGCTGTGTGTGCTCAATCTTCTAGTAAGTGTTTTCAATATTCTTATATGGCGATTTTGTGCACATCATTTGCAGAGATTTCGCCCCATTTTACCGAATATCTGAGACAATTTTTAAAAAATTCTATAAAAGTCAATTTTCATTTCATTATTATGTATTTTTTTAAAACTTGTATCCAGTTGTTATATCGTTCTTTTACTACAGAGGTAAAAACGAGTTCAAATACACCTAAAAACTGCTGCAATAAAAAAACATTAATAGCTGTTCATTGTCGCCCCGTATTACATTGTTGCATGTCCGCATTCCCTTTATCTTGACTCGAACATAAATGAAGATTAGTGCTCCCAAATTTCGTTTCAAAATCAGTGGTCGACTTGACGGTTTGCGGGCTTGAAGTGCTTCTAATGCCTTTTAAAGCTTCTTGGAAGAAGCCGTTTCTGTTTCACACCCGTTCTTAACACATGATTCGATAAAATGCTGGAATTCTGAGAGCTGAGGCACTTTCAAAAATCTGCGACTCTGAATAACATCCACTTTCAACTTTTCCGGTATTTTTTTTTCTTTCTTTCTTGGTATCCAGTGATACCGCAATTTTCATTCGTTCCTTCTTTTTTTGTTTGTAGCGCTGAACGAGACGTTAAACAATCAATTACCACACGAGTTACCAGACTCTCGCATGCGTCCTCGAATACCAAAAATTTTTTTTCGTGAATATTGAACTAATGTGTATTTTGTTATTTTTATTAATTTTTTATAGTCACGTTATACTTTTTTTTTTTTTTTTTTAACTCCTCGTTTTAAGATCATGTAGGACTTAATGTATCTGTGTGCGTATGTGTGTGTGTATGTTTTTGTATTCCCTTAAAATCGATAAGTAATACGCTGGAAAACCGTTAATCTAGTCGTGCTTGGTGAACAAAACGTTAAATCATAAAGATCTTCGAGCTTTTTCCTTCTTTTTTTTTTCACTCCTTTTTTCTCCTGTTAATGTCTGTTTGGAATTATATTTTAAAGAATAAATACATAACTAAGGATTTTTAATTATTTTGTACATTTTATGAAGACGGATATTTTGTCCTATTAGGGATACTGGTTATGATGAAATCAGTTACTGCCGTGGTATTTAATGGAATTTATTCTCGTTTTTCAATTTTTTTCCCATCACGCGAGAACTGATGGGCATACCAGTAGTAAGTTATGCAACATAAACACCATACAAATTCGGCATTGGTTCTCTTTCATTATTTTTTGTAACATTATTTACAAGCGTTGAAGAAAGGTTCATCATTTTCGAAATTTCTATTTTCCTGGGGTAACCTGATGCCCTTCTTGCGGATAAGCCGATTTAAATACAGACACAGGTATACTGATCCGCCATTTTTGTGCCAACATCATCACAAAAATTCCCGAGTTTAGCGATAAAATAGCGGAATAGCAATTCCGAGATGATTTACGAATTGCCGATTTAAATACAGACACAGGTATACTAATCCGCCATTTTTGTCCCAACGGCATCACAAAAATTCCCGAGTTTAGCGAGAAAATGGCGGACTAGCAAACCCGAGTTGATTTACGAATTGCCGATTTAAATACAGACACAGGTATACTGAACCGCCATTTTTGTGCCAACAGCATCACAAAAATTCCCGAGTTTAGCGAGAAAATGGCGGAATAGCAAACCCGAGCTGATTTACGAATTGCCAATTTAAATACAGACACAGGTATAATATTCCGCCATTTTTGTGCCCACATCATCACAAAAATTCCCAAGTTTAGCGAGAAAATGGCGGACTAGCAAACCGGAGTTGGTTTACGAATTGCCGATTTGAATACAGACACAGGTATACTGAACTGCCATTTTTCTGCCAACAGCATCACAAAAATTCCCGAGTTTAGCGAGAAAATGGCGGAATAGCAAACCCGAGCTGATTTACTAAATTACTCCATAAATGAGGAGTTTCTCTGTCAAAAGGGCCCCTGACTAACAGGTGCCCTTCTTGTCGATATGCCGATTGAAATACAGACACAGGTATACTAATCCGCCATTTTTGTCCCAACGGCATCACAAAAATTCCCGAGTTTAGCGAGAGAATGGCGGAATAGCAAACCCGAGCTGATTTACGAATTGCCGATTCAAATACAGACACAGGTATACTATTCCGCCATTTTTGTGCCAACAGCATCACAAAAATTCCCGAGTTTAGCGAGAAAATGGTGGAATAGCAAACCCGAGATGATTTACGAATTGCCGATTCAAATACAGACACAGGTATACTATTCCGCCATTTTTGTGCCAACAGCATCACAAAAATTCCCGAGTTTAGCGAGAAAATGGCGGAATAGCAAACCCGAGCTGATTTACTAAATTACTCCATAAATGAGGAGTTTCTCTGTCAAAAGGGCCCCTGACTAACAGGTGCCCTTCTTGCCGATATGCCGATTGAAATACAGACGCAGGTATACTAATCCGCCATTTTTGTGCCAACAGCATCACAAAATTTCCGAGTTTAGCGAGAAAATGGCGGAATAGCAAACCCGAGCTGATTTACAAATTGCCGATTCAAATACAGACACGGGTATACTATTCCGCCATTTTTGTGCCAACAGCATCACAAAAATTCCGGAGTTTAGCGAGAAAATGGCGGAATAGCAAACCAGAGTTGATTTACGAATTGCCGATTTAAATACAGACACAGGTATACTATTCCGCCATTTTTGTGCCAACAGCATCACAAAAATTCCCGAGTTTAGCGAGAAGATGGCGGAATAGCAAACCCGAGATGATTTACGAATTGCCGATTTAAATTCAGATACAGGTATACTGAACCGCCATTTTTGTGCCAACAGTATCATAAAAATTCCCGAGTTTAGCGAGAAAATGGCGGAATAGCAAACCCGAGCTGATTTACTAAATTACTCCATAAATGAGGAGTTTCTCTGTCAAAAGGGCCCCTGACTAACAGGTGCCCTTCTTGCCGATATGCCGATTGAAATACAGACGCAGGTATACTAATCCGCCATTTTTGTGCCAACAGCATCACAAAATTTCCGAGTTTAGCGAGAAAATGGCGGAATAGCAAACCCGAGCTGATTTACAAATTGCCGATTCAAATACAGACACGGGTATACTATTCCGCCATTTTTGTGCCAACAGCATCACAAAAATTCCGGAGTTTAGCGAGAAAATGGCGGAATAGCAAACCAGAGTTGATTTACGAATTGCCGATTTAAATACAGACACAGGTATACTATTCCGCCATTTTTGTGCCAACAGCATCACAAAAATTCCCGAGATTAGCGAGAAAATGGCGGAATAGCAAACCTGAGATGATTTACGAATTGCCGATTTAAATTCAGATACAGGTATACTGAACCGCCATTTTTGTGCCAACAGCATCACAAAAATTCCCGCGTTTAGCGAGAAAATGGCGGAATAGCAAACCCGAGCTGATTTACTAGATTACTCCATAAATGAGGAGTTTCTCTGTCAAAAGGGCCCCTGACTAACAGGTGCCCTTCTTGCCGATATGCCGATTGAAATACAGACACAGGTATACTATTCCGCCATTTTTGTGCCAACAGCATCACAAAATTTCCGAGTTTAGCGAGAAGATGGCGGAATAGCAAACCCGAGATGATTTACGAATTGCCGATTTAAATTCAGATACAGGTATACTGAACCGCCATTTTTGTGCCAACAGTATCATAAAAATTCCCGAGTTTAGCGAGAAAATGGCGGAATAGCAAACCCAAGCTGATTTACTAAATTACTCCATAAATGAGGAGTTTCTCTGTCAAAAGGGCCCCTGACTAACAGGTGCCCTTCTTGTCGATATGCCGATTGAAATACAGACACAGGTATACTAATCCGCCATTTTTGTCCCAACGGCATCACAAAAATTCCCGAGTTTAGCGAGAGAATGGCGGAATAGCAAACCCGAGCTGATTTACGAATTGCCGATTCAAATACAGACACAGGTATACTATTCCGCCATTTTTGTGCCAACAGCATCACAAAAATTCCCGAGTTTAGCGAGAAAATGGTGGAATAGCAAACCCGAGCTGATTTACGAATTGCCGATTCAAATACAGACACAGGTATACTATTCCGCCATTTTTGTGCCAACAGCATCACAAAAATTCTCGAGTTTAGCGAGAAAATGGCGGAATAGCAAACCCGAGATGATTTACGAATTGCCGATTTAAATTCAGATACAGGTATACTGAGCCGCCATTTTTGTGCCAACAGTATCATAAAAATTCCCGAGTTTAGCGAGAAAATGGCGGAATAGCAAACCCAAGCTGATTTACTAAATTACTCCATAAATGAGGAGTTTCTCTGTCAAAAGGGCCCCTGACGAACAGGTGCCCGTCTTGCCGATATGCCGATTGAAATACAGACACAGGTAAACTAATCCGCCATTTTTGTGCCAACATCATCAGAAAAATACCCGAGTTTAGTGAGAAAATGGCGGACTAGCAAACCCGAGATGATTTACGAATTGCCGATTTAAATACAGCCACAGGTATCCTATTCCGCCATTTTTGTGCCAACAGCATCACAAAAATTCCCGAGTTTAGCGAGAAAATGGCGGAATAGCAAACCCGAGATGATTTACGAATTGCCGATTTAAATACAGACACAGGTATACTGAACCGCCATTTTTGTGCCAACAGCATCACAAAAATTCCCGCGTTTAGCGAGAAAATGGCGGAATAGCAAACCCGAGCTGATTTACTAAATTACTCCATAAATGAGGAGTTTCTCTGTCAAAAGGGCCCCTGACTAACAGGTGCCCTTCTTGCCGATATGCCGATTGGAATACAGACACAGGTATACTAATCCGCCATTTTTGTGCCAACAGCATCACAAAATTTCCGAGTTTAGCGAGAAAATGGCGGAATAGCAAACCCGAGCTGATTTACGAATTGCCGATTCAAATACAGACACAGGTATACTATTCCGCCATTTTTGTGCCAACAGCATCACAAAAATTCCCGAGTTTAGCGAGAAAATGGCGGAATAGCAAACCTGAGATGATTTACGAATTGCCGATTTAAATACAGACACAGGTATACTGAACCGCCATTTTTGTGCCAACAGCATCACAAAAATTCCCGCGTTTAGCGAGAAAATGGCGGAATAGCAAACCCGAGCTGATTTACTAAATTACTCCATAAATGAGGAGTTTCTCTGTCAAAAGGGCCCCTGACTAACAGGTGCCCTTCTTGCCGATATGCCGATTGAAATACAGACACAGGTATACTAATCCGCCATTTTTGTGCCAACAGCCTCACAAAATTTCCGAGTTGAGCGAGAAAATGGCGGAATAGCAAACCCGAGCTGATTTACGAATTGCCGATTCAAATACAGTTACAGGTATACTATTCCGCCATTTTTGTGCCAACAGCATCACAAAATTTCCGAGTTTAGCGAGAAAATGGCGGAATAGCAAACCCGAGATGATTTACGAATTGCCGATTTAAATACAGCCACAGGTATCCTATTCCGCCATTTTTGTGCCAACAGCATCACAAAAATTCCCGAGTTTAGCGAGAAAATGGCGGAATAGCAAACCCGAGCTGATTTACTAAATTACTCCACAAATGAGGAGTTATCTGTCAAAAGGGCCCCTGACTAATTCAGGTGCCCTTTTGACAGATAACCTCATTTGAGAGCAAAAAATTCGAAAAATGGAAGAGTTATCTGGCAAAAGGGCCTCTAACTAATTCAGGTGCCCTTTTGTTGGATAGCCTCATGTGGGAGCTAAGAATTCGAAAAATCAAAGAGACATCTGGCAAAAGGGCTTCCAACGCTTCAGGTGCCTTTTTAACTTAGAACTCTTCATTTGTGAGCAAAGAATCCGAAAAATCAGCAATTTGAGGAGTTATCATCTGGTAAAAGGGTCTCTAACTCGGCAGGTGTCCTTTTGAGTTTTGACATATGAGTCCTCATTTGAGAGCTAAGAATCCAAAAACCCTTCAGTTGTCGTTTAGTCTAGCCTGTTATTAGATTTCTGTGTAGTGCGTCAGGTAAAAGGGACTCTATTCCGGGTACAGTAAGGCCCTTTATCTTGGTCACAGATTCAATAAATTCATTGACAGAGTATGTTAACAGTCATGTGAGTTCTGAAAATTGTATCAACCCTTAGAAATTCCAAATAATCGCTTAGCATACTCTGTGATTGCCTGAGTTCTCCAAAAAAGACAAAATGTATGTACTTGGCTGAAGATTTCTTTCAAAACAATCGGTACAATAAATGGAAACAAACTGATTCGTTTAATACTCAGCAAATTGTATACATATAAGTACCTAGTCAAAATATGCAGTGAAATATAATATTGATAAAAGGACAAAATTTAAAAAAGTACAGACAATATCAAACAAGCAACATAAACTAAGTTTAATAAATACACATGATACAATTACCTGTTGACGTAGTGGTCTGCGTACAATTACAATTCGAAGTTGTGTAATTCGTGTCCAGGTAATTGCGGTCGAACTAGTCGAGTATTGGCTACTGCTGTATATACCCAATGGTCCTAGTACAGCGTTGATTCTTCTCATTCATCCGGCTACCAAAATATTTGATACTGGCGACAAGCAAGTGCATTGATATGGTACCCGAGTCTCTCTCGGAATACAGTTTCATTGTCCAAGAAAAGAAAAAACAACAACAAAAAAAAACAATAAATTATAAATTTATCCAAAATTGCAGCTCGAACACATAAGTATGCAGTAGATTTGCGCACTGAAATGCGGATATTCTTAGTACCTAGTTGTCTCAAAATTATTTTCTTGTGTTACAGTCCCAAACAATATCAGATCTGTTAAGAAGCTATGGCTTACACTGTCCCTCCAATCGCCCTAAGCAGACAGGAATAGTCAGTTTTATGACCTGAAGAGAAAGCTTCTACCTTTGACAAGTGCATACCTACATGTATCCCCTACTAGAAAACCCTGACTGCTCCCTATTGAGTCTGTGATCCCGCAATTATCAAGGCCGCTTAACCGCACAGGTACCATGACCGATTCACTGAAGAATCATAACAGCCCAACTGCACATGATTCATTATTGGCCGATTCACTGAAGAGATTGTCCCAAATATAGGAAGAGCATAAACTACCAGGCAGGCTGATGTTCAAGCACATCCATGCAGAAAATTCATACATCCTTCTGACCCCCTCTCCCCAACCGTGTTTATTATTCAGGTGTTTAAAGCCGTATCTGTACGTACATTGGCTCAAAGCGGAGCAGAATACTCTGTTCCACATCAAGCCAGCATAAATTCATATTCTGTTTAAACTTTCAAACCCTCGCTAGTATCTTCAAGAAACGTAAAAATACACCCCGCCCGATGGGGAACTAACTGCTCTCTGTTGAGTCTATGATACGGCAATTATCAAGACAGCTTAACCAGACAATGACCAAGACAGAGATTTACTGAAGAGCCATAACAACTCAACCGCACACAGTTCATTATTGGCCGATTCACTGAAGAGACTGTCTCAAATAAAGGGGAACCATAAATCTACCAGGAGGCTATAACGTTCGAACGTTTCTACACAGGATACAAATGAGTGTTAGGAGATTCAAGACTAGGTATATTATATTCCTGAAACGCCACCAAGCTGAGGATTTTCTAAGAAGGGTATCCTTAATATCTAATACCTAAAAATGCAGGAAGAACAGATTCTTTTATTTATTATTATTATTTTTAAATAGTACATAAAATAAAGGATTTCGAAGAAGGGTTTCAGGTAAATCAGAGTTATCCTTCCCGCTCTTATACAACATCCAACACTGAACTTTCGGGATTTTACTCAGAATGAGATTACACGAAGCTTCTTGATCCACTCGACACTCACATAACTCTTTAATGAGCATGCATTGTATTCCTCCCGAGAGTCTAAGACTAGATCAGCCGATAGCTTCTGGGAGCCTTGCTCCCGGGCATGAAGACTCGCGGGAACAAGGTCTAGCCCAGAAGGTCCTTATATCGTGAGTCTCACTCCCCGACACTTTGAATGCGTTTCACTAGAGTTGATATGGTATACAAGGAATCAAGATGCCAGAAAAATTAATTTTCACATGTCAAATATAGGTAAATCTAATTAAGCAGGCAGAGGAAACTGTTCAGCGGATCGGCGAATTTCTTTTAACTGGGTGTACACTGGAGCCAGCCTACACGACAAGCCAACCTTTCAACCGAACACGTTTTATTCAGAACAAACAAAAACAAAATCACTTACTTTTGCTGGTTGCTAGATGAAATGGGATTGGTTGATTCGATAGTTGGTCACTACGCTGGGTGCATCCAGCTTACAACGCACGAAGGGTCTGACTCGCCAGTCAAATGTATAATAGGTATATGTCTGAAATACTGCAAGAATGAAATCTAAGCCTAAATTACAATGCATTGGAGCTGCAGGCATCACTAAACCGCAATTCTCAAGTCAGTTTATCACTTACCAGCAAAGGCACTACCAAGCTAAAGAGCTTAGACCAACACCCTTTACAAGTGACTTATAACTAAGGAAAAAAGTTTCATTGCGAGACTTTTGTCACTGAGCCATTCTAAGAAAATAATATTGATCTCTGAAGAGCTGAAACTTCATTAGAACTCATGGCCATTGAGAGTATTTTCATTTATAATTATTTTTTCTATAGGTACAACTCAAAATCCTCGCTATTCCATAAATTTTTATCGCATTTTTCAAGTTCCCTGACTATTGGTCAATAAAGCTAGGTTGAGTGGTTGACAGTCCGGGAACGGAGCTAGCGGATAGCGTGCTATATCTGGCAAGCGATGGCTGATGGATAGTTCGCTATCTGCTGGCAGCAAACTATCCGATAGAAATCTAGCATTGTGTTAACCTAGCTTAAGCAGAGATACTGCGAACTAGCTCCTAGGTTCCAAACCACAAAATCGGCATCGGGTACACCGGCAACTTCGAAAATCGTTCGTATGATTTGTCATCAGAATTGTGTTGTGGAACTAGACGCTGTTTAGATTTTTTCGTGTTTGTGTTTTAAACGCGTTGGTTTTTTTTTCACGCGTGCGACTTCGTTTATGTCCGATATGAAATTCTTCGAAAATGATCGAAAATTATTCCTTAATATTTTCGATAAAATTCCTCGGATGTTATCTGTGGGAATCAAAGGAATTTTATCGAAGATTTTCAATGAAACTTTTAGGAAATAATTAGAGATCTTTCCCAAATAATATTTCCGATGAAAATCTTAAAAAATTATCGGAAAATTTTCTCGAAAATTGTTGAAGAAATTCTTTGCAAAACATCAGACATTTTTTCTGAAGACTTCCGATGAAATTCTCCAGAAATCATCAGAGATTGTTCTCGCAGATTTCTTTTCAGAAAAATTCCCCTGGAGATCTTTTTTGATGCGGCCCGATGAAATTCTTTGAAATAAATCGGAAATTTTTCTCTAATATTTTTGATAAAATTTCTCGAAATTTATCTTCGGAAATCAAAGGAATTGTCCCAAAGATTTCTGATGACAATTTTTTCGAAGATTCTTCATTTCCCCCAAATATTTTCATGAAAATCTTCAAAAATTATGGGCAAATTTCCTTGAAGATTTTTGAAGAAATTCTTGGGAAATATTAGACATTTTTTCTGAAGACTTCCGATGAAATTCTCCGGAAATCATCAGAGATTGTTTTTAAAGATTTCTTTTCGGCAAAATTTCCCGGAAATTATCGAAGATTTTTTTCAAGGCGGTCCGACGAAATTCTTTGGAAATGATCGAAAACTTTTCCTTAATATTTTCGAAAAAATTCCTCGGAAATTATCTTTGGAAATCAAAAGAATCCTCTCAAAGATTTCTGATGACTTTTTTTTTTGTAATCATCGGAGATTCTTCATTTTCCTCAAATATTTTCATGAAAATCTTCAAAAATTATTGGAAAATTTCCTCCAATATTTTTGAAGAAATTTTTTGGAAAATATTGAGCATTTTCCCAGAAGATTTCTGATGGAATTCTCCGGAAATCATCAGAGATTGTTCTCAAAGATTTCTTTTTGACAAAATTCTCTTGAAATTATCAGAGTTTGTTTTCAGTGCGGCACGATAAAATTCTTTAAAATTTGTCGGGAATTTTTCCGTAATATTTTGGATAAAATTTCTCGGGAATTATCTTCGGAAATCGAAAGAATCTTCTCGAAGGCTTTTGATGGCATTTTATTATTATTATTATTATTATTATTATTTTTTTTGTAACTATCGGGAATTCTTCATTTTCCTCGAATATTTTCATGAAAATGTTCCGAAATTATCGGATGATTTTCTCGAAAATATTTGCAGGAATTCTTCGGAAAATATTGGGTATTTTTAATGAAATGAAGATTTCAGATGAAATTCTCCGGGAATCATCAGAGATTGTTCTCAAAAAATTTTTTTTGGTCAAATTTTCCAGAAATTTTCGCTGATTTTTTTTTTAATACCGTCCGATGAAATTCTTCGAAAATGATCGAAAATTTTTCCTTAATATTTTCAAAAAAATTCCTCGGAAATCATTTTTGGAAATCAAAGGAATCTTCCCGAAGATTTCTGATGACTTTTTTTTTGTAATCATCGGAGATTTTTCATTTTCCTCAAATATTTTCATGAAAATCTTCAAAAATTATTGGAAAATTTTCTCGAAGATTTTTGAAGAAATTTTTTGGAAAATATTGGGTATTTTTTCAGAAGATTTTCGATGGAGTTCTCCGGAAATCATCAGAGATTGTTCTCAAAGATTTCTTTTCGGCAAAATTCTCCTGAAATTATCGGAGATTGTTTTCAATGCAGTCTGATGAAATTCTTTGAAAATGATCGGAAAATTTTCCTTAATATTTTCGAAAAAATTTCTCGGAAATTATCTTTGAAAATAAAAGGCACTTTCTTTCTGATAGCACTTTTTTATAATCATCGGAGATTTCTCCCAAACATTTTCATGAAAACCTTCAAAAATTATCGGAAAACTTTCTCGAAGATTTTTGAAGGAATTCTTTGGAAAATATTGGGAATTTTTTCTGAATATTTCCTATGAAATTCCCTGGGATCATCAGAGATTGTTCTCAAAGATTTCTTTTTGGGGACATTCTCCTGAAATTATTGGACATTTTTCTTAATGAAGTCCGATGAAATCCATCAAAAATGATCAGAAATTTTTCCTTAATATTTTCAAAAAAATTCCTCAGAACTTATCTTCGGAAATCAAAGGAATCTTCCCGAAGTTTTCTGATGACATTTTTTTTTTCTTGTAATCATCGGAGATTTTGCATTTTCCCCAAATATTTTAAAGAAAATCTTCAAAAATTATCAGAGAATTTTCTCGAAGATTTTTGAAGAAATTCTTCAGAAAATATTGGAAATTTTTTCAGAAGATTTTCGATGAAATTCCACGGAAATCATCAGAGACTGTTTGTTCTCAAAGATTTCTTTTCGACAAAATTCCCCTGAAGTTTGCGGAGATTTTCTTTGAAGTGGCGTGATTATATTCTTTGGAAATTAATGGAAATTAATTATTATCGGAAATTTTTCTCTAATATTTTATATTTTCGATAAAGTTTCGCGAAAATTATCTTTAAAAATCAAAGGAATCTTCTCAAAAGTTTCTGATGCCTTTTTTTTTTTTTTTTTTTTTTTTTTTGTAATCATCGGAGGTTTCTCCCAAATATTTTCATGAAACTTTTCAAAAATGATGGGAAAATTTACTCCAAGAATTTTGAAGAAATTCTTTGGAAAATATTGGGTATTTTTTCTCAAGATTTCCGATGGAATTCTCCGGAAATCATCAGAGATTGTTCTCAAAGATTTTTTTTCGGCAAAATTCTCTTGAAATTATCGGTGCTTTTTTCAATGCGGTCCGATGAATTTCTTTGAAAATTATCGGAAATTTTTCCTTAATATTTTCGAAAAATTCCTCGGAAATCAAAGGAATCTTCTCAAAAGTTTCTGATGGAATTTTTTTGTAATTATCGGAGATTTCTCCCAAATATTCTCGTGAAAATCTTCAAAAATTGTGGGAAAATTTTCTCGAAGAATTTTTAAGAAATTCTTTGGAAAATGTTGGGAGTTTTTTCTGAAGATTTCCAATGAAATTCTCCGGGTATGATCAAAGATGGTTCTCACAGATTTCTTTCCGATACAATTCTCTTGAAATTATCGAAGATTTTTCCCAATGATGTCCGATGAAATCCTTCGCAAATTATCAAAAATTTTTCGTTAATATTTTCGATAAAATTCCTCTGAAATTATTTTCAAAAATCAAAGAAATCTTCTCGAAGATTTTTAATGAAATTCTTTGAATATCCTGGGAGATTTTTCCCGAAGATTTTCTATAAAATAAATTGAAATACAAAATACAACTTCATTCTCAGGTTACAAAACATAACGGCCATGTTTTCGCGCACCTACTTCACACATTATTTCTTGCCTGATTCGCGAATCACGTGAAATAGGAAATTGCGATTAAAACGTAAATACGAGAAAATCAAACAGCTGCACACACATCGAATTGTGTTTATTACTACCTACAGTTAGCAGGGTAGCAGACAGCGTCTAGTGTAGCTATCAGTCACGCGAACGAGCTCGGAATTCACCTGGAGTATTGGAATATAAATTAGAGTTGCAAATGTTGGCACTATTGCGTCTTTGAAAGAGTGATCATGGAGATCTATCCATAAGCGTGTAGCTTACTTCAACTACCATTATATCGATTAGAAATTCAGTTTCAAAGAAAATTTGTCCTAAATTTAACTGCATAGGTAATCACCAAACATTTCAATTATAATCAGTTCTACTGGTAGAATAATTTCTACTAGTTTTTTCCCATCCTCAAGATAGCAGCGTTTCTATTTGAAATTACACATGATCACTTTTTCATTTTCCCCCGCTAACACCTGCACAGGTGATTTTGCAGCGCACTTTAGTGCAGTTTTATATTCCAATCCGATGCCGATTTTGTGGCTTGGAACCTATAGGAGCTAGTGATACTGCGAGACTACTGTTGATAAAAGTGAAGGAGATAACTAACAATTCGACTGCAGTCACTTTTGAAACGTCAGCCTGAATACCATATCACTAATGCCGGGCACTCAATAGTCCAAAACAATCGCTATAACTGTTGGCTACAAATGGTAATATTTCTAATACCTTATTAAAAGAGAAATCTATACTTACATACCGCAGGTGATGCTTCGGCACTTGGCTAAGCGTGCATCTCCATTCTTTGCTTCTTGTATAGAAAAAATTTTCGAATCAGATTTCGCGAAGAAACAGCAAGTTTCGTCCAACAATTCAGTCAACAAAACACATGAGTGCTGTATAATAATCGGGGGAAATCCATCTAGGCAGTTTCATAAAATACAGATTACCTACTAAATAAATCAGTTACGGGACAGATATAGTCCAGGCGCCGAGATTATCTCACGCAAAAGATACGAATCAGTATAACCTCAACTTCATTTTTATATCATCCAAAAATAATAATAATAATGCAACCATAAGGTATGTACATAGATAATAATTCTTACCGATTATTCACATTCAAGTGAATGACTTCAAGATGGATCCTCTATGATTTAAACGAATTCCAATAAACTCGGAATACACTGTTTCTTTGCAAGGAAATTTGATGCAATTGTAACACAAGCTCGAACATATACTGAAAACAGAAAATACCATAAACCATGCGGGGTACTAAAATGAAGGACAGGTAGAATCCATGGCCGCCATTTTGGTTTTTGTTTACCTTTTGCGCGTAGTTATCATCATCAATATACCTATAATGTTATCTTATGTTATATGGTTTACAATATTATAATATACACTGATACATCTGGCAAAAGGTAAACAAAAACCAAAATGGCGGTCATCAGTTCTACACATCATTTGTTATAGTACCCTATCAATGCACTGGAGAATACTGCTAGAGGAAATTTGATGACAACTACAAGCGAAATAGGCCCAGTATTTCGATGGCTTAAAGGGAAGGGGTTGTGCGTCACATTTTAGTTTTCGACTTTGGCGGCTCTGCCTGCACAAGGTAGAGACTTAACTTCCCAGTAAACAACTATAATACATCTAGTGACTCTAGAGCTGAATGCTGGAAGCTGCATAGTTAGAAAAATGCAGTGTTATCAACGTTAGTCTTTCTTTGACCAATTTTTCCAACATTTGCAAACGTATAATTAGAAAAGCACAATGTCGAAAACACAGCGTCATCGCCATATTACGACAACGAATTTGAACTCCGTAAGAAAATTTGAGTATAAAACTGTCGTCAATTCAAAACATTTGTGTTCTTCTAATTTTGAAGAGTTCTCCATACGTTGTCTTTATAGGGCGAATAAGCTGTCGGAGAATCTCGGCGGTGGCTGTGATGCAAATTATTCAATTTTTTTAAGTATATTCGAATCTGTTGTCGAAATTGAGCCGAAACCATTTCTTTACAAATTTCAGGATTTTTGAGCGTATTTGCGATTTTAAAGAAAATATAGTAACGCCTTAAACACAATTAGCACCGAATACAATTTCGAGATTGCGAATTTCCTGGGGCGAACTGGTAAAAGGCGAAAAACATTTGTTTGGAGACTGCTAGAGCAAACCTAAAAACACGTTTTATTCGAAATTTTCTCCTTTATCCAGAATTTTAAACCGCACTGCTCTAACTGTCTCCTTTCCAAAATTATTCGCGAATGGTCGGTTCGCCCCAGGAAAATAGACATTTTGAAAACGACAACTGATGCGCGATGTGTGGCATACTCGACGCGTCGAAGCCGCTAAAACAAATATTTTTTCATTTTCGTGTTTCTCGGCAACGGAGCATCGCCGCCGATTGTGAACACCAAATTCGAACTCAGCGTAAAAAACTGAGTAAAAATCAGTCTTTAATTCAAAATTGTTGATTTATGAAAATATTGAAATTTTCTCCATACTATTTTCTAATTCGGTGTTCAAATTCGGCAGCGACACTCCGCTTCCGAGATACACACGAAAATGTGGTCAATTGGGGTCAAACAATGACTATAGCTCAATTTTAAAAACGGATTTGAATTCGTATCGAAAAATTGAGTAATTCGCTCCAGCGCCGATGCCGAAGCTCTTCGAAAATTTTTTTGCCCCTAAAAAGACATGATGTGTATGGAAAAATTTTCAAAATTCGAAGAAATCAATAGTTTTGAAATAAAGAGTGTTTTCAACGCGATTTTTCACGCTCAGTTCGAATTCGTTGTTCAAATTTGGCGGCGACGCTCCGTTCCCGAGAAACACTCAAAAAATTTGGAAGAATTGGTCAGTTGGGGTCAAAAGATGACTGTAGCTCAGTTTTGACGACGGATTTGAATTCGTCTTGAAAAATTGAGTAACTAGCACCAGCGCCGACGCTGAAGCTCTCCGAAAACCTTTTGGACCCAAAAACGACCTTATGTATATTTTCACGCTGAGTTCGAATTCGGTGTTCAAATTTGGCGGCGATGCTCCGCTCCTGAGATTAACTCGAAAATGTGATCAATTGGGGTCAAAAAATGACTGTAGCACACTTTTGACGACGGATTTGAATTTCTCTGGAAAAATTGAGTAATTAGCACCAGCGCCGACGCCGAAGCTCTCCGAAAAATTTTTGACCCAAGAACGATCTTATGTATATTTTCACGCTGAGTTCGAATTCGGTGTTCAAATTTGGCAGCAACGCTCTGCTCCTGAGATAAACTCAAGGATGTGCTCATTTGGGACAAAAAATGACTGTAGCTCAATTTTGACGATGGTTTTGAATTCGCCTCGAAAAATTGAGTGACTAGCACCAGCGACGACGCCGAAGCTCTCCGAAAATTTTTTTCACCCAAAAAATACAGGATGTATATATAGTATAGAGAAATTTTCAAAATTCGAAAAAATCAAACATTTTTAATTAGGGAGAGATTTTGACTCAATTTTTCACGCTGTGTTCAAATTCGACGTTCAAATTTGGCGGCGACGCTTCGATCCCGAGAGACACTCCGAAAAGTTGGGGAAATTGGTCAATTTGGGTCAAAAAATGACTGTAGCTCAATTTTGACGACGGATGTTAATTCGTCTTGAAAAATAGATTTATTAGCACCAGCGCCGACGCAGAAGCTCTCTGAAATTTTTTCGCCTCAAAATAGACATGATGTGTATGGAGAAATTTTCAAAAGTCGAAATAATCAAAAACTTTAAAAGAAATACTGTTTTTAACTCAACATTTTACACTGAACTCGAATTCGGTGTTTAAATTTGGCTGCGACACTCCGATGTTGAGATGCACTCGTAAATGTGGTCGATTTTGGTCAAAAATGACTGCAGCTCAATTTTGACGTAGGATTTGAATCCGCGTCTCGATAAATTGAATATTTTTCAAATTCGATAAAATTAAAAATTTTGAATTAAAGATTGTTTTTAACTCAATCTTTTTCGCTGAGTTCGAATTCGGTGTTCAAACTTGGTTGCGACGCTCCGATTTTGAGAGACACTCGAAAATGTGGTCAATTTGGGATAAAAAATTGACTGTAGCTCAATTTCTGCGACGGATTCGAATTCGCCTAAAAAAATTGAGTAATTAGCACCAGCGCCGACACCGAAGCTCACCGAAAATTGTGGTGCCCCAAAAAAGATAATTCAATGTTTCATGCTGAGTTCGAATTCGGTGTTCAAATTGGGCAGCGACGCTCCGCTCCTGAGATACACTCGTAAGTGTGGTCGATTTTGGTCAAAAAATGACTGCAGCTCAATTTTGACGAAGGATTTGAATCCGTCTCGAAATGTTGAGTAATTAGCACCAGCGCCGACACCGAAGCTCTCCGAAAATTTTTTTGCCCCAAAATAGACATGATGTGTATAGAAAAATTTTAAAAATTCGAAAAAATTGAAAATTCTGAATCAAATATTGTTTTTAACTCAATTTTTCATGCTGCGTTTAAATTCGGTATTCAAATAATTTTCAAAATTCGAACAAATCAAAAATTTTGAATTACAGATTATTTTCAACTCAATTTTTCACGCTGATTTCGGTTTCGGTGCTCAAATTTGGTGGAGACGCTTCGCTCCTCAGATACACTCGAAAATGTGGTTAATTTGAAGCAAAAAATGACTGTTGCTCATTTTTGACGATCGACTTGGATTCGTCTCGAAAAATTGAGTAATTAGCACCAGCACCAGCGCCGACGACAAAGCTCTCCGAAAATTTTTTTGACCCCAAAAAAAAGCATGATGTGTATGGGAAAATTTTAAAAATTCGTACAATTCAAAAATTTTGCATTAAAGACTGTTTTTAACTCAATTCTTCACGCCGAGTTTTAATTCGGCGTTCAAACACGGCGGCGACGCTCAGTTCCCGAAAGACACTCGAAAAAGTCGGAAAAATTGGTCAATTTGGATCAAAAAATGTCTGTAGCTCAATTTTGACAAAGGATTTGAATTCGTCTCGAAAAATTGAGTTATTAGCACCAACGCTGACGCCGAAGCTCTCCGAAAATTTTTTTGACTCGAAAAGGACCTTATGTATATTTTTACGCTGAGTTCGAATTCAGAGTTCAAATTGGGAGGCGACGCTCAGTTCCCGAGATACACTCCGAAAAGTTGGGGAAATTGGTCAATTTGCGTCAAAAAATGACTGTAGCTCAATTTTGACGACGGATTTAAATTCGCCTTGAAAAATAGATTTATTAGCACCAGGGCCGACGCCGAAGCTCTCTGAAAATTTTTTCGCCTCAAAATAGACATGATGTGTATGGAGAAATGTTCAAAATTCGAAATAATCAAAAACTTTAACAGAAAGACTTTTTTTATCTCAATCTTTTTCGCTGAGTTCGAATTCGGTGTGGTCAAATTTGGCGGCGACTCTCCGTTCCCGAGATACACTCGGAAATATGGTCAATTTGGGTCAAAAAATGACTGTAGCTCAATTTTGTCGACCGATTCGAATTGGTCTCAAAAAATTGAGAAATTAGCACTAGCGCCGACGCTGAACCTCACCAAAATTTTTTTTTCCCCGAAAAAGATAACTCATTTTTTCATGCTGCGTTCGAATTACTTGTTTAAATTTGGCGGCGACGCTCCGCTCCTGAGATAGACTTGATAATGTCGTCACTTTAGGTAAAAAAATGACTGTAGCTCAACGGATTTGAATTCGTCTCGAATAATTGAGTAATTAGCACCAGCGCCGACGTCGAAGCTCTCCGAAAATATTTTGGCACCTAAAACACATGATGTGTACGGAGACATTTTCCAAATTCGATAAATTTAAAAATTTTGGATTGAAGATTGTTTTTAACTCAATTTTTTTCGCTGAGTTCGAATTCGGTGTTAAAATTTGGTAGCGACGCACCGATCTTGAGAGACACTCGAAAATGTGGTCAATCTGGGACAAAAAATGACTGTAGCTCAATTTTTACGACGGATTCGAATTCGCCTGAAAAAATTGAGTAATCAGCACCAGCGCCGACGCCGACGCTCACCGAAAATTTTGGTGCCCCAAAGAAGATAACTTAATGTTTCATGCTGAGTTCGAATTCGGTGTTCAAATTGGGCGGCGACGCTCCGCTCCGGAGATACACTCGTAAGTGTGGTCGATTTTGGTCAAAAAATGACTGCAGCTCAATTTTCACGAAGGATTTATACCCTGCTCTAAAAGTTGAGTAATTAGTATCAGCGCCGTCGCCGAAGCTCTCCGAAATTTTTTTTGGCCCATAATAGACATGATGAGTATAGAGAAATTTTGAAAATTCGAAAAAAATAACAATTTTGAATTAAAGATTGTTTCTAACTCAATTTTTCACACTGTGTTCAAATTTAGCGGCGACGCTCCGTTCCCGAGAAACACTGGAAAAAGTTGGGAAAATTGGTCAATTTGGGTGAAATATGGCTGTAGCTCAATTTTAACGAGGGATTTGAATTCATCTCGAAAAATTGAGTAACAAGCACCAGCGCCGACGCCGAAGCTCTCCGAAAAGTTTTTTGACCCAAAATATACCTTCTGTATATTTTCACGCTGAGTTCGAATTCGGTGTTCAAATTGGGCGGCGACGCTCCGCTCCTGTGATACCCTCGAAAATGTGGTCAATTTGTGTCAAAAAATGACTGTAGCTCACCTTTGAAGACGGATTTTAATTCGTCTCGAAAAATTGAGTAATAGCACCAGTGCCGACGCCGAAGCTCTCAGGAAATTCTTTTGCCCCAAAGAAGACATGATGTATAGTATGGAGGCATTTTCAAAATTCGGAAAAATCAAAAAATTTGAATTAAAGATTGTTTTTAATTCAATCTTTCATGCTGAGTTCGAATTCGGTGTTCAAATACGGAGGCGACGCACCGTTCCCGAGAGACACTCCAAAATTTTTGAAAAACTGGTCAATTTGGGTCAAATAGTCACTGTAGCTTAATTTTGACGACGAATTTAAATTCGTCTCGAATGATTGAGGAACTTGCACTGGCGCCGACGCCGAAGCTTTCCGAAATTTTTTTTGACACCCCCTCCCCCCCCCCAAAAAAATCAAGATGTTTAGTAGGGAGAAATTTTAAATTTTGAATTAAAGAGTGATTTCGACTCAACTTTTCACGCTGTGTTCAAATTGGGCGGCGACTCTCCGTCCCCGAGAAACACTCTAGAAAATTATAAAAATTGGTCAGTTTAGGTCAAAAAATGACTGTAGCTCAATTTTGACCACGGTTTTGAATTCGTCTCGAAAAATTGAGTAACTAGCACCAGCTCCGACGCCGAGACTCTCTGAAAATTTTTTCGCCACAAAAAAGCTAAACTCAATTTTTCATGCTGCGTTCGAATTCGGTGTTCTCCTTGGGCGGCGATGTTCCGCTCCTGATATACACTCGTAAAGTGTGGTCGATTTTGGTCAAAAAATGACTGTAGCTCAATTTTGACGAAGGATTTAAACCCTATGTTAAAAGTTGTGTAATTAGCACCAGCGCCGACGCCGAAGCTCTCCGAAAATTTTTTTGCCCCAAAACAGACATGATGTGTACAGAGAAATATTCAAATTACGAAACAATGAAGAATTTTGAATGAAGGCCTGTTTTTAACATAATTTAGTTACGCTGAGTTCAAATTCGGAGTTCAAATTTGGCTGCGACGTTCCGATCATGAGAGACACTCGAAAATGCGGTCAATTTGGGTCAAAAACTGACTGTAGCTTAATTTTGACGACGGATTTGAATCCGTCCCGAAAAATTGAGTAATTACCATCAGCGCCGACACCGAAGCTCTCCAAAAACTTTTTAGCACCCAACAACACCTGATGTGTATAGAGAAATTTTCAAAATTCGAAAAAATTAAAAATTTTGAATCAATAATTGGTTTTACCTCAATTTTTTATTCTGAGTTCGAATTCAGTGTTCAAATTTGGCGGCGACTTTCCATTCCCGAGATACACTCGAAAATGTGGTATATTTGGGTCAAAAAATGACTGGAGCCGAATCTTGACGGTGGATTTGAATTCGCCTCGAAAAATTGAGTAATTAGCACCAACGCTGACGTCGAAGGTCTCCGAAAACTTTTGCACCAAAAAAAAACATGATGTGTATAGAGAAAGTTTCAAAATTCGAAAACTACAAAAATTTTTAAGAAACGACGGTATGTAAGTCAATGTTTCACGCTGAGTTCGAATTCGGTGTTCAAATTTGGCGGCGACTTTCCGTTCTCGAGATTCACTCGAAAATGTGGTAAATTGGTGCCAAAAAATGACTGGAGCCGAATCTTGACGGCGGATTTGAATTCGTCTCGAAAAATTGACTAATTATTACCAGCGCCGACTTCGAAGGTCTCCGAAAGTTTTTTTGCCTCAAAATAGACATGACGTGTATGGAGAAATTTTCAAGATTCGAAAAAATTAAAAATTTTGAATTACTCCGTTCTCGAGGTACACTCGAAAATGTGGTCAATTTGGGTAAAAAAATGACTGTAGCACAATTTTGAGGAAGGATTTGAATTCGTCTCGAAAAATTGAGTAATTCGCACCAGCGCCGAGTCCGATGCTTTCCAAAAAGTTTTCGGCACCAAACAAGATGTGATGTAAGGAAGTTTGGGCAAGTGGAACCACTCATTTTAAAATGGCGATAGAACTCTTATTTATGCGGCGATCTGAAACCCTGGATATATAGCATACGTCGCCCTATCAAATAGCGTATATTACAAGAAACAAAACTAACTCCAAGTTGGTCAAAATTTAGTTCTACCAAAGGTAAAGGAACCAGTGAGCCGGGCAAAAGGAACCACCTATAAAACATCCCAAATTCGAGGGGAAAAAAGTTTTATGCTGCAAAACAAATCTATTTCGATATAAAAACAATAAGTAAGAACCGAAAATTCAAATTTACAATTTTTTTCGTCTACTTAGATTATTCCGCCGAAATGTTTAAAGCCATTGACGTTTAAAAATACGAAACTCTCGACATGGAATAGTATTATAAAAATAGAAAACTAGCCGGCTATCCAAAAAACATTGAGTACGTCAGTCGCCTCGCGCTTCTTATTCTCAACTTATATTGAGGAAACTCATGAACGACTCGACTGATTGTCAACTATTGCCTTCCCACACAGCAAGAGGGGTGTGAGCTCTCTCTAAAACGCTCAGCTAATCATCAAACCTGTACCTGCACAACTGTCAGTTCTTCTCTATAACTTACCAAAATTTGGAATCAATTGATTCAATAGCTCCTGAGATTTTCGTGCTACACATTTTGTCCTTAAATTGAGGAAAACTCAGAGACGGGTCGACCGAGTTGTAATTTACACATTCTGAAACGTAAAAAAAAAACATGGCCCCCGCCCCGTCTTGACAACTGTGACGAATGTAGTTCCTCCCTTTTCTCCGAAAAATCGGTAAAAATATGAATAGTTAATGCTACTCGGTGGTTCCTTTTGCCCGGTTCTATTTGCTCAACCCACATGGTTTCTACATTTACGTAATAAGTAGTAAGTAATTAATAGCAAAATTAAGGAACTTACTATGTGTTCATCTGATAGTAGACAGAATTTCCTTTCTTTTAAAATTAATGCTTATCGTATTACTCTTCAGTTATTGAAATGATCGCACTTTCAAAACTCACAATTCATGGAATTATTTCAACACGATTCACCAATTTCTCATCAAAAAATTACAAACGACACATTTTCCCGGTTTCACAGATTATTATTGTAAGAACGGTCACTAGCTATCGAATAGTAGTGTTACCAACCCGTGTGAGGTAATGAGGAATAGAGTTATTCGCGGCGGTTCCTTTTTGCCTCGTGGTTCCACTAGCCCGAACTTGCCTTAAGTACCTATAACGAAATTTTCAAATTCAAAAAATTTAAACATTTGGAATTAAAAACTGTTTTCAACTCAAGTTTTTACGTTGAGTTCGAATTCGGTGTTCAAATTTGGCGGCGACGCTCCGTTCCCGAGATACACTCGAAAATGAGGTCAGTTTGGGTCAAAAGATGGCCGTCGCACAAGTTTGAAGACGGATTTGATTTCGGCTCGAAAAATTGTGTAATTAGCACCAGTGCCGTTGCCGAAGCTCTCCGCCGGTCCTGAGATACACTCGACAATGTGGTCAATTCAGGTAAAAAAATGACTGCAGCTCAATTTTGGTTAGAGCAGTGCAATTGAAAATCTGGATAGAGGAGATAATTTCGAATAAAATGTCCTTTTCAGTTTTGCTCTAGCAGCCTCTAATCAAACGTCTTTCGCCTTTTACCAGTTCGCCCCAGGAAATATGCTATCCCGAAAATGAATATTGGTGCGAATTGTATTGCCGACCCAACGAGTTTAAGGGTTTCCTACATTTTTCAAAAAGTAGCGAAATGGCCGAGATACACTTGTAAATGTGGTCAAAAAATGACCCCAGCTGAATTTTGACAACGGATTCGAATTCGTCTCGAAAAATTGAGTAATCAGCACTAGCGCCTCGGCCGAAGCTCTCCGAAATTTTTTTCGACCTAAAAAAGACATGATGTATAAGTATGGAGAAATTTACAAAGTTTTCTAAAATCAAAAATTTTGAATTAAAGACTGTCTATAACTCAATTTTTCACGGTGAATGGAGAAATTTTCAAAATTTGAGATGATTAAAAATTTTCAATTAAAGTTTGTTTTTAATTTAATTTTTTACACTGAGTTCGAATTCGGTAATCAAACTTTGCGGCGACGCTCCGTTTCCGAGATACCCTCGGAAATGTGGTCAATTTGGGTCACAAAATGACCGTAGCTCAATTTTGAGGAAGGATTTGAATCCGTCTCGAAATGTTGAGTAATTAGCACCAGCGCCGACGCAGAAGCTCACCGCAAATCTTTGTGCCCCAAAAAAGATAACTCAATTTTTCATGCTGCGTTGGAATTCGGTGTTCAAATTTGGCTGCGGTGCTCCGATCATGAGAGACACTCGAAAATGCGGTCCTTTTGGGTCAAAAACTGACTGTACCTAATTTTTGACGACGGATTCGAATTCGTCTCGAAAAATTGAGTAATTAGCACCAGCGCCGACGCCGAAGCTCACCGAAAATTTTTGTGCCCCAAAAAAGATAACTCAATTTTTCATGCTGAGTCGGAATTCGGTGTTCAAATTTTGCGGCGACGCTCCGATCATGAGAGATACTCGAAGATGCGGTCCTTTTGGGTCAAAAAATGTCTGCAGCTCAATTTTGACGAAGGATTTGAATCCGTCTCGAAATGTTGAGTAATTAGATCCAGCGCTGTCGCCAAAGCTCTTCGAAATTCTTTTTGCACCAATATAGACATAATGTGTATAGAAAAATTTTCAAAATTCGAATAAAATTAAAAATATTGAATTAAAGATTGTTTTTAACTCAATTTTTTTGTCTGAGTTCGAATTCGGTGTTGAAATTTGGCGGCGACGCTCCGTTCTCGAGATACACTCGAAAATATGGTCAATTTGGGTAAAAAAATGACGGTAAAAAAATGACCGTAGCTCAAGTTTTACGACGGATTCGAACTCGTCTCCAAAAATTGAGTAATTAGCACCAGCGCCAACGCTGAAGCTCACCGAAAAATTTTTTGCCCCAAAAAAGATAACTCAATTTTTCATGCTGCGTTCTAATTCGTTATTCAAATTCGGCAGCGACGCTCCGCTCCTCAGATAGACTTGATACTGTCGTCACTTTAGGTCAAAAAATGACTGTAGCTCAAATTTGACAAAGGATTTGAATTCGTCTCGAAATGTTGAGTAAGTAGCACCAGAGCCGACGCCGAAGCTCTCCGAAAATTTTTTTGCCCCAAAAAAGACATGATGTGGATAGAAAAATTTTAAAAATCCGAAAAAATTAAAAATTTTGAATTATGGATTGTTCTTAACTCAATTTTTTACCCTGAGTTCGAATTCGGTGATCAAATTTGGCGGCGACGCTCCGATCATGAGAGACACTCGAAAATGTGGTCAATTTAGGTCAAAAAATGTCTGTAGCTCAATTTTGACGAAGGATTTGAATTCGTCTCGAAAAATTGAATAATTAGCACGAGCGCCGACGCCGAAGTCCTCTGAATTTATTTTTTCCCCCATTAAAGATATTGTGTTATACAGAAATTTTCAAAATTCGAAAAAATCAGAAAATTCGCAGTAACGACTGTTTTCAAGTCAATTTTTCACGCTGAGTTCGACTTCGGTGTTCACATTTGGCGTCGACGCTCCGTTCCCAAGATACACTCGAAAAAATGGACAACTTGGGTCAAAAAATGACTGCAGCTCAAATTTCTACGACGGATTCGAATTCGCCTAAAAAAATTGAGTAATTAGCACCAGTGCCGACTTCGAAGGTCTCTGAAAATTTTTCACCGAACAAGACGTGATTTGTACAAAGAAATTTTCAAAATTCGAAAACTATAAAAATTTTGAAGTAATGACTGTATT
Source organism: Acanthococcus lagerstroemiae (assembly GCA_031841125.1). Taxonomy (NCBI): domain Eukaryota; kingdom Metazoa; phylum Arthropoda; class Insecta; order Hemiptera; family Eriococcidae; genus Acanthococcus; species Acanthococcus lagerstroemiae. Next base: position 41,164,873 of record CM063112.1, read on the forward strand.
TAAGTCAATTTCTCACGCTTAGTTCGAATTCGGTGTTCAAATTTGGCGTGGACGCTCCGTTTCCGAGATATACTCAGAAAAGTGGTCAATTTGGGTCAAAAAATGACCGTATCTCAATTTTGAGGAAGGATTTGAATCCGTCTCGAAATGTTGAGTAATTACCACCCGCGCCGACGCCGAACCTCTCCGAAAATTTTTTTCCCCCAAAAAAGACATGATGTGTATAGAAAAGTTTTTAAAATTCGAGAAAATTAAAAATTTTGAAATAAAGATTGTTTTGAACTTAATTTTTTTCGTTGAGTTCGAATTCAGTGTTCAAATTTGGCGGCGACTTCCGGTTCCCGAGTTACACTCGAAAATATTTGAAAAACTGGTCAATTTGGGTCAAAAAATCACTGTAGCTTAATCTTGACGACGAATTTAAATTCGTCTCGAAAGATTTAGGAACTTGCACCGGCGCCGACGCCGAAGCTTTCCGAAATTTTTTTTTTTTACTGCCCAAAAAAAGAAGATGTATAGTAGGAAGAAATTTTCAATTTTGAATTAAAGAGTGACTTCGACTCAACTTTTCACGCTGTGTTCAAATTCGGTGTTCAAATTGGGCGGCGACTAGAAAATTAGAAAAATTGGCGGTTTGGGTCAAAAAATGACTGTAGCTCAATTTTGACGACGGATTTGAATTCGCCTCGAAAAATTGAGTAACTAGTACCAGCTCCGACGCCGAGACTTTCTGAAAATTTTTTCGCCTCAAAAAAGAGAACTCAATTTTTCATGCTGTGTTCGAATTCGGTGTCCAAATTGGGCGGCGACGTTCCGCTCCTGAGATACACTCGTAAGTGTGGTCGATTTTGGTCAAAAAATGACTGCAACTCAATTTTGACGAAGGATTTTAACCCTTCTCTAAAAGTTGTGTATTTAGTACCAGCGCCGACGCCGAAGCTCAACAAAAATTTTTTTGCCCCAAAATAGATAACTGAATTTTTCATGCTGCGTTCGAATTCGGTGTTCAAATTTGGGCGGCGACGCTGCGTTACCGAGATACACTCGAAAATATGGTCAATTTGGGTCATAAAATGACCGTAGCTCAATTTTCACGACGGTTTCGAATTGGTCTCCAAAAATTGAGAAATTAATACCAGCGCCGACGCTGATCTCACCAAAAATTTTTTTGCCCCAAAATAGATAACTGAATTCTTCACGCTGAGTTCGAATTCGGTGTTCAAATTTGGCGGCGACGCTCCGCTTCGGAGATACACTCGAAAATGTGGTCGATTTTGGTCGAAAAATGACTGCAGCTCAATTTTGGGGAAGGATTTGAATCCGTCTTGAAAAGTTGAGTAATCAGCCCCAGCGCCGTTGCCGAAGCTCTCTGAAAATTTTGTTGCACCAAAATCACATGATGTGTATAGAGAAAATTTCATTATTCGAAATAATTTAAAACTTTGAATCAAATATTGTTTCTAACTCAATTATTTACGCTGAGTTCGAGAATTCGGGGTTCGAATTTGGCATGGACGCTCCGTTTCCGAGATACACTTGAAAATGTGGTCAATTTGCGTCAAAAAATGGCTGTAACTCAATTTTCATAACGGATTCGAATTCGTCTCGAAAAATTGAGAAATTAGCACCAGCGCCGACGCTGAAGCTCACTAACAATATTTTTGCGCCAAGAAAGAAAACTCAATTTTTCGGGCTGCGTTCGAATTCGGTCTTCAAATTTGGCAGCGACGCTCCGCTCCTGAGATAGACTTGATAATGTGGTCAATTCAGGTCAAAAAATGTCTGTAGCTCAATTTTGACAAAGGATTTGAATTCGTCTCGAAAAATTGATAAATTACCACCAGCGCCGACACCGAAGCTCTCCAAAAACATTTTGGCACCCAACAACACATAATGTGTATAGAGAAATTTTCAAAATTCGAAAAAATTAAAAATTTTGAATCAATAATTGTTTTTACCTCAATTTTTATTGCTGAGTTCGAATTCGGTGTTTAAATTTGGCGTCGATACCCTCGAAAATATGGTCAATTTGCGACAAAAAAATGACTGTAGCTCAAATTTCTACGACGGATTCGAATTCGCCTAAAAAAATTGAGTAATTAGCACCAGTGCCGACTTCGAAGGTCTCCGAAAATTTTTCACCGAACAAGACGTGATTTGTATGGAGAAATTTTAAAAATTCGAGAACTACAAAAATTTAGAAGTAATGACTGGATTTAAGTCAATTCTACACGCTGAGTTCGAATTCGGTGTTCAAATTTGGCGTGGACGCTACGTTTCCGAGATACACTCGGAAATGTGGTCAATTTGGGTCAAAAAATGACCGTAGCTCAATTTTGACGACGGATTCTAATTCGTCTCGAAAGATTTAGTAATTAGCACCAGTGCCGACTTCGAAGGTCTCTGAAAATTTTTGCACCAAACAAGACATGATGTGTATAGAGAAATTTTCAAAATTCGAAAAAATTAAAAATTTTGAATCAAATATTGTTTTTAACTCAACTTTTTATGCTGAGTTCGAATTCGGTGTTAAGATTTGGTAACGACGCACCGATCATGAGAGACACTCGGAAATGTGGTCAATTTGGGTCAAAAAATGACCGTAGCTCAATTTAGACGACGGATTCGAATTCATCTCGAAAAGTTGAGTAATGACCACCAGCGCCGACGCCGAAGCTCTCCGAAAATTTTTTTCCCCCAAAAAAGACATGATGTGTAGGAAGTTTTTAAAATTCGAGAAATTTAAACACTTTGAAATAAAGATTGTTTTGAACTTAATTTTTTTCGCTGAGTTCGAATTCAGTGTTCTAATTTGGCGGCGACTTCCCGTTCCCGAGTTACACTCGAAAAAGTGGTAAATTTGGGTCAAAAAATGACTGGAGCCCAATCATGACGGCGGATTTGAATTCGTCTCGAAAAATTGAGTAGGTGATTATCACAAGCGCCGACTTCGAAGGTCTCCCAAAATAGATATGATGTGTATGGAGAAATTTTCCAGATTCGATAAAATTAAAAATTTTGAATTACTCCGTTCCCGAGATACACTCGAAAATGTGTTCGATTTGGGTCAAAAAATGACTGGTGCTCAATTTTGACAAAGGATTTGAATTCGTCTCGAAATGTTGAGTAATTAGCACGAGCGCCGACGCCGAAGCTCTCCGAAAATTTTTTGCCCCAAAAAAGACAGGATGTGTATGGAAAATTTTCAAAATACGAATAAATCAGAAATTTCGCATGGTAATGTAAGAAGTTATTTTCAACCCCCCCCCCCCCACGGGGATCTGTTTGGCTGAGTTGATAGCGCGTTGCTCTCGAAATCCGGTTGTCCCGGGTTCGAGCCCACCTAGCAACTCGCGACATTTCGACCTAGCTAAGACAGCCCTAACAGCTTCCCCGACGCCGGCGTATTCCAGGGCTCGCGTTGAGAGCAAATTAGAAAAAAATACCTCTCCCCCCAAGACGCATCTGGTTTAATTCAGAAAAATTTTCGAAGGATCTTACTCGAGTAAAATTAGGCGAGGAACAATTGTTGTTAGAAATATTTCTCGATAAAATCAATGAATCAATGTTTATCAACCTATCAAGAAATTCTAGAATTTGGGAGGATTTGATGTTCCACCCAGTAAAGGCTGTTTTCAAGTCAATTTTTCGCACTGAGTTCGAATTCGGTGGTCAAATTTGGCGGTGACGCTCCGTTTCCGAGATACACTCGGAAATGTGGTCAGTTTGGGTCAAAAAACGACTGTAGCTCAATTTTGACGAAGGATTTGAATTCATTCTTTTTTTACCTAATTTCATAACTAATAAATTTCAATCAAATAAATTTATTCCAGTAATAAAAATTTCTTTATGAATTTTTTTAAATATTATTATATCTATTAGATATTTAGGAACAAAAATTATAGAGTTTCCTTTTAATATAATTAATTTAATTTTAATCATAATATTTTTCTTTTTAATTAATTTTATATATTTAATTAATCAAATTTTAATTTTTAAAAAATTAATAAAAAATTATTTTGAAAATAATTAAAAAAATTAATTTAAAACTAAAAATTATAACCTAAATTCGTCTCGAAAAATTAAGTGATTCGCATCGGCGCCGACGCCGTTGCTCTCTAAAAAGTTTTCGTGGAACCACTCATTTTAAAATGGCGATAGAACTCTTATTTATGCGGCGATCTGAAACTCAAATGCACCATTGGATATAGCATACTTCGCCCTATCAAATAGCGTATATACATGAAACAAAACTTACTCCAATTTGGTCAAAACTAAGTTCCACCAAAGGTCTTTTTGTTTAGCACCTGAAAAACGGCCAAGCTAAAGGAACCAGTGAGCCGGGCAAAAGGAACCAACTATAAAACATCCCAAATTCGAGGAGCAAACAGTTGTATGCTGAAAAACAAATCTATTTCGATAAAAAAACAATAAGTAAGAATCGAAAATTCAAATTTACAATTTTTTTCGTCTACTTAGATTATTCCGCCGAAATGTTTAAAGCCATTGACGTTTAAAAATACGAAACTCTCGACATGGAATAGTATTATAAAAATAGAAAACTAGCCGGCTATCCAAAAAACATTGAGTACGTCAGTCGCCTCGCGCTTCTTATTCTCAACTTATATTGAGGAAACTCATGAACGACTCGACTGATTGTCAACTATTGCCTTCCCACAAAGCAAGAGGGGTGTGAACTCTCTCTAAAACGCTCAGCTAATCATCAAACCTTTACCTGCACAACTGTCAGTTCTTCTCTATAACTTACCAAAATTTGGAATCAATTGATTCAATAGCTCCTGAGATTTTCGTGCTACACATTTTGTCCTTAAATTGAGGAAAACTCATAGACGGGTCGACCGAGTTGTAATTTACACATTCTGAAACGTAAAAAAAAACATGGCCCCCGCCCCGTCTTGACAACTGTGACGAATATAGTTCCTCCCTTTTCTCCGAAAAATCGGTAAAAATATGAATAGTTAATGCTACTCGGTGGTTCCTTTTGCCCGGTTCTATTTGCTCAACCCACATGGTTTCTACATTTACGTAATAAGTAGTAAGTAATTAATAGCAAAATTAAGGAACTTACTATGTGTTCATCTGATAGTAGACAGAATTTCCTTTCTTTTAAAATTAATGCTTATCGTATTACTCTTCAGTTATTGAAATGATGGCACTTTCAAAATTCACAATTCATGGAATTATTTCAACACGATTCACAAATTTCTTATCAAAAAATTACAAACGACACATTTTCCCGGTTTCACAGATTATTATTGTAAGAACGGTCACTAGCTATCGAATAGTAGTGTTACCAACCGTGTGAGGTGATGAGGAAAAGAGTTATTCGCGGCGGTTCCTTTTTGCTTCGTGGTTCCACTAGCCCGAACTTGCCTTAAGTACCTATAACGAAATTTTCAAATTCCAAACAAATTAAAAATTTTTAATTAAAGATAGTTTCTAACTCAATTTTTAACGCTGAGTTCGAATTCGGGGTTCAAATTTGGCTGCGACGCTCCGATCATGAGAGACACTCGAAAATGCGGTCATTTTGGGTCAAGAACTGACTGTAGCTAAATTTTGACGACGGATTCGAATTCGTCTCGAAAAATTGAGTAATTAGCACCAGCTCCGACACCGAAGCTCACCGAAAATTTTTGTACCCCAAAAAAGATATTTATGTTGCTGAGTCGGAATTCGGTGTTCAAATTTTACGGCGACGCTCCGATCATGAAAGATACTCGAAAATGTGGTCAATTTGGGTCAAAAAATGTCTGCAGCTTAATTTTGACGAAGGATTTGAATCCGTCTCGAAATGTTGAGTAATTCGATCCAGCGCCGTCGCCGAAGCTCTTTGAAATTTTTTTTTGCACCAAAATAGACATACTGTGTATAGAGAAATTTTCAAAATTCGAAAAAATTAAAAATTCTGAATTAAAGATTGTTTTTAACTGTTTTTTTTTGGCTGAGTTCGAATTCGGTGTTCAAATTTAGCGGCGATGCTCCGTTCTCGAGATACACTCGAAAATATGGTCAATTTGGGTCAATAAATGACCGTAGCTCAATTTTCACGACGGATTCGAACTCGTCTCGAAAAATTGAATATTTAGCACCAGCGCCGACGCCGAAGCTCTCCGAATTTTTTTTTGCCCCACGAAAGATATTGTGTTATACAGAAATTTTCAAAATTCGAAAAAATCAGAAAATTCGCAGTAACGACTGTTTTCAAGTCAATTTTTCACGCTGAGTTCGAATTCGGTGGTCAAATTTGGCGGCGACGCTCCGTTCCCGAGATACATTATAAAATGTGGTCAATTGGCATCAAAAAATAACTGTAGCTCAATCTTGACAGCGGATTCGAATTCGTCTTGAAAGATGGGAAATTAGCACCAGCGCCGACGCCGAAGCTCTCCGAAAAGTTTTTTGACACAAAAAAAAAAACATGATGTACGAGGAAGAGATTATCAAAATTCGAAAGATTTAAAAATGTTTAATTAAAGAGTGAATTCGACTCAGTTTTTAGCACTGTGTTCAAATTCGGCGTTCAAATTTGGCGGCAACGCTCAGTTCCCGAGAAACACTAGAAAAAGTTGGGAAAATTGGTCAATTTGGGTGAAATATGGCTGTAGCTCAATTTTAACGAGGGATTTTAATTCGTCTCGAAAAATTGAGTAACAAGCACCAGCGCCGACGCCGAAGCTCTCCGAAAAGTTTTTTGACCCAAAATAGACCTTCTGTATATTTTCACGCTGAGCTCGAATTCGGTGTTCAAATTGGGCGGCGACGCTCCTCTCCTGTGATACCCTCGAAAATGTGGTCAATTTGTGTCAAAAAATGACAGTAGCTCACCTTTGAAGACGGATTTTAATTCGTCTCGAAAAATTGAGTAATAGCACCAGTGCCGACGCCGAAGCTCTCAGGAAATTTTTTTGCCTCAAAGAAGACATGATGTATAGTATGGAGGCATTTTCAAAATTCGGAAAAATCAAAAATTTTGAATTAAAGATTGTTTTCAATTCAATCTTTCATGCTGAGTTGGAATTCGGTGTTCAAATACGGAGGCGACGCACCGTTCCCGAGAGACACTCGAAAATATTTGAAAAACTGGCCAATTTGGGTCAAAAAATCACTGTAGCTTAATCTTGACGACGAATTTAAATTCGTCTTGAAAGATTGAGAAACTTGCACCGGCGCCGACGCCGAAGCTTTCCGACAATTTTTTTGAACCCCCCAAAAAAAAGACGTATAGTAGGGAGAAATTTTCAATTTTGAATTAAAGAGTGACTTCGACTCAACTTTTCACGCTGTGTTCAAATTGGGCGGCGACTAGAAATTTAGAAAAATTGGTCAGTTTGGGTCAAAAAATGACTGTAGCTCAATTTTGGTTAGAGCAGTGCGAATTGTAATTCTGGATAGAGGAGATAATTTCGAATAAAATGTACTTTTCAGTCTTGCTCTAGCAGCCTCTAAATAATTAAAAATTCTGAATCAAAGATTGTTTTTACTCAATTCTTTGCCCTGAGTTCGAATTCAGTAGTCAAATTTGGCGGCGACGCTCCCCTCCCGAGATACACCCGAAAATATGGTCAATCTGGGTCAAAAAATGACCATAGCTCAATATTTACGACGGATTGGAATTCGTCTCGAAAAATTGAGTAATTAGCACCAGCGTCGACGCCGAAGCTCACTGAAAATTTTTTGGCCGCAAGAAAGATGTCTCAATGTTTCATGCATAGTTCGAATTTGGTGTACAAATTTGGCGGCGACGCTCTACTCCTGAGACACACTCGAAAATGTGGTCAATTCGGGTAAAGAAATGACTGCAGCTCAATTTTGCTTAGAGCAGTGTGAATTGTAATTCGGGATAGAGGAGATAATTTCGAATAAAATGTACTTTTCAGTCTTGATCTAGCAGCCTCTGATCAAACGTCTTTCGCCTTTTACCAGTTCGCCCCAGGAAATATGATATCCCGAAAATGCATATTGGCGCGAATTGTATTGCCGACCCAACGAGTTTAAGGGTTTACTACATTTTTCAAAAAGTAGCGAAATGGCCGAGATACACTTGAAAAGGTGGTCAAAAAATGACCCCAGCTGCATTTTGACAACGGATTCGAATTCGTCTAGAAAAATTGAGTAATTAGCACCAGCGCCGACTTCGAAGGTCTCCGAAAATTTTTGCACCAAAAAAAAAACATGATGTGTATAGAGAAATTTTCAAAATTCGAAAACTACAAATATTTTGAAGTAATGACTGTATTTATGTCAATTTTTCACGCTGAGTTCGAATTCGGTGTTCAAATTTGGCGTCGACGCTCCGTTTCCGAGATATACTCGGAAATGTGGTCAATTTGGGTCAAAAAATGACCGTAGTACGAAATTTTCAAATTCAAAAAATTTAAACATTTGGAATTAAAAACTGTTTTCAACTCAAGTTTTTACGTTGAGTTCGAATTCGGTGTTCAAATTTGGCGGCGACGCTCCGTTCCCGAGATACACTCGGAAATGTGGTCAATTTGGGTCAAAAAATGACCGTAGTACGAAATTTTCAAATTCAAAAAATTTAAACATTTGGAATTAAAAACTGTTTTCAACTCAAGTTTTTACGTTGAGTTCGAATTCGGTGTTCAAATTTGGCGGCGACGCTCCGTTCCCGAGATACACTCGAAAATGAGGTCAGTTTGGGTCAAAAGATGGCCGTCGCACAAGTTTGAAGACGGATTTGATTTCGGCTCGAAAAATTGTGTAATTAGCACCAGTGCCGTTGCCGAAGCTCTCCGCCGGTCCTGAGATACACTCGACAATGTGGTCAATTCAGGTAAAAATATGACTGCAGCTCAATTTTGGTTAGAGCAGTGCAATTGAAAATCTGGATAGAGGAGATAATTTCGAATAAAATGTCCTTTTCAGTTTTGCTCTAGCAGCCTCTAATCAAACGTCTTTCGCCTTTTACCAGTTCGCCCCAGGAAATATGCTATCCCGAAAATGAATATTGGTGCGAATTGTATTGCCGACCCAACGAGTTTAAGGGTTTCCTACAGTTTTCAAAAAGTAGCGAAATGGCCGAGATACACTTGTAAATGTGGTCAAAAAATGACCCCAGCTGAATTTTGACAACGGATTCGAATTCGTCTCGAAAAATTGAGTAATCAGCACTAGCGCCTCGGCCGAAGCTCTCCGAAATTTTTTTCGACCTAAAAAAGACATGATGTATAAGTATGGAGAAATTTACAAAGTTTTCCGAGATATACTCGGAAATGTGGTCAATTTGGGTCAAAAACTGACCGTAGCTCAATTTAGACGACGGATTCGAATTCGTCTCGAAAAGTTGAGGAATTATTACCACCAGCGCCGACGCCGACGCTCACCGACAATTTTTTTGCCCCAAAAAAGATAACTCAATGTTTCATGCTGTGTTCGAATTCGGTGTTCAAATACGGCGGCGACGCTCCCCTCCTGAGATACACTCGTAAATGTGGTCGATTTAGGTCAAAAAATGTCTGTAGCTCAAGTTTGACAAAGGATTTGAAATCGTCTCGAAAAATTTAGTAATTACCACCAGCGCCGACACCGAAGCTCTCCAAAAACTTTTTGGCACCCAACAACACATGATGGGTATAGAAACATTTTCAAAATTCGAAAAAATTAAAAATTTTGAATCAATAATTTTTTTTACCTCAATTTTTTATGCTGAGTTCGAATTCGGTGTTCAAATTTGGCGTCGATACACACGAAAATATGGTCAATTTGGGACAAAAAAATGACTGGAGCTCAATTTTCTACGACGGATTCGAATTCGCCTAAAAAAATTGAGTAATTAGCACCAGCGCCGACTTCGAAGGTCTCCGTAAATTTTTGCACCAAACAAGACATGATGCGTATAGAAAAGTTTTCAAAATTAGAGAAAATTAAAAATTTTGAGATAAAGATTGTTTTGAACTTAATTTTTTTCGTTGAGTTCGAATTCAGTGTTCAAATTTGGCAGCGACGTTCCGTTCCCGAGATACACTCGAAAATATGGTCAATTTGGGTCAAAAAATGACCGTAGCTCAATTTTCAAGACGTATTCGAATTCGTCTCGAAAAATTGAGAAATTAGCACCAGCGCCGACGCTGAAGCTCACCAAAGATTTTTTTGCCCCAAAAAAGATAACTCCATTGTTCATGCTGCGTTCGAATTCTGTGTTTAAATTTGGCAGCGACGCTCCGCTCCTGCGATAGACTTGATAATGTGGTCACTTTAGGTCAAAAAATGACTGTAGCTCAATTCTGACAAAGGATTTGAATTCGTCTCGAAAAATTGGGTAATTAGCACCAGCGCCGAAGCTCTCCGAAAATATTTGTGCACCAAAAACACATGATGTGTATGAAGACATTTTTCAAAATCGATAAAATTAAAAATTTTGAATTACAGATTGTTTTTAACTCAATTTTTTTCGCTGAGTTCGAGAATTCCGGGTTCAAATTTGGCATGGACGCTCCGTTTCCGAGATACACTCGAAAATGTGGTCAATTTGGGTCACAAAATGAACGTAGCTCAATTTTGAGGAAGGATTTGAATCCGTCTCGAAATGTTGAGTAATTCGATCCAGCGCCGTCGCCAAAGCTCTTTGAAATTTTTTTTGCACCAAATAGACATACTGTGTATAGAAAAATTTTCAAAATTTTCAAAAATTAAACATTTTGAATTAAAAATTGTTTTTAACTGTTTTTTTTTTTTTTTTGTTTGAGTTCGAATTCGGTGTTCAAATTTGGCGGCGACGCTCCGTTCTCGAGATATGTTCGAAAATATGGTCAATTTGGGTCAAAAAATGACCGTAGCTCAATTTTCACGACGGATTCGAACTCGTCTCGAAAAATTTAATAATTAGCACCAGCGCCGACGCTGAAGCTCTCCGAATTTTTTTGCCCCATGAAAGATATTGTGTTATACAGAAATTTTCAAAATTCGAAAAAATCAGAAAATTCGTAGTAATGACTGTTTCAAGTCAATTTTTCACGCTGAGTTCGAATTCGGTGGTCAAATTTGGCGGCGACGCTCCGTTCCCGAGATATATTAGAAAATGTGGTCAATTGTCATCAAAAAATTACTGTAGCTCAATCTTGACAGCGGATTCGAATTCGTCTTGAAAGATGAGAAATTAGCACCAGCGCCGACGCCGACGCTCTCCGCAAAGTTTTTTGACACAAACAAATTAAATGATGTATAAGTATGGAGAAATTATCAAAATTCGAAAGATTTAAAAATGTTTAATTAAAAAGTGAATTCGACTCAGTTTTTCACACTGTGTTCAAATTCGGCGTCCAAATTTGGCGGCAACGCTCAGTTCCCGAGAAACACTGGAAAAAGTTGGGAAAATTGGTCAATTTGGGTGAAATATGGCTGTAGCTCAATTTTAACGAGGGATATGAATTCGTCTCGAAAAATTGAGTAACAAGCACCAGCGCCGACGCCGAAGCTCTCAGAAAAGTTTTTTGACCAAAAATAGACCTTCTGTATATTTTTACGCTGAGTTCCAATTCGGTGTTCAAATTGGGCGGCGACGCTCCGCTCCTGTGATACCCTCGAAAATGTGGTCAATTTGTGTCAAAAAATGACAGTAGCTCACCTTTGAAGACGGATTTTAATTCGTCTCGAAAAATAGAGTAATAGCACCGGCGCCGACGCCGAAGCTCTCAAGAAATGTTTTTGCCCCAAAGAAGACATGATGTATAGTATGGAGGCATTTTCAAAATTCGGATAATTAAAAATTTTCAATTAAAAATTGTTTTCAATTCAATCTTTCATGCTGAGTTCGAATTCGGTGTTCAAATTTGGCGTGGATGCTACGTTTCCGAGATACACTCGAAAATATTTGAAAAACTGGTCAATTTGGGTCAAAAAATCACTGTAGCTTAACCTTGACGACGAATTTAAAATCGTCCCGAAAGATTGAGGAACTTGCACCGGCGCCGACGCCGAAGCTTTCCGAAAATTTTTTTGACCCCCCAAAAAAAAGATGTATAGTAGGGACAAAATTTCAATTTTGAATTAAAGAGTGGCTTCGACTCAACTTTTCACGCTGTGTTCAAATTGGGCGGCGACTAGAAAATTAGAAAAATTGGTCAGTTTGGGTCAAAAAATGATTGTAGCTCAATTTGGACCACGGATTCGAATTGGTCTCGAAAAATTGAGAAATTAACACCAGCGCCGACGCTGAAGCTCATCAAAAATTTTTTTCCACCAAAAAAGATAACTCAATTTTTCATGCTGCGTTCGAATTCGTTATTCGAATTTGGCAGCGACGCTCCGCTCCTGAGATAAACTTGATAATGTCGTCACTTTAGGTCAAAAAATGACTGTAGCTCAAATTTGACAAAGGATTTGAATTCGTCTCGAAATGTTGAGTAATTAGCAGCAGACCCGACGCCGAAGCTCTCCGAAAATTTTTTTGATGTGTATAGAGAAATTTTAAAAATCCGAAAAAATTAAAAATTTTGAATTAATGATCGTTTTTAACTCAATTTTTTACCCTGAGTTCGAATTCGGAGGTCAAATTTGGCGGCGACGCTCCATTCCGGATATACACTCGAAAAGGTGGTCAATTTTGGTCAAAAAATGAATGTAGCTCAATTTTGACGAAGGAGTTGAATTCGTCTCGAAAAGTTGAGTAATTACCACCAGCGCCGACGACCAAGCTCTCCGAAAATATTTGGGCCCCCAAAAGAATTAATGTGTGTAGAGAAATTTTCAAAATTCGAGAACTACAAAAATTTTGAAGTAATGACTGGATTTAAGTAAATTCTTCACGCTGAGTTCGAATTCGGTGTTCAAATTTGGTGTGGACGCTACGTTTCCGAGATACACTCGGAAATGTGGTCAATTTGGGTCACAAAATGAACGTAGCTCAATTTTGAGGAAGGATTTGAATCCGTCTCGAAATGTTGAGTAATTAGCACCAGCGCCGACGCCGAAGCTCTCCGAAAATATTTTTGCACCAAAAACACATGATGTGTATGGAGACATTTTTCAAATTCGATAAAATTAAAAATTTTGAATTACAGATTGTTTTTAACTCAATTTTTTACGCTGAGTTCGAGAATTTCGGGTTCAATTTTGGCATGGACGCTCCGTTTCCGAGATACACTCGAACATGTTGTCAATTTGGCTCAAAAAACGACTGTAGCTCAATTTTCACGACGGGTTCGAATTTGTCTCGAAAAATTGATAAATTAGCACCAGCGCCGACGCTGAAGCTCACTAACAATTTTTTTGCCCCGAGAAAGAAAACTCAATTTTTCATGCTGCGTTCGAATTCGGTGTTCAAATTGGGCAGCGACGCTCCGCTCCTGAGATAGATTTGGAAATTTGGTCAATTTGAGTCAAAAAATGACGGTAGCTCAATTCTGACGAACGATTTGATATCGTTTAGAAAATATGAGTAATTAGCACCAGCGCCGACACCGATGCTGTCCGAAAATTTTTTTGCTTCAAAAATACATGATGTAAGGAAGTGTGGGCAAGTGGAGCCACTCATTTTAAAATGTCGGTAGAATTTTTATTCATGCGGCGATCTGAAATCTAAATACACCATTGGATAAAGCATACCTCGCCCTATCGAATAGTGTATTTGCATGGGGGGACAAAAAAACTCCAAGTTGGTCAAAATTCAGTTCAACCAAAGTCTTTTTTTTTAGTATCTGAAAAACGGCTGTGCAAAAGTTACCAGTGGCCCGGGCAAAAGGAACCACCTATAAAACATCCCAAATTGGAGGGGCAGAAAGTTCGATGCTGCAAAACAAATCTATTTCGATATAAAAACAATAAGTAAGAACCTAAAATACAATATTACAATTTTTTTAGTCTACTTAGATTATTCCGCCGACATGTTTAAAATAACGCAAATCTCGACATGAAATAGTATTATAAAAAAAGAAAGCTACCCGGCTATCAAAAGTAGAGTTAAAAAAAAAACATTGAATACGTCAGTCGCCTCGCGCTTTTTATTCTCACCTCTAATTGAGGAACCTCATGAACGACTCGACCGATTGTCAACTATTGCCTTCCCATAAAGCAAGACGGGTCTGAGCTCTAAACGCTCAGCTAACCATCAAACTTTTACCTGCACAACTTTGAGTTCTTCTCTATAACCTACCAAAATTTCGAATCAAATGATTGAATAGTTCCTGTGATTTTCGTGCTCCAAATTTTGTCCTTAAATTGAGGAAAACTCTTGAACGGGTCGACCGAGTTGTAATTTACACATTCTGAAACGTAAAAAAAAACATGCCCCTCGCCACCATCTTGACAACTGTGACGAATGTAGTTCCTCCCTTTTCTCCGAAAAGTCGGTAAAAATATGAATAATTAATGCTACTCGGTGTTTCCTTTTGCCCGGTTCTACTTGCCAAACCCACATGGTTTCTACATTTACGTAATAATAAGTCATTAAAAGCAAAAACAAGGAACTTACTATGTGTTCATCTGATAGTAGACACAATTTCCTTTCTTTTGATATTCATGCGTATCTTAATACTCTTCCATTATTGAAATGATCGAACTTTCAAAATTCAGGATACATTGAATTATTTCAACACGATTCACAAATCCCTTATCAAAAAATTGTACAAAACACAATTTGCCGGTTTCACAGATTATAATAAATTATGAGAGCGGTCACTAGCTATCCTTAGACCATCTCGTAGCTATCGAATAGTAGTGTTACCAACCGTGTGAGGTGATTAGGAAAAGAGTTATTTGCGGTGATTCCTTTTGCCCAGTGGTTCCACTTGCCCGAACTTCCCTTATAGTACGGAGGCATTTTCAAAATTCGAAAAAATCAAACAATTCGGATTAAAGACTGCTTTAAACTCAATCTTTCATGCTGAGTTCGAATTCGATGTTCACAAATGGCGGCGGCGCACCGTTCCCGAGAGACTCTCGAAAAATTTTGAAAAAACTGGTCGATTTGGGTCAAAAAATTACTGCAGCTCAATTTTGACGACGAATTTGAATTTGTCTCGAAAAATTGAGTAACTTGCACCGGCGCCGACGCTGAAGCTCTCCCAACATTGTTTTGACCCAAAAAGAAACATGATGTATATAGTATGGAGAATCTTTCAAAATTCGAAAAAATCAAAAATTTTTAATTAAAGAGTGATTTTAACTCAATTTTTCACACTGTGTTCAAATTTGGCGGCGACGCTCCGTTCCCGAGAAACACTGGAAGAAGTTGGGAAAATTGGTCAATTTGGGTGAAATATGGCTGTAGCTCAATTTTAACGAGGGATTTGAATTCGTCTCGAAAAATTGAGTAACAAGCACCAGCGCCGACGCCGAAGCTCTCCGAAAAGTTTTTTGACCCAAAATAGACCTTCTGTATTGAAATGATCACACTTTCGAAATTCACGATTCATTGAATTATTTCTACACCTTTTTTAAATTTGCTCTCAACCCGAGCCCTGAAAGCCGCCATATCGCGCATTACCACAGAGACGGAGGGGAGGCGGTTAGGGCAGTCTTAGACTTTTTCTCTTCTTGCTAAAAAACCGGCCTAGGTCGAAATGTAGCGAGTTACTATGTGGTCACGGACGTGGGACCTCTGGATTCCGAGCCAACGCGCTATCTACTCGGCCAACCAGATCCCCTTTAACGCTAAATTCGATGCCAAGCTTAATTTTTCGCAAAGGGCTCACAGGGTTGCAGTTAGCATTATTATGTGTAATCGTTTGTTATAGTTCTTGATCATTGCTGCTGCAGTCTTGATCCGCAGCAGTGTGCTTAGCATCAAAATCGCCGCCTATTTATTCCCGAGGGGCTGAAATAACCGTTTGTAATCGGCACTTTTAATTTAATGACGAGGAGGGGCTGTATGAGTATACGTGCCGCAGTGCAGCTCAGCTGAGATACTTACAGCCTGTATCACTGGTGCGTGTAGAATGGGAATTTTCCATGACAGAGTATGTTAACAGCCATATTGCGCCTGGCAAAAGGGACTCTAGTCCAGGTATAGTAAGGCCCTTTATCTTGGTCACAGATTCAATAAATTCCATGACAAATATGTTAACAGCCATTTGCGGAGTTATCTGGCAAAAGGGCCTCTAACTCTTCAAGTGCCCTTTTGACAGATAACTCCTTATTTGAGAGCGAAGAATCCGAAAAATCAGCCATTTGCGGAGTTATCTGGCAAAAGGGCCTCTAACTAATTCAGGTGCCTTTTTGACGGATAACCTCATTTGAGAGCTAAAAATTCGAAAAATCGAAGAGTTATCTGGCAAAAGGGCCTCTAACTAATTCAGGTGCCCTTTTGACGGATAAACTCATTTGAGAGCTAAAAAATCGAAAACTCGAGGAGTTATCTGGCAAAAGGGCCTCTAACTAATTCAGGTGCCCTTGATTTTTTCAAATTTTTCAATGCTAAACATCATGTTTTTTGGGGTGAAAAAATTTTCGGAGAGCGTCTGCGTCGGCGCTGTTGCTAATTACTCAATTGTTCGGGACGAGTTCGAATCCGTTGTCAAAATTGGGCTACAGTCATTTTTTGACCCATTTTGACCACATTTTCGAATGTATCTCGAGAACGGAGCGTCGCCGCCACATTTCAACACCGAATTCGAACTCAGCGTGAAAAGTTGAGTCAAAAATAGTCTTTAATTCAGCATTTTTGATTTTTTCGAATTTTGAAAATTTCTTCATAACATCATGTCTTTTGTGGAGCAAAAATTTTTCACAGAGCGTCGGCGCTGGTGCTAATTACTCAATTGTTCGAGACGAATTCGAATCCGTTGTCAAAATTGGGCTAGAATCATTTTTTGACCCATTTTGACCACAGTTTCGAGTGTACCTCGAGAAGGGAACGTCATCGCCACATTTCAACACCGAATTCGAACTCAGCGTGAAAAGGTGAGTCAAAAACAGTCTTTAATTCAGCATTTTTGATTTTTTCGAATTTTGAAAATTTCTCCATCACCGAATTCGAACTCAGCGTAAAAAATTGAGTCAAAAGCGGTCTTTAATTCAAAATTGTTGATTTTTTCGAATTTTGAAAATTTCTCCATCACCGAATTCGAACTCAGCGTGAAAAGTTGAGTCAAAAACAGTCTTTAATTCAAAATTTTTGATTTTTTCGAATTTTGAAAATTTCTCCATCACCGAATTCGAACTCAGTGTGAAAAGTTGAGTCAAAAACAGTCTTTAATCCAGCATTTTAAATTTTTTCAAATTTTGAAAATTTCTCCATCACCGAATTCGAACTCAGGGTAAAAAGTTGAGTCAAAAGCGGTCTTTAATTCAAAATTTTTGATTTTTTCGAATTTTGAAAATTTCTCCATACATAATGTGCTTTTTGGGGCGGAAAAGTTTTCGGAGAGCGTCTGCGTCAGCGCTGGTGCTAATTACTCAATTGTTCGAGACGAATTCGAATCGGTTGTCAAAATTGGGCTAGAATCATTTTTTGACCAATTTTGACCACATTTTCGAGTGTATCTCGAGAACGGAGCATCGCTGCCAAATTTCAACACCGAATTCGAACTAAGCGTGAAAAATCGAGTCAATAGCAGTCTTTAATTCAGAATTTTTGATTTTTTTCGAATTTTGAAAATTTTTCCATACTAATTACGGAAGTTTCTTCACTCATCAGTAAAAAAGAAAAAAGACTTCAAATTCTATAATAATTTTAAATTTTGGAGGGCTCGTATCGTTAAAATTGGAATATCTTTATACATCATTTCTTTTTTGGGGCGAAAAAATTTTCGGAAAGCGTCTGCGTCGGCGCTGTTGCTAATTACTCAATTGTTCGGGACGAGTTCGAATCCGTTGTCAAAATTGGGCTAGAGTCATTTCTTAACCCATTTTGACCATATTTTCGAGTGTATCTCGAGAACGGAGCGTCGCCGCCACATTTCAACACCGAATTCGAACTCAGCGTGAAAAGTTAAGTCAAAAACAGTCTTTAATCCAGCATTTTAAATTTTTTCAAATTTTGAAAATTTCTCCATCACCGAATTCGAACTTAGTGTAAAACATTGAGTCAAAAGCAGTGTTTAATTAAGAATGTTTGATTTTTTGGAATTTTGAAAATTTTCCCATACTAATTATGTAAGTTTCTTCACTCGTCAGTGAAAAAGAGAAGACTTCAAATTCTATAATAATTTTAAATTTTGGAGGGATCGTATCGTTAAAATTGGAATGAAAGTGAATGACATAAAAATGAAAATTTAATGCAAAAAACTAGAAGTTGACTCAACAATTTTGGTAAGAGAGGTACCAATCCACTCAATTTGTCAACTCTACCTTTTTTATCACTCGGTTTTAAGTCAACCACTATAAGGTAAGTGAAATAAAAAATACTTAACATACTTATTAATAATAATAATAATAAAAGAACAAAATTGCACGAGTAAGTCAACAAATACTTAAGGCATAGAGCAATAGTACTTATCATATTTAAAAAAAAAAAATGGAAATTGACTTTTTTGGAAAGTTAATGACATAACAATGAAAATTTAACGCAAAAAACTCGAACTTGACTCAACCATTTTGGTAAGAGAGGTAGGAATCCACTCAATTTGCCAACTCTACTTTTTTATTACTTAGTTTTAAGTCAATTACAAGTACTATAAGGTAAGTGAGATTAAAATACTCAACATAGGTAGGTACTTAAGAATAAGTTATTTGAGCTCACAGCAATTTTTTTCCATTTTTTAAAAAAATTTCTTTTCAAAATTTCAAGATACTTAGGTATTAGAAAATCAGAATTTGGTAAATATCAAAACATCTCATAGTACTTCATCTAAAAGGTTATCAGTAACAAAATAATGTTTGCGATTTTCTGATCAATTAGCAGTCTTTTGACACTATCACAGAGCTGCGCCCTTGTAATTGGAAACCCATTTTTGGCACACACAGTAATCCAATGAACCAAATCACTCTCATATTTTTCCGGCAAATTAGTTTCAGGTCTCATCTCCTTTTTATACTTCTTGGCATGTTTACTTATGAGAGTAGATCACGGTACTCCATAGAGCTCAGCAGCCACTTTGAAGGGCATACCCATGGCGACGTCTTAAAGAGCTTTTGTCATATTTTGGGGACTATAATTTCTGAAAGACGCTTTCTTTTTTTTCTTCTTCTTCGGCAACTTGACTGATTCCGAACTCTTTGGCTTTCCCATTTCTCAATGACTAGATTCACTATAATAAAATTATAAACCGTCTGTTCTAAAGTAAATCTAAGAAACATATAGTTTGTACTGATGAATGAGCCACCCTCCCCAATTTTGTCCTTAACAATAAGAATGGTTTTCAAGTTCAAATCAGGAAATAAAATTCGAAAATGTTTGGTGTCAACTATTGGAAAAAATATTCACGTCGTCCTTTGCTAATAGCTGATACATTGACAGCTATTGGCAAATCATTGTACCCATTTGCCAATAGCTGTCATCGTAATTGCTGTGGCCATATTGTATTTGAAGCGTACCTGCACATTGTAGCTATCATTTCGCTTATAACTCTTCATCAGTGACTAAATAACTTCAACTTTCAATAATTCTATCATTATAAATTATGAATTTCAAATTTTTGACTTACCTTAATGTTTTCTTAAGAAATGGAGCATCAGATGGAAGAAATCGATAACGAGATCACATTTTTTGAGCTACACTAACAAGATATATCAGTTTGTGATGCCGGCGACTGTGGATAAACGTTGCCAGACATCACAGCTCGCGGTCCGCGCCATCAGTGCAGCCAATTATGATAAAAATTAACCCTAGGTGTCAGCTTTTGGATAAGGGTCATCCATTGGCAATTGACGGTATGCCAAGGTAATAGGCGCCGCAAAGGGGGAGGCTGACTCCTCAATTAAGCCATGGCTCAACAATTTAGAAATTTGAATCTTGATCTCCCTCTGGTCCTGAATCAAGCAACGATAGGGTTTTCTAGAAATATACTTGTGTTCTAACAATTTAACACAAGCCTCATTATCTTTAACACAACCGGTATCAAATTTATCTTTAGTAAAAATAGACTTGTGTTTTTCAATTAAGGATGAAATTTTACTTTTTTCTTTATCATTTAAGTGATTTAAATTAGCCTCAAAATTATTGACTATTATAAAGTCGTTAAAATTTACAACTAAATTACTTTTCGAATTTACGTTAATTTTATTTTCATTATTAGGCACAGGAGAAAAATTTACTTTAGCCTGTGAAATATTTAAATCTGAATCTTGGCACAATTTAAATTTTTTTATCATGTCAAGACCAATTAAAAATTCGTACCTAAAATTTTTATCTTTTATTACATAAACAATTACGTTATATGTTAATTCAAAAATCTTTACTTTAATTTTTGTAATGCCACAAACAAAAGCAGTGCCGCCAATCACCTGGTAATCATCTTTACAATCATAAATCTTAATCTTAATTTTTTTACAAAAATTTAAGTCAATTAAAGAAATGTTCGATCCGGAATCGTAAATACCAGTAGTCTCAACTATTATCATAAATCAAAAACTTTAACCTGATTAGCGGCACATTCACTCGTTCTTCCGAATTATTAATTAAGTTTACTTTATTAGAAGTAGGTTTTTTATCTTTAAACCAGCAAACCTGCTCGGAATGAAACCGGCCAGGTTTCCCAGCCTTCTCACAAAGTGCGCAAGGCTTCTCTTATCTTTAGAAAATTGTTTCAAAGTAACTCGGTTAGACCCGGAAATGAAAGGCTTTTTCTTATTTTCTGCCTCCTTCTCCTCATTTGGACGCTGACGCCCTCCTGACGAATCAACTTCTATTTTTTTTTAGTTTAGAAGTAAGTAAAATTAATGACGTAACCGATTTACGATTTAACGAATTTTGTACATGCGTGGGTAAGCCGAGAACAATTAAATTCAGCAGTACCTCTGGAGAAATTGCATGATCCAAATCAAGCAATAGTTTTTCTTTCTTAACCACATATTCGATTAGAGATCCGGCTATGTACTTAAAATTATAAGCATAACGTACCGGTCGCCAACTATCATCACCAAAAGTAGCGATCAAATCTGCACGCCAACGAGGCCAACCAGCATCTATCCCTATTTTTTTCTGGGTCCGGATAAACCAATCGCTAAGTGATTTGTCGAGACATAAATGAAAAACCTCAATAACTTTTTGTCCGGCGATTGAAGGCCGAAAAGTCGGTATGCTTAAGCGAAAGCAGTTTTTTTATTGGGACGCAATTGAAGATACGGTTTCCAAACTGCCCTTAGTCCAGAAAAATCAAAATTTGGTTTTCAGCGCCACCTAGTGGCCAATGCGAGCACTACAAAAGTAACTTCATAGAATCTCGATAGTCGATACCTCGTTCGATGGTCGAATTACGCGCATTCAAAGAGCAGCGGTGAGCTGACAGGAAGAAAGGGACCTTCATGTATTAGGTCCAGTGCCAAACTGCCCTTTGTCCACGACTTTCGACCACTTTTCCTTCAATAATTCTAGATAGGCTGCATTCTCATTTTTGTGCGTTTTTGGTAGTACGGTAGAGGATTCAGGCTACTCAGTTGTACCATTTACATAAGTTTTAAATGAACTCGTACAGTGTCCCACAGTTTTTATCGATTTCCCAAAAAAATAATTTTTGGACTAAGGGCAGTTTGGAGACCGTATCTTCAATTGCGATACATCCTTTTTTTACCCTCTCGTACGGGACGCAACTGGGGTACAGCCCAAATTTCGATTGCACTAGTAGCCGACCCTAAAAACAACTTACGTACTACGCTACTGATGGTCGAGCTGAATGGCAGATTTACGGGGAATCGAATATGTAATTTCATATACGTAAAGATGGCGTGGAATGGTACAACCAGCGAACTACAGAACACACACTGGAACGCGCACGTAACGTAATACAGCGGTCCGATGCTATAGAAAGAGAGAGCGAATAGTTTCGGTGTTGTTGTCTCTCTCTAGCACACTGCGTAGCGTCAAGAAAATATTCGGACATGCGTTTTTTTCCAGTATTTGAGGAGGAATGGGCGGAAAAAATTAGAAAAAATTATATGTGACAGGAAACAGTATGGCGGGGTTTAGAGTACATTTTTTAAAGATAATACCGAAAACTAAGCCCAGGAAAAAAACACAAAATATGTAGCCAAATTAATATTCGGACGCCGTGTGCAGTTTTTCCATAAAAAATCCGACTTGATCCTACATTTTCCTGAATAGAATTTGCGCAAATATTCACTTGATGATTAAAAGTTGATACCTGAATAGTTGAAGAATTACATAATGAATAATAAGTCATATTGTGACACTGTAGCACGCCTGCGCGTTGCATAGTTAGGTATGGGTTGAAAAAATATGAAACAAAAACTCCTGCATCCGTTTATAATTAGCATTAGTTTGCTACTGAAAAGAAGCAAAATATTTTGACCACTTTTATAACTCACCAGTACATGGAGCTATGATGGTGCGGGTTAAAATCTCGTATACTGTAATGCTTATCTAGTTTGCAGAAATCAACTTGCGATCATCTGAGGAACATTTGCGTGAATGCTATTCCTAAACCTAATTTTTGGTATTCTCAAAAAATTGGTGCTCCGAGACCCCTCTACACTGTCTCCTGTTACATATAATTTTTCCTAATATTTTTTCCACTCATTCCCCTTCGAATATTGCGAAGAAACCGCATGTCCGAATATTTTCTTGACTTACTGCAGGGGAAGCAAATCAAGTGTTTTATAACATTACACTATTGGAAATTTTCTGTTTTGAATGAACGGTTGGAGCACCACCGCCCAATCTGAAAAACAAGTTTGAACTCAGCGTAAAAAATTGAGTGGAACGCAGTTATTAACTCAAACTTTTCGATTTTTCTAATTTTGAAAATTTCTCCATACTATTATGTTTTTTTGGGGGACGAAAAAATGTTTGGAGAGCGTCGGCGTCAGGAATGGTGCTAATTATTCAATTTTTCGTGACAAATTCAAATCCTTCGTGAAAATTAAACTAGATTCATTTTTTGACCAATTTCACTGACATTTTCGTGCGTATCTCGAAAACGGAGCACCACCGCCCAATTTGAAAAACAAGTTTAAACTCAGCGTGAAAAATTGAGTAAAAAGCAGTTATTAACTCATAATTCTCGATTTTTTAATTTCTAATTTTGAAAATTTCTCCATACTATTTATTAGGTATGTGTTTTTCGGGGACAAAAAAATATTTGGAGAGCATCGGCGTCAGGAATGGTTCTAATTATTCAATTTTTCGTGACAAATTCAAATCCTACGTAAAAATTAAGCTAGAGTTAGGTATTTTTTGACCAATTTCACCTACATTTTCGAGCGTATTTCATTCGGATATTTTGCCAGTGAAATAGATGACTATTAATTCAAAGACTTGATCGGCTAAAAAATACCAAAGAAAACAACACCCCCTTCTAAAAAAAAGCCGTATTATACGGATTTTCAGTTATCCGGGCAACCAATTCTCCCATTCTCCGTTCATGCCGGATAATCCGTATGTATAAAGAGAAAGAGCGAGACACCACCACCGAAACTTATCGTCGTCTCTTTCTATACCGCTAGACCGCCTGCTTTCAGGCTGCTCTTATGGAGCGTGCGCGTTCCAGTGTGTGTTCTGTAGTTCGCTGGGTACAACGTGTAAAAAAAATCCCAGCGTCTTTTCTCTGAACTCGATTCGGATTGACGCGGAGTAAACGAACTTCAGGCGAATGTCTAGTTTCTTTTTGGATGCAAAAATCTTCTCCCCCCCTCCCCTCAAAAAGAAGAGTGGACTCGAATGTGCCTTCAACTCTGGCAGCGTAAATGGAAAGGCAACGAATAAAGTATCAGAATAGTGTTTTGGGTCTCTGATTCCGAATATTGTGTCAGATTTTCGATCTCATCCGGTTTTGGCATCGAAAATTCGGATTTTTAACCCAAACCCCAAATCAGGGTCGGATCGAAAAGCAGATGACTTATTCGAGATCAGCGATCCAACCTAATTTCAATAATTTGTTTGATCTCGTTTCCAATATTTCTCTCAACCAGAGCCCTGGAATCCGTCCTTTCGAGCATTGCCTCAGAAACGTCGAGGAGGCTGTTAGGGTTGTCTTAGCCCCCTTCTCTTCTTGCCGAAAAACCGGCCCAGGTTGAAATGTAGCGAGTTGCTGTGTGAGCTCGAACGCGGGACCTCCGCATTCCACTCGGCCGACCAGATCCCAATTTGTGTGATACCTTTCCATTTGAAATTACGCCGCCGGGGGTGGGTTCGAGCCCCCTCCCCCTTAGAGATACCAATTTCTCACAAAAAAATGGAAGTAAACCTTGTCACTTAGAAATCCTTTCTTGTTCTGCGTAGATCCAACACTACGATCAAGATATCACCACGGAGAGGGGAAAAGATTCCGGCATACCATCTCATTTAAATTTACCGAGGATGACATACACAAAATGCCTGACATTTTACCAATTTTTAGGGAGAGCAATTTGAAAATTTAACCTACCATTTACGATGCATTTCACTTATTTGAGTACCGCTGCCAGTGGGGTGAAATGGTGAACTATTTCATTCTGTTATTAATGCTGGCT
Organism: Acanthococcus lagerstroemiae; assembly: GCA_031841125.1. Classification (NCBI taxonomy): domain Eukaryota; kingdom Metazoa; phylum Arthropoda; class Insecta; order Hemiptera; family Eriococcidae; genus Acanthococcus; species Acanthococcus lagerstroemiae. Next base: position 41,189,419 of record CM063112.1, read on the forward strand.
GATAGTTTGCCTGCTTACCTTCTTGTTTCAGTATCTAACTCATTTTTGACCAAAATGTCACCTAGGCATTTTGTGTATGTCATCATCGTTATCACATACTCGTATTTTCCAGTTTGAGTTATGGCAGAGAAGGAATGGTTCATCAAAGATTCAATTTACAGTTCCAATTCATCAAATTGCGAAGAATTCGGTTTTTGTCAGCTGGATAAATCAGATCAAAGTCAAAGGATTGTTGGAGTGATCGGAGCCACAGCTGTTACACATCAGCTGTCTCCCGCGAGTTCGCATCAGAATAGCTTCAATTTCATTGTCTCATCAGAGCTTCCAAAACTGATCAATAACAAGTCGAATATATATTTTCAAGACTTTATTCAAGTTATCAAATGTACACTCATGTTCAGTTACTACTGTTACACCTACCAGAAAATAATCAATTTATCCGTAAGAATTTTTTTAATCAATAATTTAAAAAAAAAAAGAAGAAAACACTCGCAACAATTCAATACTTAATCGAAAGAGATAATTTACATAGCATCCGATATTTACAAAAATGAACTAACTGACAATGGGGAAACAAAAAAGAAAAGAAAGTAGAAATTACAGATTATACAAACAAAAATTAAAATAGATATCACATTTGGAATTACGAACTAATCAATTTACAGCCATGTACGAAAAATTTACAAAAATTAATTTTCACATTATACTACACAGGCCGGATATTTCAGTTCCTTTCGTCACTGGAGGGTAAACGGTCAGCTTACGCTCCTTCAATTTCGGTTTGAGATCGGCCGCGACCAACGTAATCGTCTCCTCTCCGGGCGGCGGAGGCTGCTGGTTGTCGATCAGATCGTTCGAAAGCTCGTCCTCTTGCGTTTTACGTTCCTCCGGTTTCGGCGAAACGACTTTCTCCTCCAAGTGGTTCTTCGCTATATTAATTTTAATCTTGGTCGGCCCGCTAATCGCCTGATACGAATCGCCGAGCTCGACGTTACCGTCGATGGAGACGGTATTGGTCGAGTGCGTAATATCGACGATCCGATCGTCGACCACCTCCTCAACGGGGGCTGGTTCTGGCGACGGACTGTTCTCGACCTCTTGCTGCGCCGCAATGATGTCTTCGGCGTTCAGCGTCTCCAAATTCGGCTCCTCCAGATCGTTGACGTCGTCCGGAATGACGATCTCTTCGATCGGCTCCTCGATCAGTTGCACTTCCTCGATATCCGAGTCCTCCGAGTCTTCTGATTGATCTGCGAATACAGAGGCAGCATTATTATTGTCGCATACACCCAACACGGTCGCATTCACCTCACACTTCATCTTAGACAGGAAAAATGGATCAGGATGCTCAACCGAAGACCTGAGAACCAGTCGACTATACAGACGACTTGAACCGAAGTTCTACTTCATTTTTTTCAAGTTCTTTTTGTACAACTTGATCGGTCATCGTTTCAGTCTTCAATTTAATTATTACTGAGCCACGATGGCTGAAGGCTCATAGCCAGATTAAACAAGTAGGTCCGGCAAATGAAACTTCAGGACTGGAGAACCTAATTACAAACCCAGTCAAACTTTCAAATAGACAGATGAAGATCACCCTCCCCATCGAATGAGAGTAATTTGAGTCAAAGAACTGATCCCAAAATCTGAAAGCCTACAATCACGATTCATCTAGCTCTCGGTACTCTGTCACAAACAAACAGGAAGAGATTCAGAGAAAACAGAATACCCCTGAATCATCAAGCATGCCTTCTCCCTTTCGCTCTCGTAAGAAAATACGAGTCAAGAGCACAGATCTTCCTCTAGGCGCCAAATTCAACGCCGGACATTGGTGGTCACGGTTTTTGACGCATGACTTCCCTCGGCAGATTAGTTTGGGTAGTTATCAGTTGCTTTCCCCAAGGTTCAGTAGCGTTCGAGTTTCCCTTCTCCGTGCCAGAGTGTGCAGCCGCAGTTCGCTCATGTGTTTCACGACGTTGAGTAAGCTGTTTACGACGTGCACACGCACAGTTCCAATTTTTCTGATCTGATGGTAACACGCTTAGCAATTATAATGCCTTGTTTGAGTGAACTGGCGTGGGTTATAGGACGCACTATCCACCTTGATTGTTACTGTAGTCGCTAGGATGTTAGTGGGGGTATTCGAATACCACTAGCTATCTGGCATTGGTGGGACTCGAACCCAAGCAGTAAGGATTATGAAGGGGACAAGTTATCACACGGTTACACAGGGCTGTATTTCTACGCCCCCCCCCCCAAAATGAGGTAGGGGGTTGGAATTAGCGGCACAAATTCTATTGTAATTTGTGCTAATTGTGCTCCGAAGTCCCAGAATTTGTGCCGCCTCCCGTAGTTCTACATTTAATAAAAAGTTTGGGGGGCCAAGGAAATGTTGGCCCCCCAAATGAAGATAGGGGGTTGGAATTAGCGGCACAAATTTGTATTTTATTTGTGCTAATTGTGCTACGAAGTCCCAGAATTTGTGCCGCCTCCCGTGGGTCTACATCTCAATGAAAAGTTTGGGGGGGGGGCAGAGAAATGTTGGCCCGCCCAAATGAAGATAGGGGGTTGGAATTAGCGGCACAAATTTTATCGTAATTTGTGCTAATTGTGCTCCGAGGTCTCAGAATTTGTGCCGCATTTTCTGGGCTCACAGTCCAGTGCTCAATTTGGGGAGGCTGGAAAAATTATGATATTTTAAAAAAACGATCTTCAAAAGGAGAGATTAACTGGTTTCTGCTGTCACCAAATTCATTCTTCAGGTTCTTTTCACGGTATCTCATATCCTAAAAAACATTGTGTTGGATGGGCCACGACCCCCCTACAGGAAGGGGTGGGGGCTCGGGTGTGATAGCACGAATTTTTACCTAATTTGTGCTAAATGTGCTCGAGGTTCCCACAATTTGTGCCCCCTTCATTAGCTATTTTTAAGGGCGAACAAATTTTCCGAGAGTTTCGGTGCCCAGATCCGGTGAAATAGAATCGAAATGCCGAGACGAATTTAGAACCGTCGTCAAAATTGATATACAGGCTCTTTCCGAGCCTCTATAGCCCTCGCCCTCATTATAAACACATTTTTGACTGTATCTCGGCAACGGAGGGTTAGCGTCTGATTAGGTCGACGAATTCGAACTCAGCGCGAAAAATTGTGTAGGAATTTGTTGTTATCTCATTTATTTGGAATTTCGAAAATTTTGAAAATGGTTCCATACCATATGTATACGTCAGGAATTTTTTTTGGGCGAGAAAATTTTCCGAGAGCTTCGAGGCCCGGATCCGGCGAAATAGAATCGAAATGCCGAGACGAATTCAGAACCGTCGTCAAAAATGATTCACAGGCCATTTCTGACCCAGTATAGCCCCCGCCCCCAGTGTAACCACATCTTTGACGGTATCTCGGCAACGGAGGGTCAGCGCCTGATTTGGTCGACGAATTCGAACTCGGCGCGAAACATTTAGTAGGATAACAGGTAGCTATCTCAGTATTTTAGAAATTCGAAAATTCTTAAAATTTCTCCATACTACATCAGGCATTATTTTTGGCGAAAAAATTATCCGAGACCTTCGACTCCATTGTTTACGATCAGTTCGAATTCGGCGATCAAATTTCGCGGCGACGCTCCGTTCTCAAGATACCCTTGAACACGTTGGAAAAATTGGTCAACTTGGGTGAAAATATGAGTAGCTCAATTTTGACAACGGATTTGAATTCGCCTCGAAAAATTGAGTAATTAGCACACGCGCCAACGCCGAAGCTCACCAAAAATTTTGTGGCCCCAAAAAGGACATGATGTATAGTATGGAAAAATTTTCAAAATTCGAAAAAACCAAAAATCTTGAAATAAAGACTATTTTTGAACCAATTTTTCACGGTGAGTTTGAATTGGGTGTTCACATTCGGCAGGGACGCTCCGTTCTCGGGATACACTCGTAATAGTTGGAAGTATTGGTCAATTTGGGTGAAAAAATGACTGCAGCTCAATTTTGACGACAGATTTAAATTCGTCTCGAAAAACTGAGTAACTAGCACCAGCGCCGACATGATGTAATTTTGAAAAATTTTCAAAATCCGAAAAAATTAAAAATTTTGAATTAAAGACTGTTTTTGACTCAATTTTACGCGCTGAGTTCGAATTCGTCGACTAAATCAGGCGCTGGTCCTCCGCTGCCGAGATACAGTCAAAAAATGTGGTTACACTGGGGGCGGGGTCTATACTGGGTAAGAAATAGCCTGTGAATCAATTCTGACGACCCTTCTGAATTCGACTCGACATTTCGAATAGATTTCGCCGGGTCTGCGCCTCGAAGCCCTCGGAAAATTTTTTCGCCCAAAAACATGCCTGATGCATAAGTATGGAGAAATTTTCGAAATTCAAAAAAGATGAGATGACCACAAACTCCAACTCAATTTTTCGCGCTGAGTTCGGATTCGTCGACCAAATCAGGCGCTGACCCACCGTTGACGAGATACAGCCAAAAAGTGGTTAAACTGGGGGCGGGGTCTATACTGGGTCAGAAAGAGCCTGTGAATAGTTTTTGACGACGGTTGTGAATTCGTCTCGGCATTTCGAATCTATTTCGCCGGGTCTGGGCCTCGAAGTTTTCGGAAAATTTTTTCGCCCAAAAAAATGCCTGATGTTAGTAGCTATGGAGAAATTTTCAAAATTTTCGAAATTCCAAAAAGATGAGATAACAACAAATTCTTCCTAAATTTTTCGCGCTGACTTCGAATTCCTCGACCAATTCAGGCCCTGACCCTCTGTTGCCGAGATTCAGTCAAAAATGTGATTATATTGGGGGCGGGGGCTATACTGGCTCAGAAATAGCCTGAGAATCAATATTGACGACGGTTCTTAATTCGTCTCGGCATTTCGATTCTATTGCGCCAGAACTGTGCCCCGAAGCTCTCCGAAAATTTTTTCGCCCAAAATAATGCCCAATGTTATATATTATGGTATTGGGAAATTTTCATAATTTTAGAAATTCCAAATAGATAAGATAACAACGAATTGCTACTCAGTTTTTCGCGTTGAGTTCGAATTCGTCGACCAAATCAGGCGCTGACCCTCCGTGGCCGAGATACAGTCAAAAATGAGGTTATACTGGGGGCGGGGACTATACGGGGTCAGAAATAGCCTGTGAATCAATTTTGACGACGGTTCTGAATTCATCTCGGCATTTCGATTCTATTTCGCCGACCCTCCGTTGCCGAGATACAGTCAAAAATGTGTTTATAATGAGGGCGAGGGCTATAGAGGCTCGGAAAGAGCCTGTGAATCAATTTTGATGCAAATCCGATGCGCAAAAACAGAAGTGTCATTGCCTGAAACTATTGCACTTTCGCCTCATGAGTTTAAAAAAAGTATGAACAAAGACAACAAAACTTTGGATAGAATGGGTGTACCTCCCAAAATTGGGGTATGATATGAGATACCGTGAAAAGAACCTGAAAAATGAATTCGGTGACAGCAGAAACCAGTTAATCTCTCCTTTTGGAGATAGTTTTTTTAAATTAAATATCGTAATTTTTCCAGCCCCCCCCCCAAATTGAGCACTGGACTGTGAGCACAGAAAATGCGGCACAAATTCTGAGACCTCGGAGCACAATTAGCACAAATTACGATAAAATTTGTGCCGCTAATTCCAACCCCCTATCTTCATTTGGGGGGGGGGGGCAACGTTTCTCTGCCCCCGAACTTTTCATTAAGATGTAGACTCACGGGAGGCGGCACAAATTCTAGGACTTCGGAGCACAATTATCACAAATAAAATACAAATTTGTGCCGCTAATTCCAACCCCCTCTCTTCATTTGGGGGGGGGCAACATTTCCCTGTCCCCCAACTTTTTATTAAAATGCAGACCCACGGGAAGCGGCACAAATTCTGGGACTTCGGAGCACAATTAGCACAAATTACAATAGAATTTGTGCCGCTAATTCCAACCTCCTACCACTTTTTTTTGTGGGGGGCGGGGGGCGTAGAAATACAGCCGCTACACAGCGGCATAGAAAGTCTCACTGAGTCTTTAGAAAATCCCAACGAGTCTTAACCAGTCATAATAATTCCGAACAGTGTTTTGTACAAACTTCGAAGAACTCTAAGTGGTCTTCACGTAGTCCTCACATGCCTGGATGATTCTTAATGAATCATATCGAGTTCCAATTCGGTTTCAACTAAGTTTCATGATACTCACTCAGGTTCAATAAGTCTCTGTAAGATTTTCACGATTTTTAATGAATCTGAATGAGTCTGAACGTGTGTCAAAGTATGAACGTCTCTAAAGCATTTGAACGAATTTCAAGGAGTCTTCAATAATCTTTACAAAGTCTCTTTAAGTTCAAGCAGAGCCTAAGCGAGTCTTGAGAGAGTTCTAAACTACCGATAAATAGATTTTATTAGAGCCTTAACGAGACTTCATCTCAACAAACCACATAGACCACATCCAGATGACAACAGATTCCAAAATTTGCATTACAAAGTACAAACTATCATTCGAATCAACTAGATACAGCAGCAGCGATGCTTCTTACCTTCGTCCGGTCTCGATACATCCGTGTTCGCAGCACCATTCGTATCTTTTGGCTTCTCCGGCACACTCTTAGGAACATCTGGTTTTTCTTTCTTGACTACAACCGAATCTGCATCAAATGACGTCTCCTCTTCTGGCGAACTTGGTTTCTCGTCGTCGCCATTAGTCGTGCTGTCCACAATCTCGGTCGTACTAAGCTCCTCCGAAAGCTCTTCCGCGACCGATGTATCATTGTCGTCCACCATAATTGGTTCACTCAGATCGACGATCTCTTCCACGTCTGACTGATCGGCTTTCTCCTGAAAATGACGACAAGTTAACAAACACGATCCTCCGGTTATACAGGTTCAACAGAGTCAGACAAGCCGCACGCTTACTTGGTAGTCTTGGTAGCAAATAGGGTGGTAAATTTTTTCGTCCACCCGAATCGCGTTCCTCAGCTGCCACTCGTCGATGTCCTCGTTGTAGAACTGCTCGAATTTGTCGCGACACAGTTCGCAGAACGACATCTGCGAGTTCTCGCCGGCCGATACGCACGGCACCTCCTCAATAACCTCTTCGGTGTATTCGGTGGCCATGTGACTGTCGAACCAACTTTGACCTGCCAGAGATCAGAAATCAGATTTGAGTTGAAATTTTATACATTATGGTTCCGGGCATGGATGGGTATGGCTGAATAGATGCGGATGGAACTGGGTGTCGGCCTCTGTCTCGGCCATCATGAAGAAGATCGAGATCGAATGGCCGAGGCAAAGGGCCGACGAACAGGGCTCGGCTCACACTCGTTACAACTAACTCTGTACCATCCCTAGAGCTGCTGTAGCTGCTGCAGACCCCTCCAGGAAGGGTTCACCCTACCATAATCACCTTCCTGCGACGCCATGCGTACCAAGACGAGGCGAGAGGTGAAGGAAGGAAGCGCAGTCCGGCTGTGGGCTACCCGAATCCAGGGTGTATATAGAAATTGAAAAGTAAAAATGCAATGCTTTTTCAGGACCTTTTGCAGGGCTTCAGTCGGCATATTTTCCACCCTTTCCCCGGGTGTGCCCATTCCCCCCAAAAAATTTACTCCCTGTACCCCTTCCTCCATTTTTGCTCTTCCACTTTCCCTTCCACGTAAATATGGATCTTGCGCTACACTTTTTAATGATCAATCCTCGGAATCGCAAAAAATCTATTTTTGCGAATTGGAAACAAATTAATCATTTGTAAAATAAATGTACAAGGGACTTGGATTTTTTGGGGGAAAACTACGGAACAAGTAACTCAGAATAGAATTTTTAAATAGAAGTTTTAGAAAACAACAATAATTTAGAATTTTAAAGGAAACTGGGAAATGAAACTATGTTGATATTATAGTTATACTTACAGTATAACTTAGAATTTTCGAAAATTTCTAAAGAAAGAAAACAAACAAATAAACAAGAAATTGACGCACCTAGCTTAGAATTTGGAACAGAAGATTTGGTTAGAAAATAAACTTAGCAAATGATTACAAAAATTGCACCAATTATCAATCATCAAAACAAGGAGGAATGATGAGACAGTAATAATTGAAGAAAAAAAAAATCAAAAACAGAAGAAAGAAAACTTTGAAATGAAACTTTCAATCAAATTAACAAAAATGAAGGACTTTTCAATTTTTTTTTTCAATTTCAGCACTTCAGCACCTGTAACATCCTGGAATTCCAGGTTAACGCCGGGTAAGCGTTGCCTCGGAGAGGTCCTGCCAGGAGTAGGCCCGTTTCACACAACGCCATGTAAACGGATGTTTTCAAATTTTTGACTTAATTCTTAGATGCAATTTGCGGAAAACTAATGAAAATAGGAAGCTGCGATCTATTTTATTCGAAAGAGCGTGGTTTTTTCTATAAGAATTGTCAAGAAAGTGAAAAATGATTTGTTGACACCAGAGGCACATTTCATGATTCCAAATCACATATATTTATGATCCACTTAATCAAATGTCCTAATGCAAAGAAATTTAATCTCCACATCATATTCATTTGTTTTTTCAATAATTTGGTTCACAACGAAAATACTGTCTACAGTTGAGAAGCTTTTTCTGAATCCCATTTGTTCATTCCCCTGATTTGAATCCAATTGGTTAAACATACGTCTTTTATAAAACTGCCTTAAATACTTTACAGATGTTCGATGTTAAGCTTATTGGCCTGTAATTTTCAATTAGCTCCTTTCCCCCTTCTTGGTACAATAATATTATTTCGGCCAAGTTCCACCGTTTTGGACACAGTTTCGTAGTCAGAATTTTGTTAAATATTTTAGTCAAGTGTGGTACTATCTGATCGCCAAATCCCTTCAAGTATTTCGTTCGTAATTCCATCCGGTCCTGGGGCTTTGTCATTTTTCAGTCTGTTTAGTATGTTTAGTACGTATTCTACTTCTCTCTCCATTATCGCCCAGATTCCTTCCTCCTTCCACCCTCCAGTTTTTGCTATTTTTGGTATCTCGTTTCGCTCGCGGTACAAGTCCTCGTACAAACTTCTGCTATCTCAATAATTTCTTGATTTTGAGTTACTTTTCCTGTTTGATCTTTTGGCTTCAGCATAACCTCCCTCCCGCCTGACTTTTTTTAGTGGACCAACTTTCTTCCAGAATATCTTGAATTTTTTCCTCATCATACTTTTTAATATCTTCTCCAACTTCTTTCTTCACCAATATTTGTATTTCAGTTAGCTCAATTTTATCGCTCGAATTTTTATTTTTCCAAAGGTTATTCTTCCTGTGAATCAACTCGCGAGTCTGTTTTGAGAGCTTATCCCCGGTTTTCTCTCTAGCCCCCTTCACTCCAAACTCTTCAACCATGTTGCTTAAAGCTTAGACCATCCTGTCGTAGAAATTTTCCTGGACTTTCGTTTGCTCTAGTACTGATTTTAGTTTCTAGCGTGCTTCCTCTTTCTTTCTGACTGGGATAATCCACCTTCCTCCCCCTTTATCCTCCCGTGATTTTCACACTGGACTCTCTGTGGGTTGTGGGATGCTCAATTTACAGCGTGATATGGGGTAGTCTGATGAGAAGCCAAATTTTGGCAGTGTTGTTACATCTTCAACTACTGACAAGTCATTTAATACCAAATGGTCAATCTCATTTTTGGTTTTCTCGTCTGGCGATATCCAGGTCCATTTCGTTTTGACTTTTTTCTTGTAAAGTGTTTGCTATACATAAGTTAAATGTTTGGGCCATTTCTACTAATCTTTCTCCCCTGTCATTTCTTTCCCCCAGACCAAATGGACCGCAGTGTTTTGAGTTTGCCTCCCCTCCTACTTTTGCATTGAAATCCCCCATTATTACCCGATAGTATTCCTTCTCTTTTTGAACTGTTCCCTTCAGCTCGTCATAAACTTTATAAAATGCAGTTGTTACAGCCTGAACTTCAATTGTAACCACCATTCTGCCAGCTAATGGATTCACAAGACGTTGACGTGGCAACTCGAATACTGATTAAGTGGTGAGGAATAAGTAGGAAAACTGATGGGTAAATAGGTTTCTCAAAATTGGGAATCGGGGGGGGGGATTCCAGTCAAGTTAAGGTAAGTGTTGACTGGCGCAGTACACGCGGTTGCGCATTGTAAAAATTCGTATAAAATTTTTTAAATAAAATACACATAGTTTTTGATTCATTGACTGATTTTTATGCCTCCCCGTATTACAAATTTCATGTTCCGCAATCAAGTACGCGATTACGAAGTAACTTTAAACAAGGCACTAGACAATTTACCTCGATCGCTGTTGTCCTCCATTTCCTGGAACTTCATCCAGTCATTGTTACTGTAGTACCACTTCCGCGAGTGGATAGTTCGCGCCCCGTCCTTGCCCTTCCGATTCAGTCTAAAATGCCAATCCAGATGCTCGCTGTACTTCAACGTCTGCTCTTCCGGGAACCGCATACCGCAGGAGCCGCACTGCGTTCCCGAGTACAGCATTGAAATCAGAGCCGGTTGTCTCCTGCAAAACGTGACCAAATTAAACGACCGTTACGGTTACGACGTCGATTTTCCGGCGGCACGAGTCCCAGAGAAGGCACCAAAAGCACACGACTTTTGGGCCTGCTCGGGCCAAGCGGGATCACGGTATCTGAACACGAACTTACTGTTTGAGGGTCTCGGGTTTCCTGAAGTCAACCGGTTTAATGGTGCCGGTTGAGACGGCAGAAGAGGTATTGTCGGAACTGCTCGAGGTAGTGATGGTGGAGGTGGTGCTATCGCTGGTGGCGTTAGTCGAAACAATACCACTGGCTACTAATGACTGGAACAACTCGTCCAGATTCAGCGTTCCCAGGATATTACTCACTGCCGGAGGTTTCGTGTCGCCATCTGAAGAGTTTTCTACACAAAGAAGCGAATACAAATCGGAAACATCCAAATGATATACGAAAACACATGACCCTTCTAATTTTTCCAACATGTGGCTTTTCGCATGCTACGACGACAGTGTGCAACAAAATCCGCAGAATTTGTACTCACCAACAGGTACAACCGGGTTTGGTTCGCTTTCATGAACCGGCACCGTGCTGACCGGAATACTAGGGATAGGTGGTATGAGAGGAGGAACTGGAAAAGGACAAACAGGAAGATTATAACGAGCCAAATAGCCGTGGCTTCCGCGTATCTCGCATACTGAGTATTGCACTTACCAGGTAGAATCGGGTAGTCGTCGCCGATCGGATTCATGGCTGGGAACTGCAGCGACGGTGGCAGTGGAGGAGGCGATGGTAACTTCGTCATTACCATTTGGAATATGTTTACGGCACCTGGCACGATGCCCACTGGTAACAAGGTAAATCTGAAGTAGTACACTTGGTTGTTGAATTTGAATGACTGAGGAAGACCACCGAATTCAGTCTGCGCAGAAAGAAATCAAATTCATAGCATGAATTGAACGGATATCAAAACATTGTATCAGGGAACAGCTTCGACACCATGGTACTGAAGTAGTTCCGTGCAGGTTGCAGTTGAGAGCGGCTTCTTACCATCCTAGAAACCCGGAAATGTCCTTCCCCCCAGGGTTGTTTATATTTCGGTGATGATGAGTCATGAAAGCGTGATGTTGACACGCAAGTTATTTTAAATGGTATCGTTGCAGCCGCTCTAGAAACATAAAATGCGGGGGGGGGGGGGTTCAAACTGAACTTTTACAGTGTTACACTTCAACACACACCTTATGGTTGGATATTTTCTTTTTCACGAAACAATCTGCCATAGCTTTCCGGAAATGTTTCCGTTTTCCCAGCCCCTACCAACGTACCGCGCACATCAATTTCTATTAATTTTGAATTTCACAAAAAATTAAACGTTTTCATGTTTTCACCGGGTGGAAAGAACAGAATGAGGATACCGATAGTGGGCTTCGGCAAGGTGACTGAATTCATTTTCCATATCACATGAGCCCGAAATTGTAAACTGAGACACCTATCAAAGGAGGGGGCGGCGTCTAACAGTCTTGCACGAATCAATAACACGGTAACAAAGGGTCTGGGGAAGAGGAGAGTCAAAGTCGGTCATTCCAGGATACACAATGCAGATATCACATAAGATCTTTCAAGTCAGATATGGAACATTGCTTTTCCACAACAGAACTCCAGTGTTTTCTTGTACTTTCTGAAGGGAACGAGGGAGCGAGGTTGCTTTTAGCAAGCTCCCTCCCGTTTGCGCTTATACTCCTAAATTCTTAATGCTCATGTAAGAATTTGCTAAACTTTCTCAAACTTGTCCCAGGCTTTTAGTAAGCCCCCTTCGCATTTGCACTGATGTTCTTTAATCTTCAATGCTCATGTAAGAATCTCCCAGACTGTCCCAGACTTATTTCAAATTCTTTTGGGCTTTTACAAACTCGATTGAGACTTGGACTGTTTAAAACTCGTTCATGACTGCTCACGGTTCGTCCGCAGATTTGATTATGGCTCTTCAAAACACTATCACGTTTTCCTTGAAACACTCGAAACTTTTCAAGATTTGTATAAAATTCTTAGACTTTTTGAAACCAGTTAACTCTCCCAAAATAGGTTTGAATTACGTAAAACGCTTGTTTAAAACTCACTGACTGTTCAAGGCTTATTCAAGACTTTTTACAACTCTTCCAGACCGTTTGACGCTTCAAGGTTTGGTCAGGACCTGGAAAAATTCCCCCACATTTGTCCAAGACTCGTTCAGACTTTTCATCACTTCTCCGAACTCGCACAAGATTCTAGGATTTTTCCGATTAGATCGAGGTTCTTCATGACTCAAGGAAACTTTTTAAAACTGTTTCAGACTCAGTTAAGACTCCTGAAGGCATGCTCAGGCTTCTGTGAGACTCTTCTAGACTTAGTTAACGCTCGCCAAGACTCATGGAAATACGTTTACGACTTTCGAGATGATTTAATGCTCGTTTAGGATTCCCAGGCTGACCACTCAAATTTTCTCTGAAAAAGGTGATAAAAGTGACCAATTTCGTAGAAAAAGTGACCGAAAAGTGACCAAAAAATCACCATAATTCCCATATTTTCGACTAATGTAATCTTCGGCTCTCATGTCTTGAAAAATACATACATCACAAGTTTTTCGCAGCATCACACACTTGTCTTGTATGATTGAAAAAACATTTTTTTCAGTTTTTCTCTCTCGATAAATTGATAATATAGTTAAAATGAGCATTTTTTATATTTTTAGAAAGGATTTTTTTTAAAAGTGACTTTTTTGATTAAAAAGTGACTTTCGTGACCAAATTTCAAAAAAAATGACCAAAGGTGACTTAAGGTAAAAAAAGTGACCGAGTGGTCAGCCTGGATTCCTCGAGTTTCTTCATGGCTCTAGCAAGTTTGTTCCACTCTGTAAGACTGTGATTTTCAATTTACATTTTTCTCTCGGGGGGAGGGCGGCAATCGCCACCACTCCTCCCTGGCAACAACAGTTCAAGGTGACTGCATAAAAATTCTACGGTGATTTTGTTCTAGTTTTCTCAGAGTAGAAAAATATTGTGAATTAATTTCGATTCAAAGTTTTTCCTTTTTGTTGGGGGGGGGGGGGGGCGGCACATTGCAAATTCTGGACAAGAATACCGTCGTGTAATGCTTACCAATCAAGAGAAACTTGACCCATAAATGTTCAGTCGGTATTGTTCATAATTACGTACAAGATCTTTTATTATTGTCTGGTTCCAATTGAATCTCTTTGACTTAACTCGAGACCCATTGAAGCGTTTTTCTTGAAAGGTGGAATTAGGGTGGAAGAAGTAATTCGATTAAAAAGGCTTCAGAAAAGATACCCAAAATTATACCCAATTTTAACCCCTATTATCATGACACTTTTAGACACACTTCCAATGATAGTTCTTAACCCACGTCAATTTTTCCAACCCCAAAATATCAATTTTGAGAACCGGAAAAATATCGAGGCTGGTAACCAAACGTTTATTAGCCAACTGAGGATCCAACTTTACCAACGGGAGGAAATTTTCAAAATTGAGCAAACCAGAAAACAAGGAGTAGTCGCCTGTTTTCACAATTCGGCAAAGATACTAAATGTCTCGATTTTACCAACTTTTTCTTATCCAGAGCAATAGGCCACCAGACAAGTGATCGGAAGGGAGCTTCACCCCTCATACCCCCTTGAGTCCCGCAAACATGAAAAGTTCGTTTGTAAAGACATTTGGAGGTAATAAGAATAATTATTTCTGTTAGCAGGCCCACAGAGAAACGTAAAGAATTGGAAACAGTAATTTAGAAATTACTTTTCTTCCTAAAAGGGCTTTTAAAGATATCTTGGTCAATGAGATTCCAATTTTGACAAATACATAATGTAGCAGGCTCGTAACTAAAGAAAAAGTTGAGAAAATGTTTGCGCACTCTCCAATCAAAATAGAAAATCTTTTGTTAGCCCCCTCCCCGGTACAAAATACACAAATGTTCTTCACCTCTTCTCCACCGCTCGATACGAAAAGCTGGTTACGGGCCTGTCAGCAGAAATAGATGAGTGAGCAATAAGGTCCTAACAGCTGACATCTCGACAAATAAAAATTTTCAAAATTGACAATCTTAAAACTTTTTTTTAATTTTTTTAATCCGACTGAATTTTGATTTTACCCGAGTTCCAGATGTTTCGAGCCACCATTGATATTTGAATATTTTCTAAGGTCCTTGAAACCCATACGTTTCCAATGGGATCACGGAAAACCGGAACCAAAAACAATTTGTTCAGAAGATTTATCCGGAATAATTTTCGTTGAATCTCGAGAGGGGGGAGACGGGAGGGAGGAAGAGGCAATAAATGAATAATGAAGGTGAGGCGTAATTTTTCTAACACGTCTATGAGCGGACCATTATCAACAATTACCCGCAATAAAATCAGACGTTCATAAAAATATTTTTATTTTTTCCACATGGCTGTAATGTGCTATTTGCTTAAACTAGAGAATCGAAGGTGAGACTCACTTTGAACGGCACTTCGTTGATCAGCACTCGCTGTAAGGCGTCAATGAACATCAATACGAAAGGAACACCATCGACGTCGATCCTACAACAAATATCAAAATCGTGAAATGATACATTTAGCAAAAGCAAATGATTTACTTAAAGCTAGAACAAACTGAAACCTCCAATGGATGAAGTAAGGGAAATAGACCCGAGAACACATCACTGCGAAGCGCCCCACCAAAACTGTAACTTTTCATTCCATTCATTTTCTATTCTGCATTTCATTTAATTTCTCAGGCAATTACTGGGAATATCTGTTCTCTTCTGCACCTCATGCGAGATCACGAAACTAGGTGCGCAGTCGCAATTCCCTTACTAGCCACGTACTTCACGACGTGCACACGCACAGTACCAATATTTCTGATCTGGTGGTAACAGGACCAGCGATTGTAATATCTTATTCGTTGGAACTGGCGGGGGTTACAGGACGCGCTATGTTTCCACTTCGACTGAGTTAGTCGCTGAGTTCGCTAGGATGTTAGTGAGGGTATTCGGATATCACTAGTTTTCCGGCGTTGGTAAGGCTCGAACCCGAGGCGGAAGGATTGCGCCTAAGCTCGCTACGACCATTTAAGACATTTCCAAATTTGACGAAGATATTCTTTTCAGACTTCAGTCTTTCAGATATGATTGAAACTCTTTAGAAGACATAGAAGATTTTCTTCAGACTCTTACAAAACTTAATTACGACACCAAGACACATCAAGACTAGTGTTCAAGACTTTTTATAGCTATTTCAGAATGGTTCAACACTTCAAGACGTTTTCAGACTTGTTTAGAACTCGTCCAGATCCTTCTAGACTTGTTTAGGACGTGACACAAGACTCTCGGACTCATTCAGGACTCTTTTAGAATTGTTCAAGACCTTCGGAACTCTTCCTGACTTATTTAGGAACTGAAAGGCACATTAGGGTAAGTTCACGTATCAGTTAAATTCACGTCAAGCCCTACTTAGTCTTGTTTAAGGCTTTGTAGGACTTCACTAGACTTGTCTAGGATTATTTTAGACTTTCAAAGACTTCCAAACTTGATTACAATACTTCATGCTTCGTTCGAAGTACTTTAAAATTTTCTAGATTTGTTTACGACTCTTCCACATGTCTTTCGGTCAATTTTAGAATTGTTTCAAGTTCTTCAGTAAGCCTTCGGATTCTTCCACAGTTGTTTGAGATTCTTGAAGATTCACCTAGACCTCCTTAGGATGATTCGAAATTCCTTTTAACTTATTACGGGTATTAACACACTTCAAACATATTCGTATGTAAGACTTTTTCAGGATTATTTCAGACTCTTCGAAACCTTTTTTGAAGCTTTTTTAGGATTCTCGAAGACAACCCAACAAAATGGGGAAATACTTCAAGACTAATTCAAGACGTTTTCAGTTGTTCAAAGCTCTTCTCGACTTTTGCAAGTTTACTCGATACTTTAGAACAGAGAAGTTCAGGACTATTCATAACTTCTCAAAATTCGTTCAAGACTCGTGATTATTTGCACTTATTCAATACGTAGGTTCGAAGCTTGTCCAGAGTTTTTGAAAACTCTTCAGTACCCTTCCAGATTTAATGAATTCTTTGAAGTCCTGGAACTCTTGAAGATCAGAGTTGTAAAGAATCAAAGAATTGAAATCTAATTCGACTAGTGATTTTGAATTTGAAAATTCAAGTTCAGTAAAGACGCTTCAAGAATCCTAGAAGAATCTGAACCCGTAGATTCAGATTTTGTTTCAAACAGTGTGTACCCTAAGCTCTTCATTGCAGCTGCCCAAATTGGAAAATTGATGGTTTTACAATTTCTTTCCTACCTCAGTACCTCACCCCCGCTCCCCCGAGACAAAAATATACAATCCAAAAGATCATTTGCGACTAGTGTTCAAGCAATTTAAATTACGACTACATTACTTATGAATTTTTTTTACATCAAGTATTACATTCGTTTCCACTATGTTCATTACTTATTCTTTGATAATTTAATAAATTTTTCATAATATGATTTTTTTTCATTCGTCTTCATTTTTTTTGAGTGAGTAAAATTTTTAAAGCATGTTTTTCCTTTCTTTTTCGGAGCTGCCCAAATTTTTTGAAGGTGTCCAACAAGTTTTTGGTAGTGTCCGTTAGAGTATACACTGGTTTTAAAAGATAATTTTAAAATCCAAATCCTGGGATTTGGGCTCTTGTTGTGAACCCCGAAAGAGGATTCAGAATCCTGATTTAGGTTTAGAACTGGAGTACAAATTCAGAATACAGGTTGAATTCCACTGAAAATATCATAGGATTATATTACAAAACATAATCCAAGAATCCGAATCTAGTAGAAAACGCGATTCAGTATTACAGAATTTGAATCTAGGAAAAGATGAGATCCGAATTCAGAATCGTAAAATCTAGTTTCAAGATTCGTTTGGATTCGTTTCCATCTTCATGGAAGGCTACTGGGACTTAATTAGGTCATTTAAAAGGTAATTCAAAACTGGTTGCGAATCTTCCAAAGTTTCTTCGAAATTCATCAAACTTGTTCAGTGTTCTGTAAGACCCTTCCAGATTGGTTTCAGAGCTGTCCAGAATTGTTCAAGACTGTTGATTCTTCCAAGCTCCTCCATATTTGAAAAACACTTTTCAAGAGTTGTTTAAAACTCTTAGACACGGTTCCTTCCAAATTTGTTCAGAAACTCCAGATTTTTACAGACTTGTTCAAAACTCCCCAAGACTCGTTCATACATCTACGATCAGTGAGGGAAAAAGTGAACTCAAAAATAATAAACTAGATCCTTCTCTGTTTCTGATGACTAGTCACTTGGAAGCAAAAAGTGAACACGGGATAATAAGTGAACTAACTGTATCTCTGCTCCTAATTCCCTTGAAAGTTCATAGAAACAGAGATGGACCTAGTTCCGTTCTTCCCCAACTGACCCCCTACAGGATTCTTTAGAAAACCATTACGACTCGTTTTGGATTCTTTAGGTTCTCTCAAACTAGTCCGGGTCCTTTCCAGCCACGCAAGGTGACTCATCCGATGACGCATCACGTCCACGAGATGAATAAACGTTTTTTCGCTTTCATTTTACCTGATGTACCTCTTCCCGATAACTCTTTAGATGAACTAAGTCTTACCTCTGCGGTTTCGCATCCAAGAACACAGGGAACGTATGCTGGTCGTTAATTACAATGTTGATCTTGCCGGCCACCAGATCCAGTCTTTGCGGTCCGATGTCCACCTTCGGCGGCTTCCCGTCCAGCCGAATGTAGTGACTATGCCCGTCAAAACGAACTTTGATCGGCGGTCCACCGAAGTAGCACTCGTATCCAATCCCGTCGACGTACAACTCTCGGGTTGGCGCTCCCAACCGAAACCTATAGCAACATTGTTAACATTAGAACAAACACACTGCAGTCGTCAGCCCACACACCAGCCGACCACAACTACACGTGCACGTGACCTACCTGTGCGTCTTGCCATAGACGAGCGTCTCCACGTCCGGCGTATTCAGCGAGCACGGAACGCAGTACTTGTTGTCGATGATGATCCTGCGAGTGCCGTCGAACGACGAAAATGAGATCTGTCTCGGATCATCCCAGTTCAGGAAGGCGACCGCCGTTGAGCCGTAATGCCGTATCTGCCTTGGTATGCCGTCGATGTTAATCATCTTCATGGGGTCACGATCGATCATCTTCAGCACGTCGGCGTTGGCCACCGGCACCTCCGGCGTGGTGCTGGCGAACATGCCGAAGTTGTTGGCAAATCCGGCCACGAAGCTGGGGCCGAAGAACGGGAACATAGGCGGCGGCGACTTGGACGAGGCGCGCATCTGCGAGGTCGGCATCACGACCAGGTCGTCGAGCTTGTGATCCTCGCTGAGTAACGGCGCCGGTGGTGGATGCACCTCGACGCCGTCCACCCTGACCACCTTATCGTCGCTTTCCAACACCGCCGGCTTGACGTCGCTGATTTCGACGTCGCTGTCGCCGTTTCTGCTGTCATAGCGGTGCTTCCGCCGGTCTGTGGGACTCTTTTGGTCACTGTCGCTGCTGCTACTGCTGCTGCTACTACTACTGCTCGGACTCGAGGTCCGTCTTCGTTTGCTGCGTTTGCGCACGTCGTCGGCGTGCTTCCGTTTGACCACCACCGGTTTTTCCTTCTCTTTCGCGCTGGTTTGGTCAACGTCGTTCGACTCGGGCTTGACAAGCGGCGAGACGATGACGTCGCTTACGGCTCCACTGTCGGCCGACTCGGTGGTCGAGACGATACTCGGGGGCAAGGAGAAGGCGAACAGCTGTCGGTAGTCGATATCTTTGGTCTCGCCGAGGCCGAATGGATTGCCGAACGAGGATGAGTCGGCGCTGGTGGTTATCGGCGGCGTGACAACGGCCTCGCTGACCACCGGCAACGAATAAGCTACACTGACGGGAAGCACCGGCGGTATCAACGGGCGGATGTCGACGTCTTGGGGGTGCGGCGATGGCGATCGGGCCACAACGGGTTCCTCGACGCTTTCCGTTGACTGATCTTTCGAGTCCGACGATCTGAGAAGAAATCAAGTTGACAAACGATTACTTAAAATGTGCGGGAAACCATTTACCAGCCGCCTATATTCGACTGAAAAAACGGAGGATGGAGCAGCAAGAGTGGAGCCACATCAGAAATCTTCCTCGTGCGTATACATCTCTGACAACTAGGGAAGAAAAGTAGCGTGACACACCTACACGAGACACTGGAGAAGACCTGGATGCAAAGATTGCACACTTTAAGAAGCAAACTTTTCCAGCCCATGTATAAGAAATGAAAAACGGTGAGCTTGGAAAGGCGACAGAGGTAATATACGGGTTTTCAAATACCCACTGATAAAGTTTCTTTGGATCATAAATGCTAACAACACATCTCAAACAACTTTTCTATACTAATAGAAAGGGCGTAACACATCCACATGACCGACTGTGGAAAACTTGAATGCGCATTTCAGCAGACAACCCTTATTAGCATGTATAAGGATAGGACCAGAAACGAGCGAAACGAGTTGTGAAAAGCAATATAACGCCAACAGAAACTAGGTAATAGGCAGGCAGATGCTCCAACTCACAAAACCTGTTATCAAAAACACAGCGGTTCACCAGATCAGAAATGTTACAAAGACATTTAAACGGGGAACTGAGGAAGACCTGAATGCACACTATCAACAAAACCTCTTCAGCACATACAAAGATAAGAAGAAAAAAAAAACAGCTTTAAAAAGCAGGATCATGCCTAATAGAGTGAGACGGACTTTCAATCTGCAGAACCCATTATTCAAAGCACGAAGTTTCTTTAGATCAGAATACTACTCGCAAATTTACATCTCACTTCTTTACTGAAAGAACCATGAATGAAACCAGGTATGATACACCTATAGATGACGGAATCATCGAGACATTCACTTCAATTAAGAAACCGAGATACCACTCTAGCGTGAAAAAAGAAAAGATAAGAAACACCGGGAAGAATAAGAATAAGTTCTGAAAAGAAATATAATGCCTAGTCAACTACGTAAAAAACCGATACTCCACCGGAATCTGCTATCAAAAACACGAAGTTACACTTCATCAGAACTGTTACTTACACGCCTACACAAGGGATTGACCAATATATATGGATACACACTTCAATCAACATTCTCTCGCAATTATTGCACAAGAAGGAAAAGAAACAAGTTTTGAAAAGTAATATAAAGCCCAATAACCAGGATTCTCAATGCACACTGAACCCAATACCGAAAACACCAAGTTCTACTACATCAAAAATGCTACAGACACATTTAAATTTATCTTGATCACAAGAACGAAGGATATTAAGAGATATATCTGAAGGAAGAGCTGAGGAAGACTTGCACACACACATTAAACAAACCTCTTCATTATCTTCATAGGCGACAGAACGAAAAACGATGGAACAAGCAGATCAAATTTCAACAGCAATACAACACCAACTGAACTCTAAGAGAGATAACTTGTTATCAAAAGCGTCAAGTTTTTCCAGACTAGACATGTTACCCACACATTTATTATTCCAAAATTGAGGAAGACTTGGACATACACTTCAATAAACAAACGTCTTTCGTACCTTCATAGACGACAGAATGAGAAACAATGGAACAAGCAGATCAAGTTTTGAACATCGATATAAAACACCCACTGAACGCTGAGACAGATAACTAATTATCAACAAGTTCCACCAGACCAGAATATTACCCATACATTTTTAATTGAGGAAGACTCTCTGGGATATACAAGGTTATAGAGAGACATACACCAAGCTTTGAGAAACATAAAGCCCATTCAACTCAAAAGAGTCGAATTCTCAGTCCAACAAACCAATTACAAAAAGCATGAAGTTCTACCAGATCCGAAACGTTATCATCTACACACAATCTCTGCTGAAAGAACTAGGGATAAAATGCGATAAATCTACAGGAGGAATACATCACTCTCCAATACATACAAAACTTTGACAAGGAACAATGAGCAGAATAAACTCTGTAACGGACATGCCATAACCAAAATCAGGTACACTGATCAGGTTCCTGCAGATCAGAAAGAGAAATACTGTCTGGTAATCTACAGTTGACTGGACTATGAACACAGACATATTTATCAATAGCAGATATGTTTATTCATTGCAAATATGCTCATCTATTGCCTCCTTCTCTATTATAGCATAGATTCAGGCGACTCATTGACATAGAGAAATGCAGCCATGAGATAGTACTTTATTAGGATCATATTAACAGTATTACCTCAATCATTTCTAGTTGATTCCCAATTATCCATGTAATTGGAACAGCAGTGAAAAATTGAACAGTTCTCATTTAGAAACTAAAATAGATACATTATGAAAGGATAATAATGATGATGATTATGGCGGTACACGCACGCCAAATTGGCCCCGGGACACCACACCCACTATTCTGGAATTACCCCAATTGGACCTGCGTCAGGATAGAGGGGAAATTATGAAAGGATATCAGTAGTTCTACCAAAAGAACAATGGAAGAACAAGAGTGTGACACATATATAGGAGCAACTGAAGACCAGGAAGCCCACTTCAATAAGTAAACTTCACTAGCACATATAAGGAAAGGATAAGAAATGAGAACTTAAAACAATAATATCCAGTAAACTTGATAGTTTATTAAAAAAAATGTTGACTGATCTATCAAACTGTTCATCAGCAATGCGTGGTTGAATGTATGTGGTATAAAACATTGAAGAGTAGCAGAATGGGTAAAAATATAATGTTAAAGGACCCAACATTTTAATTCTGTACACTCGAGGTAAGAAACTATCTCATTTTACACACGAATTCCCATTACCACGCAAAATCAAAAATGTAGTTTTATAAAAAAAATCAGAAATGCTCTACAGGAGGAACTATAGAAGATCTAGTCTCACAATTTAATGAACTCGCCCGTTTAGCACATACAAGGATAGGATAAGAAACAAACTTGAAAGATAAGATAACGCCCAATAAACTCGGGAACAGATGGATTCTAAACCCATCATTGAAAAGTCAGACCAACCGCCTCTAATCAGGAACACTACCTGCAGGTCTAAATATGACTTCTCCACTGAAAGAACTAGGGATAATAACAATTATGAAGTTATGGTACATCTACAGATGAAAGTGAACATAACTTGGTTGTACAGTTCAATAAATGAACTTTCCTACAACTTCTAAGGATAGGATAAGAAACAATGAGCAGACAAGCTTCCCGCACTATATACATGACTTCTCTGCTGAAAGAACTAGTGATAAAAACAGTTGTGATACATCTACAGATGGAAGTGAACACAACTTAGGAATACAGTTCAATAAACAAACCTTTCTACAACCTTTAAGGATGAGATAAGAAACAATGAGCAGACGAACTTCCCGCAGATATACATGACTTCTCCATTGACAGAACTAGAGATAAAAACAGTTGTGATACATCTACAGATGGAACCGAGCATGACTTCGCCATACAATTCAACAAACAAATCTCTGTACAACCTTTAAGGATAGGATAAAAAAAAACAATAAGCAGACGATCTTCCCACAGATATACATGACTTCTCCACTGAAAGAACTAGAGATAAAAACAGTTATGGTACATCTACAAATGGAACTGAGCATGACTTTGCCCTACAGTTCAATAAACAAACTTCTCTAGAACCTTCAAGGACAGCATAAGAAACAATGAGCAGACTAGATTCAAAGAACAATACAATGCACAAAAACTTTGTACCTGATGGGTGCACTAACCTGTCAAATATGACCCACAGTTGAGACTCAACTCCTGATACAGTTAGTACATAATATGTGAAGTTATAAAATAAATAGAAACTTACTCTTCCATGTCTACATCTTGTTGGGCAGGTGGTTCCGGCGATGGCACCGGTACGTCTATTGCTTCCTCCGGGGGCGTCACTTCTTTTGGACTAGATACAATTACACAATCACCATTGTCATCGGTGATATCCATCAGCTCGCCGTCCACTACTGGTGTCGGTGTCTTCTTATTTGCCTCCTTCTCCCTCTGCACATGTTGCTTCAACATTTCTCCCAATCTCGGCGAGTCTTTAGACAGTTGGTTGATGAAGAAAGTCTGTTGGTGTTCATCCATTCCGACAACTGTATCGGCCAGCGCGTTCAACCGTTTGTTGCGTTCCTCTTTGGACAACTTCACCTTATTCGTATCCTCTCGTCTGTTCGGCACCCCTTCGAACAGCTCCTGTACTTTGCTTTTGACGTTGTTTTTTAGTCTGGCTTTGACTGTCTCCGATTTGCGTTTTTCCGGACTGTCAACATTTCTGCGTTTTTCCGACCGCTGCTGTTCTTCACGTTTCTCCGGGCTGGATTTCGACTTCCGCTTCTCCGGACTGTCTTTGGTCTTCGGTAGCGACGGCGACTCCTTGGGCTCATCCTTGGCGATCTTCGGCTTCGACGGTTCTGGTACATTCTTTGGTTTGGGCGTCTCTGTCGTCTTGGACTTGACAGGCTCCTCGGCTTTTGGCTTGGTCACCTCAGCAGTCACCGGCTTCTCTGGACTTTCTTTAGAGCAAAACGAATCAAATTTGAATTTTAGCAAACAATTACGCGTATTCGAATTAAGAGAACCTACTCCGCAAAACATACATAGATTACGACTGAGTTCTATAATATTATCGACGGTACTCCGGCATCGCAAAATGTTGACGTTGGCATTAGTCGACGGGTACAATTTATCAACCCCTGCCAATGCGCCTGCTGGTTTCGCGCGAGACTCGATGATTCGCACACGAAAGTAAAACCGATTTTGGTAGGCTGATCTACAGTTTCTCATTAATTGGAGAAAATGTTGATGGAACATTCAGAAAAAATTAGACCCTTAGTCCATCGTTGTAAATTTGAGCTCGTCAGACGGTAGGCGTGCTTCACTAACACGTATTCACCGGTTACCGGTGTTTGACTGTACGATCGTAGGGAGGAAGCAGTACTTTGAATGAAAGAATTTGAAGAAAATACAAGGCATTTGATCGAAATAAGCTCGTACCAGTTCGACAATAAGAATTGAGTTATCTGCTTGTCAGGCGACAGCAACGAAGAAGAGCCAGTGTAGATCGAGTAACAGAGGAGCACAAGGGCCACATACTTCTCTCACACAGTTGTTCACCTTCGAACCTGTCTTCAGCTGTTGACAAGACCAATACTTCTCACATTCTGATGAATCCATCAGAGTAACACAAAGCGTGAGTGGAAAAGTTATTGTTCCCCAACTTTCACACATCCGAGGGGAAGGGTAAACACTACAACTGCGACTGCAAAATGATTTCAAATTAATAAAGAAAAGAATAATTGTTTGTTCTCTCAATTTCAATTAAAATTGTATTCAAAAATTTATCGGGGGGGGGGGGGGAGGAGGAGATACACGAATGAAATTTGTAAATTTTACACTGACAAGCCATTTCAATGGTACAACTGTACTAAATATGCCGATTCTACAAGGAGCGTAGTGATCCCAAAATGCTGACCATATGATAAGATTTTTGAAAAGATCCCAAAACAGGCTATCTGATCTAGTTACTTAAATAAATTTAAAATGTTAATTGGGGAACACTAATGAATATATTCTAGGGGAAATTTTGGTTTCTTTCTCCATGGATTCATTTGCATCACTTCTTCTTTAGAGCATGTGTATGTGTGGAGAAGGGATGAGATGGAAAGGTTTTGGTCAATTGGAAGATAATTGACAAAAAAATGAAAGATCAAAATAATTATTTTTGCATGATTATGGTGACAGGAAGGCGGGGTGGAAGGGGAGGAGGGGTCAACACAGAAAGCTGATGAATTTGAAAAAATGCTAAGCACATAATCGAAGAAAAGTAAGTTTAGTAGAATACAATTACCAATGAATTCAGGTAAGAAGCCGACTGGAGTGGGATGATGAAAATGTAAAATGTGAAGGTGGCAACCATGAAGACCTTCATTATGAGAATTTGATACACAGCGACGAGGGAAGAAAAACTATGAGGATAATTAAAATGCGAGATTAAAATTATGTATGGGGGAGGCCACCAACTAGCTGACTATACCTAATGAAAAAAATATCTAAGTGGCAACCAAGAAAACCTTCATTGAGGATAAATAAAATGTCCAAACTGATACAACATTACGACTTTTTAAACATCAAGAATTTCCATTTCAGACAAAAAAATGAAAGGATGGGTTAATTAAGATAGCTTAAAATTGTAAAATTAATACACAGAAGAAACCCTTAATCGTCCCAATTTCACCGACAATGATGATTCAGAAAATATGAGAAAGAGAAAGGAGAGGACAGAATGCCACATAAAGAATTCTAATTTTTTAGTTTTCCAGAAAATTTCAATACAGAAATATCAGGGGGACCGAACGCTCATCACTATAATATTGACAGAAATATAAGAATTTCGAAGTGTTAAACACACTATGTCTTCAATTAATAGGAGGGACGGGGAAGGGAGAGGAGCAGGAGGATGAATATAAAAAAATGATCTTCATATAGAAACCCAACATCGAAAAAGATTCATCAAAAGTGTTCTCTGTAATGCAGAAGCAAGGGTGGGTCTAAAAGGCTGATTGAGATGAAAGAACCTTAAATCAACAAGAAAAGTCTTAAATTTTTCAAATTTCGTAGGAGCATGTCGGTCCGAAAAGGATTGGGAGACCAAATGAGGAAGGAGGCAAAACAAATCCAGCTGAAATTTAATAATTTCGAACTGACTGACAAGCACAGACCCGTGGCAAGGAGGTGAAACATGACCTTCAAGTTCAAGTCCAAAATTGAAAAAGATCCATTAAGAGGGTTCTACAGGAAGCAGAGGCGAGGGAAGGAGCTAAAACCTGATGAAGATAAAATAATTAGGGGCTAAAAATCTGATCAATATAAAATAATTTCAAATCAGCAAAAAATTTTTTCAGTTTTTTCAATTTAACATGATAATACTGACTCCCAAAATAATAAAAGGGAGAAAAGGAAGGAAGAAAAGAAAATCCTGACTGAAATTCTATACGATTAAATTATTTTCATTTCCATTAGTATTGTATAAAAATCAATAAATGGAAAAGGAATTCATCAATAACTGAATTATGAGTTCATAGTTTCTTTTCAACTCATTTTTTAATTAATTCAATTATTAATTTTGCACATTAATTTTTAGTGAAGTTCTATCAAATTTATCAAATGTTTAAATTAAATAAAAATTTTAATTTTTTTCAATTTTTAGATAAAATTATAATTTAAATATTATTATCAATAAATTTACATTTTCTTAAAATAGATATCATAGTACTCAAATTAAAAATTGTTGTAAATGATTAAATTAGATTTCAAAAATTATTTTGGCGGCATTTCGAATTGACGGACAAGCAGAGACTGGGAGCTGGAGCTCGAAAACCGAAAAAATTGTCAGCTGAAGCCAGAGTCATTTTCAGAAATTCAGTGGAGCCGCAGCCAGTGTCTGGGTCAGGCTTTGACTTGGGCATTGGCTTTCGACCCCCCCCCCTTCCCTTATATCAGCTTCCGACTACATTGACATCTTCCCCAACCTTTTAAAATAACCGAAAATCGAGTAAAACCACATTTTTAGTGGAGCCGGGGCCATCAAGAATTTCTACCCCGATAAAAATTTTTTGCCCAGTCAGAACCAATCTTAAGAATTTTAGCCAGAGCCAGCTCGTAGCGGCTCCAATTCCCGCAGACTAAAAACTATTTTTCGGAGAAAAAATTTGGCTTCGAAAATGTGAAGGATGGAGGGGGAAAATGTCGACTGAAATACAAGCGTTCTGGGTTGAAACATAAATACATCTTCAAAAATTGCGGAGGGGGAGCGAAACATTAACCTGATTCTACATGTAGGAATT
The DNA here is from genome assembly GCA_031841125.1 of Acanthococcus lagerstroemiae. Lineage (NCBI taxonomy): Eukaryota > Metazoa > Arthropoda > Insecta > Hemiptera > Eriococcidae > Acanthococcus > Acanthococcus lagerstroemiae. Next base: position 41,216,806 of record CM063112.1, read on the forward strand.
TTAACAGCAAATAAATAGCCGTAATTATCTTCATTTATTATGAAGTCAGTTCAAACACACGAAAATGCAATCGAGAGGAAGGGAAAGAGGCGCTAAGATTTTTAAAGAAAGATTCAAGAATTTCTCATTGACAAGGCAGCCTGAGCATTATTACGCCCGCTTTTCCAATTTTATCAAGTTTGTCGATTTCAATAATACGGAGGGGGGAATGGGTCAATCATTTCATAAGAAAGAGGTTTCAGGTTTCATAATACTTCTTTTCATTTGCAATACCAATTATAAAAAACCTCGAGGGCTGCAGGCCTGTAGCCAGGAATTTTTTCAGCGGGTGCAATTGAACTTTCAGGGGGGGGGCAGTCATTACTGTCGATAACATAAAGACGATCTGAAATAAACAATCGGCGAATTCTTGCCGGGGGGCATGCCCCCTGGCCCTCCTTGGCTACAGGCCTGGAGGGCTGCAGGAGTGAGGTACGAAGAGTAGAGATACATGAAGAGGCGACTGTGATTCACAGGCTAAAAAAAAAGAAGACTAATATTAATTGAAATGCAAGCATTCCCAAATGATATCAGGGATGTAAATAAGGAAAAAGAAGAGGAAAATGTCTACCCCACCCTGGGGCCAAGAAGAATAAAATTTTAGCGCTCTCTAACTAATATTTTAGAAGTTCTGATCTTCTAAAACTTCTTTTCGCTCATCGATTTGAAGAATTTTTTTCGAGTTTTTCTGGTTAAGGCGCAAACAGCCGGCATGAAATAGGAGAAGGGGCTCACGGGGAGGCTGGCAAGTACTAAAATAATACTGCAAATTTTGTTGGGGAAGAGGAAGCTTTTAGATGATTGGGGCTGTCTCCCACGCCCCCCCCGCCCGTTTACGCCCAAGGATCCACCACTGCTTTATCTGCACAATTTCTACGTATTCCCCTCTTCCCCCATCGCTATAGCTCTAAATTGTATCAAAATCGTCGATTCTAACAGGTGAGTTTTATTAATTTTAATATTAAATTTATCAATTATGATAATGTATCAACATTTTCATTTCATAATTCCATCATCTTCTTCAAATGTATGTACATTAATTTAATTTAAAAATATATTATTACTAAATTTTATCTTTATTACGTTAATTTTTTTTTAAAAGTTGAAATTGTATTTTATTCATCTAATTTAAATTGAAATGGTAGTTGTCGAAGACTAGAAAGAAATTCGAATGTTGATTCAAATGCAAAAATTTCAATTAATAGCAGGGGAAAATAAGTTTATTTTTCAAGAAATTAGATGAGGGAGGGCATTTTATGGCATTTCAACTTCAAGGTCCTTGCGCAATACTAGCACAAGTTTTTTCGATCCGAGGAAAATACTGAGACGAGGTCTTCAAGTCCTTACGCAGCATCACTATAAGCTAGCATATCTTTTCTCTCCTGTGGGTTCAGGGAGGAGAGCTCAGTGCTATGACCCTTATAATCTAGCCTTCACACAATCAGTGCATGATTTTATCCTACATGTTTGTAAGCAAATCAGAGGAAGAAGAAGGCTCTATATATCATTCAAAATGAGCACCTTTTCTCAGTTTTCTTATGAAACGAAATTCTTACAGACAGCTAAATTCAATTTTACAACCGAGAAAAAAATGTTAATACACGCTCCAAGTTTTTTTGGTACAGCGGTCCCCTTCATACGCTGGTCTCCATTTCGTTCGTCACCTACCCTGCTGTTTAAACTGAAGGTGCGACTAAACATCACTGGCAATATCCGAGGAAACTGACCTAGATAACGGTTTTATTAGGTCCTTTTCCCATGACACTGAAAAACAGATGCAGTCGGACTTTCAGTATATACTCAGAATACGGCATATTTACACTCAACACGACAGCACCTCTGAATCTCGAACTAAACGAGCTCTCAGACGTTTCAACCGATCTGCAATTCAAGATACTCTTCATATTAGGTTACGTACAGGCTACAGAGACGGATAGCGATTAAATCAATCAATACTACAGATAATAATAAGTTATACACATATAAAATACGTTATCGATATAAATTATAAATTCTATTTACTACACAAAACCCGGGAGCTATATTGAAAAACTAAAAAAAGTAACACACAATAAGAAATTCTTTATTTCTTTTTTAATAAATTTCTTTGCTTTCAAGTCATACGTAACAAATAACGAAAGTTTTTTCATCAGTCTATTAAATGAAAATTATAAACATATCACAGCTAAATAATCACTGTAATTTTTTCCCGAGAAGAAAAAAACAAACAAACAGGAAACAGACTAGAATTGGAGAATAACGAACACCACCTATTAATTTTTGGTTACAGGCAAAGACTGAGAATGGCACCAGTCAATTTCTGATCGAAAATTCATTACTCAAAATTGCAGAAAGTAAATTCACACGTTCGTGGAGAGCTGATGGGCACAAAATTCAAACCATGAATCAGTTTCGAAGAGGATTTTTTTCCCAGTACATAAATCCAGTCTTGTATCCTTTTTGTGCACCTTTCAAAATTCATCTGGTAGTTTTCCCCTCTGGTCACCGACGCGATACTTGAAGGGGTAGTTTCCGGGGTCAGGGGTGCGGTGTCTGGAGAGCCACTTTGGCATGCGTGCATCGCCATACGCTCCGCCAAGCATCATAATTTGGTTCGCAAGGAATTTGCAATTCACGCTGGACCGGTTTCCAAAAACCACAGAAAATGAAGTCGTAGGAAGAAAATCAAAGTAGACAAGTTCCTCGGGGTTGAAATTAAAACTTCCTCAATCGGCTCCTAGGATACATCACAAATCTATGTGAGATTCAGAGCCGCGTGATCGAGTAGAAAACAATTATTGAGAATTCGAACGAGATTTTCCCCTTTTGAAGCATTTTCATACGCGCAAGTACAAACGGCAACGTGCGATTGAGGGTACAGCGGGTATGAAGCCGAAATCCAAAATTCTCAGATAGAAAATCCGAATCAGCATTGTAGAAGCCTGAACCTATTACGCGTTAAAAATATGATCAGGATAGAGCAACAAAAGAGACGAGAATGAGATAGGAAGAAAAACGATCTTCACCCAGGAAGTGACTCCAGTAACCTCAGACCAACAGTGATTTGGCACAAATACGAAGGGCGAGGCAAAAGGGAGAATCACATGAAATCACATTCCAGACAGAACTACAGAGTACAGACACTGCACGAGGGTACCAATGAGCGAACAGGGAGGGGGGGGGGAGCCCTCCAACTGGGTCAGCTCGAAATTCAAACATACCATTAAGAAAGTTTCCAGCTTCACATCCAAATTCTTACTGAATGGTCACTCAACTTAACCCAAAGATCTCAAACTGAAAAATAGTTCCAGAGGGGTCCAACGCCCTTTTACAAAGCGGGAACTTAATCAACGGGCATTACATGGAAAACAAGCAAATATCGAACAATAAAGAAATCGGGGTGTCCATCGAACTCGAAAACTGAAAAAGGGAAACTTCATCAACCAATTCAGAGAGCAGGAGAGTGTAATTTCAGTTTTGCATGACTATACAAATTGACGAATCCAAGATTTGGCGGAAATTTACCAATTTACTGATATTTATGGATGTCTTGAAGGGGGGGGGGAGGAGACTTCTAATCAAAATAAGAGGACATTCGAGGGGCTAGCAGACATCCTGGAAACATCTGTAGGGTTAAGTCAAAAGCCGAAATTGGGGGTACGATAATTATTTCCCGATTTTGAGGGATTTCGTTCAGTATCGAGAAATTTTCACACAGGTCGATTCACTTTGTAAGATTTAGGGACTTACATTTGAAAGGGAGAGAGGCGGGGAAGAAGACTAGGTTAAGGGCTCATAAAAGTGAATAATTGGGCCGATACAATAGCATTTTTTCGGCAGCTTTTCAAGTCTCAATCTATCCCCTTGCTTCGTTCAAGTTCTGCACGTTTGATTTTGAAAAATATATTTTCTATCTTCGTTTTGGAAAAACACTTTTCTTCCAGATTTCCAGGGAATCTCTTTCAAGATGAGTTAATTTTGGGGAACTTGAAAGACCGGTAGACACACTGATCTATGGAACAAGACAAACCAAATGAACATAACACGGGCACACAGAAGATGAAATGGAGAAGTACAATCTTGCTCGTTAATTCCGAGAATCCATAGGCCAATTTTGAAAGGCTAAAAATTTCTCATTTATCGACCCTCGAATTTTGTCGTTGAAAAAAAAACTCAATTCTAACCGAAATACGAAGATGTAAGCAGATTTACATTATTTTCGAACACAAGACGGTTCAATTTTCCCGAAATTTTCGTTTTCCTTCCTTTAGTACTCTTATACAGACTGTAACCATGTTCCAAGTTTTAAGGGAGGATGCTCACAATCGTATATCAGCCTTGCAATGCTCATCTTATCGGTGTACAATTAGGTCAGATAAGATTACCAATCAAACTCAAAGACACAGATCAAAATTTTAATAACTTACACATTTTCAAGTTTCAGACGTGAAAATTAGATTAAAAAGTAGGGGCTCACCGGAGGAGGGAGAGAAATCCCAAGTTTACCAATTGCGAAAAATCAATTTTCGCAATTAAGAACATTTTTCACACTCAACACAGACACACACAAAAAAAAAAAAAAAAAAAAGACAAAGAAGAAAATGTTTGTTCTTCCATCTCCTCAATTTTCCAACTGAGGGCCCACATTTCTCAACTAAATCATTCTCGGGTTAGAGTCCCACTAACGTCGGACAAGTAGTGATTTTCGGATACCTCACTAACACCCTAAGACAGCGAATACAGTATCAATCGAGGTGGAAACATAGTACGTTCTGTAAACCCACCAGTTCACACGAACAAGACAAGTCGCAGGGCGTGTTACCACCAGATCAGAAAGACTGACACTGTGCGTGTGCACATTATCGAAAGTTTATTACTCAACGTCATAGAACATATATGGCTATAAGCCAACTGCGGCTGCACACTATTCGACACAGAGAAAGAAAAACTCTAACGCAACAAAACCATGAGGGGAGGGGAATAAACGGCAAACTACCCCAACGAACCTGCCCAGGAGAGTCGCGTAACCGGCATCGGATACGACCACCTGAAGAAGAAATTATCATTATTAAATATTATTAATTTGGTCCGTTACATCGATTTACAGAATTTCAAGTTTAATTCGTTCGATTATTCAAATAATTTCGTATGATGTAATTATTATTACTTTGATCTCTACCCGACTCCGTCAGTCCGTCTTTCTAATATTTTGAAAGCAGGAAATTCCACCCACATGGAAGACATAATTTTACCTCAAAATTACATGATTTTTAACGGGAAAGCGTGCCCCCTCTCCCCCATATCAGAAGAAAGTCTAGCAGCAGCCATGCTGAGATCTATCATGATGAATTTGGGGTAACTTTTCATTATTCCTCCAGCTCCCACTCCGTCTGAACCAGTTCCATACAGGGGCGAATACAGAAAATAATTTCAGGGGGGAGGGGGTCCGAATGAAAAATGTTATAGACGAAACATAATAGCTCTAGGTCACTGTAGACAGATATTTCGAAGGAGGGGTCCGAACCCCCTGTATCCGCCACTAGTTCCATAGAATCAAAAAAACTAGTACACCCAGATTAAGCAAAATCGATCAAGAGGAACTCGTTGCCTGAAAGGGGCTCAAAGCGTTCAAATATTGCCTTGTTCGTTACGAGTCGCTAAAAATTAATTTTCCCTTTCATGGAGAGCGCACAGTGGCGTAGCCAAGGGGACGAAAATACCTCCCCCAGGGCATTTGAAATTGAATGGAAAATATGCAAGAATGAGCAATTTTTCGACTTTAAAACACGTTTTTCCAACAAAAAAAATTCGCTCGAGCAGTAATTTTACCTTCATTTTTATAAAATAATCCTCTAATATCGGCGATTTTTAAAAAATACCCCAATTTTCGACTTTTTCTCCCTTGAAAATCTTACTTTGCCTCCCCCTTGGGAAAATCCTGGCTACACCACGGAGAGCGCAGTTACAAACTATTGAAAGTCAACATCATAATGCCCGACTATCTCGCTAGAGTCACTATAGACAATCTCCATAAAGATACAGAGATTGGCAGCCCAAAATACAGTTCAAGCAAGATGAAGAAGTTAGTTCAGGATGTCTAACAAATCTGAAAATTAAAAATATTGGATTTTTATTGGGCTCTTCCCGGGCTTTTTATATGCGCAGAAATTGAGTTTGCAAGATACATAGTGATCGAAGTTAAGTTTTCGACAACACTACATTATCGATGGTCTCATGGACACTTGTGCTAACAAAATTGAAATCCTTCAGGAGAGCATTTTGAAAATTTCGTCAACTTATAACTTATCAATTAGCACAATCGGAAAGCGTTTTCTAGCGATCCAAATAATAAGTTATTAGCTGTTTTGTGCGTATCACCGGATAGCTTTCATCTTCAGTTACAGATTTACATACTTGACTCAATTTTGACAAAAATGTTAGTTAGCACAAGGGTCCACGAGCCCATCGTTTATTGTCCCTCATTCTTCAATTTTTATTGAAAATATAATAAAATTTGAACTTATTGGCCCGGTAGACACTCTGTAGTTACCCCAGGACAAAAAAAAAATACAAGGATTCTCCGAGTTTGCCAGGAAGTCTTACGCAGTGGACTCAAACTAATCTGTTGGCAGGCTAGTAGCTACTCTACCCTAGATCAGGCCCAGGACCTGTTGAAGCCACAAGGTCTTACCGGGAGAACACTAATGAGACTAGCAAAATACTGACTAGATTAAGCAGAGAATTGCAGCGCGGTCTAGTACTGAGGATGAATACACTTCACTTGTACATGCTTCCAGGAACTATGGAATGGTTTATAGGACAATCAACATATAATTTCGAAGTTTCCATGTTGGAGTGTGAGTAAACTTGGTGATAAATGAGGAGACGAATTCGTGAAGGTAATGGGGACCAGGTGGAGGAGAGCGGCCATCAACCGTCAAAAATGGAAAGTTTGCGAAGAGGCCTACGCCCAAACTTGGGCTTGGTGTCAGGGAGGGATTACGCTTCCCCCCCCCCCCCCCCCCGATAACAACTTCGACTACACGGCTGTAAGATTAAAAAAAAAAAGTCTGTACCAGAAATACATTGTTAATATCCGTACGAAGTTTCTAACGTTCCTGTTGAGTTACATATTGTAAAACGTTTTGCGGCATTTCAGGCATAATTGGGACCCTTGTGTGGCCCAAAGAATAACGATCTCGAAAATTAATCCCAAAGAACTTTTCATGCGGATGAAATGTCTTAGAATTGTTGGCTCTAACAGTACAGAAGCGCAGGTTTATGAAATCAAGATCATTTCTTTCAACTTGACCTTTCCAAGGCATGGGTTCCTCCCGATCAATTTTTCTATAATTCTGCCAAATTTCCGTTATGATCAGATGCTCGGATTTTCAGCCAGCCTTTCTAAATGAGAATAACTTTGGAGTTACACAACTGACCACAAATCTAACATCGATTCCCATTCAATATGAAGAGAAGATCGCTATTGAAGGAGCTCGTCACCGGCAGAGTGCGGATCCAAATATTTCTGAACGCGAAGAAAAAAAGAAAAAAAAAAGAAGAAGAAAACGATATTCGAGTTCCTCACGCGAAATGAGCTAAAAAGCATTCAAATGCTCAAATCAGGCCCACTGCTAACACCAGGGTGGCCAAGGCTTGCGCATTCACAAAAAATAATAATAAATAAAAACAGCTAAAAGTTGAAAAAAATTTGTGTTGTACTCTAGTGGTTCATGCCCTGGTTGAATATCAAATTCCTGGCACACACAAATGGTTAGCTATGGGCCTGGCCCAAATAACTCGAATGTACGAAACAAATGCATCTGCTCGACGGAAGACGGAGACAGAAAGGATCAAAATAGGTTCTGGCACTTGAAAACTCGTATTAGGAGTCATTCACTTCTAACCCCATTTTCCAGAATTAATGAAGGTCTCCGTTATTCAACTCTTCGTTCAGCTATCAACTTTCCAACTAATGTACACCAGATCTCATTGTTGAGCTCCTTTACATTTACAAGTCGATGTGAATACATTTCATCACATCGACTAAGACACAAAATTAATTACATTTGAGGACTGAAAATGAAAACAGAATGTTTATGTATGTTAATAGCGCGTGACGTGCACACCATTGCTTCGCGCACTTCAATTTACTTTTCAATCTACAGGCTGATGGTATAATCACAACTACAATCCATTATATTAACCATCGAATTACAGCTGCGATAGACAAGTTACATTTTTCTCACTTAATCTATACATAATACCGCATAACCGAGGACCACGAGTTGGATAAAATCAGCTGGATCTGAATGAACTGAGTTCTTCGAACAAATCCAACCAAGATATGCTGTTGATGACTGTCAAACGTGGATACGCGAAAGCATCATCTTATAAAATATAACTAGGTTTCTCACCTGAACGTGTGAATCTACTTCCTCCTCCCCCATTTTACAAGTTGAGTAGAGATAATTCAGCTTAAAAAAAAAAATTTAATACGAGATCGACAATCGGCGCTATAGTTATTATAATTAAAACGGTAAACAAAAGTACTCAGCCTCTGCCTGTTTCATCCTAGAAAATGAAATCATCTACAGAAGGCGACACAGCCTGTCGACAGTTTTCACGATGTCCACGCTCGTGATTTGTTCAAAATGTCCCATTTTACAGGGTTGGAGGTATTCCGGTTTCAGTAGAAGATCTGAGGATAATATACAGCGCTGAAAACGGAGGGCTGTCTGCGAGACAAACCCGAGTCACACTGTTGGCATAGTCTGTCGCTACTTGAATCGAGATTCTCATAGGTGACCGACCTACAGTATCACTCAACTACCTTTGTCAGCCAGTCCTCCAAATACTTCAGACTGGGGTAATGCGTCCGGATAAAGGATGCAATCTATCGTTTGCCAAAACTAAATCACTTTCAAATTTGCACACTCGCGTTTGGATCTTCATCTCGATCTCCAGAGTTTCCTAAAACAATCAATCTGAAAGTTGTTATTGTGGGGCTGGTTGCTCAGTCACAGAAAATGTGATATAACACTGCTGAAACAACACGAATTTCGAGATCAACAGCGCATTGAAGAGTCATTTTCTCAAATACAACTTAATGGACAGTTAATGAAACATATTTGAAAAGGGGGTCTCACCAGTTTTACTGTTTCTTTGGCCATTTGAAAGGTATTTTCTAGACAAAGTCATAAAATAGATACAAGTCCCTTGTGCGATATTTTAGCATCGAAAACAGGACTGTATCACCTTTAACACTGTTCTATAGTTTCAAGGAGTTTTCCTAAGCAAACATAAACACGAAGTCGGACATGTTTTACAATGGCTGTTTTCCAAACTAACTTCAATTGCACCTCGCCAATCCATCAAACCGACGAACCCGAAACACCTCCAAGTTCAGCGCCACCGCTACACCTGCAGCAGATCTCGCGCGCATCCAGAGCGCAGCATCCGAAACCATGTCTCTGTGTCGCCAACCGCGGACCCATTCATTTTCTCCTACACGGACTTAATAACGCCATCACACCGTAAACAAACGATGCACACGACGAAAACAGTGCAATATCGGAAAATTAATTACTAACTCCACTGAACTCAGTATTTTGTATTTAAAAAGCACAATAAATTTTTTACACAAGTAACATTTGTGATTAAAATTAACCCTGAATAATGTTATATACAAACCATTTCGCTTGGCATTTTTAGAATCGACTTGGGATAATGCGGGCAACGTTTTCACCTCTCTGGCGATACTGGCACCAACAGCGTCACCGCCGGTCTGGTTGACCGGCTGCTGTCTGTTTGGGCGCAACCGCGGATCCCGTGCGCGTTTGGCCGCCGCACTGATCAGCTCGGAACTGACGGGAGCGATACGAAACTGGGGCGGATTCTGCGGCGTTTGCAGAACCCCGACATTACCGTTCGATACCGGCTTGGTATACACGAACGGATTATTCTGTAAAAAAGAGAAATCAACCGATCAAGCGAGCGTGTTGCGGATTGTATGGTACAGCTGATTGGTGACGAACCTCGTGCACGTCATCGAAGAAGCGTGACATTCTATATACGACTTTTGCAAAGCATACGGATTGATTTTAAGATTGGAATCACTCTGCCAAACCCATCTGGACTCAACTGGAGGAGAGAGGCAATACAGAGTAGAAGGAAAGTTGAAACTCGCTGGATTCCACGCATAAGGTCTCTCACAATTCTTTTGTAACCACCTGAGAAACATCAAATGGGGACGGGGGTAGAAGAGGGTTCAGTATCATCTATTGCAATACATCAACATGGGGTTTACAGGGACAAGAACTCTTTCTTTCTTTCCTTTCTCAGGGTGTCTACTAGAATTAAGTTTAAAAAAAAAGAAGAAGATAACTTTAGATGACCTTTATCCAGTTTTTTAGCAGCCTAAAAAAAAACGTTTATTTGCACCCATCGCTTACTTTTCTGTTGCTTCCCTAATTTATGGTGCATTTAAAACATCACTCCTATTCTTTCTTTCAATTTGAATTTTAGTTATTTTTAAGCTAAATTGCATTTACTAGAACTGAAGTCTGCTGGCGCGTTCAGCGTAACCAGTGTATACAAATGGCAAGCGCAAAAATTGCCACTGAGTACTAGTCACATTTCACTGGCTGACTATTTACTCATTAGCTGATGTCTTTACAAGAAACTATTGTTATTTTAGCAGTTTCTTCCACAATTATGCGAAGAAATAAAAAATTTTTAAATGGCCTACAGCGAAAAAATATGACTTTTGATGACTTAAGATGACCGGTAGGCATCTCGTTTCTGGAGATACCATTTTTGGCAACCTTGAAATACAGCGAATTATTCCTAAACCAGTTTCAATATCGATTTTCTTTTTTTTTTTTTTTGAACCTCGACTTTTGGATTGGCACAAAAATTCAAACTTAACAGATGTTAAGCTAGATCCAGAAATCACGAACATCAGCGAACGGAAATGAACAAATGGAAAGGAATGCAAACGAACAAGAACAAGTACCAGCGAATGGATGCAAAGAACAGAAATGGTAGTATTTGTCAGCGTTCGAACTGATCCAAATACAGTGGACAACGTACCAATACTGGAGAATCCGATGTCATGAAAATCCTGGTGGCAGGGTTTGGTACTGCATGTATTTCAGTCATTGTGGGTGCTTTCGTTTTATCCAGTGTTGGCGAGCACAACGCTAAATTATCATAGTAACAAACCCAATGCTGAGTCCGAAAGCTCTCAATGTATTTTGAATGGTAGTTTTTGACATTGGTGGTCCACTGTATTTGACTGATCCACCCTCTGTACTATCAGAAATCTGTCCAGACATAACGAATGCAATCCAGCACGATCAAGCACGAATCCTTTGACGAACACTAGGCGGTCAGATCGCGTTCGTTCCTATTCGTCTGCGTTCGTTCGTGCTCGGCACCCTGTCCACACCTAGTAATGGAAAATGCTCAAGCATTTTCTTTTGGTGAGCATATTCTCAAAATGCTCGAGCATATGCTCAGCATTTTCGAAAATTATACTAGTTTCATCTGTATAAATAAATATTACTTGGAAAAGTAAGACATTTTTGGAAAGAAATGTATCCGTTTATTTCTTTCCAAAATTTCCACTTTCTTAAAATATTTTTTTAGGGCTTTCCCACTGATTTTAATCTCTGGACGATATGTAATAAGCTTTAGATAGAACATTTTAGAAGATGCTGTATATTCTTGGAATTCATATTTTTTCTTTCCTAGATCCTAAGGGAACTAGCTACTACCACATAAAGAGTCGAACTGATAATTTTTTCTTCTCCTACATCAGACATTGTAATTATTCATGAGAGAAAATAATACGAATTATCATCATTTTTTAAAATTATTTCACGAAAATAAGTTAGTACCAAATGAAGACTGAAGAATCAATTTTTATTCCAGTTCCTGGCTACTGTACTGGACTTTAATTAGTTCAGTTGAATCCATAAGTATTGAAGAATTCTTTGACATAAAACTCGCGTAATGGTTGAATAAGATTTAATCGAGAACTACTTCCATAGTTCTACCTAGTGATGGAAATGAGAATATGTCAATTTTTAAAATGTTCAGCATTTTGAGAATATTCCCGGCATATGCTCGTTGAGCAAATTATCAGCCAAGCATTGAAATAATGAGCATTTTCCCGAGCATTTTCTCATTTTTCGATCATTTTTTCATAGGGATGTGCCTTGGAAAGAAATTTATAAATTTTTCCAAATAAAGGTCTGTCTGGAAAGAAATAATAAAAATTTATGGAAACTTTGGAAATTTTCAAATTTTTGTATGAAAACACTCTTCTTTTATGTACACACCTTCTTTGATGAAAATCTGAGTCATTGAATTAAAATTAAAGCCGTTTAGTTTAACTATCTTTTGTTCTTGAGTTGAGGGTGGAACTATGGAAGTAATTCTCGATTAAATCTTATTCAACCATTACGGGAGTTCTACGTCAAAGAATTCTTCAATACTTCTGGATTCAACTGAACTAATTAAAGTCCAGTACAGTAGCCAGGAAACGGAATAAAAATTGATTCTTCAGTCTTCATTTAGTACTAACTTATTTTCGTGAAATAATTTAAAAAAAATAATTATGATAATTCGTATTGTTTTCTCTCATGAATAATTACAATGTCTAATGTAGGAGAAGAAAAAATTATCAGTTTGACTTTTTATGTGATAGTAGCTAGTACCCTTAGGATCTGGAAAGGAAAAAAGATGAATTCCAAGAATATACAGCATCTTCTAAAATGTTCTATCTAAAGCTCATTACAGATCGTCCAGAGATTAAAATCAGTGGGGAAGCCCTAAAAAAATATTTCAAGAAAAAGGAAATTTTGGAAAGAAATAAACGATATATTTCTTTCCAAAAATTTCTTACTTTTCCAAGTAATACTTCCGGAAATATTTCCAAGGCACATTCCTATTTTTTCATTTATACAGATAAAACGAGTATAAATTTCGAAAATGCTGAGCATTTACTCAAATGCTGAGGAAATGCTCATCCAATAGAAAATGCTCTGCCATTTGAAGCATATTCTCATGCTGAGCATATGCTCGAGCATTTTAAGAATATGCTCACCAAAAGAAAATGTTCGAGCATTTTCCATCACTAGTTCTACCCTCAACTCAAGAACAAAAGATAGTTAAACTAACCGGCTTTAATTTTAATTTAATGGCTCAGATTTTCATCAAAGAAGGTGTGTACATGAAAGAAGAGTGTGTTTTCATACAAAAATTTGAAAATTTCTAAAGTTTCCATAAATTTTATTATTTCTTTCCAGAAAGACCTTTATTTGGAAAATTTTATAAATTTCTATCCAAGGCACATCCCTATGAAAAAATGGTCCAAAAAAATGAGAAAATGCTAGGGAAAATGCTCGTTATTTCAATGCTTGGCTGAGCATATGCTCAAATTTTAGAGCATTTACTCAACGAGCATATACCGAGAATATTCTCAAAATGCTGTGCATTTTAAAAATTAGCATATTCTCATTTCCATCACTATCTATACCTGACGAATTCTTGTCCGTCATATGCGTTCCTCGTATTCGTTCGCGGATGTTCGCAATGTCTGGACCTAGCTTTATGCTCTCAGGGTCGACGTTGCTATTATTTTTGCTAAAATTCCAGAATTAAGACACGGAGGTACACAATTTCCATGAAGTATCCTATAGATAATAAATCTAGATTACGGAGATCGATCAATTCTTTCTGGATATCTATGAAACGGCTCAAAGTTCAAAATTAAAGAAGAAATAACATCTTCACGAATACTTTGTGAGAAATCAACATGTTTGAGGTTTTTCATATTGATTTCAAATTCAAAACAGCGGAAGCAGGGTAGCCACCTTTTTGAATGATTTTCCTCAACTTTTCCCAGCTTTTCAGGCGAATTTATAAATTTTCCCGATACTTTTTCCCAGCTAGTGTTGTACACAGCTTTGAGAAACATTCTAAAAGAAATAAGTCATTATGCTTCACGCTGATATTTATTATTGAAAAATATTGCATATTCTTTAATACTCATTATTCTCAAAAAGTTCCCTAATTTTGATCAAAATTACAGCAATTTCTTAATTTTTATAGTTTTTTAAAAAACAGGGTGTCTAGCAGATTTGAAAGTAGAAAATAATGAACTTTTTATTGGGCCTTTTCATATGCCTGAACACAACTAAAAATGGGGCGTCTATAAATTGGTTATTCATTCATTTATCATCAATTTTTTTTACCCGCTACAAGATATTCTCTTTACTACAAACTGAGATTTTCTGGAAGCCACATTGAGGAAAACAGACGATTCTTAATGTATTCTCAAGGCTGAATTCAAACATGACATTGAAAATGCTCAATTAGCTAATTTTTTCCTACGTTTACAGGGAAATGAAGTTGTTTTAGTTTATGTGGCGACACTGATGGTGTATTAAACTGATATTACTGACAAGCTCATTTACTCTCTTTTATCATATCACACGTTCACACACCTAACTGTGTTAGTGATTTACGTAAAGATTACTAGAATTACAACAGGTTGGTCCACTTGAGTATGCAATCCGCAACAATCTCACCCGTGCCGAAATTCACTTCATAAGAAAGTAATGGGAAAATCGAATTTTTGCTGTAGAGAGCTCTTTTTTTTTAACGATAGCCAGTTGAATGCTGTGTATGGTAAAAATAATAGAAAAATATGTTGAGGACATCAGTTATGAGTAAATATCAAAAAAATCTGTATTCCCGTAAGCGGCCTGTATGAATTTCATCACAGTGACGTCATTGAAGTATTTGCGCCTTGCTCAGTGGACCAACCTGTTCTAGTTCTAGTAATCTTGGATTTACGTATTGCAGTGCATGCAGTGTACCCACATTCCTTAATATTACAAACAAAAGAAGGAAATAAGGGGAAATATTCAGAATGAATTTACGAAAAAAGGAGAGCTAATTAAGAAAAACAAAGGACGGCATTAAATTTAGCGTGCAAAATACTTCTAGAATTGGCTACCCTCGTTTCCGTGTTTGTTTTTGGCTGTTGTGTAGTGTAATGCATCCAATCAAGTTTTTCACATACTCGTATTATACTTATTCCTTTATTTTTCAATTTTTTATTGAACCAATATTAAAATTATTGGACTTTTATTTGATTTATTGGACTATTTTTCGAATATTAGATTTTTATTGGATTATTGGACCGGTAGACACCTTGAACTGCAAGTGGCTATCCTGAAAAACGTTGCAAAAAATCATTTAAATCGAATCATAAGATAAAAATACTTTCTTCTTCCTATTTATGGCAACTTCGAATGTATTCGGGGTTCAAGTCCCTACCCACTGCATGACCCACAACATTCAAACCTCTTGTGTGAGATCCACAGTGCATCATCAAAGTAATTCATTATTAAAACAGTTTGATTATCAAATAATCAATTATGTATCAAACTGGTCGGTCACAGACAAGAAACAGTCGATGGTCGAAATAATAGGTTATCAGTGGACAATCAAAATAACTATCACGAACCAGATTTTCGGGCTCTAAAACTAAGAACTAAAGAAAAAAAGTCTTCAACAAGACCTACAGAGTCTATAAAAGGTACCTATAAAAGTGAAATAGTCTCAAAAAAAGTAAAATAGTTCCAAAAAGACCCTAGAAACTATGCCGTCATGGGTATCAAATTAAAGGTCTTGGAAAAAATTGAACCAAATTTTTATATTTCTATTCTCCCAGACTATGAACAACGTAACACTTGAAATAATCGATTATCAAAACAATCAATTATTCAAATGATCAAATATTCATGGTAATGATGATGTTGCCAATGACTCATCACTTTTAATGAATTATTATCATATTGATGTGGGATGGAAGGATACATTGAGCCCCTCATTCATTGTTTCTCAGATAATTAGGAAAACTGTCGGAGACCTTCCCACCAGAAATCCAAAAAACGTTAATTTCTGCTTGAAACGGTTTCCACTATTAGGTCAAGGTACCATTTAACGGTAATTGTTCCTCGAGTCTTTCTCAATACTCGCATACCAAATTTCACGCTTTCAAGATGAGTTCGATTCTCAGGAATGTCTACACCAATCGGCCATACTGCTGAAATACATTTAGAACTGTACGAATAAAGTAACGTCACTGCAAACCCTAGCAACTGAATTATCGGTTCATTCTACACGCAGGCACGAAATACATACCGCAGGATTTTTCGTCCAACTTCTAGGCGAAAACGGTGGTCGGGTAACATTGGCGACGGTGGTAGGTTGCGGAGACGATGGGACGGCGACGGCGGCGACCGTCGGTTGGAGCGGTGGATGATTCTTAGCGATAATGACTTTTCGTTTGGCGGCCGGGACAGCTTTTCCGGTCTGAACGACCTGATTAGCTTTCTCGGTCTCAGCTAGGACTTTTTCGGTTTCCGTTAATTTCGTTAACAGATCTTTTAGGAGAGTCGTGTCTTTGGCGAACGCAGCCTACACACAATCATTCACAACATTAGGAGCGACCTTGCTCGGGCCAATATTTCGCGTACAATCGTCTCGGGCGACACCAATACTTACTAATTTAGGATTACTGGGAACTTCGTTTTGAGCTAACAGATTTGAAACTGCGTTTTTAAGTGTTACCGCCGTTTTGCGCACCTGCTGCACCTCGGACGGTACGTACGTGCCACTTTTTAGGCCATCGACTTGCGAGAAAAGCCCGTTAGCGATAGCTGTTAGCCTTTCTATGGGTTTAGAAGATTCCGCCGGAGCCGGCTTAGATGCTTTTATCTGCATAGTCGACACATTTACAAACATTAGCAAAAACCGATAATACCGAGTAACAGACAAAGTTGACGTTATTTATCGTACATGGAAAGAAAAAAAAGTTACAATTCAAGACTGAATCAGACACGATAATTTGAAAATAATCGACACAGTTTCAACAAATGGAACACATCACTGACGCCAATGGTGTTCCGATGGGTTCATTCCAATCCCACTTTTCGGTGGCTCGTGTTCAGCTGCAGGGAAAATTTATCGCATCAACATTCGGATTTATTGGTGAATGTTGGAAGAGCAGGATTTTGCCTACTTTCTGGCTGTCCACTTAGTTGCGGAATAAGTGGACTACAGCGGAAAGTACTCAAGCAGAAAATGCGAAACACGGGTGCGGGGGCTTTTTCTGAAATAAACATAAGTCCCGGAGGACCAATATTTTTCCTAAGGTTCGTATAGTATAATAGCGGGGAAAACGTAAATGCATGCAATTACATGACAGCTGAATATACGAGAAAGTGTCTGACAACCCTCACGCCACACAATATTAACCCATTCAAGGATGCCCCCCCCCTCATAGTGTCTACAAGAATGGAAAAATATAAATTCCTGACTTTTTCCGAACTTTTTTTCTCTTCTTTAAACCTTTACAGCATAGACAGTATAATATATTATTTATTTATGTTTATACTATTAGACGCTATGGTTAAAATGAACTGAAATTTGAAGTTGAATTCTAGGTGAGAGCATTTTATTTGTAGAATACGAATCTAGGGAATGCTGAAGTAAAATTAAACAACGAAAAAAATTTTCCGTGAGTTCATTCTCTGTTTTTTTCCAAACTTCTTAAAAATATTGTTGAATTTCCTGACTATTTACAAACTTCCTGACCTAATTTTCAAATTCCTGACTTTTTCCAAACTTTCCAAACCTGTAGACACCTTGCCCCTTTACCTCGTATTCGTTCGAATTCAAAATTACAAATTCTGAGTTCGAGCGTCATCTGTCGCACCAATTTCTAGTACGTTACCCTAATTCAAGTATGCCTCTCCCAATTACTTCATACTCGTTCAAATTCGAAATGACAAAATTTGAGTTCCGAGCGTCATCTGTCGCACAATTTTCCAGGACGTTACCCCATTTCATTAGTTTCATACATCTGAGACAGTTCTAAAACACTTCGTGATTGTCAAAATGCAGTGTTCTGCTTCTTCTGGAAAATTTTCTTTTTGAACTTCGTCAGTTTCAGAAGAGTAGAATCTTTAGTTTCTTCGGAATCCGAAGTGATGATTCAGTGAAACAGGTAGTGATTGCCAATCAAGATGAACGAACTTGCAACCGCGGCAGAAGAGAATTTCGAAAACCACACAGAGTATTTCACAGACGCGAGAGTTTAGAGGGGATGTATCGCCTACTCTATGAATATGGCCTGTCATTCCGACACTGAAATTACTGAAATGTCACATATTCGAAAAATTTTCTCTTTCCGTGAGCTCGCTGGGTGGCCAAGTGGTAACGTGGCCGCTTCGCAAACCCTCCATCTCGAGTTTGAGTCCCACCAACATCAGAAAGCTAGTGATACTCGAACACCCCACTAACATCCTAGCGAACACGGCGAGTGCTGTAACCTTCGCTAGTTCACTCGAGCAAGTCATTACCATCGCAGGGCGTGTGACCAACAGACTAGAAAGACTGATACTGTGCGTGTACACGTGCCAAGACGAGGAGGCGAGGGGTGAATGAAGGAAGCACGTCCGTCTGTGGTGCACCCGAATTCCGGGTTAATGCTGGGTGAGAGTTGCCTCGGACACGGAACAGCGCGAATCCGAAGCAGAGAGGCGAAATGGAGGCTCGGGCAAGCCTCAATGATGCATCCCTGGTCACTGATGCGATACTCGAAAGGGTAGTTTCCGGGGCCAGGGATGTGGGATACGTTCCACAAGATCGTGCGTGTGCACGTCATGGACAGATTACTTGATATCATGAAACACGTGGCTAGTAAGCGAAATATGGCAACACACTCTTCGGCAGAGATGGAAAAACTCTAACGAAACAAAAACCGCGGGAAAAGCATCGGCATAAGCTTCAAGTCCGGAGAGCTTAGCATTCTTGAAATAAATTCCGAAGCATGACCTCAAGCTCATTCAGAACGAGCTTCAAGCCACTTTTGTTCCTTCAGAAAGAACGTTCAGTTCTGGGTCTAGTTTGTGAGCTATACAAGAAGCAGTACCAGGATATTCAATTGAGAATGTGCGAATCATTATTGACTCTGAATTTACGTAACCAGAAAATTGGTGAATTTTTCAAGAAATCTTGATTGGATTTCGTAGGATCGGAACTCGGAGAAGGGGTGAATAGAAACGCTGCCTTCCACTGCACACTGATTGGCCTCCCCCTCCCCCCACCATCAAAAGATTACATCCGTTGCGACCTCCTTCCTTTGAACCAACCACCCCGTGACGTTGTGACGTTTTCTGTTTCTTTTGATGCAAAGAGGCTTGTGATGGCTTTGCATTCAGAAAGAGACAATCTCCTTCCCGAAGACGAAGTTCAACGAAAATTGCTTGGATTTTGCACGACTATTTCTGGCGTGAAAGATCAGACACACTGAGGGCAGGATCAGACATCTTACTCCCTCAAGTTTTTCGAAATACTAGACAAAATATTTCTTGTAGATCAACATTTTGTAAGTTACGCACAAATACAGATGCTAATTTTTAAAGAAGGGACGAGGAATGAGAAGGGGCGATACACAATACTCAAACACATAAAACATTGAAATTCTGCTAGGTGATGTTCTCAAAGGTAACTTCGGTTTTCTTGACTGCAAATTTTACTTCAAATTTTGAATGGTAGCCAGTAAACAAACCCTTCCCTTCGAAATTTCGCTGAATAGGCAGAATATCGCATATTTTTTAAGGGGGAGGGGGGAATTGTGTATATCACTAATGCATACACACGTTCCTCTTTCTGAGGATCTGTTAGTTAGGTAGTTGGACTTTGGCACACATATTTAGCAAACCTTTTGCTAAAATTGGACGAGAGATACTTCAATTTTGTCAATTTTTATTCGAGTTACAAATTTTATTTTGAGAAAACCCCGGGGTCTTTAAAATAAAATTTGTAACTCAAATTAAAACTGACAAAATTGAAATATCTCTCGTCCAATTTTAGCAAAAGGTTTACCAAATATGTGTGCCAAAGTTCAGCTTCCTAACTATAACAGATTCTCAGAAAGAGGAACATGTGTATGCATTAGTGATATATACGATTTCCCACCCCCATTAAATGCCAAAATGGGTATCTCAGACCTTCCTCACTATCCAGTGTCAACATTTTCAGGTTTTCCGGGGGCTGGAACATCCGTCGGCGTTCTTTCAATTGGTCAGCGGATTCTTAAACCGAGAATTTAGTCTCGAGAGCTGTTCGGCTAGCCACCGAAAGAGTTGGAAATAAACGCGGCGAGACACTGACGACAATGACTATCACCGCCAAGTTGTTAAAACTGATTCTGAAATAGTATACGAATGTTAGCGAACACTTACCGCATTGGAGGTGGGCCTCAGCATCTTCAATTCTTGTTCCAATTCTTGTTTCCTTTGTTTCAATTCCGACAGTTCTCTCTGTTTCTGCAATAAGTCCTCTATAGAAGCTCTATTCGTTGCGGCTGGTAGATTGGCAACATTGTTCTGTACCAATGCGTTTATCACAGTCGGATTCACAACGTGAGCAGAATTCGATGTGGAGGCAACGTGAGCAGGATTCGATGTGGAGGCAACTCGCTGCGAACACAGAAAAAAAACACAGATGTTTAAGAATCGCGGGATTTGTGACCAAGAGAAATAAATTAACTAGATTGGCAGACTCGCAGTTTCGCAGTGACACGAAGAAAATAATAAACCCAAAAGGAGTGCATTTGGGGGAGGGCGCATAGAACCGGGTGTTTCTCAGACTTATTTGACACTGCGGTGGTTGAGAAACTGGGGGTCTGGAGGAATAGCGATGGTTTAAAAAATAGGGCCCAAAATATGTTAATTTGAAATTTAAATACAATAATAAAATGTACAAGGAAAACCGAATAAAAATGATTTCTGGCCAGTGGGAGGAACACGGGATGGGGCAGTGTTAGGGACCACCCTCCTCTTTCCTATACGCCTGAAACAGACTACTGAGCAACACGTTCAGCTCAGTAGTAATGGGTACACAAGGAACTTGTTAGGTTTTTCCCGGCCCCTCTCCCCTAGGATTTTCTGGGAACAACGTGATTTCACTCGAGTAACAATTACCTATTCGTTAATTTTCAAACAGTAACTGTGATTTTTATGGAGTACTGAAGGGGAAGCGAGGATATTTCCACTGTTTCACTATTCAATCGCATTGTTGGCGGGTGGAGAACCTGCCCTATCTTTGGATTTTCAACCGAATTCCTTTTGGCAACTTTTTAGCACTGCAGGCTTTTCGAGTATCGCAAGAGAAGAATTCAGTCCGCACTGGAGCGAGGGCATACGACATCACAAAAACGAGAGTTATAGAAAAAGCGCGTGTATTAATTGACTGATAGTATACATTAAAAAAAAAGAAAGAATTTTCGTGAGTGCTAAACATCAACTAAGGACTAAACTGATGTCCTGCCTGGCCAATTAAAGGAGAAAAATGAGAGTGAAAGTGAACCATGAGGAGGAGAAGAACGTGATTTAGAAAAGATCACGCACAAGAAATACAGGTATGCTGGAGACAAAAGACGTTTGTGAGACGTCCTCATCGTGCTACGCAGAACGTAGCCAGGCCTTAGCACCATATACGATATAGACCAAGCATACTTTCAGAATCTTGACTGCGAGATGTGATAAGAAAAGTGGTATAATGGGCTAAAGAAAAGGGTCAACGTGGTATTTGCGGGGAGTGACTGCCGCTACTTCCCTTCACCACTACATACCACGCTGTCATTTTGTTCAACCCAATATACCAATTTTCTCATCAAATCTAGCAGTCAACTCGATTATGTTGTTTCGATGGGCGATGTTCGGTCTATATTGTATATTATGGTGCTCAGAGCCAAGCAAGACGATTTATACAAAAAACTTGATCAGATGATGCAACTGGTCTGGGATTTAAAAAAAAAAAAAAATCTTAAAAAGCACAAGAAGTATGAACACGCACTCGAATCATGAAACTTAGAAACCAGAGTCATAAAAGGATGTTACCCAGCATGAATAAGTTTTGGCATTCTAAACAGCTGATTTCCTGGCGGCCTTGACTGAGTTCTTACGATCATTGACTGAATCTGAATGAGGCATAGTTACTCCTAATTGAGTCTCAATGGATCTCAGGGAATCAAACCCCAGTTATCAGAAATTATGACCAGCCTCACGAAATAAAATATACATTTTTACGGACTCCTAAAGAATCTCTCATTCTTAGAGAGTCTTCACGAGTCTTAATCGGGTATTTTTCTTCAAATGACACGTTCTTTGACGACCTTTAAATTCATTAGAATTTTAAGGGGTCTTAATAGGTTATCAAGAATGTTATAAGACCAGATCAATTCTAATACTGTCTTAGCAAATATCATCAGTCTCGAAAATTCTCAACACCGTCTTAAGGAATCAGATCAAATCCTGATAAGTTTTAACAGGGTAGTTTTTCCGTGGTGTGGTTCAATGGGCCCGAATAATTTACAACGAAGCTGCAACGAATCCCAAATATTCATCAAGTCTCAGGAGAACTAATCTGACATTTTTCCACCTAAAAATTCAAATAATTTTTCACATCTACAGTTATCAATAAGTAAGGACCAATCTGCTAAGGCCAAACTGAATCACCTAGTTTACACCAAATAAGGGCGTATTGTATTCGGTTCAACCGAGGTGCGGATAAGCAGATACTTCCCTTCAGTGAATTTCACTTACAAGGTGAGATGATCGAATCAAGATACGTTTGAACATCGAATTCATAGTATAGTCCGGGGATGCATACCCCTAGATCTATCCAAGTCTATTGTATCTAGTCCAATGGAAGTGCACTGTACTTGCAACGTCAAAGCATACATACAGACTGGCATATTGCAAATCTTACAAATCTGCTGACTTCAAAGTCCTGATTTTGGTTCCGGTTAGCTAATAGGACATGTAGAACAAGACAGAAGCTCCTAGGAGTTCGCGGAGACAATGGCACCAACATTCTTACCTACCAAGACAGCAGAACAAAACAAGAGAACGAAGATTTTGCACAGCCAATGGTACCAGCATTTTCATCCACTAAGGCAGCCGGAGCAAGACATGAGCTCAGAACAGTTCACACAGACAATGTTATCGACATTCTCAACTGAATATATATAACTAATCTCTTCATGCCCACCAACTCTACATATACTCTCCAGGGACCAGGGAGGAGCCATGTGTATGTAGGGGTCCACAATTCATTAAATCAATTCGGTAGCTCATAAATTAGAAAATATCTAGCGTACTGTTGGGATCTCTCCTTCTCTTGTTCAGTTCAGCTGAGGCGTAGATAAGCAGATATTTACATTCAATGAATATCGCGTACCAGGTGAGCCTACCAAACAGAGAAACTGTAATATAGTTCGGGGAAAACATGCATACCCCAGTCTTATCTGAATCAATTCTATCTAGTCCAATGGAAGTGCACTGTATTTGAAACGCCAAAATATACAGACTGGCATATTGCAAATCTTACAAATCTGTTGACTTCAAAATCACAGCCCTGGTACTAGTCATTCAATACACGACATGTAGAACAAGGCAGAAGCTCCGAGGAGTTTGCAGAGATAACGACATCAACATTCCTACCCACCAAGACATACAGATAAGACAGGAGATACAAAGAGTTCGTAAAGCCAATGGTACCAGCAATTTCACCCACCAAGACATACAGATAAGACAGGAGATACAAAGAGTTCGTAAAGCCAATGGTACCAGCAATTTCACCCACCAAGACATCATACAGAGAAGACAGGAGATACAAAGAGTTCGCAAAGCCAATGGTACCAGCATTTTCACACACCAAGACAGCTAGAACAAGACACGAGTTCCGAACAGTTCATAAGGGTAATGGTACAAACGTGTAAAACAAGACAGAGGCTCCGAGCAGTTTGTAAAGACAGCGGCATCGACATTCCTATCCACTAAGACATACAGAATAAGAGAGGAAATACAAAGAGTTCGCAAAGCCAATGATACCAGCATTTTCACCCACCAACACAGCTAGAACAAGACATTAGTTCAGAACAGTTCATAGGGATAATAGTACGAACGTGTAGCACAAGACAGAAGCTACAAGGAGTTTGCACAACACCAACATTCCTACCCACCAAGACATACAGATAAGACAGGAGATACAAAGAGTTCGCAAAGCCAATGGTACCAGCATTTTCACCTACAATGACAGCCAGAACACAAGACATGATTTTCAAACAGTTTACAGGGACAGTGGTACAAACAAGTATACAGAACTGATCTCTTCATGTTCACGAACTTTCTGCTATCCAGGGACCAGAGAGTAGCCAAGCACACACACAATTTCACAATTCATTAAATCAATTTGGTACCTCAAAAATTAGAAAGAAATATTCAACGTACTATTGGGATCCCCTTCTCTTGTTCAGTTCAGCTAAGACGTAGATAAGCAGACATTTCCCCTCAATGAATATCGCTTACAAGGTGAGCTGACCAAATAAAGAAACGTTTGAACAACGAATTTGTAATATGGTCCGGGGAGAACATGCGTACCCCCAACCTATCCAAATCGATTGTACCTAGTCCAATGGAAGTGCATTATACTTGGAATGCCAAAACATATAGACTGGCATATTGCTAACCTTACAAATTGCCGACTTCAAAATCACAGTCCTGGTTCTAGTTACTCAATATGACATGTAGAACAAGGCAGAAGCTCCGAGGAGTTTGTAGAGACAACGGCATCAACATTCCTACCCACCCAAGACATACAGAATAAGACAGGAGATACAAAGAGTTCGCAAAGCCAGTGGAACTAGCATTTTCACCCACCAAGACAGCTAGAACAAGACATGAGTTCCGAACAGTTTACAGGAACAATGGTACAAACATAGTCAAACAAGTATACAGAACTAAT
The DNA here is from genome assembly GCA_031841125.1 of Acanthococcus lagerstroemiae. NCBI lineage: Eukaryota > Metazoa > Arthropoda > Insecta > Hemiptera > Eriococcidae > Acanthococcus > Acanthococcus lagerstroemiae. Next base: position 41,241,745 of record CM063112.1, read on the forward strand.
CTATTCATGTCCACGAACTTTATGCTATCTAGGGACCAAAGAGTAGCCAAGAGCACACGCACGGTTTTACAATTCATTAAATCAATTCGGTAGCTCAAAAATTAGAAAATGTCTTAGTGTACTATTGGGATCTCCCCTTCTCTTGTTCAGTTCAACTGAGGCGGGGATAAGTAGATACACCCCCCTCCCCCCAATGAATTTCGTTACAACATGAGATAACCAAAGAAACCTTTGGGCACCGAATTCATAGTATGGCCCAGGGAAAACATGATTACCCCCGTCCTATTCACATCTATTGTATCTGGTCCAATGTAAGTGAATTGTATTTACAACGCCAAAGCATACGAACTGGCATATTGCAACCTTCACAAATCTGCCAACTTCAAAAGTTCCTGGTTCCAGTTCAGCCAACACGACATGTAGAACAAGACAGAAACTCCTAGGAGTTCGCAGAGACAATGGCACCAACATTCTCACCTACCAAGACATTCAGAATAAGACAAGAGACACGATGAATTCGCGCAGCCAATGGTATTAACATTTCCCACCCATCAAGATAGGTAGAACGGGAAATGAGTTCCGAACAATTCACACAGACAATGCTACCTCAAACGATGTCCACTATTTCCATACTCTCCAGGGACCAGGGCGTAGCCATGCGTAAGCAAGGGCCCACAATTCATTAAATCCGTTCGAAAGCTCAAGATAACGTATCTAGCCCACTATTGGGATCCCTCCTTCTCTTGTTCAGCCTACGGCGCTACAAGATGTCAACCAAACGGCGGAAATCAATTATTAGAAAGTTAGGTAAATAATAATGCTAAATGCAAATCTTACCCGTGCGAATACATTAGGATTGACATGCACCGACGGCGGTGGAGCTCCCGGCCAACTCGGAGTGATAGTTCGAACCATATTATCTAAAGCTGTTAATGTCTCGACGGGAAGTATACCGTTCCACGTAAGCCGCAATCTAGTCAATTTACCCCTCACGCTTTCATCGCCCTGGTAACGCACAACAGAACAGTACGCGATTAAAACAAAACAATTATAATACGGACACGGTTATACACGGCGAAGTCAGCGCAATGTAGAACTATACAAACTGCCGATTCGACACTAAAAGCACTCCACGCGAGCGATGTAGAGTCGTGTACACACCACAGACGGTATTAAAATAATCAAACTTATTTGAATGCTTCATTCGACTCACCATTTCGTAAATTTTCGTGAATATCTTGTGGATATTCCGGCAGAACACATGCATGTAATACTGTCGAATGTTTTCATGTTTGATGATAGAGTCGATCAAGAACAAGATTAGTAACTTCAGCTGAGCACTAGGAACCTGAAAATGATAAGAATGCGCATCAGTTTAGCGTTGGTGGGTAAAATTTTTCATTTCTATGAATAAACATGACGCACAATCGACGGCAGTGACGTGGTAACACGCTATTTGGTTCACTTTCATGAAATATTTATGGGGTATTACCGAACTACGACAGCGATAGTCTGCGTATCAGTCACGGTTATGGTTAGTCTGTACTTTGTACTCAAGAATCAAATTAAATGTGATACAGTTACATTATTCAATACAGTAGACTCCCGATTATCCGTCTTAATTGGGGCTGAAGGTAGGGCGGATAACAAAAAGGACAGACAACCTGAAAATATCTGATCCAAAAACTTTGAGAAATGGGAGAAATAATATTTACTGAAACAGGTACATTAGGTAGAAAGTTATTTTTTACAAACAAAGGGGGGAGGGGGGGGGGACTTTTAATATTTAGAGAAAAAATCGGAATTTTTGGTTTTTTTAGTCAATAAAGGGAAAAAAGCCAAATGGATTGCTAGATGTTGTTTTTTAAACACAAATGACTTTTTCAGCGCTAAGAAAGCATTGTCAGGACCCATAATATTCATGTACTGACGTTTTTCCTATCAGTTCTTCATAGGAACTTTCCAAGGTGGTGGCGCGCTAGTATCGTTGTTACTGATAAAACAAAGAACAACAGTGAAGCAGGATTAAATTGATCAGTAAATTACACTTAATTTGCACAGAGTACATTAAAATTTTAGTTCTTCCGCTTTTCTTATGGCTTTGTCACGACAGTCAACGCGTTTTATTACGTCCACAGCACGAATCACCATAAACAATCAATTAATTACGAATAAAAAATCATAAGGTAATAAATTCTGGTGGAAAACTGAAATAGTAATGTAAAATTGACGAAGTATCCTGCTTCACTGTTATTTTTCAATATTGATGTTAACGTGCGGTTCATAAAAAAGCCACCAGATTTCGCCCACTCCGTTGGAAAGTTCCTATTATTATCATTAGGTATGGTGAGGACTAAGGTTGTGATTTTGACCTGTGGCGGTTCGAAAACCCAGAATATTCCGCAGGTGACGGGGACCAGGCCCGGATGAGGTTGAAGATGCAGGGACAGGGTGGGGGCAAACCCGAAGAAGCCGTCGATTGCCGCCAACCACCGGCGGCGGGCTGCGAACCCTAGTAGGTAAGACCATAGTTAGTCGTGTGCTGACTAGGGGAGAAGCAGGGTATGAACAGGTCGCAGGAAGACAGAACCTAACGTAAGAGCCGTAAGAGTAAGGTTGTAAGGCTCGCCTCTCCATAAGGAGAGGTCCGGTTTGGCCAAAATGACGAAAAGTGATAGCTGAATGTGAGAGGTCCCCTGTAGCACCCGGCGGGCAAAACAGGGGATCCCATGTGAAACAGTAATCTGTCACCGGCAAACACATATTAATTAATACACGAAAACACCGACCAGGTGCCAGAGTGGTCACCCCTTTGACACGCACACAAAAAGTGACGTGTAGGAGCCTATATCTCCACTCTTAGTGGACGGAGCATTAAGCATGATCAGAAAGACAATGTTTACGCTGGTGTTTTGCGAGCGAAAAGAAGAACGTATCACTAATGAATCGAGTGCAAACCGAACCTGCGTGTAAAGTGAACGTGCCTTAATGCAACACTTTGCGTCACATTTTTGTACGGAAGCACTCAGCACAAATTGTTAGCCACTGCCTCTGTATGCATGTACGTGAAGTGTAAGCACGTGTTTTTACATGGAAGCACATAGCACAAATTGCTGGCCACTACCTCTGTATGCATGTAATATGTAAACACGTGAAGATGCGTCTTATTTTGTAGTCGAATATTGACAATATTATACCTATTATATGATTCACTCTAGATACAGACTATGTCAGCAAAAAACATAGCCATTTCTGATCATTAATAATAGAAAATGTCTTACAAAACAAGAACCAAAAGTGAGTTTACATGACTCGGGAATTGGTGGTGCATGTAACCACTCACTTTTGACTCTTGGTGTGTAATGTACGATGAAACACGAATAGTTCTTGAGTTTTTGGTAACACTGTAAAACCATATGATTTAGCTCGTCATGGTGACAATTCAGTTCAGCGGCTGACATTTCCATGGAAATTTCTATTAACAACACGGCTGCAGACTGTAGTCGCGTAGGGCGCAGCAAAGATCAGATCAATAAGGACATGGCTGGAAGAAAAATAAATTTCCATGGAAATGTCGACCACTGAACTAAATTATCACCATGAAGAGCTAAATCATAAGGACTGGCTTCGTGTCGGGGGGCATGGAAATTCCTGTAGTCGCGCAGGGCGCAGCAAACGTCAACTACTGAATTCGTGTCGGAGGAGCGTTACGGTTTTCGCTTAACCCATGGCTGGAAGAAAATGGAAATGTCAACCACTGAACTGAATTGTCACCGTGAACAACTAAGGAACTGTGAACTGAACTGAGCTGGAAATGAGAAAAGAAGAACTGTAGTCGCGCAAGGCGCAGCAAAGATCAAGATCAATGAGCACATGGTTGGAGTTTAGTGTTGGGCAGTATCTAAATACATCTTGTATTCGTAACTACAGATACAGTATTCAAATACAACTACTAAATACTGTATCTGTAGTTGTATCCGTTTACAAATACAACTACTGTCTCTGTAATTGTATTTTTTTCAACATATTTCAACTTTTAGGGCGAAACATTTTCGGAGAGCTTTGGCCTCGAGAATGGTGCTCATTGCTTAATTTCTCGTGACAAATTCACATCCGTCGCCAAAATTGAGCTAGAGACATTTTTTGACCAATCTGATCAACATTTTGTAGAAAAACTAACTCCATGGTCTTGCTCCGTTCTATTCTATCCTACACAACGGCAGCACACAGTAAATGGGGGGGGGGAACTTTCTTCATAATCAGCAGAATTTCCAAAATTTAAAGGAGACAGTTACCTAAAAATGAATCGAATAACAATTTCAGGAGAAAAATGATCAGGCGGACACCCTGACAAGTAAATAGGTATAATATGAAAACACGTTTACTAAAAAGTCATATTAGTAGCCCCCTTGTACTACTTGTAAAGGTAACAATTACAAAACAATTTTCAACAAATAAATTCAACAACTTGAAATACCTCATCCTTATCGAAAAAACAAAACAAAAACATTTAGTGACTTGGAAAACGCCATTTGTATCATAATGAAAGTTAAAATAATTCATAATTCAAGGCTGGAGCCCCATGTGGCACCTGTAGAACAGGGGTTACAGCTAAATTTACTTCATAAATGAATTCAGCGACTCAGAAAACCCCATTCACAATAATATGAACGCAGGTGTACGTCACTTTAGAATTTTATGAGGTCAGTGCCCTCTATGGCACCCTTTGGAAGGAAGAAAATCGACAGAAATGAGTACAAAAATGAATTCAGCATTTTGAACCATGACCGGAAAACTCGTCCATTATTTCAAAGAGGGTGTAAAATTTAGCATTACGTGCCTGCAAAGGGAAAGAAAAATATCTCTCTCAAGGATTCATTGGCCATGTTGTTTGCCCCTGATACAGGTAACCTGGTGGTTACCTGTTCTGCCAAACTAGTAGACACGCTTGTCAATTTTCTTTGCGTACTCCTTGAAGCCATATATGAGAAAGAGGAACTAACATTTTCCCACTGGTAAAATACCTACATGGGTCGTTTCAAAAGTATGGTAACACATTTTCTTTTCCGCGATGGGTAACACAGGCGCACTAAAATTTTGAAGGAATTTCATGAGATGTCTCCAGACACATGTTTGTTCATTCGGTAATGTTTTTTTGAATGGTTTGTGTGCTATGTACGTAATTTTGAACGTGGAATTTCAGGGTGTTGGTTTGTCCAATTATCAAGGGTGGCGTCAAAATTTTTGATTTTTAAAAGATGTATCTAACAGTAAGATTTACATCAATGTGTTCTGTGTATGATGCGAATAATGTAATGTTTAGATGGCATACAAGGTCGCACATACATGACAACAACAGATTTGACAAACCGATTGCATGTGCGCGCGTTTTTATGACAGAATATCATCGTTTCAGAATTTCCAATTTCTAATACAAGATAGCGACACACTTTTCAAACGAAACCAGCCACACTACAATCTATTCGTACACGTAAGAAAGGTTTGCTCGCATTCAGTTCCACATGAGCTGTCAGATTCTCATAAACAAAACAGAATAGGAGTGGCCGCGTACTTCACAACTAGACGGACCAGTTGCCTCAAATTCCATGCTCAAAATTACATGGCACGCGAACCATTCAACGAAACACTACCGGATGAAAAAACATACGTCTGGAGATATCTTGCAGACATTCCCTTAAAATTCCAGGGCTCCAGTCTTACCCATCGCGGAGAAAAAAATCGGTTACCTTACTTTTGAAACGACCCATATAAAAGGGCTCGACTACGTTTACCTGACTGGTTTCGTTTCAAATGTATGCCTACAATCATACTATTTTATTTCTTCTAGATCAGAAGACATGAGGCCTTCAAAAGATCAACATCATCTTTCACCCTAAATCTAGGTTGGGATTCATTGTAGGAAAAGCTAAACACCAAAGGTAACTGATAACCATAAGATGAACCTGTCCGGCTACTATTCCGGGTGCTCTTTAGTCCAGAAGTCCCACATGGCTTCAGAGTCTGCATCCACTCATCCTTCAAACAACAAAATGGACTTTTCACACTGATGCAACTATACCATCAAAGGTGTACTCACGTTTTTTATTTGCTCTTCGATACATTCGACGATACAGGATGCGTATTCTCGGTTTTCATGGGCAACTTCGGTCAGCACATCGATCAGTACTTTACTATTCACAGTTAAGTCCTGCAAGGTCTTCAGGTACTCATCCTTTATTTCTTCTTCTCGTTCGGTCTGACGCGAACCCATGATCTGTAAGATAAAATCACATCAGTATCATTAACGTGTCACGAACATATCAATTCCGGCTACCGTTGCACTCGTCACGGTGCTGAGGCTTAAGATGTTCGAAAGGAGAGATCGAGGACAAACGTACATTCAGGATTCATTTTCACCAACTGTTCACCTGTATGTACGTAAGTATCCCAACTCAAGACAGACGTAAATAACACAACTAAGAAGAAACTGCAGTCAGACTGCCATTTGCTAGGAAGTGAGAGCATACAGAAAATTCGAAGTTCATGTGCACCACCGATGCGATAGGCATACTACTGCCTCTGTACAAGTTCTAGAATGTTTCTTTCTCGCAAAGTGTTCACCTCCTCGCCCCTTTTTGCGTCTGCATCGGCCACTAAATCATTCCTTTTCACGAGTCGACAACCATTTCCGGAGACACTACAGACGAATACGAATCCGGAGGAAATCAGCTCATGCAGTCATGTTCAATGTACAGTACATCCGATTCTGAATTGTGTGTCCACGCACGACACGAGACACCGCGACCTGACCCACTTCCACGATTTCGACGATACTTTCCATTCGCCGGTGTAACGTTTCGAAGATAATGTGAGCTGGTTACGAGCTCAGTATGTCGACAAGAAGGAACGAATGAATCGATGTCAAGACTGCGGTAACCGATCATCGGTGACTGAAGATTTACAGTTCTCGTTGTTCACTCTTACATGGCAAATGTGACCTCTGATAAGAAAATTGCATCAACACGTGTTTTTCAGACACAAGGAAAAGAAATTTCGCACAGATTGTTCTCGACAAGCACAAGAGGCAATTTGGAGCTTCTGCCCAGTCCCATAGAACAACTTTAGGAATTTCGCATTATCATTATGTGAAAGTAACCTCACGTCTACCTCGAACTTGACTTTTTGACAATAAGAAGCTTTTTCTTATCCAAGTTCACAAAATCGTCTCCTTGACCACTAGTTCGTTCGAGAATCGATTCTCCAAGCCTACGTTGACTTCTGTCAATCAATCTACCCTTATTAATGAAAATGAAAGGATATGTGGCGATTCTCTCCCTGCAAATTTACATTTTTGTATAAATCGTTTCTAATCGACCTGCCTGGCAGTGTACTGCAGCCAGCCGAAAGCTGAAAGCCGTATTCGGCCAAATTTTCCATCGAAAAACCAAAAGTCAGCTTTTCGTAATCCAGAAAAAATATATGGCAACAGCTAAAAGCCGAAAGCTAAAAGCTGTATATTTTTTCAGGGTTAAAGTTCAAGCTAAAAACCGAAGCTGAATTTTTCAGCTGCAATACATTGCTGCCTGGTTTCTTCTAGCATAGCAGGATGCGAGCGTCTAACAAACGCCTTTTGTCTCCTACATTTCTATACACATTCGGCGCGTAACCTTTTCAATACCATGCTCTTCTTCTTCTCATTCTCCTTTTCTCCAACGATTGGCCAGGTAGAACCAGGGTTACCAAGTGGCGACAAATGTCACTAGAGTGGCGATTTTCTGACGACCCTTTATTGGGGTTTAAACTTGCACTAGAGTGCGCTGTAAAATCACCTGTGCGGGTGAAAATGAATGAGTGATAGGATCATGTGTACTCTCAAATAGAAAACCTGCTATCTTCAGGAGAGTAAAAGTACGAGTAAAATTTATTCTACCAGTAGAACTATAATTCAATTTTTTGGTGATGATGCAGTTAGGATAAATTTTCTTTAACAGTGAATTTCTAATCGACTAAAAATGATGCTACACTCTTATAGTGAATTATACGTGATCACTCACACGCCATCAGCACTTCAGCGAGCAATGCTGGCAGTGCTCTAGTGCCACTACTCACTTCAGTAGAAGAGAGTATCACATACACGGACCGGTTTCTCCATTCTCAGTCTATCAGTCTGTGGCGATTTTCAAACGCGAGAGAGGCGAGCAGGCGGCAAAAGAAACTGGCAACCCTGGGTAGAACTTTAAGGGGGGTGGGAATCGTGTATATCACTAATGCAAACAAATGTTCTTCTTTCTGAGGATCTGTTATAGTTAGGTAGCTGAACTTTGGCACACATATTTAGCAAACCTTTTGCTAAAATTGGACGAGAGATACTTCAATTTTGTCAATTTTTATTCGAGCTACAAATTTTATTTTGAGAGAACACCGGGGTCTCCAAAATAAAATTTGTAACTCAAATAAAAACTGACAAAATTGAAATATCTCTCGTCCAATTTTAGCAAAAGGTTTGCTAAATACGTGTGCTAAAGTTCAGCTTCCCAACTATAACAGATTCTCAGAAAGAGGAACATGTGTATGCATTAGTGATATACATATACGATTTCCCACCCCCTTAATTTAATTTCAGTTGGTGTTCTGCAGGTCTGCAGCTGAAGACACCAGTCATAATATAGTTACAGCATTTTACACTCTGTCGTATTTTCGATTTCGATTGCTCTTGCTGTGGTCCGGACTAAGCACTTCTTTTTCTTGTACAAACCCCCGAAAAATCCGCAGATGCAAAACAGAGGAACGTTCTCATGAGCAAAGAGAATTCGTATATCTGTTCGATGAAAGGATAAAGGACTTATTTCAAATCAAATCCCGAACAAATTCAAACGGCTCATTTCAGCCTAAGCCTTGCCCATCATGTCAAGGTAAACGCCTTTCTCGAGGAAAACCATAAAAAAGGTAAGGTAAGACAATAATGATCGCTGAAATTGGTAAGAGGGACAGTAGTAAGTCAGTAAGGATACCATGATCACTGGAAATAATCAAATCAAAGTCTCTACCACCGGTTTCAAAATAGTTCGATGAGGATATGATGATCATCCAAGAAGATAGAGGGAACTGCTATCCTAGATCAATGTGCCCCTTCCAAGTAAATTTCAGTCAAAATATCCACCTTTCGAAGCATGCGATTCTTACCCTTCAAAGGAAGAGTGCAGAGAGTTGCTCAAATGTTTCTCTCCAACTTTTAAAAGACTTCCGTATTGCTATTGGAGACACGTTCTTGTTCTACTTTTTAAGATCCCGTTAAACACATTCAAGACTTGTTAAGATTACTTGTTTAGGACTCTTTTAGACTCACCAAGCCAGGTTAGACTTGTTTAAGGCATTTGAAATTACTCAAACATGTTTCAAGATTCATTAAGACTTTTTCAAAATACACACATGTTTTAGACTATTCAAGAGAATTTACACACCTGTTTGAGACACGTTCAGATATTATCAAGACTGGTCCAAAACCTGTTCAAGATTCTTTTAGACTTGACTCATTAGAACTACTTCAAACGTATTCCATATTCTCTAAAACTACCTTCTTCTAGAATTGAGACTCTTTAAAACTACTTCAAACGACTTCAAGATTCTCTAAAATTACTCCAAACGTCTTCTTCACGATTCTATAAAACTACTTCGAATTTCTTCAAAATTCTCTGAAACCACTTCAAACGTCTTCAAGTCTCTTCAAGACTTCTGCGTGAGGCATGTTCAAGAGACAGGTCAAAACCCGTTCAAGGTTCTTCTAGATTTAAGGCTCCCTAGAAGTACTTCAAACGTTTACAAGACTTTTTCTCGACAAGGTGCCCCCCCCCAAAAAAAAAAGCCTTGACTTTTCCAGATTTTTTCCAGCATTTCCCAGGCCAGTTTCCAACTTTTTAATAACAAACAAATTATTTAAAGAAAAAAATGTTCAACTGAGTCCGACAGAGAAAATTGTACAATACTTCCACATCATAAAATTTTCTTTTCATTCCCAGGCTTTTTCGATTTTCTTTCAAAATTCTCTGACTTCTCCAGGTGTGCTCACATTTCTTGACTTTCCCAGTTTTCCAGAAACTGGTCACCCTGCTTGACTCAAGACAGTTCCGACACACAGAATGCCCAATGAAATACACCCTTCCCACCATCTTCATGTTTGACCAAAAAGTCAGATCGAAGTGCGACAAATCAGAATCATCATTTGATAATACTCAGTTGGTTTTTGACTAAAAATTCTCTCTCTCCCAAAAAGGGAGCTGAAACATTCTATCAACTTGGGATTTTTAAACCAGAACATATCAAACAGCAACAGTTTTTTAAGGTAGCTAATTTCGAATATTCCATCAAATTTTTGATCTAGCTCGCAGTTTGTTATTGACCAAAAATCCAAATTCTACTCATAAAATGGGCAAAATGGACATTTTCCCCTTTCTTTTGAAAACACGAAAGATGAGTCGGAAATGGGATTTTCGGAGTCGCTGATTTCAAAAATTGTATTAGTATTCCAAGCCGTCACAAGATTTAAATATCTTGGTTGAAATGTTCAGAAATGCTCTCAAACTGGAGCTGGATCAAAAATACAATAAAGTTTCCAAGATCAGCAACCGGAAAACCCGTTTGTCAATATTCATTTACTTCGTCTGTTTTTTATTTTATTTATTTTTTCAAAAAAAGTTGATATTGCTTTTTTTATGAGTCAACTCTGAACTGTAAGGCACCAATAGGAGAAGAATCAAAAATCTTTGTTTAATATGTTCTCATTTAGCCTCCCTTTTGGAGGACAGAGAATTTTCCCATTCAAAATGCAATTTCACCAAATTGAGATCCTGTTTTGTCAAACCTTGATCCGACTCCCAAGATCAAAATGAAAGACAGAAGAGCGCGGGAGAGGGGGAGAGACGTTCATTAGACACCCTATATTTTAGATAATTTTTGAGGCTTTTTGGGCTCGTTCAAAACTATTCCGGGTTTCACTGAGATTTTTACAGACTTGTGCAAGACAGTCCAAGACTGTTCCAGATATGTCCTCAGACTTTTCGACCGTTCAAGACTCTTTCAGACTCACTTGGACACTTTCAAGACTGTTTAAAACCTGTTCAGATTCTTTCAATCTGGTCTACGTACTCTTTCTAAAATTACTGCAAATGTGTTCAGGACGTTTGAAGATTTTCTCAGAACTCATCCAGACACGTTTCAGACCATCCTCGATGCTCTTTCGGATTCGTTGAGATTTTATGAAATTGGTACAGACTCATTTGCGATACTTCCACGAGTTGAATACTCTTTCACACAAGTTTTGGCGACACGTTTTGAAAAATCGTGAACAAGTATAGGAATTTCAAAGTCTCAGCTCAACCAGGAAAAATTTTAACCAAACCCAGAAGAGTCTTAAAGATAGTTTTAAAGAAGTTTAAAAGAGTTTTGAAGCATTTTACACAGATCGAACTCAATCATCGGATCATATAGGAAGTTTCGAAGATTTTAAATACGTTTGGAGCAGCTTGAAGGATCCCCAAGCCGGTCTGAGGGAGTTTTCAAAGGCATAAGCAAGTATAGAAAAACAGTGGCGGAGGTACACTAGAGACAAGGGAACTTCAAGGAGTTTTTACGGGACGCAGGCTTCAAGTTTCAGCGAATCTGAACGTTTTGTGAACAAGTTTGGAATGTTTCAGGAAGTCTCGATCAGGCCTGGACTAATCTTGAAAGAGCCTAAACGTCTCTAACATGTCTAGAAGAATCATGGAGCGTTTGAAATATGTCCGCATGAACTGGACAGAAGTATTCAAGAATCTTAAAACAGTACTTCAATAATCCTAACCTTTCAGCTTCTTGGGAAAAACTTGATTAGTGACAATTCTTGCGTTATTTTCATATAAATTTCGAGCTATGGTTAAGCATCAAAATTCATGAACTTGATTCTCTGCGAACCATCCCGATACATATTCACTTCAAATTCGTGGCCATCATGCTACTTCGGTTCTTCATCACTTAATATCTGATCATTTGGTCACAGGAAGGTCACGTTTTCGAAATTCCAACAGTTTCGGGACTTGGGAGTCACTGTGAGGCCGAGTGGCAACGTGCCCGCATCGCAATCCTTCTCGGGTTCGAGTCCCACCAACGCCGGAAAGCTAGTGGTATTCGAATACTCCCATTAACATCCTAGCGAACGCAGCGACTACAGTCGCAATCAAGGTGGGAACATAGCCCGTCCTGTAACTCCCGCCAGTCCGAACGAACACGGCATTTACAATCGCAGGGCGTGTTACCACTAGATCAGAAAGATTGGTACTGTGCGGCACACGTCGTGGACAGCTTACTCAACATTGTGAAACATATGGCTAGTAAGCGAATTGCAGCTACACATTTTTCGGCAAGGAGAAGGAAAACTCTAATGCAACACACCGCGGTGAAAGTAACGGAAAACTATCCCGACTAACCCTGTCCAGAAAAGTCACGCGTCAGACGAATTGCCCACATCCGGCATCGGATATGGCACCTGAAGAACAGTTTTGGAAGGACAAGGCTGCGGCACCCTATTTAGGAGGAATCTACCCCCAATTCGCAGAAACAATTTCCACTGGAATCAGACAGTCAAGTTGCATAACTCTTCCTGACTAGGTTTTTTCAAGTTATGACTGACCTTCATCATAGGTCCACCTCTACTTAAACCCCCAAGAGTGCACATATTGGGAGGGGGGGGGGGTGTGTGTGTTAACGCCGTATCTTTTTCGTGCTAATACATAAACCAAAGTCGCGATGTGGCCGAGTGGTCAACGTGTCCGCTTCGCAATCCTCGCGTCTCGGATTCGAGTACCACCAACGCTGGAAAGCTAATGATATTCGAATACCTCCCCTCCCCTAGCATCCTAGCAAATACAGTATCAATGGACGTGGAAACATAACGCGTCCTGTAACCCCGCCAGTTCGAACGAGCAAGGTATTACAATCACAGAGTGTTACCACCAGATCTGAAAGACTGAGACTGTCGGGTGCATGTCGTGGACAACTTACTCAACAATGTGAAAGCACACGGTGGCTAGTACGCGAACTGCGGTTGGACACTTTTTGGCATAAAGAAGTTAAACTCTAACGCAACAAACCGTGGGGAAAGCAATAACAAACTACCTCGACTAACCCTGCCGAGGAAAGTCGCGTGCCGACATTCGGTAACGGATATGACACCTGATTTCATTCACGTAAACTAAAATTCCCCGGCATTTTCTCGACCGCTTGATCAACTGCCTGACTCTGTTCAACCAATAGACAGCTCACCAAATCCCAGTACGAATTTACTTTTCGTAACGCAGATAAAAGATAACTCAGTCGGAGATAACCCAAGGAAAAGCATCGGAAAGTCATCTTGCCTTCTGAAAAGAAATACGACGTGCTATTTCAACGCATTCCTACCTGGATTATCATCGATTTGCCAAAGAAATACACATATATCGAGTCAACGACGGCGATAAGATCCGTGAACAAACAACCCAACAGTTGTCAACTGGTATCTTCAGTTGTTATTCTAAGATAATGTTGATTACCTGATCACGTATACCAAACGAACGTGAATAATAATCAATACAATTTCAACCAGAAGTTATGGTTTTGACGAGCGCCATGAAACAGGTTCAATTAGTCAACTACCCTACAACCAGTTTCGGAGGTTAGGTGATTCCGAGGAGAGGTCGATCTTCGACGTGGACCTGAGCACAGGTGAAAATACTGAAGGGAACCTTCAGTCTGAATGAGTACCCAGAAATCAGGTAGACCCAACTTGATCCGAAGCGAGAAGGAAACACGAACAAAACTATTACCACGGGATAACATGCGCTAATGGGAACATACCACACGAATTCGATTGGAATATTTTCACGCCAAATGCGATCGAATAACATATTTTGAACACATTTTATCAAGGGCACAGCCCAGCATATTCAATATTAACCTCCCAAAAAGCCAACACAGTCTAATTAGCTCAATGCATTGCACAGCGAATATTAATATATTATTGTGTACGACAAATTTTCTAGTATCGAACTGTTACGACTGAGATTTCTCCTCTATATCAGATCGACAATTCATGTATAACGCCGATTCTATTCCATTCGACTCTATACTAGCGCATTCTTTACCTTCAATTAAGCATGTTATGTTAAACGTTTTCCAATTGTTACTGCATCGTAAACAAGAATTACGTTGGCAAAAATTCAGGAACGGCGACGAACAATATTATTTCATAAAACAGCCATGTCGACACTCAAGGTTTGAGAACTTCACTGGACATCGTACAGCTCCATGTTTCAGCGGTGGATCTATAATAACGTGGCTTCCTATGACAAGTCTCATACTATTCTCAAGTAATCTACTTTGAATTCCACTACCCTCTCCCCACTCTATGGAACAATCTGACACCACGAGGCCTCATATGCAACTAGTTCAGCTTTTCAGCCCTTCCACCGTTTCCTCTCTTAAAATACGTCTCTTTCCGCCCAGGGACCCATTTCTATCAGATTCACGTTTGGTTTTGATCTCGATACAGCCCAATTTCGCCTCAAGTAGTCTCAACGAGTGTTAATTACTGTATTTTGAAAACGGGGTGAATGCATTTCAGCACACGTCTACACGAGTCGCAATCGTTTGTGCGTGCTCCAAGGACGCTTTCGAGGAGTCTTCATAGAGCTTCAACGGATCTTAACCGGGTCTTCATGTTTTTCGACGAGTTTCAACGACTGTTGACAAGTCTCATTAGAGATTCGTAACGAGTTTTAACCAGTTCCAAGATAATTTCTACATCTTAACAAGTAAGATATAGCTTTTGTGACTCCGAACACAAACACAAATAGTCGAAACAACGTTTTAACGAAAACTAATCAAGCTACATGATTTTGACTCATCTGAACGAGTCTCAAGAAAGCCTTGAAAACTGTTCTTGCTTCCCCTTGACGAGCCACTAAAGCTGTATAACGGAAGGGGATCAATTCACACCAGTGATAATAACTCCAAGGCATTATACCGCAGGGCGCGTGACCACCAGATCAGAAAGATTCGGTACTAAGTCTGTGGGAGTGGGCGCGCGCAGATCGTGGACAGCTTACTCAACCTAGTAAAAACAAGGGGCTAGTAAGCGAACTCCGTCTGCACACTGTCCGGCACAGAGAAGGAAAACTCTAATGCAACAAACCGGGGGGAAGTAACAGCAAACTGCCCTGACTAACCCTATCCAGGAAAGTTGCGTCTCAGAAACCGTGACTGCCAACGTCCGGCATCGGATACGGCACCTGAAGAAGCTAAGAACTCTCCACAATTCTCAAAACAGTTTTACCAAATGAATCTCTGCACAGTCTCAAAGAGCCTTAGCGCTATTTCCACAATTTAAAGCAGACTAAATAATAGAATCTCAACAAGAATGAACTCAGTCCAACGATCTTGACTCAAAATAAGGCACCAAATGTTAATTTAGGTATCGAATATTGATCCTTTTTTTCAAGGTTCAATAAATCTACATTAAAGCGCTCGCATTCTCTCCCCCCTTTTTCGTGCATCATATAAAGTGAAACTTTAACTATACCCTTTTACATTATACAGTTTCGGTTGTGAAAATGTGATTTGCGCGGGATCGGGCGCATAAAACTGGGCGCCGATTCTTTGGGCGCAAACAAGTTAGAACGTTGGTGGGCGCAAGATGAAATATGTGATGCGTCATACACCGTTTTCTTTCGCTACTTGCAGACGAGGAATGAATCAGTAACTTTGCGATGAACTCAACAGGCTGACCACTCAAATTTTCTCTGAAAAATGTGATAAAAGTGACCCATTTCGTTAAAGAAAGTGACCGAAAAGTCACCATAATTCCCATATTTTCGACTAAAAATTATTCTCATTCAGATTTTATGTTATCTTCGGCTCTCATGTTTTGAAAAAAACATACATCACAAGTTTTTCGCAGCATCACACACTCTACTCACGCACACTTGTCTTGTATACTTAATATATCACACATCAGATTAAAGAAACACATTTTTCAGTTTTTTTCTCTCGATAAATTGATAATAGTTAAAATGAGCATTTTTAATATTTTTTTTAAGGAAATTTTTTTTTAAAGTGACTTTTCTGATTAAAAAGTAACTTTCGTGACCAAATTTCAAAAAAGTGATCAAAGGTGAAAAAAGTGACCGAGTGGTCGGCCTGACTTAATTTTCGTCGTGAATTGTTGCGCGAAAATGGCTGGATTCTTTATTAAAACCGAGCGAGGAAAAGATAAATTTTGCGAACATGGTTTTAGATACGTTTTTGATTGACTACTCATCCATACACTTAGTATCTGAATGTACCATATTCAACAGGCCTGAAAGAAAATGAATATTATTTTCAGGAAACGCGCTTTTGACGTAGTGACCATAAGAATAAAGGCTGCAAAAAGCTCGAATTCATGAAGTAAATAATGATATTGTAAAGAATCGTGGAGTCTATAAACACATGCACCAACCTAATCCGGGGAAAGGAAAGGTGTTTCAAAATTTTTATGTGCGATGGCACACAATTTGTAAATTTACTGTATTTTTCACATGCATCCATAATTTTTTCCGCACGCCCAAACTATTTGCGCCCGACTGTAGCCGCACCCTAATACTTCTGCGCCGAAATACAGTTTTTGTCTTATGCGCCTAATCGCCCAGTTTTACGCGCCCAAATACAATAGACCCTTAAGAGGGTCTCAAAGGGCCGCAATTGCCGTCCTCTTATAGAAAACGCCCTCTTAATGACACTGATCTCTCATTCATTGCCAAAATTCTTTGAAAACTGAAAAAAGATGCTCAAATTGTTTAAAATGAAGTCACATTCTTTAGAGACAATCACTCATGCCAACACCAGTTGTTCGAGGCCTAATGACCAACATTCTAATTAACCTTAATTGACCTTCCTCCAAATAATTAACTTCAACATCAGACACCCTATTATATGTACTGATATGATTTCAGATGAATTACTTCAGGACGATTTTGAAATTTTTACATCGAACGGGTCATTTGCGGGTCATATGATGCGGGTGGGGAAAAAAGTATTCAAATTTCGATGTTTTTCAAAAATTTGCAGCTTTTGTGAGCCAACTCACCAGTGTTATTGATATAATTTATATTTCCAATGTCAAAGTTCAGATTTCGGAGTTTGAAAAAGGATCAACATTACCGATCAACATTTGGCAAAACATTTCAACATTTGTCTTCTCTTTTTATGTTGATCTAGGTATCTAGGTATAAAGTCCTGACCAGATAACATCTGACTTTTTCAAAAATGGGTCTGGAAAGGAAATTACCGTAAATCTGCGACGTCGTTTCACTCTGCATGAAATGTTTCAATAGATTATGGCACCCTCCCCCACCTCGTCAGTGTCAACGAAGAATAGTCGTGAAACGTTTCAATGTCGTGCGGAGTGAAACTGCAATTGTTTTTCGGAACTTTTTTAGGAATCCTTATGACTTATCACCAGTAAAACTTTCAAGAAGCTCAACTGTGCACAGTGAAAGTAGACTGTTAAAATTTATTATCAATCGTTATTTCGGGGTTCAATACAGACATGGGGGGCAGCAGGAACCATTTGAGAAAGGAGATCAACATTTAGCACTTTACCTTATTTGAGGAAATCAATTCACACCAGTACTAGTAAGTCTCCCAGATTCTCAAAATAGTCTTACCAAGTCTAAACACATCTTCGGACAGTCAGAAATAGTCGTAGCACAATACAGTCTCAAAGAGCCTTAGGGCAATTTCCATAATTTAAAAGAGGCTAAACAGAATCCTATTAACCAAGTTCAACTATTTCGACTTATTTGAACGAATTTTAAATCGATGTAAAACCAATTCTAAAGAGTGGCAAAGATTCTGGCCATGACTCAAGATAGTAAGTTTTTAAAAATCTTAAGTCCAATTTACAGAGACTTAATACAGCTCAACGAGTGTTAACAGAGTCCCAAGGTCTTGACAAGACCTAAAGTAGTCATACCAAGTCTAACTGTATCTCAAGATACTCTGAAAGAGTCATAATGATTCTCAACATACAGAGTCTTAATAAGAATTAATCGCGCTTCACAAGTTTGAATGATTTAAACGTGTCTTACGACTGATCTGAACGAGTCTCGAATCAAACCATTCCAATTCTATGAGTCTCAAAAACTTTTTATTTGTCTTCAAATAGCCTTGCCAAGTTTAAATGAACTTTATGACGGTCGTATGAACTTTTGATATAGTTAAATGAGTTCTAACAGGATTTCAAGGAGGCTCAATAATTCTTTAAAATAGTCACACCAAGTTTCTAGAGTCTTAATAAATCATGCTCCAGTGTTAATAACTCAGAATCAGTCTCAACCATGAGGAAGAAAATATTCAGCCACAGGCACGACTCGCACAACCACAATCCATCGAAGTACCCATTTCATTTCCCATAGTGTTGAGTTAACAAAAACACCCTTTTTTCAACAACTTTTTCTCGTTTTTCTTTTAATTTTCAGTTTTAACCCTAGAACCACAAGGGCGTGTCAAAAACGACACCTCAAAAGTGAGCAGTTACGTTAACCACAATTTGGTGTCGTTTCCGACACCTTAACAATAATTTAGCATCTATTGTTGAGGTCAAAAATGACACCAAACTGTGGTTAACGTAACTGCTTACTTTAGGGGTGTCGTTTTCGACACTCCCTTGTGGTTCCAGGGTTCTGTCGGTTTGAATTTTCAGGCGCCCAGTACAATCACGCTATCAGGCCACAGTGAATACACCATCGGAGCGAAGCTACGGGTCCAACAATATTCTCAAAATCTAATGACTTGATAGATTAATCGGTTAACTCCTTCAACACTAAAGGTAGGCAATCTATTAAAAATTTCCCGATTCGGAACCGCATTATCTGTGAAGTCAGATTAACTATCACAAACCAATAATGGCACCAGTGCTACCAGATTTGGAACGTTTGTACCAGATCTGGTATATTTTAGCTTTCCTGGTACAACGTTCGGTAATTCTAACAATTGAGGGCCTGACTTTCAAAACGCGCTTAGTCCAAATAATCGAAAATCGAGTTTTTAGCGCAATCTGGTTGAGGAAGTCAAAAGGCACCTTTCAGAGTTGGTTTCCTGATTTTATCACGGAGCCAGCCAACTTTTCTACTACCTTACTCTTTTTTTTTTTTTTTTTTTTTTAAATTTTATGAATATAAGACTCTTACGACTGTAAGTCATACCTGCTTTTTCCTGTTAGGGGAGGGGGGGTACAAGGATGTCTCAAGGGTTGAGGTGTTTCGTTCACCGGAGTGGTCGTCTCTGAGCTGTACTTTCCGATTTCCGACAGTTTCTAGGTCAACATGTACGAATTTTGACCTTTCACAAGTATGACATGGTCTGCCAAAACAAGCTAAGTCTACGACTTAGCCAACTTTGTACTCTCGTCGTTCGAAGACTGTTCGCACGCCAACCTTCATACTTGGATGGTATTAGCACTGACCCTTCCTCTTCCCATCCACGCAACTGAATCAATGTTACCACTTATGATTCGCGAGTCAGAATGTTTTTCCCCCCAACATTTCGTTTTTTTGGACTACACGCGTTTTGGAAATCAGGCCCTCAATTCTTCTACGTGCTGGCACATTCTCATTATTCTTGGTAGGATCCGGTACATTCTCTGGTACGTTTTGTCACTTCATAGATTTTAACCACAGGTATTCCTCCTATATTTCAATACAGTGTGTCTACAGACTCTTCAAAAATTATTTTCCTGACCTCCTATTTTGTTGCCACTTTGGCATAAGACCGTTACGTTACGCGAGTTGAGTCGTGAAGAAAGGGAGGAAATGGTTCCCTGTACACACGAATTCATTATGTCCATAGAACCCTATTTCTTGATTTTAATTTATTCATATTATGGGATTTCCAACAGAATCTTCCATGGGATGGTAATTTACTCATTTTATTCTGACCTTTCGGTTGAATTTCTCGAAATTTCCCGACGTTTTCCTGACTTCCTTACATATTTTCAAAAATCCCGACTTTTCCTCATTTCCTGACCTTGTAAACACCCTGTAATACCATTTCAAAGATCACATATTTCATTTGGTACATTTTTCATTTTTGAAATCTAGAACAGTCGCGGATAATTTACAGTTTGTATATTTTTCAGCTTCCTACCTGGCCACACTGAATGGCACACTAAACACAGCCTGCTGAACACACGGGCATACTGCCATGTGGTGGTCGAAATTCATTAGCACAAATCAATATCTACGTATCACACGAGAAGATTATTTCGAAAATTAGGACCAATAATTCATTCATCTTTCCAGCCCTCGGTTTTTAACTTGTGGAAAACTTCGTTTCAAGGATAATCGCAACCAAGGTCACTCAAACTCGAGGTTTTCCCGACTGCGTGCTCATACAAATTGGAACGAAAAAACCGTTGACACCATATAGCATACCAACTCGACCGCGCTGTTTACAATTTCGTACGATATTATTTGAACGAAACCCATCATTAACATAATTATTATGTTTTCCACCCACTTCTCGAGAGGTAGGGGGCTTGAAGTTTATGATCGATTCCGGTCGTATTTATCAACACTGTTTCAATTTTTTATTCGTTGCGACCTCGTAGAAACGCTAACTGCTGTCTGTTCGAATAACAAAAAGAGAGAAAATACACAAACACACATACACACACACGGCGCTTGGTTGTTGCTTGTTTGACTGCACTAGACAAATATTTGGTGGAATTACAAAAAAAAAAATCTACCTCCAACTGCATTATTTCCAATGAATGGCGACAAAGCACACTGCTCCTGTCAGACAGAAGGATCTTCGAATATCGAACACAAAAACCAGTTTGGCAGACCGGAGGGTGTTCAACAAAAAAGCCACTGTAGTATCCAGTTTTACACAGTCTAGACATGGAGACGTATTGTGTACCGAGAGGGTAGTTGCAGGCGTACTTCCAATAATTCCTATTTCGAGGAATACATGATACGAGCAAACCGAACCAGGCTGGGGATGGCCACAGCGTAAGTCCACCAGCGGAAGCGGAAACAGAGAAACCGAAATTTGATATTGGAATCCTACATACCTGTAGTCCAGTCAAATTAGCATTATGAAATGTAAAAAATCTCGATCAAAAGGTTTCTTTGTGGATCACTGTGCGGATTGGCCTACTGAATGACCCACATATCCCCCCCCCCACCTCTAAAAGCCCCGTACATCGGTTTTCACCCCGGGATTTAGATCGAATTGCCTCATTAGTCTCCTCCCTGTAAGCGGCCACGGCTGTTTCTCAGTGGATTCGCATACTTACACAGAAAGTGCGCCTTCGGCCAAAACTCTAATGCGTTGGCCTCCGTAAACTGCCTTATGGATCCCCTCCATGAGAGCGATCCTGGCAATTCATCTGTGGATTCGAATACCTGTACACAAAATGGGCGAGGGGCGACATTATATTGCCGGGAATTTCGTAGAGAATGTTCTGAGTACATCCACGTTGCCGAAATACTTTGATGATTTGTAAGATATTTTCATATTATCACCAAATTTATTCGCTGCAGCTTCGTAAGGAATTAAAAAAAAAAAAAAAAAAAAAAAAAAAAACTCAATGGGAGGAAAAACGGGTATGGATAAATGGTCGGCGGTTGAGCAACCTACGCTTTGCAGACGAGGCAGTCTTGTTGAGTAACATGGATGAACTGGACCAAATGGCAAATCATTCAACAAAGAAAGTAAGAAAGTTGGCGCCTTATTATGAACTTATCCAAAATAAAAGTGAAGACAAACATGGAGGACGAGGACTACTGGTTGGATGGCCAAAAGCTGGAAAAACTAGAAGAATGTAAGTACCTGGGAAGAACTGTTTCCATGGAAGAGAGGGCACACGGCGAGAGCTAAGAATAACAACGGCTAATGCCTGGAAAAGGAGAATGTATTAGGCAAACAAAAGTATTTTAAAAAGCAATATATACGGCTGCTAAAGTGAGGGTATTGGAACAATGTGTAGTACCCTCACTCATCTATGAGGCCCAATCCTGGGCATTGACGGCGGCTCAAAAAGAGAAAATTAGGATAACGCACTTGAAGATACTTCGCAACATATTAAATATCAAAGTTAGGGACGAAATAAATTTAGAAACAATTTCTGCAAGAACAAGGGCAAGAAACATAGGGCGGAAATTAGTAAATTAAAAACTGGGCACATTTACCATTACAGTGGGAGACGCAGAACGATTGGGGGAGGGGCGATGTAGGTCATTCAGTAAGCCAGTTCACACAATAATCCGCAAAAAACCTTTAATCGCAATTTTTTCTTATTTCGCCTCAAGTTGATGCCAATTTGACAACTATCGAACAAAATTGAAAGTACCATCGGTATCATGCGGTCCTTGATGCAGTGATGCCATTTAAAACCCCTGTAGTTGATGCCAATATTTCAAGAAATGTAGTAACCTAGTAGAAGCCATATCGAGCCGCCCCCTAGGGAACCTAAGCGCCGCCCTGTGTTCAATTTTTCCTCAATACTCCTCAACCGTAAATAGTCATTTTCCAGAGCCGCCTTTTTTTTTTCCCCCAAGAATAATTTTTCATGACTTCTCTAGGGTTTCCAGGTCCGTTTTTCTATTTTCTCATGACTTTTTCTTTCGAGTAGGGAAGGCGTTATGGATTTTGATAAGACTTTTTCTTTCGAGTAGGGAAGTAGTTATGGATTTTGATAAGACATTTTCCCATGATCCTGATCATAACTCCAGCAAGAAAAACGTATATGACTGATATTTTGTAAAGGGGAACCTTTTCTCTTTTAAGCGTCATTATTCACTGGCAATATATTTTGATAGAATATAAGCCATAAGCCTCCTTTATCATTCAGAGAATCAAAATTCCATGATTCGGATGAAAATTTCATAAATTTTCATTAAGTATCCAAATTTTATGACTTTTCTAAGTTTTCTAGAAAATGGCACCCCCGTTTTTTTGTACCATAGAAACTTCGAAAACATTAGGTCTAAATAAGTTCACATAGAATACTCAACCGTACGCTTCATGAGATGAATTTTCAAGGGGTTCTTTTCTCCATAGAGTACCATCAATAATACAGATAATAATTTGGCCTGGCATTATTTGCGTACCACAATACGCTGGTTATTTTTACACTGTCCCTGCCCCCGTCCCTCCCGGTGAAACGAAGTATTAATGGCACTTTTGGGCTTCTTACGAGGACGAGAAATGAAGTCGATATGTCACTGCTGGAGGAGGGTTGATGTTGCTCAGTACATTTATTTATTTTATTTTATTCTAAGAAATATTAATGTGCTTACCAACAGCCATACAGCCAATTATAAGTGAGCTTGAAAATTGAGGTGCTTCAGCGGAGGTTGAAGAATAAAACTGTCATAAAATGCAAAATGGATACCAGATAGTACGTTTTCAAGGCTGCTAATTCGATTTCTAGTATTTTTAGCACATGGTGGAGGAGGGAGGGTGGAATAGAAAACATCCAGAAATACGACTTGGGTATCGAATTAAGAGAACTTTTTTAAAATACAATCTAAGTTTCGTTTTTACAATTTTGCGAGGTAAATACCCTACTACTATGTTCAAATTCTTTCATTAATGATTTACTAAGCAAACGTAAACATTCAGCGATTGATAATCCATTATACCTGTTATATTGCGACCTATC
This sequence comes from Acanthococcus lagerstroemiae, assembly GCA_031841125.1. Taxonomy (NCBI): domain Eukaryota; kingdom Metazoa; phylum Arthropoda; class Insecta; order Hemiptera; family Eriococcidae; genus Acanthococcus; species Acanthococcus lagerstroemiae. Next base: position 41,265,458 of record CM063112.1, read on the forward strand.
AGTTCAGTACATGAAAAGAATACACTAAGCAACAGCTGTAATCACATTCCATTAGTATGGTATAAATCATGATAAGATTGTCCTCGATGTGATTCATTGTTCGAATACAGACCTACTGGAATACTATAGTTCAAAGGTCAAAAAACGATGAGACGTTCCGATTACAAAGACTTAGCATTCGTTGACAGCATCAGGGTTGATGTTCGTTTTTATTTTTATTTCATTTTTTCATCCCGCTTTTCTTGTTACTTGGGGCTACGGAATAGCGAGTGTGCTTGTGGCTCACAGCTAAAGAACTTTCATTTTCATTTTGTATTTTATCCAATTTGTGATAAGCTATACAAGATGATATGAAGATAGAGTGACACAGCATGCTAAGCGACATTAGTTCCTCAGTAACTGAACATATTACCTCACCCGACTATCAATATCAAAATCATGATAATATGTACCTTCGGCTAAGAAAATACAAGTGACACAAATTACAACAGAAGGCTGTCAGCTTTCATACTCTTACCTACTGACCTCTTTGGTGGGCAAAACCCCTTTTGCAATAAGCGAGTAGCTCATAACTTGCTCGTTTTCCCTCAGAATTCGGTGATGATGAGACCCCAACTCATCAATATCCTTTCGTCGATTCGGAATAATAAAATGACTGTTAGCTACGTTATCATGATAAGGTTTTAATAAATAAGCTCATTTCCGACGCCCCCCCCCCTTTGAATCGGACAATGGAATCCACAACTCGTCAATATCTCTTCGACGAATTGCAAAAAAAAACTTCCTTAAATTTTTCATAACAGTTGCCAACGAGAAAACTCCCCCCCCCCCCACGAAGAAAACAGTGGCTTTATCTATGCACAATGAATCTATACATTCCAATTCCAAAACACAGCAGGCCTAGTTCTGTTAATTTTCTTCAACTTATACTTTGGTTTTGAAAATTAAATTTCTGGGTCTATCCCTTAAGGCGAAAGCTAGCTGCTCTCAAAAATAAGATGGGAAAATAATCAAAATTGAGAATCTGGTGCTTCCTGGATAATAATACTTCGAAAATTGCAATTAATTTTTTTATCCGCCTTCAATTTTGCCCAATTTTCCAAATTAAAATGCCCAACTTGAGTATGTGTATGGGGAAAGGGGAATTGAACGAACTCAAAAAGGGTTATCCAGGATACCAAATTTGTTTCCCGTATTACTGCGACGCCATTATGAAAATAGAGCATATGTAAAGGGGAAAGGGGGTGGGGCTATAAAAAAAGAATATTATCAGGGTGTCTAGCAAATACAAATTTGTAAAATTCACGGGCAAGGTGTCTACCAGAATTTAGTTTTGGAATTCTGGGATTTTGTAAGACACTTTGGGGAATAATTTGGATGCAAAAAAATACCACGTGTTGCACAATTTACAAAACAGTGTTACCTGTGTTCTTGTACAGTATAGTACGTGCGTACATTTGACGGGTGATAGTTACCGATCTGGACTAAGCACAAAGCAGTCGCCATGTATCGAGGAAATAGTTCAAGCTTTGGGGAAAAAATTGTGTCCAACATTTGTAAAAAATTCCGGGACCTTTGGCAATAGTCAAGTGAATTCCGAGACTTTTCCGGGTTTCCGGCGCCTACTTCTAGCCTCCGGGACTTTTCCGAGGTTTCCGGGACCGATTGACACCCTAATGAGTTTCTCATGACATTTCGATAACCTTTTTTATGGATTTACAATATTCATGTTAGGGGTCTTAAATTGCAAAAACAAAACTAATTTGAATGTTTCAATGATACTCGTTTATTTCCCCCTTTTGCTAATATTTTGGAGTTCACATTTAAAAAGGAAGATGATAAAATAATTAACTTAAGAAAATGTATTAAAAATTCACATTTTTTTGTTTTTTCTTCTCTCCAGAAGAAGTTGGAGAGAAATTATGATTATGAGAAAAAGCAGATCCAATATACAATAATTAAATTCATGACTTTCATGCCCAATGACTTCAATTCACGATTTGTTCATGACTTCCGTAACTGGTAACACCTGAATATGAGAAAAACTCTTGTCTAATCTCTAATCTTCAATATAAAAATATTTGTTTGCGGATGTGTTTGTTTGTTTCTTCAAGGTTAGCAGATGAACCGTACGAGCTGCGATATTTGTACTTCTTAGGTGGGTTCGTATGAAATCTGGGAAGGTTTCAGGCTAAAACAATTTCGGTACCCTTATTAGGAAGGGGCCACAAACTTTTGCCACCTCTAGACCCCTAATTTTTTTCGACTCGGACTTTCCGGAAGTGTTTTATACTGAACTTCTTCATATTATGTTAAAATCTGATAACTATAACTGTCTCCCTTCAGAAATTATCAAGGAGTTGAAAATCTCAAATTTTCAAAACGAGCTCGAAGTACCTTATTATTAAATTTGTATGTGATATTCGCATAACGCGACCACGGTACACTTGGATATTGTTTCGTACTCGTGTATGTACCACACGGTCCTTTTCAACCTAGCATCATCTTCAAAAGGCTTGAAATTTCAGTTTCTGGAAAACATGTTCAGCATCTCTTGTAATTATCCGATTGAATTTTTAGCAACGATAAAATTTTCGTCTGAATAACACAAACATGAAACGATAAACTGCAAATGTGAATTTTGGACCCTCAATCTCCTAGCAACCAGGCTCTGTACCGCTACCCATCCATCAACACACGCGCATACATAAAACAGAAACCAGTTATTGTTTGTATGTAAGAATGCGTCATCTGTTTTCTGTATCAGAATACGAAAATATGAAATAGCTACAGCTAAAAATATCGCTAATTGTCATAAGTAGACGCATTATTACTTATCAAACTTCTAATTTCGTGCATACGTTTACCTACCCATCTCAAGAGAACATGTATCTACCCGGTGATCCCAAGAGAACATGTTATTTACCCAGTGTTCAGGAGGCATTCACACTTGTAGTTACAACAAAGGACATCTGGATAATATAAAGTCCGGCATAGCTGCAGAATCCAGTTGTTACCATTCAAAAAAAAAACAAAAAAACAAAAAAAAACGAAGGGTAGGTGTCTAAATGTACACAGGATACCTATTTAGGGAGATCGAATGGAAAACTAAATTTAGCGAGAATGTCCAGGGAATTTGAACATGGAGTCACTGTCTAGCCGGACAATAAGGTAACAGAGGACGAATAGGACACTCTTATGTAACATAAATAGGAAACCGAAAACTGTGAACAAAAAGAAGTCTGTATCTTAGAAGCCAATTCATGTTAAAAAAACATAGAAATAGTTTGCAAATAAATGACAGCCTACGAGTATACAAAGAAGACAATGCTGATGACAAAAATGTTCAATGAATGAATAGTTCCTGAAAATTTCCGAACTACTTTGAATGTATTGGTACCTGACTCCTTCGAACTATTTCCATCAAAATTCCTTCGCCAATTCACTCTAGTCCACGGTCTAGATGACCCGTGAAGCAGATCAGCTAGTACAATGTAGATGTGGAATAATAGGTTTTCTAAAATCTTTCTAGAACATGTTCAACACGATTATAGATACTGATTTGTAGGTACAGGCGAGTCAATGGGGGCAATGGAGAAGCAGAAAAGGAAAATCTCCATATTTCAAAAATATCCCTCTCCCCTTCCCCTGTGAACCCTTTACCTTATTTTCAAGACTAATTATTTGGTTATAGTAGTTTAGTGGTTTCGTACGCCATCGACCAATTTAGCAGTAAACAACACACACCGCACACAGTTCGCAAAGCGAAGGACAGACAAACAAAACTGAAGATGTGCTTCGGCTACAAAGTCTACTGTAACCCTCCTTTTCTTCCACTCACAAGATACTCACATCTGATGATGCGGAGTCGAAGTAATATTGGAAATGGATTTAGTTATCTCAACTTACTATTCAATACCCATATTGTATAGGTATTCACTATTTTGACCTCCTTCTCCGAATAGCTTCTTCAATTTTAAAAGCATCACCAAGATTATAATAAAAATTAATTGGATGCCTTGAAAACTTACTGTTCAATACCTATATTGTATTTTATGGCAGTTCAATTTCTCAACAACCTTCTTGCTCTCGGTACTACAGTTATCAACTTTTGGTCAACTCAACTTCACAAATAAATTGAGCAACTCCAAACCCACTGAGAGAAAAATCGATTCTATTCTTTGTCCTCGAAAGAAGCCTAAAAGTTCTACTCATGCAACTCGTTCCAATTAGTGATGTGGGAATAATCGATCACTAATCAATTAATTAAAAGTAATCAATTTAAAACCCACGATTATTTTGATTTCCCCAATAATGGATTATCAATTACTTTGAATAATCGATTAATCAATTACTTTGAACAATCGATTAATCGATTACTTTAAATTGAATAATCGATTAATTGATTACTTTGAATAATCGATTAATCGATTACTTTGAATGATTGATTAATCCACATCACTATAGTGTATAGTAATGTGAGAATAATCGATTAATTGAAAGTAATTTATTAAAAAAACCTTGATTATTATGATTTCCCAAATAATCGATTAATCAATTACTTTGAATAATCGATGGATCCACATCACTAGTTCCAATACGAGTGAAACACTACGGGGCAGGGTCGGCAGGCAAAATAGTCTACGTAAAATAGCTTTTTATTTTACGTAATATGTACTCGAATGAGTAAAAAAAAAATTGAAGTTCAATGTTTCAATTACAATGAAAAACTTGTATGCAAATTGGAACTACAGTCAAAAATGGTAGTTTCCTTTATCCTTGAAATTTATATTCTTCAAATTCATTATAACAGGGTGTCTACAGAAATTGAAAAGTAAAAATGAATTTTTTAGGACCTTTTGCAGGACTGTAGCAAGCATAGTTTCCATTCTTTTTCCGAGTGTGCAGTTTTTTTCTTGTTTTTAACAAAAAATCAACCGAGCATGTTTTTGAAACATTCTATTCATTGTGTTGGATAATAATAATTATTAAAGATACTAATTTTTTACAATGAACGTTGATTTTTGGGAGGTGTGGTTCTAAAAATACACATAAATAAAAATGAAGGACTTTTCAATTTTTTTTTTTAAATTTCAGCATTTTCCAGGACTTTTAGGACCTACTTTCAAAATTCAAGATTTTCAGGACTTGAAGGACTTTTCAGCACCTGCAGACACCCTGTATAGGTAACTATTAGGAAGTAGAATGTTTTACATAGTAATTTTAACCTTATACTTCCGGGCTTTTCTAAACTTACTCCAACTTACATTCCACTGTACTTGACCCTTTGACCCCCCCCCCACTACTAACCAATAATCACATTCCTAAGAATAGCCCACTGAGCTAATATTGGTTATTTTTACTTTTTTCAACTTAGACAAGTAGGTTTGTACTTAGATGTATCAATCTAATTTTTTTAAAGGAGTTTGATATTTGAAACAAGGATACGTGAACAAACTTATCATCTATAAATCATCAATCATGTTGTTTTTCCCCACATTGTACATGCATTTTTACAAAAAATGTACAATAAATCATTTTACATGTAAAATGTCAACCCTGCTACAAATGTATCTACTGGATATAAAAAAATGAGAAAGGATGACTTCTCCATGACTTCATACAAACTGGAAGTTATGGTCATAAAAAATATCATTTTCGACACGAAAAATATCAAAATTCCACTTTTTCCAATCATGGGCAGATTTTCAAGTTTCCTCCCATACTCTCTGCTTTCTACTCAATTACTGAGAAACTTTTGCATATTTCGACAGCAATCTCCGCGTTTTCAATATTCGGATAGGAAAAATGTCTCTAGAATATCTGGAGTTCGGTTCCAAAAAAGCCATTTTGTCATCTTTTGACAAAATAAAACGTCACTAGATGACCATAAAAATGTGTACACTGGAAAATGTTTCAACTAGAACACACTTTTCTACTGAGGGAAAAAAATTGATTTTCGTTAACCATTCTTCAAGGTCTCAGTATGGAAGGAGAGAGGGTGTGCCCTTCCTTCATTCGGCAATACAAATTTGTTGAAATTTCAGAAAAATCATTCTTTCGTACGGTGAAGTCTCTCCCATAAACAACTCCTACACACTGGCCCAATTTTTTCGAGTTTTCGGAGGAGAGGAAAAAGATACATTCTTTAGTAATTGTTATATTTTGCTCTTTGCAATTCATTTGCAACTATTCATTCTTCTATGTTCTTAAAACAGATTGATCCTAGTTAAAAAAGACCTTCCAGGTTAGCAAGCCTATGATCCAAATTTGAACTTTAGGCAAATCAAAGATGACTTCAATTAAGACAAGAAGAAATGAACTGTACATAAGAGTACATTTTGGATATTAATGAATTTCAAAACAGTTTGGAGAGTTTCGGCGAATCCAAATTGGAACCGAATGAGTCTCAACAGAGAATGAATTACTGGAGTGCGTATGAATTAATTTCAAAACAGTCTGAGGAGTTCTCAAAAGTCTCAGCAGGGTGGCCAGTTTTTTACCCAAAAAAATTCTCCGACTTTTCCAGATTTTTCTTGTCCATTTTCCACCTTTTTCATAACAAACAAATTATTAAGAAAAAAAAGTTCAACTGAGTCTGACAGAGAAAATTGTACAATAATTTTATATTATAACATTTTCTTCAAAATTCCCCGACTTCTCCCGGTTTTCCAGAAACTGGTCACCCTGCTTAGGTATCTAAGAGCAAATGTTCGAAGAACAACTGCTCGCAGGATATTAAGCATTTGCTCGGGGGAAAATACTCCCTGAAAAACTAGACAATTTTCCAATTCTGAGCTAACTCATTTTAAAATGAATTACGGTTCATTATCGAACATTTCCTCGGCTCAGGCTTTTTAAGTCATTTTACCATCACTGGATAACCAAAAACAGTCAAAAGAGTTTCAGCTGAGGGCTAGTCAAGTTAAGTGAATCTTGCGGAGATCTAAATGGCCTAACTCAAGTTCAACAGAGTCAGAATGAGCTTCAATGAGTTCCGACAAAAGCTGGAAGCGTATCTTATGAGGACCTTTAACGCAGTCACCATTAGTTTCAACGAAGTCCAAATGGAGTTTAATGAGTTCTGACAAGTCCCACGGAATACCCCTTATTGGAGTCTTTACTTATTCTGAACGTGGTCCTAATGGGTTTAACAAGTTTCCACGCAGTTAGATTAGATCTTATGGCATTTGGAAGTGTCTGAGTAAATTACAAGCCTGATGATGCTAACGAGTCAGGGGTGCAGAATGGGTGTTAATGAGTTTTATCAAAGGCTTAATGGTCCTAACGTTATCATAAAAGTGATCTTTGCTTCTTAGACAAAAGATTAGGAGAAAGCGATATTTACATAACTTTGTTGAACGCCTATGTTTGTCAGTGCGTGTATCGCAGTCGACTGTAGCGATCTTAGTGAGTGGTTTAACTGTTCCAACTCCCTGCAACCGTGTCATAATTCAGATAAATGCTGACGGACCTTGACAAATAACTCTGAACAAGCCTTACAGAGCTCGATGAGTCAGGAAAGAACACTGTTACAAAACCTACTCGTAAATACATCATAGTTTCAGGGGTGTCGAAGTCGAAATGTATCTAATAAGTCTTGGTAGGATGTAAAGAACTCAGTCTAAGTAATGAAAGAATTAGAATTAGTTTTGTATGAGTTCAAATGAGTTTCATGAAAGCCTCTAGTGTTATTCAGGGTCTTAACGGAGTCTTAATTAGTCTCAACAAGTCTTTTGAGTGTGAATGTTGTTTTTATTATTTATCATATAGAATCAGAAAAAGAATTAATACGGCTGAATTAAATGTAAATGCAACCATCTAATAAACAACCGACACGGGTGCAGAGGTGCACCCACAACTGCAACATGTCTCAGTTGCATCGTCAATTTCACCAGTAATGCTCTCATTTTCTGAGCCTCCAGACATCGTACGGTGCATCTCTTCCCCGTAATGAAATCCAATGATTCAAATAGCTCAACCACCTCTTTTAATCAATTTGCAAATCAATTAATAAACGCTATCGCCGTGGCTCTGTCCGAGAACACACGAATTCAAATCAACGTGTCCCCTTTTCCAGCATAGCCACAAAGAAATCTATTCACGAATTGTAAAATTTGACAACATAATTTGAAAACGTTACCAAAATGAACCTCCAGTCGCAGTGAACTTTCAACTTGCTTACATAAATTGCTATTATGATATCACAGCGTTCTATCTTATCTTCGAAATCCACATGTCCTTGGTACATTAAATTTTATGATAGTTGAAAGCCATCAAGAGAACGAGTCCAACATGCGATCATCTAGAGTCAAGGACATCAACTGAGAACCGCTTTCAATGATGGCATACGCATCCGCATAGTATTTACATCGAAAAATCCATACAGAATTTCATGCACCGTAAATATTGTCAACAAAGTATACGCGTAAACACAATGGGTATCAGTAGAAGATACAAGTTACACAAAAAGCCATGTTTATCAAAACCGCTGCATGGCAATTCGCGTTTCTGTGAAACATTCTTCAATGCTAGTAATGATTAAAGGCTCGACACTGGGAAGGAGGGGGATAGAGATTTAAGAATTTCAAGCAGATCCAATGAGTTAGTTTTCACTAAATTTTGAATTGCTCGATGGATACTTAGGTTTCTGGAAAATTCGTTGATAAGTGTAAACTATTGATGTGGGACTTGATATAGGTAGGGATCTAATTCACAACCATTCAACAGAGGACAAGGAACAAGTACAATTCTGCAGTTGGAGAACTGATATTCGAAACAGATAGTTCGATGGCAGCAAAAGTCAACCAATTAAAATGTACAAATTCATAACAGGGGTTCCCATCTCATAAGGAGCAAATAGCAGAGTGATTCACAACATGCGATTATCAGTCAATCTTACCAACTCTGCAACCAAATCCAAGGATCAGACTCGAAGTTAGTTTGTTACAACTTAGGGAACCCCCTTGCATTATCAGCAATTAGAATTGAACCCCAAAGAGGATATCATCTTCAAATGAGTACAATAATAGCTTCTCATTATCAAAGGTAACATCGTGCCGTTTTTTGAGAAACTTCAATCGCGGAACTACTGAGGCGGAGAGAAGAATCAATGTCCATGCCTAATTCTTCTCCCAGGCAGTCGGGTAGGCCTACTATTTTCCTATTCAAGTTTGGTTTCCCTCTCATACACTTCACATATTCAACAATGGTGGTAATTTCTACTCCAGGAGGAACTTCATTTTGATAAATCTACAGCAATACGCTATTTTGTGGATTCTTAAGAGAGTTACATAGATTTTTTCAAGAAGAAGAAACCATCCCACTACTACTTACAATGGTGATTCAACTTTCATACTGATATCACTTCATTCAGTTTACTTTCACAACATAGGGTCAAGAACAATATCAACTAACTTGCTAGTTTGTTCTTTTCATTGATTTAAGGTGAACACATCCATCAAATATGAAGCTCAGCCAAATTTGAATCGAGCAAACTGAAATAAAACCAAGTGGTTGACTAAGGCGAAAATTGGAAAAATCATTCTGACGTGATTTTCAACATCAACACAATGCTAACTTCATCAATAGTCAATTTTACGTCACATAAATACGACAGCATTAACAGGAACTAAAAAATTCATGAAATTCATCACCATCCCGGCAATGACATCGCCTTCTAACTACCTTCCCAATCACTATCCAAGTCGATGTCATCGGTACCTCATGTCCACTACAACAACAGTAAATTTTCACAAGACTGACAAGAATCTATCACTGAAATTAGTAATTAGTGACCAAATACTCGAGAACATCCATTTTTTGACGACTGGCAATGACAACGTTATTTTTATATCAGCAGAAATTCTTCCTAACATTTACGTCATCCGTACGTTTACTGTACACATGTCCAGATACCACGAGATAAATGAGAAGTTGAAAAACGGAGACACTATTCAGATCAACTTCTCACATGGTAATCATTATAGCTACACTCAAGATCAGCTTAATAGACTGTGAAATCGACGGTATATTCCTGGTGTATTGATTTAACAATATTGCGAAAATGAAAACAAAGGGTGAACCCAACGAGTACGTGGAAACTGTTTACCATCGTAAAGGCTGACAATAACAAAATGGTTTAATTTGCGTCCCATTGAACTCCGAACATTTTCAATACGAATTAAAGCATTACTGAAGCAGATGTAATCGACATAAATTAAAACTCACTTGTTTATTGAACGATCCTCTCTCATTCACGATTCACTAGGAAACTGCGTAACTGACGAACTATTCATTCCTTATTCTGCTTGAGATTTAACGACAACGCGAAACATGTTTACACACAAAATACATTAAATTAAACAATAATATTTTCAAAAATTATGTTCTTTCTAATAATAATTACCGAATTGATATTCGACGGCAAAGCCAACGGTACGAATCTTAAGATCATATCAAACTAAAATGGCGTCGTTCGTCATTTGAGTACGAATTATTTTTCGTTTCCGATTAAAGATCAAACACAGCGAAACGCGGTTGCGTAGAACGAACTGCGCATATTTACTTATTTTTACTGATCCTAACCATGGAAATGACTTGGTATGAGAAAAAGGTACATTCAAAGTCGTAGATAAAATCCTTTTTATTATACTGTTTACAAAGTAATCAATCACGATGGTTGCCAATGGAGCAATGGACGGTTGCGCAGGCGCACAGATTCTTCAAGACAGTCCTTGAAACATCTACTTTTAAGGTACTTTCTGATGTTCTAATCATTGGGGTGAGGTGCTTAGGAAACAAGACTGTAAATTGGTTCAAATCTAGAGGTGACACGTTTCTAAACTATTATTTTCGGTTAATATGGCACTCAGTAGTCAGCAGATTTTACTTTTGATGGTCCCCGGTGAAATGAACAGTTCCTCAACAAATGTTCCTGTTCCAACAATTGAAATAATGTTATAATAATATATAATTTCGCAATTTCATTTAATCATTATCTTTTTCAATGGTTTCTGTTTCGTTTTCATTATTGTGTTTTATATTTTGAATTTTCAGCAGAAGAACATTTTAAAACTATGAATACTTTTACTAATATTTTTTTCTTCAGAATCAGAAACACAGAGTGTGGCTATATATGATAAGTAAAGACTAAATAATTTAAGAATCGTATATCCTGTGCCTATATCCTACCTATATGCCAGTGTTGTTAGACATAACAAAACAAAATGACAATTGAATTTCAGAAATTCTGTCATAATGGCAAAATCATTTATCAGTTTTGTCATACATGACAAAATGGAAATGACATAACGAAAAAATGAATCGAATAACAAAACGAAATGACAAAAAATTGGTACTCGTTAGGTTTTTTTATCTTTTTTCTTTCTTTCTCTTTTTCAATTTTCATTGAATAATAAACAGAAATAAAAATCACAAGTTCTTCTTTGTTGTTCTCATATTAGAGTAAATGTTAAATATTAAATGCTCGAAAAGACTGGTATAGTGGGACGTACGGCGATGCACGCATGCCAAAGTGGCCCCTGAGACACCGCACCCCCGGTCCCTGTGGAAACTACCCGCTCGAGTGTCGCATCAGTGGCCGCCGAAAAGAATTAATTGAACAGAGTTCCGAATAAAAAGACAAGATAACCTGAGCAGCTGGAATTTTGTGTGGTTTCACACAAGTAGGTATGTCAAGTGCTAATTGATCAAGAATGTTAATGATGTGTCGGCTTATAGAAGAACCCCTTTCTTCCATCACTTCATTCTCCTGTTATTGTTATGTAGTATTTACCTTCTTACTGTCTTCCTTCCTTCATCACTTTTTCATATTCCAATTAGGTGTAAACTCAAAACCAATGACAGGTGTAATTTCTAGGAAAGCGGTTCAGCGTTTGTCTCAAAACGTTAGTAAAATAATTTTTTTTCTTTTTAAATTTTAATTTGAGTGGTCAAGTGCTGTGTTTCTTTCCCCCCCCCCCCATTATTAAAAAAAAAGTAATTGGAAATCCAGTTAGGTGCAAGCGCACGCTTGCTACTGGGGATTCGCCGGCCATGTCTTTCATTCTTGTCTTTTGCTTTTATTTGTACGTTCAAAGGGAAACTCAGTAAGTTGGTATTGTTATATGTTAAAGTTTGTGTATTATTTATCCTTTCATGGCCCTAATAAGGTAATAATTTGAAGAACTTCCCATGAAAACAACCTCAGTCAGTTTTAAAATTATCTCAACTTCGCCACCAGACAGCAACGTAACTGCCGCTGCTCTGCTGGATGTTTTCACACCTTTAAATTAACAAGTATTGGCATTTTGAGAAAATGACAAAATAAAATGACAGAACTCCATACATAACAAAACTCATGACATAACAAAAAAAAAAAAGAAAAAAAGAAATGCCCGTCTGACTAAATGACAAAAATCATTTTGTCTAACATCACTGCCCATATCCCATTTTCATTTTCCGGGACGTTTCCGGGATGGGGGTGCGGTGTCCCGGAGCCAGTTTGGCATGTGTGCATCGCCGTACGCCCCTCTATCATCGATACCATTTTCATTTAACCGGTAATGACCGAATAATTTTTAGAAATAACGGTCATAACAGTTGGACGCAGTTAAGTAAAACAGAACTAAGCGACATTTGTTGACAAAATTAGTTATTAGTATCGTTGGAAAGAGCGTGTATAAAGCAGATTAATTTTTCAAAATTGGGCCCCCGATACAAGGAACCCACGTTGAAAAAATCTCCGTTCAACTGCGTCGGTGTAAGAAGAAGAAGAAGAAGAAGATTTAAAATTGCATATTTTTGCATATTTTGACACAATTGCATATTTGGTGTTTTTTGGCATATTTGGATCATATTTGATATTTTTATTAGATTTTCTAAATTCGTGCATTTTTGGACATACTGAACAACCACGACTACACTCTATGTCGTATTTATTTTTTTTTTCCCCACTTTACTGACAACAGCACTGGTGAGTCGTGGAGAAAACTAAAGTTTTCACTTGGTTTTCACTTATCAGTAGGGCTAGGAAAAATATGCTTCTGCATATTTTTTTCTATTGCACCATAGTGGGTTATGTTTGGTATCTGGACGAATCAGAAGATTTTGAGTGAAATGAGCTGAGCATATTTTTCAAAAATTTGAATATCTTGACTCTCCGAACATATTTTAGTTGATTTTTCAGCATATTAGGGAATATTTTACTAAAATTCACAATTTTGAAGAATATTTGCCAATTTTTTTACTTTTAAATGATCTACACTGTCAAATTGCGTGTCACAAGAAAAGAGTCTCAGTCTCAGTGTCCAATTTGGACTTCCCAAGATTCAACCGGATTCAACAGAACCTTATCAACGTTAGGATTACATGAGATGCTAGGCATTGTTTATGTACAGTGTATCCTAACGTTGATAAGAATTCTATGGCACTATTTCCTGAAGTGCGGAAAGAGAGGAAGGCCCGATGCTAGCGCGCTATCGGTCTGGGAAGTCCGAATTGCCATTGAGGCCTTTTTCTTATGACAGGTCACAATAATTCTTGTGAATTAAAGCAATGAATATGCAGCTTTGTAGAGTTTGTGGTTTGTGCACGTGTGAGGAGTTGATAATGCTCTGTATTTTCAGAGGAAAGAAAGAGCTTTAAAAAAGTTTTGATTTGATACTCATATTGCAAATTTGCAAAAGCATATTTTGGCATTTTTTGGTTTTTGGAGAATATTTTTACCAGTAATGCGACAAATTTTATGCGCATATTTTACCATTTTTGAGCATATTTTTCCTAGCCCTACTTATCACCTAATCAGGTTATTTATCAGTTGCGGCCAGGGATGTGAAAGCCGTATATAAAGATTTCGCTTTTGGATTTAGCTTCCAGAAGGAACTCTATTGGCTTCTGATTTCACTTTTGACTTTTCACAATACAGCTTCCAGCTTTCAACTTTTGACCTTGAGGGATAAATCGTTCGGCTTTCGGCTTTTAGCTATTGGCTTTCAGCTATTTAAAAATTACTGTAAAACTGAAAAAAAAAAAATTAAAAAAAAAATCGAAAAAGTGGAAAATATAAAGATTTGGATTTTGCTATCGACTTTTCATCATTAAGCTTTCAGCTTTCAACTTCTGACCCTAAAGGCAAGAATGGTTCGGCTTTCGGCTTTCAGCTTTTTTCTCATCCCTGGTTGCGGCTTGCAGGTCCCATAAAGTCAAATATACTCCATAATGTTCAGAGAAAGTACCTTATAGCAATTTGGATTTAAGTCCTATTTTGTGGACTCACTGGGATTGATAAATTTATTGATGAAAAATGATAATTGGCAACAGCGCTGTTATCACCGTTATCACTAGCTATAATTCATAAATTCATACAAGGAAAACCAAAGTGATTTAGTGATTCCCGCTTGAGACTTGAGAGTTTCAATTTGCGGCTTGTTCTTCCAGTTTTAGTTATTGATGTAATTATCTAATCATTCAGTCGTTAATATAATCATATTAATAATTATCAGAGTTCTGTCCGTCAGGTATCGGTTTTTCGGTTTCAATATGCGAGTCAATGGTTCTTTGCTGGCGAAGTGCCTGAACCAACGAGTCAGTCTAATTGGAAATGTTCAAATGGTAAGCTGACAGCTGAGTTAGCCTGTATTCAGAACTATAACACTAAGACCTACCTTTCAACTATTTAATTTTGTGGGCGAGTTTCAGATTCACCCCGGAAATTCGGGATTCAATATTACTACTAGTGATCAGCGCAGTGTTTCTGTTCATCTTCAGTCACCACTCGGAGATACAGTCACTGGGTTGGTGGAAGTCCATGGTGTTGCCCAAGGACCATCATCTATTGCCTCTGATTATTACATTACCTTTCCATATAACCTGGCCAGCACCTACGGTATGCGAAACATCTTCGTGATTACTCACGTTTCATATAAGAATTGTTCTTCGATTTCTACCCTCAGATTAGGCTTTTCAGTGGACTAATATAATTGAATCGATTGGAGTAAAATATAGTCCACAGTATTTGCAGATCTTATGTTGATTGTTTTTGTATCGAGCTGTGGGTCAGTGTATCTATGCGTGATGATTGTTGGGAAAGAGAATCAGTAACTTGATCGATTGATGACTTTTACTCCAATCAGCTTTATTATCTCGTTCATTTCGCCTTGCTGTCTCAAGCATTATGCTATGAGTAACCAACTTGTTTGACTGAGTTGATGTATGTAGAGCACAAAATGTGTATGGTGAAATACTCGTGCGTAGAACTGAACTACTTGGTTATTGTTTCAGATGCTGAACTGGACAACGAAGCTGTCAATTTAGCGTACAATATCCCGAATGCTTGGAAGTAGATTCGCGAATACCAACGCATTAAATAAGAATCCTGTAAATAATAACTTTTATTTTAAAATAAAAATCATTTATAAAATACGGATGTACTTACGATGTTACTTTAATTATAGTTAAGGTGGATTTACATTCGAGTCGGTGACATGTCGCAGACATACTTTTAGCATTTAAAAATTTGTCCTCGACATGTTGCCGACTCGAATGTAAATCCACCATTAAGGGTATCTACAAAACATGAGGAAATTATTTTGTAACGATTAGTTAACTACATTCAAAGGTAAACGCAGTAAGTTGCTTTTGTTATTTGTTAGTTTGTGTATTCTTCATTATTTCATGTCCCTAATAAGGTAATTAGGGATGTGCTTTGGAAAGAAATTTACATATATACAAATTTTGCCAAATGGACGCTGTTCAGCAAAAGGGAATCAACTAGCAAAATCAGCTTCTTGAGAACACGTAATTCGAAGTTCAAGAGCCATGTAGATACTATATGGCATTTGCGTTTACTGGTAAGCTTTTTTCAACGTGAGTACACATTTTTGGATCGGGGGTCCAATTTTGAAAAATTCTACGCTTTATGCTCTTTCCAACGATACTAACTTATAACTCATTTTGTTTACAAATATTAGTTGGTTCCCTTTTGTTGAACAGCGTCCAAATACATGTATTTTCGGGAAAAAATAATAAAAATTTATGGAAACGTTAGAAATTTTCAAATTTTTGAATGAAAATACACTCTACACCTTCTTTGATGAAAATCTGGGCCATTAAATTAAAATTAAAGCGTTTAATAATATTTTGTTCTTGTGTTGAGTATAGAACTATGGAAGTAGCTCTCAATTAAATCTTATTCAACAATTAAGGGAGTTTTGAGTAAAAAAATTCTCCAATACTTATGAATTCAACTGAAATAATAATTCCCGCATGGCGGCAGTGGCATTGCGGCATATTGACATTGAAGTGATTACTTGATATTCATAGGCTTTGTACAAAATAATAACCGTTCGGCGATCTCGACAATAAGGCTTTCAATTTAATCATGCTATCAACAATAAAAGGTTTCATTTACTCTATTTAGAGCCTACTTATCGCTGATCACGTACTTACACTCGAAGCCTCGTTATTAACTTATACAGATCGTCAAGAGATTGAAGTCAGTGAGAAAGCCCTAAAAAAATGGAAATTTTGGAAAGAAATAAAAGATAACTCCTCATATGTCTTTCTAAAAATTTCATACCCTTCCAAGTAATATTTCCAAGACACATCCCTAAACGTAATAATTTGAAGAACTTCCCATGAACAGAAATCCAGAAATGGTTGGGTTTATCTATTTCAATATGTATTTCAAATAGGTTAGGTCGGAATACATTTAAATACCAATTTCAAATGGGCAGTCCAGTAATTCATTTAAATCCCAATTTGAAAATATTTCTCACGTTCAGTAGTCATTTAAGTGGTTTTCAAATGGTTTTAAAGAATTTCTCTACAGACACTGCGTTTATTTCATTGGATGAAATACCCACTAAAACTTTCAAAGTACTGACTGAGGTGACCTAACAGATTTTACTACGCAACCGTATTGTCCACTAAGAAAGCTGACATTCTTCATATTGTTCAGAAATGTTGACAAACAGAAATGGCACTTGTTACTTGTTGGGAAACGCACAAACTGAAGAAGAAACAAAACCATTTGGGAAAACCATTTAAATACCTTGCTGTATAAATAGATTTTTGCTTAACATAACAAATGCATTTAAATAGAAGTATAAATGGTTGTCACCAAATTTCATGTAAACAATCTATTTAAATACCTATTTGAACCATTTAAATGGTATTTCCATTTGAAGTTCAAATATTTTGTGCATTTCTGCCCGTGAAAACAACCTAAGTCAGTTTTGAAATTCCAACTTCACCGCCAGACAGCAACGTAATTGCCAGTGTTCTGCTAGATGTTTTCAGGGGAAGCTCAAACTCTTTAATTTTCAAAAGGCAGTTCTTGGCCCTTGGTGGAATTCGATTGTATGGGTATGTAAAATTACTTATAACTCCTCAATCCTAGAAATTAACAGGTATTGGCGTTTTGACAAAATGGCAGAATAATTTTGTCATGACACAACAAAACCACGAAAAAAACAAAAAGACAGAACTCCAAATATGACAAAACTCATGAGATGACAAATAACAAAAAAAAAAAAAAATGAAATGCTGGTCTAAGGTGGGACACTGCGGCATAAAAGGGAACATGATCGCTGGCAAGCTGGCGAAGGAGGGCACCAAAAAGGGACTGGCAACGCCCAGGCCGTGTCTTCCTGTAGCATACAGCGTCATAAAATCCAAAGTAAAGGCTTGGATAAGCAAGCAGACGGAAATGCACTGGCGGTCGGCCAGTGGCATGAACGTCAGTAAAACACTGATAGGGGACACCCCCAGTAAGTATGCCAAGTTCCTATTAGGGCTTGACAGGAAACATGCAAGGCTCATGGTCGGACTACTAACCGGTCATGGGGCCACAAAACACATGTGGTATAAAATGGGAGTGGTAAGAAGCGGCTCCTGTAGGTACTGTGGAGAAGAGGAAGAAACCTTGATCCACATCATATGTCGGTGCTCAGCAATAGCCGGAACAAGACGCGAAGCATTGGGGCTAGAATATCCAGCACCCAGTGAAGTCAAAGGGATAGAGCTAAGTAAAATTCTCACTTTGGCTATAAAAGTGAGGCTACTGAGCTGATCCTTAACAGCAACTTGAGGAATAGTGCAATGGACTGCAAAGTCAGAACGCTCGGTGCATGTAGCGCCACCTCACACACAAATGTAATGTAAGGTCTGACAAAACTGACAAAAAATCGTTTTGTCTAACATCACTGAACAATGCTCTGCACTGATGGCAATTTGGTAAAGGTCATTGTCACTATGTCACTTAGCATAATCTGTCACTCATCAGTGCGTCATTGCGTTGTGCGTTCTCACTTATAGTGTTGCAGCACCTTGTAGTCTACAGTTTACTATTTTGTTCTGTTTTCGATTTCATTTTCGTTTTCCTTCTCCCATATTTCGGAACTGTCGTCACTCCATCATTTCTAAGTGTAAAGCTGTAAATCAGTAGTATAGGTGTGTGCGTTCGTTCATAGTTAAATATATATCGGAAAGAAATAACATATTATTTGTTTATCGTCCGATTATTATATGAGTTCATTGATGAATCATAACTTATTTCTCGTTACGTTACCCGGGTGTTGGTTCTCATAAACTCGAGTTACAATCATCGGAATAGAATTACAATATTCGCGGCTACTTTCTCCTAATCAGGTAAAGTCTCGGCTTTCTGTTTTCATTTTAATGTATAAATTATTTCATCTAGTTAAGCACCCTCATGATTTCCATTCTAGGAAGTCACCGATGACGTTATAGTGACACCACATACTACTGTTGAGTTTCGTTACTGTATCGAAGAATGTAGCGAGTTATATGTACTAACAAGTTTCGTGTATGTTTTTCAAGGCGAAGTTCAAGTTCAAGTTGAGCAGTTACAGATTCGAAAATGTCGAAAAAACCTGGTGTACAACCGGCGCTTCACAAAGTGATTATGGTCGGTAGCGGTGGCGTTGGTAAATCCGCTCTCACACTTCAGTTTATGTATGACGAGGTGATAATTCAGTTTCTGATTTGTATAGCGATTAAAATGTCTGAAACCTTTTAATTGAAAAGTGGTATCACCTTGTTCACGTTTAGTTCATCGAAGATTACGAGCCGACAAAAGCAGACTCCTACAGAAAACGAGTGGTGCTCGACGGAGAGGAGGTACAAATTGATATATTGGATACTGCTGGACAAGAGGACTACGCTGCGATTAGGTTGGTATTTGAGACAAAGACATTTTGTAATTAGGCAAGATCACCGGACGAAGCTCTAGAAACGTAGAAGACGAGTGCGAATATTAGTTCGACTCGGTCATCAGGTTTTAACATTCATACGCATTCGTTTGTGTGCCTCACGTAACCGCTTTACTGGTGAATCATTTCAGGGACAATTACTTCAGAAGCGGCGAAGGCTTTCTATGCGTATTTTCCATCACAGAAGAAGAGAGCTTTCAAGCCACACAGGAATTCAGGTAGAATAATATGTTTTTGTCGCATACTGATTATTCGATACAGCGATACTGGATTCCTATTTATCACTCGCCATCTGTTGTGTTCAGGGAACAGATTTTACGCGTCAAGAACGGAGATAACGTTCCGTTTCTGTTAGTGGGGAATAAGGGCGATTTGCATGATAAACGTAAAATTTCAACGGCGGAAGCACAGACTCGAGCTCAGCAGTGGAACGTGCCGTACGTTGAAACGTCCGCGAAAACCCGAGAAAACGTTGATAAGGTAAGTTTTGTATTAATGTTGGAGAGGGGTGATGACTGTGGTGCGAGAATCGAGAATGTCTTTCACTATCGAGTGGTGCAATCGACACGTAATACTTCCATGAATTTTTCGCAGCTTGAGTAACAGTGAGGAATTTGAATAATGCACAATTCATTCGGTTGATCGAAAAACAAAACTGTGGCAACTGAAATGTTTATTCTGAAGGTTGCGCTGTACAGTTGTGTCAACGGAACGGAAAACTGTAATGAAATGTGTTCTTGATACGGATTTCATATTGTTCACGGGCCTCGACGCGTTGCCTAAATTCAAACAGTCGTTCTGTAGTCCGGAAAAATTAAACTCCTGTCTAGAAAGTATTCTCGTGGAGATGAAATTTGTCATTGTGGAGGTGCATAAGAAGTCCTGTTTACGATGCTTGCTTCCATCGCCATTTCAGAAACACTGGCATTTGATAAACTTCATCCGTAATTGCATAGAAAATTCCTGAGAGAATCATTTTCAAGAGATGTTCGATTTTGTATTGAAAAGGTCCGTTACAGCTTTCTTGTAACCATCTTCAGAATCTAGAACTAGACGTGTGGATGGGGGGATCGATATATGGTGTGGTGGGACGTATGGCGATGCACGCATGCCAAAGTGGCCCCTAAGACACCGCACCCCCAGCACCGGAAACTACCCTTTCAGGCATCGCATCAGTCCCGAGGGGAGGGGGGTCGATATAGCCCGTCAAACAACTACTTATGAACCGAATTTTCGTGGGCGGAAACTCAAATTTTGGGTGTTTTTCTTGTACCACGGAGTTGAATGACTAATAGCGACTCATATTACCATCAGGTACACTTCTCAGTCATCGCATCTTTCATCCTCGTGCGTATTTCTGCTTGCCCTCATCTTCGTCCCTATGAAACGAACCATCAGTTTTTGTTTGACTGGCTTCGGAGAACTAATACTAATATTGAAGTCTAGTTATCAACTGCTGTCTAGTTTTCGAGATCATTGAATTAACTGTTCCTATCAACATAGGTAGTCTTGAATTGAAAATTTGAATACCTACGGGAGTTAGATGGGAGGGTCAGAAATTGCGTTTAATACAGTGTAGATTTCTTGGATTTTGGAGGTCCCCGAATTCATTTCTGTTTTGGCAAATTGAAGTATCAAAGGGAGAGGGGCACAAGATTGTAAAATTTGAGAAATACTATGAGCCCCACCCACCATTTGCGTTTCTGGGAACATCGCAATTTTACAAATGCCTGTTCTATTCGAAAAACTATTCGAATTTGTAATTTTGATCTGTAAGCGTGATTGAGGCTGGTACCCCAGTGAGTGTGTGTCTCGAGTTCAATTATGTGCACACAAGCTTAATGTTCAGTATATCTTAAGTGCTGACGCTTCATATCCCTGTCAGTATTCCGTCCGTTTTTACTTGTATTGTACATCTTACACCCAAATAGTTGTAATTAGACTGATTCAAAAGTTTTGGTCCTTTAAAGCCGTCTTTCAAGATCAGTATTGTTCAACAGTTGTAGGGCTTCCTCATTTGGGAGAAGGTGGAGGCTTCTCATGTTCACATCGATAGTTTTTGCATGTAAAAATATGAATATAACTGAGGAGCGATATTCCAAAACGGCCTCTGTCTACTTGAAATAAGGTGGTACTCATCTGCATACCACATAGTGCCACTAGTGACACTTAGCTTGCCTGGTAGAACACCTACTGAATATTGGTTGGTTGACAGTGTGGGAATGTGTATATATCTTCCATCAGATAATAATGGACGTGAGCCGTTTTGGAATATCGCTCCTCAAATGAGAAAGGTACGTATCTTTACCTAGTAATAAAGGTATTTTGTTATATTTCATTCAGTCCGAATACAATAAAGCCTCGAATTCACGAACGGTGTAGTCTATTTTGTGGGGAGAGGTTGTTAAATTTTAATAACTTCGTGTGTATGTCTCGGCGCGTAAAAGTGAAACAGTGGTAGTAAAATGTAATTTATTTGGAGCAAGATTCTGTAGAATTCAGTTGCGGATATCTGCAAACTTTCCTATTGAGCAATCTTATATGTAGATTCCAAGTTATAGACGAAATTTCGAGTAAAACCAGAGGTGATCCTACTCTTCGGGAATTTTTTTCGGGTCATCAATGAAACTTCTCCCCGATATTGGCTTCTATAAAATGGGATACAAGTAAAGGCTAAACATTTGAATACGTTTAATATGTGTACTGACCAAGCCGGGACACGGACACCGTGGGGCATGTAGTCCGTCAAACATCGATACAAGCCAAAATTACAAGTCCAAAACTCACGAATAAAAGACCGAAATTTTCGAACAAAAATCCAAAATTTAATAATCTCAAAATTCTGTATTATAATTGCCAAGGTCTTGCTAATGAGGAACGCCCATACGATTTCGAGAATGCATTGAAAATGATAGTGAAACGATTGAGCGGAAATTTGTTGAAACGCTGTAGTAACACTTCGTTTCACCATTTTGGCACAACAAAACAAAAGGCTACAGAGGTGTAGGGTTCTATGTTAAGGAATGGCGAGCTAATCACGTTACGGATCTCGGAAAGGATCGCTTGTATGAAAATAAATATATATATACGTCCCTAACAATTATGCATATAGTATACGCACCAACACTGACAGCAAGTGAAGACGAAGTGGACGAATTTTATAGTCTGCTGGAGAAAACATTTAAGAAAGAGAAGGGATGCTACGCGGTCGTCATGAGGGAACTGGAAACCGAAAATGGGAACTCAGAATTGCTATAACGATAATATAGGGAAATTCGCGTTGAGGGAGGCAAATGAAAATGGAGAGAAACTACATTCATTTATGATAGAGAATAGATTAAAGTTAAGAGCGTCATACTTTAGAACAAGGAACTTCGCAACTCGAAGAGGGCCGACAACACCTTCAAATTGCAAAGCTGCAGACTGCAGTCGCGCAGCCTTATCACTTATCAGGTCATCAGTATCACTTTATCAACAGGAAGGTGCCCTTCAATCAGTTCCAAACAATTCAGGTGGCATTTTAGGAAATTGTTATTCTTTGTACGCCAACGACAAAGAGATAATTGTATTTCAATTCATATAAAGTTTAATTTGAATAGGCATAACCAAGATTATCACCGATACTATCAATGCTTGTTAACTGGCATCCACTTTGAGAACATTAGAAGTACATGTGTTCGTCATAACTACATACTTCAGCATTGACAAGAATGATCAAAAAACAGAAAAACAATTTATTGCAACTTATACATCCTCAGGATGAGATTTATCTTCATTATATTATTATTCAAGAATTCAACAGCAGGTTACAAAATTTGATTTCGATTCGCTTTACATAAATTGTTTATTTGTCTCATCAGTTATCACACATTCCCATCATCGCCGCAGAGGGTAACGCCGTTGGTTCCTCTTCGGTAGGCTTCCTCACTTGGAACCTGAAACAGAATACAAAAATTACCATATTTACAAGACATAGTTCACATAGCATTATTCCCTGGAAAATTTACTGATAAGCGTACCACAGAATGTTGTACGTACTTGATTCGATTCAAAGAAATTCTACTTTAATGAAACTGAGACGCAATTTCATACATTAACAAACAATACACTTACCTCTTCTAAATCAAGTTAATTTCTTCGCTTTCCTTGAGGAAATAGTTCCCTTTGTAGAAAAGTACGGAACGCTACTCCAGTCACAAGTAAAATCCGAAATATAAGTAAACATAAAACGTAAATAATCGCATTTTCTAATCATCGCTTTTGGTTCTATACGTCATTAAGAACACTGACTCGCACAGTAATGAAGATCAAGATCAATGAGCACATCTGAAGAAGAAAAGGAAAAGAAAAAAAAAGTAATTGCTGGAAGCTTAGTACCGACCCTAATAAAATCGAAATTATTACTTATAATTATTGTTGTTATTTTCTACTAATTGATTTATCGGAAATGAAGCGCCTCGGAACTGAACTGTAAGTCAGATCAGTGAACACTACTGAAAACCACACATCTCAAACGACGCGGCACTAAACTGAACTGTGAGTAGGCAAATGAGACGAGAAGAGAAAAATTTCGATTGCAATAGGAGCGGCTACTCCTAGCGGACCCTAAAAAGGTGTTAGGTAGGGGTGCTCCTTATCTCCAGTATTATTTAATCTGTACATAGAGTGGACTATAAAAGAAATAAAGGAAAAATTTGAAGCAGACTATGTCACTTTATACATGGAGAGCGAGTAAAAATGTTTAGGTTTGCAGATATGATATCGTCTTATTAGCTGAAAAGAGTATTGATTTGGAAAACATGTAATCGTTGTGAACACGACAGCTTAAATATAAATATTGGACAGGAAAAAATTGAGGAAATAAGCGAATTTTGCTATTTAGGGAGTAAAACAACGAAAGATGGAAGGAGTGAAAAGGATATGAGTAGTGGAATAGCACAAGCCGAATTAGCATTTTATCGAAAAAGTAATCTTTTCAAATCAAAAATAAATCTGGAAATCAAAAAACTGTTGTTGGAAACGTATGTTTGGAGTGTAGCCTTGCATGGATGTGAAACTTGAACCAGAGAAGAGAAGGATCGAAGCATTTTTTGAGGTATGTTGCTGTAGGCGGATACTTAGCATCAAATGGACGGATAAGATAAATGAAGAAGTACTTAATAGAGCAGGAGGTAAAATGGATTTTTGGAATTGTCTGAAGAGAAGGAGAGATAAACTAATAGGGCATAACTTGAGGCACCCAGGAATAATATCCCTGCTGCTAGAAAGAAGAGTGGAAGGAAAGAATTGTGTAGGTCGACAAAAATTTCAGTATGTTCAACAAATAATCGAGGATGTCAAATGTAAGTGTTACTACGAAATGAAGGAACTCGCTCAAGATGGAGAGCTGCATCAAACCGGACGTGAGCCTGATAATCTCATCGTCATCATTTTTTCACTTCCTGTTTCCGTATTATTTATTGGATTTTTTTCCATCTACATATTACCATCACTTTTATGTTGTTTTTATTTATCTTCATTTCATATTCTATTTTCAATTTTTCATTCAACTTTTTTAGTGTTTTCTTTAGTTCTTCTTTACTTTTTTCTACTGGGGTTTAAACTTGCACTAGAGTGCGCTGTAAAATCACATGTGCGAGTGAAAATGAATGAGTGATCATGTGTACTTTCAAATAGAAACTGCTAACTCCAGGAGGAGGGGAAAAAAAAAGTAAAATTTATTCTACCAGTAAACCTGATTATAATTCAATTTTTGGTGGCGATGCAGTTAAATTTAAGACAGATTTTCTTTGAAAGTGAATTTCTAATCGACTTAATGATAGTTAAGTTTGCAACACGCTCACGGTAAATCATACGTGATCACTCACACATATACAAGGCTACCAACACTTGAAACTCCAAGTTCAAATTTCAGTTATTGCAACGTCATCTGCAGACCTTATTATTCTAACCGACTCCCCTTGTACTATCACATCTGATTTCTTTTCATCCATGTCTTCCATTACTTTTTGTGTAAATAGGTTAAAAAGTAGTGGCGACAAAGAACCACCTTGTCTCACTCTTTTTTGAATTCTCGCTTTTCCCACTTCATCATCCGCTTGTATTTGAGCCTTTTGATTCTTATATTTGTACCTATAAGTGCCATATTACTCTTCTTTTCTTATATTCTCTCTGTCCAAAAATATGGTATGCATTGCTGGAAAATTTAGCGATTAAGGCTGCGCCTAAGAAGAAAAAGGTAATGGGATCATTACCATTTACTATACAAAATACACCAACAACCAAAAATAGAGTATCAGGAGGTCACAAGGGCGGGTGGAGAGGGGCTCCAAAAATCGTGTTTTGGAGGAGAACGAAAGGGTCCGCCCGCTGCTGTGAAACAAATGAAAACTTCTAAAAACTTCGGTGTGTTGTGTGATGAGGGAGGACTGAAGAATCACGTAAAAGATGGGAAAAAATTTGCTGTTTTCGAATTTCACAAAACTCGTACGAGAAGTACAATGTGTGCGGAGGCAAGACAAGGGGTTTCCGTAGTACAGAAGTTCGTGGACATGACTGAGAGTAATGGACATGTCAATGCATGCGTATGGGTCAACATAGCGATAAACGAAAAACCTGTCCAGTCTTTACCTTGGAAGATTCGCAGTGTAGTTTGAAAAGAGAAAATTCATAGCAAACGTTTTTCATTGCGGGAAGTTGTTTGGTACAAACTCCTAGTAGCCCTTCGGTGTCAAAAAGATTTTTTTTTTTTGCAGAAATATCGGGAAATATTAAATTTTGAAAAAATAAGATGGCTTTAGACAAAAATTGTTCCTTCTCAAATTTCACGTAGGAAAGTTTCTTTACAATCTTCCCCAACTGTCCCGATAATGCCGGACGTCTCGCTGTCATGCACACAGGCCTTATCAGTTTTTTCGACATTTCCCCAACTTCACCGTCTTGAGCGAACAGAAAGGATGCGAATCACTATCGGACCCGTTTCAATACATCTCTCCTACAACCTGTCTCTATGATTTTTCTTCCCCCTTCCTCCCTTTCTTTAGATACCACAATGTAAAATTAATGTTTTTGGTGTTTTCAGTGCTTGAAAAATATGACTTTTTAATTACATTCCCTCAGACTTATGTAGATGAGCGCTAATCAGAGAATCGAGTTTCGGCTGGGGAGGTTTTAAGGTCACAGAATTAGGTTATAATTCAGAATTGTAGTACTGGTGAGGGGGCGACGAATCAATATTTTCATGAAATGGTTTATATTGTTGCTGACCTCATTTTCGCTAGTAATTTGCCCCCGATTCAAAAACAGCGGTATCGGTGGGGGGCAGGAGCTTAAAATGTTCATAAAATGCAGTATCAGGGTGTCTACGGGTGCTGTAAAGCCCTTCAAGTCCTGGATTTTGAAAGAGGTTCTAGAAGTCCTGAGAAGTGCTGAAATTTAAGAAAAAAATTTAAAAGTCCTTCATTTTTGTGAGAAATACTCAAAAATAAATTTTTTGCGATTCTTATAGTTGGTCATTAAAAAGTGTAGCGCAGGATCGATATTCAAACGGAGGGAGGAAGTGTGGGGAGCAAGAGGGGGTAAAGGGGACAGAACAATAAATTGGAAACAAAAAAGATTTGCACACTGGGGGAAAATATGGAAAATACGCCGGCTACAGTCGTGCGAGGAGTCCTGAAAAAGTACTTCATTTTTACTTTCCTATTTCTATAGACACCCTGCGTGTGAATATCTTTCCATAAGTTTATGGGGTGCTGACCTTATTTTCGATAACGTTTTGCTCCCAATTCAGAAACTGTGGTACCGGAAGGGAGCGAGACTCCGTGTCGTTTCATTTGTTTAAAGGGTCGCTAAACTTATTTCTGGTAACTATTCGACCCTTATTTGAACATTGTGGTGTCGGGGAAGGGACAGAGGTTCAGAATTTCATGAATTGTCATACTGGTATCATTTTATAGGTTTGAAAAGACACTAATTTCGTGTTTAATAACGAATTGACCCTAATTTGAGAATTGTGATCTTGGGAGGAGGAGGATGAGCTGACAGTGAGCAAGGTTGGGTGTGTGATATGAACCTTTTAAAATATTCATCGTCTCATTTCTCTTTGAAGATATGCATTTCAAGAACCTGTGCTCTGCTGTTGAAGTACATGACGTTTTGAATTGATGTTCGCAGGTCTTCTTCGATCTGATGAGGGAAATACGGTCGCGTAAAATGGAAGATACCAAAGTGAGCAACGGACATGGAAAAGAGAAGTCGAAAATCAAACGGTTGAAATGTCGTATTTTGTGAATCGGCTGTTCTCAAATCTTTCCATTAATCTTTTAAGTTTCGCCAAGTTTCTTATTTATTTTCTCGTTTTTATTTATTTATTCTTTCTATAACATTCGCTTCTCTGTTTTGGTTTACCATTCTAAATCGAAATAATTTATATGACGGTGATTTGTTTAACACGCTGTAGACCAAATTATTTCTTTTTCTAAATTAAAAAAACGTCGCAGGTTAGCCGTGTACTCGAGTCCGGCTGTAACGTGTAATTAGTGTAGGTTGAGAGGATGTTCGCAAATGAGTTCCTGTATTCAAAATTAGCCTTTGTTAACCAATTTTAACGCGAAGAGATTTATATATACTTAAGACCCAAGGCTGAGACAGCGTGTTTACCGTAAGACGGACCACGTGATCGAAAGTTTAAACTGTTTTCGAACATGTTCCCGAATTCAGTAGATCTTCGGATGTACAAAAACAATGTATTCCTTTTACTTTTTATACATTACCTATTTTGTAAGATTTTCCCAAGTACAAAGTAGAACGTTCTCGGGCTTCGGTTTTGTTCGCCACGAGTCTGCAGGCATACTTATTTTTTGTAATATTTAGTTCGATGCTTTCGTTATAACTATATATATATAAATTTTAAGCCGCCGGCCGAACTTGTTCTCTCACCGACTGTGTTTATTTTTTTACGCATTTGTATACCTTCTAAGATCAACAATGGAATGTTGACGGCGAACAATTTTGAAAGCGTGAAATTTTATATATTTTCTTTATATTTACAAATGGTAGTTTTGTTCGGTTACATTTCTACGAGTTTTTCACTTGATTTTTTTTTTGTGTGACTATATTCCATGTTCGTATGTGTTCATACTGGCGTGTAAATATGTAAATTGTATTTTGTTTTCAAAATAAAAAACTCTATCGCAGCCATCGCGCGTTATACAAGTTGATTTTCAGAATTAAACCTATACATTATCAATGAATCAATTATTTTAATTAATTGATCATTTTTGATTGGTTGATTATTTACCCTCCTCTTGGGTGATACCTTGCCGTGGTGAGGAGGCTTAAGCGTAAAAAAATATGAAGAAAAGACTCTCTGTGAGGTTATATCGTTAAAATCGCTGGCTGTATTTCTACGCCCCCCCCCCCCAAAATGAGGTAGGGGGTTGGATATGCGGCACAAATTCTATTGTAATTTGTGCTAATTGTGCTCCGGAGTCCCTGAATTTGTGCCGCCTCCCGTGGGTCTACATTTTAATAAAAAGTTTGAGGAGGTAGGGAAATGCTGGCCCCCCAAATGAAGATAGGGGGTTGGAATTAGCGGCACAAATTTTATCGTAATTTGTGCTGATTGTGCTCCGAGGTCTCAGAATTTGTGCCGCATTTTCTGGGCTCACAGTCTAGTGCTCAATTTGCGGGGGGGGGGGGGGCCTGGAAAAATTTTGATATTTTTAAAAAACGATCTTCAAAAGGAGAGATTAACTGGTTTCTGCTGTCATTTTTTAACCCAAATTGTCCAATTTTGCCAACTTTTTCGAGCTTATCTCGAAATAGGAGTGTCGAAGCCCAAATTAACCATCGAAGTCGTCCTCAGCGTGAGATATCGAGTTAAAAGCAGTCTTCAATTCAAAATTTTGATTTTTTTGAATTTTGAAAATTTCTCTGTACTATACCTCTTATCTCGAAATAGGAGTGTCGAAGCCCAAATTAACCATCGAATTCGTATTCAGCGTGAGATATTGAGTTGAAAGCAGTCTTCAATTCAAAATTTTGATTTTTTTTGAATTTTGAAAAGTTCTCCATACTATACCTACCTACTTAATTCAGAAAATCAAATAATATGATAAATCTCTTCACATCAAAAAACAGTTTTCAAGTGTTATTACGAAATGAAGGAACTGGCACAAGATAGGGAGAAATGGAAAGCTGCATCAAACCGGTCGAGTTCGAAAAATTGAGTAATTAGCCCCCGCGCTGACGCCGAAGCTCTCAGAACATTTTTTTGCCTCAAAAAAGACGTGATGTATACAGTATGAAAAAATTTTCAAATTAGAAAAACCAAAAATTTTGAACCAAAGACTGTTTTTGGCTCAATTTTTAACGCTGAGTTCGAATAGGGTGGTCAAATTAGGCGGCGATGCTCCGTTCCTGAGATACACAGGAACAAGTTTTAAAAATTGGTCAGTTTGGGTTAAAAAATGACTCCAGGTCAATTTTGATGACGGATTTGAATTCGCCTCGAAAAATTGAGTAAATTAGCGCCCGCGCCGACGCCGAAGCTCTCCGAAAAAATTTCTGCCCCAAAAAAGACATGAAGTCTGGAGAAATTTTCAAAATTCGAAAAAACCAAAAATTTTGAATTCAGGGACGGTTTTTGATTCGATTTTCCACGCTGAGTTTTAATTCGGTGGTCGAATTTGGCGGCGGCGCTCCGTACCCGGGATACACAGGAAAAAGTTATAAAAATTGGTCAGTTTGGGTCAAAAAATGACTCTAGCTCAATTTTGACGACGGATTTGAATTCACCACGAAAAATTGAGTAATTAGCACGCGCGCCGACGCCGAAGCTTTTCGAAAATTTCTTTGCCTCAAAAAAGACATGATGTATAGTATGGAAAAGTTTTCAAAATTAGAAAAACCAAAAATTTTGAACCAAAGACTGTTTTCGGCTCAATTTTTAACGCTGAGTTCGAATACGGTGGTCAAATTTGGCGGCGACGCTCCGTTCCCGAGATACCCAGGAAAAAGTTGGAAAAATTGGTCAGTTTGGGTCAAAGGAAAATTGTCATCACCAGTTGTGATAAGACTTTTGGAGAAAAAAAAATCTTAGAAATTCGAATAATTCAACAAAATGACGACCTGTTCTATAGATGGTGAGTTTTTCATTCAAGATGATGAAAACTCTCCATGAACTGAAAAAAGACAAGACTTCTATTTGTTTTCCCTGTAAATAACCGTTATCAATGGAGAATATAAGTAGGAGTAATGGAGGTATTGCGCCCTGAGTACTTGCCTTCCTTCCCTAATGAAGCACAAAAACCGTCGTTACCGTATAATGTCACCGATGTGCAAAAACTTTGGCCAGCCAATTTTTATGTAAGTGTACGTTGAGTTTGCAACATACTGTTTCTTTTGATTGTTTTTCTTTTTTTCTTTTTTCAGTCCAAAATTCTTTAACCCTTTAGTGCGCAACGGGAAGTATGCTTCCCAGCACCTAGAACAATTTATCGAAAATAGAGTTATGATGCTACTGCCTTGAAACTAGCTAAATTGTTCTAGGTGCTGGGAAGCATACTTCCCGTTGCGCACGAAAGGGTTAAAAATACAAGGGAATTACAAAAAGTCTTATAAATCAGAAATGTTCCACAATATATAATTTGGAAACTCAACAAAAAATTGTAAATATTCTAATTTTTATTTTATTTTTCGAAAGTGCATAATAGCTTTATCGCCTATTTCTGATAATGTAGATCTAACCGATACTTTTTTGATTTTGTATTCCAAGTCAGTTTTGCCCTTTTTTCTTTCGCCGAAAAATTTTTCGTCCCCCAAAAAACATGTTGTAGTATGGAGAAATATTCAAAATTTCGAAAATCAAAAAAATTGAGTCAACGACTCATTTTTTTCGAAATTTTTCACGCTGAGTACAAATTCTTTGAACAAATTCGACGGTGACGCTCCATTATCCAGATACGCCCCTAAATCTTGGTGAAATTATTCAACTTGTCGAGACGAATTCAAATCAGTCCTCCTTGCACTCGAGAAATACGGCAAAAATGCTGGCCGACACAATAATCAGCAATACTTGTATCCCGATACACGCATCCTCGACTGAAAGAGATCTTACAGGCGACGCCGACGTGAAACTATTTCCCTGGCTCATAAGAAGGAATTCCTTTATCAGTGTCTCTGGGAGATCAGTATTAGGTGATGTAAATTTGGCAACCTTTCGGACGCAGGATCCACCGCCATCTGTAAAGTCCATTCTATATACAGTCGTTATAAAGATAGGGATTTGTACGGACGTCGTATCCACTGCTATCTGTAATGAGGTACTAAAGGTAGCTATGTGTAGAGTTAAAAAGAAGTATGAACAAAGACAACAAAACTTTGGATAGAATGGGTGTACCTCCCAAAATTGGGGTAGGATATGAGATACCGTGAAAAGAACCTGAAAAATGAATTCGGTGACAGCAGAAACCAGTTAATCTCTCCTTTTGAAGATCGTTTTTTTTAAATATCATAATTTTTCCAGCCCCCCCCCCCAATTGAGCACTGGACTGTGAGCCCAAAAAATGCGGCACAAATTCTGAGACCTCGGAGCACAATTAGCACAAATTACGATAAAATTTGTGCCGCTAATTCCAACCCCCTATCTTCATTTGGGGGGGGGGCAACATTTCTCTGCCCCCCCAAACTTTTCATTAAGATATAGACCCACGGGAGGCGGCACAAATTCTGGGACTTCGGAGCACAATTAGCACAAATAAAATACAAATTTCTGCCGCTAATTCTAACCCCCTATCTTCATTTGGGGGGCCAAAATTTCCCTGGAGCCACGGGAGGCGGCACAAATTCTGGGACTTCGGAGCACAATTAGCACAAATTACAATAGAATTTGTGCCGCTAATTCCAACCCCTACCTCATTTTTTTTTGGGGGGGGGGCGTAGAAATACAGGCAAAATAAATGGCGACCAAAAGCACCTAGAAGGAAAACTCCCGACAGATGAACTCTGTTGAGCGGTGAAAAACTACAACAGTTTCTCTTTCCAGGAAATGTAGCTTTTCCAAATATTGATTACTGATGATGGCGTTCCAACAGGTATATAATTTTCCTGAACGTAAAAAGCTCCCCATTCGGATGTCCGAGAGGGACCTATTTGGTGGAGCATCATCATCGGGAAGTTCTAAGAAGAAAAGCGCAATTGAAATAGGAACTTGGAATGTGAGGAGCTTGAATGGAGTTGGAAGAGTAGAGAAACTTGAGAGAGAAGGCTGCATTGGAATTTAGTCCCAAAAGGGTAATGTCGCAGCCAACAGCCAAGTTTAGTCCGCGCAATTAAGTGGACGAGATTAGTCCGTGCAAGTAGTCCAATTTAGTCCCGTAATTTTATAGACGCCTGCAAGTATGTAGTATAGGCTATTTTGTATGTCTGTGAGCGTTTCCTTCGTGAAACAGACTTAGTGCCGGAAGAAATCATGATTCAGGAATGAGTAATATTGACGATAAGAATGCGACGTTTATGGGAAAATGTTCGACATACACCGTCCACGTAGGAGACGTATCGCTATTGACAAGGAGTCGAATGCAGGATTTCTCATGACACGGCGCAAAATAAGAGAGATGACGTGCCTGAAATATTTAAAACGTGTTTCCCTCAAGTTCTGCTAGACTAGTCACCGTAGACACAGAAACTGCGTTAGGTCGCGAAAAATCGACACTATCTAATTTTTTTTTGTTAGGGTAAGTACCAATAGTGTAAAACCAAATTTGCAGCTTCGAAAGACCTGTGATAACTGCGTGGTGCTCGAAAAACCTCGAAATTTTCGGACATTTTTCAGTATTTGACTTATAAAACTTCTAAAAGGTGCATCCTATTATGCAGAGAACAGTGTGGACAAAATTCTACATGGGCACGCGTACTCACAGGCTGTGAGATCTCGCTTTAGCCACCTTGATTTTGAACTACGAAATAGAGTTCACTGAGGAGGAATATGTGGAAACTGAAAATTTGCTACTATAGCAAAAGCGAAAGTAGTGTGATTCTGCTAGCTACAGAAAAGGAAACTGTTCAGCTTATGTGTTCCGATGGATCAATTGCAACAACAAAGCCCCACATCAAAACTGTGGGTGCAATACTGCAAAATGACTACACTCATCCAAAAATTCATTCAAGCAGAGAAGATGGGAGATTAGGACCTCCACCTAGAGACCATAAAGAGCATACTCCCCTCCTTCCATTCGGCAGGGCCCTTCATCCTGTATGCAAAGAGTGCGCGTCTGTATGTGCAGGACATAAGCCACCTGAGACAGCAAATGGATCCCACAGAAGTTTGTTCATTCACAGCTGGAGGAAATGTCACCATTCGTCGATCCCACAAGTTTTCGTCGGGTCTTTGGACCGACTTGACTGTTGAACAAGTGCTAATGAGATCGATGAAAAGCCAAGGGGGCCTAACACACATGGCCGCGAAATCTTCAGCAGTGTTCTCGCCCGTTGGGACTGGACATCTGCGATGGGCTTGAGTTCTTTCGGAACATCTCCTGTACCACAACAGAACAACACATTGACATGAGGCCTGCTCGAATTGAACGCGATTCTACTGATGTGGAGAAACTAAAATCCTGGTTCCAAGTCCACACACCATTTCCTTCTAACGGAAAAGTACTGTCGATCTGCAGTGGTGGGTTGGAGGCCCTGAAGTGAATTGCCACATGGCACAAGAAGGGGGATGTGATGGAGTCACAGAAATAAGTAGAAAGTCGTTCGGAAATGTTGCATTTAAAAATAAAGACAAAGTACGAATCTTGGCAGCAACCAACGTCAAGGTACACAACAAGCAGATAGTTATAGACCCTCTTACAATAAACAGTCTGAAGACGACCTAAAACATCACTTTACATTCGAGTTGGCCCCATATCCCATGGCTCTATTCTCCGAAGAGGGAATGTGAAAAGGAACAAAATCATCATTCTACTCTGCCTTCACACCGCTCCCAGAAAACGTTGCTCTTGGAGACAGTACGTTTGTTGTAGTGGATGGAGGGTACTTATTTCACAAGGTTATATGGCAACGGAACAGCTCAGCGAGGGAAATAGTAGCTGCTTACATTACCTACACGTTCAACCATTTTGGGGGAAATGTTTCAGTTGTATTCGATGGCAACCCAGAAGACGGGGCTGCTAGGAGCAGTAAAACAGCTTAGCGGCCACGCCGCTATGCAGCCTCAGCGTGTAGCGATATCATTTTTGAAGAATCGACGCTGATCAAAGTACGCCAAAAAAAGTTCTTGTCTAACCCAAAAAAAAACAAGCAGCGCTTGATCAACTTCGTCTGCACTGGACTGGATAGCTCAGGGATTGACACCAAGTAAGCCTAGAGGACGCCGACTGCCTTATTGTTACTACAGCATTGGAGAAGATCGAGAAGTGCGAGCTGGAGAGAATGTCGACCTTTTGATACTCCTTAATGAATTGGGCTTCAGCAGACAGAATGTTTCCCCCCCCCCCAGAGAAGTGGCGGGGTGGAACAGGTCATGAACAGCATCATTCATTCGAGAGCTCTCATTCCCGTTCTTTCACGCCTCCACTGGTTGTGACACCACCTCTGCTCTTTTCTGGCAAGGGAAAATGAAAATGTTGGGTGTCCTTTCAAATCACCCAGACCTTCTTGACGCTGCTACCACGTATCTCAACCACGACGCCACTCATGAGGAGATAGCCGCAGCTGGCAATAACTGGAGGGTAAAGAATTAAAACTCACATTTGCCATTTTATTCCAAGAGCGCAAATAGGCAAAAGACTGTACACGAGTGCAGGAATATCTTTGCTGCGTCTGTGAATATGCGATATGTATAACATATTCCACGTTCACAGGCGCAGCAAAGATATTCTTGCACCCGTGTACAGTATTTTGCCTATTTGCGCACTTGAAGTAAAATGGCAAATGTGAGTTTTGATTCTTTACCATTAAAATGTCTCGTGACGCTGTATGGTGGGGGAGAAGACGACGCTCTCCAGGCCCTGCGTTACAGAATATTTATCAGATCTGCTGCCAGTGCCACCTCGTTAGTCTGCCCCCAACTGAAGAGGCTGCTGCCCAACATTCATACAGAACCTACCACGAGGTGCAGAAATGGTTAGGGGTAGAAAAAGATCTCATCTACTGGGGGTGGACGAGGAGCCAGCAAGAGCTGACACCAATGACCTCAACAAAGAAACCAGAGCACCGTTGATCCCGCTGAAATTCCTGTCATACAGGTGCCAGAAAGGGTGTAGAGGAGAGAGCTGCTCCTGCCAGAACGCAGGATTGAAATGCTCTGCTCTCTGCAAATTTTGTCTAGGGAAGACCTGCCTCAACAAACCGCTGTTAGCCACTGATGCGTCAGATGAAGAAGATGACGCTGACGACCCTTTACCTCTATTTCCGACAACAGAGGAGTCACCGGAGCCCCAAGAAAAACCATTTGATGAACCTGGGCCTTCCAAAAGAACTCGAGCGTCCCTAAGTGTGTAAAGGTAAGCCTAATATTACATACCTACCCCTTTGTTGTAATTTATTATACAATTATAATTAATAATTACGCATTTTGTAAATAGGTACTGTTGTAGGAGTCAGATGAGGTCCCACTATCACTTCACGTTCAGCATTTCATGTCCTAGGTCCCTCAAACTAACACATTTTTACACAATTTTGATAAATTTCTTCCCGATAATTAATTGTACTCC
This sequence comes from Acanthococcus lagerstroemiae, assembly GCA_031841125.1. Taxonomy (NCBI): domain Eukaryota; kingdom Metazoa; phylum Arthropoda; class Insecta; order Hemiptera; family Eriococcidae; genus Acanthococcus; species Acanthococcus lagerstroemiae. Next base: position 41,301,414 of record CM063112.1, read on the forward strand.
GTTTTATTTTCCGTGATATAAACCATTTTCCACTGAGGTATGTCTTTCTTATCCTTTACAAAAGTCCTGCAATTCATCAGGCTCCATTTCTTGAGAAATCTGATTTCCATAATTTTTCGTGTTTTCCTGATAACAAGAGAACTATTGGTCCTACAGGGTTCCACTTGTGCTTAAATTAAAGCTAAATAACAGCTCTAAAACTTCGTTTCCCATGACTTTCCTCGTAGGGTGAATATTTTAGCCTATATTCAGCATGGAAGATGGCTCAAACTACAATTTCAAACTTTTTGGGGAAATTGCCAATTTTTAATGTGCTATATCTCGGGACCTATTGGATCTACGGAGCTGCGGTTGCGGTCAAATTGTAGCAAATGTTGTCTACTATAAACGTGTATCGAATGACTTTTCCCGTAGGATGCACCTTTCAGAAGTTATAAGTCAAAGACTGGAAAAAGTCCGAAAATTTCGAGATTTTTCAAGCACCATGCAGTTAGCACAGGTCTTTCAAAGCTGCAAACTTGGTTTTACACTGTTATACCTACCCTGACAACATTCCAAAAAATCAGAACGTGTCAATTTTTTGCGACCTATGATGCTTTAAATGACTGACTTATCTCCCCCCCCCCCCGCGCTGAATGTCATTTCTTTTTTCCTATTTTTTCATGACGATGCAACAGCTGCCTATTCGGGACATTTCCGGAATAAGGGGTGCGGTATCCCGGGGCCAATTTGGCATGCGTACATCGCCATACGTCCCACTACCATCGACGTTATGATTATGTACTTTATATATACATGGAAGTATGATAATTTAAAATCAGTGCCAGCCGCATTCTTTTGTTGTAAAACATCGAGAAAAGTTTACCCTATAACTCCATCTCGGTATTGATGAGAAGATCGATAACTTATTTTAAAAATCAGCTGTTAATATGCTTCTATGCAAACTAATCGAATGTAAGAATTTTATCGCATAATATTCCATGGAACAAACTCATTTTGAGAACGAACAATCGTACAACAGAAGCGTGTATTTTAGGAAAGAATGTTAGCCGGTGGTCTGGGATATAATTTGAGAACAGTTAAATTAAATAATTAACTGCTAGTTGAAGCCGTGAAAAAGAATCAAAAGAATCTGTTCTAACGTTTCTCGAGGTCATTCGCTGCTAACCTATTCCCTGGTATGGAAAGACGGTGTCCGTTATGTGCTACAAGTTCACACTGCAATTACGTTTTACGTACACGTTTACATTTGACTAAAATATCAACTTCGTACAAGTGGTATGTGTAAGTAAACAGTGGTAACTAATGTTGAGGTTAATTTTTGCCGCTAAAAAGTACCTAGTGTTATGGTAGGGTTAACTCTTTCAGCGTGTCAGATAATGTTTGATGACTCAGCACAGTACACGTCTACATTCTCACCAAATCAAATAATAAATCCGATATGATTCATACTGCCCGTAGATTGTAGAATATCTACTTTATTTATTGATCTACTTATACCTATTTAGAGAAAATCGAATCTTGATTTTCAATGTACAGCGACTTGGACTTTTCCTGAAAAGTAATAATAAGTCTTGAGCTTATATAGGGAGAGAGCAGGCCCATGACTAATTTATTGTGTGTGTGTGTGTGCCAGTGTGCTTGATTTTTCAATCAGGGCATGGGAGTAGAACCCAAACTTCATTATTTTTGCTAAAGAAGCATCTTCTTTTTCTCCCTTGTTGGAAACAGCTAGCCAGAAAGGCCTGCTTGCCAGCCAGAGATAATTGCCCTAGCGTTAGCTATAGGCCTGGAGGAGAGTATCCGACTGATGCAGTCGGGGATGATGCCCCCCCCCTTAACTTTATCTATTTTCTTAATCTACAAATTGCACACTTCGTGGGATTTTTACATCTTGTTTATTGTCTCATAGAAATCTTGTTGCTTATAAGTTCCTTAAAAGAATAGGCGCATCCTAGAAATAATACACTACGCTACACTTAATTCTATTTATAATGTACCCTTCTTTCCTAATTCTACTTTTAGCTTCCACAATTATTTTTACTTTTTTTTTTAATTTTGAGAAAATTTTCTTTTTATATGATGTGATCTCTAACTCAATGATATTATATTTTTCTTTTAATTTTTCTAGTTTTCTGCAGTCTCTCTGAGGTTGTGGTCCGGAATGTCTTCCTCTTCACAGCATTACCATCTTTAACTATTCTAAACTTTTGTCGGTAGTTTGCAAAATTCCCGTGGCCAGTTAGATACTGTGTGATGAGGTGATGATGATGATAAGATTATCAATCTTACGACCCGCTTGATACAGCTTTCTATTTCTCCCTATCTTGTGCAAGTTCTTTCATTTCGTATTAACACTTACATCCAACATCCTCGATTATCTGTTGAACATGCTGGAATCCTTGCCGACCTATACCTAATTCATTCCCTCCACTCTTACTTCTAGCAGAGCTGTGATATTATTCCTGAGTGCCTCAAGTTATGCCCTATTAGTTCATCTCTCCTTCCCTTCAGACAATTCCAAATATCCATTTTAACCTCCTACTCTGTAAAGCACTTCTTCATTTCTTACCTTATCCGTCCATTTGATGCTAATATCCGCTTATAGCACCATCTCAAAAGCTTCGATCCCTCTCTTCTCTGGTTTTCCTATGGTCCACGTTTCACATCCATACAAGGCTACACTCTCCGAACATAAGTTTTCAAGAACAATTTTTTGGTCTCTAGATTTATTTTTCATTTGAAAAGATTACTTTTTCGATAAAATGCTAATTTGGCTTGTGCTATTCTACTATTAATATCCCTTTTACTCCTTCCATTCAGGGACGGCGCGATCTTGTATTCTGCGGGGGGGTGTTTATTAAAATTTATAAATACGCGTATGTGCGCATTTTTTGCCGACTGTAGAATTGCCGACGAAGTACTAAAAAATGTCAATGAAATGCCGACGAGTATAAAATGCGTGGGGGGGGGGTGTTCCACCCCCACACCCCCTCGCGACGTCCCTGCTTCCATTTTTTGTTATCTTACTCCCTAAACAGCAAAATTCGCTTACTACCTCAATTTTTTCCTGCCCAATATTTATATTTAGAGGCTATCGTGTTCACATCAATTACATACCATTACTTCGGTTTTATTTTTATTTATTCTCATATGCTATTATACACTCAAAATCTCCGCAATTCCATTTAAAATGTTTTCCAACTCAATACTCCTTTCAGCTAATAAGACAATATCATCTGCAAACCTGAGCATTTTTACTCACTCTTCATGTATAGAGTGACATCAGCTTCAAATTTTTCTTTTATTTCTTTTATAGCCCACTCTATGTACACAGATTAAATAATGTACTGGAGATAAGGAGCACCCCTGCCTTACACCTTTTTTCTATACTAGCCTCCCCTTTTTTTCCTTCTATTCTTAATGAGGCTTTCTGTCCTTTATATAAGTTTAAAATAACTTGTTTTTCTTTAAATGATTTTATTCCTATCTTTTTTAGAATATCAAATATTTTATCCCATTTAACACTGTTAAAAGCTTTTTCAGTATCAACGAATGCCACATATGTATCCTGCCCCTTCTTGAGTCTCCCATTATAATTAATCTCAAAGCTAACGGTAAAATTATCCATTGTTTTAGCCATTTCATTAAGAGCCGTTTCCGCTGACCTTCCCTCCCTATAGCCAAATTGATTTTTTTTTTAGAATATTATTTTTTTGCAATTTCTATACTTAAATCATGTTCAATTATTTTTTCATAAAGTTTGCCTATTGTGGACAGTAGTCTGATTGGTCTGTAGGAGTTTATTTCTATGGGGTCTTTATTTGGTTAACAGTTTTGTTTTCCCGGTTTTCCATGTTTCCGGAAAGGTGTTAAAGTTCAAGTATATTTTTCTAATAAGTATTATTTTCAATATTTTTGGGTAATTTTTATTTATTATTTTAATCATTTTATTTGACATGTTGTCTTGACCGTTGGCCTTCCTATTATTCAGTTTTTTAGTTGGCTTAGTTGAATTTGTTGATGGCAAAGTTAGGTAATGTATCAATTGTTGGTGGAAAAAGTTGTTCAATGATTTTTTGATATTCTTATTTTTCGTCTGTGATAATTCTATCAATGATTTTTAGTGAGATGGGGAGGGGGTGGGGACTCAAACTTTTTATATTTTTCCATTACTATTTTATATGGCTTTTCCTAGACCTCTGAATGAGAGACAAGATTCATCCAGGCTTCGTTTTTAGTGTTAAGATTTCTTCCTTACATTCCCTCTTCGTAAGTTTCAAAGTTTCTTCCAATAACTGTAGGTGATCCTGTTTTTTTTTAATTTTTTTTTTTGTACACTTGTACTTGAGTTAGTAAGTTTTTTTATTGTAATTTTATACCTATGCATTTAGTTTATTGTTCCACCGTGTGTTTTCTTTTTCTTCCATTTTTTACAAATTGTCTTTTCCAATTTCTTGTATTATTTGCAGGAAACTGTTTGCATATCTGTTTAATTCTTCTGTATTTGTGCTTTTTTTTTTCTTTTTTTTTTTTTTTAAATACTTTTGGTTATTTACTTATTTTACTGGTCTATTTTCTTTATTTTGTTTTCAAATTTGTGGTAGTTTACTTTCGTTGTTTCGTTTTCTAGTTCTCCGGTCATGGTTTCTGTTTTTACAATTTTAAACTTAATTGCTTTGTGACAAGAGTGTTGGCTTTTATTTTGAATTGACTAATGTGTGCCTTTTCATTCCAAAATTTGTTATAAGGACATCTATTACACTAACTTGATCTATTTTTATTTTGGAAAAGGTTTTAATGTTGTATGGATTATTTACTGTTAAATTATTAGTAAGCAAAAGTTCTTCTAGTTTTGTTGCTCTTTATTTGCTGTACCTGACATTTTGTTACGATTCTCATATACAGTAATGATCTTGTGTTAAAATCTCCTATGAATAGTATTATATCCTTTTTAATAGTTGAGTTAGTCAGGTACTCCTGCAGGTCATTGATTTTGTCGTCTATTTCTTTATTAGGTGACCAGTAGCATATCGACGCTTTGGTTTGCAAACCTCGTAAGTCCAGAATCGTGAATTGTGCAGGAAACGAAAAAAACGTTTTAAAAATTCATACTGAGCGCTAACAGCTTGTAATTCATACGAGCGACTTGCCGAGAGATATAGCGTCACCTGGTGGAGGTATTGGGCAAGGAATACAATGAACTGGTAGAGCAAAACAACGATTTTAACCGACTTACGCGATTTTCATTCTACCTGCATTCGACTTACGTGGTTTACTAAGTAATTTCACAGACTTACGAGTATTGCAATTTTTACAAGTACTCGACATACGTGGTTTTCTCATCCGTTGAAGGGAGTTACGAGTTTTGCAATGTTATTGTTACGGGACACACGATATTTTCCTTTTTATTTTAAGGACTTACGAGTATTTCATTTTCAATGTTGTTCGACTTACGTGATTTGTTAAGGTTTCACAGGGAGTTACAAGTTTTTCCCATCAGATATTCAAAACAAATTAACCTGCTTTAATTTTGCGATTTCCTCGAAAAATAACATTGAAATGATTACAATGAATTAAAAACTGATTATATAATATAATTATCACTCATTCTGTCCAAAAGTATAAAACGTAACACAGAGATTCACGGGAAGTAGGTATAAACCAGTGTTTGGAACCGGAACCGAAACCGAATTCGGAACCCATTCAAATTCAACAGTTTCATGAGACCAAAAGCAAAACCCTTTAATGTGCAAAAGACCAAATTAAGACCTAAAACCTTAAACTCAACTGGTCATTAACCAAAACACAAACCAAATGTTTGAAATGTAGGTTTAACTGAAACCAAAACAAACCGACTGCTCATATCTGCGTCAAGACCGTTAACCAATTAAATGAAAAGGTCCCAATCGGTCTTCGGTCAATGCGGTTTTCTGTTATCTGTTCTTCTTTGTTGCCGACCTAGTAAAAGAGTTAGATATTTGAACTGATCTACAGAATAATTCAACCTGCCAATGCCCATTCCCAAGTAAGTCGATGCTACAGTTCATATCTTATGGTTGGTTTCCAATTATGGTTGATTTGACTATAGAAATGATGAGATTTTTATTTTGTTTAAGAAAGATCTTTTGAGCCCGACTGAAACCGATTCATTATGTGAAGTGAAGACCATAACCAAAACCGGCTCAGCAATGAAAGACCGAAATAAGACCCTTTCAGTATTTTAAATTGGTCTCATGACCGAAACCAAAACCTATTGAGAAATTAAATGGAAGTTCCGAACCGAAACCAACCTAAATGGAAGCTACAAAGCCCGAAACCGATCAAAACGAAAAATTGAATCGGTTCCAAACACTGGTATAAACTTAATAATACTTATAATATTCATTAATTCGGTAAATAGAAAAAGAAAAACAAGAGTAAGTATAATATAAAATCAGGAACTGTAGAAAAAACTTGAAAAAATACCACCCTACAGACGTCACCTGTTCTGTGATATTTTACCGCACTGAATGACAGGTAAAAATATAGCAGAACACATGACGTCAAAACAGACTACTCATGTAACCCTGTCAACAGAAACCTGGCCAAGGCATTTTCACGCATCAACCTCAAATCGCATTTTTTCTCAAAATTTACTGAATTAAGCCCAATACATACTTTCAAACATGGTAACAAAGATGAAACAAAAATTGAATACAAATTATCAAAATGACAATTGTGTTCAAATTTGTTCAAATTGTGATCCATTTTTATTATCATTGTTGAAAGCGTGAACCAGGCTTCCACTCCTCTATTGTTAAAAAAAAAAAAAAATGTGCTCTTGCCGGTTGCACCGATAATGAACGAAAATACGGTCAACAAAATCTTATCACTGTATTACTTAAAAATACTCGTAAGTCGCATTACAGCTGATTTGATTGAGAATGAAAACCGTGTATGTCGGACTTACATGGATTTCAAAGTGAAATATTTTTCTGCCCGACTTACGTGATTTTTTCTTTGTCCGTTCGGAGCGCTAGACTGCTTCTCCGACTTACGACGTTTACAAAATCAGATTCCTCGATTTTTTTACATCTACAAACCACTTACAAGTGAATTCTAGAAAAACCTGGACTTACGAGGTTTGCAAACCAAAGCGTCGATATTTTTTCTACTTCGGCGATAATCATTGAATTTGTACATTTGACTGAGCTTAGTTTGGAACTTTTTTTATATACTATAACTATGTCTAGTTTTGTGATGGCCAAATTAATGCTTGTTTTTAGTCTTATGACCCTATTTTCATTGAGATTAGATTAGCTATTACAATCATGTCTTTGTTGATTCTGTTTAGGATTTCCAACTGTTGAGCTTTATCTCTGTCAACGTTAAGGTATTTTATATTGATTAAGTATGTCACTCTTTTCTGTCATCTGACGTTAGGTGGATACTATGGTTTTTTCCCCTCTCAATTTGAAAAGACTGCATCGAAGTAATTAATCCCTTCGCGATTTTACGTCCGGAGAAAAACTTTTAAGAAACAAAAGATCCAGAATGTGAGCACAGGCAAGATATCCACAATAACTGTGGGGAGCCACGATGTCTGTGAACCTTGTGACATTCTGCTAAAACCCGCGTTCACATAGACATCAAAGTGGAAATGTACATCTAGGTACTGCAAATTAATGGGGGTACCATAATTAAACAGAAATTGTCTTTGTAAAATAATTTCCGATGGAATAATACGGCAAGAGATAAAAAGAGTACAAGTATCATACGTAACGTCATGTATAGGTATGTACCCATGGCGTATCAACTTGACTGAGGTAAATATGTCCATACGGTCAACCGAGATGATGGTGGTGTAAGGTGACGTAGTATGTAATGTTGAGTGTGCATAACACGGTCTATATATGTACTACCACTCAACCTCTTCATGTCTACTCCATGAGTTCCGTTAGACAAAAGTGCCTAGTGGTCAAGTAAATAATCCACAAAAGTGTCTATTTGACTGACTATGGGCGCCCGCAGAATTTCTTGATGAGTTAGCAAGAGAAAATGCTGACGACCATAATTTAACCCTGATTTTTGTATTTATGTACCTTGTTCCTTGTTCTCACCTTTAAAGACCAATTTTTTCTTTTTGTTAATAAACGTATTATTGAACGATTTAATTACCTGAATCACAAATATCCCTAATTATGCAAAAAAAAAAAATAAATAAATAAATAAAAAAAATAAAAAAATGAAAAGCTTATGAGGTAGCGGTCGCTATCACCGCTACCCGTTTCGGGCGCCCCCATGTGACTGACCACGTTTTTCCATAGAAACATCACATGGTAGCTTCTTAAACATGCGTTCCGCATAAGTGTAGACTTATACATTTTTATAACATTGAGATAACGTGAAAATTATATAAGAGTAATAAGAGTACTGCGTAGGTACATGGATATGGGTTCATTTGAAGTTGGATTCCAAAAACAGTAGCCTATCACAAAAACGCCGAGTGATTCATTGTGGGTTCAGTAATATTTCACCGTATGTGGCTGTCTACTAGTTTGTTGATTTCTGAAATTCATTCGCAAGCCATAAAAGGACACTTCGAGCAGTGATTGACTTTCCCATGATAAGCATTCTAATTTCTTAAATTTCGGTAAGTATATTACTTAGTTCAAAAGATCGATGACCGGTGATATCCTTTAGTTTTTTTGCCATCACTAATTCGAAATAACCAATATAATCGCCCGACTCTGCAGTTTTTGCCAAAAAGCAAAATCCATCTTTGTTACATTCAAGCTGAACGAGGCTGTAACCAAGGAGTGCAAATGCGAGCACTGTCCCCTAACACGCTGCTTCCTCCCTCTAGAAAGAATCAATTGTTACTCTCCCCTCTTGTTGAAATTTTTCTCTTCAAAAATTTGGGTTACCTTCCCTAATACGAGAGGTTAGTTACGGCCCTGAAGTAGACGTAAGCGTACGTACTCGGCAGGCTCAGTAATACCTGCGTTTCATCCTGTATTTCTTCTCATCGCCCCACCAGAAGAAATTATTCTTATTTGTCAACATAAACTTTATATATATTTTGTACACAGTTCTATAAATAATGATGATATTCAAATCAATTTAAGAATATGAATGAACTACTTTGGAATTTAAAATTATTACTGGCATAACTTTCCAAGACGAGAAAAGAACCATTATTTTCCAAGCTACGTCACAAGAAATAGTAAGTCCCCCCTCCCGAAATCCTCCATTTGGGGCACATTTCAAACTTTAGAAACGGAGCCCCTTCCTTCCGGTACGCTACTGATTACATGCCGACATCAAACTTCGAAAAATCATTTTTCCACAGAGAGATACATCACAAGAGTATATTTTATACTTAAACGCATTTGACTAGCATGTAGTGAGGATGTAGCAAAATATACAAAAAGCAGAAAAGGAACGAATCAAATTTCGAGTATTCGTTCATATCGATACAAATCGAGTTGAAAGCGCTAAGACTTTGAGCATTACGATACAAATTCTTCCCTACAAAATTGGTGTCTTTCGTTGTCTTAAAAAGAAAGAAAAAAAAAAAAAAAAAAAAGTTACAAATGCATATAAAAACCGATTCTTTGGTTACAAAAGAAAATCAAAACGCAAATACTTGACTAGACTGTAAGATCGAAGTGCAGATGGAAGTTTGATTTCGAGTAAGTAATAAATGAGGCCATGGTTTGTTCGTTCAAAACATACAATACGACAAGAACGCGAGGCAACCTTAGTGTAGAGCACATAAACGATTATATGACGGTGTTAAGAAGCACATGTACGAGTAACACTAGACGACCGAGTCGATAACATTAAGAAATAATGCAACGCAGAATGTTCCGGAACTTTTGACGCTGACGTTGCTGCTGCCGCTGCCTCTGTTGGATACCGCGGGTGACAGGGTGATTCCGAATTATTCTTACTATCTGCGATACCACACAACGGTTTTGTAATTCATTTATAGTGTTTAAATGTTTACGAATAATAGCCTCAATTATACTCTGTTAATTTTTTTTTTAATCGTTCAGAACAGACTATAATTATAGCGCTCACCGCAGATAAAATTTTATCTACACGAGCAACTGTTCAAATAAAATAAGCGATACCTGGTGGAATGCAGTGTCGATATTAAGAGGTGGTTCTTTAGCACTTGTTTCAATGTATTCAACCCCTAACTGGTTCGCTAACTCCCGTCCTTTTTCTTCTGATATCTTCCGTGAGTGCAGTAAGTCTACTTTGTTAGCGACCAAAAGCACAGGAAACGATTCCCTACAAATCAGATAAATAATAGCAACTCATTAATCTAGTTTAAGGTTTTGTGTTGCAGTGAGGCTCGGGAGTCAAGAGAATGAGAGATCACTTACGCGTCTTGCACTCGAAGCACCTGATTATAAAAATCGATTACATGAGCGAAACTCTGAGTATCAGTCACCGAATAGACAATTAGAAATCCATCACCTGATCTCATGTATTGTTCTCGCATTGCACTGTATTCTTCTTGCCCGGCTGTGTCTAAAACTAGAACACGAATTTCAACGTAGTAACACGTATCTGAATCAACTATACAGGTAAAGTTTCTTAGATAATCAGTGTAAGTTCCACTACACACCGAATCCGTGTAGATATCTGGTACAGAGCTAGAAAGATAATCTATTATGAAGATCAAGGTGATTACAGTTTCAAATACCAGAATGGAGATTACAGTTAACATGAAAATAATTTGCTTTATAAAAGAGACAAAACAAAATCATTTCTCGCGTGTAATCATTCCTGTAGTAGGTGAGTACTTCAACCCCACCAAGAACTACATGAACGAACCTATACATGAAAGTGTCTGGATCGTCGGTGTAAAATTCAACAGAAAACTAGCAGTCATCCATCGTAACATTGGACAATTTAATATTCCACTAGGTCATTAGTTTGTATTGAAAATGGGGGCATTTCCCGCAGAAAGCAAAATTGGATGCCGCTGACAGTGGTTTATAGGGTTCATTATATGCAGTTATAATTACCATCTAGAATACATAATTCGCCATCAATCACAGCATGCTGGATGTAACTGTCCTCAATAGTGGGGTCGTAATTGGTGACGAATAACTTCTGAAAATACTGTATCGTTATTGCACTCTTCCCAACGCCTCCATCGCCTACGACGACTAATCGGTACCTGGTAATATCGCCTTCATTACCAACTAGTGACATAATCTGTGGAAATGAGAAGATTAAATTGGTGTTTCAACAAGCGACATTGCATTGCAAAGTAAAAGAGAATAATACGAATGCATTCCTTCAAGCAGTGTCTTATCAACTTACTGAAATCTGAGGAACAGGAACTGAAAATGTTATATCATTTTCTATTTGCAGAAAATGAATTAGGAGAGTTGGGAGTTATAACACATGAGGCTTTCTAAAGTACAAATTATTCGTTGATAATATTGAATATTATCTTTACCTTTGTTAAATTACGATCGTGGAAAGGAACATGCGAAGAACCTTTGGGAAGAACGGAAAACGGAAACCGAAATAAATTTTTATTGTTTCAGGTTCGGGAAAGCACGAAAATAGAAAAATTTTCGTGACTGTCATGCAGTCACAGATCACGCGCACACGCGCAATTTCGCATAAACAAATGAAACGGTCTATTGTGCACGATACTTAATGTCCATTTTCCTTGTACAATTGGACCCTTTTTAGCAAAACTCAACCAAGCGACCATTATGATATTTTGATATGATAAATGAACCTAAAAATAAAAATCATGATATAAACGTGGGACCAGGCCCGGATTAATGCACGGGCCCTCAGGGCGGAACATTTTTGAGGGGCGGAAAAATTTTCGACCATAACAATTATACAAAAATTTATTCCCAACTCGCAACTCCTAAGTTCAAAACCAATACAAGCGAAATTTTAAAAAAAAATCAAAACGGAAGGCAAGGGCAAGTAATTATTTTAGCAACGACTCGAAGGGGGGGGGGGCTGCTTCTAAGCGAGTGCCCAGGGGCGCTCACGACCGTAATCCGGCCCTGCGTGGTGCCTGAATTTAATCAAAACCTGAATATACTGCAGATTGCTTTTCAAAAAGCTTTTGATTCGATCTTGCTTCCAGCACTATGGAAGGCTCTCCGAGGAAGTTGATAAGAATAATATAAATAAGAACAGGGGCGAAACTATAGGGGTATGGCGGTTGAAACATCCCCACCTCCAGTAATTTGGCAGTCTGCAAATTTTGAAACTGTTCATTTGAATTTTTCATTTTTTATGAATGTTTGTTTGTTTATTTCTTTTTCAATTAAAAAATATTTCAATGAAAAATAGGAAAATTTTTAATTGCTTAGAAATTTGGTCGAAATTTTAGTTTTCCAGAAATATTTGTCGGCAAATTTTTCTTCTCCACCTCCCCAAACTGAAAGTCAAATTTCGTTTCTGAAAATGGAGTATCCTGGACTCCTGTCTGAGACTAGTCAATTAAAAGCCGAAGGTTTCAAGCTGAGTTTCGACAGTTATCTGAAAGGTTGAAACAAAGATGAAATGTGGAAGACATTTCGAAAATCTGAAAGTCGGCAGCAAACGTTGAATTTCGAATTTTAATGACTATTCTGTTTTTACTAGACTCTCTGTTTGACCTAGAGCCTCAAATTTGAGAAAGTTTAACATTTTATTAAAAACTAAAAGCTGAAAGCAAAAGACTTATTTTCCAGTGTCACAAGCTGAATCCAATATCAAATGTTCTATTGTTTAATTTACGGGTTTTGGTCCTGGTGAATATAGGAGAGAAATTTAGTCATAAGGGACTTTGTGGCACGGATTCCCCTAATCCGATCGATCTGAAACTTTGTGAAGGTTTTTTATTTTTATATTTTATCGGAACCCATTTAGGAGACGAATCAGAAGAAATTCCGAAAAAAATATCACCAAGAGTAAATGAGGAGTTATCTGTCAAAAGGTCCCCTGACGAATAGGATTCCCATTCGTCAGGGGCCCTTTTGACAGATAACTCCTCAACCACCTTAGTGTATAAAGGAAGTTGTATGTTCCTCTCAAGTATTCCTAACATCCTTCCAGTTTTTACCCTTCCAGACTATAGGGTATGCTCATGTGCGCAAATGTGAGTGCTTGAGGGATAAGGTTCCAATCTGCATTTGCAGGGACGAAACTATAGGGGGGGGGGGGTGAAACACCTTCAACAAATTGGCAGTCGGCAAATTCGAAATTTGAATTTTTCATTTTCTAAGAACGTTTGTTTGTTTGTTTGTTTGTTTATTTATTTATTTATTATTATTATTATATTTTATTTATTTTGTCAATTAAAAAATATTTTGATTAGAAAATCGGCAAATTTTAAAATTAAAAAAAAAAATTTTGTCGGTGAATTTTTAGTTTTCAAAAAATATTTGTCGGCAAATTTTCCTTCTCCAGCCCTTTCCCTACCCTTCCCCCCCCCCCCAAAAAAAAACAAACAAAGTCAAGTTTCGCCTCTGAGAAGAAATGTATAGAAATTCAAAGGGAAGGGTACGTTCAGATGAAATGGGACAATACTTCGAAATCAGAAAAGGTGTAAAAAGGAGACCCTCTATCTCAAAATCTTCTCCACTGCCTACTGGGGAAAATCATCCATATCCTAAACTGTGAGGGGTGGGGGTTGAAAATAGCGACACCTTTCAGCAGCTTGGGCCTCACTTTATTGCAGGCCCGTAGCTAACTGCTTGTGTGTCCCAGGGCATTTGATGTTTCAACCAGGGCATGAGAGTACAACACAACTTTATTATTTTTACTAAAACTTTTTTTATAGGGGGGGGGGGTGAGGTGCTAGCCAGGGCTTTTCCCTGAATGTCCTGGTGTCAGCTCGAGTTCGCGTCAATGATGCTTGGATTCTTTCCTAACGATATCTGAACAGTGTTTTTTTGTGCTCTTCGGTCTCAAAGTCCCCTCCCGACAAACATCTACACGTCATAAGGTCAAATTGCTTGGTTATCCAATTGAAGAAAAGCCATTCGCTCTCAAAACACCCTGAATATTACGGCATTTGCGACAGCTAAGTGGTCCTGATATCTGAACAAAATGAAAACTATATGTGTAAACTGAATATAAAATAGAATAAAAAGTTTGAAAACTCCATTTTGTTTTTGAAGGATAATTTAGTGCATCTTTTATAACTGAGGCCTCTTTTGGATAGTAGATGGACGGATGTACATCGTCCTCCTCTGCCAAATTCTAGGGTCCCTAAGTTTGAAAATTTCATAAGATTTCACTTGGGTCCGCGATTTAAGTTCCACAGCCAAAACTAGACTCGAAGTGATGAAAATTAACTTCTAGGAAACCGAATCAAGTATCGAAATGGAAAAGAGAGGGTGGAGAGTAAGTCGCTCAACTCGTTAAATTTTTGATATCGCCTTAAATAGAATTCCAAAATCCATATGAGAGCCCAACGTGAACAAATTTAGTTTTTTTTTTTTTTTTTAAACTATCGAATTAGGAAAATCCAGACTCGAGGAAAGATTCGGAGATGACTACAGGAGGGTTCATTCTCGATCCGCTTTGGAGGGGGGGGGGGATTCAAATACTCCGAATTCTCCATTGAAAATATTTTGGGCAACAAACATCTCTGATGGTGGCTTCAAAAATAGCACTTTTTTTTTTTTTTTTAAATCAGTTTTGTATTAATTATTGATTCGTTTTCCCCGTTCGGAACATCACTCACTCTCTCACCATCTTCATCATCACACGGCATCCGGGACAAGGGCGTAGATATGGAGATCTTGGGCGTCTGTCCCCCTTTAGCAAAAATAAATCAACCATTGGCGCCTATGAGAATGAGAACATAGGAAGTGAACGTGGGGGAGGATGTAAAGGGCCAGGCAGGACAGAGAAAACTATTTTTTAGACCCTTCCCCGGCTCGGCGATGGGGGGCTGAACAGTACCTGAAGATATTTATTTTTCAAGACTCAAAATACTTCTTTAATCCCAATGATGAGATACTATTCTGCATGCACGCTACTATTTTAGAACCTACTTAAACTGTATGCACTCAACTCTACACGGTACCTTTTACTCAATTTTTTTTTAATTTTAAATCTAACTCAATATTTAAAGGAGTCCCAAGAAACAGTTATTCTAACATTTCATCCGGGTCAAATCAAAATCATTATTTTAATATTTCATATTTTTTCAACCCGTCACTGTCGCTTTTCTTAAATGTGATATTTACTTAATGTTTTGGATGGCAAATCCAGACCTGATCAAAATCTTATTTAAAATCGGCGACCCAAAATCCCCTATTTTGATACTTCGTTGGTTTTTCAAGTAAAGTGAGCTTTTTCTCCTGTGAGAGTGAAATTCGGATTCTGGTAACTTGACCAAATCCGAGCCGAATCAAAATTTTAATGTCAGGTCCAAAATCAGTAAGCCCAGAAACCACTTTTTAGACCCTTTATCCGTTTTTTGACGATCAATTAATTTTGCCAATTTTAAGGATGTAATTTGCATTTTGGCATGCGAATCGAGACTGAATCGAAAATCTGATGGGATATTCGAAATCAGTGACTTCAAAAACTTGATTCCCGATCGTTTTTGTTTAGTTTTCATAGTCTAGGAAATTTTTCCCATACCAAGCGTGACGTTTGTATTTTGGCGCCAAAATCCGAACTGGATTGAAAATTTAAGGTGGTATTTGAAATCAGTGACTCAAAAAACTCTCTTCTCGGTACTTGGTGTTGTGGGACGTATGGCGATGCACGCATGCCAAAGTGGCCCCTGAGACACCGCACCCCCGGCACCGGAAACTACCCTTTCGGGCATCGCATCAGTACCGAGGGGAACGCTTTGGGGCCGGGCCCGAGCCCCCATTTCTCCTGGCCGGAACGGTGCGCGCGTCCTGCCAGGGCCACCACGGGGTTCCCTACTGACCGAGGTCCGCGCTCCCAGAGCACTCGCCTGGAAATTTCAGGTCCCCCGCAGCCGGACGCGCTGCCTCTTCCTCTTCACTCACTCGTCGTGTGAGACTCTCCCGATTGAAGCTCCAGCCCTTGCACTGCGGGCGAGCTCTGCTCCAGCCCTGGTGCCACGGGCGAGCTTCGCTGGGTGGTATCCGCCGCCGCAGTAGCAGCAGCAACATCCGCTTCTCCTCCTTGCGTCCTTTGTCTCGACCACTCAGCCTCCATCTTCCGTCGCATGATGGCCGAAACGAAACCCGACACCCGGTTCCAACCGCTTCGGCTCCTCAACAGCTCCGGGACCAGGGTGTCCGGCGCAAGACGGTCGATCACGCCGTCTCCGGGATCGATCGTGACCGCCCCGCGCCTCTCCTCATCCCAGGCGTCGCACTCGAACAGCGTATGCCACGGCGTGTCCTCCTCTCCGCTTGCACAATGGGTGCACTCGGCGCTCCCCACCAAACCCATCCGGTGCAGGTACGAGCCGAAACAACCGTGTCCGCTCAAGACCTGGGTCAGGTGGAAGTTCAGGCTTCCGTGCTTCCTGCCTAACCACAGGTCGAGCTCACCGATCAGCTCCCGGGTCCACTCGCCTTTCGAAGACTGGGCGAGCCTCTCCGTCCATCGCTGAAGCGTGGTCAGCTGAATGCCACGCTTCGCGCGGCGTGCCTCCTGCCGCGTCCTCGCCTTCTTCTGCGCCTTGTAGGACTGCGCCAACTCGTCTACCTTCAGCTCGATGGGTGGAAGGCGCGCCAGCACGCCTACCGCCTCCGTTGACACGGTGCGATACGCGCTGACGCACCTTAGCGCGACTCTCCGCTGTACCTTCTCCAGCTCCACTCTCCGGTACGGGATCTGGACGGCGTCCGCGAATACCGGTGCGCCGTACGTCAGGACCGACAGCACGACGTTCGCGTACAGCCTCCGTTTCTGCTCCCGCGGGCCGCCCAGGTTCGCCATCAGTCGCGACAGCTGCCCGGCGACCCGGTCCGCCTTCTCCGCCGCTCTCCGGAAGTGCTCGCGGAACGACAGCTTCCCGTCGAACCACAGCCCCAGGTACTTCAGCGCCGGGCGTGGCGCGATCCTCTCGCCTTTCAGCACGAACGTCGGTTGTTCGTACTTGCGGCGCGTCGTGAAGAGAACTGCCTCCGTCTTCTGCACCGCCAAGCACAATCCCGCCGACTCAATCCATCCGGTCAGCAGCTCCAACGCCCGGTTGACTTTGGTCGCGACCTCCGCTGTTGTCGCGGCTTGGCACACCACCAGCGTGTCATCGGCATAACAGATGAGTTTCACGCCTGGTGGGACCGCCAGCCGCAGCAACCCGTTGAAGGCGACGTTCCACAGGATGGGTCCAAGGACCGACCCCTGAGGGACGCCGCACGTCATCGCCCTCGTGACTGGTCCTGTTGCCGACTCCATCTCGATCCGACGCCCGCAGAAATAACTCCGGATAATCCGCACGAGGTAGCCCGGCACCCGCGCCTCCTCCAACGCCGACACCACACATGAGTACGGTAT
This sequence comes from Acanthococcus lagerstroemiae, assembly GCA_031841125.1. Classification (NCBI taxonomy): domain Eukaryota; kingdom Metazoa; phylum Arthropoda; class Insecta; order Hemiptera; family Eriococcidae; genus Acanthococcus; species Acanthococcus lagerstroemiae. The sequence goes on from CM063112.1 coordinate 41,318,883, forward strand.
CGAGTTGAAGGCATTGCGAATGTCGAGACTGACCGCCGCACAGAACTCTCCGTCGCGTATCGCCTTCGCCGCCATCGCCTTCAGCCTGAGTGCTGCATCCGCTGTCGAACGGCCGGTCCTGAAGCCGTACTGGCTGTTCGAGATCGTCCTCCGCCTCTCCAGGTGCGCCTCCAGCCTATCTACAATCGTCCGCTCGAACACCTTCCCCACGGTGTCCAGCAAGCAGATTGGCCGGTATGAAGATGGCTGCCCATCTGGCTTCCCTGGCTTCTTGATGAGGGCAAGCCGCGCCGCCTTCCATCGGTCCGGAAACGTCCCCTCCTGCAGCGCGCGGTTAAACACGTTGGTCAGGAGGGACGGCTCCACCCGATGCACGGACTCCCACACAACGTTCGGGATCATATCAGGCCCTGGTGCCTTCCGCTTCTTCGTCCGGATCCGCTCGATGGCACTGTCCACTTCGCCGGTGCTCAGTGGACAGAACTCCTCCGTGGCCTCTCCAGATGACGATGCCGGTAGTGGTGGGCGCTGCGGGAACAGCTCCTCCACCACCTTCTGCAGCACTCCCGACTCCATGCGGCTCGTTACCGACGGCCCCCCGGCCCTCCGCATCACAACATGATACGGCTTGCCGAAGGGGTCGCGGTCCGCCTCCTGTCGCAGCTCCTCCCACGCCGTCTTCTTACTTTGCCGGATGGCCGCCTTGAGGGCTCGGCGCGCCTGCTGGTACCGCTGCGAGGCTTCACCCGTCCCTCCGTCATCTTGTCCTATCCGCTGATAGCGGCGACGGAGGCGGTTACATTCCTTCCGCAGCTCGGCAATCTCGTCGGTCCACCAGTACACTGGGGGTCGCGCACGTGGCGGACCGACGCGGGGCATTGCGCTATCGCAGACCGCTGCCACCGTCCTGATGACGTCCTCGGCGGCGGCCTCGGCGCTCCTTTCTGCGGCCCCGTGCTCTCCCTTTTCCCAGGTGAGAGCCAGGAAGCTCGCCTCTAACCGATCGGCGTCTAGCTTCCGGATTGCCCATCTTCCCGGCTTCTTCTCCTTTGGTACAGCGACTGCGGTGTGACCCTTGTCAAGCTGAAACGCGATGTAGCGGTGGTCGCTCCCGGACTCCTCGTCGAGCACGGACCAGCCCTTGATCCAGCGGACCAGTCCTGCTGACGCGAAGGTCACGTCGATGACTGAGCTCCATCCCTGGTGGAACCTCGTTGGAGTGCCGCCCACATTCGTCGGAACGAGGTCTAGCCGGGCGGCAAGCTCCCCCAAGGCGTACCCTCTGCGGTCAGTCCGGCCGGAGTGCCATTCCTCTGACTTGGCATTGAAGTCTCCGGCCACAATCACCCTTGACGTCCTCCTGGCGACGCTCTCTTCCAGACAGGCGAGGTAGGTCTCGAACTCCTCCAAGGTCCTGTTCGGGGAGAAGTAGCAGCTGTAAACGGCAAGGTCGCCCTCTTCTCGGTACTTGGTAGGTCTCCTCAAGTCAAGAGATGTTGCCTATTGCACATGTGAAATTTGAATTCCAGATCCATTAATCCAGACCGGATCGAATATCGGGAGGATATATATGTTCGAGGTCAACGACCTAAGAAACCATTATCAATGATGAGCTCGATTTTTGTCCATTTGAAATTCTAAAACTGGCGGTGCATAATGTTTTCTCAAAATGAAGGAATTTCTCCAATTCCTCCAAAACTAGATCTAACGACAGGAAAATCTGCGTTGGTCACGCAATGATCTGATTTCGCGTTCAAAAAAAAAAATTATGTTCGCTTTTTCGCTCTATTATGCCCATTCATTTTCTGGGCTGGGGAATACAACATTGTCCACTTCTAATAGTTTGCAGATAAAGAATGGAAATCCAGATTAATTTTGTTGCTCCGTCTCAGTGGTGCCAGAATGGCCTTTTCGCTACTAGATTCTGTAGAATTTTCCATTTTTAGCAGCGAAAATTTCATTTTAGCATCTCAATTCTACAGGCCCGTAGCTAACCGCTTGTGTGTGCCAGGGCATGAGTCATACGGGTACAACACAGACCTGCTTTATTGTCATAGGAGACTTCAACGCTAGACACACCGACGGGGGCACACGTTTGGCTACGCCCAAGAAAAAAGAACTCCTCAAAGCTGTAAACATCTGCTCCTGCGAATGCCAGTCTCCTCGCAGACCGACATACTGGCCTACCGATCCAAAAAAAAAAACGATCTCGAGCTTTTTTTTTTTATCCCGAAAGGTATACATCGCAGTAGAAAGCTTATGCGATCTATCATCCCGCCTCTCATCATTGCTAATGACTCCGGGTTCAACAGTCATTAAAAATAAAAGAAAGAAGTCAGCTCTCACCAACAAATATACAAAGTGGCACCTGTTCAGGGAGAAACTTTTGGCTGTCTCATAGACTAAAAATGGAACTAAAACCCATAAACTGAAACTAGATAATCAGACTCAACTCTTCATTGATTCTTTGCGCGAAGCTGCGTTGCGAATGTCGAGACTGACCGCCGCACAGAACTCTCCGTCGCGTATCGCATTCGTCGCCATCGCCTTCAGCCTGAGTGCTGCATCTGCTGTCGAACGGCCGGTCCTGAAGTCGTACTGGCTGTTCGAGATCGTCCTCCGCCTCTCCTGGTGCGCCTCCAGACTATCCACGATCGTCCGTTCGAACACCTTCCCCACGGTGTTGAGCAAGTAGATTGGCCGGTACGATGATGGCTGCCCGTCTGGCTTCCCTGGCTTTTTGATGAGGGCAGGCCGCGCCGCCTTCCATCGATCCAGAAATGTCTCCTCCTGCAACGCGCGGTTAAACACGTTGGTCAGGAGGAACGGCTCCACTCGATGCACAGACCCCACACGACGTTTGGGATCATGTCAGGCCCTGGTGCCTTCCGCTTCTCCGTCCGGATCCGCTCGATGGCACTGTCCACTTCGCCGGTACTCAGTGAACAGAACTCCTCCGTGGCCTCTCCAGATGATGATTCCGTTAGAGGTGGGCGCTACGGGAACAGCTCCTTCACTACCTTCTGCAGCACTCCCGACTCCATGCGGCTCGTCAACGACGGCCCCCCGGCTCTCCGCATCATGACTTGATACGGCTTGCCGAAGGGATCGCGGTCCACCTCCTGCCGCAGCTCCTCCCACGCCGTCTTCTTACTCTGCCAGATGACTGCCTTGAGGGCTCGGCACGCCTCCTGGTACCGCTGCGAGGCTTCACCCGTCCCTCCGTCATCTCGTCCTATCCGCTGATAGCGACGACTGAGGCAGTTACATTCCTTCCGCAGCTCGGCAATCTCGTCGGTCCAACAGTACACTGGAGGTCGTGCACGTGGCGGACCGACGCGGGGCATTGCGCTATCACAGGCTGCTACCACCGTCCTAATGACGTCCTCGGCTGCGGCTTCGGCGCTCCTTTCTGCGGCCCGGTGCTCTCCTTTTCCCCAGGTGAGAGACAGGAAGCTCCCCTCTAACCAGTCGGCGTCTAGCTTCCGGATTGCCCATATTCCCGGCTTCTTTTCCTTTAGTGCAGCGACTACGGTGTGACCTCTGTCAAGCTGAAACGCGATGTAGCGGTGGTCGCTCCCGGACTCCTCGTCCAGCGCGGACCAGCCCTTGATCCAATGGACCAGACCTGCTGACGCGAAGGTCACGTCGATGACCGAGCTCCATCTCTGGTGGAACCTCGTAGGAGTGCCGCCCACGTTCGTCAGAACGAGGTCTAGTCGGGCGGCAAGGTCCTCCAAGACGTATCATCTGCGGTTGGTCCGGCCGGAGTGCCATTCCTCCGACTTGGCATTGAAATCTCTGGCCACGATCACCCTCGACGTCCTCCTGGCGACGCTCTCTTCCAGACAGGCGAGGTAGGTCTCCCAGGTAACTGGCGGGATTTTGCGCATCCAGAAACAGATTTGGCAACCATAATAGCAGTATTTAGCAAGCTGGAAACGTCCTTACGTTGAAAAACCGATTCTGAATACATTTTGGTGACCCAGAGCATTCAAAACTGGTTTTCCCCTGTGAGGAAATTTTCAACAAGGAACCAGACTTCACCGCGAGGAGGTAACTGCTGTGAGTCCGCAAGAAGAGGAGAATCCCTGGATCAGAATGGACAGTCGTTTACTTCTTCAAAATTAGGGGACATTAGGAGACAGTGTCCCCTGGAATAATAATGCTTGGGCTTATTCGAATATGAACAGATACTACTTTTTAAATCTCCTCTTAGTGCCTGAAATTCACGGATTTCAGAACCGAACTACATTATAGTGATACTGTTGCTGACATATTAATACCTCGTAAATACAATTTTCAAGAAAACTCACTTTTTAGGGGTTTCTTATAAAGGAAAAATCCAGAAACCGAGGGCTAAAAACCTGGTAAGTCGGAAACATCCATTAGCTCGCCTACAGGACAAAATATTAAAACCTCTTAAGTTTACTGATAATGAATTTTTTGATACGTTTTTTGTTCCTCCTGTGAAATTTGACTTTTTGTACTTACAAGGTGTTAGTATTTCAGCGACGTTATTGCATGAACACCTTCATGCTGTGTTCATGCAACATATCACTACAACTCGTTATATCCCTGAAATGTTAAACATGCATAATTTATAGAGAATACTAGATACCTATATGATAATGATAATCACTAAAATGAACGTAATAATAGATAGATAAACAGACAGATACTATTTACTCACCTTTTCTGAATAAGTTGATGAAATAACACTAGTAACTGAATAATCACTAAGAAAACTATAAATCAGAATGAACAAGAATGGAACTGCACTTTTTCACGAATCACATAAATAGGTAAACAAAAACCAAACTATAATCACCAGTAAACATATTCTCGTTCACCTCGTACACGATTTTATATCGCATTTAGCTAAATTCATTCATCATCAATTCCTTGCACGCCAGTATAGTATCTAACTTATGTTTACCCAACACCATCTATCTACATCAGCAAATTCAAGGGAACGCGGGCGGTATAAACAGCTTAAGAAATATTGATAGAAATGAGGAAACTTGAATTGCTGATAATACCATAAGCTGGAATAAACTCACCGACCGGAGCGCTTGAGATGTACCTACGCGAACTCGAGAAAAGCGATACGGAAAGGGCCTATAGTTTAGATGAAATAATTATCCGCGAACGAGAGGTCACAAATACCGCGAGAAACGCACATTCTCATTGATTACTTAAAAAATTGGAGAATATCACACAGGGACCGCGAGTCGAAAACAACGAAAAACACGGAAGAACGAACAACACGAAACTGAAAAAAAAAGTATTTGAAACGGAAAGTACCTTCTGAAAAATAAATTTCTTGATGAATAATCAAACGATATTAAAAGGGAATAAATTTCAATTCTCATTATACAACAATACATCAATTTTACTGTGTAGTCTATAAAAGAATGATCCCTTTCTAAGCTTCACATACATTATAACAACAGATAGATGGGAACCTTACGAAAAGAACTGGAGTAATGTGCATTTATGATGATCCATATGACAGACTCAGAAAAAAAGCGGGACTAAACTCAAGAAACAAACAAAAAAGAATACTCTTGTTAGCAGTTAGCATGAATGACGCTAAATACCAACCCGAGAAAGAAACGGGAAAATGGCCAATCCCCAAATGGCCCACCTTACAATTTTGTGGAAATGTACTGTACGATAGGGGGGAAAACGCAATCATTGAGTCTCTTACTGATCGTCAGGCAAGATAGCACTAAATACAAACAAGCGTAGAGCACAACCGAAAATGGACCACACTCCTTAGGCTAACGTAACACTCAGTAACACATGCTAACCAGATCAGGCCAGAATGGACATTTTTAAATAATGCTTACTGCTGCAATCATTCACTTGGGACTGGCCACCGGCTGCACTTGCACTAGCAGCCAGATGCGTCCACTTGGGGGATGGAGATCCCCGAAGGATGACCAGAAATAATTGCCTCCGTAAATAAGTCCACCCATGACTACCCCGTCGTAGCGGTTACTATTCTCATGAAGTTGAAGAATCTCCCAAAAACCAAAATTTGAACATAATACGATAAACACTAGAGGTACACTCTTGCAGGTAATTCGGCAAAGAATGGCACCAAACACCAACACGAGAAAGAAACTGAAAATCGGCCGGCACCCACCTCACACATATGACAGTCTCAACAAGGTCTGCACCAAAACCAAACAAAAACTGATCGCTGATACTCTTTGTCGCCTTTTATCAAGGATGGTACTATATACCAGTACAAGTATGAAAAATCGAAAAAGGACGACCCTGAATAGGCCAACATAACACTAAGCAAGACATGCTATCCAGAACCAGCCAGAATGGACATTTTCAAAGAGTGCTTACTGCTGAAGTCATTCACTTGGGACTGGCCACCGGCTGCACTTGCACTAGCAGCCAGATGCGTCCACTTGGGTGATGGAGATCCCCGAAGGATGACCAGAAATAATTGCCTCCGTAAATATGTCCACCCATGACTACCCCGTAGTAGCGGTTACTATTCTCATGAAGTTGAAGAATCTCCCAAAAACCAAAATTCGAACATAATACGATAAACTCTAGAGGTACACTCTTGCAGGTAATTCGGCAAAGAATGGCACCAAACACCAACACGAGAAAGAAACTGAAAATCGGCCGGCCCCCACCTCACCCATATGACAGTCTCAACAAGGTCTGCACCAAAACCAAACAAAAACTGATCGCTGATACTCTTTGTCGCCTTTTATCAAGGATGGTACTATATACCAGTACAAGTATAAAAATCGAAAAAGGACGACCCTGAATAGGCCAACATAACACTAAGCAAGACATGCTATCCAGAACCAGCCAGAATGGACATTTTCAAAGAGTGCTTACTGCTGAAGTCATTCACTTGGGACTGGCCACCGGCTGCACTTGCACTAGCAGCCAGATGCGTCCACTAGGGGGATGGAGATCCCCGAAGGATGACCAGAAATAATTGCCTCCGTAAATATGTCCACCCATGACTACCCCGTAGTAGCGGTTACTATTCTCATGAAGTTGAAGAATCTCCCAAAAACCAAAATTCGAACATAATACGATAAACTCTAGAGGTACACTCTGGCAGGTAATTCGGCAAAGAATGGCACCAAACACCAACACGAGAAAGAAACTGAAAATCGGCTGGCCCCCACCTCACCAATATGACAGTCTCAACAAGGTCTGCACCAAAACCAAACAAAAACTGATCGCTGATACTCTTTGTCGCCTTTTATCAAGGATGGTACTATATACCAGTACAAGTATAAAAAATCGAAAAAGGACGACCCTGAATAGGCCAACATAACACTAAGCAAGACATGCTATCCAGAACCAGCCAGAATGGACATATTGAAAGAGTGCTTACTGCTGAAGTCATTCACTTGGGACTGGCCACCGGCTGCACTTGCACTAGCAGCCAGATGCGTCCACTTGGGGGATGGAGATCCCCGAAGGATGACCAGAAATAATTGCCTCCGTAAATATGTCCACCCATGACTACCCCGTCGTAGCGGTTACTATTCTCATGAAGTTGAAGAATCTCCCAAAAACCAAAATTTGAACATAATACGATAAACACTAGAGGTACACTCTTGCAGGTAATTCGGCAAAGAATGGCACCAAACACCAACACGAGAAAGAAACTGAAAATCGGCCGGCCCCCACCTCACCCATATGACAGTCTCAACAAGGTCTGCACCAAAACCAAACAAAAACTGATCGCTGATACTCTTTGTCGCCTTTTATCAAGGATGGTACTATATACCAGTACAAGTATAAAAAATCGAAAAAGGACGACCCTGAATAGGCCAACATAACACTAAGCAAGACATGCTATCCAGAACCAGCCAGAATGGACATTTTCAAAGAGTGCTTACTGCTGAAGTCATTCACTTGGGACTGGCCACCGGCTGCACTTGCACTAGCAGCCAGATGCGTCCACTAGGGGGATGGAGATCCCCGAAGGATGACCAGAAATAATTGCCTCCGTAAATATGTCCACCCATGACTACCCCGTCGTAGCGGTTACTATTCTCATGAAATTGAAGAATCTCCCAAAAACCAAAATTCGAACATAATACGATAAACACTAGAGGTACACTTTGGCAGGTAATTCGGCAAAGAATGGCACCAAACACCAACACGAGAAAGAAACAGAAGATCGGCCGGCCCCCACCTCACCCATATGACAGTCTCAACAAGGTCTGCACCAAAACCAAACAAAAACTGATCGCTGATACTCTTTGTCGCCTTTTATCAAGGATGGTACTATATACCAGTACAAGTATAAAAAATCGAAAAAGGACGACCCTGAATAGGCCAACATAACACTAAGCAAGACATGCTATCCAGAACCAGCCAGAATGGACATTTTCAAAGAGTGCTTACTGCTGAAGTCATTCACTTGGGACTGGCCACCGGCTGCACTTGCACTAGCAGCCAGATGCGTCCACTTGGGGGATGGAGATCCCCGAAGGATGACCAGAAATAATTGCCTCCGTAAATATGTCCACCCATGACTACCCCGTAGTAGCGGTTACTATTCTCATGAAGTTGAAGAATCTCCCAAAAACCAAAATTCGAACATAATACGATAAACTCTAGAGGTACACTCTTGCAGGTAATTCGGCAAAGAATGGCACCAAACACCAACACGAGAAAGAAACTGAAAATCGGCTGGCCCCCACCTCACCCATATGACAGTCTCAACAAGGTCTGCACCAAAACCAAACAAAAACTGATCGCTGATACTCTTTGTCGCCTTTTATCAAGGATGGTACTATATACCAGTACAAGTATAAAAAATCGAAAAAGGACGACCCTGAATAGGCCAACATAACACTAAGCAAGACATGCTATCCAGAACCAGCCAGAATGGACATTTTCAAAGAGTGCTTACTGCTGAAGTCATTCACTTGGGACTGGCCACCGGCTGCACTTGCACTAGCAGCCAGATGCGTCCACTTGGGGGATGGAGATCCCCGAAGGATGAGCAGAAATAATTGCCTCCGTAAATATGTCCACCCATGACTACCCCGTAGTAGCGGTTACTATTCTCATGAAGTTGAAGAATCTCCCAAAAACCAAAATTCGAACATAATACGATAAACTCTAGAGGTACACTCTGGCAGGTAATTCGGCAAAGAATGGCACCAAACACCAACACGAGAAAGAAACTGAAAATCGGCCGGCCCCCACCTCACCCATATGACAGTCTCAACAAGGTCTGCACCAAAACCAAACAAAAACTGATCGCTGATACTCTTTGTCGCCTTTTATCAAGGATGGTACTATATACCAGTACAAGTATAAAAAATCGAAAAAGGACGACCCTGAATAGGCCAACATAACACTAAGCAAGACATGCTATCCAGAACCAGCCAGAATGGACATATTGAAAGAGTGCTTACTGCTGAAGTCATTCACTTGGGACTGGCCACCGGCTGCACTTGCACTAGCAGCCAGATGCGTCCACTTGGGGGATGGAGATCCCCGAAGGATGAGCAGAAATAATTGCCTCCGTAAATATGTCCACCCATGACTACCCCGTAGTAGCGGTTACTATTCTCATGAAGTTGAAGAATCTCCCAAAAACCAAAATTCGAACATAATACGATAAACTCTAGAGGTACACTCTGGCAGGTAATTCGGCAAAGAATGGCACCAAACACCAACACGAGAAAGAAACTGAAAATCGGCCGGCCCCCACCTCACCCATATGACAGTCTCAACAAGGTCTGCACCAAAACCAAACAAAAACTGATCGCTGATACTCTTTGTCGCCTTTTATCAAGGATGGTACTATATACCAGTACAAGTATAAAAAATCGAAAAAGGACGACCCTGAATAGGCCAACATAACACTAAGCAAGACATGCTATCCAGAACCAGCCAGAATGGACATTTTCAAAGAGTGCTTACTGCTGAAGTCATTCACTTGGGACTGGCCACCGGCTGCACTTGCACTAGCAGCCAGATGCGTCCACTTGGGGGATGGAGATCCCCGAAGGATGACCAGAAATAATTGCCTCCGTAAATATGTCCACCCATGACTACCCCGTAGTAGCGGTTACTATTCTCATGAAGTTGAAGAATCTCCCAAAAACCAAAATTCGAACATAATACGATAAACTCTAGAGGTACACTCTTGCAGGTAATTCGGCAAAGAATGGCACCAAACACCAACACGAGAAAGAAACTGAAAATCGGCTGGCCCCCACCTCACCCATATGACAGTCTCAACAAGGTCTGCACCAAAACCAAACAAAAACTGATCGCTGATACTCTTTGTCGCCTTTTATCAAGGATGGTACTATATACCAGTACAAGTATAAAAAATCGAAAAAGGACGACCCTGAATAGGCCAACATAACACTAAGCAAGACATGCTATCCAGAACCAGCCAGAATGGACATTTTCAAAGAGTGCTTACTGCTGAAGTCATTCACTTGGGACTGGCCACCGGCTGCACTTGCACTAGCAGCCAGATGCGTCCACTTGGGGGATGGAGATCCCCGAAGGATGAGCAGAAATAATTGCCTCCGTAAATATGTCCACCCATGACTACCCCGTAGTAGCGGTTACTATTCTCATGAAGTTGAAGAATCTCCCAAAAACCAAAATTCGAACATAATACGATAAACTCTAGAGGTACACTCTGGCAGGTAATTCGGCAAAGAATGGCACCAAACACCAACACGAGAAAGAAACTGAAAATCGGCTGGCCCCCACCTCACCAATATGACAGTCTCAACAAGGTCTGCACCAAAACCAAACAAAAACTGATCGCTGATACTCTTTGTCGCCTTTTATCAAGGATGGTACTATATACCAGTACAAGTATAAAAAATCGAAAAAGGACGACCCTGAATAGGCCAACATAACACTAAGCAAGACATGCTATCCAGAACCAGCCAGAATGGACATATTGAAAGAGTGCTTACTGCTGAAGTCATTCACTTGGGACTGGCCACCGGCTGCACTTGCACTAGCAGCCAGATGCGTCCACTTGGGGGATGGAGATCCCCGAAGGATGACCAGAAATAATTGCCTCCGTAAATATGTCCACCCATGACTACCCCGTCGTAGCGGTTACTATTCTCATGAAGTTGAAGAATCTCCCAAAAACCAAAATTCGAACATAATACGATAAACACTAGAGGTACACTCTGGCAGGTAATTCGGCAAAGAATGGCACCAAACATCAACACGAGAAAGAAACAGAAGATCGGCCGGCCCCCACCTCACCCATATGACAGTCTCAACAAGGTCTGCACCAAAACCAAACAAAAACTGATCGCCGATACTCTTTGTCGCCTTTTATCAAGGATGGTACTATATACCAGTACAAGTATAAAAAATCGAAAAAGGACGACCCTGAATAGGCCAACATAACACTAAGCAAGACATGCTATCCAGAACCAGCCAGAATGGACATATTGAAAGAGTGCTTACTGCTGAATTCATTCACTTGGGACTGGCCACCGGCAGCACTTGCACTAGCAGCCAGATGCGTCCACTTGGGGGATGGAGATCCCCGAAGGATGACCAGAAATAATTGCCTCCGTAAATATGTCCACCCATGACTACCCCGTCGTAGCGGTTACTATTCTCATGAAGTTGAAGAATCTCCCAAAAACCAAAATTCGAACATAATACGATAAACACTAGAGGTACACTCTGGCAGGTAATTCGGCAAAGAATGGCACCAAACACCAACACGAGAAAGAAACAGAAGATCGGCCGGCCCCCACCTCACCCATATGACAGTCTCAACAAGGTCTGCACCAAAACCAAACAAAAACTGATCGCTGATACTCTTTGTCGCCTTTTATCAAGGATGGTACTATATACCAGTACAAGTATAAAAAATCGAAAAAGGACGACCCTGAATAGGCCAACATAACACTAAGCAAGACATGCTATCCAGAACCAGCCAGAATGGACATATTGAAAGAGTGCTTACTGCTGAATTCATTCACTTGGGACTGGCCACCGGCACTTGCACTAGCAGCCAGATGCGTCCACTTGGGGGATGGAGATCCCCGAAGGATGACCAGAAATAATTGCCTCCGTAAATATGTCCACCCATGACTACCCCGTTGTAGCGGTTACTATTCTCATGAAGTTGAAGAATCTCCCAAAAACCAAAATTTGAACATAATACGATAAACACTAGAGGTACACTCTTGCAGGTAATTCGGCAAAGAATGGCACCAAACACCAACACGAGAAAGAAACTGAAAATCGGCCGGCCCCCACCTCACCCATATGACAGTCTCAACAAGGTCTGCACCAAAAACAAACAAAAACTGATCGCTGATACTCTTTGTCGCCTTTTATCAAGGATGGTACTATATACCAGTACAAGTATAAAAAATCGAAAAAGGACGACCCTGAATAGGCCAACATAACACTAAGCAAGACATGCTATCCAGAACCAGCCAGAATGGACATTTTCAAAGAGTGCTTACTGCTGAAGTCATTCACTTGGGACTGGCCACCGGCTGCACTTGCACTAGCAGCCAGATGCGTCCACTTGGGGATGGAGATCCCCGAAGGATGACCAGAAATAATTGCCTCCGTAAATATGTCCACCCATGACTACCCCGTCGTAGCGGTTACTATTCTCATGAAGTTGAAGAATCTCCCAAAAACCAAAATTCGAACATAATACGATAAACACTAGAGGTACACTCTTGCAGGTAATTCGGCAAAGAATGGCACCAAACACCAACACGAGAAAGAAACTGAAAATCGGCCGGCCCCCACCTCACCCATATGACAGTCTCAACAAGGTCTGCACCAAAACCAAACAAAAACTGATCGCTGATACTCTTTGTCGCCTTTTATCAAGGATGGTACTATATACCAGTACAAGTATAAAAAATCGAAAAAGGACGACCCTGAATAGGCCAACATAACACTAAGCAAGACATGCTATCCAGAACCAGCCAGAATGGACATTTTCAAAGAGTGCTTACTGCTGAAGTCATTCACTTGGGACTGGCCACCGGCTGCACTTGCACTAGCAGCCAGATGCGTCCACTTGGGGGATGGAGATCCCCGAAGGATGACCAGAAATAATTGCCTCCGTAAATATGTCCACCCATGACTACCCCGTCGTAGCGGTTACTATTCTCATGAAGTTGAAGAATCTCCCAAAAACCAAAATTCGAACATAATACGATAAACACTAGAGGTACACTCTTGCAGGTAATTCGGCAAAGAATGGCACCAAACACCAACACGAGAAAGAAACTGAAAATCGGCCGGCCCCCACCTCACCCATATGACAGTCTCAACAAGGTCTGCACCAAAACCAAACAAAAACTGATCGCTGATACTCTTTGTCGCCTTTTATCAAGGATGGTACTATATACCAGTACAAGTATAAAAAATCGAAAAAGGACGACCCTGAATAGGCCAACATAACACTAAGCAAGACATGCTATCCAGAACCAGCCAGAATGGACATTTTCAAAGAGTGCTTACTGCTGAATCATTCACTTGGGACTGGCCACCGGCAGCACTTGCACTAGCAGCCAGATGCGTCCACTTGGGGGATGGAGATCCCCGAAGGATGACCAGAAATAATTGCCTCCGTAAATATGTCCACCCATGACTACCCCGTCGTAGCGGTTACTATTCTCATGAAGTTGAAGAATCTCCCAAAAACCAAAATTCGAACATAATACGATAAACACTAGAGGTACACTCTGGCAGGTAATTCGGCAAAGAATGGCACCAAACACCAACACGAGAAAGAAACAGAAGATCGGCCGGCCCCCACCTCACCCATATGACAGTCTCAACAAGGTCTGCACCAAAACCAAACAAAAACTGATCGCTGATACTCTTTGTCGCCTTTTATCAAGGATGGTACTATATACCAGTACAAGTATAAAAAATCGAAAAAGGACGACCCTGAATAGGCCAACATAACACTAAGCAAGACATGCTATCCAGAACCAGCCAGAATGGACATATTGAAAGAGTGCTTACTGCTGAATTCATTCACTTGGGACTGGCCACCGGCAGCACTTGCACTAGCAGCCAGATGCGTCCACTTGGGGGATGGAGATCCCCGAAGGATGACCAGAAATAATTGCCTCCGTAAATATGTCCACCCATGACTACCCCGTCGTAGCGGTTACTATTCTCATGAAGTTGAAGAATCTCCCAAAAACCAAAATTCGAACATAATACGATAAACACTAGAGGTACACTCTGGCAGGTAATTCGGCAAAGAATGGCACCAAACACCAACACGAGAAAGAAACTGAAAATCGGCCGGCCCCCACCTCACCCATATGACAGTCTCAACAAGGTCTGCACCAAAACCAAACAAAAACTGATCGCTGATACTCTTTGTCGCCTTTTATCAAGGATGGTACTATATACCAGTACAAGTATAAAAAATCGAAAAAGGACGACCCTGAATAGGCCAACATAACACTAAGCAAGACATGCTATCCAGAACCAGCCAGAATGGACATATTGAAAGAGTGCTTACTGCTGAAGTCATTCACTTGGGACTGGCCACCGGCTGCACTTGCACTAGCAGCCAGATGCGTCCACTTGGGGGATGGAGATCCCCGAAGGATGACCAGAAATAATTGCCTCCGTAAATATGTCCACCCATGACTACCCCGTCGTAGCGGTTACTATTCTCATGAAGTTGAAGAATCTCCCAAAAACCAAAATTCGAACATAATACGATAAACACTAGAGGTACACTCTTGCAGGTAATTCGGCAAAGAATGGCACCAAACACCAACACGAGAAAGAAACTGAAAATCGGCCGGCCCCCACCTCACCCATATGACAGTCTCAACAAGGTCTGCACCAAAAACAAACAAAAACTGATCGCTGATACTCTTTGTCGCCTTTTATCAAGGATGGTACTATATACCAGTACAAGTATAAAAAATCGAAAAAGGACGACCCTGAATAGGCCAACATAACACTAAGCAAGACATGCTATCCAGAACCAGCCAGAATGGACATATTGAAAGAGTGCTTACTGCTGAAGTCATTCACTTGGGACTGGCCACCGGCTGCACTTGCACTAGCAGCCAGATGCGTCCACTTGGGGGATGGAGATCCCCGAAGGATGACCAGAAATAATTGCCTCCGTAAATATGTCCACCCATGACTACCCCGTCGTAGCGGTTACTATTCTCATGAAGTTGAAGAATCTCCCAAAAACCAAAATTCGAACATAATACGATAAACACTAGAGGTACACTCTGGCAGGTAATTCGGCAAAGAATGGCACCAAACACCAACACGAGAAAGAAACAGAAGATCGGCCGGCCCCCACCTCACCCATATGACAGTCTCAACAAGGTCTGCACCAAAACCAAACAAAAACTGATCGCTGATACTCTTTGTCGCCTTTTATCAAGGATGGTACTATATACCAGTACAAGTATAAAAAATCGAAAAAGGACGACCCTGAATAGGCCAACATAACACTAAGCAAGACATGCTATCCAGAACCAGCCAGAATGGACATATTGAAAGAGTGCTTACTGCTGAATTCATTCACTTGGGACTGGCCACCGGCAGCACTTGCACTAGCAGCCAGATGCGTCCACTTGGGGGATGGAGATCCCCGAAGGATGACCAGAAATAATTGCCTCCGTAAATATGTCCACCCATGACTACCCCGTCGTAGCGGTTACTATTCTCATGAAGTTGAAGAATCTCCCAAAAACCAAAATTCGAACATAATACGATAAACACTAGAGGTACACTCTGGCAGGTAATTCGGCAAAGAATGGCACCAAACACCAACACGAGAAAGAAACAGAAAATCGGCCGGCCCCCACCTCACCCATATGACAGTCTCAACAAGGTCTGCACCAAAACCAAACAAAAACTGATCGCTGATACTCTTTGTCGCCTTTTATCAAGGATGGTACTATATACCAGTACAAGTATAAAAAATCGAAAAAGGACGACCCTGAATAGGCCAACATAACACTAAGCAAGACATGCTATCCAGAACCAGCCAGAATGGACATATTGAAAGAGTGCTTACTGCTGAATTCATTCACTTGGGACTGGCCACCGGCAGCACTTGCACTAGCAGCCAGATGCGTCCACTTGGGGGATGGAGATCCCCGAAGGATGACCAGAAATAATTGCCTCCGTAAATATGTCCACCCATGACTACCCCGTCGTAGCGGTTACTATTCTCATGAAGTTGAAGAATCTCCCAAAAACCAAAATTTGAACATAATACGATAAACACTAGAGGTACACTCTTGCAGGTAATTCGGCAAAGAATGGCACCAAACACCAACACGAGAAAGAAACTGAAAATCGGCCGGCCCCCACCTCACCCATATGACAGTCTCAACAAGGTCTGCACCAAAACAAACAAAAACTGATCGCTGATACTCTTTGTCGCCTTTTATCAAGGATGGTACTATATACCAGTACAAGTATAAAAAATCGAAAAAGGACGACCCTGAATAGGCCAACATAACACTAAGCAAGACATGCTATCCAGAACCAGCCAGAATGGACATATTGAAAGAGTGCTTACTGCTGAATTCATTCACTTGGGACTGGCCACCGGCTGCACTTGCACTAGCAGCCAGATGCGTCCACTTGGGGGATGGAGATCCCCGAAGGATGACCAGAAATAATTGCCTCCGTAAATATGTCCACCCATGACTACCCCGTCGTAGCGGTTACTATTCTCATGAAGTTGAAGAATCTCCCAAAAACCAAAATTCGAACATAATACGATAAACACTAGAGGTACACTCTGGCAGGTAATTCGGCAAAGAATGGCACCAAACACCAACACGAGAAAGAAACTGAAAATCGGCCGGCCCCCACCTCACCCATATGACAGTCTCAACAAGGTCTGCACCAAAACCAAACAAAAACTGATCGCTGATACTCTTTGTCGCCTTTTATCAAGGATGGTACTATATACCAGTACAAGTATAAAAAATCGAAAAAGGACGACCCTGAATAGGCCAACATAACACTAAGCAAGACATGCTATCCAGAACCAGCCAGAATGGACATTTTCAAAGAGTGCTTACTGCTGAAGTCATTCACTTGGGACTGGCCACCGGCTGCACTTGCACTAGCAGCCAGATGCGTCCACTTGGGGGATGGAGATCCCCGAAGGATGACCAGAAATAATTGCCTCCGTAAATATGTCCACCCATGACTACCCCGTAGTAGCGGTTACTATTCTCATGAAGTTGAAGAATCTCCCAAAAACCAAAATTCGAACATAATACGATAAACTCTAGAGGTACACTCTGGCAGGTAATTCGGCAAAGAATGGCACCAAACACCAACACGAGAAAGAAACTGAAAATCGGCCGGCCCCCACCTCACCCATATGACAGTCTCAACAAGGTCTGCACCAAAACCAAACAAAAACTGATCGCTGATACTCTTTGTCGCCTTTTATCAAGGATGGTACTATATACCAGTACAAGTATAAAAAATCGAAAAAGGACGACCCTGAATAGGCCAACATAACACTAAGCAAGACATGCTATCCAGAACCAGCCAGAATGGACATTTTCAAAGAGTGCTTACTGCTGAAGTCATTCACTTGGGACTGGCCACCGGCTGCACTTGCACTAGCAGCCAGATGCGTCCACTTGGGGGATGGAGATCCCCGAAGGATGACCAGAAATAATTGCCTCCGTAAATATGTCCACCCATGACTACCCCGTAGTAGCGGTTACTATTCTCATGAAGTTGAAGAATCTCCCAAAAACCAAAATTCGAACATAATACGATAAACTCTAGAGGTACACTCTTGCAGGTAATTCGGCAAAGAATGGCACCAAACACCAACACGAGAAAGAAACTGAAAATCGGCCGGCCCCCACCTCACCCATATGACAGTCTCAACAAGGTCTGCACCAAAACCAAACAAAAACTGATCGCTGATACTCTTTGTCGCCTTTTATCAAGGATGGTACTATATACCAGTACAAGTATAAAAAATCGAAAAAGGACGACCCTGAATAGGCCAACATAACACTAAGCAAGACATGCTATCCAGAACCAGCCAGAATGGACATATTGAAAGAGTGCTTACTGCTGAAGTCATTCACTTGGGACTGGCCACCGGCTGCACTTGCACTAGCAGCCAGATGCGTCCACTTGGGGGATGGAGATCCCCGAAGGATGACCAGAAATAATTGCCTCCGTAAATATGTCCACCCATGACTACCCCGTCGTAGCGGTTACTATTCTCATGAAGTTGAAGAATCTCCCAAAAACCAAAATTCGAACATAATACGATAAACACTAGAGGTACACTCTGGCAGGTAATTCGGCAAAGAATGGCACCAAACACCAACACGAGAAAGAAACTGAAAATCGGCCGGCCCCCACCTCACCCATATGACAGTCTCAACAAGGTCTGCACCAAAACCAAACAAAAACTGATCGCTGATACTCTTTGTCGCCTTTTATCAAGGATGGTACTATATACCAGTACAAGTATAAAAAATCGAAAAAGGACGACCCTGAATAGGCCAACATAACACTAAGCAAGACATGCTATCCAGAACCAGCCAGAATGGACATATTGAAAGAGTGCTTACTGCTGAAGTCATTCACTTGGGACTGGCCACCGGCTGCACTTGCACTAGCAGCCAGATGCGTCCACTTGGGGGATGGAGATCCCCGAAGGATGACCAGAAATAATTGCCTCCGTAAATATGTCCACCCATGACTACCCCGTCGTAGCGGTTACTATTCTCATGAAGTTGAAGAATCTCCCAAAAACCAAAATTCGAACATAATACGATAAACACTAGAGGTACACTCTGGCAGGTAATTCGGCAAAGAATGGCACCAAACACCAACACGAGAAAGAAACAGAAGATCGGCCGGCCCCCACCTCACCCATATGACAGTCTCAACAAGGTCTGCACCAAAACCAAACAAAAACTGATCGCTGATACTCTTTGTCGCCTTTTATCAAGGATGGTACTATATACCAGTACAAGTATAAAAAATCGAAAAAGGACGACCCTGAATAGGCCAACATAACACTAAGCAAGACATGCTATCCAGAACCAGCCAGAATGGACATATTGAAAGAGTGCTTACTGCTGAATTCATTCACTTGGGACTGGCCACCGGCAGCACTTGCACTAGCAGCCAGATGCGTCCACTTGGGGGATGGAGATCCCCGAAGGATGACCAGAAATAATTGCCTCCGTAAATATGTCCACCCATGACTACCCCGTCGTAGCGGTTACTATTCTCATGAAGTTGAAGAATCTCCCAAAAACCAAAATTCGAACATAATACGATAAACACTAGAGGTACACTCTGGCAGGTAATTCGGCAAAGAATGGCACCAAACACCAACACGAGAAAGAAACTGAAAATCGGCCGGCCCCCACCTCACCCATATGACAGTCTCAACAAGGTCTGCACCAAAACCAAACAAAAACTGATCGCTGATACTCTTTGTCGCCTTTTATCAAGGATGGTACTATATACCAGTACAAGTATAAAAAATCGAAAAAGGACGACCCTGAATAGGCCAACATAACACTAAGCAAGACATGCTATCCAGAACCAGCCAGAATGGACATTTGAAAGAGTGCTTACTGCTGAAGTCATTCACTTGGGACTGGCCACCGGCTGCACTTGCACTAGCAGCCAGATGCGTCCACTTGGGGGATGGAGATCCCCGAAGGATGACCAGAAATAATTGCCTCCGTAAATATGTCCACCCATGACTACCCCGTCGTAGCGGTTACTATTCTCATGAAGTTGAAGAATCTCCCAAAAACCAAAATTCGAACATAATACGATAAACACTAGAGGTACACTCTTGCAGGTAATTCGGCAAAGAATGGCACCAAACACCAACACGAGAAAGAAACTGAAAATCGGCCGGCCCCCACCTCACCCATATGACAGTCTCAACAAGGTCTGCACCAAAACCAAACAAAAACTGATCGCTGATACTCTTTGTCGCCTTTTATCAAGGATGGTACTATATACCAGTACAAGTATAAAAAATCGAAAAAGGACGACCCTGAATAGGCCAACATAACACTAAGCAAGACATGCTATCCAGAACCAGCCAGAATGGACATTTTCAAAGAGTGCTTACTGCTGAAGTCATTCACTTGGGACTGGCCACCGGCTGCACTTGCACTAGCAGCCAGATGCGTCCACTTGGGGGATGGAGATCCCCGAAGGATGACCAGAAATAATTGCCTCCGTAAATATGTCCACCCATGACTACCCCGTCGTAGCGGTTACTATTCTCATGAAGTTGAAGAATCTCCCAAAAACCAAAATTCGAACATAATACGATAAACACTAGAGGTACACTCTGGCAGGTAATTCGGCAAAGAATGGCACCAAACACCAACACGAGAAAGAAACTGAAAATCGGCCGGCCCCCACCTCACCCATATGACAGTCTCAACAAGGTCTGCACCAAAACCAAACAAAAACTGATCGCTGATACTCTTTGTCGCCTTTTATCAAGGATGGTACTATATACCAGTACAAGTATAAAAAATCGAAAAAGGACGACCCTGAATAGGCCAACATAACACTAAGCAAGACATGCTATCCAGAACCAGCCAGAATGGACATATTGAAAGAGTGCTTACTGCTGAAGTCATTCACTTGGGACTGGCCACCGGCTGCACTTGCACTAGCAGCCAGATGCGTCCACTTGGGGGATGGAGATCCCCGAAGGATGACCAGAAATAATTGCCTCCGTAAATATGTCCACCCATGACTACCCCGTCGTAGCGGTTACTATTCTCATGAAGTTGAAGAATCTCCCAAAAACCAAAATTCGAACATAATACGATAAACACTAGAGGTACACTCTGGCAGGTAATTCGGCAAAGAATGGCACCAAACACCAACACGAGAAAGAAACAGAAAATCGGCCGGCCCCCACCTCACCCATATGACAGTCTCAACAAGGTCTGCACCAAAACCAAACAAAAACTGATCGCTGATACTCTTTGTCGCCTTTTATCAAGGATGGTACTATATACCAGTACAAGTATAAAAAATCGAAAAAGGACGACCCTGAATAGGCCAACATAACACTAAGCAAGACATGCTATCCAGAACCAGCCAGAATGGACATATTGAAAGAGTGCTTACTGCTGAATTCATTCACTTGGGACTGGCCACCGGCAGCACTTGCACTAGCAGCCAGATGCGTCCACTTGGGGGATGGAGATCCCCGAAGGATGACCAGAAATAATTGCCTCCGTAAATATGTCCACCCATGACTACCCCGTCGTAGCGGTTACTATTCTCATGAAGTTGAAGAATCTCCCAAAAACCAAAATTCGAACATAATACGATAAACACTAGAGGTACACTCTGGCAGGTAATTCGGCAAAGAATGGCACCAAACACCAACACGAGAAAGAAACTGAAAATCGGCCGGCCCCCACCTCACCCATATGACAGTCTCAACAAGGTCTGCACCAAAACCAAACAAAAACTGATCGCTGATACTCTTTGTCGCCTTTTATCAAGGATGGTACTATATACCAGTACAAGTATAAAAAATCGAAAAAGGACGACCCTGAATAGGCCAACATAACACTAAGCAAGACATGCTATCCAGAACCAGCCAGAATGGACATTTTCAAAGAGTGCTTACTGCTGAAGTCATTCACTTGGGACTGGCCACCGGCTGCACTTGCACTAGCAGCCAGATGCGTCCACTTGGGGGATGGAGATCCCCGAAGGATGACCAGAAATAATTGCCTCCGTAAATATGTCCACCCATGACTACCCCGTCGTAGCGGTTACTATTCTCATGAAGTTGAAGAATCTCCCAAAAACCAAAATTCGAACATAATACGATAAACTCTAGAGGTACACTCTTGCAGGTAATTCGGCAAAGAATGGCACCAAACACCAACACGAGAAAGAAACTGAAAATCGGCCGGCCCCCACCTCACCCATATGACAGTCTCAACAAGGTCTGCACCAAAACCAAACAAAAACTGATCGCTGATACTCTTTGTCGCCTTTTATCAAGGATGGTACTATATACCAGTACAAGTATAAAAAATCGAAAAAGGACGACCCTGAATAGGCCAACATAACACTAAGCAAGACATGCTATCCAGAACCAGCCAGAATGGACATTTTCAAAGAGTGCTTACTGCTGAAGTCATTCACTTGGGAC
Organism: Acanthococcus lagerstroemiae; assembly: GCA_031841125.1. Taxonomy (NCBI): domain Eukaryota; kingdom Metazoa; phylum Arthropoda; class Insecta; order Hemiptera; family Eriococcidae; genus Acanthococcus; species Acanthococcus lagerstroemiae. Next base: position 41,341,105 of record CM063112.1, read on the forward strand.
TGGCCACCGGCTGCACTTGCACTAGCAGCCAGATGCGTCCACTTGGGGGATGGAGATCCCCGAAGGATGACCAGAAATAATTGCCTCCGTAAATATGTCCACCCATGACTACCCCGTCGTAGCGGTTACTATTCTCATGAAGTTGAAGAATCTCCCAAAAACCAAAATTCGAACATAATACGATAAACACTAGAGGTACACTCTGGCAGGTAATTCGGCAAAGAATGGCACCAAACACCAACACGAGAAAGAAACAGAAGATCGGCCGGCCCCCACCTCACCCATATGACAGTCTCAACAAGGTCTGCACCAAAACCAAACAAAAACTGATCGCTGATACTCTTTGTCGCCTTTTATCAAGGATGGTACTATATACCAGTACAAGTATAAAAAATCGAAAAAGGACGACCCTGAATAGGCCAACATAACACTAAGCAAGACATGCTATCCAGAACCAGCCAGAATGGACATATTGAAAGAGTGCTTACTGCTGAATTCATTCACTTGGGACTGGCCACCGGCTGCACTTGCACTAGCAGCCAGATGCGTCCACTTGGGGGATGGAGATCCCCGAAGGATGACCAGAAATAATTGCCTCCGTAAATATGTCCACCCATGACTACCCCGTCGTAGCGGTTACTATTCTCATGAAGTTGAAGAATCTCCCAAAAACCAAAATTCGAACATAATACGATAAACACTAGAGGTACACTCTGGCAGGTAATTCGGCAAAGAATGGCACCAAACACCAACACGAGAAAGAAACTGAAAATCGGCCGGCCCCCACCTCACCCATATGACAGTCTCAACAAGGTCTGCACCAAAACCAAACAAAAACTGATCGCTGATACTCTTTGTCGCCTTTTATCAAGGATGGTACTATATACCAGTACAAGTATAAAAAATCGAAAAAGGACGACCCTGAATAGGCCAACATAACACTAAGCAAGACATGCTATCCAGAACCAGCCAGAATGGACATATTGAAAGAGTGCTTACTGCTGAATTCATTCACTTGGGACTGGCCACCGGCTGCACTTGCACTAGCAGCCAGATGCGTCCACTTGGGGGATGGAGATCCCCGAAGGATGACCAGAAATAATTGCCTCCGTAAATATGTCCACCCATGACTACCCCGTCGTAGCGGTTACTATTCTCATGAAGTTGAAGAATCTCCCAAAAACCAAAATTTGAACATAATACGATAAACACTAGAGGTACACTCTTGCAGGTAATTCGGCAAAGAATGGCACCAAACACCAACACGAGAAAGAAACTGAAAATCGGCCGGCCCCCACCTCACCCATATGACAGTCTCAACAAGGTCTGCACCAAAACCAAACAAAAACTGATCGCTGATACTCTTTGTCGCCTTTTATCAAGGATGGTACTATATACCAGTACAAGTATAAAAAATCGAAAAAGGACGACCCTGAATAGGCCAACATAACACTAAGCAAGACATGCTATCCAGAACCAGCCAGAATGGACATATTGAAAGAGTGCTTACTGCTGAAGTCATTCACTTGGGACTGGCCACCGGCTGCACTTGCACTAGCAGCCAGATGCGTCCACTTGGGGGATGGAGATCCCCGAAGGATGACCAGAAATAATTGCCTCCGTAAATATGTCCACCCATGACTACCCCGTCGTAGCGGTTACTATTCTCATGAAGTTGAAGAATCTCCCAAAAACCAAAATTCGAACATAATACGATAAACACTAGAGGTACACTCTGGCAGGTAATTCGGCAAAGAATGGCACCAAACACCAACACGAGAAAGAAACAGAAAATCGGCCGGCCCCCACCTCACCCATATGACAGTCTCAACAAGGTCTGCACCAAAACCAAACAAAAACTGATCGCTGATACTCTTTGTCGCCTTTTATCAAGGATGGTACTATATACCAGTACAAGTATAAAAAATCGAAAAAGGACGACCCTGAATAGGCCAACATAACACTAAGCAAGACATGCTATCCAGAACCAGCCAGAATGGACATATTGAAAGAGTGCTTACTGCTGAATTCATTCACTTGGGACTGGCCACCGGCTGCACTTGCACTAGCAGCCAGATGCGTCCACTTGGGGGATGGAGATCCCCGAAGGATGACCAGAAATAATTGCCTCCGTAAATATGTCCACCCATGACTACCCCGTCGTAGCGGTTACTATTCTCATGAAGTTGAAGAATCTCCCAAAAACCAAAATTCGAACATAATACGATAAACACTAGAGGTACACTCTGGCAGGTAATTCGGCAAAGAATGGCACCAAACACCAACACGAGAAAGAAACAGAAGATCGGCCGGCCCCCACCTCACCCATATGACAGTCTCAACAAGGTCTGCACCAAAACCAAACAAAAACTGATCGCTGATACTCTTTGTCGCCTTTTATCAAGGATGGTACTATATACCAGTACAAGTATAAAAAATCGAAAAAGGACGACCCTGAATAGGCCAACATAACACTAAGCAAGACATGCTATCCAGAACCAGCCAGAATGGACATATTGAAAGAGTGCTTACTGCTGAATTCATTCACTTGGGACTGGCCACCGGCAGCACTTGCACTAGCAGCCAGATGCGTCCACTTGGGGGATGGAGATCCCCGAAGGATGACCAGAAATAATTGCCTCCGTAAATATGTCCACCCATGACTACCCCGTCGTAGCGGTTACTATTCTCATGAAGTTGAAGAATCTCCCAAAAACCAAAATTTGAACATAATACGATAAACACTAGAGGTACACTCTTGCAGGTAATTCGGCAAAGAATGGCACCAAACACCAACACGAGAAAGAAACTGAAAATCGGCCGGCCCCCACCTCACCCATATGACAGTCTCAACAAGGTCTGCACCAAAAACAAACAAAAACTGATCGCTGATACTCTTTGTCGCCTTTTATCAAGGATGGTACTATATACCAGTACAAGTATAAAAAATCGAAAAAGGACGACCCTGAATAGGCCAACATAACACTAAGCAAGACATGCTATCCAGAACCAGCCAGAATGGACATATTGAAAGAGTGCTTACTGCTGAATTCATTCACTTGGGACTGGCCACCGGCAGCACTTGCACTAGCAGCCAGATGCGTCCACTTGGGGGATGGAGATCCCCGAAGGATGACCAGAAATAATTGCCTCCGTAAATATGTCCACCCATGACTACCCCGTCGTAGCGGTTACTATTCTCATGAAGTTGAAGAATCTCCCAAAAACCAAAATTCGAACATAATACGATAAACACTAGAGGTACACTCTGGCAGGTAATTCGGCAAAGAATGGCACCAAACACCAACACGAGAAAGAAACTGAAAATCGGCCGGCCCCCACCTCACCCATATGACAGTCTCAACAAGGTCTGCACCAAAACCAAACAAAAACTGATCGCTGATACTCTTTGTCGCCTTTTATCAAGGATGGTACTATATACCAGTACAAGTATAAAAAATCGAAAAAGGACGACCCTGAATAGGCCAACATAACACTAAGCAAGACATGCTATCCAGAACCAGCCAGAATGGACATTTTCAAAGAGTGCTTACTGCTGAAGTCATTCACTTGGGACTGGCCACCGGCTGCACTTGCACTAGCAGCCAGATGCGTCCACTTGGGGGATGGAGATCCCCGAAGGATGACCAGAAATAATTGCCTCCGTAAATATGTCCACCCATGACTACCCCGTAGTAGCGGTTACTATTCTCATGAAGTTGAAGAATCTCCCAAAAACCAAAATTCGAACATAATACGATAAATTCTAGAGGTACACTCTGGCAGGTAATTCGGCAAAGAATGGCACCAAACACCAACACGAGAAAGAAACTGAAAATCGGCCGGCCCCCACCTCACCCATATGACAGTCTCAACAAGGTCTGCACCAAAACCAAACAAAAACTGATCGCTGATACTCTTTGTCGCCTTTTATCAAGGATGGTACTATATACCAGTACAAGTATAAAAAATCGAAAAAGGACGACCCTGAATAGGCCAACATAACACTAAGCAAGACATGCTATCCAGAACCAGCCAGAATGGACATTTTCAAAGAGTGCTTACTGCTGAAGTCATTCACTTGGGACTGGCCACCGGCTGCACTTGCACTAGCAGCCAGATGCGTCCACTTGGGTGATGGAGATCCCCGAAGGATGACCAGAAATAATTGCCTCCGTAAATATGTCCACCCATGACTACCCCGTAGTAGCGGTTACTATTCTCATGAAGTTGAAGAATCTCCCAAAAACCAAAATTCGAACATAATACGATAAACTCTAGAGGTACACTCTTGCAGGTAATTCGGCAAAGAATGGCACCAAACACCAACACGAGAAAGAAACTGAAAATCGGCCGGCCCCCACCTCACCCATATGACAGTCTCAACAAGGTCTGCACCAAAACCAAACAAAAACTGATCGCTGATACTCTTTGTCGCCTTTTATCAAGGATGGTACTATATACCAGTACAAGTATAAAAAATCGAAAAAGGACGACCCTGAATAGGCCAACATAACACTAAGCAAGACATGCTATCCAGAACCAGCCAGAATGGACATATTGAAAGAGTGCTTACTACTGAATTCATTCACTTGGGACTGGCCACCGGCAGCACTTGCACTAGCAGCCAGATGCGTCCACTTGGGGGATGGAGATCCCCGAAGGATGACCAGAAATAATTGCCTCCGTAAATATGTCCACCCATGACGACCCCGTCGTAGCGGTTACTATTCTCATGAAGTTGAAGAATCTCCCAAAAACCAAAATTTGAACATAATACGATAAACACTAGAGGTACACTCTTGCAGGTAATTCGGCAAAGAATGGCACCAAACACCAACACGAGAAAGAAACTGAAAATCGGCCGGCCCCCACCTCACCCATATGACAGTCTCAACAAGGTCTGCACCAAAACCAAACAAAAACTGATCGCTGATACTCTTTGTCGCCTTTTATCAAGGATGGTACTATATACCAGTACAAGTATAAAAAATCGAAAAAGGACGACCCTGAATAGGCCAACATAACACTAAGCAAGACATGCTATCCAGAACCAGCCAGAATGGACATATTGAAAGAGTGCTTACTGCTGAAGTCATTCACTTGGGACTGGCCACCGGCTGCACTTGCACTAGCAGCCAGATGCGTCCACTTGGGGGATGGAGATCCCCGAAGGATGACCAGAAATAATTGCCTCCGTAAATATGTCCACCCATGACTACCCCGTCGTAGCGGTTACTATTCTCATGAAGTTGAAGAATCTCCCAAAAACCAAAATTCGAACATAATACGATAAACACTAGAGGTACACTCTGGCAGGTAATTCGGCAAAGAATGGCACCAAACACCAACACGAGAAAGAAACAGAAGATCGGCCGGCCCCCACCTCACCCATATGACAGTCTCAACAAGGTCTGCACCAAAACCAAACAAAAACTGATCGCCGATACTCTTTGTCGCCTTTTATCAAGGATGGTACTATATACCAGTACAAGTATAAAAAATCGAAAAAGGACGACCCTGAATAGGCCAACATAACACTAAGCAAGACATGCTATCCAGAACCAGCCAGAATGGACATATTGAAAGAGTGCTTACTGCTGAATTCATTCACTTGGGACTGGCCACCGGCAGCACTTGCACTAGCAGCCAGATGCGTCCACTTGGGGGATGGAGATCCCCGAAGGATGACCAGAAATAATTGCCTCCGTAAATATGTCCACCCATGACTACCCCGTCGTAGCGGTTACTATTCTCATGAAGCTGAAGAATCTCCCAAAAACCAAAATTCGAACATAATACGATAAACACTAGAGGTACACTCTGGCAGGTAATTCGGCAAAGAATGGCACCAAACACCAACACGAGAAAGAAACAAAAGATCGGCCGGCCCCCACCTCACCCATATGACAGTCTCAACAAGGTCTGCACCAAAACCAAACAAAAACTGATCGCTGATACTCTTTGTCGCCTTTTATCAAGGATGGTACTATATACCAGTACAAGTATAAAAAATCGAAAAAGGACGACCCTGAATAGGCCAACATAACACTAAGCAAGACATGCTATCCAGAACCAGCCAGAATGGACATATTGAAAGAGTGCTTACTGCTGAATTCATTCACTTGGGACTGGCCACCGGCAGCACTTGCACTAGCAGCCAGATGCGTCCACTTGGGGGATGGAGATCCCCGAAGGATGACCAGAAATAATTGCCTCCGTAAATATGTCCACCCATGACTACCCCGTCGTAGCGGTTACTATTCTCATGAAGTTGAAGAATCTCCCAAAAACCAAAATTTGAACATAATACGATAAACACTAGAGGTACACTCTTGCAGGTAATTCGGCAAAGAATGGCACCAAACACCAACACGAGAAAGAAACTGAAAATCGGCCGGCCCCCACCTCACCCATATGACAGTCTCAACAAGGTCTGCACCAAAAACAAACAAAAACTGATCGCTGATACTCTTTGTCGCCTTTTATCAAGGATGGTACTATATACCAGTACAAGTATAAAAAATCGAAAAAGGACGACCCTGAATAGGCCAACATAACACTAAGCAAGACATGCTATCCAGAACCAGCCAGAATGGACATTTTCAAAGAGTGCTTACTGCTGAAGTCATTCACTTGGGACTGGCCATCGGCTGCACTTGCACTAGCAGCCAGATGCGTCCACTTGGGTGATGGAGATCCCCGAAGGATGACCAGAAATAATTGCCTCCGTAAATATGTCCACCCATGACTACCCCGTCGTAGCGGTTACTATTCTCATGAAGTTGAAGAATCTCCCAAAAACCAAAATTCGAACATAATACGATAAACTCTAGAGGTACACTCTTGCAGGTAATTCGGCAAAGAATGGCACCAAACACCAACACGAGAAAGAAACTGAAAATCGGCCGGCCCCCACCTCACCCATATGACAGTCTCAACAAGGTCTGCACCAAAACCAAACAAAAACTGATCGCTGATACTCTTTGTCGCCTTTTATCAAGGATGGTACTATATACCAGTACAAGTATAAAAAATCGAAAAAGGACGACCCTGAATAGGCCAACATAACACTAAGCAAGACATGCTATCCAGAACCAGCCAGAATGGACATTTTCAAAGAGTGCTTACTGCTGAAGTCATTCACTTGGGACTGGCCACCGGCTGCACTTGCACTAGCAGCCAGATGCGTCCACTAGGGGGATGGAGATCCCCGAAGGATGACCAGAAATAATTGCCTCCGTAAATATGTCCACCCATGACTACCCCGTCGTAGCGGTTACTATTCTCATGAAGTTGAAGAATCTCCCAAAAACCAAAATTCGAACATAATACGATAAACACTAGAGGTACACTCTGGCAGGTAATTCGGCAAAGAATAGCACCAAACACCAACACGAGAAAGAAACAGAAAATCGGCCGGCCCCCACCTCACCCATATGACAGTCTCAACAAGGTCTGCACCAAAACCAAACAAAAACTGATCGCTGATACTCTTTGTCGCCTTTTATCAAGGATGGTACTATATACCAGTACAAGTATAAAAAATCGAAAAAGGACGACCCTGAATAGGCCAACATAACACTAAGCAAGACATGCTATCCAGAACCAGCCAGAATGGACATATTGAAAGAGTGCTTACTGCTGAATTCATTCACTTGGGACTGGCCACCGGCAGCACTTGCACTAGCAGCCAGATGCGTCCACTTGGGGGATGGAGATCCCCGAAGGATGACCAGAAATAATTGCCTCCGTAAATATGTCCACCCATGACTACCCCGTCGTAGCGGTTACTATTCTCATGAAGTTGAAGAATCTCCCAAAAACCAAAATTCGAACATAATACGATAAACACTAGAGGTACACTCTGGCAGGTAATTCGGCAAAGAATGGCACCAAACACCAACACGAGAAAGAAACAGAAGATCGGCCGGCCCCCACCTCACCCATATGACAGTCTCAACAAGGTCTGCACCAAAACCAAACAAAAACTGATCGCCGATACTCTTTGTCGCCTTTTATCAAGGATGGTACTATATACCAGTACAAGTATAAAAAATCGAAAAAGGACGACCCTGAATAGGCCAACATAACACTAAGCAAGACATGCTATCCAGAACCAGCCAGAATGGACATTTTCAAAGAGTGCTTACTGCTGAAGTCATTCACTTGGGACTGGCCACCGGCTGCACTTGCACTAGCAGCCAGATGCGTCCACTTGGGGGATGGAGATCCCCGAAGGATGAGCAGAAATAATTGCCTCCGTAAATATGTCCACCCATGACTACGCCGTAGTAGCGGTTACTATTCTCATGAAGTTGAAGAATCTCCCAAAAACCAAAATTCGAACATAATACGATAAACTCTAGAGGTACACTCTGGCAGGTAATTCGGCAAAGAATGGCACCAAACACCAACACGAGAAAGAAACTGAAAATCGGCCGGCCCCCACCTCACCCATATGACAGTCTCAACAAGGTCTGCACCAAAACCAAACAAAAACTGATCGCTGATACTCTTTGTCGCCTTTTATCAAGGATGGTACTATATAATAGTACAAGTATAAAAAATCGAAAAAGGACGACCCTGAATAGGCCAACATAACTCTAAGCAAGACATGCTATCCAGAACCAGCCAGAATGGACATATTGAAAGAGTGCTTACTACTGAATTCATTCACTTGGGACTGGCCACCGGCAGCACTTGCACTAGCAGCCAGATGCGTCCACTTGGGGGATGGAGATCCCCGAAGGATGACCAGAAATAATTGCCTCCGTAAATATGTCCACCCATGACTACCCCGTCGTAGCGGTTACTATTCTCATGAAGTTGAAGAATCTCCCAAAAACCAAAATTCGAACATAATACGATAAACAATAGAGGTACACTCTGGCAGGTAATTCGGCAAAGAATGGCACCAAACACCAACACGAGAAAGAAACAGAAGATCGGCCGGCCCCCACCTCACCCATATGACAGTCTCAACAAGGTCTGCACCAAAACCAAACAAAAACTGATCGCTGATACTCTTTGTCGCCTTTTATCAAGGATGGTACTATATACCAGTACAAGTATAAAAAATCGAAAAAGGACGACCCTGAATAGGCCAACATAACACTAAGCAAGACATGCTATCCAGAACCAGCCAGAATGGACATTTTCAAAGAGTGCTTACTGCTGAAGTCATTCACTTGGGACTGGCCACCGGCTGCACTTGCACTAGCAGCCAGATGCGTCCACTTGGGTGATGGAGATCCCCGAAGGATGACCAGAAATAATTGCCTCCGTAAATATGTCCACCCATGACTACCCCGTAGTAGCGGTTACTATTCTCATGAAGTTGAAGAATCTCCCAAACACCAAAATTCGAACATAATACGATAAACTCTAGAGGTACACTCTTGCAGGTAATTCGGCAAAGAATGGCACCAAACACCAACACGAGAAAGAAACTGAAAATCGGCCGGCCCCCACCTCACCCATATGACAGTCTCAACAAGGTCTGCACCAAAACCAAACAAAAACTGATCGCTGATACTCTTTGTCGCCTTTTATCAGGGATGGTACTATATACCAGTACAAGTATAAAAAATCGAAAAAGGACGACCCTGAATAGGCCAACATAACACTAAGCAAGACATGCTATCCAGAACCAGCCAGAATGGACATTTTCAAAGAGTGCTTACTGCTGAAGTCATTCACTTGGGACTGGCCACCGGCTGCACTTGCACTAGCAGCCAGATGCGTCCACTTGGGTGATGGAGATCCCCGAAGGATGACCAGAAATAATTGCCTCCGTAAATATGTCCACCCATGACTACCCCGTAGTAGCGGTTACTATTCTCATGAAGTTGAAGAATCTCCCAAAAACCAAAATTCGAACATAATACGATAAACTCTAGAGGTACACTCTTGCAGGTAATTCGGCAAAGAACGGCACCAAACACCAACACGAGAAAGAAACTGAAAATCGGCTGGCCCCCACCTCACCCATATGACAGTCTCAACAAGGTCTGCACCAAAAACAAACAAAAACTGATCGCTGATACTCTTTGTCGCCTTTTATCAAGGATGGTACTATATACCAGTACAAGTATAAAAAATCGAAAAAGGACGACCCTGAATAGGCCAACATAACACTAAGCAAGACATGCTATCCAGAACCAGCCAGAATGGACATTTTCAAAGAGTGCTTACTGCTGAAGTCATTCACTTGGGACTGGCCACCGGCTGCACTTGCACTAGCAGCCAGATGCGTCCACTTGGGTGATGGAGATCCCCGAAGGATGACCAGAAATAATTGCCTCCGTAAATATGTCCACCCATGACTACCCCGTAGTAGCGGTTACTATTCTCATGAAGTTGAAGAATCTCCCAAAAACCAAAATTCGAACATAATACGATAAACTCTAGAGGTACACTCTTGCAGGTAATTCGGCAAAGAATGGCACCAAACACCAACACGAGAAAGAAACTGAAAATCGGCCGGCCCCCACCTCACCCATATGACAGTCTCAACAAGGTCTGCACCAAAACCAAACAAAAACTGATCGCTGATACTCTTTGTCGCCTTTTATCAAGGATGGTACTATATACCAGTACAAGTATAAAAATCGAAAAAGGACGACCCTGAATAGGCCAACATAACACTAAGCAAGACATGCTATCCAGAACCAGCCAGAATGGACATATTGAAAGAGTGCTTACTACTGAATTCATTCACTTGGGACTGGCCACCGGCAGCACTTGCACTAGCAGCCAGATGCGTCCACTTGGGGGATGGAGATCCCCGAAGGATGACCAGAAATAATTGCCTCCGTAAATATGTCCACCCATGACTACCCCGTCGTAGCGGTTACTATTCTCATGAAGTTGAAGAATCTCCCAAAAACCAAAATTTGAACATAATACGATAAACACTAGAGGTACACTCTTGCAGGTAATTCGGCAAAGAATGGCACCAAACACCAACACGAGAAAGAAACTGAAAATCGGCCGGCCCCCACCTCACCCATATGACAGTCTCAACAAGGTCTGCACCAAAACCAAACAAAAACTGATCGCTGATACTCTTTGTCGCCTTTTATCAAGGATGGTACTATATACCAGTGAAGTATAAAAAATCGAAAAAGGACGACCCTGAATAGGCCAACATAACACTAAGCAAGACATGCTATCCAGAACCAGCCAGAATGGACATTTTCAAAGAGTGCTTACTGCTGAAGTCATTCACTTGGGACTGGCCACCGGCTGCACTTGCACTAGCAGCCAGATGCGTCCACTTGGGGGATGGAGATCCCCGAAGGATGAGCAGAAATAATTGCCTCCGTAAATATGTCCACCCATGACTACGCCGTAGTAGCGGTTACTATTCTCATGAAGTTGAAGAATCTCCCAAAAACCAAAATTCGAACATAATACGATAAACTCTAGAGGTACACTCTGGCAGGTAATTCGGCAAAGAATGGCACCAAACACCAACACGAGAAAGAAACTGAAAATCGGCCGGCCCCCACCTCACCCATATGACAGTCTCAACAAGGTCTGCACCAAAACCAAACAAAAACTGATCGCTGATACTCTTTGTCGCCTTTTATCAAGGATGGTACTATATACCAGTACAAGTATAAAAAATCGAAAAAGGACGACCCTGAATAGTCCAACATAACTCTAAGCAAGACATGCTATCCAGAACCAGCCAGAATGGACATATTGAAAGAGTGCTTACTACTGAATTCATTCACTTGGGACTGGCCACCGGCAGCACTTGCACTAGCAGCCAGATGCGTCCACTTGTGGGATGGAGATCCCCGAAGGATGACCAGAAATAATTGCCTCCGTAAATATGTCCACCCATGACTACCCCGTCGTAGCGGTTACTATTCTCATGAAGTTGAAGAATCTCCCAAAAACCAAAATTCGAACATAATACGATAAACAATAGAGGTACACTCTGGCAGGTAATTCGGCAAAGAATGGCACCAAACACCAACACGAGAAAGAAACAGAAGATCGGCCGGCCCCCACCTCACCCATATGACAGTCTCAACAAGGTCTGCACCAAAACCAAACAAAAACTGATCGCTGATACTCTTTGTCGCCTTTTATCAAGGATGGTACTATATACCAGTACAAGTATAAAAAATCGAAAAAGGACGACCCTGAATAGGCCAACATAACACTAAGCAAGACATGCTATCCAGAACCAGCCAGAATGGACATTTTCAAAGAGTGCTTACTGCTGAAGTCATTCACTTGGGACTGGCCACCGGCTGCACTTGCACTAGCAGCCAGATGCGTCCACTTGGGTGATGGAGATCCCCGAAGGATGACCAGAAATAATTGCCTCCGTAAATATGTCCACCCATGACTACCCCGTAGTAGCGGTTACTATTCTCATGAAGTTGAAGAATCTCCCAAACACCAAAATTCGAACATAATACGATAAACTCTAGAGGTACACTCTTGCAGGTAATTCGGCAAAGAATGGCACCAAACACCAACACGAGAAAGAAACTGAAAATCGGCCGGCCCCCACCTCACCCATATGACAGTCTCAACAAGGTCTGCACCAAAACCAAACAAAAACTGATCGCTGATACTCTTTGTCGCCTTTTATCAAGGATGGTACTATATACCAGTACAAGTATAAAAAATCGAAAAAGGACGACCCTGAATAGGCCAACATAACACTAAGCAAGACATGCTATCCAGAACCAGCCAGAATGGACATTTTCAAAGAGTGCTTACTGCTGAAGTCATTCACTTGGGACTGGCCACCGGCTGCACTTGCACTAGCAGCCAGATGCGTCCACTTGGGGGATGGAGATCCCCGAAGGATGAGCAGAAATAATTGCCTCCGTAAATATGTCCACCCATGACTACCCCGTAGTAGCGGTTACTATTCTCATGAAGTTGAAGAATCTCCCAAAAACCAAAATTCGAACATAATACGATAAACTCTAGAGGTACACTCTGGCAGGTAATTCGGCAAAGAATGGCACCAAACACCAACACGAGAAAGAAACTGAAAATCGGCTGGCCCCCACCTCACCCATATGACAGTCTCAACAAGGTCTGCACCAAAACCAAACAAAAACTGATCGCTGATACTCTTTGTCGCCTTTTATCAAGGATGGTACTATATACCAGTACAAGTATAAAAAATCGAAAAAGGACGACCCTGAATAGGCCAACATAACACTAAGCAAGACATGCTATCCAGAACCAGCCAGAATGGACATATTGAAAGAGTGCTTACTGCTGAAGTCATTCACTTGGGACTGGCCACCGGCTGCACTTGCACTAGCAGCCAGATGCGTCCACTTGGGGGATGGAGATCCCCGAAGGATGACCAGAAATAATTGCCTCCGTAAATATGTCCACCTATGACTACCCCGTCGTAGCGGTTACTATTCTCATGAAGTTGAAGAATCTCCCAAAAACCAAAATTCGAACATAATACGATAAACACTAGAGGTACACTCTGGCAGGTAATTCGGCAAAGAATGGCACCAAACACCAACACGAGAAAGAAACAGAAGATCGGCCGGCCCCCACCTCACCCATATGACAGTCTCAACAAGGTCTGCACCAAAACCAAACAAAAACTGATCGCCGATACTCTTTGTCGCCTTTTATCAAGGATGGTACTATATACCAGTACAAGTATAAAAAATCGAAAAAGGACGACCCTGAATAGGCCAACATAACACTAAGCAAGACATGCTATCCAGAACCAGCCAGAATGGACATATTGAAAGAGTGCTTACTGCTGAATTCATTCACTTGGGACTGGCCACCGGCAGCACTTACACTAGCAGCCAGATGCGTCCACTTGGGGGATGGAGATCCCCGAAGGATGACCAGAAATAATTGCCTCCGTAAATATGTCCACCCATGACTACCCCGTCGTAGCGGTTACTATTCTCATGAAGTTGAAGAATCTCCCAAAAACCAAAATTCGAACATAATACGATAAACACTAGAGGTACACTCTGGCAGGTAATTCGGCAAAGAATGGCACCAAACACCAACACGAGAAAGAAACAGAAGATCGGCCGGCCCCCACCTCACCCATATGACAGTCTCAACAAGGTCTGCACCAAAACCAAACAAAAACTGATCGCTGATACTCTTTGTCGCCTTTTATCAAGGATGGTACTATATACCAGTACAAGTATAAAAAATCGAAAAAGGACGACCCTGAATAGGCCAACATAACACTAAGCAAGACATGCTATCCAGAACCAGCCAGAATGGACATATTGAAAGAGTGCTTACTGCTGAAGTCATTCACTTGGGACTGGCCACCGGCTGCACTTGCACTAGCAGCCAGATGCGTCCACTTGGGGGATGGAGATCCCCGAAGGATGACCAGAAATAATTGCCTCCGTAAATATGTCCACCCATGACTACCCCGTCGTAGCGGTTACTATTCTCATGAAGTTGAAGAATCTCCCAAAAACCAAAATTTGAACATAATACGATAAACACTAGAGGTACACTCTGGCAGGTAATTCGGCAAAGAATGGCACCAAACACCAACACGAGAAAGAAACAGAAGATCGGCCGGCCCCCACCTCACCCATATGACAGTCTCAACAAGGTCTGCACCAAAACCAAACAAAAACTGATCGCCGATACTCTTTGTCGCCTTTTATCAAGGATGGTACTATATACCAGTACAAGTATAAAAAATCGAAAAAGGACGACCCTGAATAGGCCAACATAACACTAAGCAAGACATGCTATCCAGAACCAGCCAGAATGGACATATTGAAAGAGTGCTTACTGCTGAAGTCATTCACTTGGGACTGGCCACCGGCTGCACTTGCACTAGCAGCCAGATGCGTCCACTTGGGGGATGGAGATCCCCGAAGGATGACCAGAAATAATTGCCTCCGTAAATATGTCCACCCATGACTACCCCGTCGTAGCGGTTACTATTCTCATGAAGTTGAAGAATCTCCCAAAAACCAAAATTCGAACATAATACGATAAACACTAGAGGTACACTCTGGCAGGTAATTCGGCAAAGAATGGCACCAAACACCAACACGAGAAAGAAACAGAAGATCGGCCGGCCCCCACCTCACCCATATGACAGTCTCAACAAGGTCTGCACCAAAACCAAACAAAAACTGATCGCCGATACTCTTTGTCGCCTTTTATCAAGGATGGTACTATATACCAGTACAAGTATAAAAAATCGAAAAAGGACGACCCTGAATAGGCCAACATAACACTAAGCAAGACATGCTATCCAGAACCAGCCAGAATGGACATATTGAAAGAGTGCTTACTGCTGAATTCATTCACTTGGGACTGGCCACCGGCAGCACTTGCACTAGCAGCCAGATGCGTCCACTTGGGGGATGGAGATCCCCGAAGGATGACCAGAAATAATTGCCTCCGTAAATATGTCCACCCATGACTACCCCGTCGTAGCGGTTACTATTCTCATGAAGTTGAAGAATCTCCCAAAAACCAAAATTCGAACATAATACGATAAACACTAGAGGTACACTCTGGCAGGTAATTCGGCAAAGAATGGCACCAAACACCAACACGAGAAAGAAACAGAAGATCGGCCGGCCCCCACCTCACCCATATGACAGTCTCAACAAGGTCTGCACCAAAACCAAACAAAAACTGATCGCTGATACTCTTTGTCGCCTTTTATCAAGGATGGTACTATATACCAGTACAAGTATAAAAAATCGAAAAAGGACGACCCTGAATAGGCCAACATAACACTAAGCAAGACATGCTATCCAGAACCAGCCAGAATGGACATATTGAAAGAGTGCTTACTGCTGAATTCATTCACTTGGGACTGGCCACCAGCAGCACTTGCACTAGCAGCCAGATGCGTCCACTTGGGGGATGGAGATCCCCGAAGGATGACCAGAAATAATTGCCTCCGTAAATATGTCCACCCATGACTACCCCGTCGTAGCGGTTACTATTCTCATGAAGTTGAAGAATCTCCCAAAAACCAAAATTCGAACATAATACGATAAACACTAGAGGTACACTCTGGCAGGTAATTCGGCAAAGAATGGCACCAAACACCAACACGAGAAAGAAACAGAAGATCGGCCGGCCCCCACCTCACCCATATGACAGTCTCAACAAGGTCTGCACCAAAACCAAACAAAAACTGATCGCTGATACTCTTTGTCGCCTTTTATCAAGGATGGTACTATATACCAGTACAAGTATAAAAAATCGAAAAAGGACGACCCTGAATAGGCCAACATAACACTAAGCAAGACATGCTATCCAGAACCAGCCAGAATGGACATATTGAAAGAGTGCTTACTGCTGAAGTCATTCACTTGGGACTGGCCACCGGCTGCACTTGCACTAGCAGCCAGATGCGTCCACTTGGGGGATGGAGATCCCCGAAGGATGACCAGAAATAATTGCATCCGTAAATATGTCCACCCATGACTACCCCGTCGTAGCGGTTACTATTCTCATGAAGTTGAAGAATCTCCCAAAAACCAAAATTCGAACATAATACGATAAACTCTAGAGGTACACTCTGGCAGGTAATTCGGCAAAGAATGGCACCAAACACCAACACGAGAAAGAAACTGAAAATCGGCCGGCCCCCACCTCACCCATATGACAGTCTCAACAAGGTCTGCACCAAAACCAAACAAAAACTGATCGCTGATACTCTTTGTCGCCTTTTATCAAGGATGGTACTATATACTAGTACAAGTATAAAAAATCGAAAAAGGACGACCCTGAATAGGCCAACATAACACTAAGCAAGACATGCTATCCAGAACCAGCCAGAATGGACATTTTCAAAGAGTGCTTACTGCTGAAGTCATTCACTTGGGACTGGCCACCGGCTGCACTTGCACTAGCAGCCAGATGCGTCCACTTGGGTGATGGAGATCCCCGAAGGATGACCAGAAATAATTGCCTCCGTAAATATGTCCACCCATGACTACCCCGTCGTAGCGGTTACTATTCTCATGAAGTTGAAGAATCTCCCAAAAACCAAAATTTGAACATAATACGATAAACACTAGAGGTACACTCTTGCAGGTAATTCGGCAAAGAATGGCACCAAACACCAACACGAGAATGAAACTGAAAATCGGCCGGCCCCCACCTCACCCATATGACAGTCTCAACAAGGTCTGCACCAAAACCAAACAAAAACTGATCGCTGATACTCTTTGTCGCCTTTTATCAAGGATGGTACTATATACTAGTACAAGTATAAAAAATCGAAAAAGGACGACCCTGAATAGGCCAACATAACACTAAGCAAGACATGCTATCCAGAACCAGCCAGAATGGATATTTTCAAAGAGTGCTTACTGCTGCAGTCATTCACTTGGGACTGGCCACCGGCTGCACTTGCACTAGCAGCCAGATGCGTCCACTGGGGGGATGGAGATCCCCGAAGGATGACCAGAAATAATTGCCTCCGTAAATATGTCCACCCATGACTACCCCGTCGTAGCGGTTACTATTCTCATGAAGTTGAAGAATCTCCCAAAAACCAAAATTCGAACATAATACGATAAACACTATAGGTACACTCTTGCAGGTAATTCGGCAAAGAATGGCACCAAACACCAACACGAGAAAGAAACTGAAAATCGACCGGCCCCCACCTCACCCGTATGACAGTCTCAACAAGTTCTGCACCAAAACCAAACAAAAACTGATCGCTGATACTCTTCGTTGCCATTTAGCAAGGATGGTACTATATACCAGATGGAGCATAAAAAATCGAAAAAGGACGACCCCTGTTAGGCTAACATAACACTATGCAAGACATGCTATCCAGAACCAGCCAGAATGGACATTTTTAAAGAGTGCTTACTGCTGAAATCAACAACACCTCTCCGTCGCTATGATTATTCTCATAAAGTTGATACATTTCCCAAAAACCCAAATTCGAAAATAACATGATGAACATGCCCTTGTGGGTGTTTAGCGACAATGGCCCTAAATTCTCGTACCTCGAAAATAATAATTATAATAATTAGTACCTTGGTTGGTATTTCGCACGAAAAGTAAATACTAACCCAAGAATAATGCTAAAATCCGATATTAACAACGAGTCATATGTACTATGCACATTACATTCAAGAACTTTCTCCAAATATTAAATTTACCCACCCCTGGAAAACTTTAAACGGGTAATAATTTTTCCAAATATTTAATCAGAATAGAGAAGGAATATAGGACTGAGTCGTACCTGACCAAGAATTTTTTTACCGCTCCTATGTTTTAAAAATAAAATAAAATTACTTGTGTTTATTATTATTGTCATCATTAACATTTTCGAACAAATTTTCGCCCTCTAAAATCACCGCTGGAAGCCACGGTCTGCTTATTGAGTCTAGGGAAATACGGCACTAAATAAAAACACTGTGGAACTCACCCACTTCCTAGGTACGGATTGTATGAGTATAACTCAGGTACTTTCTGTTTCAAATTTTCTGTTCCAAAAAAAAGGGCACCACTTTCTTCACGAACTTCCACTTTTTCTGCGAACTTCAACGTTGACAGCCCCATTCCTAAAAGTACACAAACTCATTAGAAATTCACTAAAATCGAATGAATATGTTTGAATAACTAAACAACAACAATGTAGACTATTATTTTGGTTCCTTTGGTTCTTCAATTATTATTTTTTCTTCCCTTTCTTTCCTTCTTTTTTTTAAAAATCAAATTGAGAAAAGTGTGTTAAGGTTTAAGACTATTACCTAACATTTAAATGTGGAACCAGGTGGTACAAGAGGGACTGTTAAGTGAAGATTGAGCAATACGAGTTGGATGGCTCTCCACGTCTAGTGAAATTAAGAAATGAAAATTGGCCTGCCTGGACTCGAGGTGAAATGTGTTCCCTCATACTCAAGTACAGATAATAATGGGCATTTTCAAATATGCAACCACTTCTTTACGAGTCATCCTTCATTTTCATTCTTCACCCGCTGGATACAGACGCCGAGAGCCGCATGCATACAGAAGTGGTTGCATAGCTCAGACAAGGAGGAGCAAGTATTTGAATCCAATAAATAAATTTTAAAAAAAAGGAAAAAAAGTAGTAAACAAATTGTCTCTTACCCACGACTGAAATAAGCAGTCGCTGAATACGACATGCCCCTTTACACAACACGACTTACATAACGAGTTAAATTAAAAGACACGCCAACGATTTGCAACTACGTACCTAATTTCGATCTTGAATAATCGATAGTTCATGCGACTTAGAACCAGTAGATTCTGTGAATATCAGAATTTATGCATCCACCAAAGATCTGAAGTCGCTGTTTTCGTATTTTCGAGGTCGGCAACTCAGTACCACCTGCAATCGTAACAAATTATTTATAAATGAAGATGTATGATTCTACAAATATTAGTACTAAAGTAAGTATAAATGATAAATAGATACCATGCCATGCAATGGCAGGTCCACGAAGCAATACTGGGAGAAGCAATTCAAAATGGGTAAGCATTTTACAGTTTTCACTCCTCCCACTACCTCACAATAGGAATTTAGATGATTGAGAAAAAAATAATTTTGAAAAATTTATACAACTATTTCTGTTCTTTTTTTTTTTTTTTTACTAATTGAAGTTAAAAATTGAAATGACTTACAAAGGTTACTTCAGATTTTTTCAAGTGGCCGGATTATCATCTACTGGGTGAACATTTAAAAAACTTCTTTACGCACATCACAATAACTCTCAGTTTTTTCTCTCAAAGAAGACACTAGAGTAACTCTTAAGACTAGCTAAGACTTCAATATTCAGTAAGAATCGTTTGGACTTGTCAGATTAATTTTAAATGTTTAAGGTTTTTTGAAACTTGTTTAATACTCGCCAAGCCTGTTCAAAACGCACTTACGTCTCTTAAACTCTTCCAGACTTGATTATTATCCTTCAGAGCGTGACCAAGACTTTTTAGAACTCTTGATGTTTTTTTCCAACTCGTGTAAGTCTGTAAAACTAACTCTCCCGAATTTGTTTACGACTTTACAATGCGCCTTTTCCAGTTCCACTGGCTGTTCAAAACCTAATCAAAACCTACAAGAATAAGGCATTAAATTCTCTCTAACGCTCCTCTAAACTGTTTAAAGATTCGCCAAGACTGTTTAAGAGTGTATAAGACTTTCAAATTCGCTCCAGGCTCTTTACAACTCTTCCAGATTTGATTATGACTCTTTAAATCTGACCAAAACTTATTGAGACTCCTGCCGACACTTTCAATATTTTCAAGTCTCCTTTAAAATGTTCAGACTCTTGGAGATTTATGTAAGACCCATCTAAATTTGAATGAAACTCGATATGACTCTTCAAGATTTGTTTCAAACGTTGAGAAATTTTTTCGCACTGATCTAGGAATTTGGGGTACCTTGAAACTTTGGAAGACTAGCAGGATAGTTTGAGACTAAGTGCGACAGCTATTCTCTGAGAGTTACTACATTGGAAATGAATAAAAAAATATAAGAACAAACCGAATTTGATTTAGGAACAGCATCATCTTGTCTTCCGATTTGCACTGGAAAACCTTTCAGGAACATGAATACAGCAGAGGCAATGACGCGAAACTTGTTTCTCAGCATTTCTATCAACTGTATCACACGTAATTTAGTACACGATTTCTATTTAAAGCTAAAATTAGAGCAACTCTGAATTGAAAGAAAAACAAACAGATGGGACAAAATACCCACTTCTACATGGTTGTTTCTTGACTGCTCCAGATCTGTTGGAGCACGAGAGGCTCAAAATCAGTCGTATCCTGACTACCTACACCACCACCTCCTCCCTTTCAAACTTTACACCCAACAGAGACCGGACCTTATAATTATCCCACAATACATTATGGTATCTCTTGATAAAAATTAAATTCTGGTGGAGTTCTTTGGCCCAGCTTGAAAACAACTTTATGCAGCAGCAACGACTCAGAATCTGGTCTACATTTTCTTACGAATTTCGTCCTCCTGTTGCATTGTATGTCTTTTTTACATAAGCTGTAGAACACACAGCACACTCATAAACTGCTGGGGGCTTCCTTCCACCAAAATACCCAATAGCAATACATCTAAATTTAATAAATATCCTAGCAATAAGAGAAATTTTTACTAACCTCAACGAATCTTTCAGCAATTGGAGCTCAGGCATCTACAATTGTTGGTTCTGCCGTTGGTTAGTGTCACCTTGTTGTGGGGTGGGACGTATGGCGATGCACGCATACCAAAGTGGCCCCTGTGACACCGCAGGCCCAGCACCGGAAACTACACTTTCGGGCATCACATCAGTGCCGAGTGGAACGCGATGGGGCCGGGCCCAAGCCCCCTGTCTCCGTGCCTGAACGGTGCGCCCGTCCTGCCAGGACACCATGGGGTTCCCTACTGACCGAAGTCCGCGCTTCGTGAGCCCTCGCCAGGAATTCAAGTCATCCACGGCCTGACGCGCTGCCTCTTCATCGCTCCTTCACTCACCCATCGCGTGAGACTCTGTCTGCTCCAGCCTTTGCACTACGGGCAAGCTCCGCCGAATGGGATCCACCGTCGCAGCAGCAGCAGCAACTCCATCTCATTCGTCAGCCCTCTGCCTCCATCTTCTTCCGCATGATGGCCGAAACGACAGCCGACAGCTAGATCCAACGGTTTCGACTCCTCATCATCTCCGAGACCAGGGTATCTGGGGCAAGACTGTCGATCACGCCGTCTCCAGGATCAATCGGTACCACCCCGCGCCACTCCTGCTCATAAAGTCGCAGTCAAATAGCGTGTGCCATGGCGTATCTTCCACTCCTCTTCTGCAGTGAGTGCACTCGGCGCTCGGTGCTATCCCCATCCGGTGCGGTTACATGCCGAAACACACCGTGACCGCTCAACACCTGGGGCAGGTGGAAGTTCAGACCCCCATGCTTCCTACCCGTCACCAGGTCGTGATCACGAATCAGCCCTCGGTTCCATTCACCCTTGGAAGAACGGGCGAGCCTGTCCTCTCATTTCTGAAGCGGGGTTAGTAGAGTGACGTCTCGCCCGGCGTGCCACCTTTCGTGGGAACACACAAGGCAAAAGGAATACGGCTTCGAAGAAAAAGGCGGGATGCGACATACATAATGAAACTATCGTGGCAACCAAAGTTAAACTCAGCAATTGGAAAACATATCTGAAAAATTTTCTTAGAATGACAGGTTACCTACTCCACCAGCTGGAGATAATGGACCACATTCTTTCAGGAAGGAAGGAAATATCGACTATGTCCGTTTCCTACATTAAAGACAATCACCAATCACGTCTAAGGTCAGCCAAAAGAGGTTCTCCTGCAGTATTCCGCGTTTGCCGAAACCATCCAATGCGTATGTGACCAGCTATATGCGGC
Organism: Acanthococcus lagerstroemiae; assembly: GCA_031841125.1. Taxonomy (NCBI): domain Eukaryota; kingdom Metazoa; phylum Arthropoda; class Insecta; order Hemiptera; family Eriococcidae; genus Acanthococcus; species Acanthococcus lagerstroemiae. The sequence goes on from CM063112.1 coordinate 41,363,487, forward strand.
TGGACATGTACTCGAGGGAATATCGGGAACGATTCCTACACAGAAAATTCTGAACCTAGGGCTTCCACAGAAGTCATGGCTACTGATTATCTCTCATCAGCACGCCTCAATTATCCTCAAAATGAAACTAATTACCGAATTAAAATGATTTTCAGAAGACTGTCAGCCCCGGAAATTGAGTCAGAAACCAGATAGATTACATACTCGCGAATGGGCGATTTAAAAATGCCGTTGCGAATTGTCGCACATATCCTGGAGCTGACTGTACCTCTGGCCATAAACTGGAAAATAGGCGAGGCCAAAGGGATATAGCTCCCGGAGAAAGGCAAGGAGATTGAAGGGATCAGAAGGAAGCATGACTCTCTGAACATTCCCAAAAAGGTGAAAGAGTTCAGCGGCCAAAAGAGAAAGAAAACCATAAGCAGAAAAGGCAGATAACATGAAAATATCGTGGAATCCGAAGCTAATCTCAGGGACTGGTAAACATAACTGGAAACTTTTTTCCAGGACCACAGGTTACCTACTCAAGCGGAAATTGGAGATGATGGACCGGATATTATCAGGAAAGAAACATAGACCATGCCCGATTCCTATATGAAATACAATCACCAGCAGCCTCTACTGAGGTCAGCCAAAGGGCGATCTACTGCCTGAGCGCTCGCCTAGAATTCAGATCCCCCACAGCCGGATACGCTGCCTCTTCACTTTCAGCTCCAACCCTTGCCTACGGGCGAGCTCTCGATCACTCTGTCTCCATCTTCTTCCGCATGATAACCGAGACGAAGACCGACACCTAGTTCCATACGTTTCAACTCCTCAGTATAGCGGTTTTTCCAGACGTTTTTGCTTGTTTTTATGATTCGAATCAGTAAAAAAATTTCAAAAAAACAGAAGGCTTCCCGGCCGGAAAAATTTGATCCTCCGTTCCCACCACCACAATCACTCTTCGCCGGGATTTAGACCTTATACCTTACATTTTGATCAAGTTACCGAAACTGGATCGAACCCTTGGTGTAATGGATTAGACTCCCTCAATCTCGAGAAATCCACAGAATTGGACCCTGGCCTATACATTTTTAAAGGGAGTGATCTATTTGATCACTTAAACGGGACAAGTTCTCAACGTTGTTGCTGCGTGTCAATCATTTCTATTCTGAGTCCCAAAAGTCTCTATCCCTTCTTAGCCAAAATCCCTTCTCCTAGTGTTACTGTCCGCATCTGACTAGGGTAGCCAAGACTGGCGAGTATAAAATCTGCTCAGGAAATTCAGAACTACGTGGATTTTCTACACACCAATATCTTTGCACCAACTATAGAAAAATGTACCTGATATTCGCGGATATCAGAACCGGACCGCAATTATAGTGATTATTTGCACAAACACGTCTATAAAGTGCTCATGTAAATAGTCACCATAACTGTTCACACAGCTGAAATAAATCATTAGACAATCGCCATTTTATGAATATTCATAACCTATGCAATTATCAAGAAATATCTACTTACTTGTAGGATAACTACGGAGAAATATGAAATCACAGTCTTCAATTAGGTAATGCAAGAAACATAAACTAAAACATTCACTGAACGCCATCCAACACTTTTAACAGAAATTCTAAATCACATTCTTCACGTAATTTAAACATAAACGGAAACATTCACTAAAACAAGATCTTCACAATTTCAAATAAATTTTATGATTCGAATCAGTAAGAAAATCTCAAAAAAATAGAAGCCTTCCCGGACGGAAAAATTTGATCCTCCGTTACCACCATAACAATCACCCTTCGTCTGGATTTAGTCCTTATGCCTTTTATATCTTGATCAAGTTACCGAAAACGGTGAAACTGAATCAAACTATTAGTGTAATGGATTAGACTCCCTTAATCTCCAGAAATCCTGAGAATTGGACCATCGCCTATACATCTTTAAAGGGAATGATCTATTTGATCACACAAACGAGACAAGTTCTCAACTCTCTGCTCAGGGGATTCAAACTACGTGAATTTTCTACACACCAATATCTTTGCAACCAACTATAGAAAAATTGGCCTGATATTCACGGATATCAGAACCGGACCGCAATTAAAGTGATTATTTGCACAAACACGTCTATAAAGTGCTCATGTAAATAGTCACCATAACTGTTCACACAGCTGAAATAAATCATTAGACAATCGCCATTTTATGAATATTCATAACCTATGCAATTATCAAGAAATATCTACTTACTTGTAGGATAACTACGGAGAAATATGAAATCACAGTCTTCAAGTAGGTAATGCATGAAACATAAACTAAAACATTCACTGAACGCCATCCAACACTTTTAACAGAAATTCTAAATCACATTCTTCACGTAATTTAAACATAAACGGAAACATTCACTAAAACAAGATCTTCACAATTTCAAATAAATTTCACTAGTCGTAATGCGTCGTGCCTCAGTTATTGAATCGCTGTTAAATACTACCTATAAAAAATTGGAATAAACTTACGGACCGGAGCGCTTGAGGTGTCCTACGCGAAATGCACAAAAACGATGCGGAAAGGGCCTATACGATTTTAAAAGCGAACGCGAAACCGGCACAATCATCGCGAATATGCGAACGAAATTCGATTTAAATAATCTTTAAGGCAGACTCCCAGGAAACGCGAGCGATCGCACTTCTTTAACAAAAAGGAAAACACGTGAGATTGAAAGACCTACATAATTCCCATTACCCATGAAAACTCATTTCAAAATGGTATTTTCAATTATACTACCCTTCTAAGTAACATGCACACATGATTCCAGGGCAGGTAAGTTACTAACAAAAACATGACTCCCCGAAAGATCCTAACATGAAAAGTAACTGCCCCTACATGCTGAAAAGCAGCCGAAGGGTGCACTTTCTACATTGCACCGTATTGCTGCGCCGTCTGTGACGGTCTTTTCTTGCCCACGCCCCAACGAACGTAAGTTTTGTCGATGAAATAAAATTTTGATCTCGAAATATTGATAACTTTACGTTCTTTCGATGTGGAACATATCGAATTTTAAGAGGTACTTCCAATTCCACGTTTTCCTGCCCATGACAAAAATTAACATAAGTTTTCCCATCAATGTCCACAACAGCAGCATTTTTCGAATTCTTGATGCCTGAAAATACACAAATTGATTAAAAATATGTACGACTAAATTAGATTAGGTACATATAATCAAAAGTCTCTAGTCGTTTGGCGCTGTAGTGTGTCTTGTAAACAACCTCTTGTGTCAGGGGTGGGGGCAAAGAACATTTACGAACATTATCGGATACCCGGGGCGGAGAAATGCAATAACAGGTTTTTTAGCTATAATGAACAATTTTCAGTAACTCATAAGTCTAGCTAAGATTTCAATATTCAGTGAGAATCGCCTAAACTTGTCAGAGAAGCTTTTTTGAAATCTATTTCATACTCGCACAATCTGGTCAAAACGCGCTTACGACTCTTAATAACTCTTCCAGACTTGATTATTATCCTGCAGAGCACGATCAAGACGTTTTAGAACTCTTAATGTCTTTTCAAGCTTGACCTCTGTATTCACAACTACCTAACTCTTCCAAATTCGATTGCGACTTCCCAATGCTCCTGTTCCAGATCCACTAGCTACGTTCAAGATCAAATCAAGATCAACAAAAATAAGGCATTAAATTCTCTGGAATAATGCTCCTCTAAACTGTTAGAGATCAGCTTGACTGTTTGAGACTGTATAACTCTTTCAAATTCGCTCCAGACACTTTACAACTCTTCGCGATTTTTTCTTATGACCCTTTAAAATTTGACCAAAACTTATTGTGATATTTTACGAATTTTTCAATATGTTCAAGTTTTGTTTAGAAGGCTAAGAGTCTTTGAGATTTATGTAAAACCCCTCTAAATTTGAATCAAACTCGATATGACTCTTCAAGACTTCTTTACAACTTGTGAGCTATTTTTTCACGCCAGTTTTGGTATTTGGGAAGCCCTGAATTTCTGGAAGACTAGCAGACTTGTTTGAGACCAAGTCAGACTGCTATTTTCTGAGAATTACATTGGAAATTAGTAAAGAAATATAAGAACAAACCGAATTTGATTTCCGAACAACAGCATCTTATCTTCCGATTTGCACTGGAAAACTTCTCAGGAACATGAACCCAACAGCATTAATCACGCCGAATTCGTTCCTCAGCATTTCTATCATCTGTATCAAACGTACCTTTTTAGTATACCTACCATTTATATTTCAAGTTAAAATTACAGAAACTTTTTGAATTTAAGGAAAAACGAACAGATGTCAAAAAAAAAACACTTATGCATGGTTGTTTCTTGACATCACTAGAACAGCTGGAGCATGATCGGCTCAAAATCGGATTTACGCTCGCTACCTGCACTAGCACCGTCTCCCCTCCAAACTTTACGCCCAACAGAAAAGGACCTTACAATTATCCTACAATAAATGATCGTGTCCCGAGATCGAAATTATGTTCTGGTGGAGCTTCTTGGATCCAGCTTGAAAACAACGCCACGCCGCATCAATGACCCCGAGTCTGGTCCACCTTTTCTTATACCAATTTTCTCCTTCGGATCTATTGTATGTCGTTTTTTATATGCGCTGTTCAAGAACCCAGATCACACTCGGAAGCTGCTATAGGCCCTTCCTCCCACCAATACCCAATAGCGATACATCTAAATTTAATCAATATCCTAGCAACAAGATAAATTTTTACTAACCGGAACGAATCTTTCAGCAATTGGAGCTCATGCATCTACAATTTTTGGCTCTGCCGTTGGTTAGTGTACCCTTGGAACTGATTACAGGAGAACGACCACTGGCAAATTGGAAATTTGTACACCGGCGCAGCTGGTTCGCACATAAATCAGTTGTTTCTGCATCCAGTTGAGCGAACTTCTGCAAATCAAACCAGGTGGAGCCTGATCGGCTCAAAATCAAGGCTACACCCACGCTCCATGCACAGTGACCGCCTTCCCTTCAACCATTACTCAAAACAGAAACTTACCCTTATAATAATTATCCTCAAAATGATCACGAAATTAAGTTATTCTAGTGGAGCTCTTTGGTCCCAGCTTGAAAACTACACACTGCAGCATCAACGGCTCAGAATTTGATCTACGTACCTGTTATCAACAATTTCCTCCTCTTGATTCATGTATCTACTGAGTCTTTTACACGCACTCTTCAAGTGTTCAAGGAGCCAGATCCCACTCGGATACTGTTAGGCCCTTCCTCCCACCAACATCCCTTAGTCGCCTCTTACGACACGCAGGCTTGCAGTTTGTACATGCATGCATGCGGTTGGCGTATTCTGCTCCCCGCCAACAGGGAGTGCTTTCCACCCCCACTCCCTTCTCAGCAAAATATGATACCTACATAGTTGTGATATCTAATACACAAATTTTAATTATAGGTAGGGACGCATGCTTACCATACTGAAGGAATATGAATTAGAAAAACGTCATCTGGTGTTCTGACACATGTATGTTTCTAACAAGCCCTAAAAAATGTCAAGTATAAATAGCATGTGATCTTTGATTTCTGAGGAGGATTCGTTCTTCACTTTTGTTCCGTAGTTCTGGGCATCGTGTGATCGTTCAATGAAACATAACTTTTTTCAGCCCTAATACGGCAGAGTTTTGCAAGCTAGAAAACTTGCAAAAAGATGGAGGGGAAACCGAAGGATGCGAACATGCAAACACAATGAAATAACATTCGCTGAGAAAAAAAAGAAAAAAGAATAGACTCGAACATGAAGTGTGTATACATATACAAACTATAAAATTAGCGATACCGTGAGGGCGATAATTCCAAAATCGGACGTGGTGATTCTCGAGAAATTAGAAACCAAGCTTAAGCCAATCGTGTTAATACTTACATGTCGACAGCATACAACAGAACAGAGAAAATCAATCCGTACTGCAAAGGCCAAAGAAAAATACAAAGAGACTGTAATTCTGGCCAATGAACTGAAAAATACGCAAGGCAAAGGAATAAAGCTTTCAAGAGAAATGCGGGACGAAACAGAAATAATGAAATTCTCGTAGCAACCGAAGTTTTAGAATGGCAGGTGCCCTACTCCACCAGCTGGAGATAATGGATCACATTCTCTCAGGGAGGAAGAAAATTCTAACTATATGTCCGTTTCCTACATGAAAAGACAATCACCAGCAATCACATCTGAGGTCAGCCAGAGGAGAATCTCCTGCAGTATTCCGCGTTTGCCGAAACCATCCAAAGGGTATGTGGCCAGCTATATGCGGCTGGAAACGTACTCAAAGGAATATCGGGAACGATTCCTACACAGAAAACCCTTACCTAGGACTCCCACAGGGGTAATGGCTACTGATTAACTCACATTAAGATACCTCAATGAGCCTCAAAATGAAACTAATTACCGAATTAAAATGATTTTCAGAAGACTGTCAGCCCCGGAAATTGAGTCAGAAACCAGATAGATTACATACTCGCGAATGGGCGATTTAAAAACGCCGTTGCGAACTGTCGCACATATCCTGGAGCTGACTGTACCTTTGGCTATAAACTGGAAAATAGGCGAGGCCAAAGAGATATAGCTCCCGGAGAAAGGCGAGGAGATTGAAAGGATCAGAAGGAAGCATGACTCTTTGAACATTCTCAAAAAGGTGAAAGAGTTCAGCGGTAGAGAGGGAAAGAAAACCATTGCAGTACTACAAGCGACATAACATGAAATTATCGTGGAATCCGAAATTCAAATCAGCGACTAGTAAACATATCTGGAAACTTTTTTCCAGGATGACAGGTTACCTACTCCAACGGAGACTGGATATGAAGGATCGAATATTCTCAGGGAAGAAATATAGACTATTCCCGATTCCTAGATAAGAGACAATCACCAGCAGTCTCTACTGAGGTCAGTCAAAGGATGATATCTTGCAGTGTATTGCGCATTTGCCGAAATCATCCAATGAGAATGTAACTAGCTATATACGTATGGTGTGGTGGGACGTATGGCGATGCATGCATGTCAAAATGGCCCCTATGACACCGCACACCCGGCCCTGGAAACAAGAGAAATGTGAGACGCGACAGAAATAATGAAATTCTCGCAGCAACCGAAGTTTTAGAATGGCAGGTGCCCTACTCCACCAGCTGGAGATAATGGACCACATTCTCTCAGGGAGGAAGAAGATTTTAACTATATGTCCGTTTCCTACATGGAAAGACAATCACCAGCAATCACATCTTAAACTCAGCAACTGGAAAACATATTTGACAACTTCTTTTTTCAGGATGACAGGTTACCCACTCCATCGTAGTCTGGAGATAATGGGCCACATCCTCTCAAGGGGGAAGAAAATATTGACTATGTCCGTTTCCTGCATGAAAGGCAATCACCAGCAATCACTTCTAAGGTCAGCTAAAGGTGGATCTCCTGCAGTATTCCGCGTTTGCCGAAACCATCCAATGCGTATGTGACCTGCTATATGCGGCTGGTAACCTACTCAAAGGAATATCGGGAACGATTCCTACACAGAAAATTCTGAACCTAGGGCTTCCACAGAAGTCATGGCTACTGATTATCTCTCACCAGCACGCCTCAATTATGCTCAAAATGAAACTAATTACCGAATTAAAATGATTTTCAGAAGACTGTCAGCCCCGGAAATTGAGTCGGAACCTAGATAGATTACATACTCGGAAATGGGCGATTTAAAAATGCCGTTGCGAACTGTCGCACATATCCTAGAGCTGACTGTACCTCTGGCCATAAACTGGAAAATAGGCGTGGCCAAAGGGATATAGCTCCCGGAGAAAGGTGAGGAGATTGAAGGGATCAGATGGAAGCATGACTCTCTGAACATTCCCAAAAAGGTGAAAGAGTGCAGCGGCTGAGAGAGAAAGAAAACCATAGCAGAGAAGACAGATAACATGAAAATATCGTAGAATCCGAAGCTAATCTCAGGGACTGGTAAGCATAACTGGAAACATTTTTCCAGGATCACAGGTTACCTACTCAAGCGGAGACTGGAGATGATGGGCCAGATATTCTCAGGAAAGAAATATTGACCATGCACAATTCCTACATGAAAGGCAATCACCAGCAACCTCTACTGATGTCAGCCAAAGGGGGATCTCTTGCAGTATTGCGAATTTCCCGAAACCATTCAATGAGAAAATATACCCAGTCGTAGATGTATATATACGGCTGGAAACATACTCATCGCATAAAATATAAAATTTTCTCGGTTGTTGAATTATTCATTGGTGATATTGACTCAGCCTTCGTAACAGTGGTGCGTAAGGATGGAGAAAGAACTCAAACTGAAACAAAGTAAAAATGTAATACGCGCATAAACAGCAAAACATCACTTCTTGTGGGTCGGGAGCCACTAAACTCATTTGTTGATATCCAGAAGTAAACCACGACTAAGGTTCAGTGGGACATCATCGGTCCGAATACTGGGCAAAGTTGGGTATAATTTTGAATTTAACGTCATTATCTTGGCCAAAAGGGGTGGATACCATATTTCTAAAGCCCCTGGATCCGCCAAAAGGGGCGATGCAAGTACGTATTTATAAGAAGATACGTATAATATCTGATGGACCCCCCCCCCCTCCAAAGAAGACTATCCAATGGTTTTACATCTAAATTTGGTTCACCAAACATCGTAGTGATTATTCACACAAGCACTTTTGTAAGGTGTTCATGCAAAAAATGACCACAGATAGTTCACCATCTGAAATAGTAAAAGCATGAAACAGCACAATAATAGGTATTGAATGTAAGTTACTAATTATTAAGTAACATAACTAGATATCAATAAGTAAGTATATCATATCAACTCACCTTCAGAATATGTTGAGATAGGCAGTCAGATTCCACTCAACAAATCACGTCCCAAAAAAACCAACAAACAAATAGAAATCACGTCACAAAAATCCAACGAAAATACAAACAATCAAAACACTGTCTCCTAATACAACACTAGCTATTCAGAAACTACACTTGCAAGGCATTTTTAAACACGCTACAAAACAAATCCTTACGCCATAAGATTCAATAAGAATCCAACTGCATAAAAATACAAATGTAGTCTAAGTAGGTAAAATAAAAACTGGAACAGACTCACTGACTGGAACACTTCAAGGACCTACGCGAACACGACGCGAAATCAAAAATCAAATCAAGATAGTACGCACTGAAAATCGCGAAAAATTACTCAAGAAAATACGACGCACCGAACACGAAAAAATAGCCAATTAGCGCACTTCATTAAAAAATTAAAAAAACACTCGCATCTTCATAGATATTTTTCTTGAACTCTACTTCGTCATACCTACAAACATAAAAATGTAATCAAATAAATACAATTTGAAAACGAATCAATAAAATGGCAAGTTTTCAGATAACCGTAATATTATTTACAATAAAATTTCAAGGCAGGTGACCACTGAAGATGATTAAATTTCTAATAAAACCAAATAAACTTGACGCAAAGTTCAGAAGTCGCGGATTTTCATTTATACCAATATTTAAACAGGTCACAACGAATTCTATACAGATTTTTCTTTTAATTTTGAACCTTTTGTGACGGGGAAGGTCAGTGAAAATGGAGAAAGGCTAAAGGAAATGGCAATTTGAAATTACTTTAAAATAGCAAACACAAACATATTTGAGTCTGACTCTCTCCAGACCATACAATAGAAATTGAAATTGACCATCTAGTCACAAATGACACGAGAATCATAGAAAATATATCAAAATTCTTCAGACTAGCGTTCCATTCTGATTATGGGGCCTGTATAAGTACTTCGTGTCCATGTCGGAGTGTGAGGGCACTTGGAACTTGGTAAATTCCATATATAAGGTGTGCCAATTCACAAATTCTTCCTTCTGTAGTTCATCCAGAGCGCTTTCGGCTACTATACCATCTTCAGTGGAGTACCCTAACACTTTTCTCTTTGTCGTCCGTTATTTATAGCGGTGTGTAGTGCTAGTCATCCTCTCAAGAACAAAATACCATAACTCCTCCAAAGGAAAACATGGTGATTCCACTATAATCTCAGAACATAAGCTACCTGACAAAAGCTAAAGAGTTCTTCAGATATAAGTTAGGAAAAATAGAAAGGAAGAATTCAACTTGTTGGAGAAAAGTGTCTTACAGACTATGAAAACCCTCTAAAAATCAAACAAAATTAAAACTGATGACGAACTTTCTGCGGAAACACACCGTTTAATTTAACAAAAGAGAAAGAGAAAAAAAAACTCAGGGAAAAGAATATCAAAAATACCCGGATGAGAATAGAATTGAGTAAACTACTTATTTAGGGAGGGTTTCAAAAAAGATGCCTAGCTATTTGATGAGGGGTTGGTGTGCAATTCACTGCAGAGTACTTACTGGTCAACAAAAAAGGTGAAATCTTAAGCAGAAGTTAAAATTTAATAACGTTAATAAATAAATAAATAAAAGGCAAAAACGTGACAAGCCAAGTAAGAGAAGAATAACAGTGTTTTTGGCTACCCATTTTTGTTGGAACCTATATACCAAGATGAGCAAAATGGTCAAAATAAATGGAACTGAAATAAAGTTGCCATCAAAAATCTTGATTCAACCCCTTCTATAATCATGGAATTAGAAGTACACAAAAGTGATGGGGAAGCTGAAAGACAATAATAAAAGAAAGTTCAGTTTTCATTTTATTTTATTTTTTATTATTATTATTTTTTTTTAGGTACAACTACTTTAAAAGGTGAGAGTTCCAGTTTGGATTTGTCAAACTTCACAAAAGAAAAAATGTTAGATGGTTTCATAACACGATTACGAAGTGTTACATACAGTGAGCGCATTTCTGAATGCAAAATTTGGGTTAAAATTTCATTGGAAGATTTTGAAACCTTTCAGTTATTTATTGATGAATAATTGGCAAATAGGAATTCCAATTCAGCTTTGTAAGTTTTCTTCAATCAAAAAGAATGAATGAGTTTATGCAGCGCCATTTAATAGTACCGACATCTGTTTTGGTAGGAAACCCGAGAAAAATTATCTAATTGCCGGACTCGGCTCAATTATTATTTTTACTGAGTTTCTCAATGTTCAACCAAGGAACTGAAATGTGTTTTGGTATTTTTCCAAGTGGCGATTTCAGTTTTTCTTGAATAATGCGGAAATTTGCTTCTCAGTTAGATAGAATATTTATGAAGAAAATAACGCAAAGGTCAGACGAATTTTGCAGTTTCGTGACCAATTTCATTAAGACCTTTTGAGAAGGCATTATATTATGGATTTGGTGTATGTTGCAAGTTCCTATTGGATTTAAACTTAGAGTTTCAAAGTGTTGGCAGCCCTGTACATGAGCGAGTGATTACGTATGATGTACCGTATGCGTATAGCAAACTTCAAAACTGTCATTAAGTCAATTAGCAAACCACTTTCAAAGAAAATTTGTCTCAAATTTAACTGCATCATCACCAAAAAATTGAATTATAATTAGTTCTACTTGTAGAATAAGTTTTACTCGTTTTTTCCCTCCTGAAGATAATAGTTTTTCTGTTTGAAAGTACACATGATCACTCACTCAGTTTCACCCGCTAACACCCGCGCAGGTAATTTTGCTGCGCACTCTAGTGCAGGTTTAAATCAGAATGTTCAGTATACTTTTAGAATGTATAACTTTTGTTTTCTCGTTGAATAAAATGAATACTGATTTGTAAACACTGGGATCATCTGTTACATAAAATTTAAGTGAAAAATTAATAGTTCTTCGATAGTTAACCTAAATTTCATACAAAAATCTGAGGTACCTAGTTCTAACTAGACAATCTACATTTTAAGCAAAGTAAACGTTCTTTCAAGAAAAATTAACCCCCTTTTTTTCAGCTTATTATTACCAATTTGCGACAGAATTCTAAGTAAAATGTTTTTACTGGTAACCTTCAATTGTGGAATGCTGCAGAATAAGAATGAAGTACGAAAAAACGCAGTGTCGAATCGAAATATGGTGGTCTTTAGTTTTAGAAGTCCAGTCATTCTAATAAATGCTCCTACAGAGACAAGAAAAAAAAATCTGTAACACGTCTTGCGGAGGATGGGAAATTTTCCAAAATTCAAAATGTCAAATCATCGTTTGTACATTGCACAGTTCTTATAGGAGCGATTAATTTGATTACTCAAACTAGACTGGTTCTCAACTCTGCTGCTAGGGGTCAACCATTTCGATTCCGAGTCCCAATCCAGTTTTCTTTCAAGTCCATCCAATCACTATATCAACTAATGAGATCAAGAAAGTTATACGTAACTCCCTTCAAGGTGGTGATTATAGAGGGGCAAAAAGGTCCTTTTTTCTGAAGAAAAATTTCGAAGCGTTGCACACCGAAAAATCTGACAATGAGGAAAAACCTTGGATGTTAATCAAATCGGAATTATTGGCCTTGAATTCCCTGTACTTTTCAAATTAAGAAAGATCAATGTACTTTTCCCACAAAGATGGAATACCTATAAGAGGCGTAACGGTTCATCGCATATTTTCTATCCTCATTAAACAAAATCGAAAGTTTTTATTTTAAGCCAAAAATCAATTTAACAAAGTTTGAAGACGATTTTCTTCCATGTGTAGGGTGTGCCAATTCACCTCCACTGATGATGGCATAACAGCCGAAAGCGCTCTGGAATATAGAAGAAGAAAAAGTGAGTTGGCACACCCTATACGTGGAATCTTACCACGTTCACTCACACTCAGAAATGGACACTTTGAAGACGATACTTACTGGCCATGTATTTGAAACAGTATCAGTCTTCAATATTCTTTATCATACTGTCCATCATTCCTTATCAGCGACGTATACTCGTATTTAATATTTTTTCTCATTTTGGCAGACTAAATGTTTTTTTTTCTTAGAATACCAATTTAAAAAAAATGGGTAGAAAAAATTTGCCCCCCCCCCCCCACGAATGAAATGAGCGAATACTGTATACAATTGAAACATGCCTTATTGCACTATACTCAGCTTAATTAACGAATTAATTTGAGAAACATAGCAACTATTTGTCAAAGCGTACCAAATGACAACTCTTCGATGAAAATTCCAGAGTCGTAGTGGTCAAACTGTGCATCTTCCGAAGGTCTCAAATCGTTGTACTGGTATCTTGGGGCTATCTTAGAGATTGATAACTCAGTATCACCTGCAATCGAAATAACTGCTATAATATGAACGCAGCTGTAGATCTAAATATAAATGAAAAGCAATACATATGCCACGAATGAACCATGACAGATCCAAGGAACAATCCTGGATTTGATTCAGAAAAGCGTGCAAAAATCTCTAATTTTCTAACTGAGGGTCGCAGATTTTTCAACTCAAGCCAATTGTCCCATCTTGTGCGGAGGGGGGAGAGGGAGCTCAAACTATTCTTATTCGTAGTTCGATATAGCCCTGAGCCTCATCAGGCTCTTGTTCTAAACTCACGCAATGTTCAAGACTCAGTTTCCCTAGCGTATTTACGGCGAACTGGGTATGCAAATTCATATGCTTCCGTGCTCAGTGGGTTCAGCGGTGTTAACTGCGGCACCGACTTTTAAGATTGTTTTACCGGTAGATTGGCCAACGGGAATGTACTGCAGTTCAAATTTTAGAGCTGATTTTTTAGAATTAACAACTGGAATATTAAATTATTCATTTGATGAGTTTGCTGCCATTCACAACAATCCAAACTCTGGTTATAAAACTGCCTATGACCGCTTTAGATTTGTCCCAATTTGTCAAAACTGTAGGTTAGAATAACCACAAGAGGGCTTTCGTTCCACAAAAATAATTAATAGTAATAACACTGCACAACTGTTCACTGTACTGCATAACAGCATGATTTCATCTACTCTCGTTTATGTTATCAAAGAGAGATTCATTTTTTCCTCGAAAATTTTCATTATAGAAAAAAAAAGTTAGTAGGAAAAAATGGCTCTTCAAGTCCATTGACATAATGAAATGAAAATCGCCTTCCTTGAATAAAGGTGAAATGTGTTTCCCAATACTCAAGTACAGCAAATATGGGCATTTTCTAATACGCACTTACTTCTTTATGGGTCCAGTCTTCATCTTTATTCTTCACCTCCTGGATAGCGATGATGAGAGCCACATACATCGCTCCGACAAGGAGGAGCAAGTATTTGAATCCAATTTAAAAAAAGGTAGTAAAAATTTTTTTTCTCTTTTCCACAACTGAAGTAAGCAGTCGCTAAGTACAACATGCCCCTTTGCAGAACGCGGCTTACTTAACGAGTTCAATTAAAAGACACGACAACGATTTGCAACTACGTACCTAATTTCGATCTTGATGCGTCAATCGTTGATGAGACTCAGAAGTAGAACGTAGATTCTGTGAACATCAGAATTAATGCTTCCAGCAAATATCTTGAGTCGCTGTTTTCGTATTTTCGAGGTCGGTAATTCAGTACCACCTACAATCGGAACAAATTAGGTATAAACGAAGATGTATGATTCTACAAATATTAGTAATAAAGTAAGTAGGTATAAATGATCAACAGATACCATGCCATACAATTTCGGGTCCACGAAGCAATGCACGGAGGAGCAATTCAAGATAGGTAAGATTTTATAGTTTTCACTCCTCCACACCCAAACCGTTCCTGAGTACTTGTATCATTTTTTGTCCTCACAATAGAAATTTAGATAACTGAGAAATATTTTGATTTGAAAAAGGTATACGACTATGACTTGTAAAGGGTACTTCAAATTTTATCAAGTCGCGAGATTATCGTCAACTGAGTGACCAATTTCGAAAACTTTTTTACGCACATCACAATAACATCCAACTTTTTACTCAAGGCTACCTCAGAATCGCTGAGACTCGTCAGAGTAGTTTAAAATGTTTAAGGTTTGTTGAAACTTGCTTAATACTCGCCAAGCATGTTAAAAACGCACTTACGACCCTTAGTAACTTTCCTGAGTTGATTATTATCCTTCAGGGCAAGACTAAGACGTTTTTAGAACTCTCGGTGATTTTTCCAGTTCGTGTTAGACTCTGTAAAACTAACTATCCCGAATTTGTTTACGACTTTACACAATACTCCTGTTCCAAATCCACTGGCTGTTCAAGGTCAAATCTAAACCTACAAAAATAAGGCATTAAATTCTCTCTGACGATCCTCTAAACTGTTTAGAGATTCGCTAAGACTGTTTAAGACTATGTAACTCTTTCACATTTGCTCCAGACTCTTTACAACTCTTCCAGATTTGACCAAGACTTATGAAGACTCCTTCTGACTTTTTCAGTATTTTCAAGTCTAGTTTAAAAGGTTAAGATGCTTAACAATTTATGTAAGACCCTTCTAAATTTGAACGAAACTTGAGATGGCCCTTCAAGAATTGTTTACAACATTTGAGACATTTTCCCCCTAGTCTAAAAATTTGTGATGCCTTGAAACTTTGGCAGACTAGCAGACTAGTTAGAGACTAAGTAAGAATGCTGTTCTTGAAGAATTCTTAATTTAATTGTTTATCTTTGGGGAGGGCTGATCTTTCCATTGCCTCTCCTATACATCCGCATCTGGTAGGTAAGAAAAGGATTACAATGGAAAATATTAAACAACTAATATAAGAACATACCGAATTTGATTTACGCACTACAGCATCTTGTCTTTCGAACTGCTCTGGAAAACTTTTCAAGAATATGAATACAACAGCATTAATCACACGAAACTCGTTTCTCAGCATTTCTATCACCTGTATCAAACGTAACTTTGGTACACGATTCATATTTGAAGCTCAAATTAGAGGAACTTTGAATTGGAGGAAAAACAAACAAAAGTGACATAAAGCCCACTTCTGAATGGTTGCTTCTTACTCGTAACTGCATCAGATCAGTTGGAGCATGATCGGCTCAAAATCAGGGTCATCCTCGCTATCTGCACTACCACCTCTTCCTCTCCAAACTTTACACCAAACAGAAACTGACCTTATAATTATCCTACAATAAATTATCGTATCCAAAGATACAAATCAAGTTCTGGTGGAGCTCTTTGGGCCCAGCCTGAAAACAACACCACGCAGCGTAATCAACTCAGAATCTGGTCTACATTTTCTTTCCAATTTCCTCCTCCTGATCCATTGTGTGTCGTTTTTTACATGCGCTGTTCAAGAACCCAGATCACACTCGGAAGCCGTTAGGACCTTCCTCCCACCAATACGCAGTAGCGATACATCATAAATATCCTAGCGATAAAATAAATCTCTACAAACCGCAACTATTGGGTGAGTATGCATCTTCGATTTTCGCCTCTGGCGTTAATTATTGTACCCTTAGCACTAATTCCAGTTGAACGACCAACGACAAATTAGAAATTTGTAAACTGGCGCCTTCAGCTTCCGTTTCTTCAGCTGGTTCTCGCATGAATAAATAGTTTTTCTGCATCCAGCTCAGCGAACGTCTGTAATTAAAAATTCCAAAATTAGAAGGAAACCAAGTGAAGCATGATCGGCCCAAAGTCAGATCTACACCCCTTCACTTCCTGCACAGTGACTCCCTCCTCTCCAACCTTTTTTCGCAACAGAAGCTGACCCTTGTATACTCGTGAATGGGCGATTTAAAAAGTAGTTACGAACTGTCACACATATCGTGGTGCTGACTCTACCCCTGACCATCATCTGAAAAATAAGGAGGCGCTGGAAAACCGGAGAGGTGGCATCTTAATAGGTTGCCGGGAAATCTAGAATCTAAGATATGCCGACGATACAGAACTCTGCTGGCACCTTCCGGCAACGAAATGGTGGTGCTGATTGAGCTTGTCAGGAAGATCAGCGAGAAGTATGAGATGCTCATAAATGCGTCGGAAAAAAAATTATGGAGATAGCCCGCGAAGATGTCCTGACTGACGCTTACCTGCTGACGGCTTCGGAAGAAGTAAAGTCGATTATATATCTGGGGTCGATGATTGATGTCTACAGTGGCTTCTTGGCAGGGATAAAAAGAAGAATCGCTATTGGAAAGTTCGCAATGACAAGACTCAAAAACTTCACCTGCAATCATGGATGCGACAGATCTACGCAGGCCGGGAAAACGCATAGTAACACCTACTGGCTCTTCTTGACCCACGCCGACTCGAACTAGAGAAAAATTACAATAGGTAATTTAATATCTAGCATTATCGTGGGTAAAAACTAAAAAGAGCTGAAAAACAAAATTAGGTTAAGAAATAATAACTTAAAAATGAATTTTAAATTATAAATCTAATCAAGAAGGCAGAGACGGTTGTACAGTAGGTCTAGCTGTACACTGGAACCAGCCTACACAGCAAGCAAATCTTTTTAACAATCACGTTTGGTCCAGAACAAATAAAAACAAAATCATTTGCTTTTGCTGGTTACCTTCTCAAGCCTACAACACACCGAAGGGTCGAACTCGATTGCGGAAACTAAAATGTTTGAAATACTGTAAAACTTACTGAAATCTGAGCCTAAATCCTAATGCATTGAAGATGGTGTGGTGGGACGTATGGCGATGCACGCATGCCAAAGTGGCCCCTATGACACCGCACCCCCGGCACCGGAAACTACCCTTTCGAGCATCGCATCAGTGGCCGGGGGGAACGCTTTGGGGCCGGGCCCGAGCCCCCATTTCTCCGAGCCGGAACGGTGCGCGCGTCCTGCCAGGGCCACCATGGGGTTCCCTACTGACCGAGGTCCGCGCTCCCTGAGCGCTCGCCTGGAATTCAGGTCCCCCACAGCCGGACGCGCTTCCTCTTCACTCACCCCACACCTGCTCGTCTTGATACGTGTGGCGACGCTGGAAGGTGGTGACAGTGGGGGAGCCCTGCTGGAGGGTCGGCAGCAGCTGCAACAGCTCCTATAGGTAATCAACCTGCAACAAAGTAAAAATATAATACGAGTACAAAGAGCAAAACATCACTTCTTGTGGTTCGAAAGCCACTAAACTCATTTGTCGATCTCCGAATTCCTTTTTTTTCTCTATTTTTTGCATATCAAATTCAGAGCGCTGCAATGCAAAACATAATAAGTGCCCTGTTTATCGAAATTGAGATATCCTGCGAAAGAGATACAATTTCCTCATGTCAATCTACACCCGAAAGTTCGTTATCAGGAACAGTTAGAGTTCAGAATAACAGCTGAAGAGCGCACCTTTCGTTAGTCCGTAGCCTGGTGCGATGCAAAGAATCAATTCCCCGTAAAATTTACTTTTTAGCACTTAGTATTTTTGCATCTCCGCGTTTAAAGAAGCCACTAAACTCACTTCTTGCTCCCTGAATTCATTTCCCTCTTTTTTACATATCAAATTTACATCCTAAGGTTAAACTAAGATCACTCGTTGATAGGAGCGGAGACGGGTTCAAAAATGCAAAAAAATATATAAAGTGATACGTAGATACCAAAATCTCGTTTCCAAATCCGCTACATTCGTTCATGACAACTTCCAAGCTCGATCTGAAACTTGCAGCATAGAATAGAGGGAGGTTCTACTGGAAGTAATGAAGGAATACAAATATGGATATTTCATAAATCGGTTCTTACAAATGGCGGAATACTTACTTTTACTCAAGAACCACGAAATCAAAAGAACCATTTCGAACGCTGCAACAATATCGCTACTGAAATACCTTCAGTAAAGCCCAAGGACATACCGATGGCGTCTTAGTTGATATATCAGTAGCCCTCAATCAGAAAACATTCGAAAACAGGCGGTTTTTCGAGACGTTTTTCTTCTTTTTATGATTTGTATCAGTAAGAAAATATCTCTCTCTCAAAAAAAAAAAAAAAGTAGATGTCTCTGCTGGAAAAATTTGATCCTCTGTCGCCACCACAGTAATCACCCTTCACCTTGATGTAGTCCTTATGCCTTACGTTCTTACCAAGTTACCGAAAATGGTGGGACTGGGTCGAACTACTGGTGCAACGAGATTAGACTCTCTTGGTCTCGTGAAATCCAGAGGATTGGACCATCGCCTATACATTTCTGATTTCTGCAGGGAGTAATTTGTTTGATCACTCAAACGACACAAGTTCTCAACTCTGCGGCTGGGTGTCAGTCATTTCTATTCTCAGTCCAAAAAGCCTCTATCCTTTCTTAGCCTACGTGCATCAGGTCTCCAAAATCCGTTTTCGAGTGTTCCTCTCCTCATCTAGCTAGAGCAGTAAAAATTGCAAGTATAAAAACAGCTCAGGGGATTCAGAACTACGTAGTTTTTCTACACACCAATTTCTTTACACCAACTATAGAAACATTTTCCTGATATTTACGGATATCGGAACCGGACCGCAATTATAGTGATTATTTGCACAAACGCTTCTATAAGGTGCTCATGAAAATAATCACTGTAACTGATCACACAGCTGAAATAAAACATTAGACACATTTATGTATATTCATAACCTATGCAATTATCATAAAATATCTACTTACCAGTAGCTCATCACTCCGGAGAAATATGAAATCGCAATCTTCAAGTAGATAATTCAAGAAACGTAAACGTGAACATTCACTAAACACATACCAACACGTTCAACGGAAATTGAAAACCACATTCTTCACGTAATTTAAACATAAACAGAAACATTCACAAAAACAAGATCTTCACATTTTCAAACAAATTTCACAAGTCGTAACGCGTCATACCTCAGTTTTCCGGAACACTGAATCGCTGTTAATAATACAAAACTGGAATAAACTTACCGACCGGAGCGCTTGAGGTATCCTACGCGAAAAGGACAAAAACGATGCGGTAAGAGCCTAACATACACGATTTTAAAGGTAAACGCGAAACCGGCACAATCGCGAATATGCGAAAGAAGTTGGTAGACACCCAGGGAACGCGAACGACCGCACTTCTTTAACAAAAAAGGAAATACGTGAGATTGAAAGACCCAATTGCACATGAAAAACTATTGAAAAAAGGTATTTTCAATTATACCACGCTTCTAAGAAACATGCACACATGATTCCGGGGCAGGTAAGCTTTTCCAAAAATCATAACCTGCGACTGTCCCAGCAGTAGTTCTGATTACCGTATCCCCCTTCCCCCATGGACGTCATTTCCTGCACACACTCCCACCCCCACCAAGCAATAACATTTACACTAGAGGGTAACCTACAAGAGACTGTCCACTACAATCACTCCCTAACTTGCACAGGAAGACCCTAAACCGGCAAGATGTTTTTCATTTTTTAATAGTTACGTACAACAAACCGATTAAATTATTAAAAACCAACGCACTTTTTGTCCATGAAAAAAAATTTTGACCTCGAAGTATATCTGATGAACTTAGGTTTTTTCGATATGAAAATATCATATTTTAAGAAGTACTTTCAATCCCACGTTCTCCTGCCCATGAAAATAAATTAACATGATTTTTCTCGCCAACATCACCAACGGCAGCCTTTTTCGAATTCTGCAGGCCTGAAAATACACGAACAGATTAAAAATATGTACGACTAAATTATATTACATAATAATTTAATAAAATCTCTAGTCGTTAGAAGCTTTAGTCAGTCTTGTAAACTACCCCTCTTGTCGGTGGTGGGGGCAAAGAATATTTACGAACAGTATCTGAGAACACTTACTGAGACTTCTTCCGACTTTATCAATACTTTTAAGTCTAGTTTAAAAGGTCAAGACTCTTTGAGATTTATGTAAGGCCTTTCTAAATTTGAATGAAACTCGATATGACTCTTTAAAACTTGTTTACAACTTGGGAGACACTTTTTCGCTCTAGTTTTAGAATTTGGGATGCCTTGAAACTCTGGAAAACTAGCAGGCTAGTTTGAGACCAAGTAAGACTGCTATTTTCTGAAAAGTTTTTAAATTCATTGTTTTCCTCTGGAGAGAGCTGATCTCTCCTCCCTTTTTTACGAATGAAATAGGCGATTGCTGAATACGACACGTCATCTCCTTATATAACACCATGGGCGCCCGCAGAGGGTAATGGAGGTAGCGAACGCTACCTCATAAGCTTTTTATATATTTTTTGTTTTTTTTTGTTTTTGTGCATTACTAGGGATATTTGTGATTCATGTAATTAAATCATTCAATAATACGTTTATTAACATTCGTCAACATAACTTGCTGCCCACCAAAAAATTCTGCGGCCGGCCATGAACACGGATACGAGTTCGTCTCGAAAAATTGAGTAATATTAGCACCAGCGCCGACGCCGAAGATCTCCGAAAAATTCTTTGCCCCAAAAAAGATGTGATGTTCAAGTATGGAAAAATTTGAAAAATCAAAAAATTTTGAAATAAAGACAGTTTTTACTCAATTTTTCACGTTGAGTTCGAATTCAGTGTTCAAATTTGGTGATGACGCTTCGTTCCTGAGATTTGAAAATGTGGTTGAAATGAGTTAATAAATTAGTCTAGTTCAAATTTGGAAACGGATTCTAGTTCGTCTCGAAAAATTGAGTTATTCGTTCCCGGACGCAGAAAATCACGACGCTCGTGATCTCATGTTCCAGACCCACGAAGTAACAACCCCGTGATCTCGGCGCAGTACCAGCGGTACATGATGCAGTCACGACAAATTTGGGTCATGATCTCGTGTACCAGAACCCCAAAGTCATGAACCTCGTGATCTCGTGTACTGGACCCACAAAGTCACGACTCCCGCGATCTTGTGTACCGAACCCACGAATTCATGACCCCCGTAGTCTCGTGTACCGGACCCACGAAGTTTGTATTCAGTGAGCAAATTTGACGGTTACGATTCGTTTGGGTCAAAAAATGAGTCTAGCTGAAATTTGATAACGGATTCGAGTTCGTCTCGAAAAATTAAGTAATTAGCACCAGCGCCGACGCCGAAGCACGTGGTTGAAATGCGTAAAAAAATGATTGTAGCTCGGATTCGAATAATTCCTCTCAAAAAATTGAGTAATTAGCACTAACTATTCACTAATCTCAATCCAAATACAAAAATCATGGTGAAATTATGGTCGTCAGCATTTTTGCTTGCTACCTCATCTAGAAATTCTGCGGGCGCTCATGCATAACACGGCTTAATTGATGAGTTAAATTGAAAAATGTGATAACGATTTGCGACTGCGTACCGAATTTCAATCTTGATGCGTCAGATCAATATTGATGAGATTCTGAAGACATTCTACGCAAATCAGAGTTCATGCATCTAGCAAAGATCTCGAGTCACTGTTTTGCTATCTTTGAGTTCGGCAACAAACTTTTACCTGCAATCGGAACAAACAAATTAGTTATAACAAAGACGTATAAGTAAGTTTTTCTGGGTGGTCGAATGGATAGCGCGCTGGTCCTGTGTTCGAGCCCACGTAGCAACTCGCTACATTTCGACCTAGGCCGATTTTTCGGCAAGATGAGAAGAAAGCTAAGACAGCCCTAACAGCCTCCCCGAGTAATGCTCGAAAGGGCGGATTCCAGGACTCGGGTTGAGTGCAAATTAGAAAAGAGAAGTTTTAATGATTAATAGATACCATGCCATACAGTGGCAGATCGCAGATCCACAAAGCAATCCTGGAAGGACCAATTTCAATGGTCAATAATTTTACAGTTTTCACTCGGGCACTCCCAACCAGAGCCTGGGTACTTCCTGTATCTCTTTTTGTCCTCACTGTGGAAATCTAGATAACTGAGAAATCGGTGCTTGCAGTTTTGAACAATCTCTACTCCTGATTATTTTCTTCTTATTGATGTTGAAAATCAAAATAACTTCCAAGGGGTACATCAAATTTTTCCAAGTCGTGGCATTATCATCAACTGGGTAAATATTTTCGAAAACTTTGGTACGCACATTACAATAGCACCCAATTTTTCCTCTCAGAGAAGACACTAGAGTAACTCTTAAGACTAGTTACGACTTCAATATTCAGTAAGAATCGCTTAGACTCGTCAGATTAGTTTAAAATGTTTAAAGTTTTGGAAACCTTTGTTTAATACTTGCCAAGCCCGTTCAAAACGCATTTACGACTCTTAATAACTCTTCCACACTTGATTATTATCCTTCAGAGCATGATCAAGACATTTTAGAACTCTTGCTTTTTCCAGCTCATGTAAAGCTAACCCTCCAAAATTTGTTTACGACTTTACAACAGGTACTCCGGTTCCAGATCCACTGGCTGTACAAAATCGAATCAAAACCTATACAATGATAAGGCATTAAATTCTCTCTAACAATGCTTCTATAAACGGTTTAAAATTTCACTCAGACTGTTTCAGACGGTATAACTCTTTCAAATATGCTCCAGAATCTTTACAACTTTTCCAGATTTGATCCTGACTTCTCAAGATTTGACCATTACTTAATGAGTCTTTTTCCGACTTTTTCAATGTTTTCAAGTCTCGTTTAATGGTGAAGACTATTGGAGATTCATGTGTAAGACCCTTCTAAATTTGAATGAAACTCGATATGACTCTTCTAGACTTGTTTACAACTTTTGAGACACTTTTTCCCACTAGTTTAGGAATTTGAGATGCCTAGAAACTCTGGAAGACTAGCAGGCTAGCTTGAGACTAAACAGAACTGCTATTTTTGAACAGTCTTCAATTTCAGTGTTTTCCTCTGGGGAGGGCCAATCTCCCCATTGCCTCACCGATGTATCCACGTCTGGTAGGTAAGAAAAGAATTAGAGATTAATGCGATGCACGCATGCAAATGTGGCTCCTGAGACACCGCACTCGCCCGGCCCCGGAAACTAGCCTTTTGAGTATCGCATCAGTGTCCGGAGGAAAACCCTCCATATACATATACCATAATACAGCATTAGAGACTTTACGGGATCAATCATTAAATGTTTGACTTTCGTCTATGTTACGGAACTCAGCGACCATTTCTTTGCCTCCCCTCTCCCCAATCCTGATAAATCAAACTTTGAATTTAGTATTTTCTGTGTTTCATAACTTTCAAGAAGGACTAAAGTCGGGAATTTCCACAGCATTCATTGACACGAGCAATGAAATCGAAGTATAACCTAGAGTATTTTCAAGGTAACTGAAGTCAAATTTGAGTTCGTTATTTAACTCTTAGTTGAAAACGGTGGCATCTAGTTACGGGAGGGCGATCGAAAATGCCAAGAATATAAATATCATTTCATAAATTTGAACTAGTACAAAACCACTATCAGTGAACAGAGACGCGGGGAAATGATTCACAATATAGAAGAAAACAAAAAGGACAATTTGGCTACTATTTTAAAGATATGGAATTTCGCTGAATTCATTTAAATAATAATTTCAGCAAGGCGTAAAACAGGAGAAAATCCAGAAGGCAACAACAGTTATGTTTCGTTAAATTTCAAGTTCTAAGGAAAAATAAAACAGATTTGATTATGACTCTTTAAATTTGACCAAAACTTATTGAGACTCCTTCCGACTCTTTCAATATTTTGAAGTATCGTTTAAAAGGTTCAGACTCTTAATTTTATGTAAGTCCCATCTAAATTTGAATGAAACTCGATATGACTCTTCAAGATTTGTTTAAAGCTTGGAGAAATTTTTTAGCACCGATCTAGGAATTTGGGATACCTTAAAACTCTGGAAGACTAGTAGACTAGTTTGACACTAAGTGCGACGGCTATTCACTGAGAGTTACTTTGGAAATTAATAAACAAATATAAGAACAAACCGAATTTGATTTACGAACAGCATCATCTTGTCTTCCGATTTGCACTGGAAAACTTTTCAGGAACATGAATACAGCAGAGGCAATTACACGAAATTCGTTTCTCAGCATTTCTATCACCTATATCAAACGTAACTTTAGTATAAGATTTATATTTAAAGCTAAAATTAGAGGAACTTTGAGTTTAACGAAAAACAAAAAGATGTGGCAAAAAACCCACTTCCGAATGGTAGTTTCTTGACTTCACCAGATCAGCTGGAGCATGATCGGCTCAAAATCGGATTTACCCTCGCTACCTGCAGTACAACCTCCTCCCCTCCAAACTTCACACACAATAGAAGAGGACCTTATAATTATCCTACAATAAATTATCGTATTCCAAAATAGAAATTATGTTCTGGCGGAGCTTCTTGGACCCAGCTTGAAAACAACACCACACCAACGACTCCGAGTTTGGTCTACCTTTTCTTACCAATTCCCCCGCCCCTGATCTATTGTATGTCGTTTTTTACTTGCGTTTTTCAAGAACCAGATCACACTCGGAATCGACTAGGCTTTTTCTCCCACCAATACCCAATAGCGATACATCTAAATCTAATAAATATCCTCCCAATAAGAGAAATTTTTACTAACCGCAACGAATATTTCAGCAATTGGAGTTCATGAATCTACAATTTTTGGTTCTGCCGTTGGTTAGTGAATCCTTGTGTGGTGGGACGTTTTGCGATGCACGCATGCCAAAGTGGTCCTTGTGACACCGCACCCCCAGCACCGGAAACTACCCTTTCGGGCATCGCAACAGTGCCGAGGGGAACGCTTTGGGGCCGGGGTGGAGTTCCCATATCTCCGTGCCGGAACGGTGCGCGCGTCCTGCCAGGGCCACTATGGGATCCCCGACCGACCGAGGTCAGCGGTCCTGAGCGCTCGCCAGGAATTCAGGTCCCCCATGGTCGGACGCGCTGTCTCTTCTTCGCTCATTCGCTCACCCATCACGTGAGATTTTGTCTGCTCCAGCCCTTGTACTACGAGCAAGCTCCGCCGAATGGGATCCACCGTCACAGCAGCAGCAGCTACTCCACCTCATCCGTCAGCCCTCTGCCTCCATCTTCTTCCGCACGATGGCCGAAATGAAAGCCGACACCTGGTTCCAACAGCTTCGACTCCACATTATCTCCGAGACCAGAGAATCCGGCGCAAGACTGTCGATCACGCCGTCTCCGGGATCGATCGGTAAGGCCCCGCGCCTCTGCTGCTCCTAGACGTCGCACTCGAATAGCGTGTGCCATAGCGTCTCTTCCACTCTATTGATGCCTCTGTATCGCTTTTTCAAAGGGCGATGTTCTCAAGGCGAGCGAACTTCTGTAGGTTAGAGTTGGAGGCCGTGCCCCATAGTATCAGTCCATATGTCCAAATTGGTTTCATCGTGGTTAAGTAAACGAGTCGTTTAAGGTGAAGGCTGATCGGCGAGCGTGAGTTGAGTATCCAGTAAAGGCTTCGCAGGCGGACCTTAGCCTGGACTTTTTTTGGTTTCGATACGCGCATTCCAGCTGAGTTTTGCATCGAATGTGATGCCTAAATATTTGGCTGACGGGTGTAGCGGAATAAATTCGGAGCCGTAACGGATTGGAAGGTAGCGAAAGTTGCGTCTCGGAGTGAAGATGACATGCTTGGACATGGAGGTGTTGATGGCAATTTTCCATTTACGTGACCATTTGCATAATCGGTTGAGGCTGAGTTGAAGCTTTTGGTTAGTTATAGATAGGTCGGCGGCTGCTGTCGAAAGGGTAGTTGTGTCGTCAGCGAACATTGCCGTAGAGGTGCCAATGATGGTTGGTGCATCGGCAACGTAAATAAGGTACAAGAGCGGCGATAGTACGCTGCCTTGGGGGACTCCGGCACGAATGTGTAGCTAGGGAAAGAATTCGCCACTGTGTGTCACTCGGAAAGTTGTGTTGGTTAGGATGGATTCGACAATATCAGCTAAGTCTTTAGGTAATACGCTACGTAGTTTACTGTTTAGTCCTGCGTGCCTCCTCGGCCGAAGGCATTGGCGACATTAAGGAAGACGGCTGAACAAAATTCCTGTCGCATTCGCTCTAGTGCAATTCGGATTTTTGTCGCGACATTGTGAGCTTGTTCTATTGTTGCGTGCTTACGGTGGAAACCAAACTGGTAGTCGGGGATGATCTCTTTTTCAGTCAGGATCGGTAATATGGCAGACTGAAGTAGCTTCTCGTATACTTTCCCGAGGATAGGCAGCATCAAGATGGGGCGGTACGATGCTGGGTCGTGAGCTGATTTACCCGGTTTGAGAATCATAATGATTTGCGCCTTTTTCCATTATTCAGGGAAGTGCTGAAGCCAAATTGCAGCATTGTAGAGTTGACACATCATTACAAAGCCCTTCTTTGGGAGTTGTTTGAGCATAGTCACGTTGATACTATCAAAGCCCGGAGCTTTTCGTGATTTCAGCTTGTCAATTACCTTGGCAACCTGTAGAGGTGAGACAGACAAAGGTGTGTGGTCGTTGTGGTAGTCAAGCGGGGGCTCGTGTGGTGTGCCTGTGGGTGGGTTGGGTTGGAAGACATTGCTCAAGTGTTGCGCTAGTGTGGTAGCTTTCTCTTTGGCGCTGGTAGGCCATTGGCCTTGGTGGTTTTTGAGAGGAGCATCGTGTCGTTTCGGGTGCTTGATCAGCTTCAGTGCGCTCCAGAGTGACTTGTCGTTGTTTAGAGATGGCGAGAGTTCAGCGTGGAAAGAAACAGGTCCCGAATGTGTAGCGGAAATGTTGGTTCGTTGTACTCGGTGCATTTTGGTGGTGTAGCTTTTCTAGCAGCTGATTGTAACACCTCGGTGAATTTTTGGACTTCAGCAGTGAGATCAGGTACTGATTTTAGTGGTACTCGAAGGTTTATTTTGTCTTCTGTTCGAGTCGAGGTCAGTGAGTTACTTTTCGCTTTCAGTGAGGCACGATTGTTGAGCGAGAGGAGTACAGGAAGGTGGTCAGAGCTAAGCTCCTCAAGCGTGACGACTTCAGCTTTGTGTAACGGGACACCGCGTAGAATAAAGAAGTCCAGCACATATTGTTTTTTATACTGGTCGGTTGGCCAGTGGGTAGGAGTTAGGGTTGAAAGAGTGTTGGCCCTGAGTTGCTGGATGGCTGTGAGGAGTTCACGACCGCGAGGTGTAGTGATACGCGAGGCCCAGAAAGTCTTCTTGGCATTGAAGTCTCCTCCGATAATGCAGGAAGGTCCAGCGTTATGGATGATGGAATGAAAAGTTTGAGCGCTTACCTTCTGATTAGGCAAACAGTAGATAGCCATCACGTTGACTGCTTGGGAGGTGAGGTTGATTCGTACGGCTATAGTTTGAACTCCAATAGAATTAGTAGGTTAGAGTGCGTGATGAGTGATACTTGACTTGATGGTTACAGCAGAATCACCTCTAGCGTGATTGCTAGGGTGTGGAGTGGAAAGAAGGGTATATCCACGAAGCCGGATGGTCATTTCGGTGGTTTTTTGCATGCGGTGATGGCAAGTTGCGAGAGTGTTTTCTCGGGTAGCGGTGGTTTCGGAGCGACTGGAGCTTGATATGGTTTCTCCAGCTTTGCAAGACGGCAGTGATGTCAGATCGGAAGGTTTCGAAGTTGGATGTTAGAGTTACCAGGCTTGAAGCGATGGAGGTCAGGTTGGTTGCGGTGTCCAGTGCGATAGGTGCAGGAGTTGAAGAGCATTGAGAACCCCGTTCGGTCGGATGATTTGGGGTGGATGTTGATGCGTTTATAGAGTCGACGGATTGGAATTTCTGCCGCTGGTTGCGTTGGCGTACGTTTCTCTCTCCGTTGCTTTAGGATGGGAGTTGATGGCCTTGACCTGACGAATTCTCTCGACAACGCTGATTTGCATAGGGAATCGTTTTTCATAAGCCGCTGTGTACGCTGGACAGCCTTTGTAGTTCGCTGTATGTTCTCCATTGCAGTTCGCACACTTTGGCTTGCGCTCAGCAGGAAGGGGACATTTATGGGATCCATGAGCCCCAGCACATGCGACGCATCGTACCTTCTTTCGACAGAAGTTTCGAGTGTGACCGAATTCCTGGCAGTTGAGACAATGTGGTCCGCTGTTTCGTCTTTCGCGAGGAGGTTCATCTTTGATACGTTGGTAGTCAATGAATTTGATGTTAAATATCTCGTCGTTATTTGTGCTGGGGAGTAGGTCCAGGTTGAACAATATGGCCGGTGATAAGGTTTTCTGCCGGCTGTTTGAATCGAGTGATTTCTTCAGTAGGACGTTGCTGATTTGTTTGGCCGTGTGTCCTTGCGTAGCCAGGTCTTCGGCGATGATTTTCGTATCAGTTTAGGGGTGGAGTCCACGGATGACCACTCTAAATAGCTTTTCAGAACGAAGTTGATGAGTATGGAATTCTACGTTGCTTTGAATGAGAGTTTCCCTGACCTGTTTATAAGGGTTGTCGTTTCTCGTGTGGATCTTGACTGTTTCGTTGCTAAGTGTTGCCAAGGTTGGCTCGTCACCTTGAAATTTCTTGGTCAGGCCTACCATCATTTCTCTTGCCTGCTCAGCCTTGAAAACGAGTAGCGGAGGTTTGCACAATGGAGAATCTGGGTCAGAATATGAGATATCGTTCGCACTGTTGTCGGCGGAGTCGTTACAACGTTGTTGCTTTCAGGCGGACGGGTTGTTTAACTTGAGATCAAGTGCTGGTTGAGGTGTTGGCTATGATAAGGGAGCCTGAAGTAGAGGAACGCCATCGGAGGACGAGGCTGCGTGACCTGATGCAACTAGGAGCTCGTTGAGGTTTTCAATTGTGTTCTGCTGCGACTCGATTTTCGAATGAAGTGTGGCGAACACTGGCTTTTTCGTAAACGTTCTCTTCCATGTGGGATGCGGAGGGTGGCTGAGTTGAAGACGAAATTGACTCAGAATTCGGTCCAAGAAGTCGAGAAGTCTATTTTTTGGTTAACACGCGCAAAATAGGAATACACGCAAGAAAATTCATGCACAGAAAACCGAGACAAGAGAGCAGCGGACGATACTTATTACGCGTGAACGCTGCGTGTGCTAAGCAAGAACTGATGAAACTATCGTGGCAACCAAAGTTAAACTCTGCAACTGGAAAACATATCTGAAGTTTTCCACTTGAAAGACAATCACCAGCAATCATTTCTAAGGTCAGCCAAAGAAGGATCTCCTGCAGGATTCCGCGTTTGCCGAAACCATCCAATGCGAATGTGGCCAGCTATATGCGGCTGGAAACGTACTCAAAGGAATATCGGGAACGATTCCTACACAGAAAATTCTGAACTTAGGGCTTCCACAGAAATCATTGCTACTGATTATCTCCCAACAGGACGCCTCAAAATGAACCTAATCACTGAATGAAAACGATTTTCAGAAGACTGTCAGTCCCGGAAAATGAGTCAGAAACTAGATAGATTAAATACTCGCGAATGGGCAATTTAAAAATGCCGTTACGAACTGTCGCACATATCCTGGTGCTGGCTGTACCTCTGGCCATAAACCGGGAAATAGGCGAGGCCAAAGGGATATGATTCCGGGAGAAAGGCGAGGAGATTGGAGGGTTCTGAGGGATGTATGACTCTCTGAACATTCCCAAAACGGTGAAAGAATTCAGCAGCCGAGAGAGGAAGAAAACCACTGCAGTACTAGAAGACAGATAACATGGAATTGTCGCGGAGTCCGATGAAGCTAAACTCAGCGACTAGTAAACATAACTGGAAACTATTTCCAGGATGACAGGTTACCTTCTCCAGCGGAGACTGGCGATGATGAACCGGATATTCTCAGGAAAGAAATATAGACCATGCCCGATTCCTACATGAAATACAATGACCAGCAACCTCTACTGAGGTCAGCCAAAGAGGATCTACTCCCTGAGCGCTCGCCTGGAATTCAGGTCCCCCACAGCCGGATACGCTGCCTCTTCACTCTCAGCTGCGGTCCTTGCCTACGGGCGAGTTCGCGACCACTGTGTCTCCATCTTCGTCCGCATGATGGCCGAAAAGAAGACCGACATCTGGTTCCATCCGCTTCGACTCCTCAGTATAGCGGTTTGTCCAGACGTTTTTGCTTGTTTTTATGATTCGAATCAGTAAGAAAATATCAAAAAAAGAGAAGACTTCCCGGCCGGAAAAATTTGATCCTCCGTTGCCACCATAACAATCACCCTTCGCCCGGATTTAGTCCCTATCTATGCCTTACATTTTGATCAAGTTACCGAAAACGGTGAAACTGGATCGGACTATTGGTGTAATGGATTAGACTCCCATAATCTCGAGGAATCCAGAGAATTGGACCATCGCCTATAAATGTTTAAAGGGAGTGATCTATTTAATCGCTCAAACGGGACAAGTTCTTAACTCTGGTGCAGGGTGTCAATCATTTCTATTCTGAGTCTCAAAAGTCTCTATCCCTTCTTAACCAAAATCCCTTCTCCTAGTGTTACTCTCCGCATCTGGCTAGGGTAGCAAAGACTGGCGAGTATAAAATCTGCTCAATGGATTCAGAACTACGTGGATTTTCTAGACACCATTTTCTTTGCACCAACTATAGAAAAATTTGGCTGATATACACGGATATCAGAACCGGACCGCAATTAAAGTAATTATTTGCAGAAACACTTCTATAAAGCGCTCATGTAAATAGTCACCATAACTGTTCACACAGCTGAAATAAAACATTAGACAATCGCCATTTTATGAATATTCATAACCTATACAACTATCAATAAATATCTACTTACTAGTAGGATAATCTGGAGAAATATGAAATCATAGTCTTCAAGTAGGTAATGCAAGAAACTTAAACGTAAACATTCACTGATAGCCTTCCAACACTTTTAACAGAAATTCTAAATCACATTCTTCACATAATTTAAACATAAACGGGAACATTCACTAAAACAAGATCTTCACAATTTCAAA
The DNA here is from genome assembly GCA_031841125.1 of Acanthococcus lagerstroemiae. Taxonomy (NCBI): domain Eukaryota; kingdom Metazoa; phylum Arthropoda; class Insecta; order Hemiptera; family Eriococcidae; genus Acanthococcus; species Acanthococcus lagerstroemiae. The sequence continues at coordinate 41,395,049 of CM063112.1, forward strand.
AAAATTTCACTAGTCGTAAAGCGTCGTGCCTCAGTTATTGAACCGTTATTAAATACTACCTATAAAAAATTGGAAAAAAACTCACCGACCGGAGCGCTTGAGGTGCCCTACGCGAACTGCAAAAAACGATGCGGAAAAGGCCTATACGATTTTAAAAGCGAACGCGAAACCGGCACAGTCATCGCGAAAATGCGAACGAAATTCGATTTAAAAAATCTTTAAGGCAGACACCCAGGGAAACGCGAGCGATCGCACTTCTTTAACAAAAGGGAAAACACGTGAGATTGGAAGACCTACATAATTCCAATTTCCATGAAAACTCATTTCAAAAAGGTATTTTCAATTATACCACCCTTCTAAGTAACATGCACACATGTTTCCGGGGCAGGTAAGTTACTTCCAAAAACATGACTCCCCGATAGATCCTAAAGATGAAGAGTAACCGCCCCTACATGCTGAAGCAACCGAAGGGTGCACTTTCTACATTGCACTATCGAATTTGAAGAAGTACTTCCAATTCCACGTCTTCCTGCCCATGAGAAAAATTAACACAAGTTTTCCCGCCAATGTCACCAACAGCAGCATTTTTCGCATTCTTGATGCCTGAAAATACACAAATTGATTAAAAATATGTACGACTAAATTAGATTAGGTATATATAATCAATTCTCTAGTCGTTTAGCGCTGTAGTCAGTCTTGTAAGCTATCTCTTGTGTCAGGGGTGGGGGCAAAGAACACTTATGAACATTATCAGATACCCGGGGCGGAGAAATGCAGTAACAGGTTTTTTAGCTATGAGGAACAATTTTCAGTAACTCATAAGTCTAGCTAAGATTTCAATATTCAGTGAGAATCCCTTAGACTTGTCAGATAAGCTTTTTTGAAACCTGTTTAATACTCGCCCAATCTGGGCAAAACGCACTTATGACTCTTAATAACTCTTGATTATTATCCTGTAGAGCACGATGAAGACATTTTAGAACTCTTGATGCCTTTTCAAGCTCGAACTCTGTACAAATACGTAACGCTTCCACATTGGATTACCACTTCACAGGGCACCTGTTCCAGATCCACTGGCTACGTTCAAGATCGAATCAAGACCAACAAAAATAAGGCATTTAATTCTCTCGAATGTTTCCCTAAACTGTTAAAGATTCACTTAACTGTTGAAGACTGTATGACTCTTTCAAATTCGCTCCAGACGCTTTAAGTTCAAGTTTCGTTTAGAAGGTTCAGAGTTTCGGAGATTTATGTAAGACCCTTCTAAATTGGAATCAAACTCAATATGACTCTTCCAGACATGGTTACAGCTTGTGAGCAATTTTTTCACACCAGCTGTGGAATTTGGGAAGCCTTAAAATTCTGGTAGACTAGCAGGCTAGTTTAGACTATGTCAGACTGCTATTTTCTGAGAATTACATTGGAAAATAATAAAGAAACATAAGAACAAACCGAATCTGATTTACGAACAACAGCATCTTGTCTTCCGAATTGCACTGGAAAACTTTTCAGGAACATGAACACAACAGCATTAATCACGAGAAATTCGTTCCTCAGCATTTCTATCACCTGTATCATACGTAACATTATAGTATACAATTTATATTTACAGCTAAAATTAGAGAGACTTCTTGAATTTAAGGAAAAACGAACAGATATGGTAAAAAACCGACTTCTGAATGGTTGTTTCTTGACTTCACCAGATCAGCTGGAGCATGATCGGCTCAAAATCGGATTTACCCTCACTACTTGGACTACAAACTCCTCCCATCCAAACTTTACACCCAACAGAAAAGGAACTTATAATTATCCTACAATAAATCATCGTATCTCGATATAGAAATTATGTTCTGGTGCAGCTCCTTGGACCCAGCTTGAATCCAATACCACGCCGCGTCAACGACTCCGAGTCAGGTCCACCGTTTCTTACCAATTTTCTCCTCCGGACCTATTGTATGTTGTTTTTTACATGCGCTGTTCAAGGACCCAGATCACACTCGGAAGCTGCTAGGCCCTTCCGCCCACCAATACCCAATAGCGATACAACTAAATTTAATCAATATTTAGCAACAAGAGAAATGCTTACTAACCGCAACTAATCTTTCAGTAATTCGAACGCATGCATCTACACATTTTAATTCTGCCATGAGTTAGTGTACCCTTGGAACTGATTCCAGGAGGACGACCACCGGCAAATTGGAAATTTGTACACCGGCGCCTTCAGCATCTATTTCTGCAGCTGGTTCGCACATATCAGTTGTTTCCGTCCGCATCCAATTGAACGAACTTCTGCAAATCAAACCAAGTGGAGCCTGATCGCGGCTCAAAAGCAGGACTACATCCACGCTCCCTGCACAGTGCTCCCTCCCCTCCAACCATTACTCACAGCAGAAACTTACCCTTTTATAATAAGTATCCTACAATTTTTAGGCCTTTCTTCCCACCAACATCCCTTAGTCGCCTCTTACGACACGCAGGCTTGCAGTTTGCAAATGCAGGCATGCGGTTGGCGTATTCTGCTCCCCGCCAACAGGGAGTGCTTTCCACCCCCACTCCCTGCTCAGCAAAATATGATACCTACATAGTTGTGATATGCAATACACAAATTTTAATAACTAGGTAGGCATGCATGCTTACCATACTGAAGGAATATGGTTTAGAAAACTGTCATCTAGTGTTCTGACACATGTATGTTACTAACAAGCCCTAAAAAAGATCAAATATAAATAGCATGGGATCTTTATTTTTGAGAAGGATTCGTTCTTCACTTCTGTTCTGTAGTTCTGGGAATCGTGTGATCGTTCAATGAAACATAACTTTTTTCAGCCCTCTAATACGGTAAAGTTTTGCAAGCTGAAAAAAGTGCAAAACGATGGAGGGGAAACGGAAGGATGCGAACATGCAAACACAATGAAATAACATTCGCTGAAAAAAATTAAGAAAATAGACTCGAACATGAGTGGGTATACTAATTCAAACCATATAGAATCACCGATAAAGTCAGGGCGATAATTCCAAAACTGGACATGGTAATTCTCGTGAAATGAGAAACCAGGCCTAAGCCAATCGTGATAATTCATGCATACGTGCCAACCGCTTAAAATAGCATAAAGAAAATCAATCGGTTCTACAAAGGCCATGGAAAAATATAATGAGGCTGTAACTCCGGCCAATGAACTGAAAAATGCGCAAGGCAAAGGAATAGAGCTTCCAAGAGAAATGCGGGACGCAACAGAAATAATGAAATTCTCGTAGCCACCGAAGTTTTAGAATGGCAGGTTACCTACTCCACCAGCCGGAGATAATGGACCACATTCTCTCAGGGAGGAAGAAAATTTTGGAATTTGATGTCCGTTTTCTGCATGAAAGACAATCACTAGCAATCAAATCTAAGGTCAGCCAAAGGAGAATCTCCTGCAGTATTCCGCGTTTGCCAAAACCATCCAATACGTATGTGGCCAGCTATATGCGGCTGGAAACGTACTCAAAGGAATATCGGGAACGATTCCTACACAGAAAATTCTGAACCTAGGACTTCCGCTGATGTAATGGCTACTGATTATCTCACATCAGGATACCTCAATTAGCCTCAAAATAAAACGAAGCACCGAATTGAAATGAGTCTCAGAAGACTGTCAGCCCCGGAGATCGAGTCGGAAACCAGATAGATTACAAACTCGCGAATGGGCGAATTAAAAATCCAGTTACGAATTGTCGCACACATTCTGGTGCTGACTGTACCTCTGGCCATAAACGGGAAAATAGGTGCGGCCAAAGGGATATGGCTTCCGGAGAAGAGCGAGGAAGTTGAAGCGAGGGCTCTGAAGGAAGCATGACTCTCTGAACATTCCCAAAAAGGTGAAAGAGCTCAGCGGCGGGGAGGGAAAGAAAACTAGTGCAGTACTAGAAGCGAGGTAACATGAAATTATCGTGGAATCCGAAGTTCAAATCAGCGACTAGTAAACATATCTGGAAACTTTTTTCCAGGATTACAGGTTACCTACTCCAACGGAGACTGGATATGAAGGACCGAATATTCTCAGGGAAGAAATATAAACCATTCCCGATTCCTTAATAAGAGACAATCACTAGCAGTCTCTACTGAGGCCAGCCAAAGCAGGATCTCTTGCAGTGTATTACGCATTTGCCGAAACCATCCAATGAGAATGTAACCAGCTATGTATGTACGGTGTTGTGGGGCGTACGGCGATGCATGCGTGTCAAAGTGGTCCCTATGACACCGCACCTCAGGCCCTGGATACAAGAGAAACGTGAGACGCGACAGAAATAATGAAATTCTCGCAGCAACCGAAGTTAAACTTAGCAACTGGAAAACGTATTTGAAAACTTCGGATGACACGTTACCCACTCCACCAGAGTTTGGAGATAATGGGCCACATCCTCTCAGGGGGAAGAAAATATTGACCATGTCCGTTTCCTGCATAAAAGACAATCACCAGCAACACTTCTAAGGTCAGCCAAAGGAAGATCTCCTGCAGTATTCCGCGTTTGCCGAAACCATCCAGTGCGTACGTGGCCAGTTATATGCGGCTGGACACGTACTCAAAGGAATATCGGGAACGATTCCTACACCGAAAATTCTGAACCTAGGGCTTCCACAGAAGTCATGGCTACTGATTATCTCCCATCAGGGCGCCTCAATTAGCCTCAAAATGAAACTAATCACCGAATTAAACTATTTTTCAGAAGACTGTCAGCCCCAGAGATCGAGTCGGAAACCAGATAGATGACATACTAAAAAAAATCATTGTAGATAATCTACAATTAAACTATGAGTAAGGTTGGGTGGGGCATCATCGCCCAGAAGTGCTTAAGCAGCGTGGATTATAGGTACCAGTAATACTGGGCAATGTTAGGTATAATTTTGAATTTAACGTCATTATGTTGGCCAAAAGGGGTGGATACCATATTTCTAGAGCCCCTGGATCCGCCAAAAGGGGCGATGCAAGTAGGTATTTATGAGAAGATACGTATAATATCTGCTAGGAATTCCCCCCTCCCCTCCAAAGAAGACTATCCAATGGTGTTACACCTAAAATTGGTTCACCGAACATCGTAGTGATTATTCACACAAGCACTTTTGGAAGGTGTTCATGCAAAAAATCACCACAGATAGTTCACCATCTGAAATAGTAGAAGCATGAAACAACATAATGATAGGTATTGAATGTACGTTACTAATTATTAAGCAACTTATAACTAGTATATCGTGTATCAACTCGGTAGTCAGATTCCACTCAACAAATCACGTCGCAAAAAACCAACAGACAAATAGAAATCACGTCACAAAAATCCAATGAAAATACAACAATCAAAACACTGTCAACTAAAACAACACTAACTATTCAAGAACTACACTTGCAAGGCACTTTTAAACACGCTACAAAACAAATCCTCACGCCATAAGATTCAATAAGAATCCAACTGCATAAAAATACAAATGTAGTCGAAGTAGGTAACATAAAAACTGAAACAGACTCACTGACTGGAACACTTCAAGGACCTACAAGAAGACGACGGGAAATCAAAAGTCAAATCAAGATAATACGCACTGAAAACCGCGAAAAATTACGCACCGAAAATTAAGAAAATTCGAAGCACCGAACACGAAGAAATAGCCAATAAGCGCACTTCATTAAAAAAAAATAAATTAAACAACACTCGCATCTTCGTAGATATTTTTCTTGAACTCTGCTTCGTCATACCTACAAATATAAAAATGTAATCAAATAAATACAATTGAAAACGAATCAATCAGATAACCATCATATTATTTACAATAAAATTTCAAGCACTCCCAGAGCGCTCGCCTAGAAATTTCAGGTCCTCCGCAGTCGGACGCGCTGCCTCTTCCTCTTCCCTCACTCATCGCGTGAGACTCATCCGATTGAAGCTCCAGCACTTGCACTGAGGGGCGAGCTCTGCTCCAGCCCTGGTGCTACGGGCGAGCTTCGCTGAATGGTATCCGCCGCTGCCGCCGACGCAGCAGCAGCAGCAACTTCAGCTTTTTCTCCTTGCGTCCTCTGTCTCGACCATTCTGCCTCCATCTTCTGTCGCATGATCGCCGACACGTAAGCCGACACCAGGTTCCAACCGCTTCGGCTCCTCAACAGCTCCGGGATCACCGTGTTCGGCGCAAGACGGTTGATCACGCCGTCTCCGGGATCGATCGTGACCGATACGCGCTGACGCATCTCAACGCCACTCTCCGCAGCACCTTCTCTAGCTCCATTCTCCGGTACGGGATCTGGACAGCGTCCGCGAATACCGGTGCTCCGTATATCAGGGCCGACAACACGACGTTCGCGCAAAGCCTCCACTTCTGCTCCCTTGGGCCGCCCAGGTTCACCATCAGACGCGACAGCCGCCCGGCGACCCGGTCTGCCTTCGCCGCCGCTCTCCGGAAGTGCTCGCGGAACGACAGCCTCCCGTCGAACCACAGCCCCAGGTACTTCAGCGCTGGACATGGCGCGATCCTCTCTCCTTCCAGCACGAATGTTGGTTGGTCGTACTTGCGGTGCGTCGTGAACAGAACTGCCTCCGTCTTCTGCACCGCCAAGCACAAGCCCGCCGACTCGATCCATCCGGTCAGCAACTACGACGCCCGGCTGACTTTGGTCGCGACCTCCCCTGTTGTGACCGCCAGCCGCAGCAACCCGTTGAAGGCGACGTTCCACAGGATGCTCAGTGGACAGAACCCCACCGTGACCTCTCCAGACGATGATGCCGGTAGTGGTGGGCGCTGCGGGAACAGCTCCTCCACTACCTTCTGCAGCACTCCCGACTCCATGCGGCTCGTCACCAACGACGGCCCCCCAGCTCTCCGCATCATGGCTTCATACGGCTTTCCGAAGGGATCGCGGTCCATCTCCTGTCGCAGCTCCTCCCACGCCGTCTTCTTACTCGGCCGGATGGCTGCCTTGAGGGCTCGGCGCGCCTCCTGGTACCGCTGCGAGGCTTCACCCGTCCTTCCGTCATCTCGTCCGATCCGCTGATAGCGACGACGGAGGCGGTTACATTCGGTAAATTGGAAATTTATTTGCAACCCTCGGTTATCCTCAGATTACCCAGGAATCCGTCAGTTCCCCTTGATTCTCCGCGGGATTTTGCGCATCGAGAATCAGATTTTCCAACCTTAATAGCAGCATTTAGCAAGCTGGAAACGTCCTTACGTTAAAAACCCATTCTGAATGCATTTTGGTGACCCAGAGCACTCAAAATTAGTTTTCTCCAGTGAGGAAATTTTCAACAAGGAACCAGACTCACCGCGTGGAGGTATCTGCTGTGAGTCCGCAAGAAGAGGAGAATCCCTAGATCAGAATGGACAGTCGTTTATTTCTTCAAAATTAGGGGACATTAGGAAACAGTGTCCCCTGGAATAATAGTGCTTTGGCTTATTCGAAAATGAAAACAGATACTACTTTTTAAATCTCCTCTTAGTGCCTGAAATTCACGGATTTCAGAACCGAACTACATTATAGTGATACTGTTGCTGACATATTAATACCTCGTAAATACAATTTTCAAGAAAAATCACTTTTTAGGGGTTTCTTATAAAGGAAAAATCCAAAAACCGAGGGCTAAAAACCTGGTAAGTCGGAAACATCCATTAGCTCGCCTACAGGACAAAATATTAAAACCTCTTAAGTTTGCTGATAATGAATTTTTTGATACGTTTTTTGTTCCTCCTGTAAAATTTGGCTTTTTGTACTTGCAAGGTATTAGTATTTCAGCGACGTTATTGCCTGAACACCTTCATGCCATGTTCATGCAACACATCACTACAACTAGTTATATCGCTGAAATGGTAAACATGTAAAATTTATAGAGCATACCAAATACCTATATGATAATGATAATCACTAAAATAACGTAATAAAATAGATAGATAGACAGATAGATACTATTTACTCACCTTTTCTGAATAAGTTGATGAAATAACACTAGTAACGGAAATATCACTAAGAAAACTATAAATCAGAATGAACATGAACTGAACTGCACTTTTCCACGAATCACAAATATGTAAACACGAACCAAACTATAATCACCAGTAAACATATTCTCGTTCATCTAGTACACGATTTTATATCGCATTTAGCTAAATTCATTCATCTTCAATTCCTTGCACGCCAGTATAGTATCTAATTTAAATCTACCCAACACCATCTATCTACATCAGCAAATTCAAAGAAACGCGGGTCGTATGAAAAGCTTAAAAAACATAGATAGAAATGAGGAAACTTGAATTGCTGATAATACCATAAGCTGGAATGAACTCACCGACCGGAGCGCTTGAGGTGTACCTACGCGAACTCGAGAAAAGCGATACGGAAAGGGCCTATAGTCTAGTTGAAAAAATTATTCGCGAACGAGAGGTCACAAACACCGCGAAAAAACGCACTTTCTTATTAATTACTTCAAAAATTGGAGATTATCACACAGGGACCGCGAGTCGAAAACAACGAAAATCACGGACGAACGAACAACACGAAACTAAAAAAAAGTACTTGAAACGGAAAGTACCTTCTGAAAATAGAATTTTTTGGTGAAAATCAATGTTCATAAAAGGAAATAAATTTCAATACACCAATTTTACAGTGTAGTCTATGAAAGAATCATCCCCCTCTAAGGATTACATACATTATAATATCAGAGAGTTGGGTACCCTAGGAAAAGATCTGGAATGATGTGCATTTATAATGAATCATATGACAGACTCAGAAAAAAGGGGAAAGCAAAATAAAAAAACAAACTAACTTGAATACCCTTTTTAGCATTTAGCATGAATGGCGCTAAATACCAACACCAGAACGAAACGAAAAAGTGGGCAGTCCCCAAATGGCCCACATAACAATTTCGTCGAAATGTACAGCATCATAACGGAAAAAACTCGATCATTGAGACTCTTGCTGATCATCAGCCAAGATGAGGCTAAATACCAACGAGAGTGGAGAAGACACGAAAACGCACGACACTCATTAGGCCAACGTCAGACTCAGTAACACATGCTATCTAGAAACCAAAAAATTGACATTTTATAAAAGTGCTCATTGAAGTAGAAGAATTTCACAAAAACCTATATTCGAAAATAATATGATAAACGCTGTAGGTACTGTCGCACGTACTTCGGCGTTGGCAGGCAACAACTACCAACACAAGAAAGAAAACTGAAAATCGGCCGGCCCCACCTCGTCCATATGACAGTTTCAACATGTTCTGACAAAAACCTACTAAGAACTGATCATGGATACTCTTTGCAGCCATTTAGCAAGGATGGTACTATATACTAGATGGAGCATAAAAAATCGAAAAAGAACGACCCCTATTAGGCTAACATAACACTAAGCAACGCATGCTATCCAGAACCAGCCAGAATGGACATATTGAAAGAGTGCTTACTGCTGAATTCATTCACTTGGGACTGGCCACCGGCAGCACTTGCACTAGCAGCCAGATGCGTCCTCTTGGGGGATGGAGATCCCCGAAGGATGACCAGAAATAATTGCCTCCGTAAATATGTCCACCCATGACTACCCCGTCGTAGCGGTTACTATTCTCATGAAGTTGAAGAATCTCCCAAAAACCAAAATTCGAACATAACACGATAAACACTATAGGTACACTCTTGCAGGTAATTCGGCAAAGAATGGCACCAAACACCAACACGAGAAAGAAACTGAAAATCGGCCGGCCCCCACCTCACCCGTATGACAGTCTCAACAAGTTCTGCACCAAAACCAATCAAAAACTGATCGCTGATACTCTTTGTTGCCAATTAGCAAGGATGGTACTATATACCAGTGCAAGTATAAAAAATCGAAGAAGGACGATCCGGAATAGGCCAACTTAACACTAAGCAAGACATGCTATCCAGAACCAGCCAGAATGGACATTTTCAAAGAGTGCTTACTGCTGAAGTCATTCACTTGGGACTGGCCACCGGCTGCACTTGCACTAGCAGCCAGATGCGTCCACTTGGGGGATAGTGATCCCCGAAGGATGACCAGAAATAATTGCCTCCGTAAATATGTCCACCCATGACTACCCCGTCGTAGCGGTTACTATTCTCATGAAGTTGAAGAATTTCCATGAAACCAAAACCCGAAAATAAAATGATAAACGCAATTGGTACGCTTGCTGGTACTTCGGCGATGGATGGCACCTAATACAAACACGAGAAAGAAACTGAAAATCGGCCGGCCCCACCTCGTCCATATGACAGTCTCAACATGTTCTGACCAAAACCTACTAAAAACTGACCATTGATACTCTTTGCAGCCATTTAGCAAGGATGGTACTATATACCAGATGGAGCATAAAAAATCGAAAAAGGACGACCCCGATTAGGCTAACATAACACTAAGCAACCCATGCTATCCAGAAACAGCCAGAATGGACATTTTTAAAGATTGCTTACTGCTGAAGTCATTCACTTGGGACTGGCCACCGGCTGCACTTGCACTAGCAGCCAGATGCGTCCACTTGGGGGATGGAGATCCCCGAAGGATGACCAGAAATAATTGCCTCCGTAAATATGTCCACCCATGACTACCCCGTCGTAGCGGTTACTATTCTCATGAAGTTGAAGAATTTCCAAGAAACCAAAACCCGAAAATAAAATGATAAACGCAATTGGTACGCTTGCTGGTACTTCGGCGATGAATGGCACCAAATACAAACACGAGAAAGAAACTGAAAATCGGCCGCCCCCACCTCGTCCATATGACAGTCTCAACATGTTCTGACCAAAACCTACTAAAAACTGACCATTGATACTCTTTGCAGCCATTTAGCAAGGATGGTACTATATACCAGATGGAGCATAAAAAATCGAAAAAGGACGACCCCTATTAGGCTAACATAACACTAAGCAACGCATGCTATCCAGAAACAGCCAGAATGGACATTTTTAAAGATTGCTTACTGCTGAAGTCATTCACTTGGGACTGGCCACCGGCTGCACTTGCACTAGCAGCCAGATGCGTCCACTTGGGGGATAAAGATCCCCGAAGGATGACCAGAAATAATTGCCTCCGTAAATATGTCCACCCATGACTACCCCGTCGTAGCGGTTACTATTCTCATGAAGTTGAAGACTCTCCCAAAAACCAAAATTCGAACATAACACGATAAACACTATAGGTACACTCTTGCAGGTAATTCGGCAAAGAATGGCACCAAACACCAACACGAGAAAGAAACTGAAAATCGGCCGGCCCCCACCTCACCCGTATGACAGTCTCAACAAGTTCTGCACCAAAACCAATCAAAAACTGATCGCTGATACTCTTCGTTGCCATTTAGCAAGGATGGTACTATATACCAGATGAAGCATAAAAAATCGAAAAAGGACGACCCCTATTAGGCTAACATAACACTAAGCAAGACATGCTATCCAGAAACAGCCAGAATGGACATTTTTAAAGATTGCTTACTGCTGAAGTCATTCACTTGGGACTGGCCACCGGCTGCACTTGCACTAGCAGCCAGATGCGTCCACTTGGGGGATGGAGATCCCCGAAGGATGACCAGAAATAATTGCCTCCGTAAATATGTCCACCCATGACTACCCCGTCGTAGCGGTTACTATTCTCATGAAGTTGAAGAATCTCCCAAAAACCAAAATTCGAACATAATACGATAAACACTAGACGTACACTCTTGCAGGTAATTCGGCAAAGAATGGCACCAAACACCAACACGAGAAAGAAACTGAAAATCGGCCGGCCCCCACCTCACCGGTATGACAGTCTCAACAAGTTCTGCACCAAAACCAATCAAAAACTGATCGCTGATACTCTTCGTTGCCATTTAGCAAGGATGGTACTATATACCAGATGGAGCATGAAAAATCGAAAAAGGACGACCCCTATTAGGCTAACATAACACTAAGCAAGACATGCTATCCAGAAACAGCCAGAATGGACATTTTTAAAGATTGCTTACTGCTGAAGTCATTCACTTGGGACTGGCCACCGGCTGCACTTGCACTAGCAGCCAGATGCGTCCACTTGGGGGATGGAGATCCCCGAAGGATGACCAGAAATAATTGCCTCCGTAAATATGTCCACCCATGACTACCCCGTCGTAGCGGTTACTATTCTCATGAAGTTGAAGAATCTCCCAAAAACCAAAATTCGAACATAATACGATAAACACTAGACGTACACTCTTGCAGGTAATTCGGCAAAGAATGGCACCAAACACCAACACGAGAAAGAAACTGAAAATCGGCCGGCCCCCACCTCACCCGTATGACAGTCTCAACAAGTTCTGCACCAAAACCAAACAAAAACTGATCGCTGATACTCTTCGTTGCCATTTAGCAAGGATGGTACTATATACCAGATGGAGCATAAAAAATCGAAAAAGGACGACCCCTATTAGGCTAACATAACACTAAGCAAGACATGCTATCCAGAAAAAGCCAGAATGGACATTTCTAAAGATTGCTTACTGCTGAAGTCATTCACTTGGGACTGGCCACCGGCTGCACTTGCACTAGCAGCCAGATGCGTCCACTTGGGGGATAAAGATCCCCGAAGGATGACCAGAAATAATTGCCTCCGTAAATATGTCCACCCATGACTACCCCGTCGTAGCGGTTACTATTCTCATGAAGTTGAAGAATCTCCCAAAAACCAAAATTCGAACATAACACGATAAACACTATAGGTACACTCTTGCAGGTAATTCGGCAAAGAATGGCACCAAACACCAACACGAGAAAGAAACTGAAAATCGGCCGGCCCCCACCTCACCCGTATGACAGTCTCAACAAGTTCTGCACCAAAACCAATCAAAAACTGATCGCTGATACTCTTCGTTGCCATTTAGCAAGGATGGTACTATATACCAGATGAAGCATAAAAAATCGAAAAAGGACGACCCCTATTAGGCTAACATAACACTAAGCAAGACATGCTATCCAGAAACAGCCAGAATGGACATTTTTAAAGATTGCTTACTGCTGAAGTCATTCACTTGGGACTGGCCACCGGCTGCACTTGCACTAGCAGCCAGATGCGTCCACTTGGGGGATGGAGATCCCCGAAGGATGACCAGAAATAATTGCCTCCGTAAATATGTCCACCCATGACTACCCCGTCGTAGCGGTTACTATTCTCATGAAGTTGAAGAATCTCCCAAAAACCAAAATTCGAACATAATACGATAAACACTAGACGTACACTCTTGCAGGTAATTCGGCAAAGAATGGCACCAAACACCAACACGAGAAAGAAACTGAAAATCGGCCGGCCCCCACCTCACCCGTATGACAGTCTCAACAAGTTCTGCACCAAAACCAAACAAAAACTGATCGCTGATACTCTTCGTTGCCATTTAGCAAGGATGGTACTATATACCAGATGGAGCATAAAAAATCGAAAAAGGACGACCCCTATTAGGCTAACATAACACTAAGCAAGACATGCTATCCAGAAAAAGCCAGAATGGACATTTCTAAAGATTGCTTACTGCTGAAGTCATTCACTTGGGACTGGCCACCGGCTGCACTTGCACTAGCAGCCAGATGCGTCCACTTGGGGGATAAAGATCCCCGAAGGATGACCAGAAATAATTGCCTCCGTAAATATGTCCACCCATGACTACCCCGTCGTAGCGGTTACTATTCTCATGAAGTTGAAGACTCTCCCAAAAACCAAAATTCGAACATAACACGATAAACACTATAGGTACACTCTTGCAGGTAATTCGGCAAAGAATGGCACCAAACACCAACACGAGAAAGAAACTGAAAATCGGCCGGCCCCCACCTCACCCGTATGACAGTCTCAACAAGTTCTGCACCAAAACCAATCAAAAACTGATCGCTGATACTCTTCGTTGCCATTTAGCAAGGATGGTACTATATACCAGATGAAGCATAAAAAATCGAAAAAGGACGACCCCTATTAGGCTAACATAACACTAAGCAAGACATGCTATCCAGAAACAGCCAGAATGGACATTTTTAAAGATTGCTTACTGCTGAAGTCATTCACTTGGGACTGGCCACCGGCTGCACTTGCACTAGCAGCCAGATGCGTCCACTTGGGGGATGGAGATCCCCGAAGGATGACCAGAAATAATTGCCTCCGTAAATATGTCCACCCATGACTACCCCGTCGTAGCGGTTACTATTCTCATGAAGTTGAAGAATCTCCCAAAAACCAAAATTCGAACATAACACGATAAACACTAGACGTACACTCTTGCAGGTAATTCGGCAAAGAATGGCACCAAACACCAACACGAGAAAGAAACTGAAAATCGGCCGGCCCCCACCTCACCCGTATGACAGTCTCAACAAGTTCTGCACCAAAACCAAACAAAAACTGATCGCTGATACTCTTCGTTGCCATTTAGCAAGGATGGTACTATATACCAGATGGAGCATAAAAAATCGAAAAAGGACGACCCCTATTAGGCTAACATAACACTAAGCAAGACATGCTATCCAGAAAAAGCCAGAATGGACATTTTTAAAGATTGCTTACTGCTGAAGTCATTCACTTGGGACTGGCCACCGGCTGCACTTGCACTAGCAGCCAGATGCGTCCACTTGGGGGATAAAGATCCCCGAAGGATGACCAGAAATAATTGCCTCCGTAAATATGTCCACCCATGACTACCCCGTCGTAGCGGTTACTATTCTCATGAAGTTGAAGAATCTCCCAAAAACCAAAATTCGAACATAACACGATAAACACTATAGGTACACTCTTGCAGGTAATTCGGCAAAGAATGGCACCAAACACCAACACGAGAAAGAAACTGAAAATCGGCCGGCCCCCACCTCACCCGTATGACAGTCTCAACAAGTTCTGCACCAAAACCAATCAAAAACTGATCGCTGATACTCTTCGTTGCCATTTAGCAAGGATGGTACTATATACCAGATGGAGCATAAAAAATCGAAAAAGGACGACCCCTATTAGGCTAACATAACACTAAGCAAGACATGCTATCCAGAAAAAGCCAGAATGGACATTTTTAAAGATTGCTTACTGCTGAAGTCATTCACTTGGGACTGGCCACCGGCTGCACTTGCACTAGCAGCCAGATGCGTCCACTTGGGGGATAAAGATCCCCGAAGGATGACCAGAAATAATTGCCTCCGTAAATATGTCCACCCATGACTACCCCGTCGTAGCGGTTACTATTCTCATGAAGTTGAAGAATCTCCCAAAAACCAAAATTCGAACATAACACGATAAACACTATAGGTACACTCTTGCAGGTAATTCGGCAAAGAATGGCACCAAACACCAACACGAGAAAGAAACTGAAAATCGGCCGGCCCCCACCTCACCCGTATGACAGTCTCAACAAGTTCTGCACCAAAACCAATCAAAAACTGATCGCTGATACTCTTCGTTGCCATTTAGCAAGGATGGTACTATATACCAGATGAAGCATAAAAAATCGAAAAAGGACGACCCCTATTAGGCTAACATAACACTAAGCAAGACATGCTATCCAGAAACAGCCAGAATGGACATTTTTAAAGATTGCTTACTGCTGAAGTCATTCACTTGGGACTGGCCACCGGCTGCACTTGCACTAGCAGCCAGATGCGTCCACTTGGGGGATGGAGATCCCCGAAGGATGACCAGAAATAATTGCCTCCGTAAATATGTCCACCCATGACTACCCCGTCGTAGCGGTTACTATTCTCATGAAGTTGAAGAATCTCCCAAAAACCAAAATTCGAACATAACACGATAAACACTAGACGTACACTCTTGCAGGTAATTCGGCAAAGAATGGCACCAAACACCAACACGAGAAAGAAACTGAAAATCGGCCGGCCCCCACCTCACCCGTATGACAGTCTCAACAAGTTCTGCACCAAAACCAAACAAAAACTGATCGCTGATACTCTTCGTTGCCATTTAGCAAGGATGGTACTATATACCAGATGGAGCATAAAAAATCGAAAAAGGACGACCCCTATTAGGCTAACATAACACTAAGCAAGACATGCTATCCAGAAAAAGCCAGAATGGACATTTCTAAAGATTGCTTACTGCTGAAGTCATTCACTTGGGACTGGCCACCGGCTGCACTTGCACTAGCAGCCAGATGCGTCCACTTGGGGGATAAAGATCCCCGAAGGATGACCAGAAATAATTGCCTCCGTAAATATGTCCACCCATGACTACCCCGTCGTAGCGGTTACTATTCTCATGAAGTTGAAGAATCTCCCAAAAACCAAAATTCGAACATAACACGATAAACACTATAGGTACACTCTTGCAGGTAATTCGGCAAAGAATGGCACCAAACACCAACACGAGAAAGAAACTGAAAATCGGCCGGCCCCCACCTCACCCGTATGACAGTCTCAACAAGTTCTGCACCAAAACCAATCAAAAACTGATCGCTGATACTCTTCGTTGCCATTTAGCAAGGATGGTACTATATACCAGATGAAGCATAAAAAATCGAAAAAGGACGACCCCTATTAGGCTAACATAACACTAAGCAAGACATGCTATCCAGAAACAGCCAGAATGGACATTTTTAAAGATTGCTTACTGCTGAAGTCATTCACTTGGGACTGGCCACCGGCTGCACTTGCACTAGCAGCCAGATGCGTCCACTTGGGGGATGGAGATCCCCGAAGGATGACCAGAAATAATTGCCTCCGTAAATATGTCCACCCATGACTACCCCGTCGTAGCGGTTACTATTCTCATGAAGTTGAAGAATCTCCCAAAAACCAAAATTCGAACATAATACGATAAACACTAGACGTACACTCTTGCAGGTAATTCGGCAAAGAATGGCACCAAACACCAACACGAGAAAGAAACTGAAAATCGGCCGGCCCCCACCTCACCCGTATGACAGTCTCAACAAGTTCTGCACCAAAACCAAACAAAAACTGATCGCTGATACTCTTCGTTGCCATTTAGCAAGGATGGTACTATATACCAGATGGAGCATAAAAAATCGAAAAAGGACGACCCCTATTAGGCTAACATAACACTAAGCAAGACATGCTATCCAGAAAAAGCCAGAATGGACATTTCGAAAGATTGCTTACTGCTGAAGTCATTCACTTGGGACTGGCCACCGGCTGCACTTGCACTAGCAGCCAGATGCGTCCACTTGGGGGATAAAGATCCCCGAAGGATGACCAGAAATAATTGCCTCCGTAAATATGTCCACCCATGACTACCCCGTCGTAGCGGTTACTATTCTCATGAAGTTGAAGAATCTCCCAAAAACCAAAATTCGAACATAACACGATAAACACTATAGGTACACTCTTGCAGGTAATTCGGCAAAGAATGGCACCAAACACCAACACGAGAAAGAAACTGAAAATCGGCCGGCCCCCACCTCACCCGTATGACAGTCTCAACAATTTCTGCACCAAAACCAAACAAAAACTGATCGCTGATACTCTTTGTTGCCAATTAGCAAGGATGGTACTATATACCAGATGGAGCATGAAAAATCGAAAAAGGACGACCCCTATTAGGCTAACATAACACTAAGCAAGACATGCTATCCAGAAACAGCCAGAATGGACATTTTCAAAGAGTGCTTACTGCTGAAGTCATTCACTTGGGACTGGCCACCGGCTGCACTTGCACTAGCAGCCAGATGCGTCCACTTGGGGGATAGTGATCCCCGAAGGATGACCAAAAATAATTGCCTCCGTAAATATGTCCACCCATGACTACCCCGTCGTAGCGGTTACTATTCTCATGAAGTTGAAGAATCTCCCAAAAACCAAAATTCGAACATAACACGATAAACACTATAGGTACACTCTTGCAGGTAATTCGGCAAAGAATGGCACCAAACACCAACACGAGAAAGAAACTGAAAATCGGCCGGCCCCCACCTCACCCGTATGACAGTCTCAACAAGTTCTGCACCAAAACCAAACAAAAACTGATCGCTGATACTCTTTGTTGCCAATTAGCAAGGATGGTACTATATACCAGTGCAAGTATAAAAAATCGAAGAAGGACGATCCGGAATAGGCCAACATAACACTAAGCAAGACATGCTATCCAGAACCAGCCAGAATGGACATTTTTAAAGAGTGCTTACTGCTGAAGTCATTCACTTGGGACTGGCCACCGGCTGCACTTGCACTAGCAGCCAGATGCGTCCACTTGGGGGATAGTGATCCCCGAAGGATGACCAGAAATAATTGCCTCCGTAAATATGTCCACCCATGACTACCCCGTCGTAGCGGTTACTATTCTCATGAAGTTGAAGAATTTCCAAGAAACCAAAACCCGAAATAAAATGATAAACGCAATTAGTACGCTTGCTGGTACTTCGGCGATGGATGGCGCCAAATACAAACACGAGGAAGAAACTGAAAATCGGCCGGCCCTACCTCGTCCATATGACAGTCTCAACATGTTCTGACCAAAACCTACTAAAAACTGACCATTGATACTCTTTGCAGGCATTTAGCAAGGATGGTACTATATACCAGATGGAGCATAAAAAATCGAAAAAGGACGACCCCTATTAGGCTAACATAACACTAAGCAAGACATGCTATCCAGAAACAGCCAGAATGGACATTTTTAAAGATTGCTTACTGCTGAAGTCATTCACTTGGGACTGGCCACCGGCTGCACTTGCACTAGCAGCCAGATGCGTCCACTTGGGGGATGGAGATCCCCGAAGGATGACCAGAAATAATTGCCTCCGTAAATATGTCCACCCATGACTACCCCGTCGTAGCGGTTACTATTCTCATGAAGTTGAAGAATCTCCCAAAAACCAAAATTCGAAAATAATACGATAAACACTATAGGTACACTCTTGCAGGTAATTCGGCAAAGAATGGCACCAAACACCAACACGAGAAAGAAACTGAAAATCGGCCGGCCCCCACCTCACCCGTATGACAGTCTCAACAAGTTCTGCACCAAAACCAATCAAAAACTGATCGCTGATACTCTTCGTTGCCATTTAGCAAGGATGGTACTATATACCAGATGGAGCATAAAAAATCGAAAAAGGACGACACCTATTAGACTAACATGTAGCTGTTACTATTCTCTCGAATTTGAAGAATTTCCTAAAAACTAAAATCTGAATATAACATGATAAACATACCCTTGTGGGTATTTAACGACAAAGGCCCTGAGTAATCATATCTCGTAAATATTAATTATGATAATCAGTACCCTAGTTGGTTTTTAGCCGGAAAACTAAATACCAACCCGAGAATAATACCAAAACCCTACATTAACAGTGAGTCATAATATGCACATAACATCCAAGAACTTTCTTCAAATATTAAATTTTCCCAGCTCTGCAAAACTTTAAACGGGTTATAATCTTTCCGAGTGTTTAATCAAAATCGAGAAGGATTATAGGACTGAGTCGCACTACCGCTCCTATGTTTCAAGAATAAAATAAGATAGTTTGCGTTTATTATTGTTACCATTAACATTTTCGAAAAAATTTTCCCCTTCGAAAACTGCCACTGGAAGCTACGGTCTGGTTATTGAGTCTAGGGAAATACGGCACTGAATAAAAATACTGCAGAACTCACCCACTTTCTATGTACGGATTGTACGAGTATAACTCAGGTACTTTCAGTTTCAAATTTTCCGTTCCAAAAAACAAATTGCACCACTTGCTTCACGAAGTTCCACTTTTTCTGCGAACCTCAACGTTGACAGCCCAATTCCTGAAAGTACACAAGCTCATTAGTAATTTACTAAGATAGTATGAATATTTTTGAATTATTGAACAACAATGCAGACTATTATTTTTCTTTTTGGTTCCATTGGTTATTCAATTATGTTTTGTTTCTTCTTCTCTTTCTTTCCTTCTTTTTTTTAAATCAAATTTAGAAAAGTGTGTTAAGGTTTACGACTATTACCTAACATTTACATGTGGAAACAGGTGGTACAATAGGCACTATTAAGTGAAGATTGAACAAAACGAGATAGTTCATCAAAATTTTGCTTTTTTACAAATGAAGATTTTTGGGTCGGAAAACTTCTTATGACAATCGGTAAAAATGTCCGCAGTAGCCAAATTTTTGGAAGATACAAGTACTACACCTATATTTCTCATCGTGGACCGAGAAGGAGGAAGAGAGGGGGTGTAAATTCGTCTCACAAGTTACATGTTATTTTAAAATATACTTCGTTGCATCTATGAAACTAATAATATATTTTCTATATCAAACTTCTTTCAGAATAGAAGTCCTCATCCTAAAAGAAAATTTAAATTTCCCCTATCAAATTAACGGAATTTCCAAAGTTTCAAATTTAAAACGAAGTATCGGGACAAAGGTTTTCTGGAGAGCTGATGCAGAGTACCACATTTAGATTTTCAAGCCGATCCCTAATTCCGCCTCAAATTTCAAAATTTTACCAACGAAGTGTCGTACCACGGCGGATATGCCTATGAGAGGAATGACAATTCTAGCTCATTCCAAGAAATCTTCAAATGTAACAAAACATGCGCCTACGTACGTAAACTTACTTCGCTATAAATGCCCATTCTTGACAATTAGTTCAGTAGAATGCAAAAATCCCAAAAATCTGAACAGTGCCATAGCTGATCAGTTGCGCATGCTGATCAGTGATCAGCATACTAAGAGTACCAAACCTAGTGGAACATTGCTCCCCCGGGGTTAAATTAGTCCACAAAGTTGAACTAATGGTACGTCGATACATATTTGACTGATCGCAAAATGGTTCCAACGAAAAATGTTCCTCATTGAATTTCACTTATTAGGAAAGAAAAATCCTGTTTTTCCTATTACAGAACCGTCGATAAGAGAGAATTTAAAATAAGCCTTTATGCGTGGTGTGGTGTGGTGGGACGTATAGCGATGCACGCATGCAAATGTGACCCCTGAGACAACGCACTCCCAGCTCCGGGAACTACCCTTTCGAGGATCGCATCAGTGGCTAGAGCGAAACCATGTATACATACCAAAATACAACATTCGAGACTTTACGGGATCAATCATTAAGTTTTTGACTTTTTTCCATGTTACGGAACTCAGCGACCATTTCACTGCCTCGCCCCTTCCCAACCCTGATAAATCAAACTTTGAATTGGTATTGTCTGTGTTTCATAACTTAGAAGAAAGACTGAAGTCGGAAATTTTCACAGCTCTCATTAACACGAGGAATGAAATCGAAGTATAATCTAGAGGGTTTTCAAGGTAACTGAAGTCGATTTTGAGTTCGTTTAACTTCAAGTTGAAAACGGTGGCATCTAGCTACGGGAGGGCGGTCGAAAATGCGGAAAATGTAAAAAATATCATCTCATAAATTTGAACGGATACAAAACTCATTTCCGATGATGATTTCACCCCTATCAGTGAACAAAGACACGGGGGATTGGTTAACAGTAGAGAAAACAAGAAGCACAATATGTGTACTATTTTAGAGGTTTGGAAGGTCGCCGAATTCATTTAAATAATGACTCTGGCAAGACGTAAAGCAGGAGAAAATCCAGAAGACAACAGCAATTTTTTTCAATTTTTCAATTAATTTTATTCAACTTGTAAATATGTTTCATCGTTAAATTTCAAGTTCTAAACAAGTAATTCACTAGTGAAATGATTTTTCATGTTATTCAATTGCTTGCCACCAATTAGGTCCAAAAATAATATTTTAGAGCTAGAATTGGTATTCCTATTATACTCGAGGTACATAATTCAAGACAGTCCCTAAATTTTAACCTCAGAGAGCTCTACAAATAATATGATATCTGAATAGATTGAACATTCAATCGTATGAGTCCAGAATATCTACCTACTTACTACACGATGCATCAGACACGGGAAATTTACACTGGACGCCATAAAATTTCATATGGTCTGACAAATCGTGCGGCGCGTGATACTAGGGGCTACTAGTTATTACATGGGAGTATAATAATACGCCATCTTGATTCCAAAAGGGCCCGTTGATGCGGAATTGACTACGCGGTACGCTCCGCATAGTCGGATTCGGCATCGACAGGCCCTTACTGATAACAAAAATGGCGTATTATTATACCCCCTCTGATGTAGGTGCTTTAGCGATACGAACTCATGCAAGGCTTTTAAAATAATAAAATGATTCGATTATAATTATTATTAATACTAGGGGAATCACAACATCGCCTGAACTGCTTTGAATATGCAACACTGACACAATGTAAGTAGTGCATGCAGTTTGTGGTCATCAGTAACGGTCAGGTTAAAGGATCTTTATGCTCCACTATCTTAAATAATGGTGTCGTGCATTCCAAAGTATAATTAAGATAACAATAGAAGTGGTAAATTTCACCACTGTGTGCGAATAATTTCTCTCCAAGGTACTGGGTATAATGACTAACCGTGTAAAAAATAGACCTGAAATTTGAATTCGAACTTTTCAACTAAGATTCCATGACAGTCATATTTGCACATTTGTAATTATTCAATGCGTCATTTTTATCAAACTGCTAATTTTTACTTGAACACTGATAAGTGACCATTTACATACCTAGAATCAGTTACCCAGTATTTGGTCAAACGTTAATACCCAGATGTGCTCAAAAATGTCACTCCAACATGAAAACTTCAAATTATACAAATTATTAAAATTAGGGAGTAGGTAATACTTGATAATCGAAACCAAAATTGATCATTAACAAAGATTATAAATTAGAACGTACAAACAAGATTCGAATTATGAACAGTATGACAGATATGAACTCTAATTCGAAATATTCGACTTCAAAGTAGAACATTCTTCTCGTATTCTTTTTCCAAATTTCAATATGTTAAGTACAAAGATGGCTTCATCAAAGACTGAGGATTATGTTAACACCTTGTACCCGCATCCCTAACCGACGCCGAAATTGAAATAGACCATCTCTCAATCCGGCAAAAAAGAGAGAATTCCAATACCAATTGCTAATTTCGAAATTCTTAAACGCATTGGAAAATTGTGTTCAAAAACTCTTTAGAAGTAATATAATAGACCATAACGATTGCTGATATTGATTTCTTGGGATGGTCACAGAAAGGGATCAAGAAAATTGGTAAAAAAATTTTTCGACACAGTACAGGATTAATAGATTTTCAAGGTCATTAAATTCGAATTTGAATTGGTGTTTGACCCCACGCTCATGGGATCGCGCCAAAAGAGAGACTGGGGCCAGATTTTGGCCATTTGTGAACATCAGGCAAGTATTATATAATAATTTATTCATTATTGCTGACTGATTTCAAGTAATTTATCTTATCTTGTCACCGTAAATTATTCGGTCTCACGCCATTTTATCATAAGTAGGTACGTCTTGTTTCTGGCTGTATGCTCAAATCTATGTTAGTCGCCAGAAAAGGTGTCGTGTCGTCTTGTTTTTTTTTCTTTCTAAACGTAATTATAAGGTAAAAGTAGAATGGTTTATTCAATTCTCAAATTTGTATCTTTACAATTGTGAGGCAATCTGACATACCCAGGCTTGTTGCGGAAAACAAAATTTCACAGTACGGCCAAATTAGCGAAAAATCGGCAGAGAACTGAGTTTTTTTCTTTGGTGTAGAATGATTGTTTACACTATCGGGAACACTGTTCCAGCACCGTTTCCATTTTTGTAATCTCCAACGTCGTCTGGGAAGGCTTCTTACTGCGAGCGGGCACATTTATAAAACTCAAGCTTGTTGCGGAAAGAAAAATTTACCACTGGTAAACGGACTACGACTACGGAAACGAATATAGCTCCATTGAAATGAGTACCTGCACAAGCACCAGTAAACCTCCTGCTACGACCACCGAATATCCCTAAAGATTTACCCGAATCAACCTCAAGGCACCTACGACATGATTTCAGCTTCACTCAGCGATTTCGAATAACTTCGGTCACGACACATTTCATTTCAGTGGGAATGTAATACATTTCAAACTTTATGTCCTGTTTCTGTAGGCTGTTATTGAGAGCGGCGATATGGGAATGAAAACCTAAGTAATCTCAAGAAATAAAAGTATTATTAGTACCCCTTTCCCAATTCAACATTTTCAACTTCTTCAAAAAGAAATAAGTTGGTACCCTAGTCATACCTGTAACTGACAACCAACCATTGAGCAATTTGACGTAGGATCCCATGTGGAAAGCCTTTAGAAATAGACAGACTGGAAAAGTAATGGACGATTACCGGCACGGCACGACACGACACGATACGGCGGATAAAGAGGAGACCTCCACATGGAAGCAGTATGAGGGTGACATCAGTTTTTGAACGATTTGCATAAATGTTTTCTTATTTAAAATTCACAGGTCGACTGTACGTGTAAATTCTTTTGAGAGAGAGGAGGAATTTTCAATTTCTGATATACCACAGCTCACAGTTTCAACATAATTTTTTATTCTAAGCCGATCTGACCACCCCTTAAAGAAATGAGATTCAGAGCACCAGAGATTGCTCCATGAACCGGCGGTGACTGCGAAGAAGTTTTCTGACTCTTATAGGATAGTGGAATCGGAGTATGAATTTTGCACTTTTGGGTCAAGCAGGGTCTATCGATACCTTAGGATACAGACATGCTATGTCCAAAATTTTCGAAAATGCGTTTTTGGTATCACTGGATTCGTCTCAACGAGCAGAATCGAATGCTAATACCAGATATGTCCTATCTCATCTCTAAACCCCCTCTAATTGGCATTAAGTAAAATCTGCTATGTCCATATAGTCGAAAACGAAATGCACAGACATGCTATGTTCATGCTATGTCCCATATTGTAGTGCACAAATGTGCTATGTCCGCTGTCAAGGCATAATTATAAAAAAAAATCAGGTAAAATGGTGAAAAATTATTGTAGATGCAAATAACAAAACTTCAAACTTCTCTCCTGAAAAATGACACCTTTTGGACATAGCATGTCTGTATCCTAAGGTATCGCTATGTCCTTTTTCCACAAAAATAACCAATAGCAAGTACGTAGCTTAACCGTTCACTGTGCTGCACAACTACGTGATTTTATTTACTCTCGTGAAATCAAGGAGAGTTCATTTTTTGCTGGAAGATTTTCATATAAAAAAAGTTAGTAGGAGAAAATAGCTCTCCACGTCCAGAGGAATTATAAAATGAAAATTGGCCTGCATGTCTTGACTCAAGGTGACATGAATTTCCTCATTCTCAAGTCCAGATAATAATGGGCATTTTCTGACATGGAACCATTTCTTTATCGGCCCATTCTTCATTTTCATTCTACACCTTCTGGATAGAGATGCCGAGAGCCACATGCATACAGAAGTGGTTGCATAGCTCAGACAAGGATGAGCAAGTATTTGAATCAAATTGAAAAAAAAAAAAAAAAAAGGGAAAAAAAGAGAGAGTAGTACACAAATTTTCTCTTTCCCATGACTTCTTAAATAAGCAATCGTTAAGTACGACATGCCCCTTTGCACAACACGACTTACATAACGAGTTAAATTAAAAGACACGCCATCGATTTGCAACTACGTACCTGTTTTCGATCTTGATGCGTCAATAAAACTAGTAAATTCTGTGAATATCTGAATTTATGCATCTAGCAAAGATCTGAAGTCGCTTTTTTCGTATTTTCGAGGTCGGCAACTCAGTAACACCTGCAATCGTAACAAATTACTTATAAATGAAGATGTATATGATTCTACAAATATTAGTATTAAAGTAAGTATAAATAATCAATAGATTCCATGCCATGCAATGGCAGGTCCACGAAGCAATACTGGGAGAAGCAATTCAAAATGGGTAAGCATTTATATTAGTTTTCGCTCCTCTCACTCCCAACCAGTTCCTGAGTAGTTGTATCAATTTTTGTCCTCACAATAGGAATTTAGATGATCGAGAAATAAATAGGTTTGAAAAATTTATACAACTATTTTTTTCCCCTTCTAATTGACGTTAAAAATTGAAATAACTTACGAAGGTTACTTCAGATATTTTCAAGTGGCCGGATTATCATCAACTGGGTGAACATTTTAAAAAACTTCTTTACGCACATCACAATAACACCCAATTTTTTTCCTCAAAACAGACACTAGAATAACTCGGAAGACTAGCTAAGGCTTCAATATTCAGTAAGAATCGCTTAGACTTGTCTGATTTATTTTAAATGTTTAAGGTTTTTTGAAACTTGTTTAATACTCGCCAAGCCTGTTCAAAACGCACTTACGTCCCTTAAGCTCTTCCAGACTTGATTATTATCCTTCAGAGCGTGACCAAGACTTTTTAGAACTCTTGATGTTTTTTTCAACTCGTGTAAGAGTCTGTAAAACTAACTCTTCCGAATTTGTTCACGACTTTACAATGCGCCTATTCCAGTTCCACTGGCTCTTCAAGACCGTATCAAAACCGACAAAAATAAGGCATTAAATTCTCTCTAAAACGCTCTTCTAAACTGTCGCTAAGACTGTTTAAGATTGTATAACACTTTCAAAGTTGTTCCAGGATCTTTATAACTCTTCCAGATTTGATTATGACTCTTTAAATTTGACCAGCACTTATTCAGACTCCTTCCGACTCTTTCAATATTTACAAGTCTCGTTTAAAAGGTTCAGAGTCTTGGAGATTTATGTAAGACCCATCTAAATTTGAATGAAACTCGATATAAGATTTGTTCAAAACTTTGAGAAATTTTTTCGCACCGATCTAGGAATTTGGAATACCTTGAAACTCTGGAAGACTAGCAGGCTGGTTTGAGACTAAGCTCCACAGTGATTCATTTGGAGTTACAACTGGAAATTAATAAACAAATATAAGAACAAACCGAATTTGATTGACGAACAGCATCATCTTGTCTTCCGATTTGCACTGCAAAACTTTTCAGGAACATGAATGCAGTAGAGGCAATCACGCGAAACTCGTTCCTCAGCATTTCTATCACCTGTATCAAACGTAACTTTAGTATTCGATTTATATTTAGAGCCAAAATTAGAGGAACTTTGAATTGAAGGAAAAACCAATAGATGTGACACAAAAAACCTCATCTGAATGGTTGTTTCTTTATTTCACCTGATCAGCTGGAGCATGGTCGGCTCAAAATCGGATTTATCCTCGCTACCTGCAGGACAACCTGCTCCCCTCCAAACTTCACTCCCAACAGAAACTTATAATTATCCTACAATAAATTATCGGATCCCAAGATAGAAATTATGTTCTGGTGGAGCTTCATGGACCCAGCTTGAAAACAACACCACGCCGTATAAACGACTCCGAGTTTGGTCTATCATTTCTTACCGATTCCCCCCCCACCCCACCTGATCTATTATATGTCGCTTTTACATACGTTGTTTAAGAACAAGATTGCACTCGGAAGCTATACTGTGCCCTTTCTCCCAACAATACCCAATAGCAATACATCTAGTTTTAATAAATATCCTAGCAATCAGAGAAATTGTCACTAACCGCAACGAAACTTTCAGCAATTGGAGCTCATGCATCTACAAGTTTTGGTTCTGCCGTTGGTTAGTGTACCCTTGTTGTGTTGTGGAACGTATGGCGATGCACGCATGCCAAAGTGGCCCCAATGACACCGCAGGCCCAGCACCGGAAACTACACTTTCGGGCATCACATCAGTGCCGAGGGGAACGCGATGGGGCCGGAACCGAGCCGCCTGTCTCCGTGCCTGAACGGTGCGCCCGTCCTGCCAGGGCACCATGGGGTTCCCTACTGACCGATGTCCGCGCTTCGTGAGCGCTCGCCAGGAATTCAGGTCCTCCACGGCCTGACGCGCTGCCTCTTCATCGCTCCTTCACTCACCCATCACGTGAGACTCTGTCTGCTCCAGCCTTTGCACTACGGGCAAACTCCGCCGAATGGGATCCACCGTCGCAGCAGCAGCAGCTACTCCATTTCATCCGTCAGCCCTCTGCCTCCATCTTCTTCCGCATGATAGCCGAAACGAAAGACGACACCTGATTCCAACAGCTTTGACTCCTCATTATCTCCGAGACCAGGGTATCCACCCCCTTCCCCACCACAAAATAATCACCCTCCGCCCGGATTTAGTCCTTATGCCTTACATTTTGATCAAGTTACCGAAAACGGTGAGACTGGATCGAACTATTGATGTAAAGGATTAGACTCTCTTAATCTCGAGAAACCCAGAGAATTGGACCATGGCCAATACATTTTTAAAGGGAGCGATCTATTTGATCACTCAAACGGGACAAGTTCTCAGTTCTGTTGCTGGGTGTCAATCATTTCTATTCTGAGTCCCAAAAGTCTCTATCCTCTCTTAGCCAAAATCCCATCTTCTATTGTTACTGTCCGTATGGATTCAAAACTACGTGGATGTTCTACACACCAATTTCTTTGCCCCAACTATAGAAAAATTTGCCTGATATTCTCGGATATCAGAACCGGACCGCAATTATAGTGATTATTTGCACAAACACTTCTATAAGGTGCTCATGTAAATAGTCACCATAACTGTTCACAGAGCTGAAATAAAACATTAGACAATCGCCATTTTTTGAATATTCATAACCTATGCAATTATCAATATATATCTACTTACTAGTAGGATAACTACGGAGAAATATGAAATCACACTCTTCAAGTAGGTAATGCAAGAAACTCAAACGTAAACTTTCACTGAACGCCGTCCAACACTTTCAACAGAAATTCGAAATCACATACTTCACGTAATTTAAACATAAACGGGAACATTCACTAAAACAAGATCTTCACAATTTCAAACAAATTTCACTAGTCGTAATGCGTCGTGCTTCGGTTATTGAATCGCTGTTAAATACTATAAAAAATTGGAATAAACTTACGGACCGGAGCGCTTGAGGTGCCCTACGCGAAATGCACAAAACGATGCGGAAAGGGCCTAACTTATAAGATTTTAAAAGCGAACGCGAAACCGGCACAGTCGCGAATATGCAAACGAAATTCTATTTAAAAAATCTTTAAGACAGACACCCAGGAAACGCGAGCGATCGCACTTCTTTAACAAAAAGGAAAACACGTGAGATTGAAAGACCTACATAATTCCAATTACCCATGAAAACTCATTTCAAAAAGGTTTTTTCGATTTTACCACCCGTCTAAGTAACATGCACAGATAATTCCGGGGCAGGTAAGTTACTACCAAAAACATGACTCTCGGAAAGACCCTAAAGTGAAGAGTAACCGCTCCTACATGCTAACGCAGCCGAAGTGTGCACTTTCTACATTGTACCGCGTTGTTGCGCCTTCCCCATGATTGTAATTTCGTGCCCACGCCCCAACCAACGTAATTTTTGTCAATGACATAAAATTTTGATCTCGAAATATTGATAAATTTACGTTCATTCGATGTGAAACATATCTGATTTTAAGAGGTACTTCCAATTCCACGTTTTCCTGCCCATGAGAAAAATTAACACAAGTTTTCCCGCCAATGTCACCAACAGCAGCATTTTTCGCATTCTTGATGCCTGAAAATACACAAATTGATTAAAAATATGTACGACTAAATTAGATTAGGTATATATAATCAATTCTCTAGTCGTTTAGCGCTGTAGTCAGTCTTGTAAGCTATCTCTTGTGTCAGGGGTGGGGGCAAAGAGTACTTATGAACATTATCAGATACCCGGGGCGGAGAAATGCAGTAACAGGTTTTTTTAGCTATATGAGGAACAATTTTCAGTAACTCATAAGTCTAGCTAAGATTTCAATATTCAGTGAGAATCCCTTAGACTTGTCAGATAAACTTGTTGAAACATGTTTATTACTCGCCTAATCTGGTCAAAACGCACTTACGACTCTTAATAACTCTTCCAGACTTGATTATATTATCCTGCAGAGTACGATGAAGAATTTATACAACTCTTGATGCGTTTTCAAGCTCGAACTCTGTACAAATAAGTACCTATAATGCTTCCAAGTTGGATTACTTCACAATGCTCCTGTTCCAGATCCACTGGCTACGTTCAACATCGAATCAAGACCAACAAAAATAAGGCATTAAATTCTCTTGAATGCTCCTCTAAACTGTTAAAGATCGGCTTGACTGTTTAAGACTGTATAACTCCTTCGCGATTTGTTCGTATGACCCTTTGAAATTTGACCAAAACATAATGAGATATTTAACGAAAATTTTTTATAAGTTTAAGTTTCGTTTAGAATGTTAAGAGTCTCGGAGATTTATGTAAGACCCTTCTAAATTTGAATGAAACTCGATATGACTCCTCTTCAAGGTTTGTTCAAAACTTTTGGGAAGTTTTTTCGCACTGATCTAAGATTTTGGGATACCTTGAAACCCTGGAAGACTAGCAGGCTAGTTCGAGACTAAGTGCGACAGCTATACGCTGAGAGTTATATTAGAAATTAATAAACAAATATCAGAACAAACCGAATTTGATTTACGAACAGCATCATCTTGTCTTCCGATTTGCACTGGAAAACTCTTCGGGAACATGAATACAACAGCATTAATCACGCGAAATTCGTTTCACAGCATTTCTATCACCTGTGCCAAACGTAACTTTTTAGTATACGATTTATATTTCAACCTAAAATTAGAGGAACTTTTTGAATTTAAGGGAAAACAAACAGGTGTCACAAAAAAAAACTTTTTCTGAATGGTTCTGTTTCTCGACTCCACCAAATCAGCCAGCTGCAGCATGATCGGCTCAAAATCGGAATTACGCTCGCTACCTGCACTAACACCTCCTCCCGTCCGACAATAAATTATCGTGTCCCGAGATAGAAATTATTTTCTGGTGGAGCTTCTTTGACCCAGCTTGAAAACAACACCACACCGCATCAACGACTCCGAGTCTGGTCCACCGTTTCTTACCAATTTTCTCCTCCGGATCTGTTGTATGTCGTTTCGTACATGCGCTGTTCAAGAACCTAGATCGCACTCGGAAGCTGCTAGGCCCTTCCTCCCGCCAATACCCAATAGCGATTCATCTAAATTTAATAAATATCCTAGCAGCCAGAAAAATTTATACTAACCGCAACTAATCGTTCAGCAATTGGAGCGCATGCAGCTACACTTTTTGATTCTTGTACACCGGTGCCTTCAGCTTCCGTTTCTGCAGCTGGTTCTCACATAAATCAGTTGTTTCCGCATCCAGTTGAGCGAACTTCTGCAAATCAAACCAATGCATAGTGACCCCCTCCCCTCCAACCGTTACTCACAGCAGAAATTTACCCTTTTATAATAAGTATCCCACAATTTTTAGGCCCTTCTTCCCACCAACATCCCTTAGTCGCCTCTTACGACACGCAGGCTTGCAGTTTGCACATGCAGGCATGCGGTTGGCGTATTCTGCTCCCCGCCAACAGGGAGTGCTTTCCACCCCCACTTCCTGCTCAGCAAAATATGATTTCTTTATAGTTGTGTTATCTAAGACACAAATTTTAATAACTAGGTAGGCACACATGCTTACCATACTGAAGGAAAGATCTTTAGAAAAACGTCATCTAGTGTTCTGACACATGTATGTTTGTAACAAGCCCTAATTAGGGTCAAATATAAATAGCATGGAATCTTTGATCTTTGAGAAGGATTCGTTCTTCACTTCTGTTCTGTAATTCCGGGAATCGTGCGATCGTTCAATGAAACATAACTTTTTCAACCCTAATACGGCAGAGTTTGGCAAGCTGGAAAGAGTGCAAAAAATGGAGGGGAAATGGAAGGAAGGATGCGAACATGCAAAAACAATGAAATAACATTCGCTGAGAAAAATAAGAAAATAGACTCGAGCATGGAGTGGGTACACTAATTCAAACTATAGAATCAGCGATAAAGTCAGGGCGACAATTCCAACATTGGACGTGGTAATTTTCGTGAAATTAGAAACCAAGCCTAAGCCAATCGTGAAAAAATACATACATACGCGCCTACTCCTTAAAACAGCACAGAGAGAATCCATCGGTTCTACAAAGTTCACAAGAACCGGACCGCAATTATAGTGATTATTAGCACAAACACTTCTTTCAGGTGCTCATGGAAATAGTCACCATAACTGATCGCATAGCTGAAATAAAAAACTTTAGACAATCGCCATTTTATGAATATTCATAGCTTATGCAATTATCAAGAAATATCTACTTACCAGTAGGTTCACTACGGAGAAATATGAAATCACAGTCTTCAAGTAAGTAATTCAAGAAACCTAAACGTAAACATTCACTGAACGCCTTCCAACACTTTCAACAGAAATTCTAAATCACATTCTTCACGTAATTTAAACATAAACGGAAACATTCACTATAACAAGATCTTCACAATTTCAAACAAATTTCACTAGTCGTAATACGTCGTGCTTCGGTTATTGAATCGCTGTTAAATACTATAAAAAATTGGAATAAACTTACGGACCGGAGCGCTTGAGGTGCCCTACGCGAAATACACAAAACCGATGCGGAAAGGGCCTAACTTATACAATTTTAAAGGCGAACGCGAAACCGGCACAATCAACAATATGCGAACGAAATTTGATTTTAAAATAAAAATCGTGAAGGCAGACACCCAGGGAACGCGAACGACCGCACTTTTTTAACTGAAAAGGAAATTCGTGAGGCCCAAAATAAAAGTTTTGAACTGGAGATATCGATGAATTTACGTTCTTTCAATGTGGAAAAATCGTATGTTAAGTTGTTCTTTCAATTCCAGGTTTTCCTGCCCATGAATTTCGCGCCAGCGTGATCAACAGCAGCATTTTCCAAATTCTTCATGCCTGAAAACACACGAACTGATTAAAACTATGCACGACTTAAGTAGATTTATAATAAATTCTCTAGTCCTAAGGCGCTTCAGTCAATCTTGTAGTCTTATTACCTGCCTCTTTGTGTCAGGAAGAGGGGGAAAGAACATTTACGAACATTATTTAACCACCGGGTAATAACAGATTTTTCTGCTATGATGAACATTTTTTCAAATGTACGGGGAGGGGGTTGGCAGCCTGTCCACATTAGTGGACCACCCCAGTTTCCTTGCTCTATTTTTTCCTTCCAAGTTTTAGATCTGTGCACACTTAAATGTGGAATGAGGAAGTAAGCGCGAGTGTGTGCAAATCATAGTTGAAGGGGATCCCTGTTGGAATGCCTAGAACGAATGTTAGTATCAAAACACAGGGATTCACAACAGTTTGCTCATTTTTCTGGAATGGACCCATTCTGGCCTGGCGCTCAACTCCCATTTAGAGGGAAGAAATATCTGCCACCAGGTCAGGAAAGGAACTTCCCAGTATTATATGTAGTTACAATCATAAACTCTGCTAGAACAGAATTATAAACAAGTATTCCAGTCAGAGAAGTCGTCAAACGAACTCGATTGGTACGAGAGAGCAGACGTATTTCCCAAACTAAAGGTGTTCAAATTTCAAAAGCGGAATAATTTAAAAAATATTCCACGTTTTTTGGATAATTTTAGTCGTAAAAATTGGCGAAAGTGGGTCTTGTACGTTCTTTTTGGATCGGATTTTCTGAACCGTACTTCTCCAACTTGTTCCGACTACTCTACTAAAATGGGGAGGGGGAGAATACTACGCCTCTGACTCAGTTATTTCGAAATTCGCAGCCCGGAGGGAAGGTGACTTGATTTTGTAAGACAATGTCTGATCTGGAATACATTCATTTTAAGAAGAAAACCAATGGAGTAGTCGTTGAAAAAAAAAAAAATTATAAAAGAGGGCTTCAAACAACCCGTACGCAAGGAAGTAGATGTTTCCTTGATTCTGGAGAGGGGGATACCTCCCACCCTCGTCCATGTTTCTGGTTATAATGTCGATGAGGTTAACATTTTTCACTGTAAAATTGAATATTTTTGAAAGGTATGAATATTACCAGCGATGAGAGGGTCGAAGACGTTACAGTTGCTGCATAGATACCAATTTTTATTAAATTTTTCTAAGGAAGATCCAGGATTTGATTTATTACTACATGGGACTCAGAAATGTCTTCTCCTGTCAGGGAAAGAAGTAAAATTCTGGTTTATTGGTTTATTATTATTATTTTTTAACCATTAGGTAACTTTAAGCAGAACTGGTGGCTTCTGAAGTCCCCTAAGACATACTGATGCATTAAAAAAGGTTTTTCGTTAGGTAAAGATAGTCTAAGCTCTGATATACATAGATAAATTAGCAGTAGAATTCATCTCAGCTACAATTAAAAACTGGGAGAAAGGAGAAAAAAAAAATAGATATTTTACATTTTTTCATACTTCAATTCGAAGGTAGAGGGAAAAAAGACTTAGGCTAGAATTTACTACGGTTTTCATTTAGATACTGAGTATAAATTCTTGGAGGATTCGTCTAATAATGTACCAACAAAATTTTTACTTTTGATTCGGGATTCGGAGTCAACCATATTGTAGATACTGGAACTGGGGGTAGAGCAGGAGCCCTGAAGAATTTTATTGCTAGAGTTGGCGTAGCCGTAGCTTGAAAAAAAAAATTTACTGGGGTCGCAGCCAGAGATAAGTCTAGAATTTTACGGGAGTTGGAAACGGAAGCAAATTGTGGCCTGGTGACTTTAATTCGTCGGTATTCTTCTACGTTTTTCTACGTTCTTCTATGTTTGAGTACGTTTTTCTACGAGAAACTAGGAGGCAAAAAGAGGTGAAGATCTTGGGCAACGATCACCTCACGTCGCGGAATCAATGAATAATAACACATACCAAAGAACTTTGGGATAAGTATTACGTCTGCTTATCACTTTTCTTTCAAAAACGATTATTCATACCTAAGCTCATTATAATTATGGGACATGTAGTGCAAGCTCAAATAATAAATGCCCTAAAGGAATGTGGAAAATTCAGCTTAATGGTGGACAGCACACAAGATATTTCAACCTTAGACCAGCATGCCATCAGAGTTCGAATTGTGGAAGGTGGCAATAAAATACGCGAACGTCGGCTGCACCTTCTCAATATACACGATTCCTCTGGAGAAGGGATGTACAAATCAATTGATGAATTATTTGAAAAATTTAAACTGAATATGGTAGATGTAGTAGGTTGCGGCGCTTCTAACTTAAAAGATGAATTTAAATGCCTAAGAAGCAGGATTAAAAATGCCATTTATACACATTGCCCAGCGCATGTCCTCAATTTAGTAATGAGACATACAATCTCTAGTTGCAGTAAAGCAGAAGATTTGTTTGAATTAGTTCAACTGGATGCAGTATTTGTAAGTGACTCATATAAAAAAATGAATTTGTGAAGAAATGAACTTGCGACTACAATGGAAGGTCATAATAAATTGAGGCGTTTGGGCAAAATTGGAAAAACAAGGTGGTGGAGCTAAGATAAGGCTTTACCTTCAGTTTTTGAACAAGCTGCAAAAATACCAGAAATGAAGAAATCACGATTTCTTATTATTTTGAAGTATCCCAAAAGGCATAGCTGTAGGCAGGAAATTTTATCGTAGATCAAAATTTCAGGCATGTTCTTTAATGAAGAATTTGGATAAATTTGATACAATTTTTACCGCCGTAATTATTTTAGATTTTTTTGTCTTCTGTCACAACTCCTGTATCAAAATATTTGCAGTCTTCTTCATTAGATCAATGAATATTTTGCAAAGGAAGAGGCCGATGAACTTGAATTTGAAGACATTAGTGAAGAAGATTTTGCACCTCATACACAGTTTCGAAAAAAAAAAAAAAAAAAAAAAAAGGCAGTGATGAGCAAGCCAGTGATGATCGAACAAATTTAGGCTTGTCCGCAAATTTTTGTGTGTGAATATTTTTTACAGCATTATTGACAATGCCCAGGGAAGTATCAAGAAGAAGTTTATTCCAAATAAATATTTATATATGGATTGTTCGTGGTTGGATCCAGAAAAATTTGAAAAAATTTCAAACATGAAAAGTATTTTAGAATTTCCTACATAAACTTTTTAAAGTTAAGTGAATCTAACAGGCTTGAGCAGAATACCTTTACTGGATGAACTCAAGCAATTTGCAGGGCAGTATGATAGCTTGACTCAAAATTGGCGGAAAATTTATGCAGCTACAGCAGCAGTAGGTCATCAAGCCAAGGACAGATTGAGAATGATCAAGATCAAAATTTGGAAAGTTCAGCATCTGAAGAAGAATTTGATTCAGATTCAGGAATGAGAAGAACGGTAGCTCAAGCTCACCCTGATGAAGATAAAAACTGAGGCTCATGTTTGGAATATGTCTCTTTTCAATTTTGCATGAATTAACAACTATGTTTGGAATTTTTAACAATTTATACGCAGCTATCAAATTTATACTTTTGTTGCCCTGCACCCAAGTATATTGCAAACGGTGTTTTTCGAAGTTGAAAAAACTCAAGGACTGTTCAAGAAATACTCTGGGCCAAGAATTATTAAGCCCTTTATTGTTGATTTGATGTTTGTAGAATCTGATATTCTAAAAAATATTAATGTTGATGAAATTATTGACCAGTTTGGGCAATCCTCAAAAGAATTAAATAAATTACTATTTTGATTATGACTTTGTTTATGTTTATTTTTAATTGGCAACGCTATCCTTTTTTTGACTTCAATTCTTATAGAATTGTGTTATCGTTTTACTCTTGATTTTTTCTTGTATTCGTTTTCGCATTCTTATAATGAAGTTTAATAGAATTTATTGCAAGTATCTTTTGCCCTTTTATTGAAAATAACTATAGTCTTTTCTGTTATGTTATGTTTTTGTTGGTTGAAAGACCGGAGCTGAATTTTCAAAAGTGGTACATGACACGGGGCCCAATGTACGAGAATAGCCAGGGGCCTTAAAAAAAGCCAATCCGACACTGAAAAGCCATAACATTTTCTGCTACAGGTGCTACACCGAAGACGAACAAAAAACTGAACATGGATACTTTTGTTGGTATTTAGTATGGATCGCACTAAACGCCAACACTAGAATGACACTGAAAATTGGCTGGCCCCTACCTGGTTCATATGACAGTTTCAACAACATGTGCTACACAAAAACCGACTAAGAACCGGACATTGATACTCTTGCTGGTATTTAGCAAGAATGGCACTAAATACCAACTCGAGAAAAAGAAAAATCTAAAAGGGACGGTCCTAATTAAGCCAACTTAACGCTTATAGTAACACATGCTATCCAGAAATAGCCAAACTGGACATTTTTACAGAGTGATTATTGCTGAAATCATAACTCGGGGCTGGCCATGTACTAGAAGCATGCGTCCACCTGAGAGATGGGGATCCACAAACAATGACTAGAAATAATTGCTCCTCTAAAGTTGTCCACTCATGACTGCCCCCTCGTAGCTGTTACTATTCTCATGAAATTGATACATTTCCGAAGTGGATTGTACGTTTAAGTTCTCTTTGGAGGGAGGAGGAATTTTCAAACCCTGATATACCTCAGCGCACAGCTTTAACATAATTTTTTATTCTAAATCGATTTGACCGACCCTTCAAGAAATGAGATTCAGAGCATTATAGTTTACACCTCGAACTGGTGGTGATTGTGAGAAAGCG
Source organism: Acanthococcus lagerstroemiae (assembly GCA_031841125.1). Lineage (NCBI taxonomy): Eukaryota > Metazoa > Arthropoda > Insecta > Hemiptera > Eriococcidae > Acanthococcus > Acanthococcus lagerstroemiae. The sequence continues at coordinate 41,432,485 of CM063112.1, forward strand.
AAGAAGTTCTCGGACTCTCTTATGGGACAGTGGAATCGCAATATGAATTTTGCACTTTTTGGGTCAAGGAGGATCGATGTCAATCAATATTAAATACATAGTTTAACGGTTCACTGCGCTGCATAATTGCATGATTTCATTTACTCTCATTTCTAAAATCAGGGAGAGGTTCATTTTTGCTCGAAAATTTTCATTAAAAAACAGTTAGTAGTAAAAATTGGCTCTCTACGGCCGTTGAAATTATGAAATGAAAATTGGCCTTCCTTGACTCAAGGTGAAATGTGTTTCCTAAGTATTACAAAAAATAGTCCCTTTCCCACGAATGAAATAAGCAGTCGCTAAATACGACATGTCCTTTTGCACAACGCGGCTTACTTAACGAGTTAAATTAAAAGACACGGCGACGATTTGCAACTGCGTACCAAATTTCGATCTTAATGCGTCAATCGCTGATCAGACTCTGAAGTAGTAGATGCTCTGAACATCAGAATTTATACATCCAGCAAAAATCCCGTTTCGGTGTTTTCGTATTTTTTGAGGTCGGCAGCTCAGTACTATCTGAAACCGGAATAAATCAGTTATAAACTAAGATGCATGATTCTAAAAATATTAGGAATAAAGTAAGTATAAATCATCAATTAATACCATGCAATACAATGGCGGGTCCACGAAGCAATACTGGGCGGAGCAATTCAAAATGGGTAGGCATTTAATAGTTTTCATTCCCCCACTTACAACTAGTCTCTGAGTACTTGTATCATTTTTTGTCCTGACAATAGAAATTTAGATAACTCAGAAATATTTAGATTTGAAAAATTTATACAAATGTTTGTGTTTCCTAATGGTCAAGTATGGAGAGTATGGGCACATTCAAATACGCAACCACTTCTTTATGGGTCCATTCTTCATCTTCCCCATCTGGATAGAGATGACGAGAGCTACTTGCAGAAGCGGTAGCGAAGCTCGGACAAGTAGGAGCAAGTATTTGAAGAAGTGTCCATCTGCACCTCGTTTGACACGACTTTACTTCGAAAATTGTTTTCTTTTGCTCAAAAATCCTAATTAAAAAAGTAAGTTCTAAAAGAATTGTCCCTTTTTTACGAATGAAATAACCGATTGCTGAATACGACACGTCATCTGCTTACATAACACCATAGGCGCACGCAGAGGTTAGCGAAGGTAGCCACCGCTACCTCATAAGCTTTTCAGATATTTTTTGGTTTTTTTTTGTTTTTTTGATTTTGTGCAATATTGGGGATATTTGTAATTCATGTAAGTAAATTGTTCAATAATACGTTTATTAACATTCGTCAACATATAGGGACTGCGCATGTTCGTTTTCTCAGTTATCAGCCAGTGACTCATGCCCATGTAACTATTCACTGATCTCAATTCAAATACAAAAATCAGGGTTAAATTATGGTCATCAGCATGTTCTCTGGCAACCCACCAAAAAAATCTGCGGGCGGCTATGAACACGGATACGAGTTTGTCTCAAAAAATTGAGTAATATTAGCACCAGCGCCGACGCCGAAGCTCTCCGCAAAATTTTTCGCCCCAAAACAGACGTAATGTATAATACATAAGTATGAAGAAATTTGAATAATTTGAAAAATCAAAAATTTTGAACTGAAGACTGTGTTCAACTCAATTTTTCACGCTAAATTCGAATTCGGTGTTCAAATTTAGTGGCGACGCTTCGTTTCCGAGATAAATTCAAAAATGTTGTCGAAATGGGTCCAAAAATGAGTCTGGCTCAAATTTGACAACGGATTCGAATTCGCCTCGAGTAACTGAGTAATTAGCACCAGCGCCGACGCCGAAGCTCACCGAAAAATTTCTCACCCCCAAAAAATGTGATGTAGTATGGAGAAATTTGAAAAATTTGAAAAATCAAGAAATTTTGAATTAAACACAGTTTTATACTCAATTTTTCACGTTGAGTTCGAATTCAGTGTTCAAATTCGGCGATGGCGCTTCGTTCCCGAGATTCGAAAATGTGGTGGAAATGGGCTAATTAATGAGTCTGGTTCAAATTTGAAAACAGATTCTAATTCGTTTCGAGAAATTGAGTAATTCGTCCCCGGACCCACAAAATCACAACCCCCGTGATCTCGGCACAGTACCATCGGTACATGATGCAGTCACGCCAGATTCGAGTCGTGCTACCTCATCGAAAAATTCTGCAGGCGCTCATGCATAACGCGGCTTAATTTATGAGTTAAATTGAAAAACGTGATAACGATTTGCGACTGCGTACCGAATTTCACTCTTGCGATGCGTCAGATCAATATTGATGAGATTCTGAAGAAATTCTACGCAGATCAGAGTTCATGCATCCAGCAAAGATCTCAAGTCGCTGTTTTGCTATCTTTGAGTTCGGCAACAGACTATTACCTGCAATCGGAACAAACAAATTAGTTATAAGAAAGACGTATGTGATTCTACGCATATTAGTAATAAAAGTAAGTTTTTCTGGGTGGCCGAATGGATAGCGCGCTGGTCCCGGGTTCGAGCCCATGTAGCAATTCGCTACATTTCGACCGAGGCTGATTTTTCGGCAAAATGAGAAGAAAGGCTAAGACAGCCTTAACAGCCTCCCCGAGCAATGCTCGAAAGGGCGGATTCCAGGACTCGGGTTGAGAGCAAAGTAGAAAAGAGAAGTTTTAATGATTAATAGATACCATGCCATTCAGTGGCAGATCGCAGATCCACAAAGCAATCCTGGAAGGACCAATTTCAAATAGTCAATAATTTTACAGTTTTCACTCCCGCACTCCAACCCAGAGCCTGGGTACTTACTGTATCTGTTTTTGTCCTCACAATGGAAATATAGATAACTGAGAGATCGGTACCTGCAGTTTTGAACAATTTGTACTCCTGACTATTTTTTTCTTACTGATGTTGAAAATAAAGATAAATTTCAAAGAGAACATTAAATTTTTCCAAGTCGTAGCGTTACCATCGACTGGGTAAATATTTTCGAAAACATTTTTACGCACGTTACAATAACACCCAATTTTTCCCCTCAAAGAAGACACTAGAGTAACTCTTAAGACTAGCTAAGACTTCGATATTCAGTAAGAATCGCTTAGACCTTTCAAATTAGTTTAAAATGTTTAAGATTTTTTGAAACCTGTTTAATACTCGCGAAGCCTGTTCAATACGCATTTAAGACTCTTCATAACTCTTTCAGACTTGATTATTATCCTTTAGAGCATGATCAAGACATTTTAGAACTCTTGATGCTTTTTCCCGCTCGGGTAAAACTGTAAAACCAACTCTCCCGAATTTGTTTAAGACTTTACAATAAGTACCCGGTTCCAGATCCACTGGCTGTACAAGATCGAATCAAAACCTATACAATGATAAGGCATTAAATTCTCTCTAAAACTCCTATAAACGGTTCAAAAATTCGCTCAGACTGTTTCAGACGATATAAAACTTTCAAATATTCTAACTTTTCCAGATTTGATCCTGACTTCTCAAGATTTGACCATTACTTATTGAGTCTTTTTCCAAATTTTTCAATGTTTTCAAGTCTCGTTTATAATGGTGAAGACTGGAGATCCATGTTTAATGAAGACCCTTCCAAATTTGAATGAAACTCGATATGACTCTTCTAGAATTGTTTACAACTTTTGAGACACTTTTTCACACTAGTTTAGGAATTTGGGATGCCTTGAAACCCTGGAAGACTAGCAGGCTAGCTTGAGACTAAGCAAAACTGCTATTTTTGAACAGTCTTCAATTTCAGTGTTTTCCTCTGGGGAGGGCCAATCTCCCCATTGCCTCTCCTAAGTATCCACGTCTGGTAGGTAATAAAAGAATTAGAGAATCACAATGAAAATTAATAAACAAATATAAAAACACACCGAATTTGATTTACGAACAACAGCCTTGTCTTCTGATTTGCACTGGAAAACTTTTCAGGAACATGAATACAGCAGAGGCAATCACGCGAAACTCGTTTCTCAGCATTTCTATCACCTGTATCAAACTTAAATTTAGTACATGATTTATATTTAAAGCTAAACTCTGATTGAAGGAAAAACAAAACGCGCTTCTGAATGGTTGTTTCTTAACTGCACCAGAGCAATTGCAGCATGATCGACTCCAAATCAGGTTTATCCTCGCTACCTGCAATACCACCTCCTCCTCACCAAACTTTACAACTAACAGGGAAGGACCCTATAATTATCCCCAATATAAATTAACGTATCCTACGATAAAAGTTAAGTTCTGGTGGAGTCGTTGAGCCCATAGTTTGAAAACAACACCATACAGCAACCACGACTCAGAATCTGGTCTACCTTTTCTCACCAATTTCCTCCTCCTGATTCATTGTATATCGTTTTTTACATGCGCAGTTCAAGAACCCAGATCACACTCGAAAGCTGCCGGTCCCTTCCTCCTACCAATACGCACTAGCGATGCATCTAAATTTAATAAATATCCTAGTAATAAGAGAAACTTCTACAGACCATAATTAATCTTTCAGCAACTGGGCGAGCAGACATCTTCAATTTCTATAGTTCTGGCGTTGGTTGTGAACCCTTGGCACTGATTTCAGTTGAACGACCACCGGAAAATTGGAAATTAGTAGTTGTTTCCGCATCCAATTGAATGAACTTCTGCAAGTAAAAATTCCAAAATTAGAAGAAAACCAAGTGAAACATGATCGGCTCAAAATCAGATCTACAGATCCTTGCTCCGTGCACAGTGACCCCTTCCCCTCAAACCTTTACTCAAAACACAAACTGACCCTTGTATACTCACGAATGGGTGTTTCAAAAATGCTGTTACGAACTGCCGCACATATCCTGTTGGTCATAAACTGAAAAATAAGCGTGGCCAAAGAAATGAGGCCTCCGAGAGAAATGCGCGACGCGACAGAAATATTGAAATTTTCGTGGCAACCGAAGTTAAACTCAGCAACTGAAAAACATATCTGAAAACTTTTTTTTCAGGATGACAGGTTAAGGGAACCCTGCTCCGGGCACGAGGACTCGCGAGAACGAGGTCTAGCCCACAAGTTCCTTACATCGTGAGCCTCACTCCAGGTCCGTAGCTAACTCTGCCTGTGTGTGAAGGGGATTTTATATTTCAACCAGGGCATTAGTGTGGGTTTTGCTGCCGCGGGCATGGAATGAGAGCGTAAATCCTTAACATGAGAATTTTATCATAGACAAATGCCGTGAATATAATGTCCCTGCAGTAGTATGGTTCATTGATTATGCAAAAGTTTTCAACTGGATAATGTGGAACGCCCTAATGAGCACGATGATGGAGATAGAATCACCTAGACACCTGACAGGCTTGGTAATTTACTGTGCAGAAGAAATGAAATGACTGGAGTAAGAAGTGCAAGGGAGGAGTCTGGAACGTGCAGAGTAGGACGAGATGTCAGGCAGGGAAGATATCTTTGTCACCACAACTCTTCAACATATATATGGAGAGAACGCTATGAGAGAGACGCTGGAAAACAGAAGCAGTGGCATCTCAATAGGTGGCTACGAATCTAAGATATGCCGGAGATACAACTCTGTTGGAAACTTCCGGCAGGGAAATGGCGGAGCTGACTGAGCGTGTCAGGAAGATCGGCGAAAAATACGGGCTACTCGTAAATTCTTCGAAAACCAAAATTATAGTGATCGACCGCGAAGATGTTCTGACCAGACGCTTACCTGCTGACGGGTTCTGAAGAAGTCGAGTCGTTTATATGTAAATCTAGAGTCGATGATTGATGTCAACGGTGGCTTCTTGGCAGGGATAAAAAGAAGAATCGCAAATCGGAAAGTCCGCAATGACGAAACTGAAACTTCACCGGCAATCACGGACGCGGCAGATCTACGCAGGCCGGGAGACGGCATAGTAACAACTACAGGCCCTCGCTAATCCATGTCCATTCGAACTAGAGAAAAATTACAATAGGTAATTTGAAACCTAGCATTATCGTAGGTAAAAACTAAAAATAGCTGGAAAACAAAATCATATTATGAAATAATAACTTGAAAACAAATTTTAAAATATAAATCTAATCAAGAGGAAAGAGAAGATTGTGCAGTAGACTTATGGCTATATACTAAAGACAGCCTATACGGCAAGATCAATTACTTTTGCTGGTTACCTTCTCCAGCCTATAACACACAGAAGGGTCAGACTCGACTGAGAAATCTAAAATGTCTGTAAAACTATAACACTGAAATCTGAGCTTAAATTTTAATGCATTGGAGCTTCAGGCATCTCTAACCAGCCATTCTTAGTCAAGGGCAACCAACCGGAAGATCTTACACCGCCTAGTTCAACTCCCTTTTCAGTGACTCGGTATGTAGTAAGAAATCGTTTCATTCTGAGACTTTTGTCGGTGAGCTATTTTGACAAAATAATACGGACGTAATACTGACGAGCTCTTTTTCAAAAAAGCCTAAATCAAAATAAGTGACTCATTCTATTGTAGTCACTTTTGAAACGCCAGCCTAAAGCGCATTCATTGCTTTAGAACAATCGCAACTTGTTGGTGACCAAAAACGATAGATACATCTAAAATTAATAAATATCCTAGCAATAAGAGAAATCTCTACATACCGCAACTAATCTTTCAGCAATTGGGTGAGCATGTATCCTCAATTTTTGCTTCTGGCGTTGGTTAGTGTAGAGCCTTGGCACTGATTCCAGTTGAACGGCCGCAGGCAAATTGGAAATTTGTAAACCAGCGCCTTCAGCTTTCATTTCTCAGTTGTTTCCGCATCCAGATGAGCCAACTTCTGCAAATAAAAATTCCAAAAGTAGAATAAAACTAAGTGAAGCATTATCGGCTCAAAATCAGATCCACACCCTTACACCTGCACACTAACCCCCTTCCCTCTAACCTTTACCCGCAACAGAAAACTGACCCTTACAATTACCTATCCTGAAATTCTCATGTTCTAAAATAAAATTAAGTTATTTTAGTGGAGCTCTTGGGCCCAGCTTGAAACTAACACCATGCAGCACACCAACGGCTCAAAATCTGATTTACCTGTTATCACCAAGTCCCTCCTCCAGATCCTTGTATTTAAGTAGTCTTTTACATGCGCTCTTCAAGTGCTCAAGGAGCCAGATCCCACTCGGATACTGTGGAGCCCTTCCACCCACCAACATCCCTTAGTCGCCTCTCACGACACGCAGGCTTGCAGTTTGCACATGCTTGCATACGATTGGGCGATTGGTGTATTCTGCTCCCCGTCAACAGGGAATGCTCTCCATCCCTGCCCCCTCCGCAGCTATTACCCCAAGCCAACGAGAAAATTATGCTCAGATTATCATAACTTAAGACTACTCCAAGTGCCGGTGGAGCTCTTCGGGTTCAGCTTAAAAATAAAACTCACTGGGTTTAGGGGTCAGCTATAAAATAGAACACGTTAAGAGCGTTAGCGGATGAAATTCGGCGCCTAACTTCTTGCTCAGCAAAATGTGATACCTAACATGGTTGCAATATCTAATACATAAACTTCGATAACTACGTATACCACCACTGTTGTTGACCACATCTTCATCCATTTAAATTTCTATAATATCAGAATGAGGAATCTAGAGCATGCTTACCAAACTAAAGCAATCTAAGCAAGAAAACATTTTATTAAGGGACTTTTGCCACTGACAAAATAGTACTGACGACCTCTGTTTCACAGTGGCCTGGGTCAAAAATAGTGAACCATTCTGTTGTAGTCACTTTCGAAACGCCAGCCTAAAGCGCATTCATTGCTTTAAAACAATCGCAACTTGTTGGCGACCAGTACCTATACATCTAAATTTTATAAATAATATCCTAGCAATATAGCAATATAAGAGAAATCTCCACATACCGCAACTAATCTTTCAGCAATTGGCTGAGCATGCATCTTCAATTTTTGCTTCTTCCGTTGGTGTATCCTGGGCACGGATTCCAGTTGAACGAGTGTCGGAAAATTGGAAATTTGTGAACCGGCGCCTCCAGGTTCCGGTTATCCAGCTGATTCGCACATGAATAATTTTTTTATTCGGCATCCAGTTGAGCGGACTTCTGCAAGTCATTCTGATGGAGCTCTTTGGGCCAACACCATGCAGCATCAACCGCTCCGAATCTGCTTTATCTGTTATCACCAATTTCCTCCTGCTGAATCATGTATCTACATGGTCTTTTACATGCACTCTTCAAGAGTTCAAGGAGCCAAGAAACTACCATTTCGGGCATCACAACAGTGCCGAGGGGAATAGGGGTAGGTATACTAACACAAACTATGGAATCGGCGATAAACTCAGGACGATAATTCTCAAATTGGACATGGTAATTTTCGTGAGTTTAGAAACCGCAAGCCTACGCCAATCGTGATAATACGTACGTAGTACGTACATGCCAACAGCATAAAACAGCACAGAGAAATCAATCGGTTCTACACTGGCCAAGGAAAAATACAAAGAGGTTGCAACTCTGGCCAATGAACTGAAAAATGCGCAGGGTAGAAGGAATAAGGTTTCCAAGAGAAATACGTGACCGCGACAGAAATAACGAAATTCTCGTAGCAAACGACGTTAAACTCAGCAACTGGAAAACACATACGAAAACTTTTTTCTCAGCATGACAGGTTACCCTCTCCAGCGGAGCCTGGGGTTAATGGACCACATACTCTCGGGGAGGAAGAAAATATTGACTATGTCCGTTTCCTGCATGAACGACAATCACCAGTAATCACTTCTAAGGTCAGCCATAGGGGGATCTCCTGCAGTATTCCGCGTTTGCCGAAACCATCCAGTGCGTACGTGGCCAGCTATCTGCGGCTGGACACGTACTCAAGGGAATATCGGGAACGATTCCTACACAGAAAATTCTGAACCTAGAGCTTCCACAGAAGTCATGGCTACTGATTATCTCCCATCAGGATGCCTCAAGTGGCTTCAAAGTGAAGCTAATCACTGAATTAAAATGATTTTCAGAAGACTGTCAGTTCCATTAATTGAGTCAGACACCAATTAGATTACAAACTCGCGAATGGGCGATTTGAAATGTAATTACGAACTGTCGGAAATATTCTGTGCTGATTGTATCTCGGGCCTTATGGAAAATAGGAGAGGCCGAAGGGATATAGTTCCTGGAGAAAGGCCAGGAGATTGAAAAGTTCTGAAGGAAACATGACTCCGATCATTCTTAAAAATGTGAAAGAGTTCAGCGGCCGAGAGAGAAAGAAAACCATTGCAGTACTACCTAGAAGAGAGATAACATGAAATTATCGTGGAATCCGAAGCTAAATTCAGGGACTACTAAACGTAACTGGAAACTTTTTTCCAGGATGACAGGTTACCTACTTCAGCGGAAACTGGAGATGATGGACAGGATACTCTCAGGAAATAAATATTGAGCATGCCCGCTTCCTCCTACATGAAAGACAATCACCAGCAGCCTCTACTTCTGGTCAGCCGGTCTGGAGATAATGGACCACTCTCTCAGGGAGAAAGAAAATATTGACTATATCTGTTTCCCACATGAAAGACAATCACCAGCAATTACCTCTAAGGTCAGCCAAAGGAGGATCTCCTGCAGTATTCCGCGTTTGCCGAAACCATCCAGTGCGTACATGGCCAGCTATCTGCGGCTGGAAACGTACTCAAAGGAATATCGGGAACGATTCCTACACAGACAATTCTGAACCTAGGGCTTCCACAGAAATCACGGCTACTGCTTATCTCCCATCAGGATGCCTCAATTAGCCTCAAAATGAAACTAGTCGCCGAATTAAAATGATTTTCAGAAGACTGTCAGCTCCGCAAATTGAGTCAGAACTCAGATAGATTACATACTCACGAATGGGCAATTTAAAAATGCCGTTACGAAATGTCGCACATATCCTGGTGCTGACTGTACCTCTGGCCATAAACTGGAAAATAGGTGAGGCCAAAGAGATATAGCTCCCGGAGAAAAGCGAGGAGATTGAAGGGTTCTGAAGGAAGCATGACTCTCTGAACATTCCCAAAATGTGAAAGAGTTTAGAGGCCTAGAGAAAAAGAAAACGATAGTAGTACTAGAAGACAGATAACATGAAATTATCGTGGAATCCGAAGCTAAACGCAGGGATTAGTAAACATAACTGGAAATTTTTTTCCAATATGACAGATTACCTACTCCAGCGGAGACTGGACATGATGGTCCGGATATTGTCAGAAAGGAAATACCGACAATGCCAGATTCCTACATGACTAACAATCACCAGTAACCTCCACTAAGGTCAGCCAAAGGGGAGTCCCTTGCAGTATTGCGTATTTGCGGAAACCATCCAATGATAATGTAGCCAGCCATATATGTAGGTACATATATGCGGGGGGCAAAACATACTCATCGCATAAAATAGATAAGTTTCTCGGTTAGAAATTATTGTTAATATTGACTCGGCCTTCGTAACAGTGGCGTAGCTAAGGTGGGATTAAGGGGATGAATACACCCCATGAGATGAGAATTTTTTTATATACTGGCAGTATCACAGTGAATGCGCGAAATGAAACTTAAATCCAGATATATATAACTGAAGTTGAAAAGCACGACATACTAATACGTCAATGTAAAAACATAGAGTTCATGATAGGTGTATCCTCCCCCCCCCTCCTCCCAAAATTTTCTGATCCCCCTTCTTGGAAAAATCCGGGCTACGCCACTGCTTCGTAACAGTGGTGCGTAAGGATGGAGAAAGAACGGAACCTGAAACAAATTGAAAATATAATATGCGTATAATCAGCAAAATATGGCTTCTTGTGGGTCGGAAGCCACTAAACTCATTTGTTGATCTCTGTCTTCATTCTCTCAAATTTTTTACATACCTAATTTGAAGCGCTGAAATGCAGAACTTGCTAAGTGCCATTTTTATCGAAACAGAAATTTTCTACGCAAAATATATACTATGTATATCCTCATGCCAATCCACACCGGACAGGTCGTTATTATGAATAGTTCGAGTTCAGAATAACCCTTGAAGAGCTTTTTGTAACTCCGTATCATGATGCGATCCAAAGAACAGCTGTCCTGTAAAGTTTAATTTTCGGCATTTTGCATGTTATGCATTTCATCGTTTCAGGAGGCCTCGTAAACTCACTTGCTGATCCCTGAATTCTGCCCCCCCCTCCTACTTTCTTTGACATCTCAGATTTATCCTAAGCTTAAGAGAAGATCACTCGTTGATAGGAACGGAGACGGGTTCAAAAATGTCATACAATACTCGTAATGTGATGCCTAGATACCAAAATCTCGTCTACAAATCCGCTAAATCCGTTCATGTAAACTTTCCAAACACAATCTGAAACTCGTAGCATAGAAAAGAGGGCGGCTCTAATGGAAATAATGGCGGAGTACATATATGGATATTTTTAAATAGGTTCTTACAAATGGCAGAATACTTACGTACTTTTACTCAAACATCAGGAATTCAAAATAACCTTTCCAAACGCTGCAACAAGTTTATCACGAATGAAATATCTTCAGTAAAGCCCAAGGGCGTATCGAAGGAGTTTTAGTTGACAAATCAGTAGCCCTCAGTCGGAGAATATTCAAAAACAGGCGCTTTGTCGAGACGTTTTTGCTTGTTTTTATGATTCGAATCAGTAAGAAAATCTCAAAAAAATACAAGACTTTCCGGCTGGACAATTTTGATCCTCCGTCCCCACTACAATAATCACCCTTCGCCCGGATGTAGTCCTTAGGCCTTAGATTCTGACCAAGTTACCGAAAGCGGTGAAACCGGATCAAACTATTGGTTGTAATGAATTAGACTCCCTTTTAATCTCGAGATATCCAGAGAATTGGACCATCACCTATACATTTTTAAAGGAAGTGATTTATTTGATCACTCAATCGGGGGGCAAGTTCTCAACTCTGTGGCTGGGTGTCAATCAATTCTATTCTGAGTCCCCAAAAGCCTGTATCCCTTCTTAGCCAAAATCCTTTCTTCTAGTGTTGCTGTCCGCTACTGGCTAGGGTAGCAAAGACTATCGAGTATAAAATCTGCTCAATGGATTCAGAACTACGTGATTCTCTACACAACAATTTCTTTGCAGCACCAACTATTAAAAAATTTGCCTGATATTCACGGATATCAGAACCGGACCTCAATTACAGTGATTATTTGCACAAACACTTCTATAAAGCGCTCATGTAAATAATCATCATCACACAGCTGAAATAAAATATTAGACAATCGCCATTCTATGAATATTCATAGCCTATGCAATTATCAATAAATATCGACTTACCAGTAGGATCACTATGGAGAAATATGAAATCACACTCTTCAAGTAGGTAATTCAAGAAACGCAAACGTAAACATTCACTGAACGCCGTCCAACACTTTCAACAGAAATTCTAAATCACATACTTCACGTAATTTAAACATAAACGGGAACATTCACTAAAACAAGATCTTCACAATGTCAAACAAATTTCACTAGTCGTAATACGTCGTGCTTCGGTTATTGAATCGCTGTTAAATGCTATAAAAAATTGGAATAAACTTACGGACCGGAGCGCTTGAGGTGATCTACGCGAAATGCACAAAAACGATGCGGAAAGGGCCTAACTTATACAATTTTAAAGGCGAACGCGAAACCGGCACAATCGCGAATATGCGAACAAATTCCCTTTAAAAAATCTTTAAGGCAGACACCCAGGGAACGCGAACGACCGCACTTTTTTAACTGAAAAGGAAATACGTGAGGCCCAAAATAAAAATTTTGAACTCAAAAGATTGATGAATTTACGATCTTCCGATGGGAAAAAATCTTCTGTTAAGATGCACTTTCAATTCCGCGTTTTCTTCTCCATGAATGAAATTGAAATAATTTTTCCCGCCAGCGTGATCAATGGCAGCCTTTTCCGAATTCTTCATTCCTGAAAACACACGAACTGATTAAAACTACGTACGACTAAAGTATATTGATAATAAATTCTTTAGTCATTAGGCGCTTTAGTCTAGCTTTAGTCACTCTTGCAGTCTTCTAACCTGCTTGTGTCGGGTTGCGGGCAAAGAACATTTACGAACATTATTTGACAACCGGGGCTCAGAAATGTAACGACGCAGTTTTTTGGCTACGATGAACATTTTACAAATGTACGAGTGGGGGGGGGGGGGGTTACAGCCTCTCCACTGGGTTACAGCCTCTCCACTTTAGTGGACAACCCCAGGTTCCTTTCTCTGTTTCTTTCTTTCAAGTTTTAGATCTGTGCGTCTTTAAAATTGGAATTATGAGGTTGTCACAAGTGTGTTCAAATCACAAGCCAAAAGGAGATCCCCCTGCTGGAATGTCTAGGAAAGAACAGACGTATTTCCCAACCAGAGGTGTCCAAATTTCACGAGCCGAACAATCATAAAATGTTCTAAGTTTTTTGGATAATTTTAGTCCTAAAAATAGGCAAAAGTGGGTCTTTTATGTACTTTTTGTGTCAGATTTTCCTAACTCGAACGGCACTTCCCTAACTTGTTCCAATTAGTCAACTAGAATGTTGAGGGGGAGTTTAACCTGTCGCCAAAACTAACTGAAATTTTGAACAGAGTAATAGAACTAGAAAAATTACCGATACAGTGGAAGGAAGCCGAAAAGAAAAATGAGCCGTGACGAAATAAGCAACTACCGGTCAATAATCTTGACTTCACACAATGGCAACGTTTTTTCTAATACACTTCAAAACAACTGACTGGACATGGCACAAAGCGTAGAACTGGCAGGGTTCAGGAAAAATCATTCGCCTACGGATAGTATTTCTACAGCTGACCAAAAAAACTAACGAATGTGACTTAAACTTACACATACCACTGGTGGACTTTGAAAAGGCTTTTGATACGGTCAACTTATGCTTCTTATGGAAGGCGTTAGCACGTCAAGGCATCTCACAGAATTTTAGGAACATTCTAAAAGTAATGTATTAGGGGGCAAATGCGCATATCAAATTGGACAAAGTTGGGCCAAAATTCGAAATCAAGGAGACCAGCTGTCTCCAAATTTTTTTTAATAGTGTTATAGAAGAAGTATTTTGGAAAATGGTATGGGAGAATATAGGCATCAAAATAGACGGAAAATACCTCAGTAATTAACGTTTTGGAAAGATGTTGGGCTATTTACACAAGATCTAAATTACCTTGAGGAAATGGCCTCAGAATTTGAAGCAGCCGGAAAACAGGCAGGATTAAAAATAAATACCGAAAAAACAAACAGTGTTACTTTGTAACCTTATCTCAATCTGGCCCCCCACGACTCAAATTTCAAACGTTAAGTAGGTAAAATTTACTTAGCTTATGAAAATCTAGAGACGTACCTCTTCAAGTACTCAAGGTCTCAATGAGACCACGATTAAATTTCCCTTCCCCAAATGCCTAGGTAAGGGCTGGCACGTCTCATCAACATCGGAATCATAAATTAATTCCGGCGTCCAAAATTCGAATTTTTGCACCTGAAGTTAGGCAAAATTTTGAAAAGAAAATCACGTCTTTTCTTTCGTAAACGGAAAATTTTTTCCTAGAAAAAAAAACATGATTCGCTAGCTTCCTTTTTTCATAATAAAAGGACGCTGCTTTTTCTCATTCGAAGCAAAAAAAAAAAAGAAATAATTCTTTACCTTTCCTTTGAAGAAATGATGTAGTTTCTCTTTTTTTCGAAAATATCAAAATGTAGTTCTTCTTACCGAGAAGAAGGTTGGGACAAGTTTCCTTGCTTTCCTTAAGAAAGGAACAGATTGTCTTTCTGAGAAAGAAAAGAGGTCCACTTTTATATTCACGAAATGGGAGGGGTATTGTTTACTTTCTTCAAGGAAAATTAACCGACCAGTTCGACTTGTGTCAACAAAATTATACCAGGAATCGGAATAAAAACTTTCTGGGTCAGTGATCCTGAGCATTTCATCAAGTTTTTGATCTGACTCATTCAAACAGGCCGATTTGAAGACTTCAAGATTTATAAAAATTTCATCAGCAATCTATCAATCTTAAGGAGACTTAAATCAGCTGAGAGACGCGATAGGATTTGCAAAAATTTCATCAAGTTCTATTCAAAGCTCCTTTTAAGTCGCGTTCAATCTTTTCTGAGATTATCTAAGACTGTAAGACTAGTAATCTTTCCATCGAGATTCCGTGGAAAACTTATTTTAGATTTGTTTCTCATGAACTCATCTTCTAAAGAGGAAGACATGCAATGCGTCATCAATCATTTCTACGATGTTTGTAAAGTAGCTAAGAATCTTTCAGGACTCGTTAAGTCTTACTAAATTTCCATCGAGATGTCATTCGAAATTTTTTAAGGCAGTGTTAAAGTTTTTTAAAAATCATAATAAAATGCCTAAGACTTGTAAACATTCCATGGAGACTCCATAGACAATTCATGAAGACTGTTCAGAAAATCTTCGAACACTACAAAGTTTATAGACTTCTTCATTAAAATTCTGTTAGGCATCAGAAAGGAAATTTAAATCGACTAAGGCTTTCTTAAAAGCTCAGTATGAAAATATCATGATAATTTAGTAGAATTTTTAAAAAGACGAGTTGAATCATTTTATAAAAAGTAATTAAAGGCTGTAAGATCTGTAGGCAGTCCACAGAAATTCTATGGAAAACTCATTCAGATTATATTCTTGCAACAAAAAGTACTTCTAGTGTATCTAGTTCGTGAAAATTTGGTTAACAATCTGTTAATTTCTTGAGATTTTTTTCAAAACCTTGAACCAGATTCATTAAATCTATGTTAACATGTCTAGAAATAGGAGTATATGATTACAATTCAGTACAATTTGAGAACCGCCTCCCCTCCAGGACCACGGATTGGTCATCATCAATTCTATTTTTTATGCTTTTAACTTGGTCTCCAAAACCGTATAAAGAATAGTCATATTTGAGGCTCAAATTGGTTGAATTCTTGAAATCAACGACCCAAAAATCACTGATTCTGATACCGTGTTCAGTTTATTTGGTCAAGACAGCTGAGACCTTCAGGAGGATGAAGAAATCAAATAGTCAGGGACCCAAACACCCCTATTTCGAAAAGTCAATTTGACCTCTTCAAAGGAGTCGAATTTGAATTTTCGGGCCAAAATTTGGGTCGGATCGAAACCGCGATTAAGTTTTTAAAGTCGGAGACCTAAGAAACCCCAATTCTGATACGTGGCTCAATTTTCTTTTTTGTACAATAATCTGACCCTCCAAAAAGACAAAAACTCAAAAATGTGGCCCAAATCGTGGTCGGATCAAAAACCTGATTACGTTCTCGGAATCAACGATCCAAAGAACTCCTACTTTGGTAGTCTTTTCGCTATATTTCCATTTAAGGTTTCAAAGTTGGTGGCACATTCCAGCTCCTCTTTTGAAGAGAGAAAAGTTTTCCACCCGAAAAGAAACTAGACCTTAGCCCTTGAAGATCTCACCTCAATCCGACTTCACAATAAAAAAAAACTAGGGGAAGAAATTTTCGTGCCATCCCCTGTATGAATCTGGTCTCAACTTCATTTCAACTATACGGCCCAGCACGTGGAATGACACATATAAAATTTTGCAAACGTTCACCAACTTGAATCAGACCTAAGCGCTTTAATAAAAGATTTTTTGTACAGTAAAATGAAATTTCCAAAAATATTCAATAGGTATAAAAATGCAAAACTCTTTTTTTCTATTCTACTCTAACGAGAGTGTACATCCCAAGTTATATGTAATTGCCTGAAACTTTCCTTTAAGATAGCCGACTTCCATTTCGAAATTACGTTATTTGAACACAAAAGAACTGTCGCACAGAATAACCACTGAAAATTACTATTACTCAAACTTTCTTTTAAAATCAACATCAATGCGATTGCAGAACTACATACATACCTGAGAAAATAAACCCCGCGACGAATACTAGTACGAAAACAATAACGCTTATGCTATAGTACCAAAAATTCGTTGGGCACTTCTAAAAATCAGTCTTACGTTTAATTTAAAAAATCAATAAAATGAACTCGTAACTCTCAAGCGCAAAGTAAAGTACCAACCGAGATTCACTTGATCATGACTCACGCTACGCGACAAGTCTCAACTAGTCAATATGCGTCAGAAGGCCCATTTATACCCGAAAAGACTTACATATATGACTCAACCGAAAACAACCACTACCACGTATAAATTATCAGTTTGCACAACTGCTTCCACTATACAAATCACTTTCATCTCCAGCACTTCTCCAAGAGAAGCCCCGAGGAGCTGGGGGCATTTTGATAACATAATTCACCAGCAGCGAGTACCAATTATCAATTTGTACAAATATGTCTTCTGTAAAAATAATTTTCTTCAACAGCACCTCCCTCCCCTCCCACCAAAAAAACGGGGGCCGGGGGCAAGCGGATCTCGAAATATAAAAAATGAAAAATTAGCGCTTCTTTGGCAAAGGTTTCTGGCCTCCAAATTTCCTCCACTTTTGTCTACCTCCCACCGTTCTCGAGATTAATATTCGCAATATTCCAGAAAATTTTGCATATCTTCCGCGAGGTTACACAAGGTTATAAAAATATTTAAAAAGAACCATTTTCGAATTTGCATGCCAGTCAAGTTGTATAACTTGCTAATGGCAAGCACCAATCATTAGTTTGTTTCACTAAATTTTCTGTTTAAAAAAAAAAAAAAATTGACAAGATTCCTTAAAGAAAAATCTGTAGAGGGCTGGGGGCCAGTCAATATCAAATCAATTACTACCAGACCCAAATCATCAATTTGCTCCGCTGCTACCTTAATACCAGTGATTCCCAAAGTGGTCCAGGTGGACCCCCGGGGTCCACGGGAGACTCAACGGGGTTTACGTTGGTGTGAAAAAATGGGAGTTCACAAGTTATAAGTGGGGGTCCACGAAAATTTATCTGGCTTCGATAGTAAAGAACAAGAATATTGGCTTGGCTTTCCGTTTCAATGAATTACTCACTATCCGTCGCGTTGTGACAGGCTCATCGCAGGTTTGGTGTTGTGGTTCGTATGACTATCGGTTCTCCCAGTTTCCAAACTTGTCACAGGCAGAATATCTTGCTCAAGATATTCATACATACGCTCAACATTTCAATATCCTGCATGATGACTTCAAAAATTGATTTGAAGATATTCTGACAATAGAAATACCACCATGGATCATAAATCCATTTAATGAAACAGATGTGGCGAACGTGGTATTGCAAGAGAAGCTACTCGAGCTTAGCCCCAATGAGGAGCTGAAGGTGAAATTTAAAAAAGGCTATAAAACATTTAGCCTGCAGGCAGAAATACCCGAAAAATATTCTGAGCTGCGGAAAATTGCGCGAAGACTTTTGATGGCGTTTCCCTCGTCATACCTTGTCGAAAAATGTTTTGGTGTCGTTACAAACCTATTCTCAAAAAAAGGAGCAGATTGAACATCACCGAACGGGGAGATATACGGTTATTCCTTAGAAAACTGAAGCCAAATATTGATAATTTGCTGTCAATCCATCAATTACATCCCTGCCATTAAAATTATGAATATTTTTTTTAAAATTGCTGATTTGCATTGTTGAAGTTACGGTACGTTGTTAATGTTTAATTTTTATTCTATTAAGTCTGTAATCATATTATTTTAATAAATAGAAAACAAGAAAATATTTCCATCGTTAGATCTAATCTTCACATATTTTGACGTGTTTTGGGAATATGGTAGACATGTAGCACCAAGGGGTCTACCGAAACCAGTAAAATTTTGAAAGTGGTCTACGAGAAAAAAAAAGTTTGGGAACCTCTGCGTCTATACAAATCACTTCCATCTGCAGCAGCTCCCCAAGAGAGGGGGGGCATTTGGTATCATAATCTGCCAGCAGCGATTTGTACAAATATATCCTCTGTAAACTTTTTTTTTCAACAACTCCTCCCCAACAGGAACCGCCCCCCCCACCCACAGACTGGAGGCAAGTTGATCTCAAAATGTAGGCAATGAAAAAAACAGGCACTTTTTGACAGAGATTCCTTACAAATTTTCCTCCATTATTATTCTGTAACTCTTACCATTCTCGCGATATTCGCAATTTTCCAGAAACTTTTGCCTTTTCCCCAAGGTTAGGCAAGGTTATAAACTTATTCAAAAATTTCGAATATGCAAGTCACTCAAGTTGCATGATTTGCTACTGGCAGGCACAAATCTTTTGTTTCATTAAATTTTCTATTTTAAAAAAAAATCAATAGGATCTCTGAAAGAAAAACATAAAATAAAGGGGCTAGGGGCAGGTCAATATCGTAACCAACTACTACTAGACACCAAGAATCAATTTGCACAACTGCATCCTCTATACAAATCACTTTTATCTGCTAGCAGCACCGCCCCAAGAGAAGCTCCGAGGGGCTGGCGTCATTTTGATGACATAATCTGCCGCCAGCGGGTATCAATCGTCAATTCATACAAATATATCCTCTGTAAAAATCGTTTTCTTCAACAGCACCTCCTCGTGAGAATTCCCTAGGGACTGGGACAAGTTAATCTCGAAAAGTAGGAAAAGAAAAATTACCATTTGTCCAGCAAAAGTTCCTTACCAAATTTTCTCCATTTTTCTCTATCTCTCACCATTTTCAAGTCATTCGCAAATTTTCCAAAAGAATTTGGCATTTCTCCCCGAGGGTTACACAAGGTTATAATCATTTTCGAAAACAACCTTTTTCGAATCTGCATGTCATTGAAGTTGCATAACTTCCTACTGGCAAGTGCAAATCATTTTTTGTTCCATTAAATTTTCTATTAATAATAATAATAATAATAATAAGAAGAAGAAGAAGAAAATCAAAAAAATCAATAGGATGCCAACAAGAACAACATGAAGAAGATACGGGAAGGTCAATATCATAACCAACCACAACCAGATACAAAAATATCGATTTGCACAACTGCTTCCTCTATACAAATCACTAAATAACTTTTACCTGCAGCACCTCCCCAAGAGAAGCACCGGGGGGCTGGCGGTATTTTGATAACATAATCTGCCACCAGCGGGTATCAATTATCAATTCGTACAAATATGTCCTCAGTAAAAATCATTTTCTATAACAGCACCTCCCCATGAGAAGGTGAAAAAATCTAAAAAAGCGTCATAAAAAGTCTGTATAAATTTCGAATGAAATCTGAAAGTCTTGAATAAGTGAGAAACAGTCTCACAAGAATTTCAACGAGTCTGAATGAAACAAATTCGGAGAAATAATGAAAAGTCTCAATGAAGCCTGGAAGAGTGCTATCCTTGTCTATGATATTGCTGTGAGTCGTTAATGTGTTAGAGTGCTAAGCATGTTAAAGAGAGTTAATGAGTTGTCAACATGTTTGGGAAGTCCATAAATTCTTACTCGTGTCTGAAAAAATTTTAAGAGGTCTAAATATGACTGGGAAAATGGTGAAGGGATCTTCAAGATTCTTATATGTGGAAGTATGGGGGGATATTAAAAATTTTTAATCAAGGCTCGAGGAATCTGAAACACTCTTCGAATTTTCCCATACTTTCTCCGGACAAATAAAGTTGTCAATGTTGTACCAAAATGCACCCCTCTATTATGGTTCATCATCTGAATTAGAAAAACCCTCCTTTACGTTTTACCTTTTATGAGTATGTATAACAACTTGTTGAACCTGTCACCGACATCCCACTACTGGAACAGTCCTAAAATGTCATTGACTCCGCTGACGGTATCTAGTTCTGCAGTGGGCTCAGCAATGTTGACTGCGGCACCAACTTTTTTTGACTGTTTTTTTCACCGGCAGAATGGCTAACAGGAATATACTGCAGCTCAAATTTTAGAGCTGACTATCCAAACTCTTGTTATAAAACTGCTTATGGCCGTTTTAGAATTATCCCAAATTGTCAAAACTTACGGTTAGAATAACCACAAGAGGACTTTCGTCGTTGAAGGCGACGTCAGTTTTTGAAAGATTTGCATAAATGTTTTCTTATTTAAAATTCAGAGGCCGATATTACGTGTAAATTCATTTGAGAGAGAGGAGGAAGTTTCAAATTCTGATATACCACAGCTCAAAGCTTCAACATAATTTTTTATTCTAAGCCGATCTAACCAGCCTTTAAAGAAATGGGATTCGGAGCACTATAGTTTGCACCTTGAACTGGTGGTGATGGCGAATGAGCGAAGTAGTTTTCTGACTCTTATAGGATAGTGCAATCGGAGTATGAATTTGGCGCCTTTTGGGTCAAGCAGGGTTGATGTCCTTTTTCCACAAAAATAACCAATAGCAAGTAGCTTAACGGTTCACTGTGCTGCACAACTACGTGATTTTATAGTTCATTTTTTGCTCGAAGATTTTCATTTAAAAAAAGTTAGTAGGAGAAATTGGCTCCCCACGTCCAGTGAAATTATGAAATGAAAATTGGCCTGCCTTGACTCAAGGTGAAATATGTTTCCTCATACTCAAGTACAGATTAATGGGCATTTTCAAACATGTAACCACTTCTTTAGCGGTCCATCCTTCATTTTCATTCTTTACCTTCTGGATAGAGACGCCGAGAGCCACATGCATACACAAGTGGTTGCATAGCTCAGACAAGAAGGAGCAAGTATTTGAATCCAATTAAAGGGGGAAAAAAAAGTAGTAATAAAATTTTCCCTTTCTCACGACTTTAATAAGCAGTCGCTAAGTACGACATGCCCCTTTGCACAACACGACTTACATAACGAGTTAAATTAAAAGACACACTAACGATCTGCAACTACGTACCTGTTTTCGATCTTGATGCGTCAACAGTTCATGAGACTTAGAACTAGTAGATTTTGTGACTATCTGAATTTATGCATCCAGCAAAGATCTGAAGTCCCTGTTCCGTATTTTCGAGGTCGGCAACCCAGTACCACCTGAATTGGAACAAATTACTTATAAATAAAAATGTATATGATTCTACAATTATCAGTAATAAAGTGAGTATAAATGATCAATAGATACCATACCATGCAATGGCAGGTTCACGAAGCAATACTGGGAGAAGCAATTCACAAAGGATAAGCATTTTACAGTTCTCTCTCCTCCTACTCCACACCTGTTCCTGAGTACTTGTATCGCTTTTTGTCCTCACAATAAGAATTTAGATGATTGAGAAATAAATAAATTTGAAAAATTTATACGACTATTTTTTCTTCTTCTAATTGACGTTAAAAATTGAAATGACTTACAAAGGTTACTTCAGATTTTTTCCAATGGCCGGATTACCATCTACTTATTGAGACTCCTTCCGACTCTTTCAATATTTTCATGTCTCGTTTAAAAGGTTCAGAGTCTTGGAGATTTATGTAAGACCCATCTAAATTTGAATGAAACTCGATATGACTCTTCAAGATTTGCTTAAAGCTTGGAGAAATTTTTTAGCACCGATCTAGGAATCTGGGATACCTTGAAACTCTGGAAGACTAGCAGGCTAGTTTGGGACTAAGTTCGACAGCTATTCACTGAGAGTTACATTGGAAATTAATGAACAAATATAAGAACAAACCGAATTTGATTTACGAACAGCATCATCTTGTCTTCCGATTTGCACTGGAAAACTTTTCAGGAACATGAATACAGCAGAGGCAATTACGCGAAATTCGTTTCTCAGCATTCCTATCACCTGTATCAAACGTAACTTTAGTATAAGATTTATATTTAAAGCTAAAATTAGAGGAACTTTGAGTTTAACGAAAAACAAAAAGATGTGGCAAAAAACCCACTTCCGAATGGTAGTTTCTTGACTTCACCAGATAAGCTGGAGCATGATCGGCTCAAAATCGGATTTACCCTCGCTACCTGCAGTACAACCTCCTCCCCTCCAAACTTCACATACAACAAAAAAGGACCTTATAATTATCTTACAATAAATTATCGTATTCCAAGATAGAAATTATGTTCTGGAGGAGCTTCTTGGACCCAGCTTGAAAACAACACCACACCACATCAACGACTCCGAGTTTGGTCTACCTTTTCTTACCAATTCCCCAGCCCCTGATCTATTGTATGTCGTTTTTTACATGCGTTTTTCAAGAACCAGATCACACTCGGAATCTATACTGTGCCTTTTCTCCCACCAATACCCAATAGCGATACATCTAAATCTAATAAATATCCTCGCAATAAGAGAAATTTTTACTAACCGCAACGAATCTTTCAGCAATTGGAGTTCATGAATCTACAATTTTTGGTTGTGCCGTTGGTTAGTGAATCCTTGTTGTGTGGTAGGACGTTTGGAGATGCACGCATGCCGAAGTGGTCCTTATGACACCGCACCCCAAGCACCGGAAACTACCCTTTCGGGCATCGCAACAGTGCCGAGGGGAACGCTTTGGGGCCGGGGTGGAGTTCCCATATCTCCGTGCCGGAACGGTGCGCGCGTCCTGCCTGGGCCACTATGGGATCCTGAGCGCTCGCCAGGAATACAGGTCCCCCATGGTCGGACGCGCTGTCTCTTCTTCGCTCATTCGCTCACCCATCACGTGAGATTTTGTCTGCTCCAGCCCTTGCACTACGAGCAGGCTCCGCCGAATGGGATCCGCCGTCGCAGCAGCAGCAGCTACTCCACCTCATCCGTCAGCCCTCTGCCTCCATCTTCTTCCGCACGATGGCCGAAACGAAAGCCGACACCTGGTTCCAACAGCTTCGAGTCCACATTATCTCCGAGACCAGAGAATCCGGCGCAAGACTGTCGATCACGCCGTCTCCGGGATCGATCGGTAAGGCCCCGCGCCTCTGCTGCTCCTAGACGTCGCACTCGAATAGCGTGTGCCATAGCGTCTCTTCCACTCTATTGATGCCTCTGTATCGCTTTTTCAAAGGGCGATGTTCTCAAGGCGAGCGAACTTCTGTAGGTTAGAGTTGGAGGCCGTGCCCCATAGTATCAGTCCATATGTCCAAATTGGTTTCATCGTGGTTAAGTAAACGAGTCGTTTAAGGTGAAGGCTGATTGGCGAGCGTGAGTTGAGTATCCAGTAAAGGCTTCGCAGGCGGACCTTAGCCTGCACTTTTTTGGTTTCGATACGCGCATTCCAGCTGAGTTTTGCATCGAATGTGATGCCTAAATATTTGGCTGACGGGTGTAGCGGAATAAATTCGGAGCCGTAACGGATTGGAAGGTAGCGAAAGTTGCGTCTCGGAGTGAAGAGGACATGCTTGGACATGGAGGTGTTGATGGCTATTCTCCATTTACGTGACCATTTGCATAATCGGTTGAGGCTGAGTTGAAGCTTTTGGTTAGTTATAGATAGGTCGGCGGCTGCTGTCGAAAGGGTAGCTGTGTCGTCAGCGAACATTGCCATAGAGGTGCCAGTGGTGGTTGGTGCATCGGCGACGTAAATAAGGTACAAGAGCGGTGATAGTACGCTGCCTTGGAGGACTCCGGCACAAATTTGTAGCTAGGGAGAGAATTCGCCACTGTGTGTCACTCGGGTGTTGTGTTGGTTAGGATGGATTCGACAATATCAGCTAAGTCTTTAGGTAATACGCTACGTAGTTTACTGTTCAGTCCTGCGTGCCTCCTCGGCCGAAGGCATTGGCGACATTAAGGAAGACGGCTGAACAAAATTCCTGTCGCATTCGCTCTAGTGCAATTCGGATTTTTGTCGCGACATTGTGAGCTTGTTCTATTGTTGCGTGCTTACGGTGGAAACCAAACTAGTAGTCGGGGATGATCTCTTTTTCAGTCAGGATCGGTAATATGGCAGACTGAAGTAGCTTCTCGTATACTTTCCCGAGGATAGGCAGCAGCAAGATGGGGCGGTACGATGCTGGGTCGTGAGCTGATTTACCCGGTTTGAGATTCATAATGATTTGCGCCTTTTTCCATTATTCAGGGAAGTGCTGAAGCCGAATTGCAGCATTGTAGAGTTGACACATCATTACAAAGCCCTTCCTTGGGAGTTGTTTGAGCATAGTCACGTTGATACTATCAAAGCCCGGAGCTTTTCGTGATTTCAGCTTGTCAATTACCTTGGCAACCTGTAGAGGTGAGACAGACAAAGGTGTGTGGTCGTTGTGGTAGTGAAGCGGGGGCTCGTGTGGTGTGCCTGTGGGTGGGTTGGGTTGGAAGGTGTGGTAGCTTTCTCTTT
Source organism: Acanthococcus lagerstroemiae (assembly GCA_031841125.1). Taxonomy (NCBI): domain Eukaryota; kingdom Metazoa; phylum Arthropoda; class Insecta; order Hemiptera; family Eriococcidae; genus Acanthococcus; species Acanthococcus lagerstroemiae. Next base: position 41,457,540 of record CM063112.1, read on the forward strand.
GGCGCTGGTAGTCCATTGGCCTTGGTGGTTTTTGAGAGGAGAATCGTGTCGTTTCGGGTGCTTAATCAGCTTCAGTGCTCTCCAGAGTGACTTGTCGTTGTTTAGAGATGGCGAGAGTTCAGCGTGGAAACGATTGAAGGACTGATCTCTGAAATATTGTAGTTCCGCTTTGAGTTGTTTGGCGATGGAGTTCAGCTTGGTTCTGTCTGGGGGGGGGGGAAGCGTGTAGACTGCTATCGTCGTCGAGCTTTACACTTCTCTAGAAACAGGTTCCGAATGTGTAGCGGAAATGTTGGTTCGTTGTACTCGGTGCGTTTTGGTGGTGTAGCTTTTCTAGTAGCTGATTGTAACACCTCGGTGAATTTTTGGACTTCAGCAGTGAGATCAGGTACTGATTTTAGTGGTACTCGAAGGTTTATTTTGTCTTCTGTGCGAGTCGAAGTCAGTGAGTTACTTTTCGCTTTCAGTGAGGCACGATTGTTGAGCGAGAGGAGTACAGGAAGGTAGTCAGAGCTAAGCTCCTCAAGCGTGACGACTTCAGCTTTGTGTAACGGGACACCGCGTAGAATAAAGAAGTCCAGCACATATTGTTTTTTATACTGGTCGGTTGGCCAGTGGGTAGGAGTTAGGGTTGAAAGAGTGTTGGCCCTGAGTTGCTGGATGGCTGTGAGGAGTTCACGACCGCGTGGTGTAGTGATACGCGATGCCCAGAAAGTCTTCTTGGCATTGAAGTCTCCTCCGATAATGCAGGAAGGTCCAGCGTTATGGATGATGGAATGAAAAGTTTGAGCGCTTACCTTCTGATTAGGCAAACAGTAGATAGCCATCACGTTGACTGCTTGGGAGGTGAGGTTGATTCGTACGGCTATAGTTTGAACTCCAATAGAATTAGTAGGTTAGAGTGCGTGATGAGTGATACTTGACTTGATGGTTACAGCAGAATCACCTCTAGCGTGATTGCTAGGGTGTGGAGTGGAAAGAAGGGTATATCCACGAAGCCGGATGGTCATTTCGGTGGTTTTTTGCGTGCGGTGATGGCAAGTTGCGAGAGTGTTTTCTCGGGTAGCGGTGGTTTCGGAGCGACTGGAGCTTGATATGGTTTCTCCAGCTTTGCAAGACGGCAGTGATGTCAGATCGGAAGGTTTCGAAATTGGATGTTAGAGTTACCAGGCTTGAAGTGATGGAGGCTAGGTTGGTTGCGGTGTCCAGTGCGATAGGTGCAGGAGTTGGAGAGCATTGAGAACCCCGTTCGGTCGGATGATTTGGGGTGGATGTTGATGCGTTTAGAGTCGACGGATTGGAATTTCTGCCGCTGGTTGCGTTGGCGTACATTTCTCTCTCCGTTGCCTTAGGTTGGGAGTTGATGGCCTTGACCTGACGAATTCTCTCGACAACGCTGATTTGCATAGGGAATCGTTTTTCATAAGCCGCTGTGTGCGCTGGACAGCCTTTGTAGTTCGCTGTATGTTCTCCATTGCAGTTTGCACACTTTGGCCTGCGCTCAGCAGGAAGGGGACATTTATGGGATCCATGAGCCCCAGCACATACGACGCATCTTACTTTCTTTCGACAGAAGTTTCGAGTGTGACCGAATTCCTGGCAGTTGAGACATTGTGGTCCGCTGTTTCGTCTTTCGCGAGGAGGTTCATCTTTGATACGTTGGTAGTCAATGAATTTGATGTTAAATATCTCATCGTTATTTGTGCTGGGGAGTAGGTCCAGGTTGAACAATATGGCCGGTGATAAGGTTTTCTGCCGGCTGTTTGGATCGAGTGATTTCTTCAGTAGGACGTTGCTGATTTGTTTGGCCGTGAGTCCTTGCGTAGCCAGGTCTTCGGCGATGATTTTCGTATCAGTTTAGGGGTGGAGTCCACGGATGACCACTCTAAATAGCTTTTCAGAACGAAGTTGATGAGTATGGAATTCTACGTTGCTTTGAATGAGAGTTTCTCTGACCTGTTTATAAGGGTTGTCGTTTCTCGTGTGGATCTTGACTGTTTCGTTGCTAAGTGTTGCCAAGGTTGGCTCGTCACCTTGAAATTTCTTGGTCAGGCCTACCATCATTTCTCTTGCCTGCTCAGCCTTGAAAACGAGTAGCGGAGGTTTGCACAATGGAGAATCTGGGTCAGAATATGAGATATCGTTCGCACTGTTGTCGGCGGAGTCGTTACAACGTTGTTGCTTTCAGGCGGACGGGTTGTTTAACTTGAGATCAAGTGCTGGTTGAGGTGTTGGCTGTGATAAGGGAGCCTGAAGTAGAGGAACGCCATCGGAGGACGAGGCTGCGTGACCTGATGCAACTAGGAACTTGTTGAGGTTTTCAATAGTGTTCTGCTGCGACTCGATTTTCGAAGTAAGTGTGGCGAACACTGGCTTTTTCGTCGACGTTCTCTTCCATGTGGGATGCGGAGGGTGGCTGAGTTAAGGACGAAATTGCCTCAGAATTCGGTCCAAGAAGTCGAGAAGTCTATTTTTTCGTTGACACGCGCAAAATAGGAATACATGCAAGAAAATTCATGCACAGAAAACCGAGACAAGAGAGCAGCGGACGATACTTATTACGCGTGAACGCTACGTGTGCTAAGCACGAACTGATGAAACTATCGTGGCAACCAAAGTTAAACTCTGCAACTGGAAAACATATCTGAAGTTTCCCACTTGAAAGACAATCACCAGCAATCACTTCTAAGGTTAGCCAAAGAAGGATCGCCTGCAGTATTCCGCGTTTGCCGAAACCATCCAATGCGAATGTGGCCAGCTATAAGTATGCGGCTGGAAACGTACTCAAAGGAATATCGGGAACGATTCCTACACAGAAAATTCTGAACTAAGGGCTTCCACAGAAATCATTGCTACTGATTATCTCCCAACAGGACGCCTCAAAATGAACCTAATCACTGAATTAAAACGATTTTCAGAAGACTGTCAGTCCCGGAAAATGAGTCAGAAACTAGATAGATTAAATACTCGCGAATGGGCAATTTAAAAATGCCGTTACGAACTGTCGCACATATCCTGGTGCTGACTGTACCTCTGGCCATAAACCGGGAAATAGGCGAGGCCAAAGGGATATGATTCCGGGAGAAAGGCGAGGAGATTGGAGGGTTCTGAGGGATGTATGACTCTCTGAACATTCCCAAAAAGGTGAAAGAATTCAGCAGCCGAGAGAGGAAGAAAACCACTGCAGTACCAGAAGACAGATAACATGGAATTGTCGCGGAGTCCGATGAAGCTAAACTCAGCGACTAGTAAATATATCTGGAAACTTTTTCCAGGATGACAGGTTACCTTCTCCAGCGGAGACTGGCGATGATGAACCGGATATTCTCAGGAAAGAAATATAGACCATGCCCGATTCCTACATGAAATACAATGACCAGCAACCTCTACTGAGGTCAGCCAAAGGGGATCTACTCCCTGAGCGCTCGCCTGGAATTCAGGTCCCCCACAGCCGGATACGCTGCCTCTTCACTCTCAGCTGCGGTCCTTGCCTACGGGCGAGTTCGCGACCACTGTGTCTCCATCTTCGTCCGCATGATGGCCGAAAAGAAGACCGACATCTGGTTCCATCCGCTTCGACTCCTCAGTATAGCGGTTTGTCCAGACGTTTTTGCTTGTTTTTATGATTCGAATCAGTAAGAAAATATCAAAAAAAGAGAAGACTTCCCGGCCGGAAAAATTTGATCCTCCGTTGCCACCATAACAATCACCCTTCGCCCGGATTTAGTCCCTATCTATGCCTTACATTTTGATCAAGTTACCGAAAACGGTGAAACTGGATCGGACTATTGGTGTAATGGATTAGACTCCCATAATCTCGAGGAATCCAGAGAATTGGACCATCGCCTATAAATTTTTAAAGGGAGTGATCTATTTAATCGCTCAAACGGGACAAGTTCTTAACTCTGGTGCAGGGTGTCAATCATTTCTATTCTGAGTCTCAAAAGTCTCTATCCCTTCTTAACCAAAATCCCTTCTCCTAGTGTTACTCTCCGCATCTGGCTAGGGTAGCAAAGACTGGCGAGTATAAAATCTGCTCAATGGATTCAGAACTACGTGGATTTTCTAGACACCATTTTCTTTGCACCAACTATAGAAAAATTTGGCTGATATACACGGATATCAGAACCGGACCGCAATTAAAGTAATTATTTGCAGAAACACTTCTATAAAGCGCTCATGTAAATAGTCACCATAACTGTTCACACAGCTGAAATAAAACATTAGACAATCGCCATTTTATGAATATTCATAACCTATACAACTATCAATAAATATCTACTTACTAGTAGGATAATCTGGAGAAATATGAAATCATAGTCTTCAAGTAGGTAATGCAAGAAACTTAAACGTAAACATTCACTGATAGCCTTCCAACACTTTTAACAGAAATTCTAAATCACATTCTTCACATAATTTAAACATAAACGGGAACATTCACTAAAACAAGATCTTCACAATTTCAAAAAAATTTCACTAGTCGTAAAGCGTCGTGCCTCAGTTATTGAACCGTTATTAAATACTACCTATAAAAAATTGGAAAAAAACTCACCGACCGGAGCGCTTGAGGTGCCCTACGCGAACTGCAAAAAACGATGCGGAAAAGGCCTATACGATTTTAAAAGCGAACGCGAAACCGGCACAGTCATCGCGAAAATGCGAACGAAATTCGATTTAAAAAATCTTTAAGGCAGACACCCAGGGAAACGCGAGCGATCGCACTTCTTTAACAAAAGGGAAAACACGTGAGATTGGAAGACCTACATAATTCCAATTTCCATGAAAACTCATTTCAAAAAGGTATTTTCAATTATACCACCCTTCTAAGTAACATGCACACATGTTTCCGGGGCAGGTAAGTTACTTCCAAAAACATGACTCCCCGATAGATCCTAAAGATGAAGAGTAACCGCCCCTACATGCTGAAGCAACCGAAGGGTGCACTTTCTACATTGCACTATCGAATTTGAAGAAGTACTTCCAATTCCACGTCTTCCTGCCCATGAGAAAAATTAACACAAGTTTTCCCGCCAATGTCACCAACAGCAGCATTTTTCGCATTCTTGATGCCTGAAAATACACAAATTGATTAAAAATATGTACGACTAAATTAGATTAGGTATATATAATCAATTCTCTAGTCGTTTAGCGCTGTAGTCAGTCTTGTAAGCTATCTCTTGTGTCAGGGGTGGGGGCAAAGAACACTTATGAACATTATCAGATACCCGGGGCGGAGAAATGCAGTAACAGGTTTTTTAGCTATGAGGAACAATTTTCAGTAACTCATAAGTCTAGCTAAGATTTCAATATTCAGTGAGAATCCCTTAGACTTGTCAGATAAGCTTTTTTGAAACCTGTTTAATACTCGCCCAATCTGGGCAAAACGCACTTATTTAATTCTCTCGAATGTTTCCCTAAACTGTTAAAGATTCACTTAACTGTTGAAGACTGTATGACTCTTTCAAATTCGCTCCAGACGCTTTAAGTTCAAGTTTCGTTTAGAAGGTTCAGAGTTTCGGAGATTTATGTAAGACCCTTCTAAATTGGAATCAAACTCAATATGACTCTTCCAGACATGGTTACAGCTTGTGAGCAATTTTTTCACACCAGCTGTGGAATTTGGGAAGCCTTAAAATTCTGGTAGACTAGCAGGCTAGTTTAGACTATGTCAGACTGCTATTTTCTGAGAATTACATTGGAAAATAATAAAGAAACATAAGAACAAACCGAATCTGATTTACGAACAACAGCATCTTGTCTTCCGAATTGCACTGGAAAACTTTTCAGGAACATGAACACAACAGCATTAATCACGAGAAATTCGTTCCTCAGCATTTCTATCACCTGTATCATACGTAACATTATAGTATACAATTTATATTTACAGCTAAAATTAGAGAGACTTCTTGAATTTAAGGAAAAACGAACAGATATGGTAAAAAACCGACTTCTGAATGGTTGTTTCTTGACTTCACCAGATCAGCTGGAGCATGATCGGCTCAAAATCGGATTTACCCTCACTACTTGGACTACAAACTCCTCCCATCCAAACTTTACACCCAACAGAAAAGGAACTTATAATTATCCTACAATAAATCATCGTATCTCGATACAGAAATTATGTTCTGGTGCAGCTCCTTGGACCCAGCTTGAATCCAATACCACGCCGCGTCAACGACTCCGAGTCAGGTCCACCGTTTCTTACCAATTTTCTCCTCCGGACCTATTGTATGTTGTTTTTTACATGCGCTGTTCAAGGACCCAGATCACACTCGGAAGCTGCTAGGCCCTTCCGCCCACCAATACCCAATAGCGATACAACTAAATTTAATCAATATTTAGCAACAAGAGAAATGCTTACTAACCGCAACTAATCTTTCAGTAATTCGAACGCATGCATCTACACATTTTAATTCTGCCATGAGTTAGTGTACCCTTGGAACTGATTCCAGGAGGACGACCACCGGCAAATTGGAAATTTGTACACCGGCGCCTTCAGCATCTATTTCTGCAGCTGGTTCGCACATATCAGTTGTTTCCGTCCGCATCCAATTGAACGAACTTCTGCAAATCAAACCAAGTGGAGCCTGATCGCGGCTCAAAAGCAGGACTACATCCACGCTCCCTGCACAGTGCTCCCTCCCCTCCAACCATTACTCACAGCAGAAACTTACCCTTTTATAATAAGTATCCTACAATTTTTAGGCCTTTCTTCCCACCAACATCCCTTAGTCGCCTCTTACGACACGCAGGCTTGCAGTTTGCAAATGCAGGCATGCGGTTGGCGTATTCTGCTCCCCGCCAACAGGGAGTGCTTTCCACCCCCACTCCCTGCTCAGCAAAATATGATACCTACATAGTTGTGATATGCAATACACAAATTTTAATAACTAGGTAGGCATGCATGCTTACCATACTGAAGGAATATGGTTTAGAAAACTGTCATCTAGTGTTCTGACACATGTATGTTACTAACAAGCCCTAAAAAAGATCAAATATAAATAGCATGGGATCTTTATTTTTGAGAAGGATTCGTTCTTCACTTCTGTTCTGTAGTTCTGGGAATCGTGCGATCGTTCAATGAAACATAACTTTTTTCAGCCCTCTAATACGGTAAAGTTTTGCAAGCTGAAAAAGTGCAAAACGATGGAGGGGAAACGGAAGGATGCGAACATGCAAACACAATGAAATAACATTCGCTGAAAAAAATTAAGAAAATAGACTCGAACATGAGTGGGTATACTAATTCAAACCATATAGAATCACCGATAAAGTCAGGGCGATAATTCCAAAACTGGACATGGTAATTCTCGTGAAATGAGAAACCAGGCCTAAGCCAATCGTGATAATTCATGCATACGTGCCAACCGCTTAAAATAGCATAAAGAAAATCAATCGGTTCTACAAAGGCCATGGAAAAATATAATGAGGCTGTAACTCCGGCCAATGAACTGAAAAATGCGCAAGGCAAAGGAATAGAGCTTCCAAGAGAAATGCGGGACGCAACAGAAATAATGAAATTCTCGTAGCCACCGAAGTTTTAGAATGGCAGGTTACCTACTCCACCAGCCGGAGATAATGGACCACATTCTCTCAGGGAGGAAGAAAATTTTGGAATTTGATGTCCGTTTTCTGCATGAAAGACAATCACTAGCAATCAAATCTAAGGTCAGCCAAAGGAGAATCTCCTGCAGTATTCCGCGTTTGCCGAAACCATCCAATGCGTATGTGGCCAGCTATATGCGGCTGGAAACGTACTCAAAGGAATATCGGGAACGATTCCTACACAGAAAATTCTGAACCTAGGACTTCCGCTGATGTAATGGCTACTGATTATCTCACATCAGGATACCTCAATTAGCCTCAAAATAAAACGGAGCACCGAATTGAAATGAGTCTCAGAAGACTGTCAGCCCCGGAGATCGAGTCGGAAACCAGATAGATTACAAACTCGCGAATGGGCGAATTAAAAATCCAGTTACGAATTGTCGCACACATTCTGGTGCTGACTGTACCTCTGGCCATAAACGGGAAAATAGGTGGGGCCAAAGGGATATGGCTTCCGGAGAAAAGCGAGGTAGTTAAAGCGAGGGCTCTGAAGGAAGCATGACTCGCTGAACATTCCCAAAAAGGTGAAAGAGCTCAGCGGCGGGGAGGGAAAGAAAACTAGTGCAGTACTAGAAGCGAGGTAACATGAAATTATCGTGGAATCCGAAGTTCAAATCAGCGACTAGTAAACATATCTGGAAACTTTTTTCCAGGATTACAGGTTACCTACTCCAACGGAGACTGGATATGAAGGACCGAATATTCTCAGGGAAGAAATATAAACCATTCCCGATTCCTTAATAAGAGACAATCACTAGCAGTCTCTACTGAGGCCAGCCAAAGCAGGATCTCTTGCAGTGTATTACGCATTTGCCGAAACCATCCAATGAGAATGTAACCAGCTATGTATGTACGGTATTGTGGGGCGTACGGCGATGCATGCGTGTCAAAGTGGTCCCTATGACACCGCACCTCAGGCCCTGGATACAAGAGAAACGTGAGACGCGACAGAAATAATGAAATTCTCGCAGCAACCGAAGTTAAACTTAGCATCTGGAAAACATATTTGAAAACTTCGGATGACACGTTACCCACTCCACCAGAGTCTGGAGATAATGGGCCACATCCTCTCAGGGGGAAGAAAATATTGACCATGTCCGTTTCCTGCATAAAAGACAATCACCAGCAACACTTCTAAGGTCAGCCAAAGGAAGATCTCCTGCAGTATTCCGCGTTTGCCGAAACCATCCAGTGCGTACGTGGCCAGTTATATGCGGCTGGACACGTACTCAAAGGAATATCGGGAACGATTCCTACACCGAAAATTCTGAACCTAGGGCTTCCACAGAAGTCATGGCTACTGATTATCTCCCATCAGGGCGCCTCAATTAGCCTCAAAATGAAACTAATCACCGAATTAAACTATTTTTCAGAAGACTGTCAGCCCCAGAGATCGAGTCGGAAACCAGATAGATGACATACTAAAAAAAATCATTGTAGATAATCTACAATTAAACTATGAGTAAGGTTGGGTGGGGCATCATCGCCCAGAAGTGCTTAAGCAGCGTGGATTATAGGTACCAGTAATACTGGGCAATGTTAGGTATAATTTTGAATTTAACGTCATTATGTTGGCCAAAAGGGGTGGATACCATATTTCTAGAGCCCCTGGATCCGCCAAAAGGGGCGATGCAAGTAGGTATTTATGAGAAGATACGTATAATATCTGCTAGGAATTCCCCCCTCCCCTCCAAAGAAGACTATCCAATGGTGTTACACCTAAAATTGGTTCACCGAACATCGTAGTGATTATTCACACAAGCACTTTTGGAAGGTGTTCATGCAAAAAATCACCACAGATAGTTCACCATCTGAAATAGTAGAAGCATGAAACAACATAATGATAGGTATTGAATGTACGTTACTAATTATTAAGCAACTTATAACTAGTATATCGTGTATCAACTCGGTAGTCAGATTCCACTCAACAAATCACGTCGCAAAAAACCAACAGACAAATAGAAATCACGTCACAAAAATCCAATGAAAATACAACAATCAAAACACTGTCAACTAAAACAACACTAACTATTCAAGAACTACACTTGCAAGGCACTTTTAAACACGCTACAAAACAAATCCTCACGCCATAAGATTCAATAAGAATCCAACTGCATAAAAATACAAATGTAGTCGAAGTAGGTAACATAAAAACTGAAACAGACTCACTGACTGGAACACTTCAAGGACCTACAAGAAGACGACGGGAAATCAAAAGTCAAATCAAGATAATACGCACTGAAAACCGCGAAAAATTACGCACCGAAAATTAAGAAAATTCGAAGCACCGAACACGAAGAAATAGCCAATAAGCGCACTTCATTAAAAAAAAATAAATTAAACAACACTCGCATCTTCGTAGATATTTTTCTTGAACTCTGCTTCGTCATACCTACAAATATAAAAATGTAATCAAATAAATACAATTGAAAACGAATCAATCAGATAACCATCATATTATTTACAATAAAATTTCAAGCACTCCCAGAGCGCTCGCCTAGAAATTTCAGGTCCTCCGCAGTCGGACGCGCTGCCTCTTCCTCTTCCCTCACTCATCGCGTGAGACTCATCCGATTGAAGCTCCAGCACTTGCACTGAGGGGCGAGCTCTGCTCCAGCCCTGGTGCTACGGGCGAGCTTCGCTGAATGGTATCCGCCGCTGCCGCCGACGCAGCAGCAGCAGCAACTTCAGCTTTTTCTCCTTGCGTCCTCTGTCTCGACCATTCTGCCTCCATCTTCTGTCGCATGATCGCCGACACGTAAGCCGACACCAGGTTCCAACCGCTTCGGCTCCTCAACAGCTCCGGGATCACCGTGTTCGGCGCAAGACGGTTGATCACGCCGTCTCCGGGATCGATCGTGACCGATACGCGCTGACGCATCTCAACGCCACTCTCCGCAGCACCTTCTCTAGCTCCATTCTCCGGTACGGGATCTGGACAGCGTCCGCGAATACCGGTGCTCCGTATATCAGGGCCGACAACACGACGTTCGCGCAAAGCCTCCACTTCTGCTCCCTTGGGCCGCCCAGGTTCACCATCAGACGCGACAGCCGCCCGGCGACCCGGTCTGCCTTCGCCGCCGCTCTCCGGAAGTGCTCGCGGAACGACAGCCTCCCGTCGAACCACAGCCCCAGGTACTTCAGCGCTGGACATGGCGCGATCCTCTCTCCTTCCAGCACGAATGTTGGTTGGTCGTACTTGCGGTGCGTCGTGAACAGAACTGCCTCCGTCTTCTGCACCGCCAAGCACAAGCCCGCCGACTCGATCCATCCGGTCAGCAACTACGACGCCCGGCTGACTTTGGTCGCGACCTCCCCTGTTGTGACCGCCAGCCGCAGCAACCCGTTGAAGGCGACGTTCCACAGGATGCTCAGTGGACAGAACCCCACCGTGGCCTCTCCAGACGATGATGCCGGTAGTGGTGGGCGCTGCGGGAACAGCTCCTCCACTACCTTCTGCAGCACTCCCGACTCCATGCGGCTCGTCACCAACGACGGCCCCCCAGCTCTCCGCATCATGGCTTCATACGGCTTTCCGAAGGGATCGCGGTCCATCTCCTGTCGCAGCTCCTCCCACGCCGTCTTCTTACTCGGCCGGATGGCTGCCTTGAGGGCTCGGCGCGCCTCCTGGTACCGCTGCGAGGCTTCACCCGTCCTTCCGTCATCTCGTCCGATCCGCTGATAGCGACGACGGAGGCGGTTACATTCGGTAAATTGGAAATTTATTTGCAACCCTCGGTTATCCTCAGATTACCCAGGAATCCGTCAGTTCCCCTTGATTCTCCGCGGGATTTTGCGCATCGAGAATCAGATTTTCCAACCTTAATAGCAGCATTTAGCAAGCTGGAAACGTCCTTACGTTAAAAACCCATTCTGAATGCATTTTGGTGACCCAGAGCACTCAAAATTAGTTTTCTCCAGTGAGGAAATTTTCAACAAGGAACCAGACTCACCGCGTGGAGGTATCTGCTGTGAGTCCGCAAGAAGAGGAGAATCCCTAGATCAGAATGGACAGTCGTTTATTTCTTCAAAATTAGGGGACATTAGGAAACAGTGTCCCCTGGAATAATAGTGCTTTGGCTTATTCGAAAATGAAAACAGATACTACTTTTTAAATCTCCTCTTAGTGCCTGAAATTCACGGATTTCAGAACCGAACTACATTATAGTGATACTGTTGCTGACATATTAATACCTCGTAAATACAATTTTCAAGAAAAATCACTTTTTAGGGGTTTCTTATAAAGGAAAAATCCAAAAACCGAGGGCTAAAAACCTGGTAAGTCGGAAACATCCATTAGCTCGCCTACAGGACAAAATATTAAAACCTCTTAAGTTTGCTGATAATGAATTTTTTGATACGTTTTTTGTTCCTCCTGTAAAATTTGGCTTTTTGTACTTGCAAGGTATTAGTATTTCAGCGACGTTATTGCCTGAACACCTTCATGCCATGTTCATGCAACACATCACTACAACTAGTTATATCGCTGAAATGGTAAACATGTAAAATTTATAGAGCATACCAAATACCTATATGATAATGATAATCACTAAAATAACGTAATAAAATAGATAGATAGACAGATAGATACTATTTACTCACCTTTTCTGAATAAGTTGATGAAATAACACTAGTAACGGAAATATCACTAAGAAAACTATAAATCAGAATGAACATGAACTGAACTGCACTTTTCCACGAATCACAAATATGTAAACACGAACCAAACTATAATCACCAGTAAACATATTCTCGTTCATCTAGTACACGATTTTATATCGCATTTAGCTAAATTCATTCATCTTCAATTCCTTGCACGCCAGTATAGTATCTAATTTAAATCTACCCAACACCATCTATCTACATCAGCAAATTCAAAGAAACGCGGGTCGTATGAAAAGCTTAAAAAACATAGATAGAAATGAGGAAACTTGAATTGCTGATAATACCATAAGCTGGAATGAACTCACCGACCGGAGCGCTTGAGGTGTACCTACGCGAACTCGAGAAAAGCGATACGGAAAGGGCCTATAGTCTAGTTGAAAAAATTATTCGCGAACGAGAGGTCACAAACACCGCGAAAAAACGCACTTTCTTATTAATTACTTCAAAAATTGGAGATTATCACACAGGGACCGCGAGTCGAAAACAACGAAAATCACGGACGAACGAACAACACGAAACTAAAAAAAAGTACTTGAAACGGAAAGTACCTTCTGAAAATAGAATTTTTTGGTGAAAATCAATGTTCATAAAAGGAAATAAATTTCAATACACCAATTTTACAGTGTAGTCTATGAAAGAATCATCCCCCTCTAAGGATTACATACATTATAATATCAGAGAGTTGGGTACCCTAGGAAAAGATCTGGAATGATGTGCATTTATAATGAATCATATGACAGACTCAGAAAAAAGGGGAAAGCAAAATAAAAAAACAAACTAACTTGAATACCCTTTTTAGCATTTAGCATGAATGGCGCTAAATACCAACACCAGAACGAAACGAAAAAGTGGGCAGTCCCCAAATGGCCCACATAACAATTTCGTCGAAATGTACAGCATCATAACGGAAAAAACTCGATCATTGAGACTCTTGCTGATCATCAGCCAAGATGAGGCTAAATACCAACGAGAGTGGAGAAGACACGAAAACGCACGACACTCATTAGGCCAACGTCAGACTCAGTAACACATGCTATCTAGAAACCAAAAAATTGACATTTTATAAAAGTGCTCATTGAAGTAGAAGAATTTCACAAAAACCTATATTCGAAAATAATATGATAAACGCTGTAGGTACTGTCGCACGTACTTCGGCGTTGGCAGGCACCAACTACCAACACAAGAAAGAAAACTGAAAATCGGCCGGCCCCACCTCGTCCATATGACAGTTTCAACATGTTCTGACAAAAACCTACTAAGAACTGATCATGGATACTCTTTGCAGCCATTTAGCAAGGATGGTACTATATACTAGATGGAGCATAAAAAATCGAAAAAGAACGACCCCTATTAGGCTAACATAACACTAAGCAACGCATGCTATCCAGAACCAGCCAGAATGGACATATTGAAAGAGTGCTTACTGCTGAATTCATTCACTTGGGACTGGCCACCGGCAGCACTTGCACTAGCAGCCAGATGCGTCCTCTTGGGGGATGGAGATCCCCGAAGGATGACCAGAAATAATTGCCTCCGTAAATATGTCCACCCATGACTACCCCGTCGTAGCGGTTACTATTCTCATGAAGTTGAAGAATCTCCCAAAAACCAAAATTCGAACATAACACGATAAACACTATAGGTACACTCTTGCAGGTAATTCGGCAAAGAATGGCACCAAACACCAACACGAGAAAGAAACTGAAAATCGGCCGGCCCCCACCTCACCCGTATGACAGTCTCAACAAGTTCTGCACCAAAACCAATCAAAAACTGATCGCTGATACTCTTTGTTGCCAATTAGCAAGGATGGTACTATATACCAGTGCAAGTATAAAAAATCGAAGAAGGACGATCCGGAATAGGCCAACTTAACACTAAGCAAGACATGCTATCCAGAACCAGCCAGAATGGACATTTTCAAAGAGTGCTTACTGCTGAAGTCATTCACTTGGGACTGGCCACCGGCTGCACTTGCACTAGCAGCCAGATGCGTCCACTTGGGGGATAGTGATCCCCGAAGGATGACCAGAAATAATTGCCTCCGTAAATATGTCCACCCATGACTACCCCGTCGTAGCGGTTACTATTCTCATGAAGTTGAAGAATTTCCATGAAACCAAAACCCGAAAATAAAATGATAAACGCAATTGGTACGCTTGCTGGTACTTCGGCGATGGATGGCACCTAATACAAACACGAGAAAGAAACTGAAAATCGGCCGGCCCCACCTCGTCCATATGACAGTCTCAACATGTTCTGACCAAAACCTACTAAAAACTGACCATTGATACTCTTTGCAGCCATTTAGCAAGGATGGTACTATATACCAGATGGAGCATAAAAAATCGAAAAAGGACGACCCCGATTAGGCTAACATAACACTAAGCAACCCATGCTATCCAGAAACAGCCAGAATGGACATTTTTAAAGACTGCTTACTGCTGAAGTCATTCACTTGGGACTGGCCACCGGCTGCACTTGCACTAGCAGCCAGATGCGTCCGCTTGGGGGATGGAGATCCCCGAAGGATGACCAGAAATAATTGCCTCCGTAAATATGTCCACCCATGACTACCCCGTCGTAGCGGTTACTATGCTCATGAAGTTGAAGAATTTCCATGAAACCAAAACCCGAAAATAAAATGATAAACGTAATTGGTACGCTTGCTGGTACTTCGGCGATGGATGGCACCTAATACAAACACGAGAAAGAAACTGAAAATCGGCCGGCCCCACCTCGTCCATATGACAGTCTCAACATGTTCTGACCAAAACCTACTAAAAACTGACCATTGATACTCTTTGCAGCCATTTAGCAAGGATGGTACTATATACCAGATGGAGCATAAAAAATCGAAAAAGGACGACCCCTATTAGGCTAACATAACACTAAGCAAGACATGCTATCCAGAAAAAGCCAGAATGGACATTTCTAAAGATTGCTTACTGCTGAAGTCATTCACTTGGGACTGGCCACCGGCTGCACTTGCACTAGCAGCCAGATGCGTCCACTTGGGGGATAAAGATCCCCGAAGGATGACCAGAAATAATTGCCTCCGTAAATATGTCCACCCATGACTACCCCGTCGTAGCGGTTACTATTCTCATGAAGTTGAAGACTCTCCCAAAAACCAAAATTCGAACATAACACGATAAACACTATAGGTACACTCTTGCAGGTAATTCGGCAAAGAATGGCACCAAACACCAACACGAGAAAGAAACTGAAAATCGGCCGGCCCCCACCTCACCAGTATGACAGTCTCAACAAGTTCTGCACCAAAACCAATCAAAAACTGATCGCTGATACTCTTCGTTGCCATTTAGCAAGGATGGTACTATATACCAGATGAAGCATAAAAAATCGAAAAAGGACGACCCCTATTAGGCTAACATAACACTAAGCAAGACATGCTATCCAGAAACAGCCAGAATGGACATTTTTAAAGATTGCTTACTGCTGAAGTCATTCACTTGGGACTGGCCACCGGCTGCACTTGCACTAGCAGCCAGATGCGTCCACTTGGGGGATGGAGATCCCCGAAGGATGACCAGAAATAATTGCCTCCGTAAATATGTCCACCCATGACTACCCCGTCGTAGCGGTTACTATTCTCATGAAGTTGAAGAATCTCCCAAAAACCAAAATTCGAACATAACACGATAAACACTATAGGTACACTCTTGCAGGTAATTCGGCAAAGAATGGCACCAAACACCAACACGAGAAAGAAACTGAAAATCGGCCGGCCCCCACCTCACCCGTATGACAGTCTCAACAAGTTCTGCACCAAAACCAAACAAAAACTGATCGCTGATACTCTTCGTTGCCATTTAGCAAGGATGGTACTATATACCAGATGGAGCATGAAAAATCGAAAAAGGACGACCCCTATTAGGCTAACATAACACTAAGCAAGACATGCTATCCAGAAACAGCCAGAATGGACATTTTAAAGATTGCTTACTGCTGAAGTCATTCACTTGGGACTGGCCACCGGCTGCACTTGCACTAGCAGCCAGATGCGTCCACTTGGGGGATGGAGATCCCCGAAGGATGACCAGAAATAATTGCCTCCGTAAATATGTCCACCCATGACTACCCCGTCGTAGCGGTTACTATTCTCATGAAGTTGAAGAATCTCCCAAAAACCAAAATTCGAACATAATACGATAAACACTAGACGTACACTCTTGCAGGTAATTCGGCAAAGAATGGCACCAAACACCAACACGAGAAAGAAACTGAAAATCGGCCGGCCCCCACCTCACCCGTATGACAGTCTCAACAAGTTCTGCACCAAAACCAAACAAAAACTGATCGCTGATACTCTTCGTTGCCATTTAGCAAGGATGGTACTATATACCAGATGGAGCATAAAAAATCGAAAAAGGACGACCCCTATTAGGCTAACATAACACTAAGCAAGACATGCTATCCAGAAAAAGCCAGAATGGACATTTCTAAAGATTGCTTACTGCTGAAGTCATTCACTTGGGACTGGCCACCGGCTGCACTTGCACTAGCAGCCAGATGCGTCCACTTGGGGGATAAAGATCCCCGAAGGATGACCAGAAATAATTGCCTCCGTAAATATGTCCACCCATGACTACCCCGTCGTAGCGGTTACTATTCTCATGAAGTTGAAGAATCTCCCAAAAACCAAAATTCGAACATAACACGATAAACACTATAGGTACACTCTTGCAGGTAATTCGGCAAAGAATGGCACCAAACACCAACACGAGAAAGAAACTGAAAATCGGCCGGCCCCCACCTCACCCGTATGACAGTCTCAACAAGTTCTGCACCAAAACCAATCAAAAACTGATCGCTGATACTCTTCGTTGCCATTTAGCAAGGATGGTACTATATACCAGATGAAGCATAAAAAATCGAAAAAGGACGACCCCTATTAGGCTAACATAACACTAAGCAAGACATGCTATCCAGAAACAGCCAGAATGGACATTTTTAAAGATTGCTTACTGCTGAAGTCATTCACTTGGGACTGGCCACCGGCTGCACTTGCACTAGCAGCCAGATGCGTCCACTTGGGGGATAAAGATCCCCGAAGGATGACCAGAAATAATTGCCTCCGTAAATATGTCCACCCATGACTACCCCGTCGTAGCGGTTACTATTCTCATGAAGTTGAAGAATCTCCCAAAAACCAAAATTCGAACATAACACGATAAACACTATAGGTACACTCTTGCAGGTAATTCGGCAAAGAATGGCACCAAACACCAACACGAGAAAGAAACTGAAAATCGGCCGGCCCCCACCTCACCCGTATGACAGTCTCAACAAGTTCTGCACCAAAACCAATCAAAAACTGATCGCTGATACTCTTCGTTGCCATTTAGCAAGGATGGTACTATATACCAGATGGAGCATAAAAAATCGAAAAAGGACGACCCCTATTAGGCTAACATAACACTAAGCAAGACATGCTATCCAGAAAAAGCCAGAATGGACATTTCTAAAGATTGCTTACTGCTGAAGTCATTCACTTGGGACTGGCCACCGGCTGCACTTGCACTAGCAGCCAGATGCGTCCACTTGGGGGATAAAGATCCCCGAAGGATGACCAGAAATAATTGCCTCCGTAAATATGTCCACCCATGACTACCCCGTCGTAGCGGTTACTATTCTCATGAAGTTGAAGACTCTCCCAAAAACCAAAATTCGAACATAACACGATAAACACTATAGGTACACTCTTGCAGGTAATTCGGCAAAGAATGGCACCAAACACCAACACGAGAAAGAAACTGAAAATCGGCCGGCCCCCACCTCACCCGTATGACAGTCTCAACAAGTTCTGCACCAAAACCAATCAAAAACTGATCGCTGATACTCTTCGTTGCCATTTAGCAAGGATGGTACTATATACCAGATGAAGCATAAAAAATCGAAAAAGGACGACCCCTATTAGGCTAACATAACACTAAGCAAGACATGCTATCCAGAAACAGCCAGAATGGACATTTTTAAAGATTGCTTACTGCTGAAGTCATTCACTTGGGACTGGCCACCGGCTGCACTTGCACTAGCAGCCAGATGCGTCCACTTGGGGGATGGAGATCCCCGAAGGATGACCAGAAATAATTGCCTCCGTAAATATGTCCACCCATGACTACCCCGTCGTAGCGGTTACTATTCTCATGAAGTTGAAGAATCTCCCAAAAACCAAAATTCGAACATAATACGATAAACACTAGACGTACACTCTTGCAGGTAATTCGGCAAAGAATGGCACCAAACACCAACACGAGAAAGAAACTGAAAATCGGCCGGCCCCCACCTCACCCGTATGACAGTCTCAACAAGTTCTGCACCAAAACCAAACAAAAACTGATCGCTGATACTCTTCGTTGCCATTTAGCAAGGATGGTACTATATACCAGATGGAGCATAAAAAATCGAAAAAGGACGACCCCTATTAGGCTAACATAACACTAAGCAAGACATGCTATCCAGAAAAAGCCAGAATGGACATTTCTAAAGATTGCTTACTGCTGAAGTCATTCACTTGGGACTGGCCACCGGCTGCACTTGCACTAGCAGCCAGATGCGTCCACTTGGGGGATAAAGATCCCCGAAGGATGACCAGAAATAATTGCCTCCGTAAATATGTCCACCCATGACTACCCCGTCGTAGCGGTTACTATTCTCATGAAGTTGAAGAATCTCCCAAAAACCAAAATTCGAACATAACACGATAAACACTATAGGTACACTCTTGCAGGTAATTCGGCAAAGAATGGCACCAAACACCAACACGAGAAAGAATCTGAAAATCGGCCGGCCCCCACCTCACCCGTATGACAGTCTCAACAAGTTCTGCACCAAAACCAATCAAAAACTGATCGCTGATACTCTTCGTTGCCATTTAGCAAGGATGGTACTATATACCAGATGAAGCATAAAAAATCGAAAAAGGACGACCCCTATTAGGCTAACATAACACTAAGCAAGACATGCTATCCAGAAACAGCCAGAATGGACATTTTTAAAGATTGCTTACTGCTGAAGTCATTCACTTGGGACTGGCCACCGGCTGCACTTGCACTAGCAGCCAGATGCGTCCACTTGGGGGATGGAGATCCCCGAAGGATGACCAGAAATAATTGCCTCCGTAAATATGTCCACCCATGACTACCCCGTCGTAGCGGTTACTATTCTCATGAAGCTGAAGAATCTCCCAAAAACCAAAATTCGAACATAATACGATAAACACTAGACGTACACTCTTGCAGGTAATTCGGCAAAGAATGGCACCAAACACCAACACGAGAAAGAAACTGAAAATCGGCCGGCCCCCACCTCACCCGTATGACAGTCTCAACAAGTTCTGCACCAAAACCAATCAAAAACTGATCGCTGATACTCTTCGTTGCCATTTAGCAAGGATGGTACTATATACCAGATGAAGCATAAAAAATCGAAAAAGGACGACCCCTATTAGGCTAACATAACACTAAGCAAGACATGCTATCCAGAAACAGCCAGAATGGACATTTCTAAAGATTGCTTACTGCTGAAGTCATTCACTTGGGACTGGCCACCGGCTGCACTTGCACTAGCAGCCAGATGCGTCCACTTGGGGGATGGAGATCCCCGAAGGATGACCAGAAATAATTGCCTCCGTAAATATGTCCACCCATGACTACCCCGTCGTAGCGGTTACTATTCTCATGAAGTTGAAGAATCTCCCAAAAACCAAAATTCGAACATAATACGATAAACACTAGACGTACACTCTTGCAGGTAATTCGGCAAAGAATGGCACCAAACACCAACACGAGAAAGAAACTGAAAATCGGCCGGCCCCCACCTCACCCGTATGACAGTCTCAACAAGTTCTGCACCAAAACCAAACAAAAACTGATCGCTGATACTCTTCGTTGCCATTTAGCAAGGATGGTACTATATACCAGATGGAGCATAAAAAATCGAAAAAGGACGACCCCTATTAGCCTAACATAACACTAAGCAAGACATGCTATCCAGAAAAAGCCAGAATGGACATTTTTAAAGATTGCTTACTGCTGAAGTCATTCACTTGGGACTGGCCACCGGCTGCACTTGCACTAGCAGCCAGATGCGTCCACTTGGGGGATAAAGATCCCCGAAGGATGACCAGAAATAATTGCCTCCGTAAATATGTCCACCCATGACTACCCCGTCGTAGCGGTTACTATTCTCATGAAGTTGAAGAATCTCCCAAAAACCAAAATTCGAACATAACACGATAAACACTATAGGTACACTCTTGCAGGTAATTCGGCAAAGAATGGCACCAAACACCAACACGAGAAAGAAACTGAAAATCGGCCGGCCCCCACCTCACCCGTATGACAGTCTCAACAAGTTCTGCACCAAAACCAATCAAAAACTGATCGCTGATACTCTTCGTTGCCATTTAGCAAGGATGGTACTATATACCAGATGAAGCATAAAAAATCGAAAAAGGACGACCCCTATTAGGCTAACATAACACTAAGCAAGACATGCTATCCAGAAACAGCCAGAATGGACATTTTTAAAGATTGCTTACTGCTGAAGTCATTCACTTGGGACTGGCCACCGGCTGCACTTGCACTAGCAGCCAGATGCGTCCACTTGGGGGATAAAGATCCCCGAAGGATGACCAGAAATAATTGCCTCCGTAAATATGTCCACCCATGACTACCCCGTCGTAGCGGTTACTATTCTCATGAAGTTGAAGAATCTCCCAAAAACCAAAATTCGAACATAATACGATAAACACTAGACGTACACTCTTGCAGGTAATTCGGCAAAGAATGGCACCAAACACCAACACGAGAAAGAAACTGAAAATCGGCCGGCCCCCACCTCACCGGTATGACAGTCTCAACAAGTTCTGCACCAAAACCAATCAAAAACTGATCGCTGATACTCTTCGTTGCCATTTAGCAAGGATGGTACTATATACCAGATGGAGCATAAAAAATCGAAAAAGGACGACCCCTATTAGGCTAACATAACACTAAGCAAGACATGCTATCCAGAAACAGCCAGAATGGACATTTTTAAAGATTGCTTACTGCTGAAGTCATTCACTTGGGACTGGCCACCGGCTGCACTTGCACTAGCAGCCAGATGCGTCCACTTGGGGGATGGAGATCCCCGAAGGATGACCAGAAATAATTGCCTCCGTAAATATGTCCACCCATGACTACCCCGTCGTAGCGGTTACTATTCTCATGAAGTTGAAGAATCTCCCAAAAACCAAAATTCGAACATAATACGATAAACACTAGACGTACACTCTTGCAGGTAATTCGGCAAAGAATGGCACCAAACACCAACACGAGAAAGAAACTGAAAATCGGCCGGCCCCCACCTCACCCGTATGACAGTCTCAACAAGTTCTGCACCAAAACCAAACAAAAACTGATCGCTGATACTCTTCGTTGCCATTTAGCAAGGATGGTACTATATACCAGATGGAGCATAAAAAATCGAAAAAGGACGACACCTATTAGACTAACATGTAGCTGTTACTATTCTCTCGAATTTGAAGAATTTCCTAAAAACTAAAATCTGAATATAACATGATAAACATACCCTTGTGGGTATTTAACGACAAAGGCCCTGAGTAATCATATCTCGTAAATATTAATTATGATAATCAGTACCCTAGTTGGTTTTTAGCCGGAAAACTAAATACCAACCCGAGAATAATACCAAAACCCTACATTAACAGTGAGTCATAATATGCACATAACATCCAAGAACTTTCTTCAAATATTAAATTTTCCCAGCTCTGCAAAACTTTAAACGGGTTATAATCTTTCCGAATGTTTAATCAAAATCGAGAAGGATTATAGGACTGAGTCGCACTACCGCTCCTATGTTTCAAGAATAAAATAAGATAGTTTGCGTTTATTATTGTTACCATTAACATTTTCGAAAAAATTTACCCCTTCGAAAACTGCCACTGGAAGCTACGGTCTGGTTATTGAGTCTAGGGAAATACGGCACTGAATAAAAATACTGCAGAACTCACCCACTTTCTATGTACGGATTGTACGAGTATAACTCAGGTACTTTCAGTTTCAAATTTTCCGTTCCAAAAAACAAATTGCACCACTTGCTTCACGAAGTTCCACTTTTTCTGCGAACCCTTACGTTGACAGCCCAATTCCTGAAAGTACACAAGCTCATTAGTAATTTACTAAGATAGTATGAATATTTTTGAATTATTGAACAACAATGCAGACTATTATTTTTCTTTTTGGTTCCATTGGTTATTCAATTATGTTTTGTTTCTTCTTCTCTTTCTTTCCTTCTTTTTTTTAAATCAAATTTAGAAAAGTGTGTTAAGGTTTACGACTATTACCTAACATTTACATGTGGAAACAGGTGGTACAATAGGCACTATTAAGTGAAGATTGAACAAAACGAGATAGTTCATCAAAATTTTGCCTTTTTACAAATGAAGATTTTTGGGTCGGAAAACTTCTTATGACAATCGGTAAAAATGTCCGCAGTAGCCAAATTTTTGGAAGATACAAGTACTACACCTATATTTCTCATCGTGGACCGAGAAGGAGGAAGAGAGGGGGTGTAAATTCGTCTCACAAGTTACATGTTATTTTAAAATATACTTCGTTGCATCTATGAAACTAATAATATATTTTCTATATCAAACTTCTTTCAGAATAGAAGTCCTCATCCTAAAAGAAAATTTAAATTTCCCCTATCAAATTAACGGAATTTCCAAAGTTTCAAATTTAAAACGAAGTATCGGGACAAAGGTTTTCTGGAGAGCTGATGCAGAGTACCACATTTAGATTTTCAAGCCGATCCCTAATTCCGCCTCAAATTTCAAAATTTTACCAACGAAGTGTCGTACCACGGCGGATATGCCTATGAGAGGAATGACAATTCTAGCTCATTCCAAGAAATCTTCAAATGTAACAAAACATGCGCCTACGTACGTAAACTTACTTCGCTATAAATGCCCATTCTTGACAATTAGTTCAGTAGAATGCAAAAATCCCAAAAATCTGAACAGTGCCATAGCTGATCAGTTGCGCATGCTGATCAGTGATCAGCATACTAAGAGTCCCAAACCTAGTGGAACATTGCTCCCCAGGGGTTAAATTAGTCCACAAAGTTGAACTAATGGTACGTCGATACATATTTGACTGATCGCAAAATGGTTCCAACGAAAAATGTTCCTCATTGAATTTCACTTATTAGGAAAGAAAAATCCTTTGCAGGTTTTTCCTATTACAGAACCGTCGATAAGAGAGAATTTAAAATAAGCCTTTATGCGTGGTGTGGTGTGGTGGGACGTATAGCGATGCACGCATGCAAATGTGACCCCTGAGACAACGCACTCCCAGCTCCGGGAACTACCCTTTCGAGGATCGCATCAGTGGCTAGAGCGAAACCATGTATACATACCAAAATACAACATTCGAGACTTTACGGGATCAATCATTAAGTTTTTGACTTTTTTCCATGTTACGGAACTCAGCGACCATTTCACTGCCTCGCCCCTTCCCAACCCTGATAAATCAAACTTTGAATTGGTATTGTCTGTGTTTCATAACTTGGAAGAAAGACTGAAGTCGGAAATTTTCACAGCTCTCATTAACACGAGGAATGAAATCGAAGTATAATCTAGAGGGTTTTCAAGGTAACTGAAGTCGATTTTGAGTTCGTTTAACTTCAAGTTGAAAACGGTGGCATCTAGCTACGGGAGGGCGGTCGAAAATGCGGAAAATGTAAAAAATATCATCTCATAAATTTGAACGGATACAAAACTCATTTCCGATGATGATTTCACCCCTATCAGTGAACAAAGACACGGGGGATTGGTTAACAGTAGAGAAAACAAGAAGCACAATATGTGTACTATTTTAGAGGTTTGGAAGGTCGCCGAATTCATTTAAATAATGACTCTGGCAAGACGTAAAGCAGGAGAAAATCCAGAAGACAACAGCAATTTTTTTCAATTTTTCAATTAATTTTATTCAACTTGTAAATATGTTTCATCGTTAAATTTCAAGTTCTAAACAAGTAATTCACTAGTGAAATGATTTTTCATGTTATTCAATTGCTTGCCACCAATTAGGTCCAAAAATAATATTTTAGAGCTAGAATTGGTATTCCTATTATACTCGAGGTACATAATTCAAGACAGTCCCTAAATTTTAACCTCAGAGAGCTCTACAAATAATATGATATCTGAATAGATTGAACATTCAATCGTATGAGTCCAGAATATCTACCTACTTACTACACGATGCATCAGACACGGGAAATTTACACTGGACGCCATAAAATTTCATATGGTCTGACAAATCGTGCGGCGCGTGATACTAGGGGCTACTAGTTATTACATGGGAGTATAATAATACGCCATCTTGATTCCAAAGGGGCCCGTTGATGCGGAATTGACTACGCGGTACGCTCCGCATAGTCGGATTCGGCATCGACAGGCCCTTACTGATAACAAAAATGGCGTATTATTATACCCCCTCTGATGTAGGTGCTTTAGCGATACGAACTCATGCAAGGCTTTTAAAATAATAAAATGATTCGATTATAATTATTATTAATACTAGGGGAATCACAACATCGCCTGAACTGCTTTGAATATGCAACACTGACACAATGTAAGTAGTGCATGCAGTTTGTGGTCATCAGTAACGGTCAGGTTAAAGGATCTTTATGCTCCACTATCTTAAATAATGGTGTCGTGCATTCCAAAGTATAATTAAGATAACAATAGAAGTGGTAAATTTCACCACTGTGTGCGAATAATTTCTCTCCAAGGTACTGGGTATAATGACTAACCGTGTAAAAAATAGACCTGAAATTTGAATTCGAACTTTTCAACTAAGATTCCATGACAGTCATATTTGCACATTTGTAATTATTCAATGCGTCATTTTTATCAAACTGCTAATTTTTACTTGAACACTGATAAGTGACCATTTACATACCTAGAATCAGTTACCCAGTATTTGGTCAAACGTTAATACCCAGATGTGCTCAAAAATGTCACTCCAACATGAAAACTTCAAATTATACAAATTATTAAAATGAGGGAGTAGGTAATACTTGATAATCGAAACCAAAATTGATCATTAACAAAGATTATAAATTAGAACGTACAAACAAGATTCGAATTATGAACAGTATGACAGATATGAACTCTAATTCGAAATATTCGACTTCAAAGTAGAACATTCTTCTCGTATTCTTTTTCCAAATTTCAATATGTTAAGTACAAAGATGGCTTCATCAAAGACTGAGGATTATGTTAACACCTTGTACCCGCATCCCTAACCGACGCCGAAATTGAAATAGACCATCTCTCAATCCGGCAAAAAAGAGAGAATTCCAATACCAATTGCTAATTTCGAAATTCTTAAACGCATTGGAAAATTGTGTTCAAAAACTCTTTAGAAGTAATATAATAGACCATAACGATTGCTGATATTGATTTCTTGGGATGGTCACAGAAAGGGATCAAGAAAATTGGTAAAAAATTTTTTCGACACAGTACAGGATTAATAGATTTTCAAGGTCATTAAATTCGAATTTGAATTGGTGTTTGACCCCACGCTCATGGGATCGCGCCAAAAGAGAGACTGGGGCCAGATTTTGGCCATTTGTGAACATCAGGCAAGTATTATATAATAATTTATTCATTATTGCTGACTGATTTCAAGTAATTTATCTTATCTTGTCGCCGTAAATTATTCGGTCTCACGCCATTTTATCATAAGTAGGTACGTCTTGTTTCTGGCTGTATGCTCAAATCTATGTTAGTCGCCAGAAAAGGTGTCGTGTCGTCTTGTTTTTTTTTCTTTCTAAACGTAATTATAAGGTAAAAGTAGAATGGTTTATTCAATTCTCAAATTTGTATCTTTACAATTGTGAGGCAATCTGACATACCCAGGCTTGTTGCGGAAAACAAAATTTCACAGTACGGCCAAATTAGCGAAAAATCGGCAGAGAACTGAGTTTTTTTCTTTGGTGTAGAATGATTGTTTACACTATCGGGAACACTGTTCCAGCACCGTTTCCATTTTTGTAATCTCCAACGTCGTCTGGGAAGGCTTCTTACTGCGAGCGGGCACATTTATAAAACTCAAGCTTGTTGCGGAAAGAAAAATTTACCACTGGTAAACGGACTACGACTACGGAAACGAATATAGCTCCATTGAAATGAGTACCTGCACAAGCACCAGTAAACCTCCTGCTACGACCACCGAATATCCCTAAAGATTTACCCGAATCAACCTCAAGGCACCTACGACATGATTTCAGCTTCACTCAGCGATTTCGAATAACTTCGGTCACGACACATTTCATTTCAGTGGGAATGTAATACATTTCAAACTTTATGTCCTGTTTCTGTAGGCTGTTATTGAGAGCGGCGATATGGGAATGAAAACCTAAGTAATCTCAAGAAATAAAAGTATTATTAGTACCCCTTTCCCAATTCAACATTTTCAACTTCTTCAAAAAGAAATAAGTTGGTACCCTAGTCATACCTGTAACTGACAACCAACCATTGAGCAATTTGACGTAGGATCCCATGTGGAAAGCCTTTAGAAATAGACAGACTGGAAAAGTAATGGACGATTACCGGCACGGCACGACACGACACGATACGGCGGATAAAGAGGAGACCTCCACATGGAAGCAGTATGAGGGTGACATCAGTTTTTGAACGATTTGCATAAATGTTTTCTTATTTAAAATTCACAGGTCGACTGTACGTGTAAATTCTTTTGAGAGAGAGGAGGAATTTTCAATTTCTGATATACCACAGCTCACAGTTTCAACATAATTTTTTATTCTAAGCCGATCTGACCACCCCTTAAAGAAATGAGATTCAGAGCACCAGAGATTGCTCCATGAACCGGCGGTGACTGCGAAGAAGTTTTCTGACTCTTATAGGATAGTGGAATCGGAGTATGAATTTTGCACTTTTGGGTCAAGCAGGGTCTATCGATACCTTAGGATACAGACATGCTATGTCCAAAATTTTCGAAAATGCGTTTTTGGTATCACTGGATTCGTCTCAACGAGCAGAATCGAATGCTAATACCAGATATGTCCTATCTCATCTCTAAACCCCCTCTAATTGGCATTAAGTAAAATCTGCTATGTCCATATAGTCGAAAACGAAATGCACAGACATGCTATGTTCATGCTATGTCCCATATTGTAGTGCACAAATGTGCTATGTCCGCTGTCAAGGCATAATTATAAAAAAAAATCAGGTAAAATGGTGAAAAATTATTGTAGATTATGCAAATAACAAAACTTCAAACTTCTCTCCTGAAAAATGACACCTTTTGGACATAGCATGTCTGTATCCTAAGGTATCGCTATGTCCTTTTTCCACAAAAATAACCAATAGCAAGTACGTAGCTTAACCGTTCACTGTGCTGCACAACTACGTGATTTTATTTACTCTCGTGAAATCAAGGAGAGTTCATTTTTTGCTCGAAGATTTTCATATAAAAAAAGTTAGTAGGAGAAAATAGCTCTCCACGTCCAGAGGAATTATAAAATGAAAATTGGCCTGCATGTCTTGACTCAAGGTGACATGAATTTCCTCATTCTCAAGTCCAGATAATAATGGGCATTTTCTAACATGGAACCATTTCTTTATCGGCCCATTCTTCATTTTCATTCTACACCTTCTGGATAGAGATGCCGAGAGCCACATGCATACAGAAGTGGTTGCATAGCTCAGACAAGGATGAGCAAGTATTTGAATCAAATTGAAAAAAAAAAAAAAAAAAGGGAAAAAAAGAGAGAGTAGTACACAAATTTTCTCTTTCCCATGACTTCTTAAATAAGCAATCGTTAAGTACGACATGCCCCTTTGCACAACACGACTTACATAACGAGTTAAATTAAAAGACACGCCATCGATTTGCAACTACGTACCTGTTTTCGATCTTGATGCGTCAATAAAACTAGTAAATTCTGTGAATATCTGAATTTATGCATCTAGCAAAGATCTGAAGTCGCTTTTTTCGTATTTTCGAGGTCGGCAACTCAGTAACACCTGCAATCGTAACAAATTACTTATAAATGAAGATGTATATGATTCTACAAATATTAGTATTAAAGTAAGTATAAATAATCAATAGATTCCATGCCATGCAATGGCAGGTCCACGAAGCAATACTGGGAGAAGCAATTCAAAATGGGTAAGCATTTATATTAGTTTTCGCTCCTCTCACTCCCAACCAGTTCCTGAGTAGTTGTATCAATTTTTGTCCTCACAATAGGAATTTAGATGATCGAGAAATAAATAGGTTTGAAAAATTTATACAACTATTTTTTTCCCCTTCTAATTGACGTTAAAAATTGAAATAACTTACGAAGGTTACTTCAGATATTTTCAAGTGGCCGGATTATCATCAACTGGGTGAACATTTTAAAAAACTTCTTTACGCACATCACAATAACACCCAATTTTTTTCCTCAAAACAGACACTAGAATAACTCGGAAGACTAGCTAAGGCTTCAATATTCAGTAAGAATCGCTTAGACTTGTCTGATTTATTTTAAATGTTTAAGGTTTTTTGAAACTTGTTTAATACTCGCCAAGCCTGTTCAAAACGCACTTACGTCCCTTAAGCTCTTCCAGACTTGATTATTATCCTTCAGAGCGTGACCAAGACTTTTTAGAACTCTTGATGTTTTTTTCAACTCGTGTAAGAGTCTGTAAAACTAACTCTTCCGAATTTGTTCACGACTTTACAATGCGCCTATTCCAGTTCCACTGGCTCTTCAAGACCGTATCAAAACCGACAAAAATAAGGCATTAAATTCTCTCTAAAACGCTCTTCTAAACTGTCGCTAAGACTGTTTAAGATTGTATAACACTTTCAAAGTTGTTCCAGGATCTTTATAACTCTTCCAGATTTGATTATGACTCTTTAAATTTGACCAGCACTTATTCAGACTCCTTCCGACTCTTTCAATATTTACAAGTCTCGTTTAAAAGGTTCAGAGTCTTGGAGATTTATGTAAGACCCATCTAAATTTGAATGAAACTCGATATAAGATTTGTTCAAAACTTTGAGAAATTTTTTCGCACCGATCTAGGAATTTGGAATACCTTGAAACTCTGGAAGACTAGCAGGCTGGTTTGAGACTAAGCTCCACAGTGATTCATTTGGAGTTACAACTGGAAATTAATAAACAAATATAAGAACAAACCGAATTTGATTGACGAACAGCATCATCTTGTCTTCCGATTTGCACTGCAAAACTTTTCAGGAACATGAATGCAGTAGAGGCAATCACGCGAAACTCGTTCCTCAGCATTTCTATCACCTGTATCAAACGTAACTTTAGTATTCGATTTATATTTAGAGCCAAAATTAGAGGAACTTTGAATTGAAGGAAAAACCAATAGATGTGACACAAAAAACCTCATCTGAATGGTTGTTTCTTTATTTCACCTGATCAGCTGGAGCATGGTCGGCTCAAAATCGGATTTATCCTCGCTACCTGCAGGACAACCTGCTCCCCTCCAAACTTCACTCCCAACAGAAACTTATAATTATCCTACAATAAATTATCGGATCCCAAGATAGAAATTATGTTCTGGTGGAGCTTCATGGACCCAGCTTGAAAACAACACCACGCCGTATAAACGACTCCGAGTTTGGTCTATCATTTCTTACCGATTCCCCCCCCACCCCACCTGATCTATTATATGTCGCTTTTACATACGTTGTTTAAGAACAAGATTGCACTCGGAAGCTATACTGTGCCCTTTCTCCCAACAATACCCAATAGCAATACATCTAGTTTTAATAAATATCCTAGCAATCAGAGAAATTGTCACTAACCGCAACGAAACTTTCAGCAATTGGAGCTCATGCATCTACAAGTTTTGGTTCTGCCGTTGGTTAGTGTACCCTTGTTGTGTTGTGGAACGTATGGCGATGCACGCATGCCAAAGTGGCCCCAATGACACCGCAGGCCCAGCACCGGAAACTACACTTTCGGGCATCACATCAGTGCCGAGGGGAACGCGATGGGGCCGGAACCGAGCCGCCTGTCTCCGTGCCTGAACGGTGCGCCCGTCCTGCCAGGGCACCATGGGGTTCCCTACTGACCGATGTCCGCGCTTCGTGAGCGCTCGCCAGGAATTCAGGTCCTCCACGGCCTGACGCGCTGCCTCTTCATCGCTCCTTCACTCACCCATCACGTGAGACTCTGTCTGCTCCAGCCTTTGCACTACGGGCAAACTCCGCCGAATGGGATCCACCGTCGCAGCAGCAGCAGCTACTCCATTTCATCCGTCAGCCCTCTGCCTCCATCTTCTTCCGCATGATAGCCGAAACGAAAGACGACACCTGATTCCAACAGCTTTGACTCCTCATTATCTCCGAGACCAGGGTATCCACCCCCTTCCCCACCACAAAATAATCACCCTCCGCCCGGATTTAGTCCTTATGCCTTACATTTTGATCAAGTTACCGAAAACGGTGAGACTGGATC
This sequence comes from Acanthococcus lagerstroemiae, assembly GCA_031841125.1. NCBI lineage: Eukaryota > Metazoa > Arthropoda > Insecta > Hemiptera > Eriococcidae > Acanthococcus > Acanthococcus lagerstroemiae. The sequence continues at coordinate 41,488,359 of CM063112.1, forward strand.
GAACTATTGATGTAAAGGATTAGACTCTCTTAATCTCGAGAAACCCAGAGAATTGGACCATGGCCAATACATTTTTAAAGGGAGCGATCTATTTGATCACTCAAACGGGACAAGTTCTCAGTTCTGTTGCTGGGTGTCAATCATTTCTATTCTGAGTCCCAAAAGTCTCTATCCTCTCTTAGCCAAAATCCCATCTTCTATTGTTACTGTCCGTATGGATTCAAAACTACGTGGATGTTCTACACACCAATTTCTTTGCCCCAACTATAGAAAAATTTGCCTGATATTCTCGGATATCAGAACCGGACCGCAATTATAGTGATTATTTGCACAAACACTTCTATAAGGTGCTCATGTAAATAGTCACCATAACTGTTCACAGAGCTGAAATAAAACATTAGACAATCGCCATTTTTTGAATATTCATAACCTATGCAATTATCAATATATATCTACTTACTAGTAGGATAACTACGGAGAAATATGAAATCACACTCTTCAAGTAGGTAATGCAAGAAACTCAAACGTAAACTTTCACTGAACGCCGTCCAACACTTTCAACAGAAATTCGAAATCACATACTTCACGTAATTTAAACATAAACGGGAACATTCACTAAAACAAGATCTTCACAATTTCAAACAAATTTCACTAGTCGTAATGCGTCGTGCTTCGGTTATTGAATCGCTGTTAAATACTATAAAAAATTGGAATAAACTTACGGACCGGAGCGCTTGAGGTGCCCTACGCGAAATGCACAAAACGATGCGGAAAGGGCCTAACTTATAAGATTTTAAAAGCGAACGCGAAACCGGCACAGTCGCGAATATGCAAACGAAATTCTATTTAAAAAATCTTTAAGACAGACACCCAGGAAACGCGAGCGATCGCACTTCTTTAACAAAAAGGAAAACACGTGAGATTGAAAGACCTACATAATTCCAATTACCCATGAAAACTCATTTCAAAAAGGTTTTTTCGATTTTACCACCCGTCTAAGTAACATGCACAGATAATTCCGGGGCAGGTAAGTTACTACCAAAAACATGACTCTCGGAAAGACCCTAAAGTGAAGAGTAACCGCTCCTACATGCTAACGCAGCCGAAGTGTGCACTTTCTACATTGTACCGCGTTGTTGCGCCTTCCCCATGATTGTAATTTCGTGCCCACGCCCCAACCAACGTAATTTTTGTCAATGACATAAAATTTTGATCTCGAAATATTGATAAATTTACGTTCATTCGATGTGAAACATATCTGATTTTAAGAGGTACTTCCAATTCCACGTTTTCCTGCCCATGAGAAAAATTAACACAAGTTTTCCCGCCAATGTCACCAACAGCAGCATTTTTCGCATTCTTGATGCCTGAAAATACACAAATTGATTAAAAATATGTACGACTAAATTAGATTAGGTATATATAATCAATTCTCTAGTCGTTTAGCGCTGTAGTCAGTCTTGTAAGCTATCTCTTGTGTCAGGGGTGGGGGCAAAGAGTACTTATGAACATTATCAGATACCCGGGGCGGAGAAATGCAGTAACAGGTTTTTTTAGCTATATGAGGAACAATTTTCAGTAACTCATAAGTCTAGCTAAGATTTCAATATTCAGTGAGAATCCCTTAGACTTGTCAGATAAACTTGTTGAAACATGTTTATTACTCGCCTAATCTGGTCAAAACGCACTTACGACTCTTAATAACTCTTCCAGACTTGATTATATTATCCTGCAGAGTACGATGAAGAATTTATACAACTCTTGATGCGTTTTCAAGCTCGAACTCTGTACAAATAAGTACCTATAATGCTTCCAAGTTGGATTACTTCACAATGCTCCTGTTCCAGATCCACTGGCTACGTTCAACATCGAATCAAGACCAACAAAAATAAGGCATTAAATTCTCTTGAATGCTCCTCTAAACTGTTAAAGATCGGCTTGACTGTTTAAGACTGTATAACTCCTTCGCGATTTGTTCGTATGACCCTTTGAAATTTGACCAAAACATAATGAGATATTTAACGAAAATTTTTTATAAGTTTAAGTTTCGTTTAGAATGTTAAGAGTCTCGGAGATTTATGTAAGACCCTTCTAAATTTGAATGAAACTCGATATGACTCCTCTTCAAGGTTTGTTCAAAACTTTTGGGAAGTTTTTTCGCACTGATCTAAGATTTTGGGATACCTTGAAACCCTGGAAGACTAGCAGGCTAGTTCGAGACTAAGTGCGACAGCTATACGCTGAGAGTTATATTAGAAATTAATAAACAAATATCAGAACAAACCGAATTTGATTTACGAACAGCATCATCTTGTCTTCCGATTTGCACTGGAAAACTCTTCGGGAACATGAATACAACAGCATTAATCACGCGAAATTCGTTTCACAGCATTTCTATCACCTGTGCCAAACGTAACTTTTTAGTATACGATTTATATTTCAACCTAAAATTAGAGGAACTTTTTGAATTTAAGGGAAAACAAACAGGTGTCACAAAAAAAAACTTTTTCTGAATGGTTCTGTTTCTCGACTCCACCAAATCAGCCAGCTGCAGCATGATCGGCTCAAAATCGGAATTACGCTCGCTACCTGCACTAACACCTCCTCCCGTCCGACAATAAATTATCGTGTCCCGAGATAGAAATTATTTTCTGGTGGAGCTTCTTTGACCCAGCTTGAAAACAACACCACACCGCATCAACGACTCCGAGTCTGGTCCACCGTTTCTTACCAATTTTCTCCTCCGGATCTGTTGTATGTCGTTTCGTACATGCGCTGTTCAAGAACCTAGATCGCACTCGGAAGCTGCTAGGCCCTTCCTCCCGCCAATACCCAATAGCGATTCATCTAAATTTAATAAATATCCTAGCAGCCAGAAAAATTTATACTAACCGCAACTAATCGTTCAGCAATTGGAGCGCATGCAGCTACACTTTTTGATTCTGCCATTGGATAGTGTACCCTCGAAACTGATTCCCGGAGAACGACCACCGGCAAATTGGAAATTTGTACACCGGTGCCTTCAGCTTCCGTTTCTGCAGCTGGTTCTCACATAAATCAGTTGTTTCCGCATCCAGTTGAGCGAACTTCTGCAAATCAAACCAATGCATAGTGACCCCCTCCCCTCCAACCGTTACTCACAGCAGAAATTTACCCTTTTATAATAAGTATCCCACAATTTTTAGGCCCTTCTTCCCACCAACATCCCTTAGTCGCCTCTTACGACACGCAGGCTTGCAGTTTGCACATGCAGGCATGCGGTTGGCGTATTCTGCTCCCCGCCAACAGGGAGTGCTTTCCACCCCCACTTCCTGCTCAGCAAAATATGATTTCTTTATAGTTGTGTTATCTAAGACACAAATTTTAATAACTAGGTAGGCACACATGCTTACCATACTGAAGGAAAGATCTTTAGAAAAACGTCATCTAGTGTTCTGACACATGTATGTTTGTAACAAGCCCTAATTAGGGTCAAATATAAATAGCATGGAATCTTTGATCTTTGAGAAGGATTCGTTCTTCACTTCTGTTCTGTAATTCCGGGAATCGTGCGATCGTTCAATGAAACATAACTTTTTCAACCCTAATACGGCAGAGTTTGGCAAGCTGGAAAGAGTGCAAAAAATGGAGGGGAAATGGAAGGAAGGATGCGAACATGCAAAAACAATGAAATAACATTCGCTGAGAAAAATAAGAAAATAGACTCGAGCATGGAGTGGGTACACTAATTCAAACTATAGAATCAGCGATAAAGTCAGGGCGACAATTCCAACATTGGACGTGGTAATTTTCGTGAAATTAGAAACCAAGCCTAAGCCAATCGTGAAAAAATACATACATACGCGCCTACTCCTTAAAACAGCACAGAGAGAATCCATCGGTTCTACAAAGTTCACAAGAACCGGACCGCAATTATAGTGATTATTAGCACAAACACTTCTTTCAGGTGCTCATGGAAATAGTCACCATAACTGATCGCATAGCTGAAATAAAAAACTTTAGACAATCGCCATTTTATGAATATTCATAGCTTATGCAATTATCAAGAAATATCTACTTACCAGTAGGTTCACTACGGAGAAATATGAAATCACAGTCTTCAAGTAAGTAATTCAAGAAACCTAAACGTAAACATTCACTGAACGCCTTCCAACACTTTCAACAGAAATTCTAAATCACATTCTTCACGTAATTTAAACATAAACGGAAACATTCACTATAACAAGATCTTCACAATTTCAAACAAATTTCACTAGTCGTAATACGTCGTGCTTCGGTTATTGAATCGCTGTTAAATACTATAAAAAATTGGAATAAACTTACGGACCGGAGCGCTTGAGGTGCCCTACGCGAAATACACAAAACCGATGCGGAAAGGGCCTAACTTATACAATTTTAAAGGCGAACGCGAAACCGGCACAATCAACAATATGCGAACGAAATTTGATTTTAAAATAAAAATCGTGAAGGCAGACACCCAGGGAACGCGAACGACCGCACTTTTTTAACTGAAAAGGAAATTCGTGAGGCCCAAAATAAAAGTTTTGAACTGGAGATATCGATGAATTTACGTTCTTTCAATGTGGAAAAATCGTATGTTAAGTTGTTCTTTCAATTCCAGGTTTTCCTGCCCATGAATTTCGCGCCAGCGTGATCAACAGCAGCATTTTCCAAATTCTTCATGCCTGAAAACACACGAACTGATTAAAACTATGCACGACTTAAGTAGATTTATAATAAATTCTCTAGTCCTAAGGCGCTTCAGTCAATCTTGTAGTCTTATTACCTGCCTCTTTGTGTCAGGAAGAGGGGGAAAGAACATTTACGAACATTATTTAACCACCGGGTAATAACAGATTTTTCTGCTATGATGAACATTTTTTCAAATGTACGGGGAGGGGGTTGGCAGCCTGTCCACATTAGTGGACCACCCCAGTTTCCTTGCTCTATTTTTTCCTTCCAAGTTTTAGATCTGTGCACACTTAAATGTGGAATGAGGAAGTAAGCGCGAGTGTGTGCAAATCATAGTTGAAGGGGATCCCTGTTGGAATGCCTAGAACGAATGTTAGTATCAAAACACAGGGATTCACAACAGTTTGCTCATTTTTCTGGAATGGACCCATTCTGGCCTGGCGCTCAACTCCCATTTAGAGGGAAGAAATATCTGCCACCAGGTCAGGAAAGGAACTTCCCAGTATTATATGTAGTTACAATCATAAACTCTGCTAGAACAGAATTATAAACAAGTATTCCAGTCAGAGAAGTCGTCAAACGAACTCGATTGGTACGAGAGAGCAGACGTATTTCCCAAACTAAAGGTGTTCAAATTTCAAAAGCGGAATAATTTTAAAAATATTCCACGTTTTTTGGATAATTTTAGTCGTAAAAATTGGCGAAAGTGGGTCTTGTACGTTCTTTTTGGATCGGATTTTCTGAACCGTACTTCTCCAACTTGTTCCGACTACTCTACTAAAATGGGGAGGGGGAGAATACTACGCCTCTGACTCAGTTATTTCGAAATTCGCAGCCCGGAGGGAAGGTGACTTGATTTTGTAAGACAATGTCTGATCTGGAATACATTCATTTTAAGAAGAAAACCAATGGAGTAGTCGTTGAAAAAAAAAAAAAATTATAAAAGAGGGCTTCAAACAACCCGTACGCAAGGAAGTAGATGTTTCCTTGATTCTGGAGAGGGGGATACCTCCCACCCTCGTCCATGTTTCTGGTTATAATGTCGATGAGGTTAACATTTTTCACTGTAAAATTGAATATTTTTGAAAGGTATGAATATTACCAGCGATGAGAGGGTCGAAGACGTTACAGTTGCTGCATAGATACCAATTTTTATTAAATTTTTCTAAGGAAGATCCAGGATTTGATTTATTACTACATGGGACTCAGAAATGTCTTCTCCTGTCAGGGAAAGAAGTAAAATTCTGGTTTATTGGTTTATTATTATTATTTTTTAACCATTAGGTAACTTTAAGCAGAACTGGTGGCTTCTGAAGTCCCCTAAGACATACTGATGCATTAAAAAAGGTTTTTCGTTAGGTAAAGATAGTCTAAGCTCTGATATACATAGATAAATTAGCAGTAGAATTCATCTCAGCTACAATTAAAAACTGGGAGAAAGGAGAAAAAAAAAATAGATATTTTACATTTTTTCATACTTCAATTCGAAGGTAGAGGGAAAAAAGACTTAGGCTAGAATTTACTACGGTTTTCATTTAGATACTGAGTATAAATTCTTGGAGGATTCGTCTAATAATGTACCAACAAAATTTTTACTTTTGATTCGGGATTCGGAGTCAACCATATTGTAGATACTGGAACTGGGGGTAGAGCAGGAGCCCTGAAGAATTTTATTGCTAGAGTTGGCGTAGCCGTAGCTTGAAAAAAAAAAATTTACTGGGGTCGCAGCCAGAGATAAGTCTAGAATTTTACGGGAGTTGGAAACGGAAGCAAATTGTGGCCTGGTGACTTTAATTCGTCGGTATTCTTCTACGTTTTTCTACGTTCTTCTATGTTTGAGTACGTTTTTCTACGAGAAACTAGGAGGCAAAAAGAGGTGAAGATCTTGGGCAACGATCACCTCACGTCGCGGAATCAATGAATAATAACACATACCAAAGAACTTTGGGATAAGTATTACGTCTGCTTATCACTTTTCTTTCAAAAACGATTATTCATACCTAAGCTCATTATAATTATGGGACATGTAGTGCAAGCTCAAATAATAAATGCCCTAAAGGAATGTGGAAAATTCAGCTTAATGGTGGACAGCACACAAGATATTTCAACCTTAGACCAGCATGCCATCAGAGTTCGAATTGTGGAAGGTGGCAATAAAATACGCGAACGTCGGCTGCACCTTCTCAATATACACGATTCCTCTGGAGAAGGGATGTACAAATCAATTGATGAATTATTTGAAAAATTTAAACTGAATATGGTAGATGTAGTAGGTTGCGGCGCTTCTAACTTAAAAGATGAATTTAAATGCCTAAGAAGCAGGATTAAAAATGCCATTTATACACATTGCCCAGCGCATGTCCTCAATTTAGTAATGAGACATACAATCTCTAGTTGCAGTAAAGCAGAAGATTTGTTTGAATTAGTTCAACTGGATGCAGTATTTGTAAGTGACTCATATAAAAAAATGAATTTGTGAAGAAATGAACTTGCGACTACAATGGAAGGTCATAATAAATTGAGGCGTTTGGGCAAAATTGGAAAAACAAGGTGGTGGAGCTAAGATAAGGCTTTACCTTCAGTTTTTGAACAAGCTGCAAAAATACCAGAAATGAAGAAATCACGATTTTTTATTATTTTGAAGTATCCCAAAAGGCATAGCTGTAGGCAGGAAATTTTATCGTAGATCAAAATTTCAGGCATGTTCTTTAATGAAGAATTTGGATAAATTTGATACAATTTTTACCGCCGTAATTATTTTAGATTTTTTTGTCTTCTGTCACAACTCCTGTATCAAAATATTTGCAGTCTTCTTCATTAGATCAATGAATATTTTGCAAAGGAAGAGGCCGATGAACTTGAATTTGAAGACATTAGTGATGACGATGACAACGATAAGGAATGTGAGCTTAAACTGAGAGAAACTTTGTCAATAGAAATAGAAGAAGATTTTGCACCTCATACAGTTTCTAAAAAAAAAAAAAAAAAAAAAAAAAAAGAATTGATGAGCAAGCCAGTGATGATCGAACAAATTTAGGCTTGTCCGCAAATTTTTGGCAAGAAGAAGTTTATTCCAAATAAATATTTATGTATGGATTGTTCGTGGTTGGATCCAGAAAAATTTAAAAAAATTTCAAACATGAAAAGTATTTTAGAATTTCCTACATAAACTTTGTAAAGTTAAGTGAATTTAACAGGCTTGAGCAGAATACCTTTACTGGATGTACTCAAGCAATTTGCAGGGCAGTATGATAGCTTGACTCAAAATTGGCGGAAAATTTATGCAGCTACAGCAGCAGTAGGTCATCAAGCCAAGGACAGATTGAGAATGATCAAGATCAAAATTTGGAAAGTTCAGCATCTGAAGAAGAATTTGATTCAGATTCAGGAATGAGAAGAACGGTAGCTCAAGCTCACCCTGATGAAGATAAAAACTGAGGCTCATGTTTGGAATATGTCTCTTTTCAATTTTGCATGAATTAACAACTATGTTTGGAATTTTTAACAATTTATACGCAGCTATCAAATTTATACTTTTGTTGCCCTGCACCCAAGTATATTGCAAACGGTGCTTTTCGAAGTTGAAAAAACTCAAGGACTGTTCAAGAAATACTCTGGGCCAAGAATTATTAAGCCCTTTATTGTTGATTTGATGTTTGTAGAATCTGATCTTCTAAAAAAATATTAATGTTGATGAAATTACTGACCAGTTTGGGCAATCCTCAAAAGAATTAAAGAAATTACTATTTTGATTATGTCTTTGTTCTTTGTGTATTTTTAATTGGCAACGCTATCCTTTTTTTGACTTCAATTCTTATAGAATTATGTTATCGTTTTACCCTTGATTTTTTCTTGTATTCGTTTTCGCATTCTTATAATGAAGTTTAATAGAATTTATTGCAAGTATCTTTTGCCCTTTTATTGAAAATAACTATAGTCTTTTCTGTTATGTTATGTTTGTTTGTTGAAAGACCGGAGCTGAATTTTCAAAAGTGGTACATGACACGGGGCCCACTGTACGAGAATAGCCAGGGGCCTTAAAAAAAGCCAATCCGACACCGAAAAGCCATGACATTTTCTGCTACAGGTGCTACACCGAAGACGAACAAAAAACTGAACATGGATACTTTTGTTGGTATTTAGTATGGATCGCACTAAACGCCAACACTAGAATGACACTGAAAATTGGCTGGCCCCTGCCTGGTTCATATGACAGTTTCAACAACATGTGCTACACAAAAACCGACTAAGAACCGGACATTGATACTCTTGCTGGTATTTAGCAAGAATGGCACTAAATACCAACTCGAGAAAAAGGAAAATCTAAAATGGACGGTCCTAATTAAGCCAACTTAACGCTTATAGTAACACATGCTATCCAGAAATAGCCAAACTGGACATTTTTACAGAGTGATTATTGCTGAAATCATAACTCGGGGCTGGCCATGTACTAGAAGCATGCGTCCACCTGAGAGATGGGGATCCACAAACAATGACAAATTGCTTCTCTAAAGTTGTCCACTCATGACTGCCCCCTCGTAGCTGTTACTATTCTCATGAAATTGATACATTTCCGAAGTGGATTGTACGTTTAAGTTCTCTTTGGAGGGAGGAGGAATTTTCAAACCCTGATATACCTCAGCGCACAGCTTTAACATAATTTTTTATTCTAAACCGATTTGACCGACCCTTCAAGAAATGAGATTCAGAGCATTATAGTTTACACCTCGAACTGGTGGTGATTGTGAGAAAGCGAAGAAGTTCTCGGACTCTCTTATGGGACAGTGGAATCGCAATATGAATTTTGCACTTTTTGGGTCAAGGAGGATCGATGTCAATCAATATTAAATACATAGTTTAACGGTTCACTGCGCTGCATAATTGCATGATTTTATTTACTCTCATTTCTAAAATCAGGGAGAGGTTCATTTTTGCTCGAAAATGTTCATTAAAAAACAGTTAGTAGTAAAAATTGGCTCTCCACGGCCGTTGAAATTATGAAATGAAAATTGGCCTTCCTTGACTCAAGGTGAAATGTGTTTCCTAAGTATTACAAAAAATACTCCCTTTCCCAAGAATGAAATAAGCAGTCGCTAAATACGACATGTCCTTTTGCACAACGCGGCTTACTTAACGGGTTAAATTAAAAGACACTTAAATTAAAAGACACGGCGACGATTTGCAACTGCGTACCAAATTTCAATCTTAATGCGTCAATCGCTGACGACACTCTGAAGTAGTAGATGCTCTGAACATCAGAATTTATACATCCAGCAAAAATCCCGATTCGGCGTTTTCGTAATTTTTGAGGTCGGCAACTCAGTACTATCTGAAACCGGAATAAATCAGTTATAAACGAAGATGCATGATTCTAAAATTATTAGTAATAAAGTAAGTATAAATCATCAATTAATACCATGCAATACAATGGCGGGTCCACGAAGCAATACTGGGCGGAGCAATTCAAAATGCATTTAATAGTTTTCATTCCCCCACTTACAACTAGTCTCTGAGTACTTGTATCATTTTTTGTCCTGACAATAGAAATTTAGATAACTCGGAAATATTTAGATTTGAAAAATTTATACAAATGTTTGTGTTTCCTAATGGTCAAGTATGGAGAATATGGGCACATTCAAATACACAACCACTTCTTTATGGGTCCATTCTTCATCTTCCCCATCTGGATAGAGATGACAAGAGCTACTTGCAGAAGCGGTAGCGAAGCTCGGACAAGCAGGAGCAAGTATTTGAAGAAGTGTCCATCTGCACCTCGTTTGACACGACTTTACTTCGAAAATTGTTTTCTTTTGCTCAAAAATCCTAATTAAAAAAGTAAGTTCTAAAAGAATTGTCCCTTTTTGACGAATGAAATAACCGATTGCTGAATACGACACGTCATCTGCTTACATAACACCATGGGCGCCCGCAGAGGGTAGCGAAGGTAGCCACCGCTACTTCATAAGCTTTTCATATATTTTTTGTTTTTTTTGTTTTTGTGCAATATTGGGGATATTTGTAATTCATGTAAGTAAATTGTTCAATAATACGTTTATTAACATTCGTTAACATATAGGGACTGCGCATGTTCGTTTTCTCAGTTATCAGCCAGTGACTCAGGCCCATGTAACTATTCACTAATCTCAATTCAAATACAAAAATCATGGTTTAATTATGGTCGTCAGCATGTTCTCTTGCAACCCACCAAAAAATCTGTGGGCGGCCATGAACACGGATACAATTTGTCTTGAAAAATTGAGTAATATTAGCACCAGCGCCGACGCCGAAGCTCTCCGAAAAATTTTTCGCCCCAAAAAAGACGTAATGTAATAATACCTAGTATGAAGAAATTTGAAAAATCAAAAATTTTGAACTGAAGACTGTGTTTAAATCAATTTTTCACGCTAAGTTCGAATTCGGCGTTCAAATTTGGTGGCGACGCTTCGTTTCCGAGATAAATTCGAAAATGTGGTCAAAATGGGTCCAAAAATGAGTCTAGCTCAAATTTGACAACCGATTCGAATTCGCCTCGAATAACTGAGTAATTAGCACCAGCGCCGACGCCGAAGCTCTCCGAAAAATTTCTCACCCATAAAAAAAATGTGATGTAGTATGGAGAAATTTGAAAAATTTGAAAAATCAAGAAATTTTAAATTAATAAAGACAGTTTTCTACTCAATTTTTCACGTTGAGTTCGAATTCAGTGTTCAAATTTGGCGATGGCGCTTCGTTCCCGAGATTCGAAAATGTGGTTGAAATGGGCTAATTAATGAGTCTGGTTCAAATTTGAAAACGGATTCTAATTCGTTTCGAGAAATTGAGTAATTCGTTCCCGGACCCACAAAATCACAACCCCCGTGATCTGGCACAGTACCATCGGTACATGATGCAGTCACGCCAGATTCGGGTCGTGCTACCTCATCGAAAAATTCTGAGGGCGCTCATGCATAACGCGGCTTAATTTATGAGTTAAATTGAAAAACGTGATAACGATTTGCGACTGCGTACCGAATTTCACTCTTGCGATGCGTCAGATCAATATTGATGAGATTCTGAAGAAATTCTACGCAGATCAGAGTTCATGCATCCAGCAAAGATCTCAAGTCGCTGTTTTGCTATCTTTGAGTTCGGCAACACACTATTACCTGCAATCGGAACAAACAAATTAGTTATAACAAAGACGTATGATTCTACGCATATTAGTAATAAAAGTAAGTTTTTCTGGGTGGCCGAATGGATAGCGCGCTGGTCCCGGGTTTGAGCCCATGTAGCAATTCGTTACATTTCGACCTAGGCCGATTTTTCGGCAAGATGAGAAGAAAGGCTAAGACAGCCCTAACAGCCTCCCCGAGTAATGCCCGAAAGGGCGGATTCCAGGACTCGGGTTGAGAGCAAATTAGAAAAGAGAAGTTTTAATGATTAATAGATACCGTGCCATACAGTGGCAGATCGCAGATCCACAAAGAAATCCTGGAAGGACCAATTTCAAATGGTCAAAAATTTTACAGTTTTCACTCCCGCACTCCAAACCAGAGCCTGGGTACTTACTGTATCTCTTTTTGTCCTCACAATGGAAATATAGATAACTGAGAGATCGGTACCTGCAGTTTTGAACAATTTGTACTCCTGACTATTTTTTTCTTACTGATGTTGAAAATAAAAATAAATTTCAAAGAGAACATTAAATTTTTCCAAGTCGTAGCGTTACCATCGACTGGGTAAATATTTTCGAAAACATTTTTACGCACGTTACAATAACACCCAATTTTTCCCCTCAAAGAAGACACTAGAGTAACTCTTAAGACTAGCTAAGACTTCGATATTCAGTAAGAATCGCTTAGACCTTTCAAATTAGTTTAAAATGTTTAAGATTTTTTGAAACCTGTTTAATACTCGCGAAGCCTGTTCAATACGCATTTAAGACTCTTCATAACTCTTTCAGACTTGATTATTATCCTTTAGAGCATGATCAAGACATTTTAGAACTCTTGATGCTTTTTCCCGCTCGGGTCAAACTGAAAAACCAACTCTCCCGAATTTGTTTAAGATTTTACAATAAGTACCCGGTTCCGGATCCACTGGCTGTACAAGATCGAATCAAAACCTATACAATGATAAGGCATTAAATTATCTCTAACACTCCTATAAACGGTTCAAAAATTCGCTCAGACTGTTTCAGACGGTATATAACTTTCAAATATGCTAACTTTTCCAGATTTGATCCTGACGTCTCAAGATTTGACCATTACTTATTGAGTCTTTTTCCGAATTTTTCAATGTTTTCAAGTCTCGTTTATAATGGTGAAGACTATTAGAAATCCATGTTTAATTAAGACCCTTCCAAATTTGAATGAAACTCGATATGACTCTTCTAGAATTGTTTACAACTTTTGAGACACTTTTGCACACTAGTTTAGGAATTTGGGATGCCTTGAAACCCTGGAAGACTAGCAGGCTAGCTTGAGACTAAGCAAAACTGCTATTTTTGAAAAGTCTTCAATTTCAGTGTTTTCCTCTGGGGAGGGCCAATCTCCCCATTGCCTCTCCTAAGTATCCACGTCTGGTAGGTAAAAAAAGAATTAGAGAATCACAATGAAAATTAATAAGCAAATATAAAAACACACCGAATTTGATTTACGAACAACAGCCTTGTCTTCTGATTTGCACTGGAAAACTTTTCAGGAACATGAATACAGCAGAGGCAATCACGCGAAACTCGTTTCTCAGCATTTCTATCACCTGTATCAAACGTAAATTTAGTACATGATTTATATTTAAAGCTAAACTTTGATTGAAGGAAAAACAGAACGCGCTTCTGAATGGTTGTTTCTTAACTGCACCAGAGCAATTGCAGCATGATCGACTCCAAATCAGGTTTATCCTCGCTACCTGCAATACCACCTCCTCCTCACCAAACTTTACAACCAACAGGGAAGGACCTTATAATTATCCCCAATATAAATTAACGTATCCTACGATAAAAGTTAAGTTCTGGTGGAGTCTTTGAGCCCATAGTTTGAAAACAACACCATACAGCAACCACGACTCAGAATCTGGTCTACCTTTTCTCACCAATTTCCTCCTCCTGATTCATTGTATATCGTTTTTTACATGCGCAGTTCAAGAACCCAGATCACACTCGAAAGCTGCTGGTCCCTTCCTCCTACCAATACGCACTAGCGATGCATCTAAATTTAATAAATATCCTAGTAATAAGAGAAACTTCTACAGACCGTAATTAATCTTTCAGCAACTGGGTGAGCAGGCATCTTCAATTTCTATAGTTCTGGCGTTGGTTGTGAACCCTTGGCACTGATTTCAGTTGAACGACCACCGGAAAATTGAAAATTAGTAGTTGTTTCCGCATCCAATTGAATGAACTTCTGCAAGTAAAAATTCCAAAATTAGAAGAAAGCCAAGTGAAACATGATCAGCTCAAAATCAGATCTACAGATCCTCGCTCCGTGCACAGTGACCCCTTCCCCTCAAACCTTTACTCAAAACACAAACTGACCCTTGTATACTCGCGAATGGGTGTTTCAAAAATGCTGTTACGAACTGCCGCACATATCCTGGTGCTGACTCTATCTTCGGTCATAAACTGAAAAATAAGCAAGGCCAAAGAAATGAGGCCTCCGAGAGACATGCGCGACGCGACAGAAATATTGAAATTTTCGTGGCAACCGAAGTTAAACTCAGCAACTGAAAAACATATCTGAAAACTTTTTTTTCAGGATGACAGGTTAAGGGAATCCTGCTCCGGGCACGAGGACTCGCAAGAACGAGGTCTAGCCCACAAGTTCCTTACATCGTGAGCCTCACTCCAGGTCCGTAGCTAACTCTGCCTGTGTGTGAAGGGGATTTTATATTTCAACCAGGGCATTAGTGTGGGTTTTGCTGCCGCGGGCATGGAATGAGAGCGTAAATCCTTAACATGAGAATTTTATCATAGAAAAATGCCGTGAATATAATGTCCCTGCAGTAGTATGGTTCATTGATTATGCAAAAGTTTTCAACTGGATAATGTGGAAAGCCCTAATGAGCACGATGATGGAGATGGAATCACCTAGACACCTGACAGGCTTGGTAATTTACTGTGCAGAAGAAATGAAATGACTGGAGTAAGAAGTGCAAGGGAGGAGTCTGGAACGTGCAGAGTAGGACGAGGTGTCAGGCAGGGAAGATATCTTTTGTCACCACAACTCTTCAACATATATATGGAGAGAACGCTATGAGAGAGACGCTGGAAAACAGAAGCAGTGGCATCTCAATAGGTGGCCACGAATCTAAGATATGCCGGAGATACAACTCTGTTGGAAACTTCCGGCAGGGAAATGGCGGAGCTGACTGAGCGTGTCAGGAAGATCGGCGAAAAATACGGGCTACTCGTAAATTCTTCGAAAACCAAAATTATAGTGATCGACCGCGAAGATGTCCTGACCTGACGCTTACCTGCTGACGGGTTCTGAAGAAGTCGAGTCGTTTATATGTAAATCTAGAGTCAATCATTGATGTCAACGGTGGCTTCTTGGCAGGGATAAAAAGAAGAATCGCTATCGGAAAGTCCGCAATGACGAAGGCAATCACGGATGCGACAGATCTACGCAGGCCAGGAGACGGCATAGTAACAACTCCAGGCCCTCGCTAATCCATGTCAATTCGAACTAAAGAAAAATTACAATAGGTAATTTAATACCTAGCATTATCGTAAGTAAAAACTAAAAATAGCTGGAAAACAAAATCATATTATGAAATAATAACTTGAAAACGAATTTTAAAATATAAATCTAATCAAGAGGACAGAGAAGATTGTGCAGTAGACTTATGGCTATATGTATACTAAAGACAGCCTATACGGAAAGATCAATTACTTTTGCTGGTTACCTTCTCCAGCCTATAACACACAGAAGGGTCAGACTTGACTGAGAAATCTAAAATGTCTGTAAAACTGTAAGACTGAAATCTGAGCTTAAATTTTAATGCATTGGAGCTGCAGGCATCTCTAACCAGCCATTCTTAGTCAAGGACAACCAAACGGAAGATCTTACACCACCTAGATCAACTCCCTTTTCAGTGACTCGGTATGTCGTAAGAAATCGTTTCATTCTGAGACTTTTGTTGGTGAGCTATTTTGACAAAATAATACGGACATATAATACTGACGAGTTCTTTTTCAAAAAAACCTAAATCAAAATAAGTGACTCATTCTATTGTAATCACTTTTGAAACGCCAGCCTAAAGCGCATTCATTGCTTTAGAACAATCGCAACTTGTTGGTGACCAAGAACGATACTTCTAAAATTAATAAATATCCTAGCAATAAGAGAAATCTCTACTTACCGCAACTAATCTTTCAGCAATTGGGTGAGCATGAATCTTCAATTTTTGCTTCTGGCGTTGGTTAGTGTAGCCTTGGCACTGCTTCCAGTTGAACGGCCGCAGGCAAATTGGAAATTTCTAAACCAGCGCCTTCAGCTTTCATTTCTCAGTTGTTTCCGCATCCAGATGAGTCAACTTCTGCAAATCAAAATTCCAAATGTAGAATAAAACTAAGTGAAGCATGATCGCCTCAAAATCAAGTCTACACCCTCACACCTGCACACTGACCCCCTCCCCTCCAACCTTTACCCGCAACAGAAAACTCACCCTTATAATTACCTATCCTGAAATTCACATGTTCTAAAATAAAATGAAGTACTCTTGGGCCCAGCTTGAAAATAACACCATGCAGCACACCAACGGCTCAAAATCTGATTTACCTGTTATCACCAAGTCCCTCCTCCAGATCCTTGTATTTAAGTAGTCGTTAACATGCGCTCTTCAAGTGTTCAAGGAGCCAGATCCCACTCGGATACCGTTGAGCCCTTCCACCCACCAACATCCCTTAGTCGCCTCTCACGACACGCAGGCTTGCAGTTTGCACATGCTTGCATACGATTGGGCGATTGGTGTATTCTGCTCCCCGTCAACAGGGAATGCTCTCCATCCCTGCCCCCTCCACAGCTATTACCCCAAGCCAACGAGAAAATTATGCTCAGATTATCATAACTTAAGACTACTCCAAGTGCCGGTGGAGTTCTTTGGGTTCAGCTTAAAAATAAAACTCACTGGGTTTAGGGGTCAGCTATAAAATAGAACACGTTATGAGCGTTAGCGGATGAAATTCGGCGCCTAACTTCTTGCTCAGCAAAATGTGATACCTAACGTGGTTGCAATACCTAATACATAAACTTCGATAACTACGTATACCACCACTGTTGTTGACCACATCTTCATCAATTTAAATTTCTATAACATCAGAATGAGGAATCTAGCATGCTTACCAAACTAAAGCAATCTAAGCAAGAAAACATTTTATTAAGGGACTTTTGCCACTGAGCCATTCTGACAAAATAGTACTGACGACCTCTGTTTCACAGTGGCCTGGATCAAAAATAGTGAGCCATTCTGTTATAGTCACTTTCGAAACGCCAGCCTAAAGCGCATTCATTGCTTTAAAACAATCGCAACTTGTTGGCGACCAGTACCTATACATCTAAATTTTATAAATATCCTAGCAATATAAGAGAAATCTCCACATACCGCGACTAATCTTTCAGCAATTGGCTGAGCATGCATCTTCAATTCTTCCGTTGGTGTACCGTTGGCACGGATTCCAGTTGAACGAGCATCGGAAAATTGGAAATTTGTGAACCGGCGCCTCCAGGTTCCGCTTCTCCATCTGATTCGCACATGAATAATTTTTTCATTCGGCATCCAGTTGAGCGGACTTCTGCAAGTCATTCTTATGGAGCTCTTTGGGCCAACACCATGCAGCATCAACGGCTCCGAATCTGCTTTACATATTATCACCAATTTCCTCCTCCTGAATCATGTATCTACATAATCTTTTACATGCACTCTTCAAGAGTTCAAGGAGCCAGGAAACTACCCTTTCAGGCATCACAATAGTGCCGAGGGGGAATAGGGGTAGGTATACTAACACAAACTATGGAATCAGCGATAAATTCAGGGCGATAATTCTCAAATTGGACATGGTAATTTTCGTGAGTTTAGAAACCGCAAGCCTGAACCAATCGTGATAATACGTACGTAGTACGTACATGCCAACAGCATAAAATAGCACAGAGAAATCAATCGGTTCTACAATGGCCAAGGAAAAATACAAAGAGGCTGCAACTCTGGCCAATGAATTGAAAAATGCGCAGGGTAAAAGGAATAAGGTTTCCAAGAGAAATACGAGACGCGACAGAAATAAGGAAATTCTCGTAGAAAACGACGTTAAACTCAGCAACTGGAAAACACATATGAAAACTTTTTCTCAGCATGACAGGTTACACTCTCCACCGGAGCCTGGGGTTAATGGACCACATTCTTTCGGGGAGGAAGAAAATATTGACTATGTCCGTTTCCTGCATGAACGACAATCACCAGCAATCACCTCTAAGGACAGCCATAGGGGGATCTCCTGAAGTATTCCGCGTTTGCCGAAACCATCCAATGCGAATGTGGCCAGCTATATGCGGCTGGAAACGTACTCAAAGGAATATCGGGAACGATTCCTACACAGACAATTCTGAACCTAGGGCTTCCACAGAAATCATGTCTACTGATTATCTCCCATCAGGACGCCTCAATTAGCCTCAAAATGAAACTAGTCACCGAATTAAAATGATTTTCAGAAGACTCTCACTCCCGGAAATTGAGTCAGAAACCAGATAGATTCCATACTCGCGAATGGGCGATTTAAAAATTCCGTTAGGGACTGTCGCACATATCCTGGTGCTGGCTGTACCTCTGGCCATAAACTGGAAAAACGGCGAGGCCAAAGAGATATAGTTCTCGGAGAAAGGCGAGGAGATTGAAGTGTTCTGAAGGACGTATGACTCTCGGAACATCCCAGAAAAGTGAAAGACTTCAGCGAGAAATGCGATACGAGACAGAAATGATGAAATCCTCGTAGCAACCGACGTTAAACTCAGCAACTGGAAAACGTATCTGAAAACTTTTTTTCAGCGTGACAGGTTACCCACTTCACCAGAGTCTGGAGTTAATGGACCCCATTCTCTCGGAGAGGAAGAGAATGTTGACTATGTCCGTTTCCTGCATGAACGACAATCATCAGTAATCACTTCTAAGGTCAGCCAAAGGAGGATCTCCTGCAGTATTCCGCGTTTGCCGAAACCATCCAGTGCGTACGTGGCCAGCTATCTGCGGCTGGACACGTACTCAAGGGAATATCGGGAACGATTCCTACACAGAAAATTCTGAATCTATGGCTTCCACAGAAGTCATGGCTACTGATTATCTCCCATCAGGACGCCTCAATTAGCCTCACAATGAAATGGGAAATTTAAAATGTTACGACCTGTCGCACACATCCTGGTGCTGACTGTACTTCTGGGGATAAACTGGAAAACAGGCGAGGCCAAAGAGATATAGCTCTCGGTGAAGGGCGAGGAGATTGATGGGTTCTGAAGGAAAAATGGCTCTCGGAACATCCCAAAAAACTGAAAGACTTCAGCGAGAAATGCGATACGAGACAGAAATGATGAAATCCTCGTAGCAATCGACGTTAAACTCAGCAACTGGAAAACGTATCTGAAAACTTTTTTTCAGCGTGACAGGTTACCCACTCCACCAGAGTCTGGAATTAATGGACCCCATTCTCTCGGGGAGGAAGAAAATATTGACTATTTCCGTTTCCTGCATGACCGACAATCACCAGCAATCACTTCTAAGGTCAGCCAAAGGAGGATCTCCAGCTGTATTCCGCGTTTGCCGAAACCATCCAGTGCGTACGTGGCCAGCTATCTGCGGCTGGACACGTACTCAAGGGAATATCGGGAACGATTCCTACACAGAAAATTCTGAACCTAGAGCTTCCACAGAAGTCATGGCTACTAATTATCTCCCATCAGGATGCCTCAAGTGGCTTCAAAGTGAAGCTAATCACTGAATTAAAATGATTTTCAGAAGACTGTCTGTCCAAAAAATTGAGTCAGACACCAATTAGATTACAAACTCGCGAATGGGCGATTTGAAATGTAATTACGAACTGTCGCACATATTCTGTGCTGATTGTATCTCGGGCCTCATGGGAAATAGGAGAGGCCGAAGGGATATAGTTCCTGGAGAAAGGCCAGGAGATTGAAGGGTTCTGAAGGAAGCATGACTGCGATCATTCCTAAAAAGGTGAAAGAGTTCAGCGGCCGAGAGAGAAAGAAAACCATTGCAGTACTACCTAGAAGAGAGATAACATGAAATTATCGTGGAATCCGAAGCTAAATTCAGGGACTACTAAACGTAACTGGAAACTTTTTTCCAGGATGACAGGTTACCTACTTCAGCGGAAACTGGAAATGATGGACAGGGTACTCTCAGGAAAGAAATATTGATCATGCTCGCTTCCTACATGAAAGACAATCACCAGCAGCCTCTACTTGAGGTCAGCCGGTCTGGAGATAATGGACCACTCTCTCAGGGAGCAAGAGAATATTGACTATATCTGTTTCCCACATGAAAGACAATCACCAGCAATTACCTCTAAGGTCAGCCAAAGGAGGATCTCCTGCAGTATTCCGCGTTTGCCGAAACCATCCAATGCGTATGTGGCCAGCTATATGCGGCCAGAAACGTACTCAAAGGAATATCGGGAACGATTCCTACACAGACAATTCTGAACCTAGGGCTTCCACAGAAATCATGGCTACTGATTATCTCCCATCAGGACGCCTTAATTAGCCTCAAAATGAAACTAGTCACCGAATTAAAATGATTTTCAGAAGACTGTCAGCTCCGCAAATTGAGTCAGAACCCAGATAGATTACATACTCACGGATGAACAATTTAAAAATGCCGTTACGAAATGTCGCACATATCCTGGTGCTGACTGTACCTCTGGCCATAAACTGGAAAATAGGCGAGGCCAAAGAGATATAGCTCCCGGAGAAAGGCGAGGAGATTGAAGGGTTCTGAAGGAAGCATGACTCTCTGAACATTCCCAAAATGTGAAAGAGTTCAGTGGAGAAGAGAGAAAGAAAACCATAGCAGTACTAGAAGACAGATAACATGAAACTATCGTGGAATCCGAAGCTAAACTCAAGGATTAGTAAACATAACTGGAAATTTTTTTCCAAAATGACAGGTTACCTACTCCAGCGGAGACTGGAAATGATGGTCCGGATATTCTCAGAAAGGAAATATCGACCATGCCAGATTCCTACATGAATGACAATCACCAGTAACCTCCCCTAAGGTCAGCCAAAGGGGAGTCCCTTGCAGTATTGCGCATTTGCGGAAACCATCCAATGATAATGTAGCCAGCCATATATGTAGGTACATATATGCGGGTGGCAAAACATACTCATCGCATAAAATAGATAAGTTTCTCGGTTAGAATTTATTGTTAATATTGACTCGGCCTTCGTAACAGTGGCGTAGCCAAGGTGGGATTAGGGGGACTCCTTGAGATGAGAATTTTTTTATATACTGGCAGTATCACAGTGAATGCGCGAAATGAAACTTAAATCCAGATATATATAACTCAAGTTGAAAAGCACGACATATTAATACGTCAATGTAAAAACATAGAGTTCATGATAGGTGTATCCTCCCCCTCTCCACCCAAAATTTTCTGATCCCCCTTCTTGGAAAAATCCTGGCTACGCCACTGCTTCGTAACAGTGGTGCGTAAGGATGGAGAAAGAACTGAACCTGAAACAAATTAAAAATATAATATGCGTATAATCAGCAAAATATGGCTTCTTGTGGGTCAGAAGCCACTGAACTCATTTGTTGATCTCTGTCTTTATTTTTTCAAATTTTTCACATACCTAATTTGAAGCGCTGAAATGCAGAACATTCTAAGTGCCATTTTTATCGAAACAGAAATTCCCTACGCAAAATATGTACTATGTATATCCTCATGCCAATCCACACCAGAAAGGTCGTTATTATGAATAGTTCGAGTTCAGAATAACCCTTGAAGAGCTTTTTGTAACTCCGTATCATGATGCGATCAAAAAAACTGCTGTCCTGTAAAGTTTAATTTTTGGCATTTTGCATGTTATGCATTTCATCGTTTCAGGAGGCCTCTAAACTCACTTGCTGATCCCTGAATTCTGCCCCCCCCCTTTCTTTGACATCTCAGATTTATCCTAAGCTTGAAAGAAGATCACTCGTTGGTAGGAACGGAGACGGGTTCAAAAATTTCATAAAATACTCGTAATGTGATGCCTAGATACCAAAATCTCGTCTACAAATCCGCTAAATCCGTTCATGTAAACTTTCCAAACTCAATCTGAAACTTGTAGCATAGAAAAGAGGGCGGCTCTGATGGAAATAATGGCGGAGTACATATATGGATATTTTTAAATCGGTTCTTACAAATGGCAGAATACTTACGTACTTTTACTCAAACATCAGGAATACAAAATAACCTTTCCAAACGCTGCAACAAGTTTATCGCGAATGAAATATCTTCAGTAAAGCCCAAGGGCGTATCGAAGGAGTTTTAGTTGACAAATCAGTAGCCCTCAGTCGGAGAATATTCAAAAACAGGCGGTTTGTCGAGACGTTTTTGCTTGTTTTTATGATTCGAATCAGTAAGAAAATCTCAAAAAAATAAAAGACTTTCCGGCTGGACAAATTTGATCCTCCGACCCCACTACAATAATCACCCTTCGCCCGGATGTAGTCCTTACGCCTTACATTCTGACCAAGTTACCGAAAACGGTGAAACTGGATCAAACTATTGGTTGTAATGAATTAGACTCCCTTTTAATCTCGAGATATCCAGAGAATTGGACCATCGCCTATACATTTTTAAAGGGAGTGATTTATTTGATCACTCAAACGGGACAAGTTCTCAACTCTGTTGCTGGGTGTCAATCAATTCTATTCTGAGTCCCCAAAAGCCTGTATCACTTCTTAACCAAAATCCCTTCTTCTAGTGTTACTGTCCGCTACTGGCTAGGGTAACAAAGACTATCGAGTATAAAATCTGCTCAATGGATTCAGATCTACGTGGATTTTCTACACAGCAATTTCTTTGCAGCACCAACTATAAAAAAATTTGCCTGATATTCACGGATATCAGAACCGGACCGCAATTACCGTGATTATTTGCACAAACACTTCTATAAAGCGCTCATGTCAATAATCACCATAACTGATCACACAGCTGAAATAAAAAATTAGACAATCGCCATTTTATGAATATTCATAACCTATGCCATTATCAATAAATATCTACTTACCAGTAGGATCACTACGGAGAAATATGAAATCACAGTCATCAAGTAATAGGTAATTCAAAAAACTTAAACGTAAACATTCACTGAACGCCTTCCAATACTTTCAACATAAATTCTAAATCACATTCTTCACGTAATTTAAACATAAACGGAAACATTCACTAAAACAAAATCTTCACAATTTCAAACAAATTTCACTAGTCGTAATACGTCGTGCTTCGGTTATTGAATCGCTGTTAAATACTATAAAAAATTGGAATAAACTTACGGACCGGAGCGCTTGAGGTGATCTACGCGAAATGCACAAAAACGATGCGGAAAGGGCCTAACTAATACAATTTTAAAGGCGAACGCGAAACCGGCACAATCGCGAATATGCGAACAAATTCCCTTTAAAAAATCTTTAAGGCAGACACCCAGGGAACGCGAACGACCGCACTTTTTTAACTAAAAAGGAAATACATGAGGCCCAAAATAAAAGTTTTGAACTCAAAAGATTGATGAATTTACGATCTTCCGATGTGAAAAAATCTTCTGTCAATTCCGCGTTTTCTTCTCCATGAATGAAATTGAAATAATTTTTCCCGCCAGCGTGATCAATGGCAGCTTTTTACGAATTCTTCATGCCTGAAAACATACGAACTGATTAAAACTACGTACGACTAAAGTATATTGATAATAAATTCTTTAGTCGTAAGGTGCTTTAGTCTAGCTTTAGTCACTCTTGTAGTCTTCTAACCTGCCTCTTGTGTCGGGAAGCGGGCAAAGAACATTTACGAGCATTATTTGACAACCGGGGCTGAGAAATGTAACGACGCAGTTTTTTCGCTACGATGAACATTTTACAAATGTACGGGGAGGGGGGTTGACAGCCTCTCCACTTTAGTGGACAACCCCAGGTTCCTTTCTCTGTTTCTTTCTTCTAAGTTTTAGATCTGTGCGTCTTTAAAATTGGAATTATGAGGTGGGCACGAGTGTGTGCAAATCACAGTCCAAAAGGAGATCCCCCTGCTGGAATGTCTAGGAAAGAGCAGACGTATTTCCTAACCATAGATGTCCAAATTTCACGAGCCGAATAATCAAAAAAATGTTCTAAGTTTTTTGGATAGAATTTTAGTCCTAAAAATAGGCAAAAGTGGATGTCTGTGGACGAAAGGTCGTGGAACCGCTTTGAATTTTCTCAAGCGGTTAGACTAGTAAGAAATGAAATTCTGATTTTCTGGTTTATTATTAATTTTTTTACCATCAACTTAGAAGCAGAACAGGTGGCTTCTGAACCCCTCCCTTTTTTTAATACATACTAATGCATTAGAAAAGGTCTTCCGTTATGTAAAGTTAGTCTTCATCATACTATTTTTAATTCACAATTACGAAATTAAGTCTCGTTTTAATTTTCTTTTATATTTTGGTTGGCAGCCGAAGAAAATTTTCTATGAAACGAGTTTCTCAAGAATCTGATCTACTATCGCGAAATGAGATTAATACATATGAAATTTTGTCGTAAGCTCTGACTGATTAAATAATAGCAGGGACCATGGAAGTGATTTGTGACAGGGGAGGCAAACTTTTATAATCACCTTCAGTGATAGTAACGGGGATATCCACTCCCACGAAAATTTAAAATGGTTAAAAACTTATATTCGAAAATCTGAGAAAACGGGAGGGGGGGAGCACTTGGCCCTCCCTGCAACCCACTTCCGCGGTCTCTGAATAATAAATAAATTAGCAGTAGAATTCACCTGAACTTCATTTAAAAACTGAGAGAAAGAAAAAGGAAAGAAAAAAAAAGAAGTAGGTATTTTTATATTTTTTCATATTTCAATCCGAAGGTGGAGGAGAAGCAGGAAAAGAAGACTTGGACTAGAATTTATGGTGTACATTTAGATACTGAACAAAAATTCCGGGAGGACTCCTCTATTGATGTATCAACAAAAACTTTATACCTTTGATTCGGGATTCGGAGTCAACCGGTATTGTATGGGAACTGGAGGTGGAGCAGGAACCCTGAAAAATTTTACTGCCAGAGCCGTAGCTTGAACAAAAAATTAATTGACTGGAGTCACAGCCAGAGAAAAGTCTAGAATCTTACGGGTGTTGGAGCCGGAGGCAAATTTTGGGCTGGACACTGACTCTAGCTCGTTCGTATTCCTCTACGTTCCTACCCAAACCCTGAGCATTCTTTTAAAAATCTCAGAGTATTTTACTTTTTTCGTATAAGATTTACCCCATCCCCCTACTTTTCTCTGGTTCAGCCCTTCTCAGAGGTAATTTCTGATTGCGCCTGTGCCTATTCGTAATAAAATTCGTTAACTGATGGAAGAAGGAAGAGGTAGATAATGCACGAAGTCAAGAGAAGAAAATTAACGGTAGAGAAACTAGGAGGCAAAAAGGAAGTGAAAATCTTGTGCAACGATCACCTTAAGTCGCGGAATCAATGAATGCACACCAAAAAAAAAAAAAAAAAATGGGATAAGTATTACGACTAGTCCAGTAAAATGAATGCATACCAAAAAGAAAAAACTTTGGGATAAGTATTACGACTAGTCCAGTAAAGGTAGAGTGTTAGGTCGCCTGAAAGCGGAAAGAAGCAGACCAGCCAGTTACTCGAAGTTAAGGATGTAGATAGCCCAATCCATGAAGAAGGCGTAGACCAAGCTGGAGCATTAGATAAACAGGGGAACAAGAATAAAAAAATGCGGGAGGAGTTAAGTCCAAAACACCCCCTTAACGCAGAAACCAATCGTGGTTTGCTGGAGAAATCGAATCTAAATATACGGTACTAACGACAGGGCACCGAAACCAAAGTGAAGACTCCAGGAACTCACCAGCACCAATCAGGGAAAGCAGCAGCCATGGGGCGAATTGCTGCATCCTACCACTGAAGCCCACTGGGACCGCGAACAAACACTACAAGCAGATAAAAGGGAACACAGGGAATGTAAAACAAGTAAAGGTAGGAAATTAAACATCGTCGCATTTAATTGCCAAGACATAGCGGATGATACTCGATTATACCAGCTAGAAAATATTTGTGGGAAAATAAGGCTTTAATATAATAGGTTTGGCGGAAACAAGAAAATTTGGCGAAGAACTGGTAAAACGTAAAAATGGTAACTATTTATTTTTTGGAAACAAAAAAAAAAAGGGTACAGAGGGTCAGGCTACTATATTCACCAAAAACGGACTGAAAATATCACGGAAATTAAATAAATTTCAGATAGAATAAGCGTATTGAAACTAACGTTAGAAAAAGCCTCGATTTTGAGTGTCATCTAAGTTTACACCCTCACAGGTATAGCCGATATAAAAGAGATGGTGGAGTTTTACAAACTATTGATGGACACCTTTGCGAAAGAAGGGGGATATTATCAAATAGTAATGGGGAATTTCAACGCCCAAATTGGGAAAGACGGGGGAAATTCTGAGGTAGTCGAAAAATTCAGTTCAGGTGGAAAAACGAATGAAAATGGGGGAAAATTGTAGGATTTGCGGAGGAAAAGAGACTAAAGATTGCCAATGCATTTTACTAAAAGAAGCCCTCAAAAAATGGACTGGGCATTCAGCTGATAAAATAGATTCCTTTCTAGTAAACGATCATAGTATTGTCAAGGATGTGGGATTTTGGAAAGGCATGACCTTCCCCCCGCCTCCCCATGTCAGAATGCAGTCAATGGGTCACTGGAGAGGGGGTAAGACTGCATCCGCCCCGTAGATTTAAAAATAGGAAAGGGAGAGGAAATGTAGTATCGAATCCCCAAAAAAGAAAGGATAAAACTAAAAGACAGAATCTGAATATTTTAACTGAAGAGGTCTGGCAAATAATGACAGATTATACGGATTTGAAAAAAATAAAATAAAAAAAAATTAAGTGGGGCATTGTTGGACTGTCGGAAGTTAGAAAATATGGGAGAAAGACTGGCAGAAAGGAGGGCAGGCAAGTTATCTACACTACTTTGGTTCCACAAAAGGTTACAAGGGGCTGGGTTTTTATATTAACAAAAATATCAAAAATAATGTTGTGGAAATTAAAGGAATATCTAAAAGAATATGCCTACTAAAACTGAAAATAGATGAGAAGACAAATATTCTAATCTTGCAAGTGTATGCACCTACATCTGGAGCAGAGAAGGCAGAAGTAGATAAATTTTATGACGAGCTGGAGGGAACAATTCAAAAAGAGAAGGAATACTGTCAGGTAATAATGGGAGACTTCAATGCAAAAGTAGGAGGGGCGGCTAACTAAAAAAACTGCGGCCCATTTGGTCTGAAGGACAGAAATGACAGATTAGTAGAGATGACCCAAAAATCTAATTTACTCATAGCCAACACTTCTTATAAGAAAAGAGTCAAAAGGAAATGGACATGAATATCACCAGATGGAAAAACTAAAAATGAAATTGACCACTTACTAATAAATGACCTGTCAGTAGTTAAAGATGTAACCAGTGGCGGATGTATGAGGGGGTCAGACACCCCCCCCCCCTTCGGGCTGAAGAAGAAAAAAAAAACATTGCGAAAGCACATGAGTTTTGAGTTTTTCTCCTGTTTTTGGGTATCTGCAGCACTACAGTCTACAATAATGTTCATTTTGAAACGATTTAATCACATTATAAAACTTGTCTTCAGAAACTATTTAAAATTACATCCATCTCGGATTTTTAGGGGGGCAGATGTGGAAAAAGTTTTATTTTCAAAACACCTTCCTTGGAAAATTTTTAGATCCGCCACTAATAACAACACTGTCAAAATTTGGCCTCCCATCAGACCACCGCATATTACATAGTAAATAGAACAACCCGTAAAGCTTCCAGTACAAAAATCACAGGAAAGGTATAGGGGGAGGAAAGTGGATCATCTCAGTCAGAAAGGAAGAGTAAGCAGGCCAGAAAATAAAATCAGCGCCAGAGGAAATGAAAGTCGAGGAAAGTTCCTACAGCAGAATGGTCCAAGCTTTAAAAAACACGGTTGAAGAGTTTGGAGTGAAAAAGCCTAAAGAGTAAAGGGGGGAATAAGCTCTCAAAACAGACTTTCGAGTTGTTTCACCCTTTGGAAGAATAAAAATAAAATACCACTGGACAAAATTGAGCCAATTGAAATACAAAAACTGGAGAAGAAAAAAATTAGAGAAGATATTAATAAATATGATGCGGAAAAAAATCAAGACATTTTAGAAGAAAGTTGATCCACTAAAAAAGTCAGTTGAGAACTCGGTGGCGGGAGAGAGGTTATGCTGAAGCTAAAAGATCAGACAGGAAAAGTGACTCAAAATCACGAAGAAATTGTTGAGGTAGCAACAAATTTTTACGAGGACTTATACTGCGAGCCAAACGAGATACCGAAAATAGCAAAAACTGGAGGGTGGAAGAAGGAAGGAATCCCGGAGATAATGGGGAGAGAAGTGGAATACGTACTAGATAGACTAAAAAAATGACAGAGCCCCACGACCGGGTGGAATTACGAAAAAAACGCTGAAGAGGTTCGGCGATCAGATAGTATACTACACTTGACTAAGATATTTAATAAAATTCTATCTACGAATGTATGTTCAAGACAGTGGAAATAATATTATTGTACAAAAAAGGGGGAAGGAACTAATTGAAAATTACAAGCCAATTGCCTTAACATCAAACATCTATAAAGTATTTTTATTTATAGTTTTCCTTTTCGTTTTCAAAGATTTGGTCCCGGCGCGAAGAAATTGAAGAATGACAGTCAAGTGAAGTTTGTGTGGGTGCGCGATAGAAAGGCGTTGGTGCGCTACAATGAGAAAAGCCCGGTACTCAGGGTCAGAAGTGAGATGGATGTGGAGCGG
The DNA here is from genome assembly GCA_031841125.1 of Acanthococcus lagerstroemiae. NCBI lineage: Eukaryota > Metazoa > Arthropoda > Insecta > Hemiptera > Eriococcidae > Acanthococcus > Acanthococcus lagerstroemiae. The sequence goes on from CM063112.1 coordinate 41,517,120, forward strand.
ATCAGAGAGAGCCTGGAGATATAGAATAACTCTATAAATTAAAAACTTTTGTAGACGAGATAAAACGCCAAAACTAACTGAAATTTTGAACCGAGTAATAGAACTAGAAAAATTACCGATACAGTAAAAGGAAGCCGAAAAGAAAAATGAGCCGTGACGATGTAAGCAACTACCGGTCAATAATCTTGACTTCAAACTATGGCAACGTTTTTTCTAAAACACTTCAAAACAGAATAAACAACTGACTGGACATGGCACAAAGCGTAGAACTGGCAGGGTTCAGAAAAAATCATTCGCCTACGGATAGTATTTCTACAGCTGACCAAAAAAACTAACGAATGTTACTTAAATTTACACATACCACTGGTGGACTTTGAAAAGGCTTTTGATACGGTCAACTTATGCTTCTTATAGAGGGCATTAACACGTCAAGGCATCTCACAGAATTTTAGGAACATTCTAAAAGTAATGTATTAGGGGGCAATTGCGCACATCAAATTAGACAAAGATGGGCCAAAATTCGGAATCGAGACCAGCTGTCTCCAACATTTTTTTAATAGTGTTACAGAAGAAGTATTTTGGAAAATGGGATGGGAGAATAGAGGCATCAAAATAGACGGAAAACACCCCAGTAATTTACGGTTTGCAAAGATGTTGCGCTATTTGGACAAGATCTAAATTACCTTGAGGAAATGGCCTCAGAATTTGAAGCAGCCAGAAAAAATTTAAGATTAAAAATAAATACCGAAAAAACAAACAGTGTTACTTTGTGACCTTATCTCAATCTGCCTCCCCGCCCCGATTCAAATTTCAAACGTTAAGTAGGTAAAATTTACTTAGCTCATGGAAATCTAGAGAGACGTACCTCTTCAAGTACTCAAGGTCTCAATGAGACCACGATTAAATTTCCCTTCCCCAAATGCCTAGGTAAGGGCTGGCACGTCTCATCAACATCGGAATCATAAATTAATTCCGGCGTCCAAAATTTGAATTTTTGCACCTGAAGTTAGGCAAAATTTTGAAAAGAAAATCACGTCTTTTCTTTCTTAAACGGAAAATTTTGTCCTAGAAAAAAAACATGATTCGCTAGCTTCCTTTTTTCATAATAGAAGGACGTAGCTTTTTCTCATTCGAAACAAAAAAAAAGAAATAATTCTTTAGCTTTCCTTTGAAGAAATGTAGTTTTTCTTTTTTTCGAAAATATTAAAATGTAGTTCTTCTTACCGAGGAAAAGGACGGGACAAGTTTCCTTGCTTTCTTTAAGAAAGGAACAGATTGTCTTTCTGAGAAAGAAAAGAGGTCCGCTTTTATATTCATTCATTCACGAAATGGAAGGGGTAATGTTTACTTTCTTCGAGGAAAATTAACCGACCAGTTCGACTTGTGTCAACAAAATTATACCAGGAATCGGAATAAAAAATTTCTGGTTCAGTGATCCTGAGAATTTCATCAAGTTTCTGATCTGACTCATTCAAACAGGCCAATTTGAAGACTTCAAGATTTATACAGATTTCATCAGCAATCTGTCAATCTTAAGGAGACTTAAATCAGCTGAGAGACGCGATAGAATTTGTGAAAATTTCATCAAGTTTTATTCAGAGCTCCGTTTAAGACGCGTTCAATCTTTTCTGAGATTATCTAAGACTGTAAGACTAGTAATCATTCCATCGAGATTCTGTGAAAAATTTATTTTAGATTTGTTTCTCATGAACTCATCTTCTAAAGAGGAAGACATGCAATGCTTCATCAATCATTTCTACGATGATGTTTGTAAATTAGCTAAGAATCTTTCAAGACTCGTTAAGACTTCCCAAATTTCCATCGACATGTCATTCGAAATTTTTTAAGGCAGTGTAAAAGTTTTTTAAAAATCATAATAAAATTGCCTAAGACTTATAAACATTCCACGGAGACTCCATAGACAATTCATGAAGACTGTTTATGCTTCAGAAAATTTTTGAACACTTCAAAATTTATAGACCTAATTAAAAATCTGTTAGGCATCAGAAAGGAAATTTAAATCGACTAAGACTTTCTTAAAGCTCAGTATGAAAATATCATGATAATTTAGTAGAACTTTTTTAAAAGACGAGTTGAATAGTTTTATAAAAAGTAATTAACGGCTGTAAGATCTGTAGGCAGTCCACACAAATACTATGGAAAACTCATTCAGATTATATTCTTGCAACAAAAAGTACTTCTAGTGTATCGAGTTCGTGAAAATTTGGTTAAAAATCTGTTAACTTCTTGAGATTTTTTTCAAAATCTTGTATAAGATTCATTAAATCTGTGTAAACATGTCTAGAAATATTACAATTCAGTACAATTTGAGAACCGCCTCCCCACCAGGACCACGGATTGGTCATCATCAATTCTATTTTTTATGCTTTTAACTTGGTCTCCAAAACCGTATAAAGAATAGTCATATTTGAGGCCCAAATTGGTTGAATTTTTGAAATCAACGACCCAAAAATCACTGATTCTGATACCGTGTTCAGTTTTTTTGGTCAAGACAGATGAGACCTTCAGGAGGATGAAGAAGTCAAATAGTCAGGGACCCAAACACCCCTATTTCGAAAAGTCAATTTGACCTCTTCAAAGGAGTCAAATTTGAATTTTCGGGCCAAAATTTGGGTCAGATCGAAACCGTGATTAAGTTTTCGAAGTCGGAGACCAAAGAAACCCCAATTCGGATGCGTGGCTCAATTTTTTTTTTGTACAATAATCTGACCTTCCAAAAAGACAAAAACTCAAAACTGGGGCCCAAATCGTGGTCGGATCAAAAATCTGATTACGTTCTCGGAATTAACGATCCAAAGAACTCCTACTTTGGTAGTCTGTTTGGTATATTTTCATTTAAGATTTCACAGTTGGTGGCACGTTCCAGCTCCTCTTTTGAAGAGAGAAAAGTTTTCCACCCGAAAAGAAACTAGACCTTAGCCCTTGAAGATCTCACCTCAATCCGACTTCACAATAAATAAAACTAGGGGGAGGAATTTCCGTGCCCCCTGTATGAATCTGGTCTCAACTTCATTTCGACTATACGGCCCAGCACGTGGAATGCCACATTTAAACCTTTGCAAACGTTCACCACCTTGAATCAAACCTAAACGCCTTAATAAAAGATTTTTTGTACAGTAAAATGAAATTTTCGAAAATATTCAGTAGGTATTAAAATGCAAAAATCTTTATTTTCATTCTGCTCTAACAAGAATGTACATTCCAGTTATATGTAATTGCCTGAACTTTCCTTTAAGATAGCGGATTTCCATTTTACAATTACGTTCTTTGAACACAAGAGAACTGTCGCACAGAATAACCACTGAAAACTACTATTACTCAAACTTTCTTTTAAAATCAACACGAATGCGATTTCAGAATTACATACCTGAGAAAATAAACCCCGCGACAAATACTAGTACGAAAACAATAACGCTTATGCTATAGTACCAAAAATTCGTTGGGCACTTCCAAAAAACAGTGTTAGGTTTAATTTAAAAAATCAATAAAATGAACTCGTAACTCTGAAGCGCAAAGTAAAGTACCAACCGAGATTCACTTAATCATGACTCACGCTACGCGACAAGTCTCAACTAGTCAATATGCGTCAGAAGGCCCATTTATACCCGAAAAGACTTACATATGACTCATCCGAAAACAACCACCACCACGTATAAATTATCAGTTTGCACAACTGCTTCCACTATACAAATCACTTTCATCTGCAGCACTTCTCCAAAAGAAGCCCCGAGGAGCTGGGGGCATTTTGATAACATAATCCACCAGCAGCGGGTACCAATTATCAATTTGTACAAATATGTCCTCAGTAAAAATCATTTTCTTTAACAGCACCTCCCCATGAGAAGGTGAAAAAATCTAAAAAAGCGTCATAAAAAGTCTGTATAAATTTCGAATGACATCTGAAAGTCTTGAATAAGTGAGAAACAGTCTCACAAGAATTTCAACGAGTCTGAATGAAACAAATTCGGAGAAATAATGAAAAGTCTCAATGAAGCCTGGAAGAGTGCTATCCTTGTCTATGATATTGCTGTGAGTCGTTAATGTGTAAGAGTGCTAAGCATGTTAAAGAGAGTTAATGAGTTGTCAACATGTTTGGGAAGTCCATAAATTCTTACTCGTGTCTGAAAAAATTTTAAGAGGTCTAAATATGACTGGGAAAATGGTGAAGGGATCTTCAAGATTCTTATATGTGGAAGTATGGGGGGATATTAAAAATTTTTAATCAAGGCTCGAGGAATCTGAAACACTCTTCGAATCTTCCCATACTTTCTCCGGACAAATAAAGTTTTAATAATTTTCTTCAACAGCACCTCCCTCCCCTCCCACCAAAAAAACGGTGGCTGGGGGCAAGCGGATCTCGAAATATAAAAAATGAAAAATTAGCACTTCTTTGGCAAAGGTTTCTTGCCTCCATACCTCTCACCGTTCTCGAAATTAATATTCGCAATATTCCAGAAAATTTTGCATATCTTCCCCGAGGTTACACAAGGTTATAAAAATATTAAAAAAGAACCATTTTCGAATTTGCATGCTATTCAAGTTGTATAACTTGCTACTGGCAAGCACCAATCATTACTTTTCACTAAATTTTCTGTTAAAAAAAAAAAAAATGACAAGATTCCTTAAAGAAAAATCTGAAGTGGCTGGGGGCCGGTCAACATCAAAGCAATTACTACCAGACCCAAATCATCAATTTGCTCCACTGCTTCCTCTATACCAGTGATTCCCAAAGTGGTCCAGGCGGACCCCCGGGGTCCACGGGAGACTCGACGGGGGTTCACGTTGGTGTGAAAAAATGGGAGTTCACAAGTTGTAAGTGGGAGTCCACGAAAATTTATCTGGCTTCGATAGTAAAGAACAAGAATATTGGCTTGGCTTTCCGTTTCAATGAATTACTCACTATCCGTCGCGTTGTGACAGGCTCATCGCAGGTTTGGTGTTGTGGTTCGTATGACTATCAGTTCTCCCAGTTTCCAAACTTGTCACAGGCAGAATATCTTGATCAGGAGATTCAGACATACGTTCAACATTTCAATGTTCTGCATGATGACTTCAAAAATTGATTTGAAGATATTCTGACGATGGAAATACCACCATGGATTATAAATCCATTTAATGAAATGGAAGTGGCGAATGTGGTATTACAAGAGAAGCTACTCGAGCTTAGCCCCAATGAGGAGCTGAAGGTGAAATTTAAAAAAGGCTATGAAACATTTAGACTGCAGGCTGAAATACCAGAAAAATATTCCGAGCTGCGGAAAATTGCGAGAAAACTTTTGATAGCGTTTCCCTCGTCATACCTTGTCGAAAAAAGTTTTAGTGTCGTTACAAACCTATTCACAAAAAAAAAGGAGCAGATTGAACTTCACGGAATGGGGAGATTTACGGATATTCCTTAGAAAACTGAAGCCAAGTATTGATAATTTGCTGTCAATCCATCAAGTACACCTCTCCCATTAAAATTATGACTATTTTTTTTTTTAAATTGCTGATTTGCATTGTTGAAGTTACGGTACGTTATTAATGTTTAATTTTTATTCTATTAAGTCTGTAATCATATTGAAAATATTTCCATCGTTAGATCTAATCTTCACATTTTTTGACGAGTTTTGGGAATATGGTAGAAATGTAGCAGCAGGGGGTCTACCGAAACCAGTAAAATTTTGAAAGTGGTCTACGAGAAAAAAAAAGTTTGGGAACCTCTGCTCTATACAAATCACTTTCTTCTGCAGCACCTCCCCAAGAGAGGGGGGCATTTGGTATCATAATCTGCTAGCAGCGGGTACCAATTACTAATTTGTACAAATATATCCTCTGTAAATTTTTTTTTTTCAACAACTCCTCCCCAAAAGCACCTCCCCCCTCAGACTGGAGGCAAGTTGATCTCAAAATGAAGGCAATGAAAGACTGGTACTTTTTGGCAGAGATTTCTTACAAATTTTCCTCCATTATTATTCTGCATCTCTCACCATTCTCGCGATATTCGCAATTTTCCAGAAACTTTTGCCTTTTTCCCAAGGTTAGGCAAGGTTATAAACTTATTTAAAAATTTCGAATATGCAAGTCACTCAAGTTGCATGATTTGCTACTGGCAGGCACAAATCTTTCGTTTCATTAAATTTTCTATTTTAAAAAAAAAATCAATAGGATCTCTGAAAGAAAAACATCAAATAAAGGGGCTAGGGGCAGGTCAATATCGTAACCAACTACTACTAGACACCAAGAATCAATTTACATAACTGCTTCCTCTATACAAATCACTTTTATCTGCTAGCAGCACCGCCCCAAGAGAAGCTCCGAGGGGCTGGCGTCATTTTGATAACATAATCTGCCGCCAGCGGGTATCAATCGTCAATTCATACAAATATATCCTCTGTAAAAATCATTTTCTTCAACAGCACCTCCTCGTGAGAAGTCCCTAGGGACTGATTAGCATTTTTCCAGCAAAAGTTTCTTACCAAATTTCCTCCATTTTTCTTCAACTCTCACCATTCTCAAGTCATTCGCAAATTTTCCAAACGAATTTGCCATTTCTCCCCGAGGGTTACATAAGGTTATAATAATTTTCGAAAAGAACCATTTTCGAATCTGCATGTTATTGAAGTTGCATAACTTGCTACTAGCGAGTGCAAATCATTTTTTGTCTCATTAAATTTTCTATTCATAATAAGACGAAGAAGAAGGAAGAAGAAGAAAATCAAAAGAATCAATAGGTTGCCAACAAGAAAAACATAAAGAAGATAAGGGGAGGTCAATATTATAACCAACGACAACCAGATACAAATATCAAATTGCACAACTGCTTCCTCTATACAAATCACTAAATCACTTTTATCTGCAGCACCTCCCCAAGAGAAGCACCGGGGGGTTGGCGGCATTTTGATAACATAATCTGCCACCAGCGGGTATCAATTACCAATTCGTACAAATATATGTGCTCAGTAAAAATCAATTCCTTCAACAGCACCTACCCATGGGAAATCCCCATGGCCTGGGGCAAGTTAACCTCGAAATACAGGAAATCGGAAATTAGCACTTTTCCAGCAAAAGTTTCTTACCAAATTTCCTCCGTTTTTCTCTATCTCTTACCATTCTCAAGTTATTCGCAAATTTTTTTTTAAATTTTGTCTTTTCCCCCTATGGGTTACACAAACTTATAATTAGAGCTAGGAATTTTCGGCAATAAACATTGGAAATTCGGAATTTAAAATAACAATTTTCGGCATTATTCGGCAATAACGAAAAGTAAGCTTACAATATTAGAAGGAAGCCAAAATTTTAATGACAAATTGATGTTTACAAGTACTATTACAAAAATCTTTTATTGAACATCAGCACTGAATGTTTCTCTATGTTATCCTGTGCGGAACATGTAGTTCCATGAAAGAGTGAACTATTTAAATTTCTTAAGGTTTAGAGACCTGTATTTTTTGTAAAAACTTGTTTAGCCTTCGTCTGCAGGCTATGTCCACGAGCACTCAAGATTTGATGAATGTTTTGATGAAAAATCATGAACAGTCAACAGATGCTCGTCTAAGGAAAGGTCTCTCATTTCCAGTTTTCGAATTGTGTTAGGTAGGAAGGACAAGTAGGCTAAGATGAACGCGAGATCTGAGGGTAAATTTTGATTGATGGCAATCAGTGATTTCAGGGTTTGTGTCTATTTGCGATAACAAATTTATTGTTGTGCGCATGCCATCGTCTTCGGCGTTATTCGGCAAAATAAAATTTTTTCTCTGGCCTTGAACTACCCTGATTCGTGTTCATCTTTGACTACATCCCATCTGCCCTTAACAAACTCATTCGGCGAATGCCAGAAAATCCTAACTCTAATTATAATATTCCAATAGAACCATTTTCGAATCTCCATGTCACTGTAGATGCATAACTTGCTACTGGCAGGCACAAATCATATTTTGTTCCATCAAATTTTCTAATAATAATAATAATAATAATAAATTTAAAGAATCAATAGGATGCCAACGAGGAAAACATAAAGAAGCTAAGGGCAAATCAATATCACAACCAACTGCAACCAGATAAAAGTTATCAATTTGCACAACTGCTTCCTTCCTCTATAAAAATCACTTTTATCTGCAGCACCTCCCGAAGAAAAGCCCCGAGGGGCTGGCGGCATTTTGATAACATAATCTGTCACCAGCGGGTATCAATTATCAATTCGTACAAATATGTCCTCAGTAAGAATCATTTTCTTTAACAGCACCTCCCTATGAGAAGTTCCCCCAGGGCCTGTGTTAAGTTAACCTCGAAATACAGGAAATGAAAAATTACCGCTTTTTCAGCAAAAGTTTCTTACCAAGTTTCCTGTTTCCTCCGATTTTCTCTATCTCTCACCGTTCTCAAGTCGTTCGCAAGTTTTCCAAAAAATTTTGCCTTTTTCCCCCCAGGGATGACACAAGGTTATAATATTCAAAAAGAACCATACAAAAAAAAAAAAAAAAAAAAAAAAAAAAAAAAAAAAAAAAAAAAAAAAACACCACAACGTAAAGGAGCTAAGGGCAGGTAAATATCACAACCAACTACAGCCAGAAACAAATATCAATTTGCACAACTGCTTCTTCTATACAAATCGCTTTTATCTGCAGCACCTCCCGAAAAGAAGCCCCGAGGGCTCTGGTGGCATTTTGATAACATAATCTGCCACCAGCGGGTATCAATTACCAATTCGTACAAATATGTCCTCTGTAAAAATCATCTTCTCCAACAGCATCTCCCCATGAAAAGCCCCCAGAAGTTGGGGGAAGTTGATCTCGAAATGTAGGAAATGAAGAATTAGCGCTTTTCCAACAGAAGTTTCTCACCAAATTTCCTCCGTTTTTCTCTATCTCTCATCATTCTCAAGTTATTCGCAAATTTTCCAAAAGGTTTTGCCTTTTTCTCCCAGGGGTTACCCAAGGTTATAATATTCAAAAAGAACCATTTTCGAACCTGCATGTCACTGTAGTTGCATAACTTGCTAGTGGCAGGCACAAATCATTTTGTTCCAATAAATTTCCCATTTTATTAATATTAATAATAATAAATAAATAAATAAATAAAATAAACAGGATGCCAATATGAAAAACATAAATAGGCTTGGGGCAGGTCAGTATCATAACCAACCACAACTAGATACAAATATGAATTTGCACAACTGCTTCCTCTATACAAATCACTTTCAACTGCAGTACCTCCCAAGAGAAGCCCCAAGGGGCTGGAGGCACATTGATATCATAACCTGCCAGCAGCAGGTACCAATTACCACTTTATATAAATCTGTACAAATCTGTTTCTCCAACAGCACCTCCCCATGAGAAGCCCTCAGAAGCTAGGGGCAAGTTGATTACAAAATGTGGGAAATGAAAAATTAGCACTTTAGGAAAGGTTTCACCGTTCTTGAGATATTCGCAATCTTCCAGAAAATGTTGCCTTGTTTCTCAAAGGTTACCCAAGGTTATAAACCTATTGTAAGAAATTTTGTATCTGCAAGTCATTCAAGTTGCATAACTAACTACTGGCAGGCACAAATCATTTTTTGTTTCCATGAATTGTATATTATATTAAAAAATAAAAAAATAAAAAAATATTAGGATCTCTTCAAGGAAAATCTAAAGGAGGGGGGGGGGCAAGTCAATATATCATACCCAACGTTGTTATAACGCACTAAAGTGTGCTTAAGCATAAAGCGGCAAATTTCAGGGAAAATACCTCCATTTTCTCCGAAAAGTCGATAAAATGGAAAATGAACAAGACAAGGATAAAATTTATTTCACGTATATTTTTGGGGACAGCAAAAAAATAGCACACTGGTCAATCAGGTGAATTCGGCCTTGCACATCTCCAACAGCATAACCGATTCGTATCATTGTTCATCTTTAGTAATATGAACGCATTTTTTGGGCAAAATTTGTTCTGTCACGGGTAATTATTAAAAAAAAAAAAATTCGAGTCAAACATATCGCTTAAAAAAAGGTTAGAATATGCGCTGAACAAGAATAAGTATTTGGGGGAATAATACCCCAATCGTTGAGTCCACAAGAAAGCTGTCACATCTTGGAAATTATGATTTAGTTGTTTCATGAATCAACTCGAAAGACGTATATACTTTCGGAGGGTACTGTCATCATCATACTATCTCAAATAGAAATTACTAGTGAAGCGTTTTGAAAATTCGTCACATCTTTACAATCTCAGATGTGTTACGTAGAAAATGAACACAATTACTATTGAATCTGTTTGTGAATACTATCAACCAGGTTATTTCAAATTATAACACTTCTAAAATTTTCTTTTATAATATAGGCTTACTCAAAAGAAAAGGGTCACAATTCAGAAATAAGACGTCATTCAATTTCCAAATACAACGTTTCTTCTTTTCAAAGAATTTATTCGCACTTCCTGACTCCTATTCATAGGCACAAATAGGTGGGGCTTAGCCCCCCTACAAACTTTTAAATACCCCCCCCCCCGTTCTGAACCCTATTTGCAGCACTTCTGCCCCTATTCATTTTTGAGGTAATGACCATCATAAAAGGAACTAAAAGTTCTAGCCACCTAGAAAATGACGTTTTTGAAATGTGACTGTCTTCTTCCCGCCCGGTGAATGAAAAGACGTACTCACCGAATTTGGTTCATACGCAGAATTTAATTTTGAAACGGAAAACTTTCTTCTTTCAGGAGCACGAGTACATGAACATTAATCTGAGTCATCTCACGGGGCTTGAAAGTAACTATGTACATATTATCTGGACAAACGTAAAAAGTAAATTACCTATTTACATTCGCTGTCAAAATTAAGAAACTAGAAAATTTCGAGAAAAAAAGCAAATTAGAAATACAACAATAATACTCACTTTGTAACAATATCATCCCGGCACTTTCGGATCAATTAGATGCTTTCCAAATTGGTCAACCTTTCGTCAATTCGAGCACGATGAACTGGCAGTGTTTCGGCCTTCAGTCAGATTTTCAGGGCAATTTCAACTAAAATCATCGAAAAATTGACATGGTTCCCGTGAATTGTTTTATTCGTTTCTTTCAGCAAATGAAAACTCAACTATAGCATACACCATTCTCAGCTCGACAGTTCTCGAACATCTTAAACCATAACGACGGGTCAATATTTTCAAGCCTCTAAAATAGTCCATATCGGGATTAGAATACACTTTTTCTATTCCTGGAGATGAATCAAAAAAGAAACCACCCTAGCAACACAGACAATGACGAAACTGGTTGATTCGATATTTCAAAATCGAGTGACGTTTCAATTTCATAAATAATGGGCAGTCGAAATAATAGCACGAGAATCAGAGCCGAGTCTGTTACCATCGCGAAAATGGCGGCCGGTGAAAAACGTTCGCAATGCAACATGGAACACGGCAGTCGTTGTTCTTTTATTATCGCAAACGTCCGACGAACAAGGGAGGAACGCGAATAACGCACCGAACTGCCTGGCAATTCTACGAAATACGAATCTACACATCAAACAACGATACCACACAAACGGTCCACACTGCAACAACGGCTCGGTACGCTGCTGTACGCCGCGTTCTAGCCGAGTCATCCGCAACTTTGCAACCCGTCCACAGACAAACACACACAAACACACACACACTCAAAATTATTCGTTTCGTGTTGCATTACTGCTACTGCGTATACGTATAGTCCGGCCTTTAGACACTAGCAACCCATACATAAACCATTACCACCGGTTGGCCCATCTTTATTGCATATATCGCAAAAGGGCTATGTTAGAGGCATCGCCGCATGCTGAGAAAATACGTTTCAAAAAGTTCATAGCTAACCTGCCAGAGCTTTAGCTCAAATGAAATATTTATACGCCAGCAAGTGACATTACGATAATCAACAAAATATAGCTTAAACGAAGTCAATAATTAATGCCCGCTATTCAGGTCTCTTGCCTCCGTAACACAAACTACAAACAAGTGGAGTTCAATTCAAATTTCAAATTCAAAAGTGTTACCTGAAAACAGACGCCATGTTCCGTAATTGGCGGCAGCCTCGAAAACCATTTCGAATTTCCATAATTCTCGGTAAAATCTTCTGCTGAGAATCTTCAAAAGCACGACATATCGGAATAACATTCGAAACGATGACTTGAAACTAATTATTACAGTTAAATCAGCACAGGATCACATTTGGCTGTAAAATTTATTCGCCTTGTAAAATGCGACATGACAGATGACACAATACGACAAACCGATTGAAACAGCGAAAGAAAAACTAAAAGACTGGGAGACAAAAAGGCGCCACCGGCTACCGAACTCTAATGGCGAATGAAGAGAAGGTAGAACCAGGAACAACTCACAGGTGGTTAATCTGGGTTCCGGAAAAACGGCCGTAATGTTTCCGCTTTCACGGTGAAGATAAGGTCCATTACACTGGACACGTAGAATAGAAAATTTCAAGTAGACTCCGCCTACTTTCAAGTTTCAATCCCAGCACCGAATTCAGTGGTGCTCTCTTAAAACGTCAAAAAATTACAAATTGGTTTTTCCAGATTACGTAATGATCAGTGATACCAATGGGTGCAAACTGTTACGGATTTTCATTTATTTCAAACGAGAAGAAAACAACAACAACAATACTATTTGAAATAAACAATGAATTGAACTCGCCGGATCTTCTTTATTCTGAGAAGTATATCAAATTTGGTGGGTTTTTAAAACCTGATGAAAAAATAAGATAAACTATTTGCAGTTGATTACCACGGGTTAAAATTAAGTCCAGTGTTTGAAGATCTTTTCCTCAAATGAAGCGCTGCGTGGAAGGAGAGCCTTCGATCAATGTATTTCTTGGGTTCCACGCAGCTCTTCAATTGTCAACATGAATTCTTATGTAGTTATTCATCTACGACTTATTTGGTAAATTACGATAAGAATTGTAGCCCTAGTATTGACGTTTCCAGCAATGGCTCTCTCAACATACGTATGCTAGAGATATCAACTGAGTCAGCCCGTAACTGGCTGGAATAATTGTAAGTATGAATGTATCTGTAAATAAAATTCGAGTCCAGATTTGGATGCCAGAAATAATTTTATCTTTAGAATTATTCTCATCCTTCTATGATACCTGGATAGTCGCCTTAGTAGAAAACACCACGTAAAGCAGAAAATGTTGCTAATCAGCGAGAAAAGTTAAAAGATATAAATGTACTTGGATTGTTGGCAGATACGCCAAAATTGGCTTGCGATGTAAACATATCTCATCTGTAACACCTGATAACGACAGAGAGCTTGAGCCTCAGGTGCTGAACTTCGAGTATCTATGCAGGAAACCCTGTAGCTAGAGCAGCTTTATTCGAGCTGTATGACGAATACATCTGGATATGCTGCCGAAGACCTGCATGAGACGAGCTCGATATTCAATCTGCGAGAAGTCGTTGAAAAGAACACGATGAGCGACTCCATCGTCATATGTCAACCCGCTGGTCCTCGAATTATCAGATGGTACGATGGTAGCCAGGAACTACGGTCACGCATCTAGGTAAACATATCCTTAATTATAGATACTGGTGCATTAATTAATAAATCAATTACTCTGAACTCTCGCTCACCTCCAATACGTATATGATGTAATAACTGAACGTGAAGTCAAAATTGTGTGTGTACAGAGCTTCCATGATATAATTTACGTGAATAAAAAGAAAATCCTTTTCCGTTTTACAGAATGCCCGAGTTCAAGATTCATCAGTTTTCTCAATAACTATAGGAAGGAAGTGCGATCGGATTTCCAAAATGACAAAACATTCAACGTTCTCATTGCAGACTTATTTAGTAGGTAAGTCAAGTGTTTTCTTAATTCCGAGATTTATTTGTGGAATATACAACTGATTATGCATATTTTATCTTTTGATCAGTGAACACACCAAAACTCTCGAGTTCAGCCCGTGTATTCCGGCATCATTACCACTGTGAGGCACTGCGCTCTGAAATTTCTACGGCGACAGCAATAATCACTGACCAGCAATGTTCGACTTTTGAAAGCACTCGTGTATAGAAGTAAACGCGAGATATGGTGAATTACGTTTACGTGTTTGCGGATGGTTACTATGTTATGTGAAAAATCTCGAAATCATTTGTCTTTTTGTCATAACTGAGGGCCTCTGACAGCTTCCGGAGAGTAACCACTGCAAGACATCCGCCTGGAAATCGTAGTGCCAGCCCGAATTCCGGCATCGGCACCAGGTGTATGGCAGATTCGTTCACGATTCTAGCGTACATCGAGCACCAGTCAAAGATTGGAGCTCGATTTGCACCAGAGGTGCCATACAGTCGGACCAAACGTGCATGCATTTCAAATGGGAAAGGTGCGAGTGCCAACCTCTTGCACAAACTTAACGCTGACCCCGAGATTCGTAGCGAGTAATGTTAGAATTGAACCATTTGCAATCGACCGCTACCAGAAGCTTTCAAACGGATACGGTCGGTTGTGATGGGAAGTTTAAAGGCTAATGATTCTGACGGCAAGCACTCGAGTAAAAATATGTAGATAACGAAAGGGAGAACCAGCAACCATCGTCGATGAATCAAAAAGGCAAATTTAGGGTCAAAACTCGTCTACTTTTGATAACTAATACCGATTCTGTGGTTCGCTGTCTAACACTTTCAATGCTATTGATGGTCTCAGGCCTGTAGCTAACGCCAGGGCAGTTAGCACATTCTCAAAAAAAATTAATAATTAATAAAAACACCTAGAAATAAAAGAAAGAATAATTTTTTCGTGTTGTACCCTCATGGCTCATGCCCTCTGGCACACATGCAAGCGGTCAGCTATACGGGCCCGGATGGCCTTCTGGTAAACTGGCGATTTGGCCCGGTCAGAAACTCTGTGAGCCGTGAACGTTATTCTGAGAGACCAGAAGTCCACCATCAAAGCTTGTATCCGAAATCTAAACGCTGAAAGCATGGTCAGATCGCTGTAAAGTAACGTACTATTAAAATTTATTAATCCGGGAAAATGTGAACGGTATTTTATGCTGTAATTATTGACAAATTAAAAACTTTCAATTTTCTTTTACCAAAATTTGGCCGGTTCTCTAAGTATTTACTTATAGTGATAAAAATGAATGGTCTCCCGTAGAAACTGTTTTAACCCTGACCCTCCCACCTACGGGTATAAAAGTATAGCCAACGATGATTTAAAAAAAAAAATATCAAGAAGAGTGAGGGCGTCATACAGTTTTTGCTCGCTCAGCTCACAACAGTGCCGATTGCCCTCGTGAGTATTTGCCTCTAAATATCAAGAACATTGTAAATCAGTCTGAGCTAGTTGTCTCTGAATGTTGTTTTCGTACGTTTAAGTCAGACCCGGATTCAAGAGTTGTAATATAGGGGTCCCAATCTTGCGGAGGCCCTCAAGATTTCTGAACGCTTCGGGGCGGGGGCAGCCCATACAAATTGTTTTCTGATTACTTCAATTTTAAAAATATCTTTGGGTAACTATTCTTTTGTAAATTATCAAAATAATTTTATGTTATTTCATTTTCCATTGTAATTTTTTATTTTTAAGTCGAATTATAAGAAACAGCAAAAGATACAAGTTAGCAGCGATACAGTATGTGTAAAAATTGTATTCTTAATGTTGTAGAAAATCTGTTTATTTATTATCGATGATAAAAGTACGAAGAAAAAATGTAAGGTTACATGTGCAGTGGTCAAGGAATCCTGCAGAAAATTAAATTAAAATTTTGAAAACTTTTTTCCTTGATTTTTGGAGAGCAAAGTTAGCAGCCACATCTTCAAAACTGAACTGGCGACAGATATCCTATTTCAGACTTGGGATAAATTTACTAGCCGTTCTTTAGACATGCTTATATACGCAGTTGAAAAGGAACGTTCGTCTAAGGACTCTTCATTTTCTTTTTCATACTTCTTGATAAACTCAGCAAACTGAAGCAACTCTTTCAGCAAGCCTTTTTATCTATATCTTCTGAATAAGAATTCACCAACGTGCTTCCTTTTACTCGCAAAGTGTTTGGCTCGCAAGAACTAAGTTCGGGTAAAAAACCAAATTTATCGCAAATGGTTTTATAGGCCTCGATTCCCTGACTCACAGACGTATACTGAATTGGTCAATAACCTGGATGAAAGGCTGAATTCTGAATTTTTCTCGCGCTGTCATATCTACTTCAGGGGTCCTGCCGGAACCCAAAGATTCAAGTCGTACATTTCTTCGCCGCACGTAGGTATACTGATTCATATTCTTCTGAGTCCGACAATTCTTTACCTGCTGCTTCATATTCGTCAAATTTATCTCGCTTAGAAATCACAAAGAATTGCAAATAAGCCATTGGAGTTAAAAATAATATAGATATCGCGGGGCTGGCAGAAATAAAGAGGCAAGAAGAAGAAATAATAAATTAATACAAATAATCAGAACATATTTTTCTGTACCCAATCAGACGGTTACAGGGGGTGGGATTTTTATCATTAACACTTAAAAAATATATTAAGAAATTTACAGCGGTAAATGACAGAATAGCAATAGTACAATAATTGAAAATAAATAATATAAGCTCAATATTAATTCAGATACATGCTCCAACTCTTGGAACTCATATAAATGAGATTGAAAACTTTTATTAAGAATTAAATTATACTATAATATAGAGAACTTAAGCAAAATAAATAAAGATGAGAACAAAAAGACGCTACTCCGATAGTAATGGGAGACTTTAATAGTCAGATAGGTAGAAAAGAGTAAGGGGAAGAAAGAATAATTGGTTCTTATTACTACGGGAGTAGGAATCTAAATGGAGACAACCTAATAAAATTTTGCAGTACTGCCATAACGGGCAGTACCGCCCATATTGGACACTAACTACCAAAAACTTGTTGGGCACCTCCAAAAAATTTGGGCAGCTCCGAAAAGGAAAGGAAGAACATGCTTTGAAAAATTTTATTCATTCAAAAAAACGAAAACGAATGTAAAAATATCATAATTTTGAAAAAGTTATTAAATGATTAAAAAATAATAATAATGAACGTATAATGAAAACGAATGTAATACATGATGCAAAAATATTCAAAAATGGGTAAGTAAAGTAATTGTAAGCAAAATTATTTAAACGATTTTTTAGATTGTATATTTTTGTCCCAGAGAGAGGGGATACTGAGGTGAGGAAAAAATTGGAAAACCATAAATTTTCCAATTTGGGCAGCTGCAATGAAGAGCTTAGGGTAGACACTGGAATTTTGTCAAGAAAACGACTTAAAAATAGTAAACTCTGGGTTCAAGAAAAAAGATAGAAACAAATGGACTTGGATATCACCTAAATTGGAAACGAAGAACCAAATAGATTATATTTTAGTACAATACAATAATAATGCTATATTAGACAACAATGTAGTAAAAAGATTCAAATGTGAGACTGATCACAGATTAACTAAAGGTAAAATGAGATTAAATAAACCAAGCAAGAGAAATAAATATCATAACAAACTTGAAAACAAGGCAAAAGAAATAAAAGAGAATGTAACGAAGTACAGGGACAATATTAAAAAAACACCTAGGAAAAATCGATCTAAAAATAAGTAATATAATGAAACAATAAATGAATAACTGATAAGAATGCTAGACTTAAGTGCAGCAGAAATTGGGGATGGATTAAATAAAATAGGAATAGAAAATAAAGGAAGAACACCCGTTAGAAGGTCTGTTTAAAAATAGACAAAAATAATGGATAAAAAAATTGAAGAAAGATAAAATTGAGTTAGCGCAAATTCACAAATTAATAAAAACTACAAGAAAAGAACTAAGCAAAAACAGAGTGGATACAATGATAGAATATATACCTATTAACTAACACAATGAGCATCAAAAGCATAAATAAAAATTTAACATTAGGTAATAAATGGACTAGGTAGTTAATGGATAAAGAAAATAAAATTACTGACAGAAAGGAAATAAATGCAGTAGTGATGAAATTCTACAAAGATCTATACTATGATAAACTCATTAAAAGTAAACATACCTAAGTGAAGACCATAATATACAAGAGCAAGAAATTCTACCATGGGAAATAGAACAAATAGCAATAAAGACAAAAAACAAAAAAGCACCTGGCATAGATGGAACTGTAAACGAACAGGTAAAGTATGGAGGGGAAGATCTATATAAAGTCTTAGCAAAATTCTTCAATAAAATAATGAAACATAAGAGTATACCACAGGCATGGAAAGTTTCAAAAATTATACTGACATTTAAGAAAGGCGAAAAACAGTTAATAAAAAAATTATAGACCAAGAAGCCTAACGTCAAATCTGGCTGAAATATTTGCCAAAATTATAAACAATAGAATCAAAAACCATTACGAGATCACGCTACCAGAGGAACAGGCGTGATTCAGATTAGGATTTTTCAACAATAACCAATCTACATATAACAAACCAATTAATAGAAAAATGTCAGGAATATAGAACTGAACTACATTTAGGGTTCGTAGATTATGCGAAAGCTTTTGATACTGTGAAATATTCATTTATATTTCAGGCGATAAAAAACCAAGGGTATCCAAATTTATACATCTACTTAATACAAAAACTATATTATGAGAACGCTAGAGCATTCGTCCAAACAGACATTGAGGGAGTCAAGTTTAAAATTCTCAGGGGAGTGAAACAAGGGAATCTCTTATCATCAACATTATTTAACATAGCACTACAAGAAATTTTCAAAACTTTAGAATGGGAAGACCGAGGAGTAAATATAAATGGGAAAAGACGGAGCAATCTACGTTTTGCGGACGATGTTGTGCTGCTAGCAGAAACAAAAGATGAACTACAAGACGTATGCTCCAAGAGCTAAACATAAAAAGAAAACCCGCAGGACTAGAGTTCAAATATTATTTTGAATACAGAGTACGAAAATGATATAAAAATAGAAGGTCAAAAAATTAAAAACAGAAAAAAAAGTCAAAAGAAGAGTCAACCTAAGCTGGAAAAAGTACTGGAGTCTGAAAATAATTTTTAAAAGCAAAACTTAAGATTCAACTTAAATCCAAGGTTTTAGTACTGGTGTTGTCTCAGTTTTAAGCTACGGTGCACAGACATGGGGTTTAAAAGAACGAGACAAAAATAAAATCCAAACCACACAAAACAGAATGGAAAGGTCTACATATTAAACATAAAACAAACAGCTAGAATAAGAACCAAAAAGATAAAACAGAGAGCATCACGAAACAAAAATATGGTAGAAGTATGTTTAGGAAGAAAATGGGATAGGGCAGGACACCTAGCCAGAAGCGGGGACAACTGGGCAACAAAACGTACATTTTGGTTCCTCCAACATAAAAGAAGACATAAAGGAAGACAGAAAATCAGATGGTCAGATGATTTTTGCAAGTTACTTATCCACAGAATGTTCCACCATGTGGCTCTGTGCAGAATCGAATAGCACAGGCTGAGCGCTGTGGGCAGCTTTCTCCCAATCAGGGTATAAGTATTTCTAGTCGAAATCGTTGGAGACCCCTCTAGAGATACTTATAAATTAGTAATGATGATTAATTGTTGTAAAAAGAATGAACGTGTATGTACGGAAGCTATATATAAATATAAATATGGTACAGTTTGCTATACCTCAAACATTTTTAAGAGTAAAGTTTAATATAACTTTAATTTATAATGAATTTGATTTTAATAATTTAAATTTAATTTATTTTATTTTAGTTATTTTATTTTCTCTCAAGACCTCCGTATGAAAACTATATTATATCATTACTTCTACACCATTGCTCGTAATTTTGTACATGATTTTACGGGTTCTTTATCTTTTTTCGAGAAAAGGTGTTGCGAGATATATCAACGTAATGTATCAAGAAAAAATAGACGAACACAAGAGCGAGTTGCCAACCCTCGTATTTTCGCTTTCGGTTCGTACAGCGAACTAGCACTAATCGTATTTCATTTATTTCAGTTGCGCGATATACGATTGGCCAAAATTCTATTCACAAGCAGCAAATCAGGGGTTCCGAGCGCAGGCCCTGCGCGCAGTTCACCCTATTATGCTGCGAGGTAATGCGGTAGGGTAGGTTTTATTAGGTAGGTTGCCATTTTGGGTGGCACGCAAGGAACAGGAAAAGAGCGAAAAAGAAGGCAAGGACTGTGCTATAATTGGTATCGTATCTTAACTCATCGAGCATCATTCATGCTCTTAAACGGTGCAAGAGATCGGAAGATCGGAACCGAAAGCGCAGTAGAACATAAGCAGTATTCTATGGAACATGAATACATAACAGAGGCCTGTATGCAATAAGTGTAGGCCCATTCAACATGTTAGCTGAAACCCAAGTTTTAACTTGTTCATTAGTCAAAATTGTGACGATACTGATGCCGGCGTGTGAATGAGCTCACGTCCCCATCCAATTTTGTAGTCGGCCACGTGCCGCGGTTCAGCAGTTATGCGACGATGAATGCATAGGTACCTAGAACAATAATAAATATACATACGTTAATTTCTGGTATATTTGAGAGCTACAAATGGCTGCAAGAAATTCAGAGGTTAAAATGATTAGAATATTACAAAGACGTAGCATTACGCAGGAACTGAATGAGTAAACCTGAACAAAATGACGGGAAAGTCGAGTTGGTTCCGAAATAACCTAATTGGTTCCCAAGCACCGCACCCCTCCTGGTCGAATTGGTTCCCGTACTACACCGCATTTCCCCCCCCCCACCAACTTAGGATGGTCCGTAGGTATATGGTTAAAAAGCCATGTAGGTACATACATGTTATAAGAAGTAAATTTACTATGTCATCGCGGGTAAAAATTTAAAACAAACGCGTTTTATAAATTGTAAACCAGTAATTCTTCCAATACGGAAATTGTCGATTGGTTGCTGTAAAACTTTTTCTTTTGCGCTTACCCTACGTGCCGGAGTACCTCCTAATTTAATGTAGGTTTCACTTTGGATTGTCTTCAGTGTATCGGCTAAATGAAATATGTTGGGGTGAGATGCATTAAACATTTTATTTAGTCTGCTGTGAAATCTCTCACAAACGTTGGTAGTGCGTCGTCAACTTGGCGTGAACTCAGCCCACATCGAAGGAGGGAAATCACTATCAGGTAGGACATATATCTCCAAAATGTAATCAAAAATTTTATCATATTTTTTGCCATCTGGTTTCCGCTTCATTAAATCATAACAAAAACAGTCTTCAACTTGCTCCAGGGGTAACAGAGATAGACCAAAGAAATTTTTAAGCAAGTGTCCATCTAGCGGATCTCGGTTGCGGTATGCATCTGTTAACCCTAGAGCCTCTGTTTTTCTCCACCACGATTGTCCTAAGTGGAACCTGCATCACTTAATTGTAGACGCTGGCCAGACGTTTTTAACACCAACGTGAAGACTTCGTTCGAAATCAACGAGCACGGTTATCTATGTGTAGACATAAGTACATCCTGCTGAAACGTGGTCATGATTCATCGTATACAGTACCTTACAGCACAGTTCTGTGCAATGCATGCAGCACCTGGGAACCAATTTGTTTAGAAATCAACTCGACTACAACTCCTGCGGTGACAGATTCTGCCTAGGAACCAGTTCGACTGACTAAAAGGGTACTTGGGAACCAATTCGACGTCCACCCAAAATGAAGCGACTAGCTCAAAATTACAGAGATGATTTCAATTTTAAGTTCGAATGAAGAAAAACAAAATCCGCGAGAAAATCATTTTGCAAATGACTGACTATAATGTAGAAATACTATTATACGGAGCTAAAAGGTTTCGTTTTTCAAGAATCCTGATGGCGTCTTTCACTCTAATTTTTTGAATGGTTTACAAGTACCTAAACGGGAATCGATTGAGGACGCTGATACAGCGGAGGACAGCTGAAATGTGTTCAAGCAAACCACAATGCAGGCCGCTGAAAAAATGTTGCAACAGAACGGACAAAGAACAGCAAAAACAAAAAGAAAAAAAAAGTGGATAACGGACGGAATAAATGCTCTGTTCGAGGAGAGGCGAGAATCGAAGCAAAAAAATGACCGAAGTCGGTACAGACAAATCCAAAGAGTACTAAGGAGGAAAATCACAGAGGCGAAAGAAGCGGTGATGATAGAAAAATGCGAACAAGTCGAAAAGCTTCAGGAGTTGCACGATGAATATAACATCCACAGGGCGCTCAAAGAAATCGCCGGCGTGATCAGAACGAGAAAACCGATGATGCTGAGGACGACGCGGCGAGCGAAACGAACTCAATTGCGGAATCGATGAGCTCACAACCAAGTCAACCCCCCGACACCCGGAGGGATGGAGGGACCAGCGCCAGCAACGCAGCAAAAAGGGAAGCAGACCAAAGGAGCCCCCAAAACACAGAGAACAGGCACTTACCTTGAAACTAGAGAGCGAAAAAACCACCAATCAGAAAAAATGGCGGCGTGGATGCGATGAAATCAGTTCAGTCCAAACTGGATTTCAAGATCAAGAACAGAGCGACGGCGAAGTGAACACGGAGCTCAACCTCGAACCCAGGTAAGCCCGGTCAGCAAGGGTTCTGTAGACTTTTCCCCAATACACAACCTCAAACTATGGCACTTACTCAAAGAAATTTAAAAAATTCAGGAAATGCTGGAAAAAATTATGAAAACTCTAATACACAAAACCCAAATAAGATAAAAAAAACTCCAAAAACAATAACAACCCCAAAACTCTTTCGAAAAAACTCTCGGCAAACACAACACACAGTCTTCAGAAAACAGTTCAAATCTCAAAAATCAAAAGAAAAATATTAAAGTTACCCCCCAATCCCCGAAGGAGAAGAAGGCAATCCCGGTATTCGTTGCTTCCTTAAATGTAAGATCCCTAAAAAACAAAGAGAATCTAGATGAACTGGAGGCAGCCCTCAACAATTCCAACCTAGATATTATAGGACTTGCGGAAGTTAGAAGAGAGGGGACTCAATCCTCAAAACAAAAACAGGAAATATTCTTTGTTACATAGGCGAAAAAGGTGGTCAAAAAGGAGTGGGTTTCCTTATAAAAAAAAAACATATGTCAAAACCTAATGGAGTTCAAAGGTATATCGGATAGAATTGCGTTGGTGAAGCTGAAGCTGGGTAGCCAGAACCTAACAATTATCCAGGTATATGCACCACAGCGGCGTCGGAGGAAAAAGAAAGTGAGTCCTTCTATAAAATAATAAGAGATACCATAGGAACGGTAAAAAACAACAGGAAAAATCAACTGTTAATCATAGGAGACTTCAACAGCCAAATCGGGTCACAAAACAACAACGAGAATCAAACTGTAGGGACATATACTTTTGGGAGGAGAAACCATAGGGGGGGGGGCAGGCTGGTCCATTTTTGCCAAGAGAACAATCTGAGAATAGTGAACACATTTTTTAAAAAAAGGGCGGGGAAGAGATGGACCTGTCGTGCGCCCAACTATGGGTTCAAATCACAAATCGACTACATTCTGGCCCCACCAGAAACATTTAAGAATATACGCAATTTCGATACCCTGAAAAATTTCCAGTTCCACTCCGACCATCGCCTCATTTACTGTGAAATAGACATGAGAAAAAAAGGTTCTTACCGATTGAGAAACTCCCCCCACAAAAAGTCAATAGTGTAAATAAACTTGAGTACTAGAAGGAAGTGGAGCAGAGACTAGGGGAGACGGCGGAAAGTGGGGAGCCCCCCAGCTGGGAACAGCTCAAAAAAATAATAAAAACAGCAACTGAAAACCTCCCTCCACCAGATTGTGAAAAGCGTTCGCTGGCACTTCCGAAAAATATTAGGGACCTAATTGACAAAAGAGAAAGACTAAAAAGAGCGCCAAACTCGAGAGAAAACAGAATAGAGCTAAATGTAATTTGCAAACTAATTAAGAAACTTCTGAGAGAGTTTAATCAGAAAAGAATATGCGAGATAGTAACTTCAGTCATGGAAGACTCCAAAAGCACAAAAAAAAATTAAGAAGGATAGCACGACATGCAGTAGTCTCATGACGTGTTTAAAAAACAAGGAAGGTATAAAACAGTACGAATTAACAAAATAGCCACCGATTTTTACACGACGCTCTATTCTGACAACTCGGAGTACTCAGAACCATTAAAAATGGTGGAAGAGGAAGAAAAACTACCAAGTTTCACCGAAAGTGAAATAAGAAGAGCAGTGCTGGCTCTCAAGGACGGCAAGGCCGCAGGGCACGATGGGATCACTAACGAGCAAATTAAATACGGAGGAGAAAAAATGATAAAAACGTTAACAACTCTTTATAACGAAATTCTAGTATCAAAAGCTATCCCACCAGAATGGAAAACTTCAAAAATTATTTTACTCTACAAAAAAGGATGTCGTTACGACATCAAAAGCTTCAGACCAATAAGCTTGATCCCAATCCTGGCGAAAATTTTGTCTGCCCTGCTGGACTTCCGTCTAAGAGGGATGCTAGAGCTGCAACAAACCCCCTGCCAAGCAGGCTTCAGGAGGGGCTTCTCCACGACCGACCACCTCCATGCGGTCAACCTGCTCATGCAAAAAGCAACGGAATACCGGGTCACTGTCCACCTGGCCTTCATAGATTTCACCAAGGCTTTCGACCTCTTAAAACATAATTACATGCTCAAGGCCTTGGCCAGCCATGGGGCTCACCCCTCCATGATCGGAATCATAAAAGAAATGTACACCAATCTGAAAGCGCAGATTATCACTGATGTCGAAGGCAAGGAGTTCGACATCAAAAGAGGGATGAGGCAAGGGAACCCGGTTTCACCACTGCTGTTCAATTGTGCACTAAACGAAATATTCAAAAACTTAAATTGGAAAAAAAAAAGGAGTTAATATTAACGGTGACTTTCTAAGTAATTTGAGATTTGCGGACGACTTGACAGTGATGGCTGGGACCTGGGAAGACTTTCAAGAGATGCTGGAGGAACTCAACTGCCAAAGTAAATTAGCAGGTATGGAAATCAACCTATCTAAAACTAAAATCCTCACAAATTCAGGACTTTTGGAAGATATCAACATTGAAAACAAAAAAATTGAAATAGTCGATAGTATTATATATCTAGGGCAAACAGTTTCATTTCAAAATCAAATGGAAAAGGAAATCAATAGGAGGATCGCAATAGCTTGGAAAAAATTCTGGAGTTTAAAACTCATTCTGAAAAATAGTTACCCACTAAGATATAAGAGCCATCTTTTTAACAACTGCGTTCTTCCAGCACTCACCTATGGCTGCCAAACATATGGACATTGTCCAAACAGCTAGAAAGAAAACTTCAAACTACCCAGAACTCAATGGAGAGAGCCATGCTCGGAATAAAACTGAAAGACAAATTAAGGTTAGGAAAAATCAAAGAAAAATTCAAGCGAAACAAAAACATCATACACTTTGTCAGAAGGTTGAAATGGGATTGGGCAGGCCATCTGGGTAGACTGAAGGACGATCGCTGGACTCAAAAAATTACATTTTGGCAACCTATGAAAGTAAGAAGGCGGGGTAAGCAGAAGGCCAGGTGGTCAGACAATTTCTACAACTTCATAAAGGTAATTTACCCTTCGGGGAGAATCTTGAAAACAAGACTGTTCCACCGCATAGCCAATGACCGAGCCGAATGGGAGAGGTTGAGGGAGGCATTCGCCCAAAATAGGGCTTTACTTAAGTTACGTATAGCTTAAGAATGAAAATGGCGATGTAACAAAACAAAATAAAAATGCTATTAATAAAAAAAACGGGAATCGATTGAGAACGCTGACACAGCGGAGGACAGCTGGAATGTGTTCAAGCAAACCACAATGCAGGCCACTGAAAAAATGTTGCAACAGAACGGACAAACAGCAAAAAAAAAAAGAAAAAAAAGAGTGGATAACGGACGAGGAGAGGCGAGAATCGAAGCAAAAAAATGACCGAAGTCGGTACAGACAAATCCAAAGAGTACTAAGGAGGAAAATCAGAGAGGCGAAAGAAGCGGTGATGATAGAAAAATGCGAACAAGTCGAAAAGCTGCAGGAGTTGCACGATGAATATAACATTCACAGGGCGCTCAAAGAAATCGCCGGCGTGATCAGAACGAGAAAACCGATGATGCTGAGAGATTCGGATGGCAAACCACTCATCGAAGAGGAAGAAATCAGTAAAGCGTGGAAAGAGTATATCTCGGGACTGTTCGGCAGCGATCGCCCAAATGAAGAAGCCGGCGAGTACGGGGTGGAAGAGTACCTCTGTATAATGACAGAAGAAGTCGAGAAAGCGGTAAAGCAGGCGAAAAGCTCGAGATGAAATTACCTCTAAGCTACTGACGGACTCAAACTACTCACACAACTTTTCAATAAGTTATACGCTACCGGACATATCCCGAAAAAATGGCTAACGTCGATCTTTATACCGTTACCAAAAACGCCACAGCCAAAGTACTGCGGAGATTATAGATTAATCAGCTTAATGAGTCACACACTGAAAATCTTTCTACGGATTATACATAGCAGGATCCGAATAAGGTGCGAGGAAAACATAAGTAAGGAACAGTTCGGTTTCAGAAATGGTCTCGGTACATGGGAGGCGCTCTTCAGCATGAATGTACTAATTCAGAAAATGAGGGAATTTCGGCGACCGATGTATTTGTGCTTCCTTGATTTCGAAAAAGCAAACTGTTTGAGATAATCGATAGAATTGGATTGGATCCAGCGGCGAATAATATCGAATCTTTACCTTCAACAGAATGCTACAATAATGCTCGGAAACAACAGACAGACTGAACCTATGAAGATCGAACGAGGTGTAAGACAGGGCTGCATACTGTCCCCGATTTTGTTTAACATCTACGCAGAACAGGCCTTCAACGAAGCGCTCGAAAACCGCGGAGAAGGTGTAAAAATTGGCGGCGAAACAATAAACATCAGGTATGCGGATGACACTGTTCTGCTGGCGGAAAATGAAGAAGACCTGATAGCACTTACACGGGCCGTTGAAGAAGCTTGTGGAGAATACGGCATCACAATTAACGTGAAGAAGACGAAAGTCATGGTAGTTTCGGGCGAGGAATTAGATGAAGTGGAGATTCCTCCGGCGAATGGTCGATTAGAGCAAGTCAGAAAGTATAAATACTTAGGAGCATGGATCAACGAAAAAGGTGACCCAGACGAGGAGATTCGCTGCAGAATCGAGCAAGCAAGAGCGGCCTTCGTCAAGATGAGGAAGTCGTTGACAACGAAAGACTTGACACTCGACACCCGAATCAGGGTCCTGAAGTGCTACGTATGGTCTGTGTTGTTGTATGGTTGCGAGACTTGGACGCTGACGACTGGGACGATGAACAAATTGGAAGCATTCGAGATGTGGTGCTACCGTCGGATGCTGAAAGTTCCGTGGACAGCGAAGAAGACAAATGACGAGATCTTGGAAGCGGTCAGAAAGGAGCGCGAAATACTGACCATAATTAAAAGAAGAAAGATAGAATATTTCGGTCACATGATGCGTGGACCAAAATATGAACTGCTTCGAACCATAATGATGGGAAAAGTGGAGGGAAAACGAAGAATTGGACGGAAGTGCCTTTCATGGCTGCGTAACATCCGAAAATGGACAGGTTTTGCGACGTCGAAACTCTTTTCCACTTTACTGGCGACTGGGAAGCGTTCAGAGAGATTGTCCACGCTGCCATTGGATGATGCCTAAGATCGGACCGGTCAAGGCACGAAAGAAGAAGAAGATGGTACAGTTTATTTCCCACAAGACCTCTGTATGAAGACTATATGCGTATATGTCATTACTTCTACACTATGCTCGTAATTTTTCACATGATTTTACGGGTTCTTTATCTTTTTTCGGGAAAAGGTGTTGCAAAATATTGATGCAGTGCATCCGGAAAAAATAGACGACTACAAGAGCGACTTGGCAACCCTCATATCCTCGTTTTCGGTTTGTACAGCGAACTCGCACTAATCCCATTTTGTTTAAATTTTAGTTGCATGATGTAGGATTGGCCACAATTCTATTCACAAGCAGCAAATGACGGTTCCCGAACGTAGGCCCCATGCTGTTCGCCCTATTATGCTGTGAGATAATGCAGTAGGGTGAGTTTTATTAGGTAGGTAGCCATTTTGGGTGGCACGCAAGGAACAGAAAAGAGCGAAAAAGAAGGCAAGGACTGCGCTTGCAAATTTAACACGGCAAATGGCTGCCTTTCCTCCTCTTCTCTCTGCTCATGCAAAAACTGAATAGTATACTTCTTATAAATGGAACGAATATATAAGAAATCAATAATAATGCTAAGAGACCTATGTTATTGGGTAAGTTGGTATCATATCTTAACTCGTCGAGCATCATTCATGCTCTTAAACGGTGCAATAGCTGGGAAGATGGGAACCGAAAGCGTAGTAGAACATAACCGGTAATCTAGGGAACATATGAATACATGTGTAACAGAGGACTGCATACAATAAATGGACCATTCAACATGTGAGCTGAAACCCAAGTTTCAACTTGTCCATTAGTCAGAATTATGACGATACTGATGCCGGTGTGTGAATGAGCTCACGTCCCATCTGATTGTAGTCGGCCACATGCCGCGGTTCAACAGTTATGCGGCGATGAACGCATACCTAGAACAATTATAAACATACGTTAATGTCTAGAAAATTTGAGTGCTACAAATGGCAGCCGACGTTTTCACTTTTTAATAGTTATTCGCAGTTATTCTATCAACTATAATATACTTAGTTTTCATGAATAAC
Source organism: Acanthococcus lagerstroemiae (assembly GCA_031841125.1). Lineage (NCBI taxonomy): Eukaryota > Metazoa > Arthropoda > Insecta > Hemiptera > Eriococcidae > Acanthococcus > Acanthococcus lagerstroemiae. Next base: position 41,545,844 of record CM063112.1, read on the forward strand.
AAGACAGTATGACAATGCCATATTTTGGATCCTGCCGTACTATATGACACAAAAAACAGGTAGGTACTGTCAGGCCCGGCGCTAGGTACGGGCAAAGCAGGCCCTTGCCTAGGGCGCCCAATTTGTAGGGGCGGCATTCCATCAATCATTATGGTATTTATAGGCCATTAAAAATAATATCGCGAAGGTGTGATTGATGCCTCGTTTCTTTGGCCAGGGGCGGCAAATGTTCCTCCACTGCCCAGGGCGACAAAATCTCTAGCGCCGGGTCTGGGTACTGTCGACATGTCAAGGTACAGATAAAGATCGTCTCAACTGCAGAATACCAGTGTTTTAAGTCTCTTGGTGACAAACCTAAAATAATAAATAGCTGGCAAAGTAAATATCGTCGGAACTGAAGTCAAAAATCGTTTCTATTTCGCGTAATTTCCGGCTCACAAAACACAAATGTTCGTAGAACAAACTTGAAAATGACTACCATTTTCACGGGTTGAAAAATACAAGTGCCTGCTGGAAACGCCGATATACTACGGCTTAGCTCCCCCTACCTACCAGAAAATTCGCTACTTCTCCATCACTGTAGGAGCAGGAGTTTCCATTATCAACATTTCAAGCAGTTTATTCTCCAATAACAAAAATATCTTTGTTTCGTCTGACCAAGAAAAACGTCATGTTCGGTAATGAAGTTGATATTGATACGATCATGTCCGCATATTTTAGGAGTACGCGGTCATTCACGCTGATTCATCCTAAAGGTCTAGTCAGGTGGAAATCTACTAGGCCTGAGCTTCATTGAGAATCACGAAACCCCGGTAACGCAGCATCAACGATTTTAAGCGGATGTTGGTGAATTCTGACCAACAGTTCAGTGGTTAAACTGAAATATGTACGTTTTCACGCAGCATGAGTTCTAGTTTACCATTTCATTGGTATAGAGATCCAAAAATATGGAGAACTGGATGAGGACCTGTACGATTCTACGAGCTAAACTGACATAGGGTGAAGGTGTAATGACTCAGTGATTGTTACCCCTCTGGTCTTCACGGGTCAGATCCGCGTTGGCCCGTAGCCAGCCGCGTATTTGTGACAAGGACATATCACACAAGGCGACTTTATATACAGTGCACTTAGATGCATATAAATATTTTTTGGAGGTTCCTTTCTCAACATTTTTCACCCCATCGGCCATCATGAAACTTTAAAAATGCAATAGCTAAAGACGAAACCGAATCTTTTTTTTTTTGCTGGGTAAGGCGAGTAGACTTATCAGATAAGGAACCCCCTTGTCTGCCTTGGCGCTGGCTACGAGTTTGGATCCGCGGTGGATAGCGTATTGTCTACAACACTCGAAGACAATACATGTGTATTATATCATAAACCCCCTCCACCCACAACCAAAAAAAACATAAATAAAAATAATAAATGAATAAATATCTGCAGTTATAGTGTAGCAATATATTTTGAGAAGATACAGCCTAAAATAATTTACTTCTTATTTCATTCGTTACCAATAACCATTCCACAAATATGAGTTTTTCCATTCTCTGTATGCAGATCGAGCCAAAACCAACAGGCAATCAAAACATGATTTCTCACAGTAGATTGTAACACTGTAAGCTTGGGAGCACACATAACTTCCCACATTCATATTAGCCTACTGTTATTGTATTTTCAAATTGTCACAATTTGAAAATGCTATACAGTCCCATTCGTGGATTTGATTTTGGTATTTAAGAGACATTAACTGAGAACCAACGAAATACGTTTATTTAGGCCAACAATTGGTTTAAATAAACTGCATTTCTATGATGGTCCACCCCATTAAGTATAGCGATTATGTTCATAGAATACCTGAATTCAAATACACCGGAGTTGAATCATTTAGAAATTCGACCATAACACAAATTGTAGATACACCTTCCTGGACAAAATACTACCTACCAATATTCATTTCGGTTGTTGATACCAGGGCATCAATAATGAACGCGTTCTTTAAAGAGCTGCTGTTTCTAAAGTTCTTCTAAGGTGGGTATTCGTCTGTGGACATCTTTCTGGTCACTACTGTGAATTCGTCCAGGATCATCTGCATCCGAGCTCTGCCACTGGAAGATATATAAAATTATGAGTAGCCGGCTTGATTCGTAGAATCAAGATTTAATATTGGTGAACGTTTTATCTTGTCAATTTTTTGATAGGATACATCAGCTTTGAACTTCTAGCATTCCATACCTTGAAACTGATTCATTTTTACTATACAAATAGTTCCTAAAATTCAAATTTAAAGCTCCAAAGGCGATTGATTGGACATCAGAATAATTCAAGTAAGAAAATAAGTTACCCCTTACCCCGCACGCTCAATGTTCAATACTGGTTCAATACAGGTTCAATACAGGTTCAATACAACCTATGCAAGGTTTTCCACTTATCAGTTCACAATTTCACAAATTATTTTTTGTTGAGATTGAATAAGAACTTCACAAGAAGAACCATTTTGCGGTACAAGTTTTGGCTTTCGACTGTTGCTTGTATCTGGTTCCACTAGGAGAATACGTTCTACGCAAGTTCTACGCTTCTGCTTCTACTTCTACTTCTACGTTCGCGGAATCGCGGTGGAAACAGCGTCGACCGCCGAGCCACCTCAGCTGATCAGCTTCCGGGACTTGGTCTGCGGGTACTATTGCCTACTCTCATCCAACTTAACTCTAAGCTGACATTTTTATTACCGCCATGTGTAGCTGATAAGAATAGAACTACAAGAGTGAAACAGTTCATAAGTATTTATTATAAAATAAGTAGGATAATTTAATGTTCAGTATTTCGTGTTCTTAGTACACACGAACCCAGGTAATTGTGTTTAACTCATAATGGTGACGAAACAGACCTGTCTCTATCAACTTCCTCTTCGGAAACTGAATGCATTTTCCTCGTCTATGCATTCGCGTGTTGAATTATAACTTCAGTCCTGCGCTTGAGAGCATTCGGGAATGAAGACGATGAAGTCGACGTTCATCAAAATCGATGGACCTCTTATGAGCTTGGAATTGAACAAAGACAAAAACAAGGTTGCCGTTGCTGGACGAAGAGGTACCAGTTGAAAATGATGGTTGTACCTGCGTGGATCTCATTTAACACGATAATGGTAATGTTATATCGTTACAGCTTTCAAAATTTTCACCATCGATGATGGCACATTTATCGAAGATATTGATCTTCGTGGAACTGATACTGTCAATTTGAACTACTCGTTCACCGATGTGACATGGAATTTGAAAGAAGGTAAGGTAGATCCGAGTTTTTTGTCGAGCATTAAGGTTCGTATAGTTTTACGCTAATTGGTCTGTTGATGAATTCAGAACATGTTCTTGCTACTGCTGCTACCAATGGAGCGGTTATTACGTGGAATCTGAACAAGAATCATCACACGAAGCAAGACCGTGTATTCAAAGATCATAAACGAACCGTCAATAGGATCGGATTTCATGCGTTCGAACCATGGTTGATATCGTGTTCGCAAGACAGCACTGTTCGATGTTTCGATCTGCGGACAAGGGATTCCGGTCGGATATTTAAAAGGTAACTCTCAAACTCACTGGTACATGTTTTGTCACTGTTGAACTGTGGTTGTACTCGTACATGATGCAACGTAACTTACATGGTGGTCATTGCGTGAACTTTTCACGAATGGTTAACTGAAAGTCTTTAAATTCCAGCAATACGGAAAGTATTCGAGATGTGAAATTCAGTCCTCATAATGTGAACACGTTTGCGGCTGTTTCGGAAAATGGAGGACTGCAACTTTGGGATATCCGGAGACAAGATAAATTTTACATGCAGTATGCTGCTCACGCGGAGCCTATTTTTTCTTGTGATTGGCATTCGGAATGTCAATGGATAGCCACTGGTAGCAGGGATAAATCTATAAAAGTTAGTTCATATTGAGAATTCATGCTTGTGTGAATACATTTGTTTGAGTTGCTATCTTTAAAATTGTTTTTTTTTAAATTATTATTTTTTGTAATTCTTATTCTGAGTTATGAACGAGCTTCTCAGTTGTCTCATATTGTAGGTATGGGACGTGACACATTCGAAACCAGTTTTGAAGTACGTCGTGAACACGATCGCATCTGTTGGTCGTGTGAAATGGACACCAATGAGAAAGTATCAGTTGGCGTCCACAGCGTTGGTGGTCGATTGGAATGTTAATATATGGGACTTGAAACGCCCGTACATCCCGTTTGCGTGTTTCCGGGGACATAAGGATATCGTATCTGATATAGCTTGGAGGTCAGACAGCATTGTGATGTCTATAGGCAAAGTGAGTTTATTCAAAATATGGGTAATGGGGTTAGGGTGCCCTTGCCTTTCAAAAACTTGACGGACCGGAAATTCTTTCGGGATTCGTTCAGACTGATGTCACAGTTCTTGGTTAAGGATTGAGGAGAGTGGTGTAATTTCACGCTAGTCTCCTTCGTCTGATCTTGGATCGATTTTATTGGTCGCTGAAATCGTAGCTGAGAGAAAGGATTCTGCATGAGATCATCTCATCCAGCATCTTTGTTTGTATCTGCTTCTTTCTCGGGAACAAGTTAGGTTTTATTTCGTTAGAATTATGCACGTAGTATTTCGGTCGGCCATAATCACATGTAGATTGTTAACTTTTCATGCATCTTTTTTTCTTTATTTCTAAATGTTCACAAACTTAAGTAGGATTAATAGTTGACGCCGTGATTTTTAGGATTCCTTATTGTATCACCACGTGTTCAGGGATTGCATAAGACCTGCTGATTCTGCAAATCCTCAAGCCATTTCGGTGAGCTGTCATGGCGATATTATGTATTCGCTGAGGATCAATACTAATCCGGTTACCAAAGCGAGCAAGATCCAGGGATTATTGAGGTAATAAATGCATTACTGGAAAGTAGGGTAGTCATTTTCTGGAAAACTGGGAAAAGTCAGGAAATTTTGTCAGTCTGGAAAAATCAGGCAATTGTTATAATTTTAATAAAAACCAGGAAACTTTTCGAGAATACTGAGAATTCAAGAATATACACTATATTTCAAGAATAAATATTAGCATAAAGCGTAATAACTGATTTTTTTTACAAAGAATTTTGGAAAGTCATTCTTAAAAAAGTGGCTGCCCTGGAAGTACGCCATCTGTATGATCAACTGTATTCACTGTGTTATCGACTGTTTCTAGAAGATCTACTCCTTCAAAAACAGAGTACACTTCCATGAAAGTGGGATTTTCTCAGAACACTAGTCAACTGAATTCTTTCGTTGTGAAAAAGCCCTCCGTCATGGAAGAACCCACCGGTTCCTTTGTCCAGTTTGCGATGAATTACATTCTTACTGGAAAGCCATTGACTGACATCTGTGATCATAATTCAGAGGTCGCGAAATCCTTGGGTAAAATCAATGTAAGTCTTGAAAACCGTATTCATTTCTCTAAGTTCCGATTGTGCTTTAATAAATTATGTGACTATTGAGATGGAAAGAGAGATGAAATGGAGCTGCGATGATTGTCGTGTATTGAAGATTTAGAAGTGAAAATTCTGGAGGGGCGGTTGGCATCAGTTGCAGTGGAAGCCAGGTACGCATTTCAGGATTTATGTTGAGTATAAATTTTTGTAGTTTTATGAAGATTTTGTTAAGACTGATTGAAAGGAACACTAGAGATTTATCAGCGCGTTTTTCTTCTTAGGAAGGGAGGGGGTGGCTCCTTGGTGATTCCGGTAGCAGAACACGAGCAAATGGAGAGGTCAAGATTAAAGGATTCTATGAAAACTAATGAGGTTTGTTAGGATTAATTAAGACTGGTACTCTGTTAAGACTTACCAAGTTTTTTTCAGGAATCATGAGACTCGTTGAACAAAAATATGGTTCGTATTTGGGATGATTAGATGGTCGTTTTTGAATTGCTTTTGGTCCAAAAATCTTGTGTTGCCCGAGTTGCCTTTATCCCCCTCACCTTTCTCCAATGAAATCAACAATTATCTGAGTTGTTAGAACTGATCAGAACTTGTTAAAAATAAGATGATTCTTTAACAGCAGCAAATACTAAAACTCCTAGAAACTGTTGAGATTCATTAAGAAAAGTTAAAAACGAAGTTATGATGTATTAAGATTGGTCAAAATTTTTTAGGGATACATTAAGACGCATTGAAATTGATTAGGACACTTGAAGAATCCATTCTTTGAAGACTCCTGACTTGGAAAAACGAATTGAAACTCGTGGAACATACTAATCACATAGAGCACTGCTCGATATTACTCTTCACAATCTGCTGAGGTTCATTGGGACCCATAAGGATTCTTCACTCATGAGACTGAATTGAAGTGACACTACTTGTGTCCTGTTTCCAAAACTTTGTGTGATTTCGTAACATGATTCTTGTTAGAACTATTATCGTGATAGGGGAATCATCAACGAAAGTTCAAAGTTATTGAGTGATAATTTTTCCATGCTTCTTCCATTCACACATCGAGTCAGCATCTGTGAAGTTGACGTTTGGTAGAAGCAATACGAGAAGGTCATTTGACTCCCGATTGCAAAAAATCGAGACATATTATTACTTTGAATCGAGGCCCCGTTGATTAATTTATTGTCGGTTTACAGATCAGTTTCGTGTGGGACGTTATCAAGCAGATCTTCTCTACTACCTTTTTCGAGTCTGAAGAACCGGTACCCGGCGAAGAAGTCGAAGTGATTGGCGTCGAACGCGAAGAAACGGACGACGAAGGTGAAATGTCGACCGAACTGGCGGTAGCATTGGAGGTCGAAGACGAGCTACCCGAGCTGCTGAGTTACGATCCGAAACAGCAAATGGACGAGCTCATAACTGACCCATGCGTGACGGTCGGCGATTTCTCGTTCGGCGATAAGGAGATGGATCCGTTATCGCTAGACTACGACAACTGTGAAAATTTGTGTTTGAGTATGAACGGCGTGTTCGCCGACAAATTCGATTTGGACGAAAATGATTGGAATCTGTCGAGTGAAGCATTCGCGTTGCGGCACGAAATCAAAGAAAGTTCGCCGCCTCCTGAACTGTTGCCGGACAGTTTAGCGTCGTTTGCACCCGACGGTATGTTGCATACACGAGTTTCAGTGCGATATGATGTATAAATTCTGTTGAATAACGGTGATAGAAGAATTGGGACTTCAGTGAGAAATGGAAATCATCGGGTGCAGGAATGAGTGATGGTGATACAATAATTGGGATATTGTTGGAAATGGAAATCATTAGGTGAGAAACAGCGTTTTGTGGAATGGGGACTCGCCGATGGGATGATGTTAGAACTGACATATTGAAGGGGGAGGGTCGAGTAACTTCTGTAAGTGTACTGGAGATCTGCGTTCTTCTGAAAGTATCAGGAAGAGGAGAGCGTAACGTGTCTTGAATTACTTTTGGTACAAACTTTATTCTTCTGGCTTATCATCGATCTTCACCTATTTTTGGGCAAATGCCTCTCTTTGAATCACCCATTTCTTCCTATTCCATGCTACATTTTCCCACTTTATCCCTAATTCCTTGACAATTTCATCATGCTACATGCTACATCTTGTTAGTGGTAGGAAGGGGAAGGTAGAGTCTAAGACAGTACATCTGTCCTGAAATCCCGAAATACTTGTTTCCTATGTTCATTGAAGAATCCGGATTCCTCGGATATGTGGACTCTCCAGCAATAGGAATTATGTAATCATTTCTGTCGGTCTTGGTACAATGTTTTTCTTTTTCCAGATGTACCTTTGCCCCCCGTGAAGTTCGTAAAATCGGGTAAAGAGCATTACCCTCTTCACGTTAAATGGTCCTTGAAACTACCGCGCTGGAGTTCCAGTGGGTTGATCGCGGAAACGTTGCAGCACCACGCAAACGAGGGAGATTTTCAAACGGTGGCTTGTGTCTTACTCGTTCTGGGTGAACGAAGACGTTACCTAACCAAAATGGCGACAATCGACGAAGTTACCCAAGAGCAGTGGTTGTTAACCTACATCGAGATGCTGTATCGGTATAAATTATGGAATATAGCGACGGAGGTACGTAATTTAGTATGCATAATCTCAGAGTTGTGGAAAGGTTACCGAAAAGAGGAGAGTAAGGAATAAAATTGGAGTTGAGTAATGCTTTGGTGAAGACTAGGAGACATGGACGGATGCCCAAGGCCTCTAATCAAGAGCAGAACTCGTAAATGTAGAAATAGAAAGACAACTTACGAGGACACAGGTGGAGAGTTACTCAGCCAGCAGCCAGCCAGTCAGACTTGAATCCGCTTTACCGATTGTCAGACAGAAATACAGCCACCTGGCCAATAAACATACAAGCAGACAGGATGAACAAATAACGAGGAGCATAGAACAAGTCCAGTTGATTGTGACAAAGCCTTGATAACATATTTAGCGAGAATAATGATTCAGTCCTCATGAGTCCTAACCTAGTCTTGGTGAGTCTTCACATAGTTTCAATAAGTCTTCCTGAAATCTTAAAGAGTCTACATAGCCTTGAGTAGTCTGCCATATGGAGCGTAAAAAAATCTGTATTCTCGATGAGTACTATTCGACGTGGTTTCAGGTGATACAGTTGTCGTGGATTTCAAATGTGAACCAGATGAACCAGCACTCGACAACGATGCGCACTTCCTGCGGCAAATGTCGGCGCGCGTTGGTCAGAAGCGGATGGCTATGCGATCGCTGCCACAGTACCTCGGCCTCGGTCTGCTCTATTTGCCACAAAGTGGTGAAAGGCTTGTTCATCTGGTGTCAAGGCTGTACGCACGGCGGTCATCTGACGCATATTCGTTCCTGGTTAAGTCACAACAGACTGTGTCCGGCGGGCTGCGGACATACCTGCGAGTATTGAATAAGTATGATATTAATTACTGTATTCAGTTTATTGTTTTCTCCATTTTTGGTTTCAACCGCGTCGTGGTTTTGAGCGATGATGAAACCCGTTTTTCGAGGGGGTGTACCGAAAGATTTTCTGTTTTTGATAAACGAAACAACGTGTTTATCGTTCAATCTTAATTGGAATTCTGGCACCAGTAGCCAGCTTAATTGTTTAATCGTTCGTTGATCACGGTCTTGTATTAATACTTCGGTTTTTCAAAGGGAAGTGAACTAATGTATTCTCTTGGACTAGAAACGCCAAGACAAAGTAGCGGTTAAGCTTTCAGTATTGCTAACTACTGAAGATAATGGTTTGTAGTTAGTCAAAGCTAGCTGGTTACCATCCGTTATCCAGGAGGGGGGGAGGGGTTTTAAGCTACCCTTCTCTCTTGTGTCTAACCTTTTCTACTACAAAAAAGAGGCCTCGAATGGAATATTTGGCATGAGGCCTCGCAAACAAGTGCGATGTGGCCGGATACATTTACGCATCATTTAATTTGATTTTCAAAATTAACGATGCGGGAACCCTTTATTTCGAAGCTTCATTCAAGTGTTTCCTGAAGGGACGAGAGGGTCAAATTTGTGGTCGAAATCGGGTCCGAATTTAAAATCTGATTAAATTTTAGAACGTAGCGACCAAAATACACAGAATTCCAGTTTTTCTCATTAGAAAGGGTCAAATTTAATTTGAAGGTAGAAAAGGGTTTGGACCAAATATCTGATCGAATTTCTGGAAAAAGCGATCCTAGAACAATTATTTTATTTGAAGTAGTTGAAATCAGATTACAAGACTCAGATGGGGATCGGGCCAAAAATTTTATATCGATGGTCTCATGATAACTTGTGCTAATTAAAATGTTTGTCAAGATTGAGGTGAGTATGTAGATCTGTAGCTGAGGTAAAATCAAAACTACGAAAGAACAGAGGTGTGGGGTGAAGATATATTATATCAGTAAAATTAATAAAATTAAATAAGTTAAAAAAAAATAAGGCTAAATAAATAGCCCGATTTTTTTTTTAACTTGAATATTGAATGTGTTTTATTTTAAATTCAAAAAAAAAGATCAAGGAGAAATTATGCGAAAAAATCTTTTTTTCAACTTGAATCGCCAGAAACTGTTACTGATGCCGTACTGTCTAATCGAATTTGCCTTTCCACTGATGGGTATATGGGAGGGGAAATGGGGAAAACATACACATAGGTTGGACCTATCTCCGAAGCAAAAATACTTGAATTCTTTTTTTTTTTTGGCCGTTGAATTAATGTCAAAATACTGCGTACCGTAGAATGGGGTGAATAGGGACAAAATTTCCAGAATTTGTGTTGTAGAAACTGCGGGAACAGGGAGGGAGGCGGAGACGTGATGAAAAAGTTGTTACTACCTCAGAGCTGTCGAAATAGAAAAAAAAAATGTTTTCTCACTCCACCTCATGGTGAGGTCAGTTTGAGTGCGTGTCCGTATTCTCCCAAGGGGTGGGGGTGAATAGGGACACTTCTTAAAATTAACAGAAAATTGGTTTAAATTTGCTGTAAAATGGTAGAAAATGTACGGAAATGCAAAATTAACGTTTTTATTTTCATTTGCTATCATAACACATTTAAAAAAAAAAAAACATAAAACAAGAAAATAATTGAATGCTTGAAACTAATTTGGTTACCTAGTTAATTATAGTAATCACGAAAGCGAGCAAATGACTGCGAAAAGAAAAAAGTCCTCGTTACAGTTATAGTACCGTAAGATGAAAGATTCCATGTTAAGAAGAAAATAGTTGATGTCTATGAAATGTCTTCTGGAGAGCTATTACGAGCTCGCGGACCCACCGGAGTTCCAGATATGGGCAGGTTAACCAATGACCTATCACCTCCCGCTGTCGGTGTGTTTGTGATAAGCGCCATGTATGCGTGTATAGGCGCGGGCACATTAATAAGGTCTGCCCCAATGACCGTGCTTGCCTCGGGTCCATTCAAAAACCGCGTGTCGCCATTCGCTCTCGCTATGTCCATGAGTTGCGCGTTGAGGACTTCCGTCATCGCGTGCTGGAACATTGCGAATGGGAGCTGTCGCCGCAAACGCGAGTCCTGCTCCTCCATGTGCGCGTATGTGGCTTCCAATAGCGGTGGGAACCCAGGAAAGTCCAGATTGTGAGCTAACGCGTCTTCAACGGGTGCTAGGCCCAAGTACTCCCCTATCGCATATAGCGGCTCGTTAATGGGCGGGGTCTCATTCTTGACGCGGTAGTCTGGTTTAGCGGGGTCTGGTTGGCCGAGTGCATACCGCGCTGGTCTCAGAATCCGGAGGTCCCAGATTCGAGCCCACGTAGCGACTCGCTACATTTCGACCTAGGCCGGTTTTTCGGCAAGAAGTGAAGAGGACTAAGACAGCCCTAATAGCCTCCCCGACGTCTCTGAGGTAATGCTCGAAAGGGCAGGTTCCAGGGTTCGGGTTGAGAGCAAAATTAGAAAAGAGATGGCTTCTAGTTTATTCAATTTTGCTAATTCGCATCGCCATTTTCCCCAGGCTTCGAAGTTTCGATGGCTGTGCAGCTTCTTGTTTTCTGGTGTGTTTGATACTCAAAACAGTGGTGTATGGTACGCTTGATCAGCCGCAGCCCACTTTCTGATTTTGTCGTCCAAATGAATGTGACCACCAGGAATTATAAGACGCGAAAAACGCAAAAGTCGACTGATGGTATAGCGCTCGCCGTTGCTGATGATGAGGTGTCTGATTTCTCACACGTGCTACCATTTTCGTCTTCATCTATCCCTTTGGATTCGATATGGATTTTTTCCCTATTTCATCGTTCGCAGTCTGTCATATTCTCATCATTACGTACCTACGCTTTAGGAACAGTTGAACGAAAAACACCGCAATATAACTTTAATGTTCACATTCGTTAAAATTGTTGTACTAGTGCTAGGGATGAACTCGTATGTTGTGAACCATAAACCCTCGTGCAAACCGAACCACGGTAGCCGTATATGTGTGCAGTTTATACAGTTGCTTCAGTTCGTCAATACCCGCCAGCGTACTGAGGTACAGCAAATGTGGTCCACGTATGCATGTTTTTCTGCAGACTTTCCTCAAACCTTGTGTGTACCTGAAGCTCATGACGTGTTTGATCCTGAAATGCAGAGTAGCTACAAAAAAAGAACATACAACGCGAGCATTAGTGAAGAGCAGCGCGGTGAAACAAATAGGAAAATTACGCGCAGATGGCAGTATTGCGGTGTCCTGATGGAGAGGTACCAATTTCATTGGTCGCTGTCCTAGGGGAAATCGTCAGCGAACATTTGAGCAGTGCCTCCCATCGGGACCTAGGGTAAACAGGGAAACGAGTAGCCGTTGTTGGGAAGGTGGGGACAGTAGTACCACCGAGGGCAAAGTGATATAGAGAAGACAAGTGGCTTCACTCCCATAAGTAGTGTGTCGTAAATATAGCAACACGCTTGGTTAGGGAAAAAAGTTAGCACTAGGAACGCTGCATGCGGTACAGGGTAATAAAATTTACGTAAAACCACGAACATTTCATTTATTTTCGGAATTATCTTAAATATCTTTAGTAGATGATTATTTATTTATTTATAATTAACAATATTAGTTTGTTGAAGCATAAAAATGTAACACATAAGGTGAAAAAGTCTAAAAACTAATGAAGTTAAGATCGCAATTTTCTTTTAACTTTTTGAGGAATTCGCTTTCTCTCTTCTCCGATTGATAAATCTGCCCATGAAGTTGTGGGGAGCCCTTCAATTTGGGGCCGACCACATAATTTTGTCAAGTTGATCCGAGCCAAACCCTCCCCCTTTGATACAATTTAGTTATAGAGAAACTAAAATATTCAAGTGAAATTATAGCACGGTTTGGACAAGCGTATGGCTCTCCTACAACTGAAAAGGCTCTGGGGTCGCGTAAACTCATTGAACCCTGACTTATTATTCGGACAACCGACGGAAAATTTGAGCAGTGGGCCTTTTAAAGGGGTTCCACATCATCCCTAGTTTCGGGGTTTTCCTATCCGCATAATGCTATCATTTTAAGTTCCCGGACTTCCCTTTGGTACGAGCTTTGACCGGACAAGCCAGTTGCTTAGTCAATACCTCGGGGGTCTGAAAGAAATAAAATGTCCAAGCGCTCGAACCTTGAGTTATACACTGATTCAGGACAAGCCAGAAAATCCAGGAGGTATAAAGCTCAATTTCGAAGTTTCGCTGTAGTAGAATATTCGAATACGGAATTTAGTGCGAACAGAAAATTATTAGAGGAATTCCGGATTCCGACCGAAATAGCACTGTATCGTATCCCAGACGTTCGAAGGAGCCCCCGCCCCCAAGACAACTCACATATTGAGTATCCTGGGGGTTAGTTACTAGGGACCTAAGGCATGGCTACAGCCCCCCTGAAACCACTATTTGATTTTTACGCTCACATGATCGATTCGATAATTTTACACATAAAAAGACTTAGACTGATTCATGACGGGGAAAATGGTTCACCACTGAGTACGGCAACTGCTACTCACGTTGCTTGTCGACTCACTTGCAGAAATTCATGAAGCGTTATCGAAGCTTTTATACGAATTTTAATATAGAAAATGCGTAAACAGGTTTATCTTTACAGATTACTCAAAAGATACTTTGCAATAAAAAATCGCGCTACTATTAACAATCGTCAATGTTTATCGAAAAAAATCGCGGATCGGCGAATGCAAGTAGTGAAGTTGAAGGCTCATAAGAGCTCTTGCATATCCCAGAAACACTCTGATTCTTCACTCAAAAATCCTCTTCGAAGTCAATCCGTTTTCCCCTATAGTCCCAATCGATTCCTCTATTTTTCGGAGGGGAAACCAATCAATCTCGGCTACGTAGTGACGTGTGCACCATTGTCTTTCGATCTAAAATTTCTTGGAAAATTGTATTACCGGACGGTGCCGTGTTGTTGGGATGCTCGAAGCCTACGTATGAACGCTTCAAGTATGAAAATTTCGATCCATCGATTTTCGAAATCAAAAATAGCGATATGGGGCCCTCGAATTTGCTCGGCGGCTCACAAAGTGCATTCTAGTAACTAAAAAAAAATTCCATCTCTGAGGACTGGAACACAGATTGACGAATTCTTCTTAAAACAAGTGTTGATATACAAAGTGGTGTCGAAACAACATTTCAACAGTTGAACAAATTTGCAAAATGTTGTGCGATGGAAATATCAATCCGTCTCTATTTTTAATCTTGATCAAGAGACTACTAGGGGTGCAGTTTCTTCAGATGCGGTGATTCGCCCTTTACAAACGTCACATGATGTTTTCGTTCCGATAACTCGAACCATATACCCGGCTCCGATTAATAAATCTGCCCATGAAGTGCATTCTAGTAATTGATAAAAAATTCCATCTCTGAGGACTGGAACAAAGATTGACCAATTCTTCTTAAAACAAGTGTTGATATACGAAGTGGTGTGGAAACAACATTTCAACAGTTGAACAAATTTGAAAAATATTGCGCGATGTTATATCAATCCGTCTCTATTTTTAATCTTGATCAGGAGACTACTAGGGGTGCGGTTTCTTCAGATGCGGTGATCTGTCTTTTACAAACATCACATGATGTTTTCGTTTCCATAACTCGATATACCCGGCTATGTAAGCTGTAGCGTTCTCATTATACTCATCCATATTCCATGATGAAAAAACCATAATCGTGATCCTGCATAGCATCCTCAAAGTCACATTCTTCATCTTCAGTAAGATCGAGTAAGCGGTCACTTCATGGTTTGATTGCTGCTGCAATTCAAAAGAGCGATGTTATTCCACGAGCAATTACCTCGCGCTCGCTAATTCTCCAGGCGTGTCGTCCTCCAACATTTTTTCCTCCAAGGTCATTGGAACATTTTGTCGGATTACGCGCCCAAAAAATCAAAATGTTCTCAAAATTATTATCAGCCAAAAGAAAAAACGATAGAAACGGATTCATTTGGCTTTCATCTTGCAGCCGAATCTGTTCTACTTGACAATTGTTTAAAAATAATTTTCAAGTAGAACTATTGGAACGCTATTTTGTTGGAGGTTCCTTTATTTTCGTTACGTGAGAATACCTCTTCAAGGGCATCTGTGAGAAACAATCGCAGTATAAAAATACAGTACGAAAATATGCAGAATTTTTGGAGGATAATCCCGATGCGCAATCAGTTCCCCTCTTGTTACCCAGTTACCTGCGGAAAAATTACCTATTTGTTACCTTCGGGTCCCTGATTTCCCTTTAGTTACCCGGGTAACTGGTGGGATTTTGCGCATCGGGGTAGCATGAGTAATGATAATTTTAATATAATAAATTATTTTAAAACTCCAAATCACATTGAACCTGAATGATATTTTTTATTTTTTTATTCAGTTCTTCGATCAATTGAAAATAATTTTAATTTCAATTATTATAATTTTATTATGTGGTCCTATACAGTGAAATTTAGAAAAACTTACCGAGCAGACACTCTCCAAACCGGGTCGGTTTGAAGGGTAACTTCCCCTTGCTCTTCCCCACCCAGGAATAACTAAATGTCAAGTCTTCATGAATCATGTGGTCGAGAGCTTTTTAGACGACCGCACTCCCCAGGTCGTCAGGCAACTTTTTCAGTCGCAACTGGCGCACAAGATATTCTTTCTAAAACATATTATGTAAGTTAATTTGGTCAGTATATGAAAAAACAATTTATAGGGTGGTTGTGGGTTAGATGCCACACTTTTTGGTATTTTGGCACAGTGGGGGCTGTAATGGGTAAAAGTTTGATATCTTTGGCTCAAATTGTAGGTTGAAGCCTCAGCTACAACTTTGCTGTGGATCATTTTATAAAATAATGATAAGGAAAAATGTTGTGACCCAAACCCCCACCCCCGATTTTTGGTGGGATAGTTGCCACATGTGGGTTAGATGCCACACCCCCTATGGGATAGTTGCCACACTAAAAAAATACTTTAATTACCCAATGAAAAAAACTCTTTGATACGCACAAAATTATTTTTTAAGACAA
Source organism: Acanthococcus lagerstroemiae (assembly GCA_031841125.1). Classification (NCBI taxonomy): domain Eukaryota; kingdom Metazoa; phylum Arthropoda; class Insecta; order Hemiptera; family Eriococcidae; genus Acanthococcus; species Acanthococcus lagerstroemiae. The sequence continues at coordinate 41,561,750 of CM063112.1, forward strand.
AACACAGTTAGCATGCATAAAATTATCGTTTCTTGGAGCAAAATTCGCATATAAAGGTTCCGGTATCCGTTCCGGCGTATAATTCATGAGCATCCATTTTGCATTTTCCGCATTTAATCCAAATTTCGCCTCGATTGTCTTCGGAAAATAACCTTAAAATGAATTTAAAATTGTAATTTCATACATAAAAATAACATTACGTCACTTTGAAAGAATTTTACCATTGCAATATAAACATTCGCCGTCATCACTTCCAATCACATCGCCATCACTTGAATCATAAATCGGAGGCTCGTTGTCGCTTGTGTCTGAAGAACTACTGTCTATATTCTTTCCGCGTTTTCGAATTCTTTTGGACCCTAAAAAATCAAAATTTGAAATAGGGATAGGTAGTAAGCCGAACTAGGTAGGATTGAAGTTCTTACTCGTATTTATCTTCATTTTTGTTTTCGTATTTCCTTTCGTTTCTTTTTTCGTATTTTCTTTTTTACTTCTACTCGTTTTTAGTTTTTTCTTCGCCTTCATTTTTGTATGTTTTCCCGTTTTTTTGATTTCTGAAAATTACACATTATCTACTTAGAACCTGAACAAGAAAGTTTCTTACACGCATGTCTTTTTAATCCTACCTAATTCCTGTGGATCATCCACTTCATCACTACAGTCCAAATCTTCTGCAAACAGTTTTAATTTTACCGACTTCTTTTTGATTTTCGATTTCCCACTTGAGATGCGATCTTTTTCTGAAAAAAATAGGTAAATTTGTTTAGATAGGTCTACAAAAACTAAAAAGCCCCGGGTACAGCCAAAAGGGGCAATAAAAAAAAGAGAGAAAAAACACCCCGGGTATAAGGGAAATAGCTACACAACTATGAGAGGGTCCATGCTAATTAACGGGAAAGCTGAAAAAGAAAATACGAGCGATAAATAAATAAAATAAAATTATAAACACTTTACCGGAGCATATCCAACGAAGTTCGAAGAGCAGACCTGATCGACGAATCCGTGCATTGACTGGTGCTGAAATTGAAGAATAGAAAAGAAAGAGATAAAAAAAAAGGCCGATAGGTTTAGAAACCCAAATGTGCCCAACCCCCAAATTGTCCCAGATCCTTAACAAGACTCGGCATTAGAAAATTTAATTTAAAAAAAAAATTGACCAAGGAAGAAGGAAAGAAAAAAAAAAGGTTAGGGAATTTAGATGATCCGAAGGCCCAACCTCAGATATAAAATAAATGTAGATGAACTACTTCCCCCGAATAGATTCATATAAGAAAGTTAAAAAAAAAGAGAAATTACAAAATAAGAATATGACATCCCTCATTATGACTTAAAAAATTGACCATAGAAAAAATTAGGACAACAAAACATAACATAAAACAAAGATTAAAAAATAAGAAACAGCAAATTATGACATTGAATTAACAGGGCGTGGATGGCAGCGAGCGATATAACAAAGAAGAAAAGTTGAAAGTGGCCAAATTGGAAAATCCAACATCCTGATCATTCGGCAGATATCGACTGCAGCTAGTTCGAAAAAGAAGTGCCGATTTCCCTCAGTGGAAAGCCATTGCATCCATAGATGGTCGAAATACTTGGTAAATTGGTCCCACGGCGCATGATGAGTAGGGGGTGTGCAGCCCCCTGTCCATATTGGCACTTAGCCCAACATTATTCGAAAGTTATTCGTGTTTGACGGTTTAACGAAAAAGAAAGCCAACATCACGCACTTGGCATATTAGACAAACTCAATTCGAATGTTAATCATGTTCAATGAGAATACGCTATTACGTTTTATGCTCATCGCGATTTGCGGCACCATCGCGGACCTTTACCAAAGCGAAAGTTACTATCACCGGCTCGTCGGATCCTGAAAAACTCGCGAGAACTTCGGAGACACATTCCAACCGAATCCCCGAGACTTCCCAAGCCGACCAAAAACGATTCTCTCTTCAATCTCCAGCGGAAAACTGTGTCGAAACCATCCACACATTTCTCCCTGTGGACCCGGCTGGCTTTTCGGCTGACTTCGCGCTGGCAGTGAACCCGGCTACTGGCTCCTCGGCTGACTTCGCGCTGACTGTGAACCCGGCTGGCTCCTCGACTGACTTCGGGCTGGCTGGCTTCTCGGCTGACTTCACACTGGCTGTGAACCCGGCTGGCTCCTCGGCTGACTTTGCGCTGACTGTGAACCCGGTAGTAGATTCTCAACCACCCTTCCCTCTCTTCCCTCTATTGGTACGTCCTTGCGTACAATCAAGCAATCCCATCGCAGTATCCAGCGTGGGGCGAATTTTGTTAGTCCAACCAAATACACGTATTCAAGGAGATACACGCTACATGTTTCTTTCCTTAAAAATGCAAAATCATGATTTTTTTTAAATTTTAAATAAGGTAATCCAATTTTCAGGATGTTCTGAGAATCACCCTTGTAAGCTTTACTCTTGATGGGAAGGTTCTTCTTCGGCAGGAGTCTTCTTTCCGTGATGCCGTTGACGAGTTCCAGTTACAGTGTGTAACCATTGGAACCCTATTTTGTTGGAGGTTCCTTTATTTTCGTTATGTGGGAATACCTCTTTGAGGGCATCTGTGAGAAACAGTTGCAGTAATAAAATACAGTACAAAAATATACAGAATTTTTGGAGGATAATCCCGATGCGCAATCAGTTCCCCTCTTGTCACCCAGTTACCTGCGGAAAAATTACTTATTTGTTTCCTTCGGGTCCCTGATTTCCCTTTAGTTACCCGGGTAACTGGTGGGATTTTGCGCATTGGGATAGTGTAAGTATGTGGTCCTATATAGTGAAATTCAGAAAAACTTACCAAGCAGACACTCTCCAAACCGGGTCGATTTGAAGGGTAACTTCTCCTCGCTCTTCCCCGCCCAGGAATAACTAAACGTTAAGTCTTCATGAATCATGTGGTCGAAAGCTTTTTGGACGACCCCACTCCCCAGGTCGTCAGGCAACTTTTCCAGTCGCAACTGGCGCACAAGATATTCTTTCTAAAACATATTATGTAAGTTAATTTGGTCAGTATATGAAAAAACAATTTACAGTTTATACAACATGCTCGGTATTGACTTATACTACGCGATACAAAGGTAAAAAAAAATAAATAAACAAATTTCTTGTCATGACCTGCTTCCAACCATTCCTCAAACGCCGTAAATTCTTCCACGGACTTGAGAGGAAATTGTGACCACCCAGATACGGAATGGCCTTCAAACGATTGTACTTTATGTTCGTGTACATTTTGTAGTTGCCGTTTGATAATTCCTGAAATGAACAATTGAATAATTAAATAATATGGGTGTGAAACTACATTGCTGCCCACACGAGTAATATATATTTTGAAAAAATGGTTCCGCTAGTTCTGTAGCACTTCTGAGGTCGTTGGTTGTTCCTGTGCCATTTATAATGCAATTTGATTAAGTTTTTCTTACAGGCAAGGTAACTGCATTTTTTGTATTTTCCACGGGAACTTCGGCTCAGCGGCGGCGGCTACTGCTGGGTCCTCGGCTGACTTCGTGCTGGCTGGCTTCTCGGCTTACTTTGCACTGACTGTAGACCCAGCTGGCTTTTCGGCTGACTTCGCGCTGACTGCAAACCCGGCTGTCGACCCGGCTGGATCCTCAGTTGACTTCGCGCTGACTGTGAACCCAACTGGCTCCTCGACTGACTTTGCGCTGGCTGTGGACTCGGCTGCTGGCTTCTCGGCAGACTTTGCGCTGGCTGGCTTCTCGGCTGACTTTTCGCTGGCTGGCTTCTCGGCTGACTTCGCGCTGACTGTGGACCCGGCTGGCTCCTCGGCTGACTTTGCGCTGACTGTGAACCCGGCAGTAGATTCTCAACCACCCTTCCCTCTCTTCCCTCTATTGGTACGTCCTTGCGTACAATCAAGCAATCTTATCGCAGTATCCAGCAGTTCTATCATACGATCAACAAATTCCATCTTCATAAATACAAGGGCTCCCCCGTCTCCTATGGGGCGAATTTTGTTAGTCCAACCAAATACATGTATTCAAGGAGATACACGCTACATGTTTCCTTCCTTAAAAATGCAAAATCATGATGTTTTTTTTTTGTTGAAAATACGGTAATCCAATTTTCAGGATGTTCAGAGAATCACCCTTGTAAGCTTTACTCTTGATGGGAAGGTTCTTCTTCGGCAGGAGTCTTCTTTCCGTGATGCCGTTGACGAGTTCCAGTTACAGTGTGTAACCACTGGAACGCTATTTTGTTGGAGGTTCCTTTATTTTCGTTATGTGGGAATACCTCTTTGAGGGCATCTGTGAGAAACAGTTGCAGTAATAAAATACAGTACAAAAATATACAGAATTTTTGGAGGATAATCCCGATGCGCAATCAGTTCCCCTCTTGTCACCCAGTTACCTGCGGAAAAATTACTTATTTGTTTCCTTCGGGTCCCTGATTTCCCTTTAGTTACCCGGGTAACTGGTGGGATTTTGCGCATTGGGATAGTGTAAGTATGTGGTCCTATACAGTGAAATTCAGAAAAACTTACCAAGCAGACACTCTCCAAACCGGGTCGATTTGAAGGGTAACTTCTCCTCGCTCTTCCCCGCCCAGGAATAACTAAACGTTAAGTCTTCATGAATCATGTGGTCGAAAGCTTTTTGGACGACCCCACTCCCCAGGTCGTCAGGCAACTTTTCCAGTCGCAACTGGCGCACAAGATATTCTTTCTAAAACATATTATGTAAGTTAATTTGGTCAGTATATGAAAAAACAATTTACAGTTTATACAACATGCTCGGTATTGACTTATACTACGCGATACAAAGGTAAAAAAAAATAAATAAACAAATTTCTTGTCATGACCTGCTTCCAACCATTCCTCAAACGCCGTAAATTCTTCCACGGACTTGAGAGGAAATTGTGACCACCCAGATACGGAATGGTCTTCAAACGATTGTACTTTATGTTCGTGTACATTTTGTAGTTGCCGTTTGATAATTCCTGAAATGAACAATTGAATAATTAAATAATATGGGTGTGAAACTACATTGCTGCCCACACGGGTAATATATATTTTGAAAAAATAGTTCAGGTAGTTCTGTAGCACATTTACATCTTTATTTCTCTTTCCCTTCCCGTATATTTTTTTCCTCTATACCCTCCTACTTCTTTTTCAAATTTCAACAGTATTCAGCGGGCTTTGCTGGGCGGACTCGCGATCCCTCAGTCACACCCGGAGATACAACTGACCGCGGTAGTCGGAAGTCGTAGACGGCGGTGTATACACGGTCTCCAATGACCACACTGAAGGTGGGGAGCTTCCGGACCTTCCTGGACTGGTTGTCCCGATAGTCCTCATATTCTTCTTTCAAGACTTTGGCGGGGTGTTGAGATCGGAGCTCCGCTACCTCCCTTTGCAATTGTAAGACAGCCCTCTCAAGATACTCTACCCGCACAAGAATTTGTGTGCGCGTTGAGAGGGCACTGTCTGATCCAGTCACTGTAGCCGCTGCTGAGGTCGCGGTAGCTGTGGCCGTGGCTGCCATCCGCAGAAGCGACTATGGTGGCCGTCGCCGGTTCCAGGACTGGGCTGGTCACAATCGTAGTGGTCGCTGTATGCCGGATCCCGGTTGTGGTCGCCTGTGGAGCTGTGGAGCACCAACCTGACGTAACCGTCAATGGCCCCTCGGCAAAACTTACATGCTTTGGCAGTGTGACATTAGTCAGTGCCGGCATCCCCAGGGTAGCGGTTTGCATGGAGGCTCGCGGTCGCAGTATCGGAGCTAATCTCAGTGGTGGTCGAACCCCTGCCTTCATTTGAGAATGCCCCGTTTCGAAATATTTCTGTATAATTGTGATGCCCATATGCGCAGATACATGGAGAAATGCATTGCCATTGAAGATTCACACTTACTTTACCGCGAATCAGGGAATGGGAACCCGATCAATTTTGTTCGGGTTCCGGTTCCAAACGTGAACATCTTTCGGGTTCCAGTGCCGGTTCCAGTTCCATCATGCAAATTTTTCGGGTTCCGGTTCCTCTGATAATTGGGTTTCGGTTCCTACAATAACTCATGATTCACAAAGGCCGCTTCCGATGTCAAAACAGCAACATTGTTTCCTTTCATTTACTAAGCATACTGGAACCGGAACCCGATTATTAGGAACCTGAAAAATTATTCGGGTTCCAATTCTGGTTCCATTTTGCAAGAATTCAATTTTTCTGGTTGTGGTTCCGGTTCCTTTCAATCGTTCGGGTTCCAGTAAGTTCCAGTCCCTGCTACGAATTACAACATGATTATTCGTTTTTCCAACTTCTATTTTGCGGATCCAACCTGATATGAAATAGCGATAACTGTCTAGCAATTTATAAGCTTTCAATTCCTCATTTGTATACGCACTTTGACGCATTACAAAATAGTCATAAATATCGATCAATGTGATAGAAGGAAACGTTTTTTCGACAGTAGTGAATTGAATGATGGCTGTGTAGGGATCAATATTACCAATAACTGATATTTTCTTCAAATACCTTTCCTTAGATGAAGGCGGCAGACCAGCTGCGTAATCACCGAGGGTATTATTTCGACTAATGTTGACAAGAACCCCCAAACGGAGTTCTGTCTAGCAACCGATTTAGTAAAAACATTTCGAAAAACAAGCAATACTAAACAAAATACAAAATAAATTTATAATGATGAAAATGAACTCACTCCGAATTACTAACCACGTCTAACAGAAGATGTAAGCTGACGACTTTCCGAATGAGATGACTGGTAAGTTTTGAATTGACGAAATTTTCAGAACGCTGTCCTGAAAAATTTCATTTTTGTTAGTTAGCACACAAGTATCCATGAGACCATTGATTCAACATCAGCGACCCAGAGAACCCTTGTTTCCATATTATTTCGATTTTATATTCCGCAAGTCATTTTTGCCCTTTCTTTTCAAATTTGGGGTTCCGGATGGGATCGGTTCAAAAATTCTACTCAGTATTTGTAATCAGGGACCCAGAAACTGTTGTTTTTTTCAGCTTCAGTATACGCATTCATACATGTTTGTCAAAACTCACCTTTTATCCTGGAGTTTTGACCGGAATTTTGTATCTATTTGTGTAATTTTGTTTTATGTATTGATTGCATTATTTTTATAATTTATATCTTGAGACTGTTTAAGAAAATGAATAAATTCATTTTGTTTTTGTTACACTCATTTTCGTATTCTTGCGATTGAAGTAACAATGCAAAGTCGCCAGTTACTGAGCAGGAGGCTGCAAAAGAGGCAAACAAATATATACCTGTTACGGTCTAGTTACAGGAACTAGTGAGAGGCATACAGATGACACCTCATTTACGCAAAATATGCAGGAAGACCACGTGCAGCGATATTTATGTATCAAGTAAGCTGCACAGTAATACTGGGATTTTACTTGACGGGATCCTGTGGCGGCCATTTAGGAGTATGAGGAGGCAGGGAACAAGAAGAAGATGGTGATATTCTCAGCATATTTCTCATCAGACTCTCGGGACCCTCCCCCTACTGGGGTTTTTGCCTGACTCTCCAAGATCAAATCCTACAGGCCGGGAAGTCTCTCATAATTCATGCTAAAAAAAACTTGGAAAGGCTGATGGACAGGCACCTAAGTGGAAAAATCTGGGAGAATGTTCAAATTCCTACCAACAACCATAATAATCATTCATCGCTCTTAAATAGAGATCATAAAAACAATATAGTCGCATCAATTTTTCTCAGCCAGTTAGGTGAATTTTGCTTCTTTCAAAAAATCCTAGTAGGAAATGAGGATATACATTTGTTGACTTTCTGCCAAATTCCTACAAAATTTAAGGAGCCAGAAATTACTTTCAAGTAACTTTCTATACCTATCTCAGGCACTATTGTCAGCCTAAACTACATCATCCCTGGTGGCGGCGGAGTGTGTTAACAAATTATACACCCTTGCTCAGGAGAACCGTGTCACCATACTATGGACACCGGGGCATTGCGGCATAAAAGGGAACAATAATCGTAGGCAAGCTAGCGAAGGAGGGCATAAAAAAGGAACTAGCAACACCCAGACCGTGTCTCCCTGTAGCATACAGCGTCATAAAATCCAAAGTAAAGGCTTGGATAAGTAAGCAGACAGAAATGCACTGGCAGTTGGCCAGTGGCATAAAAGTCAGCGAAACACTGATTGGGACGCCCCGAATAAGTATGCCAAGTTCCTATTAGGGCTTGACAGGAAACATGCAAGGCTCATGGTCGGACTACTAACTGGTCATGGGGCTACAAAACACATGTGGTATAAAATATGTCATGTTTATTGTTTTGTTTACATTTATATAGCTTTGTTTACTAGGATGTTATTATCATTTGGTGTGACACGCGCAACGTGGTCGCTGTTTTACTGGTACTCTCGTCAAGTTTTGTGGTTTTTTGTATGAATTAGAATAATAAATAAATAAATAAATACAGCTTTGAAACAGATGTTTCAGTCCACTTACTGGGACACAGGCCTCCTTGATCAATTATTATTGATACCAGGGTTCTAGTGTGTAGAATAAATACACAATAAATTGGCGCAGTCGGTAGGACAGTGTTGCTATTCGAGATTACATGCACCCGAATAGGAAATGGCTTCTGGGACGTGTTGTCAATCAAGATAGCAACCTCACCTAAACAGTAGACATTGCTGGTCGCTTCATGCGCCGACGTCTTGAACAGATGCGTCGAGTGGGCCAGCAGTCTCAATCTCCAGAGGAGTCAGCGGCGCCTGTGGCGTCACCCATTGCTACCTTACAAGGTCCTCTGCTCCGGCAACTGTTTTAGTGGCTCCAGTTCCTGACGAACAATCGAATGTTCCTGAAGTGTCTCCAGCGCTGGATGTGGCACCTGCGGCTCCGGATATGGCCGCTAATCCTTCGCTTCTGGAACCTCGTCGTTCGGAGCGCGTTCGTCGTCCACCTGAGCGACTTATTGAAAGTATATAATTTAGATTAGTTGGAAGAGGTGTTATGTTTAAAGTTTTGTTTACGTTGATATCGCTTTTTACTAGCGTTTTGTTATCATTTGGTATGACACGCGCAATGCGGTCGCTGTTTTACTGGTGTTTTTTTGTATGAATTAGAATTAATACACAATAAAATAGGAGTGGTGAAAAGCGGCTCCTGTAGGTACTGTGGAGAAGAGGAAGAAACCTCAATCCATATCATATGTCAATGCCTAGCAATAGCCGGGAAAAGACGCGAAGCATTGGGACCAGAGTTTCCAGCATCTAGTGAAGTCAAAGAGATAGAGCTCAGCAAAATTCTCACTTTGGCTAAAAAAGTGAGGCTACTGAGCTAATCCTCAACAACTTGAGGAATAGTGCAGTGGACTGCAAAGTCTGAGCAATCTGCGCCACCTCACACACAAATGGAATAGAAGTAGATAATGGTAAATTAGGAACAGCCAGTTACCACCACAGCCAAATCATCAGCTTGTGTATAATTTTTGACCATTTATCTCATCCAGTAAACTGTCCACCATTAGGTTCCACAGTAGACACTGTAGAGAAGAGAGTACTCCCCCTGTGGGCAGCCTTTGATGGTCTTTGCTTGGATTTGTTCTTTTTCGTATGTTATCCGGATCTCCTTATCTTTTAGCATAGATACTATATCCAGCTTATTAAGCTTTCCTGTACTTCCCTTTCCCTCAGGGCTGTTTCTATTGATTCATGAGAGCTAGTGTCAAAAACGCTCCCTGTATAACAGTGAATGTTGCCAGGGCACAATTTCCAGTCAGCCCTCCCTCAATTGCCGTAACAAGCGAGTGACGAACGAATCACTTATTTTTGAATTATTATATTTTGATAAAACAACATAAACAGGTAACACGCATATAAACATCGCAGACTAAATGGAATAAAATTTGCACGTCTACGAAATCACTTTCGGCTTCAAAGCTAAAAGAATTCGTTGTGATATGTCACTTCTTTAAAGACGTACACAATACAATCGAAGGAGAGGAAGTCGATAGATATCGAGTAAGAAACAGTAATCACTAATACGCAAGCTAAAAATATACAAATGGCGCTTCAGAGCTTTTCACTGTATCAATTTTAAAAAAAAAAATTAATATTATTCCGCGTTGAACACAAAATTATAATAAAAAATGACTAATAATACCTTCACATTTTGAGCACCTCTGCTCCACTGGCCCACGTTTCAGACCAAATAACGATCGAGGACATTACTAAACGCTATTATCATACTTCTGAACGCACAAAGGCTTTTAACATTACATTTTCAACGATTTCAGAAATTTTTCGATTTGGTATTAATTCACCGCAGTGATTTTGGAATGTCACAGAACACTCCACAGCATCTCGAATACGTTACACGAATTTAGCGCGCGAACCCTTCGAGTACATCGATCAAGTCATACGCAATAAATGAACAAAAAAATACACAAAAACTGACAAAAAAGAATTCACATTTTTGATAGCATTACTTTGTACACCTTACTTTATGAGACAACCAAATTATTCACTATCAACAAACTGGACGCTGTTTAGCAAAAAGAACTCGAGCAACATTTGTTGACAAAATGAGTTATTAGTATCTTTGGAAAGAGCATAAAAAGTATAATTTTTCAAAATTGGGCCCGGTACGAAAATGTGTACCCAAGCTAAAGAAAGCGTATCAGTAAACGCTATGTCCGTATACCGGCATCATTCACTGGCTTTTAAATGTTGCGTTTTAAAAACACATTTTGTCTCTTGAGTCGTTTTTGCTCAACAGCGTCCAACTATCAGCCAGATGAGAGATATCGCTCAGTTCTTCAAATCAGAACTGCTCGAGACAGTTATTGACCACTGGTAGATATGTACTGGAGGCGTGAAGCACCCATCAAACACGTAATTCACACAACAGATATGTATAACGAAATGATTATTTGGAAATAACACTAAAGCTAAGACTAGCATTCACCTGTACACGTTCCTGAGACAACAACTACGGCCACGAGCATCATAATTCAAACTAGATTAACTAGTTAATGTCGAACGAGTCGGCTAAGTAGTTTCTGATAAGTCTGCATCAACTAGACCACACTAGATTGGCAAACGTATCATCGTTGCTTAGCTAAGAGGAGACAACGGTCGAACTCAAGTGTCTGTAACTGTCCAGTAATTGACTGTCGGTTGGGAGATCGGCAGTGAATAAGGGCGTTTGTGTTGCTGTAGTTGTATTCGAAGCAGCGGTGGTTGTCAACGTAAATGTAGATGGTTGCGTTGAAATGTAGATGGTATCTTCGGTACAGACGTTCTGCTGAACGGTTGGCGAGAGAATGGCAACTGAATTAAGAGTGGCCAAACTGTTTTCTTCAACCTAAATCATAGATTACGTTAAATAACGAGAAATTCAGCACGCGTGTGTAATTAGAATGGAAACGGATTTACCTGAGTGGTTGTGGTTATGACCGATTCGGGAGAGGACGTGACCCGCTGGTTCATCCGCACCCTGTGCCTGACCTTATGCGTGTTGAGGAATTCTTCTTTCATGAACCCCTTCTTACATATGTCGCACTGGAACGGGAGCTCTTCGTTATCATCAGTGCTATGGTTTGCCTGATGCATCAAGAAGTAATGTTTCACAATAAATGACTTCCCTGTAAACGAAACGAGATCGTAGTACAAACTGGCTACACGATTTTGTAGAACTGAAAATCATAGAACAAAGCCTTACCGCAGAGTTCGCATTCGTAAGGTCCGGTGATACCGTGAGTTCGTCGATGCTTGTGCAGATTATCTTTTCGACTGAATGTTTTACCGCAAAGATTGCACAGATGACGTTTCTCACCGGTGTGCGCCAATGTGTGACGAAACAGATGCTCTTTCCTGCTGAATGATTTGCCACAACTGCCGCATACGTAGGGTCGAACGCCTGTAAACGCAAAACCAATAACGATCATTCTTTGAACTGATTTCGAAAACTCATTTTACGCATAAATTCATTACCAGTCCAGTCTAGTTATCTGAGAAAATGACAAATGCAGGGCTCTACGTAAGTGGTAAAATGGCATTATTGGCAAACATAGTCGGTCACTCTTCATAGACGGAATTAGCGAGGAAAAGAGAATTAGAGAGCTAAGCTCCACCCAGAATGGCGACTCCATCCCCTTCACAGAAAATGTGCACCATAGGAATCCATTACAGGGAGAGGTGAGTAAAATGAGTAGATACGCTTAGTGTCCATTTTGGAGTGTGAGTGAACTTGGTAATATTCCATTTGTAGGGTGTGCCAAGACAACCAATAGGAGCACATGACTAAACAGATTCACTGACAAATTGACAGAAAAGTACAAAATCCTACACATAGAACACAACACAAGAACAATAATGTTAAAAGAACAACTAGAAATAATAAAGGCAAAAACAAAACAAAACAACTAATAAACACAACAACTAACTTCCAAAGCGAGAACTTATTCCAACTAATAACATAACACCCACGGATTGGACAGACTGCACCATCACAGACAACCAATAGGATCACATAACTAATAACACTCACTGATTGGACAGACTGCATAATCACAGACAACGAATAGGAGCACATAACTAATAACACTCACTGATTGGACAGACTGCATAATCACAGACAGCCAATTGGAGCACACAACTAAACGGGTTCACCATACGGTACTACTCTCAACTATTACAGGACCACAAGAGACAAGTCTCATATAGAGTACTCCACTGATGATGGCATAACAGCCGAAACTAGCCGAGATATACATGAACAACTTTTAGAATGAGCTATTAAACAAAGGCAAACACAAGAAAAACATAATGCTATGGACACGATACATAGACGACATACTAATCATTTCGACAGGAACAGATAGACAACTAGACCAATTCCTCACGGAGACAAATAGCATAAACAATAACATAAAGTTCACAATGGAAAATGGCAACAAGACCATTAACTACCTTGACCTTACAATACAAATAAAAGACAACAGGATACAGTACAACATTTACAGAAAACCCACCCACACTGACGCAATAATACCCAGACTCATTCCAGCATCAAAAACGGAAAATGGCAGCACTACACAACTACTGCCACAGAGCAGTCAACATACTAAACGACAACCATCTCAGAACAACAGAAATCAACAAAATTAAACAAATAGCAATTAATAACAAATACCAACCACAGACAGTAGACAGAATAATTAACAAGCTAACACAACCAAAAAGCACAGACACTGAACCAACAACCAGAAAAACAGACAAATACGCAGGAGCAATACCATTCACAGGGACACACACACACAAAATACAAAAAATCTTCAACCAATACAACATAAGACTCGGAATCAAAAAAAGACCACCCCTGATCAAACAAATAAGCAATGACAAAACAGAAACAAAGCACAAAAACAACAGCAGCGGAGTATACAGATTGGACTGTGAACACTGTGACATGACCTACATAGGAGAAACAGACAGAAAATTCACAACCAGAATCACAGAACATGAAAAATCACAGAAGCTAAATGATGACAAATCACCGTTTGGAAAACACTGCAATTACCAGGGACATAACAATGACAAATTGACAGAAAAGTACAAAATCCTACACAGAAAACAACACACGAAGAAGAAAATTAAAAGAACTAGGAATAATAAAGGCAAAAACAAAACAAAACAAAACAACCTAATAAACACAACAACTAACATCCAAAGCGACAACGTATTCCAATTAATAACATAATACCCACAGATTGGACAAACAGCACCATGACAGGCAACCTATAGGAGCACACAACTAATAACACCCACTGACTGGACAGACAGCATAATCACAGACAACCAATAGGAGCACACGACTAAACGGGTTCACCATACGGTACTACTTTCGACTATGACTACATAACCACAAGAGACAAGTCTCATTTAGGGTACTCCACCAATGATGGCGTAACAGCCAAAAGCGCTCTGAACTACAGAAGAAGAAAATGTGAATTGGCAAACCCTACAAATGGAATAGATACGCAACCTGAATTGAGGGATCTGAGTCCCAGCTCCCTCCCCATTTGCTTCTATGACCGGGTAGCCGCCCTACCACTACAACTCAAGTTCGTTTATACGCTCCATCCAGAATTTATCGGAAAAAATCCTCGGACTGATACATTTGATGAGTATTGGTCGAGATAAAGGCTGCAAGAATGGAAGACTCTTTGAGAAAAAGGGGGAAGGGTAATCAAAATAAAAAGTTGGCCATATTCCCGGTAGCTTCGTGAGTCTGGGGAAACTAATTGACCAAAAATCCTCAAGTATCTCACCTCTGCTTCCTGTAAGACAAAATGTGCAACAAGGTCTTTGTAACATTCCAAGAGAAAGTGTAAAAGACAAAAATATTCTTGACTTAACCTTCTACAGGAAAGGTCGCTGAATTTTCTAGTAGCTATCCGGAAACGTGATGAATTGGTGGTTCAAAATAACCCCCCCCCCACACACACACTTCCATTCAGACATGGTTGCAATGTTTCAATCAAAACGAATACTCTATATCGACATATTTACTTCTGACTCCTTCCGACATTTATGCTGGATGCCATTATAGCCAAATTATCGAGGATGAGTTCACTGACCTATACTCATATTGTATTTTATGAAATCTTCCCGCCCCTCTGCAAGGTACTACAACTTTTAACTTACAAGCAAGCCGATATCAAAAATGGATTCATGACCTTAAAACCCTCTCAGGTGGTTCCCCAATTCATACTAAAAACTCGAATATTTCTAATACATACCAATTTTTCTTCTGGAACTATTAAGATGCCAAAAACACACCTTCACGTATGAGGTATTCAATAGTGGAAGGGAGAGAGGAACACAGGGACAAAAAAAAAATACACGCATGCAAACAAACAGATCCTGGGGTAGGCACCTAATCAGCATTCCTACAGATCACAAAACTCCTGAAAACACGATATTTTCTCATGAGGATTGACTCACTGTAAAGTATCATAAGGGGTTATTTTGAACCCCCATCCACCTGCGACGCTTTTACGAAATACTGAGTCCACAATATCGTACTGTTTGTTCGAGATAATCTTTCGAAAACTGAATATTCATCAACTTATGATTAGGAATTCGATTTCTTGGGTCATTCACCATCCGAAGAGGAAAGCTCTAAGAATCCCACTTTTAGTATTCATTTCAGTTTTCCGAGAATTTTCGCCCTTATTTTTCCCAATTCAACTAGACTACAACTTTGGATAATCCAAAATTTCTGCCTCACCTGAGTGTAATTTTCGGTGCTGAAATAAATGCTCTTTCTTTCGAAAAGGTTTCTCACAGATATCACATTTAAATCCGTTGTTATCTTCGGAATACAACCACTTCGAGGGTTTATTCGGACTGTACATAGATGGATTTGATTGAATAACGGATGTAGTTGCACTGGATTGAGTGGCCGTCGACACAGTTGACGTGGCTGGCCGAACAACCGTGTGGTTGCAGATCTCATTAGGTCCACTTAGCATTTTCCCACAATGATGGCAACTTCTGTTAAAAACACGATTCGCAGCATTAAAACGAAAATCATTTGGATTCGCAGATTAAAAACCTGAGAACTCACGTTTTCAGATCTGAATCGTCTTTGGCCATATTGACTTGCATTACCATGTCTTGGACGCTACCATTATGGGTAATCGCGGAATGTGGAGATGATAGTAACGAAACGGGTACCGAAGTAGTGCTGAACGATACTGCTGACGTCGCAGCAGTCGATTGAATTGAGATCTTGTTTACATTAATGCTGCCATCGTCTGTGACAGCACACTGAAAAAAAAAAAACATTCGAAAATGTAGTACAAACTTCTTAATCGTATGAACAACATGTAGAACAAATTAAAAATAATACCTGCAGGGACTGAATCACATTGGCAGTTTCTTTCTGAACTGAATCGGCGGCTGAAAGAGCTACACTGTACCGCGCATTATTCGGTTCATTTACTACAGCCATTTCAGTCTACAATATTGAAACATTAATAGCAAAGTCAAGCGCAACTCACGTCCATATGGTGATTGAATTCTGATATCTGAAGCGTTTTAATGTTCTCTATTTTCAAACTTACCTGCATTGGTAATTTAAACTGTTGAATACGAGGCATATCCGTATCAGGTACAACTTGCATAAGACTAGATAAATTTTCTACATTTACAGGAACTACAGACGAAGGAACGCCATTCAGTTTTAATGGGACCGAACACTGCATTGGCACTTGACGCGGTTCTTCATTCATACGACCAGGCATGGTCATCAATGCGATTACTCTCTTTTCTGCCTCATTTTCGTTATTCTGGTAAATTTGTTGAGTCTGATTTGTGTGCATCTGCTGCTCATTTGAGATCGGAGTTTTTTTGGTTAAAGTGATTTGCGACGGAGAGTCTTTAACGTAGACTTGCAACTGAAACAGTAAATTTGGTCTTTTAGTTTCGCTCATTAAACTCGTGAGACTCGGCAGAGAAATATCAATACCTTGCCATCCGATTCTATGGCGGTAGTTTTCAGCTTGGAACGGAAGTCCTGCAACATTTTTTCGGCCTCGGTACACAGATGATGAAAATTATCTAACTCTTCCAGTTTAGCCAAACAATTGCAGCATATCATTTTGGGCAACAAGTCGAATTCTTGAATCTGTAACACGAGCATTGAATAGAAGTCTGCCATTTGACTTCACATACGACTGAGCAGTCATCATTATCGGGGAATACGAGACAGGCCAACATCAAGCTGGGCAGATATGTCTGTCATAGGTCAAGTTTCAGTAAATATGACGTTAGTTCGAAAAGGAATAACATTTCTAGAGTTGAGCTTGCTGTTTACGAACGTCGGTATAGAGTACCGTCATTTCGTCTCTAGCAACCAAAAACTACGGCTTGGAATCAACAATAAACATTTTCAATTTACGATGTTACTAGATTGACTAGCTAGATATCTCTTCAGTAATTATACGAGATACGGTAGACAACAAATTAGAAGCAAGAATTCAGAAAATGTTGAATCAGAAAATAATAATAGAGGGGTGATTAAAACACAAGCAAAATCCCCTACCTTTAGAGGGAGACATCTTTTTATTTTAGTGGGGAGTTGTCTTCTGCGTCCTTCTTCTTTGAAAATGTGAATTTTAGTGCCTTCGGTCGACGTGCACAAACGGCAGAGTTCGTAGTAATTTACTCGTTTGTAACCGGACATCGCGACTAATATTCGACACTAGATGTACACAAAATTAGACAATTAAATTGAAATTAAAATCACTTCCCGCTACAACACCCCACTCCATTGTTTTAGATTCATAAAATCTTCGAAAAATGCTCGTTTTCAGCCAACAGCCACGGACGTCTGTACGAATTTTTGTTGTGGTTTTCTCCATGTTCAGTGTCACCAGATGAGCAGACAAAATTGGTATTCAGTCGGAACAGAAGACGACACTGACAAGGCAGTTATCATTTTTTTTTTCATTCTCGTGTAGATGTTCGGATGTTCCACCAGGAGCGCTAATGTCAAAGACGAAAATATAATAGCTACGTGTGCATTAGCCCCATTTCACACTGTTCACATTACGCCGTGTTGCCGCAGTAACAGTCACGGAGCGACGAGCGACTCTTTTGCATCCATACGCGAATTGGGGGCAAGATGGAAACTGGAAAGAACCAAAATGAAATGTCATGTGGACGCTGTTGGCGAGGGAACCAACCAACATCATTTATAAGTTATAACACCGTTCACACTTTGTTTATTCAAATACAGGTTTGCGAAAAAGCAGTAAAGCACCTCATGGAGATAGACGTAATACGAACAACCTCATTTTTCGACGAGAAAACTATGACAACGTTGACTGCCAAGTTGGAAAAACCGAGATTAAAGAGCGATGCAGTGCCCAGATCCCAGAATTCTTCCCAAATCCCAACTGTATAGGTGGTGTTGCTAAAAGCAGAATAGGAGACCCCTCTCCTTCACCGTTCGAAGCGTTGGTCAAAATTGAAGAAAACAATTTATTCAAATTCTTTTCTTTAAAATTCAGAATTCATATAAACACAAGCGGTTAAAACGAATATTTCAAATAATTTATAAACACAAAGGTAAAATATTGCAAGCGTACGCAACATAAACTCGAATCTATGAATTCAAAATTACGAACATTTCTATTCTTAGGTACCCGCCCCGACCATTATAAATGAATTTTGCCCACCGTTTCCCCTCAAGACTCTTTTGGCTGATATTTTTCAAGGCCTGTCAAGTCGGGTCCCAACGATATACCTATCCAAATGGATATTTAGTTTTATAACAACATTAAAATTATTTAAATTTACAAATAAATAATTGTGAATCGAGGTCAATAATTCTTCGTCATACCAGTTACCATTGATACAATATTTAAAACACCGCAGCATTGGCATCTGCGAAACTATTTTAGTCATCGATTTCCCAATAGATTTGTGTGTGTAACATAAATCCAGTAATTCGAGTTTAGTACACTTGAACGCTAAAAATAAAATATCATCCGATGTAATCAAATCGTCGGTTGATTTGGGTTGGTGGACGGCTAATTTCACCAAGTTGGGGCAATTTTGAGCGATGGTTTTGATCACAAGGCTATTAACTCCATCGCATGCACTAAGATGAATTTTTTGTACTTTTTTCGACTGAGGTTGTTCGAACAAATTAACAAATGCTTTGGCGGTTAGGTTCTCTATTTTGGAAAATTTGATAGTCGTCAACTGTTTCAAGGTAGTTATATGTTGAATGGCCTGGTCACTGATGCAATAGAAGGATAAATTCCTGATCAACAAATTTCTCAGGTTGATACACGTCCCAATAGCTTCAATAATTCGATCGTTGGAGCCGAGCTGTGGTTCCCAAACATCCAGTTTGACAGTATGTAAAGTTTTCTGATTGTTTAAAATGGCCTGAAAGTAAAAGTTACTTGTATCAGTTCGTCTCTCGAAGTTGTATGCCATATGCCTGACTGAACGGGGAATGATGGTCCACGATTCGCAAACCGAGTAGGTATAATAGAAACCAACAGATAGAAGGGGAGCCCCTTTGAGAGTAACAGAACTTTTGGGCACTATAATTTGTCGCTCGCTTTCCTGGCAAATAACTCATTTTTCCATTTTCCATCAGATGCCTGGATTATTTTACAGTTCAGAATGAGTTAGGAAACGATTGTGCAAGAGCAAACGTTGTAGCCCTTTTCATTTCCTATCATATGAACTTAATATTGGATTTCTTGGATAACTTTTTCATCATCATCCTCCCACGTCATGTTTTCGTCCAAATCCACCAATCAGTGAACAGTATGTGTTGTTTTCAATAACAGTCACCTGGAGCGACTCTTGCGTGTACACGCGAATACGTTCAACCTCTAGAATAGTTCATAAAAGTTCACTGAACTGGGAAGCATCAGCGAATAAGTGGAGAGGCAAGCTGAGGGGTTGCCCTGTGCCGCATGCACCAAAACACAAACGAACACAAGAAACAAAAATACTGCTGTTGTCTGTTTTGAACACCAAAATTTGTATTCTTTTACATGAAGTATACTAATCTCTTTTTATAAATCTAATTTAGCAGTTAGGTAAGAAGGTCATTGACATATTTGTATCTCAGCAACTTAGTTCAGATTATGGTTATTATTTGAAGTCTATACTGCGTACAGTCGACTTCAACCAATTTTTATGGCCACTCAACTCTAATTTTTCAGGATTTAAATGGCAATGAAATTCACCTACATTTCTTTACGAGCAAATCTTCATTATCATTTATTATGATCACACAAACGTGACAACTAATTCCACCATTAAATGTACTCCACTGATACTTCCCAAGAATTAATTTCCACTTACTGTACAAAGGGAAGATTTGTTAATGATTACGCCTTGCAAATTCAGCACATTTAGCTCTTGTTGGGACAACATTCCTCGTTCATCTATTGATCTCTGGTAATACAAATTTTTCAACACTAATTTCTTCAAGTTATTCTTCGACATTATGATGCCGGCTCCGTTGCGAATGGTTGAGTATATGATCCGTAGCTCCAACAGATTGCAATTCTGTTCCAATATTGCCGATATCAGTTCAGCATCTATCTCACAGGTTACACGACTGCGACGATAAATGCACCCGCTGCATGACATCACCATTAAGAATCTCAAATTGGTGAGGCGAGGCACCAGTTTCAAGACTTCATTCGTGTCTTGTCGATCCTGGATTACGAGACTATGCACAAAAGCAGAATATCTACGCGTTATACCAATCGTCTTACTCAACGATAATTTTGCATCCAGAAGAAGGCGACTGTACAGGGATTTATCTTGACGGATACGATGCCATTTGTGGCAGACGTTAGCGACTGAATCCTGCAGCTGCGATTGGGGAAGATATTTGAAAATTTTCAGGAGAATTTCCTCGGGTATATCGTAAAAACTAGCCATGCTAATGTTACCTAAAAGCAAGTCGAGTCACAGGATCATTATATTCATAATCGAAGAAGCTGGATTAAAATTAAATACAAATATAAGCTACATAAATTTTGAAGAAAAAAAAATTGAACTGGCTTCACAAAAAATTTTAACTATGTAAGGTATAAACAACGAATTTGTATATAAAATAAGCGATGTTATCAAAATTCTCAAAAATTACTTTTACGTTTTGAGAGCCAGCAATTAATCGGAAGAAAGTCAAGTGATTTCGTCCCTCAGGTGCAATTTGCAGAATTGGATCGTCAGCTGGACGTTATTACTGAAAGCCAAAGCGACAATATTTCGAAAAAATAAGTTATTTGTAACATCGAAGAGCTCAGTGAGCTACTTCCAGTGATACTTGAATCGAATGATGAATCAAGTTCGAATGGGTAAAGTACACAGTTTCTGGACTCAAATCTTCAATATTTTAATATAGCCGCGTACACTGGACAAGGTTATTAAAAAAAGTACACACATTCAACTTTATGGGGCTCTGTCCTCTCGGTAAAACTGACAGATTTCTCGCTTTCCAAACTAGTTCAAGATTTGAAGACACGTATTCGCTCGAAAATTTGCTGATTTTGCAATTCACGTGTAGCTCATAACCTGGAAGAGTATTTTCAAACATAAGTTATAAAGGATATAATGATAATAATTTGACTCTCTAGATTCTCAAAGTTTCTCACCCTTCCAGATTTTCCAGAATACAAATTCTTCATCCAGCTTCAAATCTAAATGTATAATTGGAACTTCAAAATATTGCTTGAAAGAACCCTTCGCTTAGATAATAAACATTTTCGAATTTCGAGACAGCTTTGAGTTTCCGAGGGCGTAACAGCTGGATTTAATCGAGTTTTAAAAGAAGAAACCTTGTATTTCAATATAAAATTCGTAATCAAGCTCTACATAAAATGAACACATTGTTATTGTTCACGTTTTGCCCACAAACTAAAACATTATGTTTGTTCGCTTCGGGCTCGTCGATAAATTACGATACGATCGTAGAAAATACTCGGGTGCTAATTAAACATACCTACACAATAATAATAACAAAATTATAAAAATAAACCTTATGAGTCTACAAAACGAAGTAAAAAGTTCGTAATTTCTTTCATAAAATTTGGAAAGCTTTACTAGCACGCATTGATATGTAAGAATATTCATATGCAATAAGTAAACAACTTATAACTTGAAAAAAATTATCACAAGTCACAACAATAAATTCATTCCCTTCTTGGAAAAATAACCCTCGGGGAATGCATAACAAATAATACCGAAATGGTGGACGGTTATGTGTAAAAATGGATACAAAAGTGAATATCACAATATAAAATGCTCGTAATGTATTACGAAACGGCAGTACGATTGCGGGAATTCAAGTATTCATATTCGGCAATATTGTCGTCTTTCATAAACTTAAATTAATAAACTTGGGTCGTAAATAAAATAATAGTGATATAACTTACAAAAAATGACTCGATAATCAAACATTTGTAGAAAAACATTCACACGATAAAATTATAACAGAAGCTACATAAATGCGACAGACAGCGAGTGCGATTGAAAGCAGAGATGACCAAAGAAGTAAACTCTTCGAGTGTCCCCGGTCCAGGTCACTCGCCTTTCTTCGAAGGATTACACAACTCCACTTTTGAAAAGTAACCCTTGAATTTTGATAGCATCTGGTTCTAAAACCGTGAAGAAAGGACCACGATTTCAAGATATTTCAAAAAGTTACATTCCCCCCCCCCACCTATACATAATTAATATTGTAACAAAACAGACACCTACAATGGTATGATTACCACCAGTGGCGGATCCAAGGGGGGGCTAAAGGGGATATAGCCCCCCCAAAAAAAAAAAAAAAAATTTCACTCGCTTTTCCACTTATTTTAGCCACCGATGTTTTTAATGACAGTAGCGCTCATACAGCACAGTTCGTGAATACATATCGCGTTATCAATGAATCAACATTATCACTTATCAACAATCATGCATTCATGCTTAAAATTTTGTTTGCTCTTTAGCCCCCCCCCCCAAGTGTAATCTTGGATCCGCCACTGATTACCACCATCCAGAAATTATGACAATTTCAGCAGTATAAAGTCTTTAAAACATCTGAAGGGTTTGGAAACAACTACAGCGTGGCTACTAGGATTTAACTTTTAAGAGTAAATCATTTGATCATCTCGTAGTCAAAATGGAAGTAAAATGATAATTACATCTGATTACTAGAATCGATCCTTAGACGATGTCAGTTCAGCAGTACGCAAGTAATCGAGCTCTTGCAGCTCTTGCAATTTCTCATGATCCCTGATGTGAGCGTAGTTCGCCGATAAACACATCAAAAAGTGGATCTACGATATTACGATTTCAAATTAATAAAATAGAAGTAATTATAGATGACGTTCGTTCATTCTCCTCACTAACCAAAGAAAACTCATTAGGTCAACAAGGGCCACTATACGTGATAACATAAAAGCTAAAAAATTTACAAATTTGAAATTCTCAATGGAAAAATATGGCTATATTTAGCAGAAATGAGATTTCACCTGTAGTACATGTGAAATATGAGATGTAAAATTTTACAAACAGAATACCGACAATGATTGGCTCGAGTAGAGCGTTGAGTGTATCAGTGGTGATATGCTCAGGAGCCAATCATTCTATGTCCCCCTCCCCATCAACCCGCCACCCAAAGAAAAACGTTTCTTGTTGTTTTTTAGTTCCATTCCACTTGTAGGGCATGCCAATTCACTTTTTCTTCTTCTGTAGTCCAGAGCGCTGTCGGCTATTACGCCATCCATCATCAGTGAAGTACCCTAAATGAGACATGTCTTTAGTCATAGTCAAGAGTAAGACCGTATGGTGAACCTGTTTCGTCGTAGGCTCCTATTGGTTGCCTGTCATTGTGCAATCTGTCCAATACGTGGGTGTTATGTTATTAATTGGAATAAGTTGTCGCTTTGGAAGTTTGTTGTTTTGTTTTTGCCTTTAATATTCCTAGTTCTTTTAATTTTCTTCTTCGTGTATTGTTTTCTATGTGTAGGATCTTGTACTTTTCTGTCAATTTGTCATTGTTATGTCTCTGGTCATTGCAATGTTTTCCAAACAGTGATTTGTCATCATTTAGCTTCTGTGATTTTTCATGTTCTTTGATTCTGGTTGTGAATTTTCTGCCTGTTTCTCCTATGTAGGTCATGTCACAGTGTTCACAGTCCAATCTGTATACTCCGCTGCTGTTGTTTTTCTCCTTTATTTCTGTTTTATCATTGCTTATTTGTTCTATCAGGGGTGGTCTGTTTTTGATATTCCGAGTTTTATGTTGTATTGGTTGAAGATTTTTTGTATTTTGTATGTATGTGTTCCTGTGAATAGTATTGCTCCTGCGTATCTGTCTGTTTTTGTCGTTGTTGGTTCAGTGTCTGTGCTTTTTGGTTGTGTTAGCTTGTTAATTATTCTGTCTACTGTCTGTGGTTGGTATTTGTTATTAATTGCTATTTGTTTAATTTTGTTGATTTCTGTTGTTCTGAGGGTGTTGTCATTTAGTATGTTGACTGCTCTGTGGCAGTGGTTGTGTAGTGCTGCCCATTTTGTGTTTTTGATGGTGGAATGAGTCTATGTTGTTGTTTATGCTATTTGTCTTCCTGAGGAATTGATCTAGTTGTCTATCTGTTCCTGTCCAGATGATTACTATGACGTCTACATATCTTGTCCATAGCTTTTGTTTTTCTTGTGCAAGAAAACTATCATTTTTCTAGTCAAATCAGCCATAATTTGAAACCAACCATATAAGGTGTAAACTGCAGCATCGACTTAGTTGGGAATTAGCAGGTTAACTATTCTGTTAATGATTTCAAATATTCAGCTGTTTTACTAGATACAAGGACAAAGAAAAACAGAAAACGATTGACCAACTGGGACCTTTTCATTTAATTGGTTTACGATCTTGACGCAGTCATTTCAGTCGGTTTTGGTTTCAGTTAAACGTACATTTCAAATATTTGGTTTATGTTTTGGTTAACGACCAGTTGAATTCAAAGTTTTAGGTCTTAATTTAGTCTTTTACATTTTAAAGGGTTTTGGTTTCGGTCTCATGAAACTGTTGAATTTGAATGGGTTCCGGATTCGATTTTGGTTCTGGTTCCAAACACTGGCCGAAAGCGCTGTGGACTACAGAAGAAGAAAAAGTGAATTGGCACACCTAACAAATGGAATATTACCAAATTCACTCACTCCAAAATGGACACTACTCTTCTTTAGACTCTTTTACCCCGTTTCTTGAAGTAGGGTACTATTGTTTTCACACAGGTATACTGAACCGCCACTTTGATTCCAAAGTTAGTCCGAGCCAGGGTTGGGAATGCCGAAACTTATGAACTTAGATTCGGATTCAGCTTAATTGCAAGCTGGAAGGATCTTTCAGATTCGGTTTCTGCTTCAGAAATGTCCATGTTGTACTTTTGGTTTCGGATTCAGCTCCAGCTTCGAGTTCTGACTTCTCGTCATCTGAATACTGGTTTGACTGGTATACTCTCACATCACGTTATCACGATCAGGCATGTGATACAGGAGTAGTTCGCGACTCGTTTGAGCCATTTAAGACTCTTCATGTGTTTTTCAGACTTGTTTGACTCTCCATCACACTTCAAGCTCTTCCAACTTCCAATAATGCCAACAATATACTCGAGGGTATATTACTGAGGAGCATATGCTCAAAATACTCAAGCATTTGATGAGTAAACGATAATCAGATCGAATATTCTGTAGTCATGGGAAAACTTAGGTAAGAGCAAATGCTCCGGAGTTGAGCACAGCTCAATTTTAAATGAAATGAACTGCGACTCAGGGCATGACTGAGAAGAGTAAATTCCAAATCGAAGAATACACGTGCGAGTATTTAAAGTATTTATCAAATTAGCATTTTTCAAATTCTTTCGAGAGAATCCTGAAAAATGAAACCGTAGAATAAATGCAGCTGTATTCTGAGTGAAGCTCAGTAAACACTTGAAATGCTAGAGAATTTGAAAATAATAAGCATTTGCTCTTTACCGTCACTATCTTTCAAAACTACTTTTAGAACTTGTTTAAAACTTGCTAACTCAATACTCCTCTAGATATGTTCAAGACGTCTCAAACTCTTCCGGACGTGTTCAAGACTCTTCCATTCTTCAGTTTTGTTTTAAGACTTTTTCAGACCAGCTCAAAACTCTTCCAGACAAGTTTAAAATTCTTCTACGCAAATTTTAAAACTCTTTCATATACGTGACCTGGAATCATGACATGTGCCTCTGGTGTCAAAAAATCATTTTTCACTTTCTTTACAATTCTAATAGAAAAAAATTGCACTCTTTTAAATGAAACAAATCGCAGCTTCTCATCTTCATTAGTTTTTCCACAAATTGCATTTAAAAATTACGTCAAAGTTTAAAAACGTCAGTTTACATGGCGTCGTGTGAAATGGGCCACGGGAATGACAGATAACAAGAATTCGAAACGTGGTTGTCATAGCAATGTGTAAACGCACTACAACCACCATTCCGTCTTTACGCTCGTTTATCTCGAAAACCTGTTTTCGCATGAGAGGCACATTTCATGATTCCAGATCACATATGCTTGAAACCCGATAAAGCTCTTCCAAACCCCTTTAAAGCTCTTCGAAACTCACTACGAACTGAATCTAAGTTAAAAACCATTCAAAACTAGCGGCGGATTTAGCTTCCTTCTTCATTCTTTTCTTCCGCCAATTCTTTTTCTTCATACTGCTTCAGGAGCTCTAGACATTCAGACCTCTGTTCCTACTGCTGCTTGAGTACTGGCCAACCAATGTTTTCTCTGTATATTGCACAGTATGTTACTTAGCAGAGTTCAACTTTAAACCCTTATTCTCCCTATAGAATATATGAGAACACGTGAACGTTTCACATTTCTCGGACTCGGAGGCTTACGAGTATGAAATTAATCTATGACATTAGAATTCATATTCGTGAGGTTTAAGTCAATGCATACAAGTACCTCTGAAACTGAAGTGAATATAAGCACTTATTTTCCAAGGTAAAGATAAGACTGATTACATTAATAATTATACATACCAAACTCAAAATAACCAGGACACACGCTGACGTAGCCAAGACAAACATATACTCTGCTTTCTCCACGTAATCCTTGCAAAACAGCTTCAACGGATTCGTATCACAAACTTTCATGTTCTCTATGATCACTTCTTTCGGGAACATGAAATCTGGACAGAAGTAGACACATTTATTAGTACTGTCGCAGAAAACAAATAACCTAACAAAATGCCGGCGGTAAGAAGAAACGAATTACAGTCAACATTTAAAGTTTCACAATAACTTCGGATTCAACTGGAATAGGCAGTACCACATTGGATGGCGTTATTAGATAATGACCTTGAAGTGGTATAGATCTTTCATGGGAAAATATATTACATCATTATCTAGCGGTTCATGCAATTTTCGCAATCCTTAGATCATATCAGATCGTTTGGCTCACACCACGGTGTTCCTAAATTATGGTTTGAATATCACATCATGGACCGTAATGATTCAGTAAATAGATCACGACCGAAATATCTTGAGTGATCTATACTACTGTTCAAAAAAAAAAGTGATCAATTCTTCTTCTTTTTTTAAACACTTCGCCAAGTAATCTTGCTTATCTCTGTCGGATAGTATATCAGGTAATTTTCTCGAAAACTTATCGCATGTCATACATGTAGGAACATCAGGTTCAAATTACCGAATTGTTGAAAGTCGATGCACTGATGATTTTTTGTTCTATCACTAGCACACAAATTCCAACAGACGGTTAAAACGAAAATAACGATGATCAGAAAAACGAACATCAGGAACCAGAAAATCTGAAGAACGTAGACTATCATCATGTACTGCAAAAGAAAGAAACAAAAAATTTATTGTTAAAGAGAATTTTTCAATTCGGTATGGACAGAAGAGCACCAGGATCTACTGCCTCTGTCCCACAAAGGAGAGAAGGCTTAAAAAAATTAAGAGAATCTAGAACAAATTAAAGAATATGTAAGTAGATTAGTATTCCTTGCGCATGAAGACACGCAGATACCAACCCAAACTTGAAACCCTGGCTGCTTAGAAATTCCTGAATCGATTTTAGGTGGAACTACAAGTCTACCAAAAGGTCTTAGTTCCTATTTTCTCATTTCATCCCAACATTTCAACTCAGACAGATGGACTCATCATTTGGTGCGAAAAGAAGCAACATGATGCGAATGTGTAAGTTGATTCTGTTTCAGTGATAGGTCACACGGATATTTTAGAGAAAATAAACCAAAGTCTTTCGGGTGGATTGTTTCTGCATCAATCACTTCAACCTCACGACAAAAAAAACAAGACGATCTTTCTGCCTCAAAACCTTATTTTCCATTTGGGCGAATTTGAACGCTGTCATTAGAAACAACATTAAAAAATACAAAGACACTAAATTACACGAATTAGATGCGAGGAGAAATAATCGTCTAAACATGACAAAAGGAAGACCGTTCAAGTATTTCGAAGAGCTAGTTCACACACAACAGGCAACGCTAGCTCTCAAGATACTCGAATGCAAAGCCAGAACGTTTACTTACCACGATGCACGAAATACGACCACCTATCCGAGCCCGCCACGCTCTATAAACTCTACTCCTCGTCGCACCGGTTGTTAAAAATCCTATAAACAATATCATCAGTCCGATGGCGCCCATTATGCATGCGATGAATACCAAAATGGTCTGCAATGTTTCTAGCCTAAACATAATTCAGTTTCCAGGTTTTTAAATATCAGTTAGACGGATCGGCGAGCTGTTACTACCGTTCAAGTGTCTTACCAGGGCTGTGGTGCGTGAAATACTGCATCAAACATAGACGCGGTAAGTGTAACGCCACGAGACATGGTTCCGCAAAAGATACCAACGCCGACACAACACATTATAGTTGCTATCAAAGTAGCGTACGGAATTCTGGTGACACATTTCTGCGAGTCTGAAAGCAAGATACCTAAATTCAGTAAATGTATTTTTCTTTCAAACTTCAAAATTAATCTAACGTGTTTTGTGGCAAGAATATGATGATTAGAACACGGCCATGAGCATCAGTGGGAAACAGAAATAGTTTTTTGTGGATAGGAGTCACACTACTCCCGTATCAACTCCCAAATTAGGTTCTTTGATAGCTTCAAACAGTGCTCGCACGAGTAAAAGTAAGACTTCAGCAGGGGAATAATATACTGAACGTAAATCTATTCCAGTTAATTCACTTGAAATTCTATCTTCCTAGTACCTTTCAAACATATTTTCCAGTCAGTTAATGCATAAACGAAGAATGCAGTATTGAATAATTAATAAAATAAACAGAAAACGAAACGTCCAGTTCAGGTGGTGGTTGCGAAAGAATGTGTTACCTAAAGTAATACATGAACAAACACGAATACCACGAGGATTCACGAGAAGTAGACACGGAGTAATCACTTCCATTTGATTTACAGTTTACTCTTCAACAGGTGATGGTCACTTGACTAAAGAACCTTTCATTGCAGTTAACAATCAAGCAGCGGTCCTACAATACAGACTGAAGAATCGATAGCTAACCTGATTTCAAATAAGCAGAATGTATAGAGCTCTCCGAGTACCGAAATTCATTCCGTGAACGTCCGTGACGATTTCGATGCAGGGGTACTTCCATATTTACAGCTATTCTTTAGAATTATCTGCCAAAAGATAATCAAAGTTTTAGAACAGCACAGCGACGGCTTAAGATTTGCCAAAACACTTATAGTAGTACAGGAAACACAGCAGCATCAGGATAAACACATATTCTATAAAACATCATCAGATCACTAGTAGATGAAACATGAAAGTAACGTCCATCTCTTCAGAATGTGACTTTTATTTCAAATTATCGGATACTGGCGACAGAACAGCATGCATAGAAGGTTTAAATACTTACACAAGGCGTACGTATACAGTTGAGTTCTTCGAATGTATGATTCACTGGTACACTGGACAGTAGGTATTTGAATTACGAATCCACTTCTAACGGCAACCAAAGTAAAATCATGTATTGACATGCAACTGTAAACATTTGCTCAACAGACTCGAACAATTTACTTGGTTCCGTAAGATTGTATTGAAGACGTATTTCAAACAAAAGTAATCTAGATTTAGGAATTTATTTAGTTAACAATGGATTATCTTCGTAAGATAATTATTAGGAAATCGACTGCTGAAGAATGAAAGGGAATGAAAGCTTCGGGATTCTTTGACAAATGTACTGTAAACCCATAGCAGACTATGCTAAGCGACAATTTAGATTTAGACCCACATCGCCAAAGAGATTCCATGAATCCATCAATGTCATTCGCAGTTTGTCGCTTAACATAGTTCGTCAAGTTCCTTTAAATTCCAAAACAAGAACAACGAAAAAGAGAAGGCCTTCTAAGTAACTGGCATCTGGCGGATGTTTTTGGCAATCCGATAAAAACAATAGTTCAATTTCATTTCAACAGAGTACAGAAACGCTAGTTGCTGATGGACTTTTCTATAAAAACAAAACTAAAATTACCAGGCCCAGGCTTTGAATTCGATGACCCTAACTGAAAACCGAGATGTGTAGTCGCCGCTTATTTTACAACCCAAATCATTAACCAACAAGTTTCTTATTTCTGGGTGGGATCAGATTATATTCCATTTAGAATCTAAACTTAATTTCAATTAATTTGTTTACATAATCGAATAGTTTGTTAAAGGAGATCTCATTTTGCTCATTGTGTTTACATTTCGTTGATTTTTCATGTGACACCCGCGTGTATATGAAACTTCACATTCGACCGTTGTGTCTCCCAAAGTACC
Organism: Acanthococcus lagerstroemiae; assembly: GCA_031841125.1. Taxonomy (NCBI): domain Eukaryota; kingdom Metazoa; phylum Arthropoda; class Insecta; order Hemiptera; family Eriococcidae; genus Acanthococcus; species Acanthococcus lagerstroemiae. Next base: position 41,592,132 of record CM063112.1, read on the forward strand.
GTTGAAATGGGCTGCGCTATTAGTTCAGGAGACAAAGAGGCCGTCGAACGATCCAAGAAGATTGATAAGGATTTGCGAGCCGATGGCGAGAAAGCATCGAAGGAAGTCAAACTATTGCTACTCGGTACGTGTTTGAACTATTTACATCAGATCAAGCCTCCTTCTCCTCAGGACAGTTATAATTGCTGCTCTGTGTTCATAGGTGCTGGCGAATCCGGGAAAAGTACTGTTGTAAAGCAAATGAAAATAATTCACGAGACCGGGTACTCAAAAGAAGAATGCGAACAGTACAGGCCTGTTGTATACAGTAATACCATCCAAAGTTTGATGGCCATCATCAGAGCCATGGATCAGTTGGGAATCGATTTCACAAATCCTAGCGAAAAAGTGAGTATGTTTGTTCTCTGTAACGTCGGAGATTCCTTCGTTATTTCTCACGAACGTCGTATTCTATTGTAGACGAAAGCAGTTCGGTTCTTCACACTCGCCAGCTCGGTGGAAGAAGGCGAACTGATGCCGGAGCTTGTAATGATAATGAGAAGCCTTTGGATGGATCGTGGTGTCCAGCACTGTTTCTCCAGATCTCGTGAATATCAGTTGAACGACTCAGCTGCTTATTACTTAAATTCGTTAGACCGAATCTCACAACCTGATTATATTCCCACTCAGCAAGACGTACTGCGTACGCGTGTCAAAACCACCGGAATTATCGAAACGCATTTTACTTTTAGAGGATTGTACTTCAAGTAAGACATTTCGAGTTGCATAATTAAATCTCGGATGTTTTCGCTGGAAAATGACAAAAAATCATTACTAGATCTAGAAAGCCCGGAAACTAAAATGTACTCTGGTTTAATGACCAAATAGTTGAGAAAAGGGTTATTTGATTTGTTTGTTTTTATGGCACAGGATGTTCGATGTAGGTGGTCAAAGATCTGAAAGAAAGAAGTGGATTCACTGTTTTGAAGGAGTTACGTCTATTATATTTTGTGTAGCCTTATCTGGTATGTATCAGTTTTCCGTTTCCTTGTTGGTGTTTCTGTTACACTGGAGTGAGTAATATTTGTCTTGCGTAGGATACGATTTAGTGCTAGCCGAAGATGAAGAAATGAATAGGATGATTGAGTCCATGAAACTATTCGATTCGATTTGTAATAGTAAATGGTTCGTAGACACCTCGATTATTCTATTCCTGAACAAGAAAGATCTTTTTGAAGAGAAAATCAAACGAAGTCCACTTACCATTTGCTTCCCCGAGTATACGGGTAAAATGAACTTACGTAATTTTTTATGTGTAACCTATGACTAACTTGTGTAGTTTGATTCAACGTACAGAACAATAGTTGCAAAGATCCGTGAAGAAATGCGCATTCAAGTGATGTGTGCGTAGATTGTGTAAAATGCAAAAAGCAAGAAAACGTTTCCAAAAGAAATATCCTGAGATTGGTGTTGAAATTCAGTTTGTAAAATTTACCCTGTAGTTTGTTAGATTCAACCAAGAAATAGTATCAGCATGCGAAAAGAGAACATCTGAACTAGTGTGTCGAGCTCTCTCCCATCACTTATTCATAGCATTATGTGAAATACTAATTATTTCTGGAAGTAGTCTTGATATTCTGTCAGGTCTGGTCTGGACAGTTAACGTTATGACTGAGTAGTACTCTTGTGGAACAATCATAATAATGATAGAGCGACAGGTTGAAGCGTTAAAAATGGTTTCTTTCACATTTAACGATTTTATTGAAATGGAACTGAACGTTAGATGGAACCTGGGTAAACTGCTTAATCATGAGGTTCCTGTTTTGTTCGAAGACATGCATTTATATATTTCGACGCATTAGATAGTGTGGAATTTTCGATCTTGGTAAAATACCAAGCGAGTAATCGGTTTTCCTCTGGTGAATGTATCGGACCGGATGGAGGGTTGATTACGTTTAGTTGTATGTTTGAAGATAGGAAACCCTAGTTCCTGTGTATCAAAGAACTTGGCATTGAGAGCCTCGTGAATGAATCATTCGACGATAATACATTGGCTTGGTTACGTTCCCCCTATACATTCCTTGTACGGAGTGTACGTCACTTTCCATGTCACATAAACTCGAATGCTCAAAGCAGTTTTATCGACTGTCTCGTACAAAATGGTGCAATGCTGCGTGTTAATTAACACGTAAAAGAACGACCAACAATACTTGAGGTATTAATTTACACCTCTGATTAACAGGTTCGGATTCGTACGAAGAATGCGCCGCTTACATTCAAATGAAATTTGAATCTCTGAATAGACGGAAAGATCAAAAGTGTATCTATACTCATTTTACTTGTGCCACTGATACGAACAATATACAGTTCGTATTTGACGCCATTACCGACGTTATCATTAAGAATAACTTGAAGGACTGCGGATTGTGTTAACTGAAAATATTTATTGCCATACTTGCATTAACACGTAAATGCCATACTTGTATCATAAGTTTAGGTTAAGTCGACGAATGGTATAGTATGTATGTATTTGTGTTATACGTGAATGAGGAAAATATGAAAGATGAAACATTATGTTTCAATGTACCAGTCGCTCGTTTACCTACTACGAGTATAAAGAATAAGATTATCCTCCTGAGAGGACTCGTCTATTCCAATTCAGTTCTCTTACCTAAGTTTTTCATTTGTGAATCTTATCGCACCAAATCTATGTGATTTCTGTGTACAATATCATTGCATTTAATTTTTCGTTTTCTTATTTTTCTATCTACTTAATATTGATCTTATTTTTCATGCTACTTCTCTCATCTTTTTACTCTAATAAACGTTTTTTCAGCATGCTCAATGAACTTCAACGAACTCAAAATTGGTTCAAAAATCCTAGCAGCTGCGGAGCACCGTAGGTGTGAAGGTGCGACGCAGTTGCTCTTAAAAAATTCTGGCTCACATTTAATAAATACTACTATTCAACCGAAAAACCTGTATCATATTTAGTTTAACACTACTCAACCGAAATTCCAGCATCGCATTCTTTACGGTTTCAAGTCCGAAGATCCAGACTCACCTTTTTTCGGTATGTTCACCGAGCTTCAATGGGGACTATTTCAGCAATTAAACCAGAGCAAGAACCGATAAAATAAATACGCTTATAAATCCGATGAACTCGATACGGTAACGAATCCATAATTTTTCCAAGCTCACATTTTTTCTCAACGATGATCGACGAGTAATTTTTCCCGTTTTCAAGCACGAAAGATTAATAATTTGCAAATCCTAGATTCTTTCACGATCAACGAGTATTTTTCTAAATAGGTGATTTTTCAAAGCCCATATTAATTCTCTATGCGGTCGGACGAGTATTTTTTGTAATAAAGTGATGTACCTATTCCTGAAAACAACACCTCAAGGAGTATTTTCTTTATAAATTGGATAATCAATGTCCTCAACGAAGAACTGGACTCGCAGATAACGAATATACTGTACAGAGTAAAGCGACGTAAGCAATCTTGACGAGAAAATACACTCGACTCGAATGAAAACTGGAATTTACGCGGATAAAATCTTTATTATGTTGCGGAAGGTAGGTATTAAGTGGCAAGATTATTCAAGTCCTAATTGTACACGCATATCAATAGTTGATTCAGCAGCCTGAGCAAGATCCCTGGCGCATAGTAACTGTTCGCCAGTTGTTCCTGGTTTCAAAAACTTCAGGTACCTATTTCAGAAGTATCCCTCTTACTTCCGCCAGCATCTCGGTATACGCCACATTGGTTAGTAAACATCAAATTATTGTTCATCACCTTCGTGTATCTAAACGAATTCATTAGCCTATATTGTACACTTACTATCTGGATATCGATGAATCAGTTTTTCATCATCGCTAGAATCCGGCTCGCTATCGGATGTATTACCTACTCCCAGTAGTATCTTTACTTTTGACAGCCAGTTTTTTTCTACAAATGAGACAAGTATGCACTAAATTATCATACATCGAATCATCCAGGGAGAACAAGTTCGGAAAAATTACTTACAGGGCAATGGCGGATGTGAGTACTCGCCCATGAAACCGTCCCGTTCTATTGGTGTTACTTTCTAACAAATTTACGAAAATTGTAATTAAGTTTTCTTCGTTGAAAGTCATGTTTAGGAAGCACGAATTCAATCAGGAGGAAAAAAGGTAAAATATATTGAGAAAATGAAAAAATAGCAGAATATAACAGCGCACACCGCAATAAGTAAAGCTGATATAGTGATAATATACCTATAAGTTCTCTGTGTTACATTATTTATTGAGTTATATACAACGAAACTAGTTAGGCATATTTGCCTGTCTTTATCTGTGTCTAGGTGAATTGGTTCTTCTAAAAATTAATGATATCCTAACTCATAAGACTTTTCAGATAATTCAATACTGAAACCCATATTTATTTATAAAAATTTTTTATTGATCTGAGGTTGTTATTTTTTTTGTTTTTGATGAATTATATTTTTTCCCCTTCTTCAGCTTTTTTGAGATACACTCTGTCTACTTTATTTTTATAATCTTTAGGTACACTTATTCTTTTAAATTGTTCTTCAAGCTTCTGCTTATCAATTTCAAGTTCATTTGCAATATCATTACATTCTTTATTTGTTAAGAACTTATTTTGTTTAGTTGTAACAGATAATGAAAAACCAGGAAGGGATACTTTTTCAGGTTTTAATTCTTCATTATGATTTTTTCTTAGCTCATTACGTTCATTTTTTTCATCTGTTTGAAACATTTCTTCCATTTTATCGACAAGAGATTTATATTTTTTGATTCTACTGCAAGATTGATTAAGTAATAAATCTTTATACCTTGATTTGGTTATTAAATTCATAATGTAAGTAATTACTTTTTAAAAATTTTTTCGACTTCCAGGAGGAACATTAACTTTATTCAGTCTTTGATGCATTTGTTTTAATTGCTCAATATTATTTTCAGCAACTTTTTTAGTTATATTATTTTTAGTAAATTCATAAATATATGCTTGAAATCTAGATTTTCTATATTTTCATCATCTATGTTTTTAATTGTTTTGTAGAGTGTTGACAAAGTTAAGTCTTGTTTTGTTTTCTTCATTTATAGCAAAATAATAATAATAGGTGTTGTGGGACGTATGGCGATGCACGCATGCCAAAGTGGCCCCTGAGACACCGCACCCCCGGCACCGGAAACTACCCTTTCGGGCATCGCATCAGTACCGAGGGGAACGCTTTGGGGCCGGGCCCGAGCCCCCATTTCTCCTGGCCGGAACGGTGCGCGCGTCCTGCCAGGGCCACCACGGGGTTCCCTACTGACCGAGGTCCGCGCTCCCAGAGCACTCGCCTGGAAATTTCAGGTCCCCCGCAGCCGGACGCGCTGCCTCTTCCTCTTCACTCACTCATCGTGTGAGACTCTCCCGATTGAAGCTCCAGCCCTTGCACTGCGGGCGAGTTCTGCTCCAGCCCTGGTGCAACGGGCGAGCTTCGCTGGATGGTATCCGCCGCCGCAGTAGCAGCAGCAACATCCGCTTCTCCTCCTTGCGTCCTTTGTCTCGACCACTCAGCCTCCATCTTCCGTCGCATGATGGCCGAAACGAAACCCGACACCCGGTTCCAACCGCTTCGGCTCCTCAACAGCTCCGGGACCAGGGTGTCCGGCGCAAGACGGTCGATCACGCCGTCTCCGGGATCGATCGTGACCGCCCCGCGCCTCTCCTCATCCCAGGCGTCGCACTCGAACAGCGTATGCCACGGCGTGTCCTCCTCTCCGCTTGCACAATGGGTGCACTCAGCGCTCCCCGCCAAACCCATCCGGTGCAGGTACGAGCCGAAACAACCGTGTCCGCTCAAGACCTGGGTCAGGTGGAAGTTCAGGCTTCCGTGCTTCCTGCCTAACCACAGGTCGAGCTCACCGATCAGCTCCCGGGTCCACTCGCCTTTCGAAGACTGGGCGAGCCTCTCCGTCCATCGCTGAAGCGTGGTCAGCTGAATGCCACGCTTCGCCCGGCGTGCCTCCTGCCGCGTCCTCGCCTTCTTCTGCGCCTTGTAGGACTGCGCCAACTCGTCTACCTTCAGCTCGATGGGTGGAAGGCGCGCCAGCACGCCTACCGCCTCCGTTGACATGGTGCGATACGCGCTGACGCACCTTAGCGCGACTCTCCGCTGTACCTTCTCCAGCTCCACTCTCCGGTACGGGATCTGGACGGCGTTCGCGAATACCGGTGCGCCGTACGTCAGGACCGACAGCACGACGTTCGCGTACAGCCTCCGTTTCTGCTCCCGCGGGCCGCCCAGGTTCTCCATCAGTCGCGACAGCTGCCCGGCGACCCGGTCCGCCTTCTCCGCCGCTCTCCGGAAGTGCTCGCGGAACGACAGCTTCCCGTCGAACCACAGCCCCAGGTACTTCAGCGCCGGGCGTGGCGCGATCCTCTCGCCTTTCAGCACGAACGTCGGTTGTTCGTACTTGCGGCGCGTCGTGAAGAGAACTGCCTCCGTCTTCTGCATCGCCAAGCACAATCCCGCCGACTCGATCCATCCGGTCAGCAGCTCCAACGCCCGGTTGACTTTGGTCGCGACCTCCGCTGTTGTCGCGGCTTGGCACACCACCAGCGTGTCATCGGCATAACAGATGAGTTTCACACCTGGTGGGACCGCCAGCCGCAGCAGCCCGTTGAAGGCGACGTTCCACAGGATGGGTCCAAGGACCGACCCCTGAGGGACGCCGCACGTCATCGCCCTCGTGACTGGTCCTGTCGCCGACTCCATCTCGATCCGACGCCCGCAGAAATAACTCCGGATAATCCGCACGAGGTAGCCCGGCACCCGCGCCTCCTCCAACGCCGACACCACACATGAGTACGGTATTGAGTTGAAGGCATTGCGAATGTCGAGACTGACCGCCGCACAGAACTCTCCGTCGCGTATCGCCTTCGCCGCCATCGCCTTCAGCCTGAGTGCTGCATCCGCTGTCGAACGGCCGGTCCTGAAGCCGTACTGGCTGTTCGAGATCGTCCTCCGCCTCTCCAGGTGCGCCTCCAGCCTATCTACAATCGTCCGCTCGAACACCTTCCCCACAGTGTCGAGCAAGCAGATTGGCCGGTATGAAGATGGCTGCCCGTCTGGCTTCCCTGGCTTCTTGATGAGGGCAAGCCGCGCCGCCTTCCATCGGTCCGGAAACGTCCCCTCCTGTAGCGCGCGGTTAAACACGTTGGTCAGGAGGGACGGCTCCACCCGATGCACGGACTCCCACACAACGTTCGGGATCATATCAGGCCCTGGTGCCTTCCGCTTCTTCGTCCGGATCCGCTCGATGGCACTGTCCACTTCGCCGGTGCTCAGTGGACAGAACTCCTCCGTGGCCTCTCCAGATGACGATGCCGGTAGTGGTGGGCGCTGCGGGAACAGCTCCTCCACCACCTTCTGCAGCACTCCCGACTCCATGCGGCTCGTTACCGACGGCCCCCCGGCCCTCTGCATCACAACGTGATACGGCTTGCCGAAGGGGTCGCGGTCCGCCTCCTGTCGCAGCTTCCCCCACGCCGTCTTCTTACTTTGCCGGATGGCCGCCTTGAGGGCTCGGCGCGCCTGCTGGTACCGCTGCGAGGCTTCACCCGTCCCTTCGTCATCTCGTCCTATCCGCTGATAGCGGCGACGGAGGCGGTTACATTCCTTCCGCAGCTCGGCAATCTCGTCGGTCCACCAGTACACTGGGGGTCGCGCACGTGGCGGACCGACGCGGGGCATTGCGCTATCACAGGCCGCTGCCACCGTTCTGATGACGTCCTCGGCTGCGGCCTCGGCGCTCCTTTCTGCGGCCCCGTGCTCTCCCTTTTCCCAGGTGAGAGCCAGGAAGCTCGCCTCTAACCGATCGGCGTCTAGCTTCCGGATTGCCCATCTTCCCGGCTTCTTCTCCTTTGGTACGGCGACTGCGGTGTGACCCTTGTCAAGCTGAAACGCGATGTAGCGGTGGTCGCTCCCGGACTCCTCGTCGAGCACGGACCAGCCCTTGATCCAGCGGACCAGTCCTGCTGACGCGAAGGTTACGTCGATGACTGAGCTCCATCCCTGGTGGAACCTCGTTGGAGTGCCGCCCACATTCGTCGGAACGAGGTCTAGCCGGGCGGCAAGCTCCCCCAAGGCGTACCCTCTGCGGTCGGTCCGGCCGGAGTGCCATTCCTCTGACTTGGCATTGAAGTCTCAGGCCACAATCACCCTTGACGTCCTCCTGGCGACGCTCACTTCCAGACAGGCGAGGTAGGTCTCGAACTCCTCCAAGGTCCTGTTCGGGGAGAAGTAGCAGCTGTAGACGGCAAGGTCGCCCAACTGTACAGCTACGTACCCCTCCCCCTCCTCTACCCCGCCTGGAGCTATTGGGCAGTCTGGACACACTCCCAATGCTGCAAGTCCGCTACGGTCGCGGTGCCACCCTCTCGCCTCAGCGACCCTATAAGGTTCGCTGGCTATCACCAGGTCAACCTGTCTCTCTCCCACAGTGCACCACAGGAGATCCTGCGCGACTGCACAGTGGTTCAGGTTGACCTGAAGAAAGTTCAGTGGCCTGGTCAGCGGCGTTGGATCGGCCGCCGCCGACTTCGGCCTCCACCTTGTCCTCGTGCTTCTCGGGCGGTGCTCACGTCCTGGCATCCTCGGCCACCCAAGACGTGCGCGCTGTCGCGTCCCTCCACCTGGCTGCACCGTGGGCACTTCGGCGGCTCCCTACACTCCCGGATCTTGTGTCCGGCCCCGCCGCACCAGTAGCACACATCGCTGATGCTGGCCATGGCTGCGCACTTCGTGGCGATGTGGCCCACCTGCAGGCACCGGTAGCACCTGGTCTCCTTCTTCCGGTCGGCCTCCAGCGAGCGCACCCGACAGGCGCTCCAGCCTAGAGGCACTGTGCCGTTTCGCAGCGCTTCAAGGGCAGCCTCGATCGGCATCTCCACCTTGAAGGCTCGAGTTCCACGCGCCGTCTCCTCCGTCCTGACGACGCGCGCGGCCGGGAGTGCCGCTTCCACCTCCTCCTTCGTCACTGACTGCTCCGCGCCAGTCAGTAGCAGGGTGGTCCGGCGCTGTGGTCTCCTGACGTCCGCCTCCGCGCCCATGACCACCTGCAGCTTCCTGGCGAAGTCGGCCACTGCTTCCTCCTCGCCTCGGAGCTCCAGGAGCATCTCCTTCGCCTGGGTGAACCGGGTTGCCAGCACCTGGACGCCGCATTCCCTGACGCTGATGGCTGTACGCGCCTTCCGAATGAGGGCCGCGTACTCCACACTCTCTTCCTTCCGCGCGATGATGACCGCGGCTGTACGTGGTCTTCGTCGCTTCAGCAGGTCCCGCTTATAGGCCTCCCTGCCTTTGGGCGGGGGGACTGGCCTGGTCGGGACGTTCGGCGCCGCCCTCTCCTGGGCTCTGGTGGTCCTCTTCCTGCGGGTCACCTCCGCCCATGTTGCCGCTTCCGCGCACTCGGGCTCCGAAGACGGTTCGCTCTGGAGGAGCGCCTCCTCCCGCTGCTCGGCCTCCTGCAGCTGCCTCCTGAGCTGCGCGATGCCCTCACTGACCGGGGTTAGTGGCCGCTTCTTCGCCGTTGTCGCCGGTGTTGTGATCGGCTTCTCTGGCATACGCTGCTGTTGCCCGTCTCTCTGCTGCTGCTCCTGCCGCCGCTTCGGCTGCTGCGGTTGCTGCTGCTTCTTCCGGTGCTGCTGCGGCTGCTGCTTCTGCTGCGTCTGCCGCGGCTTCTGAGTCTGCTGCGGCTGCTGTGGCTGTTGCTGCTGCTGCGACTTCTGTGCCTGCTGGTCTCGCTGCTGCTGATCCTGCTGCTGCTGCCGCTCCAGCAGTTCGCGGATCCGCAGTACTTCCGCCTTCAGCGCCCCCATTTCCTTCTCGTGTTGCACGACCATCAGCTTCATCTTCTCTTCTAGCTCCGTGATTTTCAGGTCGCGCAACTCGATCTGGTCCTTGAGGCGCCAGTTCTCCTAACTTCGGTGACGTTGAAGATTTTTTCTTCGTCGCCGGGGTTGATGTTGCCTCCCGCTCCGATGACGTGGAGGCGATACGCCTTCGCTTCTCCTGCTTCTTCTTCTGCTCACTTTCTGTGTCCATCTTCTCCTGGTTGCTGCCCAGTGTGGTTGGCAATACTGACGGCGGGGCATGGGTCGCTGCCAGTGCTGTAGCTATTCCGGTACGTCCGTCCAATTGACCGGGATCCGAACTCCGGTCGTTGGGGGCTCCTACGTCCTCCCTTTCTTCATTATTGTCTATCATTAAACTTAGAAGATTTTGCCGTTTTGGGCTACAGCCAGCCTTCTGGCGCTGGTTTCCGGACGTGAACGGGTCAGCTGAAGTCGCCCTAGGCGTTACGATGCTTCCACGATACGTAACCCGTCCACCATTGCCTCGTCGTCGCGGGTGTCTTGCGGTCCGTTGCGACTGCAGTAGGGCCGCTTGGTCCCCTACTATAGTCGGTCCCATTCACGGCTCTGGCCGGGTTTGTCCGAGTTTTCCTTCTCTGGGCGAGGGTCGCGAGGGGGCAGTCGAGGCTCGACCGGGCGTCAGAGTAGGCGACGACGGACGTGGATGCTTACGGCTCAAGGATTACTCCTCTGCCGCAGGAACTACTACAACTTTGCTTACAGCGGCGCGTGACTGCCACCAGTAGCTCCGCAACACGTAACCCGTCTATCGCCTATCTTCAGCCCGACCTCGCCCCCCACCCCCCTCCCTGTACCTAAAAGGGAGGGAAAACAAAAAAGAAAAAAAAGGTTTGTTTCGAGTTTTCCTTCTCTATTGACGACCGTACTTGTGTTCTCAGGTCGTCAACGTTGTGATTTGGAATTTTGGATGGTATAAGGCCGAAAGTGTGGATTCCATATTTCTATTACCCCTGGATCCGCCGGAAGGGGTGCACGGCTCTCCGCCCGGGGACCCCACCATCCCCGCCCCACAGAGGCACCCGAGAAGCCAACAGAGAGGGGCACCAGCCCCCCCGCTGACAGGCCCACACCCCCAGACCCCCATCAGCGACGACCCAGGGAACAACGCCGTCTGAGCTATGGGACCTCCTCCTTCTTCCCCTTCTACATACGCCGAATTTCGGGCGCTAACTTGTGCAAGGTTAGTCGGGGTGGCTTGCCCTTGCCTGCCCCGCGGTTTTTTGCGTTAGAGTTTTCCATCTCTATGCCAAACCATAAGCCGATAGAGGGACTCGCTTGCTGGTCGCGTGCTTCCTACGCCAAGCAGGCTACCCGTGTCGCGCTCCCGCGCAGCACCATATCTTTGGATACCGGTGGTGACGCGCCCTGTCTGAACTCGAGGGAGTACAAGACGCGCCCTACTCCACCTCCATTGGCACTGCTGTCACTCTGCTGCTAGGACGTTAAGGGGGATCGAGTGTGTCCACTAGCATCCGGCCCTGGTGGGACATGGCCCAATACGCAAGAACGTATGGGCAAATCAACCACCCGGCCACAGAGTGACGGGGCCCCTTTACAACCCGCCAGCAGCCCCCTGGCCCCCACCAATGGAAGACCCCGGTAGGCGCAACCCATCCCCGAGAAACACAGCACCACCCCCCGCCAGCCCCCCAAGCAGCCAAATGAAGCAGTGGACCGAGGGACCCCCAGCAGAGACGCGTGTGAGTTTGGAATTTTGAATCGAAGGCCGAGAGGTGTGGGTTCCATACTTCTATTGCTCCTGGACCCGCCAAAAGGAGCCGAAAATAATAATAATAATAATAATAATAATAATAATAATAATAATTCATTTTTTATTACTTATCATATAACTTATCACTTGTCACATCACTTATCATATCATTCATCATGTCACATATCATGTCACTTGTCATATCACATATCACAAAAATAAATATAATAAATGAATAAACAAGAAATAACTAAAGTGGAATTCCTTTAGCTTTTAAAAAATTATGATTTTACTGATAATAGCATACGATCATTCAGTAAGTTATATGGGGTTCATTATAATACAGTTGCAAAATATTTAAGAGAAAATAATATAAAATATAATAAAAAGGAAAGTAATATAATTAGACCAAGAAATCCAGATGGAAAGTTTTCTTTATCTATATCTAAAAGTTATATACCTCAAAAAATGAATTCCTTATAAGATCCTAAACTGAAAATGCATAAAGAACATAATAAAATGCAAACAAATGAAAGTATTGAAGATAAAATTAAATATAATATATGTAATTCATTGAATCAACCAAATTTAATAGAAATAAGGAAGAAAAAACTAAAGAAAAAACTGATTTTATTTGACTAAGAAATTCAAACAAAAATGACCACATATGACATCATTGAAATTCTGAATTTGATCAACATTATAACAAACTTCAAAGTTTTTAAAATAATTCAAAAGTTCAATAGGAGGTTCAACACTAAAGGAATCAAAATAATTAATTATCTTATCTTTCTTCAAAAAGCAAAAATAATTCCCATAAACCATCTGTCCCTATGAATTCTATCTCATCCTCAAATTTAATATTATTATCCTTTATCCAGATAGGCTGACTACCAATAAATAGATTGTTACTTTCAACTCTAATTCCAAATGTCTTGTCTATCTTTATGTCCTTTGAAGTATAATGTGATAAGAATTTTTGCGCAGTTCTTCCAATGACTTTAATTATATCCTCTTATTTCTCTAATACCTGTGTGGGAGACTGCTTTGCTGTTGCATATTCTGGTAAGATTTCTGACATAATTTTAGGATATTTTGGTATGGTTTTTTGTTGTATTTCATCTGTAAGTTTTTTCAAAGCTGTGGTAATAGGTTTATATAATTCTTTCAATTCTTCTTGCTTATAAATTTTTCCTGTTCTGATGGTATCATATTGCTCTTTTAGATTCTTTATTGAATTTATATACCTAATCATTAATATCTTTGTCCATTTATATAGAAAATTATTTTAAATAAATGCAAACAAATAAATCTGCAGGATTGCTTATGCTGGGTGCATTAAAAGCACCTATCAATGTTCAAAATTATGATTATAATAAATCCCATCCTAGATATAATGATATATTTCCACATATAATACAAGCAGGTATTTTTGGACCCTCAGGGTGTGGAAAAACAAATGATTTAATTCAAATTCTATTGGAAATAAATACTTATTCAAATATATATCTATGCACAAAAACTCCTCACTAAGAAAAATATGATAGATTAAAAGCAATAATTGAGATATATAAAAGCTTGCTATCAGCAAGCACATCTTGCGATAATAGCAAAACAGAATTTAAAGTAGAATTGACAACTCTACTACCAAATGAATTGAAAGAACTAGAAGAAATAGAACCATATTCAGTCATAATTTTTGATAATATATATTGACTGACCCTCAAGAAAATATTGCAACTTACTATTTGAGAGGCCGACATTACAATATTTCTTGTTTTTATTTAGCCCAAACATATTCAAAAGTCCCAAAACAGTGTATAAGAGATAATTTCAATTATCTGATCATTTTATTTATTTATTTATTTATTTATTTATTTATTTATTTATTTATTAGACATTTTTAAAGCCCACCTCGCAACAGCTCCTTATGGGCCAAAACAGCGTGGGGGCTAAATGAATAACAATAATAATAATAATAATAATAATAATAATATGATTAATATTAATAATAATATTAATACTAAGTTCACTGGAAAAAATAAAATAAAATAAATCCTCTATCGAACTACTTTTGAAACAGCTTTGATCGCAGTGTACCAATGATCAGCTAAATACACTCTGTAAGCCAATTCTGGACATGAAGGAAGCTTCAGGGTGATTCTTCCGGCATTCTAGCCTGTAAAAGAAGTGAAAGAAATTAATGATATCAAAATTACATAGACAGTACTCTGAAATTCCGAGAAAAATTAAAACTGGTTACTGTCCTGGAGCTGACCACGGTTGCAGTCCTCTGGTCTGCCGCTTTTGCCTCGGCGGGCGGTGGGTGTTCTGGAGGGTTGCCTGGAGCATATAGGACGCGAATTACGCCCCATTTCCCATGAGTCCTGGCCGATTTGATCAGATTTAATCTAAATTCACTATTCAAACGAAACTATCAAAAAACGGCTGATAAAAACGTAAAAGTGCCTTGAACACAAAACAGCTACATAGATAAACGCCACTACTTTAGCAGCACGGCACCCGGCTGTTGGCTGCGGGATTAACGCCGGCGTGGGCGGCGTCACAACGAACTGGCTGGTACGATACAGCGACAGCGGTGGGCGCAATTGTCGCCGTGGGCTGGACGGTGAGGCCCTTAAGTGCTTTTACTTTGGGCGTCAGTTGGCGGGACTCAGCGGAGGGCGGCACAGAGCTGGAATGGTGCTCGTGGGATGCCCAGAGGCTCATGTAAGTAGTCCGACGAGGTGCCCCTGGTGTTCCATCGTTCCATGTCCATGTCACCTTCTGTGCCCCTATTTTGTTACTTGCTCTCGTCGGCCTGTGAATCAGCACTTTTGCTTCTGTTTTTCTCTGTTTTTTCTTTGTTTTTTCTTGTTTTCCGTTTCTGGCTGTCTATGTTTGTTTATTTTGCAGTTTCCTATTGTTCCTATTCGCTAAATTTCTCCACATTTATCTGTATGCGTTCTTGATTGTCTGTGATTTGTTTGTTGCATTCTTTACCTTTATTTTTATTTTATTTTATTTTATTTATATATATTTTTTTTTTTATATTTTTGCTGGCGCTTTTGCTTATCTGTGAGTTATTTGTTGTATGAATGGTTTATCTACCTATGTGTCGGTTTATTTATTTATGTATTTATTTATTTCGCATGTACATGTTACACTCGGTTCAACTTATTTATTTTATACTTTCTTATTTTCTCGTTGCATTGCATGCTGTACCAAATTAACTTTTCCTTTTTATTTTCTACTTTTTACATTTACAATTAGGCTTGATCTGTTTTTTTTCCCTCGTTTTTTTTTTCAGATACCCCTTATTTATAAAACGTATTTCTTTTCATTTCATTTTCTTTTGTAAAACCTATATATTTTTTATTATTATTCCCTCACCCCACTCGCGCTTGTAGCGCATAGGGGTGAGGTATGCACACGTTTGTAAAGATAATTATGAGTCAATAAACATTTATTCAATTCAATTCAATTTATTCAATAATAATAATAATAATAATAATAATAATAATAATAATAATAATAGTGGTAGTAATAATTAAACTAAAGATAGAAATGGGACCGGGATCATGTGCGCAGGTGTGCGGGATGGGTGCCCCCTGATACTGTCCTTACTGCATATCAGTTTGAGTTTTCAAACAAGATCTCACAAATTCAAAACATATATTTAATAATCATATTACAGATTTGACTTTTGAAAAATTTAAAGAAATATGTAATCTATGTTGTAGTCAGAAATATGGATTTTTAGTTATTGATAAAGAATGTAATGATAAAAATGAAATATACAAGGTAGGTCAAAAAAGTTCCCGGACAAATGTCAAAAAACATTTATTCGTATAAATTACAAATCGACACATTTATCCCCTTCAAAGTATTCCCCTCCTGCAGCTATACATCGGTGCATACGTTGTTTCCAGCGTGCAAAACATTTCTGGAAATCCTTTTCTGGAATCGCCTTTAGGATGCGCGTCGTTTTGGCTTTTATGTTTTCTATTGTGTCCAAATGGCTACCTTGTAGTGAATCTTTGATTTTATCAAACAGGAAAAAGTCGCATGGGGATAGATCAGGGGAGTACGGTGGTTGTTTGATCAGTGGCATGCGATTTTTGGCCAAGAAATCCTGCACAACGAAGGCTCGATGTGGACCTGCATTGTCAAAATGAGTGATCCAATTGTTTGCCATCCACAAATCCGGTCTTTTCCGTCACATGCGCTCTGGCAGCCGCTTCAGGGTCTCCAGATAGGTCTCTTTATTTACCGTCTTCCCTAGAGGAGTCCATTCTGTTAAAAGAATACCTCGGCAATCGAAAAAAACAGTCACCAGGGCTTTGATTTTTGATTTGCTTTGGCGAGCTTTTTTCACACGCGGCTCATCAGGGCGCAACCAGACCATAGTCGAGCGTTTTTTCGCTAAATCATTTTCATAGACCGAGCTCTCATCCCCTGTGATCACTCGCAAAAAAATGTCATCAGGGGTGTCTGCTTTCAGCCAGTCTTTGCACACTCGAACGCGCGTCTGTTTTTGCTTGTCAGTGAGCACTCATGGAACCATGTGCGGAGAGACCTTGTTCATCTGCAAATCTTGCTTCAGCACAGTACAAACACTTTCATGGCTCACTCCAATACTACTAGCGACATCTCACAAAGTTTTGCCGCGATCATCATCAACTGTCTTTCTGATTTTGGCCGCCAGAGCGGGCGTTCAAACGCTTCTCGGTCTTCCTTCCCGTTCATCCTCAAACACCTCCTTGCGCCCCTCCCTGAAACGCCCGTTCCATTCGTACAGGGCTGAACGCTTCAACACTTGATCACCATACACAGATGATAACATAGATTTAATTTCCGTGTTTGTCGAACCCAGTTTTATCAGGAATTTCATTATGACTCGCTGTTCAATAATTTCATTGATTTCCATTTTCCAAAAAATTGTCACGTGTTACCGACTTACTTTCAAACAAAATTTGTTGTAAAATTCGGATTCTAACGCACCGTTCTGAAACTACATACGGGTAATTCTCACGAAATCGCAACATTTCAGTAATCTGTACTTTTTCGAAAATCTAAGAAGTTGGGCAATTTTAAAAAAAAGTGATGTTGGAAAGCATCACCTATGCTACCTTTTCCAGCCATACAGGTTTGTAGCTCCTCCCCCCCTGCGTGTATATATAGTATGGTAAACCCCTTAATGTTCCACATCGTGGCTGGTAACCACCTATGTTTTCAATGGTTCTTGCAAATATTGATATGGATATAGGCATTTTCTCGGGAAAAAAATTACAAGAACTTGGAAAGAAAACTTTGAGGCGCATGTTAATACCAAAAATAGCGACCAAAAGAACATGAGGTGACCTCCAGCATAAGTCAAAGTTGTGTAACCACATTTAACTTCAGCGTTGTGGCCATTTTTTCGCTTGGTCAACCTGTGACACTGTTAAAATATTTCATCCTTGAAAGTGGCTGCAGTGCTTTGTTACTGCCATGAGAGTATTCCCGTATTTTGATATCACGGATCGCTATTGAGTTATTAATTCTGGAAACATTTTTCTGTGAAAGTTCTTATCTCTACAACTATCAACGCTCATCGCCGTGGTTCTTCATTCTGCAAATCTCGTACTTGAACGGCGCTCCTAAAACATTGGAAATAACTTTTTTGGTAAATATTTCAACATCAGAGTAAGAATAATTACGAATAAAATTTTTCAAGCTCCAAACAACGAATAATTCAAGCAATTTCTCCTGTCCCTGGCTAGTTTTCTATTTCAGCGTCGTGGCATTTGTTGAATTTCCTAGCCATATGACGTTGAAAACTGAGAGCCACAGCGTTGAAATTATAATTATTGTCACCTAATGCATACATGTTAAGGACATAATTTGTTCAAGTTGGGATGTATTTAACTCAGATTAATCTTTCTTCAGACGGGCAATGACGGTGAGCTGAAATAATGAACAATCTTCAGTACAAATCGTGAACTATATATAACAGTGTATAAAACGCAACTTCTGTACTCAATTCCGCCTCCACAAAAATTTCAACAAGCTTATAAGTTTTTAATTCATAAGAACTCATTGTAGGCTTACAGTTTTGTGCCCCTCCCCCTTTGAATAATTTTTTTTATAATTTAATCACAAATATTGAGGCGTTCAACGTTTACCTTTGTTCCTAATTCTAGACTCTAGTCTGCATCGCGAATTTGTATTCATTATTAAATAAGTAACTTAATGAGCTGTGAGTTTCCAAGTTAGGTATCTTTTAGTTGAGATTTACTTTTTACATAGAGTTTTTCGACTATAGTGTACCTCAAAATATATGTGATTAAATACTAGAAGACAACCTATTCTATAAATTTGAGAACTGTTTCGTTTTTTTATTGATTATATTTTGTTCTTACTCAACTTCTGAATTATTATTTTTATTCTTATAATTAGTGTAAAATGCAACCATATTATCGTTACCTGAACTCCGCTTTGATCTTAATGCTTGTAGCTAGAATGGATAGCTTTACCAACAAGCGCACCTTCAATCCATCTCCTTATACTTGATTCCTGTAGAATGATGGACGTTCAAGCATTAACTTGAGTCTGCATAATATATATACTCGTATGTTTGCAGTAAACAAATAGGTACTTACATATAAATACTGCATTCAAGGCGCTCATTTAAATTTCAGCATTTTCAAAATCCTTGATACAAAGCTGTCAATGAAGTACTAAACGTGACTAGTCACAATCACAGACCACAACACTTGAATTTGCTCATCATTTGCTTCTTGAAATTTGGCCACGACGTTGAAATTTCCATATCATGGCTCCTAGTATCCAGCCACGACGTTGAAAAATCCTAGCTGTGGCTCACGAAATTTGGCCACGATGCTGAACATTCCTAGCTGTGGCTCATAAAATTTTTAAAATTCTATGCCCCTGCCCCTAGTACAGATTACTTGAGCCAAATAACTGAAATAGCTTTAGAGACTCATAGTTTGACAATTCCCACCAAAAAAAAATTAAGAAAAATGACTTCAGTTTTTGAATTTCTTGAATGTGGAAATATTGCGATTTTGTGAGAATTACCCATACATACATTCCAAGATGGTAACCACATATAACTACCTTGCTGCCCCTGCGCCAGTGTTACCATTTCGCGCGCAAAAAAAAATCATTCCAGGAACTTTTTTGACCTACCTTTATATAAAAAGAATTTTGAAGAAGGTTTTCATATTTTAAGCTGATATCTGTATGGAAGAGTATTAATATTATCTACTAAATATCTTTTATCATCATATGGTGATAATGCAACTTTATCCTATTCTACTGTATATATATATATATAAATGATGTTGCTTAGAAGTAATTGAATATACTTTTTCCCTAGTCTGTTTACTTTCAACTAAACAATTTTTGTACATATTTCAAATTTCATTTTCTCTTTATTGGATTTCTTTATTCCTTTATATACTTTCTTTTCCTTTACATCATTTCTGAAGGCATACATTTTTGACCTCAATCCCACCCATTTACATATCGGTATTCCTAAATATTCATCTTTGAATAATCCAAGAACTTTTTTATTTTTCAGTGGCATCTCATCTATTTTATACTCAAATGTATCATAATATGCAATATCTTCTTTTATATCTTCATAAATATCCTCTGTTTCAATATAGACAATTGATGAATTTGTATCAGTTCCTAATAATCTTATTTTATCCCCATATTTTCTTTTTAGAACATCATAGTAGAATTGGTACATTAATAATTTAGATAATTCTAAAATAACAAATCCTCTATAAATTGGCGTATTTAATTTCACTGTTTGCTTTTTTCTAGCAAGTAAAATAGTGTCTTCATCGAGTATTGTTCTTGTTTCATAATTTATTTGTTTGAGAAATGAATCTGGAGAAGTTAATATTTTCACATCACATCTATTTCTTACATTTTCCATTTATTTCCCATAAACTGAGTTATTCATTAATTTGTAGAAATCTTTTTCAAAATCATTTTTTGCTTCTTGTCTCAATCTTGTATTTAAATCTATATATTATGGTTTTAACCAGGCTTTCTGTTTAAATCTAATATAATTATTGACACTTTTTAAAATTACTCCTTGTTTTAAGCATTCTTTCAGCATTCTAAAATCAATAACATAGTATTTTTTTGAATGCAATGTACTAATCAATTTACTTTTTTCTAGTTCATTTCCAATTTTTTCTTTAATCAAATATTTTTAATAGTCAGATAATTCTTCTTCTGTTGGGATATAATGTTCTGGAAGCATAGGATAATCTTTGAATTTATTATGTAATTCTATTGGGATGTCTAAATTTGCTATAAATGTATATCCATATTCACCATTGTCATCTAAATTAAGAATTATATCTTCAGTGAAGTCTGATGGGCAGAGTTGTTCAATTTTATATACCTAATTCATTCTTTGATTTTAATAAATTATAATTCAGAAATTCTCCAATTGGTAAAGGTTGACTTAAAGCCCAACTATATAGATTATTACAATCTAGATATAAGATATAACTAATATGTTTTTGACTATTCCAGATTCCTTTCTTCACAGCATCTTCTTTGCTTAATTTTACTGTTTCACCAAGTTTCTGATTATAAAAGTAACAATTATTTGGCAGTGCATGTCTGTATGGAATATTAGAAATATCACCTCTAATTCCTTTTTCAAAAAGCTCATAATTTTCTTAATCAGTGATTAATTTGAGTTCTTGACCTGTATATTTCAATGAGGCAGCATTTGATAATTGTGGGGCTGAAATATAATAAACTGGATCTAATTTATAATTTTTATAACACATTTCTCAAAAATTATCAAAAATATCTTTTGTAAGAGTTGTACTTATCTATTTTTAAATATAAATCATGATATTCTTCAAAATTTTTACATTTGAAACGATTATAAACTTCTATTGCAAACATTAAATCCTTATCAGATATATTTTTATTATTTAATGTAGAATACCAATTTTTTTTTTATCCAAAGGTAATTTTTCATTAAACTTTTTATAATCATCTACCCATTTCTATGGATAAATTCCTTTTTGTAGAACTAAATGTAAGTCTTCTTCTTTAAATTCTTCCAAAATATTTTTAAACTTGCTATAATTAATAGGTTTCTTTAATATTTTCTTACAATTTTTACATTTAGCTTCATATTTCAGAATTCCATTTTCATCTATTGGTAAGAATTTTCCTTCCTCTATTTCTTGAACTCTGTTACATTTTGAACAGAAACAATTATTAACCTATGCTAAATCTTTGACTGCTTACTCCAAACTTGTTCCTATAAAAGCTAATGTGTCAATAAATCTGAATTCCATTGTTTTTGGAAATTTATCACCTTGTCTTTTTATATTAAGATTTGGTTCATCACATTTTGTACATTTTCCCCATATTTCATCTTTTTTCTTCTTATTACATTTAAAAAATTTTGATATATCATATTTCTGTGTTTCATACTTAATAGTCCCATCAGCATATGTCAATTTGTATACAAATCCTTTCCTATAAATTTCAAGGTTAGGAATCACATATTCTGATCACACTTGGGACATTTGTCTAATATTTTATTATAATATTTTGTATTACATTTGAGACATTTTGTCAAGTCAAAATCTTGTTCATATTCATCAATGACTACTTTCCTTGAAAATGTACTATAATTTTCATTATTTTTTGGAATAATATTCAAATCATATTTTTGTTCATATTCATTACACAATTTTAATAACCAACTTAGAAATATCGTTGAATCATATTTTAAATTATGAATTAAAACTGGAATGAATTTAGGCATAGTCAAATTCAAATTACATTTATTACAAGCTGTCCCTCTAAATTTACCAGTAAAATGATAATGATCTTTTATTTTTTCATTTTCATTATTGAATTTATAATTACACATATGACAATGAGTATCTGATTGGAACTTCTTAGCTTCTTCTTCGCCCCAAAACATTTTTTCATTCTTCATCCTCAAGGTATGATATCTTTTCCCATGATCTTGTAGAATTTTATTAAAATATTTTGTCAATGTCTCTATACTACTATGTCTCACTAATTGTGCTCCCATTTCATCTAAAGAGAAACAGAAACTATTTGGAACATGCTTATGAATATATTTGTTATTTGTTTATTCATCTTTTTCGATGTGCATTCAAAATCCAATGTTAAAGTATATGGGTGATATTGTTCAGCACTAAAAGAATAGTACTTTCTAATATTATTTTTATCAGTTGGCATTTTAATATTCTGTATTTCATTGATACAATGTTCAATATGGTAATTATACTCAGTCTCTATTTGAAATTTTTTACATCATTTCATGCAAATATGGATGTGATTTGAATTTCTATGAATTCGTCCTCTCAATAAAGTGCTTAAGTTTTTAATTCCAACAATACGCTCTTTATATACGAGTAAATTTATATGTCCTTCTCTGTTACTAAATTTTTGACTTTGATAACATAAACTTATTTCATCATCATCATATTTATAAATATTAATTGATCTGTTTATGAAATTTTCATATATTTGAATATTTTTGGGTACTAATTTAATTGGGTATTCCATATTCAAGACTTCATATTTTGCAATATTATAGTTAGAAACTCTATCACTATTTTTTTCAACGGGTTTTAAAATACTTTCCAACGCATATTCAAAGCATCTAAGATCTTCTTGTTTGAGACATTTGAATTTATTAGTTATATATTTTCCACATTGATACAACATTTCTTTCAGATAATGAAACTTGGTAATTGAATATAGGTTCCACCACACAAAGGATTATTTTGATCAGAATAATAACTCTATCAAATCTATATCTTGTATTTTTAGTATTATAACTATCAACATTTCTTAATACTTCATTTTTAGCCAATATCAGGGCACTTTTAATTGCACTTGGATGAACTATAATATTTCTTGTTAATCTAAAATATTACCTATGAGTATTAACTTGTTCACCAGTTAAATTTACTTCAATATAGTCTACAACTGCCACAAATTGGAAGCTTATACTATTCTTTGTTTTCAATTCTCTTTTTGCAATTTCATTAAATTTTTCATATAGAAACCTTATTAAATCATACTTTGCAGAATCACAGTATATTTCATAATCATGAATCATATTTCTTGAAGTACCTACCTTCTCTTACTTCAATATCCCTATCTTGTCTTGGAGGTAATTGCTCTGGTTTCTCAGTGCTGAAAATACTGGGATCAAATTTAAATTGATAGTGAGCTGGTTTATCTGTACTAAAAATACTATCATCAAAATTGAATATCTGATCAAGTTTTGATGCCTTTTTTGATATGTGTTGAGCAACAATTTTTTCCTATATCATATTTCTTCAATCTTGAACACCCTGCTATATTTTTTTGTTTGAGATAATTGTATGACTGTTATCTAGTAAATTGATTTTGAAGCTTTGTAATTAAATCCATTCATACAATAGTTGATAGCAAGCTATTATTTATAGAGGAAAAATTTATAAAGAATTTTTAAAAATTAAATATTAGTTGACTCATATTATTTTATATTTATATTTCAATTTTTTCCCCTACAGAAATACTTGTCAAATTGAGTTGATCTCTGATGGTTGAATTTTCTAAAATGGGAAACAATATAATTGATCTTGGAGTGGAGTAGTTGGAAAATTTTGGATTAGATTATGAAGATAATTATGAAGATCACAATGTTCTTTTTGGTATTGATTATAATGATAATGGTGATCCTAATCTAGTTATAGATATTGGAAATTATGATGATCCTAATGAGTCTCAGTATGAATCTGATTATACTTCTGAACTTGATGAGGAAGAAGCTGATGAGAAAATTCAAGAAAATGTAGGGGATAAGGTGAATAATGACTTCTTGTCCCACCCAACTGAATAATAATGCTCATCTTTAAAATGTTTCTAATAAATTACCAATAAAGGGAATTATTGAAAAATAATCATTAAAAAAATTAATATATATCTATTTAGTAGATATAAAGATAATTTATAAAAAATGGAAAGCAATCAAGAAATTAATTTTGGTGATAGTATATATGGAGAAATTATAAGACTAGCGAGAAATAATTTTGATAAATTCTATCAACTTTATCATTTTCAAACTGAATCTGATCTTGGATATGAATCTGGAAATCAATCTGATATAGAGATAACAAATGAACCAGATACTGATAATACTAACTCAAAAACTAAAGCTGATAAGGGAATAGAAAATGAATAAATATTAATTTTTAATTACGTACATAATTTATTTCAATATCAGATTCAAAATCATCATGAGGAATATTTAAATTTTCTACTTCTTTTTTCAACCATTCTAGATAAAAGACTCGAGTGAGCAATAATATTTATCATTAGTTTACAATATTTTTTCTTTTTATCTTCATGTAAATGTTGAATTTTATCAGAAAGAGGGTCCATTAAAGTTTCATAATTTGATCTTGTCCCAGCAACAGGATCTTTAAAATATGGTATAATATTTTCAAAATCAAATTCATCTTTATCAACAAAAGAATCTTTGTAGACTTCCATTTATACAGAAAAAAATTTTAATAATAAGTTTTTTTCTTTTTCTTCTTCTTCTTCTTTATATAAATGTCTGATTCTAAATCAAACTCAGAAAATAAGATTTCATCAATATTTTAACTCCATCTATAATTTATTTCAACATCCGATTCAAAATTGTCATAAGGAATATACAGATCTTTTATCTCTCTTCCTACCATTCTAGATAGAACATTCAAATGAGCGATAATATTTACCATGAATTTGGTATATTTTATCTTTTTAGATTTGGGTAAATGTTGAATTTTATCAGTAAGTGGTTCCATTAAAGTTTCATAATTTGGTCTTATTCTAGCAACAGGATTTTTTAAATATGGTATTATATTTTGAAAATCAAATTCATGTTTATTGACTAAAGAATCTTTATAGACCTCCATTTACATGAAAACATTTTCTGAAGTTTAATTTAAAAGATTACCATAATGAATTTTATAAGAATAATCAATGAAATCCTTTCCACATCTTTCTAGTTTATGTTCAATGCATATTTTCAAGGTTCAGTTTAAAAATAAAAAATCTTATTTAAAATTTATTCTATGTATAAATGGAGGTTGTTGAGGAAGGTTCTGAAATTGTCATACCAAGCTATGAAAATCCAATTGATAAATTAAATTCTACATTTAGAACTCTAATGGATATTATGGATGATGAAATTGAAAGTTTACCAAAATCTAAAAGAAAGCAGTATAGTAAAATGATAATAAATATTGTAGCACTTTTGAGCGACTTATCAAGAATGGTAGAAAGGGATGTGAAATATTGTGGGCAGAAGCTTTCCTTAAATTGATTAAAATCAATTTTTATGAGAGAAAGTAACTTATAGGAAAAATTGTACGCTCTACAAATTTTGCTATCTCAATTTTTCCGCTAAATGCCTTTGTTCTCGACTTATTTTGAGATAACTTGATTAACATTCAATATTCAAAAAATAATAAAATCGTCCTGATCCCTTTTTCAATTTTGCCAACTGTAGCGCTCCTAGCGGATGTTTGGCCTGAATTGTGTTTTGAAGTTATGATGATCACTGATCACAGACGGGAATAAGAATAACCACAGACATACATTATAAAAGCTGGATGACAAACTCCCATAAGACGCCGTGTTAAGAAATTGCGTGGAATCATAGTATAACTTGCGCCTGACGCTTAGGTCATGCGTTCAGGTGAAAATAGAGGTATCTTCCTGTTGTTTCATGTTTTTTGGTGAAACGGAAGGTTCAGAATAAAATTTTACAAAGAACAGAAGTTACTAGAAATGTACATTATATTTCTTGTGCCGATATACTTTATTAATTAAACAGTATAATATGCAAAATGAGGCAAAAGAGGAAGGAAACAGGGATGGCAAACAAAACGAAACAAAATAACGATTGATTTTTGTCTAAAATATTGAAACGAAATAACGAAACGAAAAAAAAAAACGTTTTGCTTGCCATCCCTAGTTTTCTGATTTGTGATTTTTAGGATCGGCTACTAGTAGCCGAGCCTAGTGCAACCACTTTCTAGGGTCGGGTACTAGTAGCCGAGCCTACTGTAATCGAAATCAGAGGTGCTTAGCGAATCCGATTGGCTAAATCTAACAGCTAAAACTAATATTTTTTAATAAGTGGCTTCGGCTAACGGCTAATGGCTACAGGACGCTGATGGGCTAGCTAACAGTTAGCTAACAGCTAAACACTAATCCACATTTTTGGTAAAAATAAAATAGGTGAAGTGGTAACTTGGTTGCAATTCTTTTTCTTTCCTCCAATTCTGAGTCTGAGTTTAACCAAACTTGCAGTTTCAATCCAAAAAACTAAAATCCACTGAAAAGGAATAGGAAAAAAATTCAGTTTGAATGTAGTCAGAAGGGAAAAGGCAAGAAATTAGCAAAATGAAATCAGCCGTTAGCTTCCGAATTTTCATTGGCTTACGGTTACCTAATGGATAAAAAATTTTCAATCGGCTAGCTAACGGCTGGCTAAAAATCTCCCAAAAACTGCAAGCTAACAGCTAACAGCTAATGGCTAATGGCTAGCTAAGCACCTCTGATCGAAATTTCATTTCTTTTCCCGGGTGAGTTGAGTCAGGGTGAGTTGAGTCAGGGTGAGTTCAGTAAATAGCAGGAATGGCAAACAAACGAAACGATATAACGAAATTACAAAATTACGAAATAACGATTGATTTTTGTCAAAAATATTGAAACGAAATAACGAAACGAAAAAAAAAAAACGGTTTCATTTGCCATCCCTGGAAGGAAATATAAAGTGAAAAGTGTAAGTTTAGGATTATTGTCCAAATCATCCCCGGTCACTGATGCGATACATGAAAGGGTAGTTTCCAGGGTCGGGGTGCGTTGTCATAGGGGCCACTTTAGTATGCGTGCATCGCCATACGTCTTACCACACCATTATCCAAATCAAATTACAAGGGGCATTCAATAAACAACGTCCTTTTTGCGTGTAAGAAATTTATTTATAATTTATTATACACAAAATCGGTTTGAAAATTCGGAATCTACAGTCTTTAAACTCTACTTTTCTACATAATTACAAAATTGGATTGATTAGGTACAATGAGAAGATGAATTTTCACTAGACAACACAGAAAAAAAGAGGGGCACATAGGCAACGGACAGCGGTATATTTTTCCGTGAGTTTGTCCTTTGTCTTTGTCATCTAGCTTTTATAATGTATGTCTGTGAGAATAACGTGGCCGTAAATGGGAAATACTAAAGACGTTTATACTACTACACTAGATATCTAACTTCAGCCTGCTACTATAGTATAAACCTTCTCTCCCACCCCGCGTTTTAGTATCCCATCATTGTTTTTTTTTTTTCATTGTTTTAAAACATGTTTAAGACATGCCAACCCTGATTTCATATTGGGATGTGGAAC
Source organism: Acanthococcus lagerstroemiae (assembly GCA_031841125.1). Taxonomy (NCBI): domain Eukaryota; kingdom Metazoa; phylum Arthropoda; class Insecta; order Hemiptera; family Eriococcidae; genus Acanthococcus; species Acanthococcus lagerstroemiae. The sequence continues at coordinate 41,619,247 of CM063112.1, forward strand.
GGAATGTAGGAGCGCAAATGTGCACTTCCCAATGAAAGGTTGAAGTGATCACAAACGGGACTAAGAATAAATGAATAATAACATTGCCATAAATTGGGATGTTAACCTGAGTTTCCGAAGTTGGTATCCCTGTCGGTAATAACGAGGTGATAAGGTAGGAAAGGGAGATTATTTCACGAAATCATCCCCCTTTCAATTCTTATAAGTTGTTCTCTCCATTGTCACCATACCACGATACTAGCGCTACCTAGGTGAGGTTAAAACATTCCACTGGGAAATATGGTGTTTTCTTTTAAATCATTATAAAATTATGAAATGACAGACATGCGACGACATGCTTCACATATATTCGAACATGTGATTAAAAATTCAATATGTCAGGTTGAAAAATTAATAGAAGAGCAGTGAAGTAAAAACTGAGAGGTGCATCATCAGTTGCCGGATCGACCCGCGCGTAACCCGCGCGACCTATTAATTTTTTCTCCATTGGTCATTTCATGAAGGTTCACAAAACATCCGCTAGATGTCAGCCACTTTACTTGGAGTCCTAATTGGACGCTGTTCAACAAAAGGGAACCATCCCACATTTGTAAACAAAATGAGTTATTAGTATCGTTGGAAAGAGTGTAGAACGTAGAATTTTTCAAAATTGGGCCCACGACTCAAAAATGTGTACTCACGTTGAAAAAAGCTTATCAGTAAATGCAATGTCATCTAGTTTCTACATGGCTCTTGAACATCGAATCCCGTGTTCTCAAAAAGCGGATTTTGCTAGTCCGCTCCCTTTTGTTGAACATCTTTCAATTGAACTGACAATAATGTTGAGTAAAACTGCCGACTTATTGAGAAAAAGTAAATGAAAAAAAGATAGTGAAGCGTTTAAAAGCTAATGATAAGAACAAAAAGCAAAAGCTAAGCTGATGAAATATTCTGAGAAACTGTTAAGCTGAAGCCCAAGTTTAGGTGCATCCAGGGTTGGAAGAAAAATATTTTTTGTTTTAAAATATGTCGTTGATAATGTTTTTTTTATTGTTGTTGTTTTAAATCGTTTAAAAACATTGTTTTAGGCCGTGATTTTTCCCTCCCTATTTTCGATCTTTTGTCTTACCTTTTTCCCCCGTTACTCGACCTTCAACTCTGACATCACACAGTTAGTTACAACTGTTAGCCAGAATACGCGTCAATGGGCTAAATGTATTGATAACTATCACTGATACCAAATCATTCATTAAATTTTTGCGTGAAATTCTGAAATTTATTTGCACTTGACAAATTATTTAGGCCCCTGGAAGTTCTGGGTGAGAAAATCTTGAAGAAAATGAAAAAAAAAACATGGTTTAAAAAACATGTTTGAAACAAAAAAAAGTTTTAAAACACATATTTGTTTTAGAACAATGATTGTTTTTTTTCTTCATTTTTTTAAAACATGTTAAAAACTTGCCAACCCTGATTTCATATTGGGATGTGGAACGGAATGTAAGAGCGCTAATGTGCACTTCCTAATGAAAGGTTGAAGTGATCACAAACGGGAATAAGAATAAGTGAATAATAACATTGCCATAAATTGGGATGTTAACCTTAGTTTCCGAAGTTTATATCCCTGCCAGTAATAACAAGGTGATAAGGTAAGAAAGGGAGATGATTTCACGAAATCATCTCCCTTTCAATTCTTGAGTTGTTCTCTCCACTGTCACCACACCACAATACTAGCGCTACCTAGGTGAGGTTAACATTCCAATGGGAAATATGGTGTTTTCTTTTAAATCATTATAAAATTATGAAATGACGGACATGCGACGACATGCTTCAAATATATTCGAACATGCGATTAAAAATTCAATATGTCAGGTTGAAAAATTAATAGAAGAGCGTTGAAGTACAAAATGAGAGGTGCATTATCAGTTACCGGCTCGACCCGCGCGTAACCCGCCCGACCAATTAATTTTTTCTCCATTGATCATTTCACGAAGGTTCACAAAACATCCGCTAGATGTCAGCCACTTGATTCGGAGTCCTAATTGGACGCTGTTTAACAGTAGGGATCCAACCCACATTTGTAAACAAAATGAGTTATTTGTATCGTTGGAAAGAGCGTAAAACGTAGAATTTTTCAAAATTGGGCCCACAACTCAAAAATGTGTACCTACTCACGTTGAAAAAAGCTTATCAGTAAACGCAGTGTCATCTAGTTTCTACATGGCTCTTGAACATCGAATCCCGTGTTCTCAAAAAGCGGATTTAGCTAGTCCGCTCCCTTTTGTTGAACAGCTCTCAATTGAACTGACAATAATGTTGGGTAAAATTGCCGACTTATTGAGAAAAAGTAAATAAAAAAATGATAGTGCAGCGCTTAAAAGCAAATGATAAGAACAAAAAGAAAAAGCTAAGCTGATGAAATATTCTGAGAAACTGTTAAGCTGAAGCCCAAGTTTAGGTGCATCCAGGGTTGGAAGAAAAAAATTTTTTTGTTTTAAAACATATCGTTGATAATGTTTTTTTTTATTGTTGTTGTTTTAAACCGTTTAAAAACATTGTTTTAGGCCGTGATTTTTTTTCCTCCTATTTTCGACCTTTTGTCTTACCTTTTTTCCCCATTACTCGACCTTCAACTCTGACATCACACAGTTAATTACAACTGTTAGCCAGAATACGCGTCAATGGGCTAAATGTATTGATAACTATCACTAATACCAAATCATTCATTAAATTTTTGCGTGAAATTCTGAAATTTATTTGCACTTGGCAAATTATTTAGGCCCCTGGAAGTTCTGGGTGAGAAAATCTTGAAGAAAATTAAGAAAGAAAAAACATGTTTTAAACAAAAAAACGTTTTAAAACACAGATTTGTTTTAGAACAATGATTGTTTTTTTTTCATTGTTTTCAGACATGTTTAAAACATGCCAACCCTGATTTCATATTGGGATGTGGAACGGAATGTAAGAGCGCTAATGTGCACTTCCTAATGAAAGGTTGAAGTGATCACAAACGGGAATAAGAATAAGTGAATAATAACATTGCTGTAAATTGGGATGTTAACCTGAGTTTCCAAAGTTGATATCCCTGCCGGGAATAACGAGGTGATAAGGTAGGAAAGGGAGATGATTTCATGAAATCATCCCCCTTTCAATTATTATAACATTATAAGTTGTTCTCTCCACTGTCACCATACCAGGATACTAGCGCTACCTAGGTGAGGTTATAATATATTCAATATGATTGTCAGGTTGAAAAATTACTTAGAAGAGCGTTGAAGTAAAAAATGAGAGGTGCATTATCAGTTGCCGGCTCGACCGGCGCGACCTATTAATTTTTTCTCCATTGATCATTTCATGAAGGTTCACAAAACATCCGCTAGATGTCAGCCACTTGATTCGGAGTCCTAATTGGACGCTGTTCAACAAAAGGGAACCATCCCACATTTGTAAACAAAATGAGTTATTAGTATCGTTGGAAAGAGTGTAGAACGTAGAATTTTTCAAAATTGGGCCCACGACTCAAAAATGTGTACTCACGTTGAAAAAAGCTTATCAGTAAATGCAATGTCATCTAGTTTCTACATGGCTCTTGAACTTTGAATCCCGTGTTCTCAAAAAGCGGATTTTGCTAGTCCGCTCCCTTTTGTTGAACATCTTTCAATTGAACTGACAATAATGTTGAGTAAAACTGCCGACTTATTGAGAAAAAGTAAATGAAAAAAAAGGTAGTGAAGCGTTTAAAAGCTAATGATAAGAACAAAAAGCAAAAGCTAAGCTGATGAAATATTCTGAGAAACTGTTAAGCTGAAGCCCAAGTTTAGGTGCATCCAGGGTTGGAAGAAAAATATTTTTTTGTTTTAAAACATGTCGTTGATAATGTTTTTTTATTGTTGTTGTTTTAAATCGTTTAAAAACATTGTTTTAGGCCGTGATTTTTTCCCCCCTATTTTCGACCTTTTGTCTTACCTTTTTTCCCCATTATACTCGATCTTCAACTCTGACATCACACAGTTAGTTACAACTGTTAGCCAGAATAACGCGTCAATGGGCTAAATGTATTGATAACTATCACTGATACCAAATCATTCATTAAATTTTTGCGTGATTTATTTGCACTTGACAAATTATTTAGGCCCCTGAAAGTTCTGGGTGAAAAAATCTTGAAGAAAATGAAAAAAAAAAACATGTTTAATAAAAACAAGTTTTAAACGAAAATAGTTTTAAAACAATGATTGTTTTTTTTTTCATTGTTTTAAAAGTTTCAAACATAGGTATTTAAAACGTGTCGTGTTTTAAATCAATTTGTCTTAAAAAATGCCAACCCTGGATGCATCGCGATCCACATTCTACCGCTGCCCTTATCCGGTATTGGTTCCTTATCACAGGCCTGATAAGGTTATCAGTCTTAAGACAGGTTTGATGCAGCTCTCCAATTCTCCGAGGATTAGTAAAGACCTGACGGGTGTATGTTTGGAAATGATCCTCATTTTTGCGTATCTCTCTTTCATTTTTGTTTGTTTTCATTATCATTATTGTATTATCATTAATATTACTTCATTGTTGTCATAAAAAAATTAATCAGGTAATCTTGTGGGCAGTCCTCAAAAAGGGTTAGAGCTAAGTAGGATGTTAAAATTTTATGTTCCGGAACATATCTGCGAGAATTATATGTTAATACATTTCTGTCTCCGGTTGTTTTGTTTCAGTACTTTAATAGTTCTGTAATCTAGCTAAGCGGCTTTGAATATTCCTAAATACTTAATGAAATCAAGTGTACAGTTCCCCGGTTGTGGAATGATTAACATCCAAAGCTGTTTCATCTGCTGAAGAACTAACAACAAGGTACACTTTGTGCTAATATTCAATCTCGATATAGCAAATTAACTATAAAATTTGTGATTTCTTTTGCTCTAGATTTGTGTTTCCAGAGATACTAGATGAATCTGAGCCGAACAGGAATTCGACTGTGGATAGCTCTGCCTCATCGCAAATATCAACAGAAGAGCTATTTATAACAACGCCGTCTGCTAGTCAATGTCCTGTTCAACGAATGAAAAGAATCCATTAGCCGGAGTGTTACTAAGGTTTTTGTGTTCCTGTTAAACTTCTTAATGATTCGACTCCATTGTGTGAGAATGCAGGTTGGTGTTCTATGAATTACGAACCTAGTTTCTCAGTCGTGGTCTGTGGGACCATTGTAGAGATGATTTTTATTCAAACCAACATGTGGTTCAAATGAATGCATTTCATTGGTTCTCGGATTGTGTCGTCACTTACATATATGTCAGAACCAAATCAACGATGCACAAACGTGACTTTGCCTTTTGAAATTATCGTTACCGTGTCGTTAGTTGTGCGCTAGAACCACACGAAGATTTTCCCAAATACGAATTCACATGATGTTGAAATTAATTGTCCCGCTCTGCGCGACAACTGACAATCATGAAACTTACCTGTGCGCCCAGCCCCCAAAATTATGATCTGTTCTAATAAATTAAGTTTTAATTGCATATTAGTAGGTAGGTTCAGCATGTACAGTGACGATATAAGGAAGCCATTGTTTGATTGAATGGTTGTTAGTAATGAAATTTATAAGTGAAATAAGTAGTACATTATCTTATAATGGATATAACTGGAAGTGCATAAATAGCCAGCCTGAAGGAGGGAGGGGCTTATGGAGGGGTAATAAGTATCACAATAATGCTGGAAATTTTTTCGTTCGTTAAATTTGTTTCTTAAGGGGTGAGAAGGGGGTCTTTCAGTGCAATTAAGGGCGTGTGGCGGATCCAGTGTACCTGTACGATGTTCATTTTTGGGCGTTGTTGATAGGTACTTGGTGTACGATATCTGGCGAAATCCAGAAGGTGTGGGTTCATACAGTTGGAAAATCAAATAAAATAGTAATAGTTATTTATTTCACTGTATCAATTTCAGCTTGTAAAATCATTGGCTCGATGAGTTCTCAGCATCCGGATGCAATCAAAACAAGAGAAATGAAAATGAACGGCGATTGACTGTAGTGAAGAACAACATCGAATTGATTATTGAACTAATTCTATTGGTTAGTAAAAAGTATTCCAACTTCAATTTGAAATCGATAATGCTAGTACATATACCGAAGTTAAAATCACAACTTTTATGTGTATTTTCAGTATGTTTCGGACTCGGTAGATCTTCAGATATCTTGATCTTTTGGATAAGTGAATGAAAAAAAATCATAAGAGTAAACAGCCGATCTATAGAGGGGGGGGGGTTAATGCCAAACTTCTTTCGCATGTATATTTTTCAACTTTTTTGGAGAGGGGCAGCTTTTAGTGATTTCGGGGGCTAAACCCCAAGTCTCCTCCGTTGGTGCCTATGATAAAAAAAAAGTCCATGTACATGAAAACAAGTGAACATGATTGTATCAGTTTGATTCTTTGATTTCTGAATTTATAAAAACATTTTCTTTGTTAGGTACTAAACAGGTACCCCATTTTTGTATTTCAGAGGGGAAACTACCTCAAATATCTGAAATACATTTACTAGCAGAGACTGCGATACAGTAGAATTGCGGTGAGTATAGGAGCTTAAGCTCTAACATTCCAACCGTTTATTAAGCCTATAAAATACTTTCAACTGATGTTTGTTGTTGTTTTTTTGGAGAGAAAAATTAGTCAATTCTAAATTCAGTTTGTCAAGAATCCATTCATTATTTCGAATAGGAAATTACGCTAAGTGGTTGGAAAGGCATTTTCTTGATTCCAGTACAGATGATATACGCTTAGTTGGCAATAAGATGTATTTTACATAATTTTATTTCGGTCTGTAAGGCACCGTAATCACTCGTTTTTTGGTTTTTAATGATCTCGAACTAAGTTGAGGTAGTATCTCTTTATTTCAAATGTAAATCGATTTTCGACTAGCAATCTTCGAAGTACAGCACTGCCTTGTTGGTCTGTTCGCGAGATGGTCAAAATGGAATAATTACGAATAATTTTATTCAGAATTGAAAGCGCCGGGTGTCGCGATTCTAATACGTAAATGTACTAAAAATTCATGCATTCGTTTTTGTTCCAGATGTGCTCGTCTTTTGCTGCTAGGAGAACTACGACAACTTGTTGAACTTTTCTATAGTTATATTGGATATAGTCGCGTTGTTAGGTATTTATACGCAGTGCATTCGCCGGCGGAGAGCACAGTGCACATGTTCTATACTATGCACTATACTATGCGCTTACCTGTTTCCAGAACTCCCATGTTCTTTAATTCCTTCAACAATATGGGAAACCACGAGAGATGGAAAATGCTCAAGTATTTGTTGTTGGCGAGTAAATTCTCCGAAAGTGAGAATTTGTACCAGTGGTTATAGTAATGGTAAAACTAACCAGAGGTTCGTTGGCCAGAAAATGGATTCGAAATTATCTCTGCTGGCGATTACTGTAATAAGACTTTCGCACACGTCGAGAGGACGAGAGGAAAATCAGTTTTTTAAAAAGCTGGAACTGCTAGAATTTTATGCAACTAAAGAGAAATTGAGTTCAAGGTAGAGTGTGCAATTGATCGACAAAATATCGATTGAGTTCTTCATAGGACCAAAATGAATGAGCCTTGATTTTCGTGAAAAGTATTTTTCAGAATCTTACTTTGTGTTATCTGTAAAAATGTGATCTCAAGATCGAGTTCTGGCTACTCACCGATGTTTTGTATTATAATAATGTACGATTTTAGATTTATGATTTGAATCTAATCCTGACTGCTAAGTCTTAAATTTGTAATCTGAGTCAACTTTCCCCTAACCAGCGCGACTAAATTCAAATTTTATATGTTTTTTCTCACTCTTGAGTAGTTTACATCCACTGTCACTTCTCATCGTATTTCTCTATTTGAATATGTGGCTAGAATAACGATATTTTGCCCAAAGTTCCTACAAACACCGAAACGCAAATTTTGAGAGATGGTCGCAATCCGAATTCCAAAATTTTTGTTTTTTCCCCTTCGTGGAAAGTATGTTCCTATTTAGCGTTATTTGAGCTTAAGCATTTTCCCCCGAGTTACCTACGGTTTGTTTCTCAATACCTCCGAAAGTATAAAATTACATATGTACAAAAGCTGCAAACTGAAAAAGGTAAAGCAGTAAACTCCACACATTAATTAGGGAAAATGTCTGGGAACAGGCTCCATTCGCGGATAATTTAAAAATTCAAGCAGACTATTTGAGAATTCACGAAACCTTTCTGCTTTGATATAGGTCGCAAGCGAAATGAAATCCTCCTGTGACTCTTTTTCGTCTGTTCGAACGTTTAAGATCCAGTTTTCAGCCCTCAAGTCCCGAGGTGAGAGACATCGTGCATTTCCAATGAGTTCACTAACCTTGTAAGTACCTACGTGAAGTCCCGCGTGTCGTACCAGAGTCAATTGGTTTACATGGAAAATAAGTTACAAACTTCTAGATTTGCTTTGATGATTTTGTATGTACTTTAATAAATGCTGCATATTTGCACCGTACCGTCTGGAACTTGAACCTTACCGTACTTACACTGCCAGCCTTGATGTGAATTACCTGAACCTCTGAATTTCCTTAGATATTTCTTTTCTGAACTATTTAAACATAACTCATCCGTACGATAGATGCATTATTCGCTGTTAGTAGCTATTTACAATGCATCTAAATACTGAAAGGTAAGTTTGAAGACGAGTCAAAAAAGGTATCACAGCAGGTACCGAAGTGCAAAAAATACTTTGGTCTTGATCAAATGCCGTGACGGGGAATTGAAAAACGTGCCCATTGAAGCAAATGATTCGGAACGTATCGAGCCTAAGAAACTTGTCTCCATCGAAGGGGGATCTTGTACCACAGTTTTGGGATTACGTATTCAAGTACATGAATGAATTTACCTGTGCATTGTGTATCACTCTTTTTACTGTACACGAAATTACCGTCTGTTTAACAGATACCTTTACTGTTGATACAATGCCTTCTGAATTTTGAAAACGCAAAATTGAGAAAAATTAGGTTATTCGTCGGCATAGTGGTGTAATAAGAGATATTATATGTAATTCCTTTCTCTGCATTGCACAATTTGTTGCTGGTTCTTAGGTAAGATATGTTGTTTAAATTATTTTAGATGGTCCATCGGTACATTCTTTGAGGAATGGAATTTGAAGGATTCATCTCTAGGTGTCTTACGCATCGTAAGAATTCACCCGATCTGCAAGAGTTGACATAATTTTGACCTGCGTCAATTTCGCAAATTCTGACATGGTATTTTGACAATCATTCAACCAATCAGAGCACTCCGATGCATTTTTGATTTCTTGATACACTTTTGACCGATCAATTCTGCTTTACAAGTGAGCGAAACCTACGTGATTGTCAAAGACTGACACTATTTTGACTCAAAAAGAGTGTTAAGAGTGTCTTTTGACGCTAATTCTGCAGATCGGGGCAGCCGTTATTGTTTACCTGTGTTGTAATTTTCACTGAAATGTTGCACTTTTTTGATAAAAATAACTTGGGTGCCGTGATTTAATTGTGCCCTAATGACCGGAATATCAGAGACAGTATTTCTTCTTTGTACGATTTCTGTTTTTGAAGAACATTGAAAATATCAAAACATGGGAAACAGGGTTTCTATTGCCAAAATCCTGGATGAATTTAGGTTATATGACATACTTGGAATATGAATCTGCAACTGCCGAAAGGTCGAAACTATTGGTCTAATGAGAGCTTTTTAATTTAAAAGTTAATGACTATAATGGGATGTACGCACGTATTACGTTATCAGTGGATGTCGGAAATGATCTATATTATCTAATACTTTCTAAATTCTTGAGTATATTAGATGCGTCTGGATGAGGAGTATATGGAAATGAACTAACTCAACCACTCAACGAACAATCGATTTTTAATAATCTTCAGTAAGTGGACCAAGTATAGTCTTCGTTTATCAGTTAAAGTTGAAAAGGTTGTGGAAAGTGACATCACTGATAAGCCTAAGGGGAGTTAATGAATTAAGTCAGTTTTTTTTTCACATCAAACATAGGAGCAACACTGTATGAAACAAATAGAACATAAAAAATGACGTATAGATCATCAATCTGTGCTTATGATGGATCGATGGATGATGACTTTGAAGACACTCTGAGGGGAGCGTGTTTCATATTCCAGCTTCGTGTGTCGCCTCTTTATTCGATCTGCGATCTGGGCGTCCTATGGAGTTTGGTTTTGGTTGAAATTTATTAGCCGACAAAATTAATGTCCGTACTCTGATTTAAATGTAATTACGTTTTAAAATATTTTTTGAGAAGAGTATATTGAAAAATTATTTAATATGAACAGTGAATTTTATACGTGGTGTAAGCGAAATCCGAAACGCTTCACATATTGTCGTGAATGGTGGCGAAGTTTTTCCAGGTAATCTAGCTACAATTTCGTAACTATTCGATTTAATATCGGAGCTCGTAGCAGATTTCTAATGGCAAATTCATACAGCTTCAGTAGTTTTAGGTGACGAAAATGAACTTGTCGGCCGAAATAACGTAATTTTTACTGTTTCTAGCCGAATTTTTTGCTGTTCGTATTTTCTGGTATTTTCGTAATTAGATGCGGCGCCATCTTGCATTTAGTGAAGTGCGAGAACATTGTCTGTGTAATTCGTATCCCTGTGTGTGATTGTATCTTTGTGTGAGTTTGACAGCCATTTTTCTGTTTTTTCATCGGGTGTACGTAATGATCCACAAAGGCGCCATTTTCGTTTATAGACTTATTGCAATTTAATCATTTCCAGCGTTCGCAAATTTCGATGTAATTATATTGGTTAGAATTATGAAGTAAAGTGGTATAATATTCGGCGTCAGAATTTCTAAAAACGTAAAGTGAATTGTAAATAGCGTTTTTGGTTCTCGTCGAGGAATTTTAACAGGTTCGAATCAAGTGCATTTTGCGTTCGCTAGTTACCATGTAATTATTCAGTGTCCCCCGTACTTGAAATAATTGAATTGGTATATGTATTTTTTGTGCAGAAATTCGGAACTCACAAATGTCTCAAGATTGCTATTAGATACTCAAGCCTGATCCAGTGGGCGTTCTATCAAGCGAATCCAACCACTGATGTACAGCGTACGTTTACTCCAGTAAGTTTTCGAGTATATTTATAACCAACTTTGTGAAATTGACGGTGGTTTTCGTGCGCGCTAGTTCACGCTCAATAAACTAATTTGGAATTAATGCCGATATTTTCATACTACTCGGATAGCAAAGTGCTACCATTTTTCTGATTGGTAGCAGAATGGAAGCCGTTTAATGTTAGAAACTAGTAGTATAGAACCGGTTTCTGTGAGTCCTACCTTTAACACAGCGCCGACATTTACCAGCAGGTGTTTGTGTACTCGCTACCAATCGGAAGGCAGTAGTTTAATATTACTTTCTCCTTTGCCAACCGGTTTGTTGATGTATTATGTTTGAAAAACAACTAGCTACTGAGTTTGAAAGGCGCAGATAACCTTTTGAAATAAAAGTCGTTACGTAACTGTCGCAGTTTTGATACTACATTATACTGTCAAATACGATGTAAATTCAATACGAAATTCCAGTTACCATACCGGCAGTGACTTTTGTACGAAATTTTGTTTCGACTTTGCTGTAGCATTATACTAATCTCCAAATACGTGTTCACGAAGAAAACGTATTTATGGAAAGAGGTACGGCAGGCTTCTTGCTTCTCTTGCATTATTTCAATTCGCTGTGTGGGAATCTATCGTTTATTTACATACGTTATCACAAATTTTTCACGAATTCTTCGTTGTATTCTAACATTTTCCCACTTTGGTCGCAGGTATGACGCTGACTTCGGCTGACTTTCGTAGACTCTACCACTCGCGATTTTCGCCGGATTGAGGATGATCAGAGCCTTATGAAGTACGAACTTTGATACTGTCCTGTCGAAAGTGATCGCTGTACTACAATTGTATTTGTATGCACGTAAAGGGCCCGTTTGTCATTTAGTTTTCAAGATACAGCCGATTATTCATTCTGAAATTAAATTCAGCTGTTTTTGATTATGAATGCAGTTTGAAGAAGCAAACATTTCTGTACTGAAATTTGTTGACCATGTTGAAATACCGGTTTTCATTGTCCCAATATGACGTTACAAAGTTCGAGTTCAAGGATTCGTATTCACGTTTATTTTGAAATCATCTTTGCATTAACTCGCTTTGTTGAAGGTTGAACACAATTCAAAATTATTGCGGACTCTAAAGTGCTCAAAATGAATGTATCTAATTTTATCTAGTATATGAAACTGGTCTTGACGCCATTTCGACTCAATGGACCTTTTACGTGTAGAATTAAGTATCTAAGCTAAGTTGTGCGAGAAGGACGTCTCTCATCTCGAGTATTTCTAGTACCGATCGCTCATTTTATGAGAGGGGTATCTGTTTTGTACTCGGAGGGTTGTACTTTCGCCGATGAAGATTTCTGAGTAGAAAAACACCGTTTTTCAAAATAGAATAAGTTTTCCGTTTTTAAAAGGAATCCAATAACTCACCACTATAAGCTCGAGTCGAAAAACCTACGTGTCATTTTATTATTATGAGAATATGCTACGCGATGAAATACCACGATACTTATCGTTGTTTAACAGTGTTTTAAAAAAAATGGTATAGCCCTTCTTGATTCAGAAAGTATACGGAATTAGAGACTAGAAATTGCGATTATGATTTATAAACTAATATTCCTTGTGGCCAAATTTTGCCTCTCCAATTTTTTCGTTCAAAGAGGGAGATACTTTCCCCACCAATGCAGGGTGTAAATTGGTAACCGTCCAACTTTTTTTTTATACATACATATACCCCGCCGATAATCCAAGTATATGCCTTGTGCTTTCTATTACTTGTTTGGAATTTTTTTCACATACTTGATATAAAATAATACAAAAGCTCACTGTCGGCCATGTCTTGGACCAGGTTTGGTTTTTATGAAAATAAGACACCGAAGGGTGGTTCAGGTGCGGTCCATGGAGGGACCCCCCCTCCCCACATCCAAATAAATCCAAAAATGATTATTTATGGTGATGAGAAGAGGGAGAAATAGTAGGGGGAGGAGCGGTAAAATGCACTTTTCCTTCTGCCAGCCCCCCCCCCATGACCATCTTGATCCGCGACTGGTGTATGTTTTATTTGCATCATTCCAACTATGAGAGAATATATCGTTCATTTACATATTTCATTACAAATTTTTCACGAATGACTCTTTTGTATTATCTACTTTTTCTTTTTTAACTTTGGTTGCAGGTGACGCTGGCTTTTGAATTTTGCGGAATCTACAACTCGTGATAATCTCCGGACTGAAGATCAGCCTTGTGAAGTACGAACATTGATATTCTGTTGAAAATGATTGCTCTCTTATAACTGTGTTCTTCCACGCGTAAAGGGTCCGTTTGGGTTTTCAAGTTTTCGAGAACCAGCCGATTTTTCATTGCAAATCTAAATTAAACAATTTTTGAATTTCAGTAATGTTTGGAAAAGCAAACTTTTCTCTACTAACACTCGTTGACCGCGTTGAAATAATTGTTCCAATTATCGCGATATAACGTCATAAAGTATCGTTCTATTAACTCGATTTGTTGAAGTTTAAACACAATTCAAAGTTACTCCGGACTTCGAAAGTGCTCGAAATAAATGTATCGTAATTTTATCTAGTATATGAAGCTGGTCTTGACGCCATTTCACCTTAATGGACCCTTTATCTACGTGTAGAATTAAGTACCTAAGCTAAGTTGTGCGAGAAGGACGTCTCTTATCCTGAGTATTTCTTGTGCTGATCGCTCATTTTATAAGAGGAGTATTTATTCTTGTACCCGGAGGGTTTTTCTTTCGCCGACAAAAATTTTTGAGTAGAAAAACATCGTTTTCCTAAATTAGAATAAGTATTCCGTTTTTAAGGTACCCAAGAACTCAATGCGAGTAGCTTGAGTTAGAAAACCTGTGTCAGTTTATTATTACCACATATGCTACGCGAAGACCTGATATAATATTTACCGTTGTTTAACTGTAAGGAAAAAGAAATGACAGCTCTTCTTGACCCAGAAAGTGCGATTCGATCACGATTATAAATTAATATTTCATTTGACCAAATTTTGCCTCTCCAATGTTTTCATTCGAAGAGGGGGGGGGGACACTTTGCCCACCAATGCAGGCTGTAAATTGATAATTATCCAATTTTGTACTCTCGTACACCCCGCCGGTGATTCGAGTGAGTAGACCTTGTGCCGTCTGTTCATTGTTTAGAATTTTTTCACATACCTGATGTAAAATAATACAAAGCACACTATCGACCGTTTCGGGACCCAGGTTCGGCTTAACCCGGGACATTTCAGTAGGATATTCTTGTATCTTTTGGAGTGAAACTTTTCTGTTTCTTAAGTCCTAACAAAGGGGGAGGGGAAGCATGGTACCACTTCGTAAGTTTTAATAGCGGATACCTATTTATGTATAGCTTTCTTGCTTTTACATTTAGATATTTCGTTCCATTTTACATAATTAGCTATCTATAATATTAAAACTTACATATCTTTGCCGACGGTGATTAGAAATATCAATTGCCCTTATGGACGAAAGCTGATCTCAGCCTTTGCCATTCGATTTGCACTGAGCAACGCGGTGGTACATTTTATGAGTTAGTAGGGTTGTGATTTCATCTATCCAACAAATTTTTTGTTTTCCTTTTTTTCTTCTTTTATGTTTCAGGAACCAAAATATTGTCTTCCCTCCCCCCCCTCAGTTATTTCCCTCTTTTCTTTCTATATGTTCCACCCAGTCCCACTTACGGTACAGACTCTCTTCCACGATGTTTATGTTCTCTTTTAGCAGGGTTTTGACTTCCAGCTCTGATTCATACATTTTGTTTTATCCGTGCTAGTCCTTTTTCCATTTTGTTCGGTGTTACTTGCAGCTTATTTTTATTTAGTTTTCTTAATGCCCACGTTTGGTGCCCCGCGGGTTATGGTCGGGATGAAACAGGTATTAAATATTTTTTCTTTCACTTTTAATGGTAGGTTTGCTTTCAGGATCTTCTTTAGGGACCAGTACTTGTTTCAGCCTAGTTTTATCCTCCCATTCACCTCTTTTTCGTGCCTATTTTTCATACTTGTTGTTTATCCCAAATAAATCACTTCGTCCACTACTTTTACTATGTGGTTGTTTACTATAATGCCTTTTCTTTCTTTTCCATCGTTTTTTATAATGTATGTGTTTGCCATATTTATTTCTAGCCCCGCTTTTACACTGGCATTGTACAGTTCGTTTAACATTTTTTCTAATTTGTTTTCTTCGTTTGCTAGGATTACCACATCGTCCGCAAAGCGGAGGTTGTTTAGTCATGGACCGTTTACATTTACTCCTTCTCCCTCCCATTCTAGCTCCCTGAAGATTTCTTATAATGCAGTATTGAAGGACGTGGACGACAATGGGTCCCCCTGCCTTACTCCCCGTTTTATTTCGAATGCTTTCCCCTCAATATCTGTAATTACCATTGTTTCTGCTCTCTCATACATTACCCTTATTGTTTCTACATAACTTCTTTGTTGTAACCTTGATTTTTCACAGCTGCGAAGAGAAACGAGTGCTTTATTGTATCAAATGCTTTTTTATAATCTTCGAAGGCCATACGTAAATCTAAGTTATATTCCTCGTTTTTTTCCATTACCTGATTAATGATGGTGTGGTGGGACGTATGGCGATGCGCGCATGCCAAAGTGGCCCCTAAGACACCGCACCCCCGGCACCGGAAACTACCCTTTCGGGCATCGCATCAGTACCGAAGGACCTGATTAATGATACGTGAATTTGTTATTGTTTGAATATCCTTCTCTAAAGCCCGCCTGTTCCTGTGTGTCGTTATAGTGTTTTTTCATTCTGTTATTTGGCAAATATTTTCGATATGTTGGAGGTTATATGTATTATGTACTTATAGGCCCGTAGTTTTCAATCTTGTGCTTCTCTCCCTTCTTGTTGATTAGTATTATTTTGGATGTCTTCCATATTTTTTTATTTTTATTTTTTTCAAGTATATTATTAAACCGTTGAGTTGGGTTTTTATAAACTTGTCTCCTGCGTACTTGACTTGCTCGTCTATGATTCCATCTGGACCTGGTGTCTTGTTGTCTTTAAGTTTCTGCACTATCTTTTTTACTTCGCCTTCCAGTATCCTTGGTTTTCGTTCATGTCTTCCTCCACTGTTGGTGTACTCGTATTTTTCTGAACTTTTTCTGTTGTCACGGTATAGGTGTTTGTAAAATCTCTTGCCACTTCATTTATTTCTGTTCTTCCGTGTATTTTCCCCCTTTTTCTAGAAGGTACCGCATCCATTTATTTCCTAGCATTAGTTTTTTATTTATCTTCTTTACACTCATAGTGTCTTCCAATATTTGTTCTATCATATTCTTTTCCCTTTCTTTATACTTTGCTCTTCTTTTTATTTTATCAACCTGTTCGAGTTCATTATTTCCAATTTATCCTTCCTTGTTATATTTTTCTTATTGCTTATCTTTTGTTTTTTTCGATATAGATCTTTGAGGGTGCTCAACCTCCGTTTTGTCCTCGTTCTCTTCTTTATTACTTATTTTTCCTAGGGCCTTTATTATCTGTTCGTTCCATTCGTCAATGTTACTACTTGTTCTCTCTTCCTTTTGTGTTATAATTTCTCCTACCGAAGATTCGTGTTTTGTTCTGTATTTCTTTATTGTTTTGTTTATAGAGCCTGTTTTTTGGCTTCTCGATTTCTGGGTTCCTATTTGTGTGATTGGCTAGTATTTTATGATCCGTATCACAATTGAAATTTTTTATAGTTCCACAATTTTTTATATTTTTGCTGTTTCTGTCCATTATTATGTAGTCAGTTTGATTTTTTGTTTCCATGTTTGGGGAAATCCAGGTCTATCTCATATTGTGTTTTTTCTTGAACCACGTGTTCACTATTTTTAAATAATTTTCATTAGCTACAGAATTCTGCCAAAAGTTTCCCGTTTTTGTTTCTTTTACCATATTGGTATGGTCCAATGATTCCTTCTTCTCCATTCTCTTTTTTCCCTATCTGACTCTTGAAGTCACCCATAATTGAGCTCATGCGTGCAAGAAGAGCGTGTATCAGATATACGCCCATTTAAAGATTATTGTATTTTCTGGTACTTCCACATATCTAGTATCTGTAACAAAAATCTTGAATCGATCGGATCAACCGTTCCGCAGTATTCCGTTTTTCTGTGAAATTGTGTTGTATGCCCTTTTGATTATTATAGTCTAAAATCGAAAACTATACGAATAAAATTATCAGCTTCTCATATTTGTAATCAAGCCGTAGCAAAGGGATGACCATTGGGGGAGCGGAATGTTAGTAGAATTTCCAAGTTAAGTTGGGGCCGGGGGGCGTAGCCCGTGAAAAAATTTGTACCCCCACCCCACTTCAGAAGCAATATGGGTATCATTTTACAGGGATTTTGAATTACGTTCATTTCTGAATTTGTAATAACAAATTTTATTTTCTATTTCAGTCAATTTTGAAGATACAGACCTGCGTGAGGTATGATTTGAAAGAAGAAACATTTTTCTATGCAACCCTACTCTTGACAAAGACGGTGTGAACGAATTGAAACAGTATTACGCGGGGGAAAACAGCCAACACGTGCGAAAAAACAATAGTTTTCAAAAGGGCGTAAAACACAATTTTTTTTTGGCGATCTATGTTGCAAAATCTAGGAACTTACGGGCTTGGAAACACATAGAAAACAAAATCTAGACACCTGTAGCAATAAATTAAGACCCACCCGAGATCTGTATCTCTAGTCCAAGTAGTGTTGTGAGCAAATTAAGATTTAAAATGCGTTTTTCTCAAAACACACTTTTCTATTATACGCCCATCTTGCACGTACCGGCTCAATTAATATTTTATTTTGTCTATTTATATTTTTTCTCCTTTATCGTATCGCTTAATACTTCATAAAATTCCTCAATCTCTTCCGTTTGTGACCCTATAGTAAGTGCATGAACCTGGATTATTGTAGTCATTTATTTCTTGATTTTTAGGTGCAATATTGCAATTCTATCACTGATATTCGTAAAATTTTCGACATTCTTTTTAAGTTTGCTATTATGTAGGAATCCCGTGTCCCTGTGACTGTCTGAGTTCGGGTATAACCATATGTTCCCTTTTTTTGTATTTATTATTGTTTCATCTTTTCTCCTGACTTCTGCCATTCCTAGTATGTGTTTAAGTTTTTCGAATTCTTTTTCAGCTTCTAGAAATTTGTAGTTCTCTTTCAGCGATCTCACATTGAGCTTTGCTATTTTTAGTATTTTCTTGTTTTCTTTGTTTTTTGACTTTTGATACTCCTGGTCAGTCCCCAGTCAGTTTATTTTTTATTTCATTATTTTTGATATTCCTAATTTATTTTCTCCTGACTGCTTTTTTGTTTGATGTGATACTATAATTTTTGAAATTTTGCTGAGATGTTGACCGTACTTGCCTATGTTGGCCAGATAAAACCAAGGCAAGGGAGATTACAGCTTACCTACTTGTTTCTCCGCGTATTTCTGGTCGTTTTCGCCTCTTTCTTCGTGCTTCCCGCGGCTAGCATTTTCGAAAACGTCGGATGTATTTTTGGCTGTGTTGTGTCTCCTTATTTTTCTGCTTTTCTGCATTTGTTACCCCTGCGTCATTAATTTCCTCTTCATCTTCATCGCCGACGCTTTCTTCCTCTACAGTTTGTGCTACGTCTTCTGGTTCATTACCTTCTCTCCTTTCTAAAGTGTTCAGATCTGTCTTGAGATGATCGTGCCCCGTTAATTCTTTGGTCCGTTTCCATGTCTTCGTTGTTTTCCCGGCGATCTCTGTTCTTTCTTTCGTGCTCGCTGTTTCTGATTCTTCTTCCTCGCAAGTCAACTCTTCGGCGCTCCCTCTCTTTTCTTAACGAGTTTTCAAGGACTAACAGGTCCTCAGCATTGAAGATTCGTCTTGCTTTGTCGTGTTCTTTAATTCTCATGAAAACCTTTCCTTCTCTGGTCCAGGCGAATTCTATTACACCTTCATCTCGTACTCGCCTTGCTTCATTGAAAATCTTGATCGTGCGTTTCGACAAGTGTTCGTTCAAGTAAATTTTTCCCTCTGCGTTTGTGTGTAACCCAATATCCTTGTTCTTCAATTTCTTCTCCTTTGCCAGCTTGATAAGAGTAGCGGCTATAGCCGGTTTTTGATCGAAAGGTTCTGTAAGAAACGCTACAGAAATTTACGGAAATTTACGAATGCAGATAGCTTTAACTCTCATTGCGTTCAGTCGGAGGGTCCTGATCTATTTGCAGTTTACTGTTTCATATTCGTGTTATTTAGAGGGAAAAGTTGGTTTTTTCAAAAATTCAGTCGGATAATTAGAAGGAATGCTGAACATAGTTTTCAAAACCTGCAATTTTAGGGCTTCTAAAGGTTGTGTGTGGTATATAAATGAGTACGAAACAATATACAAATTATATTATGGTCGCATTAAATCCGATGTACATGTAATAATGAGACATTTTGAGCTCGTTTTAGAAATTTCAGATTTTCAACCTCTTAATAATTTCTGAAGGAAGACAGTTACAACCACCAAATTTTAGCATAATGTAAATAAGTTCAATGTAGAAAAATTAGAAAAAGTTCAAGTTGAACAAAAATTAGGGGCCCTCGGTACTGATGCGATGCCCGAAAGGGTAGTTTCCGGTGCCGGGGGTGCGGTGTCTCAGAGGCCACTTTGGCATGCGTGCATCGCCATACGTCCCACAACACCAGGGGCCTACGGGGGGCAAAATTTTGTGGCCCCCTTCTAATTACGGTACCGAATTTTTTTATAGCTTAAAGCCTATTCCGGGTTCATATGAACACATCCAGAAAATACGAACTTCCCAGCTCTTGCAGTTCACCCACCAACCTCGAACAACCACACAAACAAACATTCATTTTTACACAGGGTTGCCACTTTCTGGAAAACCGGGAGAAGTCAGGGAATTCGGTCAGTCAGGGAAAAGTCAGGGAATTTTCATTTAAGTCAGGGAAATTTTCTGAAAATAACAAACGAGTTCGTATTTTATCAGAGTAAACTTTTTTTATCATAACATAAGAATAATGATAATCTATTCGCAAATGAAATAGTCTATAATATTGAAAAATATTACATTAATTACATCTGTACCTTCTTCTTCTCGATAGCGATTTTTAAAAAATCTGTATTGTAAAAAATTTCTGTGACTCTCCTCCCTCTGGGCTTTCTCGGAATCCTGTAAAAAAGTCAGGGAAAATTGTAAAAGTTGGCCTGGAAAACCGGGAAAAGTCAGGGAAAACCAATCCTGAAAAAAAGTGGCAACCTTGTTACATAGTGGCAGAAAATATGTACATTGTATTGGTCATCGCCATTTATATGAGGAGCAATATTCCAAAACGGCCTCTGTCCAGTTTTATATTTTTTTCACGGGGACGAAAAAACCTGTTACATCGCTATATTACACCTGCTTACAGGAATTTATCTCGTTGAAATATTGAATGTACCTTGACAGGAGACGTGCATGTCGGTTGCAAAGTGGGGGAGGGGGGAGGGATCTCCTCGATACAGGCCGTTTTGGAACAACATTTTTGAAGTATTAGTTTTTGTTTGGTACAAAATTAGACATACTGTGCCTCTCAATAGACTACAAGACTGTATAAAAATTTTCACTATGGTGGCTTTTTTGTGATAAAAATATGTGAACAGAGGCCGTTTTGGAATAACTTTTTTTGTTTCTTGCAAGTCTAGTTTGGCTTCTTACATGCGTTAGATTCGCGATATCGTGATTTTTTTGGGCCAGAATATGTATTACTAGGTTCCTCACCAGATGACGCTATAAAACGATTTTTCAAAAAAATGGACAGACCGTTTTGGAATATCGCCTATATGCATATGAAATTACATACTTAATTTCCCATTAATATGCCATTCAGTTCAACATTATTTTGTGATTTGTGTTGTTCATCGCCATGTATATGCATATGAAATTGAATACTTCATTCCCCGTAAATACGCCATTTAGTTCAACAATCATGTAGCACAGTGAGTTGAATAGTAACTTTGAGCACTAATGATTGGTCACGATTTCGTCTTTTATTCTTCTTTATTTTATTTATTTTGTTTGGTTTTTGTCCTCGAGTTGAGCATACTCGTGTGTCGTTTTTCGTAATATTTGTGAATTTTTGGCGTTTATTATCTTTAGTTTTTGATCTTTGTGTTTCTCTGGTTATTTTCTTTGAAAATCCCTTTTCATCCCGTGAAAATCTGATTTTGCGGTTAAAAAAACAGAAAAAAAGAAGTGTGAGAGGGGGGAGTAAGTTTGTGAAACACCCTTGTCAACCGGTATAAGCGAAATTGACAGGTCAAGACCTCGTTTACGGTTTTCCTAACTTTCCAGTTACACTTACCAAATACAACTGATCCCTTCTTCGACTGGAAATTTGAATTGTAGGGGCACAAATTTGCGACGGTGGTCAGTTTTGTAATTAATTTATGATCTAAATCAAAGCCTAGATCAGTAATCTGATTCCGTACCCCCCCCCCCCACTCCAACCAAAAAAAAAGAGAAAATCGATAAGTTAATTTATTCAATTTTATAAACAAATTTAATTTCGGCTATTCATGGGTCTAAAATTTGAACTTTTGGACCCAAAATCGGGACCCGATCAAAAATGTGATGTGACGTACATATTTGAAAATCAGTGACCCGCTAAGTCAAAGCCCGAAAGCCAATTAAATTTTCACCGTTGGATTATTATGTTTAAATCGGGATTAGAATAAAAGTCTGATAGATATTCGAAATCAGCGATCTAAGAAACCCATATTTTGTTATTTTGTTTTGTACCTTTCTATTTAAGATTCTAATGTTGGTGGTACGTTTGAGTCCCCATTTGAGGGAGAGTATTTTTTTTACCAGAAAAGAAACTAGACCTTCTGAATTGAAAATTTATCCTCGCAATCAAATAAAAAAGAAAAAGAGATTGATTTGTGAAACACCTTGTATAAGTAGGTACAAAATGGGGCATGAAAATCCCCAAGTTTTTTTTAAAATATTTATTGTGACATGAGATCGAGGTAGGACAAACTATGATCTTCAGAGGCTATGATGTAGTTATTTTTCGGGTGGAAAAATTTCCCTTCCCTTGAATGGGGGGGGGGTCGTTCCATCCTCGTTAGAATCGTAAAAAGGAAACTTGTTGAACCAAGTATCGAAATAAAAGGGCTATTTGAATTGCTGATTCCGAAAATGTAATCAGATTTTTGATATAACCTCGACTTAGGAATTTGAGTTTTACTATCCTTGTGGAGGGCAGAATTAGTTGTACTATAGAAATTTAGCAAGGTATCGGAATAGGGATTTCTTGGATATCCGATTCTCAAAATTTAATGGTTTTGATCCGACCCAGATTCTGAACTAAAAATACAGATGTGACCCCTTTGAATGGAACAAGTCGATTTTACAGAAAAAAATAAAGTATCAGAATAGGGATTTTTTGAGTCCTTGATTTTGAAAATTCAATCAGATTTTCTATCTGACCTCGAATTCGGACTCAAAATCCAAGTTTCAACACATCCAATTAGCCTGATTGATTTTGCCAGAGAAATGAAACAAGGTACCGGAAGTAGGGGTTTCTTAGGTCCCATATTTCGAAAATCTAATGAGATTTCCGATCCGACACCGACTTAGGTTCCCAAATTCAAGTTTGTCTCATTTATATGGGCTAACTGACGTTTTCAAAACATTGAAGCAAGGTTCGAGATCGTGTTTTTTGAGAGGTTGAGTCGGTGATTTCTAAAATTTTATCAAGTTTTTGATCTGACCCCGAGTTTTGGAAACAAAAATTTTAATTTAACCCTTTCGCCAAAAATTTAAACAAAGTACCAGAGTAGGGGTCTTTTTGGTCGTGATCTGCTCTCGATTAACTCCAGTTTGGGTCCCAAAATCCAAATTTAATAATTTAATATTCAAAGTACCTAAAGGTTTTCCTTTTTTAGTCATTGATTTCAAAAATTCTGAAATCGACTCTACTGCCTCTTGACGGGCTCATATGACTTTACCGAAGAGATTGTACAAAAAATTAGAAATTATTGGAGTCGTTGATTTCGAAAGTCAAATTAATGTAGGGTTCGAATACGATTTTTCCGCATCCAAAGAGCGAATTTGTCAGAAGTTCCACGAAAACAGGGAAAAGCCTATCCGTTCGCGAGAGGTAGCGGAAAAATCGTTCTTGTAACTTGACTTCGAAGTATTAGAGAATGTTTTTTTGCTGACCGCTAATTTCTTACAAATTCAGATTCTGTAATCCTATCTCACTTTGTCCCCCAAAATTTAAATTTGAAACATTAAGGAGATAAAATTAATTTGTGTTATGAAAATCCAATTAATCATTATTAGATTAACGTGTGTTACAGAATCTCTCCCCGTTCCTCCTCCCTTTTTTCTATTACTAATCAATTCGAACCGAAATGACGAAATGATAATGTTTTACTTTTTCTTCGAAGGAAGGTTGCAGTTTTTCTTCTCTCGAAAAGAAAAAAAAATGCTGTTGTTCTTATTGAGAAAAGAGAGGGGACAGAATTCCTTACCTCTCTTGAGAAAGCAACCTCTTATCTTTCCGAGAAAGAAAGTAAGTCCTTTACATTCATGAAATGAAAGGGACGTAATGTTTAATTTCCTTAAGGAAAGAAAACCAATAGGCCAGTTTAACTTTGCCAACCAAATTGAACCGTGGATCGGAACTAGAGATTTCTGGTTCAGTGATCTTGAGAATTTCATCAGATTTTTGATCCGATTCATTCAAACGGGCCAATTTGAAGGCTTATTTGTAAAGATTTCATCAGCAATCTGTCAATAATCTATCAAGACACGATAGGATTTGTAAACATTTCATCATGTTTTATTGAATGCTCGTTAAACCTTGTTCAATATTTTGTGAAATCGTTGAAGACTGTGAGACCAGTAATCATTCCACCGAGATTTTTTGAAAAATTGATTTTAGATTTGTTTCTGATATGTATCTTTTAAGACTTCGAGACTTGCAGTGATTTCATCCAACCGCAGACTGTTTGGGGGGATGGGTGAATCCCCGGCCGGGCCCCTTGGACTGCGGCCCGCCCAAAATATGACTTGTTCCAAGAATGGAAAAATACTGGTTGGGCCCCGCGGGCCCCAATCAGTATTCTCCCTTTACAATTCCCTTGCCAGTCCGCGGGTGATTTCATTAACTATTTGTTAGTTAAATGAGCTAAAAATGTGTCAAGACTCATAAAGACTTGCAAAATTTCCATCGAGACTTCTTTCAAAATCCTTTGAAGCAGTGTTGGAGTTTTTTTTTTTTAAATTATAACAAGTCTGCCTAAGCCTCTGGTAAACATTCCATGGAGACTGGATAATTTATAAAGACTCTGTTATGGCTTTAAACCATCTTAGAACACTGCAAGACTTGAAAAGCCTGTATCAAAACTCCTGCTGAAGAGGGGGGCGAAGTACCTACCTCTTTCCTTCAAGTTTTGATAAAGAAAATTTTTCTTACACGCGTGAAGATTGGAAGAAGGAATTGAAAATTGAAACGAATACATAATGCCAGAGTTGAGGAGTTAGACCTGGAAATTGCCAAGTTGAAGAATTTATATATTGCTGCCGGGAAGTTAGGAAACTCCCCCTCCCAACCTTGAAATTTATATTAAACTTTGCGACTGTCAGCTAGTAAAATGAAAACCACCTCCCAACTCCTCTCAGTCAATAGCTTTCACTGGTCATATTGAAAGTAATTTGGTATGGAATTTACCCTTAGAAGATGCAACGAAGGATATTGTCAAAGAACACGTAACTTGGTAGTTGTTACTGGCGGTGGTGGGTCGAGGCAAATTTACGCCCCCTCTCCTCCTCTTATGTCCGCAGAGAAGAATGTAGAGGTAATTTTCTCCAAAAATTGGCTAAAAAGGAAATTTTTACCGATTGTCACAAAAAGTAGTTTTTTGATCCATAAATTTTCATTTGTAAAAAGAAATCGAAAACAGTACATCAGTAATCCGTTAATTAACCGGTAATGCAACGAAACCAATTTTCAACTTAAATATCGGTGACCGTTACCTGAACAAAGTGATGGTAACAGAACTTACCAGAACCATCCCAATATCACACCCCAGCAGAATTCCAGCTCTGGTGATGTTATGTCAGACTGTAATAGGCGACATAAAAATGAGGACGGACGAAATTACGCTACGCAACATCAGTTCCGTGTCATTTTGTGTATTATCTTACTTCCTTTTCAATTTTAATGTTACTGAGCAGTACCCATATAACTTTTACTTACGAAAATGAAGGTTGTGAAACTGGAAGCTGTCAACTCTTAACTTTTCATATTTTTTACCTAGGTCCTATTCTAACGAAAATTCCCTCTTGTAATGAGCGAACAGTTCATGGCATGTTTTTGAATGCACTCTTGAGATTTTCTTCTGTTTCTCTCTAGAGAAATTTCTTTATACTAAATTGGTATTAAGTTCTAGAGTAAGGTAATCAAGATTTAAGTTAGTAATAGGAGAACTTTCAAGATAATAACATTAAATCACAAAATTCTCTGACGGGGACCGACCCGTTCTGCTTATTTTTTACTTCATTATTACCTATTGTGCCATCTGGTTTCCTATTTAAATGAACTTACTTTTCTCAATTTGGTTAAAATGATGGAAAAAAAATAATGAAAAAAGAAGCAACGGAACTTAAAAAACAAAAACAAAAAAAAAAACAGTTTACTTTGTGTGCTTAACATTTCAAAAATCTTTATTCTGACGCAGTCCTATCAATTTCTAATGACCTTGTGTATTTTCAGGAATGGAGAGCCGGAGAATGCTGTCAACAAAAAGCAGCGGTTCGCGAAGAAAGTGCTGGTGGTTCGCGACAAATGTGTTAAACGGAAAATTTGAAATTTAAAGTACCTGTGCTTTACAAACCTTATATGAAAAGAACGTGAGTTCGTCAATATTTCAATCTAATGTTTGAGAAACTTCTTACAGGTTTTTTATGTTGCCAGATTCCTTCGGGAATCTGAATTAATTTAATATTTGAAAAAATTTCATAAAAGTAATGTGCATAGCAGGATTCATTTTATAGTATAGGTTTTATAGGTTTCCAGTTTTCATATCTCATGGTTTTCATGTCGCGTTGTTTTCGGATAGCGTGTTTTATTTCATCTTTAGTGATAAGAGGCCCTTCCTCGTGGTGCTCTCGAAACTTTTCTGTGTCTTTCTAGAATTTTTTGGTTATCTAGCTGTTCAATGCGACTGTCACCGATGGTAGTGAGGGCTTTTCTGGTGCTGTGGTGGAACAATCCGGCATCTGTTCTTCTGAATTGGCCCGTTGCTCCTTTGACATTTTCTTGTTCGACATTTTCGTATTTATCGCGATAGAATTATTCTTTTGCTTCTGTGTAAAGATTACGAACACTCTCCTTCTTCCTTGTATATTCGTCAGGACCTTCTCTTGCAGGTCGTCTCTTTTCCATTTTGGTTGAGGCCACCAGCAACAACTACTGGCAGAAGTTATGCTGGGTAATTTCAACGGGGAAGTTATTTTTGAAAATCCTTTGGAGAGCACCCCTCTCCCAGGTGGGACCCAACCGCTAGCTAGAATGAAGGTCCCGAGTGGATTTTTGTAATAGGCTCTCTTTACAAAAATTCAGTTTGGCTGCTTGTACGCAGTGCGTGTTATCGAATGTTGTGTTGGCGCAATGAGGCCCGGCCATTTTCCAGCTTCCTGCTCGTGCGGCTATTTAGTGCATTCCCTTTGCTAAATGCCGGCAAGAGTGTTGTTGTTTGTATCGTTCATTTGGAATTGGGTTCTATTACACCAGGAACAGTAACTACTAGGCGGCAGTCACGCCAAATAATTTTAACGAGGAAATTATTTTTGAAAATCCTTTGGAGAGCATTCCGCCTCCAAGTTGGACTCAACCAGCAGCTAGTGCAAGGGCAGCCGGTGGACAGTCCCGAGTGGATGTCTGCAATAAGCACTCTTTAAAATAATTCAGTTTGTCTGCTTGTTAGCAGTGCATGTTACTAAAGATTGTGTTGGCACAATGAGGCCTGGCCATTTATCAGTTTCCTCTGCTCGTGCGGGTATTTAGTGCATTCCCTTTGCTAAATGCCGGCAAGAGTATTGTTGTTTTCATCGTTCATTTGGAGCTGGGTTCTGTTACCTCAGTAACAACTACTGGGCGGCAGTTATGCTGGATAATTTTAACGAGGAAATTATTTTTGAAAATCCTTCGGGTAGCATATTTTGGCAAAATTTGACCAAATCATTACCGCGTCTACTTTGCTCTCCGAGGCCAAATTGTGCTACTACTTCGTTTGGTTGATCTTCCTTACCAACCGTTGCATTGCAATCGCCTTTTCTTTGGTATTTTTTTTGAGTTGACTAGATATTGTTTGGTAGAACTCCTAACTGTCTTCCACCTGCAGCAGAAGTTGGCGTGTACACTTGAAGTGTATGTAGTCTGCACGACATCGTGTCCATCTTAATTAAAATTGCTCGATCATTGATAGGCTTATATTCGGCCGCTGCCTTATTCCATTCCTTGGAGACCAGTACAGTGACGCCATTTCGTGATGCCACATCGTTGTCTCAGAAATATATTGTATTCCCCATTGCTGTCCTGAAGTGTCAGCTACCCTTCCAGGATAGTCCTGTCATGACAGTATTGTTCCGAGCAATTTCTCGTTCCACTACTTGTAATTTGCCAGCTCGAACCAAGTCACGGATGTTCTATGTGGCCAGCCGGTGAGTCTTCGTAATCCTTTTCCTTTCTCTTATAGTTAGCAATGCTCCCCCTGGAGATCCGAGTGGGGAACTACTTTAGACTCCGGAACATTTATTAGTGGCAGAAATCACGATGGTGGATTTTCTTGGGATATTGGCTCAGAGTAGTTTCCCGTTGCTTTTTCTGAGTTTAGACAGTAGCCCAACTAACCAAGGCTGTGTTACCAGAGTCTTACAGTTTGTGTCTTCTGCAACTATCCCTAGGATAAGTTACCTGTCTCTGTCCCTATCCAGTCTGGCAAGCCTTTCTCCATTGTATTGAGTACTTGCCCTGGCTAGACCCCGCGTTCACATCTTGACTTGCCGACCTGACTTCCCCGCCAGGATTGGTTATCGCGACCTTCCATCAGGTTACTTGGCCTAACAGAGGCATGACATGTAGGCGAGTGCTGGGTAGAGTGGAGAGGCTAAATGAACTTTCGTGATCATATATTCGGATCACATCTTAAGGGGTTGCCCCTTTGTTACGAAATCAATCCATGGTATTTTTAGCAATCTTTTCCCCCTGGTTGTTGTTTTCGCCTTTCCGTCCGTCATTGAGGGTCTGGTACCTCTTCCTGTTCATCTAAGTCACTACCTAGAAAACTACCTGTAGCGAATTTCTTAGTGGTGAACAAAAATCATGTATGCACATTACTTAATATTTTTGCCTAGTTTACTTTCTCTCTATGTGTGAAATCGCTTTCGTACATGGAAATCGTATTTTGTGAAGGTACTTTCAGTTTCAAATACTTCGTTGTAGTTCGGTATGTGTTCTTCCGTGGTTTTTCCTTATACTCGTTTCGCGGTTCCCTGAGTGAAAGTCTCAACTTTTTAAACTTGAATTTTAATTTTGTGCGTTTTTTCGCGGGCTAATGATCTCTCGTTCGCGGATAATTTTTTCGAATAGGCCCTTTCCGTATCGTTTCTTTCCAGTTCGCGTTCGCGTAGGTTCACCTCAAGCGCTCCAGTCGGTAAGTCATTCTAATTTTATGGGTTTTAACAGCAGTTCAAGTGTCCCCATTTGGTATGCTCCCATTATCAATTTTTAACAATATTTGAGTTTTAGCCTTGAATTTGCTGTTGTAGTTAGATGGTGGTGGGTAGATATAAGAAACTTGAGTATAGAAACGACGTGTATTAGACGAGAATATGTTGGTGGATTTGTTAGTGATGTGTACAGTGCAGTTTATGTTTATAAATTCATGTTATTTATAGTTTTCTTAGTTTATATGCAATTGCCATCCACATGTTTGTCAACATCAACCAGAGTTGCCATCAATATATTAACTGACCTACCCTGAAGGTAAGCAAGTAACATTTATCTATTCCTACGTTCATCGTAGATATAGTGATTCTTTATCAAATAAGTTACTGTTATTCTATAAGAGATTGAGTGTAGGAACGACGTGTATGAGACGAGAATGTGTTGGTGAATTTGTTAGTAATGTGTACAGTGCAGTTATATTCGTGTGATTAACAGTTTTCTTAGTATATGCAGTTGCTATCAATATGTCTACATCAACTTACATTGAAGGTGAGCAAATAACATTTATCTATTATTACACTCATCGTAGGTATCAAATAGGTAATTATTGTCCTGTATGTTGTACATGTTTAATATTTCAGCTATATAACTAGTTATAGTGATTATGTACACGAACACGCTACGAAGATGTTCATGTAAATAATCACTGTAATATGGTTCGGTTCTGAATTCCGTGATTTTCAGGCATTAAGAGGAGATAAAAAGGTAGTATTCGAAAAAGAAATGTAAAAAATTTTCTTCAAATATCAACTTGCGGTACTGCTGTAGTCTTGAGCTTTTTAAAAAAATTTTTAATTCCGGAAGGGGCTAAAATTGGTTCCCTAAAAGATCGAAATAAGCCTTTAAAGAGGTCCAAATCAGTTTGTATTTTCTCACATTTTGAGAATGCACCTCTTCTTGCGGACTCCATGCAGTCACGTCCAATCCGTGAGTCTGGGTACTGGCTGAAAATTTTCTGACTGACAGTGCAATGAACGCTGGCTCGTTAAAAAACTAGTTTTGAGTGCTCGAATATTTAAACTGCATTCAAAATCGGTTTTGTAACTCACCAGTTTTCTTTGCATTTACCAAGCGCGGGCCAGGTACCGAGTAAAGTTACTGAGAAGGTCGGACTCAAGCAGTGAGACGTTTCTTGGCCTTAAGATTAGGCACAGAGTGTAAAATGTTTGAGAGTCTTTCTAAGCTTGCGACGCGACGTACTAAGATTTTCCCGGCATTTCGGTACATTAGTCCGCGTTTGGTTCTTACTGAAGTCGCAACGTTTCCAGCTTGCAGAGTACTGCCCTATTAGGGCTGGCAGATCTGTTTGTTTAACTGATCGCGTGATTGTGAAAATCATCGTTTGCGATCATAATATGCTATAATTTAACAACGCTAATTGATCCGAGTGCCAAAAACTTTTTTTTCTTCAGTTGGCTAAAAAAAACTGTCCACACATGAATGGTTCAACAAAGTGAGTTCGATGAAGGTAGCCTTTACTGCATTCTACTGAAAAAATTTGGGGGAAAAAGCCCAAAACTGATCGCAGGAGGAGAAAAATGTCACTGAAAATTGAAAAGACCCATGTCCCTGTGGAAAGAGCCCAAATCTGACCTAAGTACCGCAGGAGGAAGTCCCTAAATGATCGATCTAACTTTGCTGTTCTGTTGTACCAAGATACCATTGTTGCCAGTTGGGTAACGGTCTGTAAGATCGCGCTGTTCCTAAAATCGCGCATTCATTATTCCTCGCCAGCTGTTGACTATTTTCAAAATGTAATGAGTTGGTGACATTGTTTTGCTCGAGAAGTTATCACTGAAAGTGAAAATGAGATTTTATCAGCTGTTGTTACGAAGATATCAAATTTTATAGTTTATTTTTATGTTCTTTTTATAATTTTACTCAGTAAAATCGGATGGTGTCACGTTTTCACTTCAAAATCAGTAGGTAAATAGTTTCAATGTGTTGAAAGTAAATTTTACGCCCTTTCACATGATATGTGAAATATATCAATTACATTCAAGTGAATTGCCAAAAATACCTGCCGGAAAAGACAGAGCAGTGGTCGGTAAGATCACGCACAATTTTTTTTTTTTTAAGATTTCGTGACGTGGTTTTCGTTTATTTTCAGAAAAAATGATAGATAATTATCGAAGTAAATAAGAAAACGACAAAGACGATCCATTTTGTCTTTACTGCGCAGGAAAATATTCATTTTCAAAGCGAGGAGAGAAGTGGATTCAGTGCCACGGTTGTACTAGCCGAAAATGGGCTCACATGGCGGGCGCGGGCATTGACCTCACGATTATAGGATATACTTGTGAAATTTGTTCTTAAAAATTTAATTATAATTTATTGCATCCAGAATCTAACGTTTTTTTCTATTGCGCGATCTTAGGAACATCACTGCGTGGTATTACAGACCATTTTTTTAAAAGTCAATTTCGAAGGAAGTTGGGAAAAATTACAGGGGCAACTGTTGTGATCCAAAATGGCTGAAATTTTTATTTGTTATATGGGAAAGTCTTGCCTACAACGTACCAAAAAAGCAGCCATTTTTGCTCATATGTAAATAAAGAAGAATAAGTGCGCGATCTTACAGACCCTTACCCAAATAACGACCTCTGTGGGTGGTAGTTACGTTAGATCAGTTAGCATCCACCCCAGTGGCACTGAACTTCAGTTGGTATGCCATCGAATGACCGTCATCTTCAGGCGGGAATTTTACGTACTTCAGTCCATTTCTTGCATCTGAGTTGTACAGAATCGCATGCGCATCGTTGTTTACATTATAATATCAGTCAAAAATGAATTTCGATCTATGTGGCACTTGGGTCAATTAGTATTTTTAATGCTCAGTTTTGACCCGTGTCGGGTTACCCCATAAAATTTACCCAATTGATTTTGATTTAGATTGCTAGCCCTAATATTCCTTGCCCTACAGGGATGTTTACATCTGATGTGAAGGGTAAGGAGTCAAAACTCACACATTTGTCATTTTACTTCAAGAGCGTAAATAGGCAAAATACTGTACACGCGTGCAGGAATATCTTTGTTGCGTCTGTGCATATGCGAAATGTTTAACATACTCCACGTTCACAGGCGCAACAAAGGTATTCCTGCACCCGTATACAGTACTTTGGCTATTTGCGCCCTTGAAGTAAAACGGCAAATGTGTGTTGTGATTCTGTACTCTTCATATTATATACCTCCCTTCTCAATATTTTGCCCGTTTTCATTTATAAATCTAGTTTCTCAGTTTAGTTTGAAACTTTATTTGTTATTTTGACATTGGTAACTCTAGTGTGGAAGGGAGACAAGTATCGAATAACGGTCTGGCCCACTATTTGCCATTGATACTTCCTATTCAAATCTATAGGTTGGTCGCTAACTTACGGGACAACACTCCTAGATTGGATCTAGGAAAAAGGTTGTCAAAGAAATACTCATTTGTTTGTATAGAATGCCTGTTTCAACCTCATTCTACCAGGCTCCTCTCGAAGCTAGGGGTCTCATCTCATTATACATACTATCAGTTTGATCTGAGTTTTACTGGTTCATAAAACATCGTGAGAGCTATAACTGAAATTTTCACTTACGAGATTATTATTTCAATACTTGGACGGGTTGTTCTGAGCCACTAACTGACGAGAGCGATGAGTGGTGTACCTGCGTAGCTCAGCTGATGGCTGCAAGCTTCAAACATTCGATTCTGAACCTCAGCATGAAGCCATGCTGTATTTTCTGATCAGTTTTATGTCAGTGAATCGTTTGTTCGCCCTGTAACTTAAATAACTCCTACCCCCCCCCGGTCGAAATCCGACTTTTGATAATCATTGGGATGCTGCGTTGTTGTTAATCCGTTATTTCCATTCTCTAAAAGTTGATCTATAGCTTGAGAACGTTTTAGGAAATAAGTAAACTCGTTTTGTTTTTGTTACATTTATTTTCTTAGTACGCAAGTTCTTACACACGTTCTTATTTTGGAAGTCAAAATAAGTATATTATGGTAGACTAGGAATGGATCTTTCACGGTTCGAAGACCTTGAATCACTGTGATGTGGAATGGTCGGTTCTGACACGGTGCTGCTCGTTCAGCATGCAGCATAGGTTTTCGTATTCCTTTACTTTTAAAATACCTTTCTGATGATACAAATGTCAGTAAATATTAGGTCCATTAGGAATACAAGAATCGCTTTACGGGTTGAGGTTGAAGGGCTTAGTAGGAGAAAGGTGCAGGTGGGCTGCTAGATCGCGAATACTATGCATTTGTTTCATTGAGAGGTTCAGTTCTATTCATCATCTCCGAAAAAACGTTCGTAAAATGCTGAAATTGAAGAAAGACATTCGCAGTGATCCTCTGAAGATTTTTTTTCTCCTTGTCACTGCTACAAAGTCTACTTCGGCTAAATTATAATCGGAATATTTTTTCATTCTTTTCTTGCTGATCGACTTTGAACTTTCTGGCAAAACCCACCCCAAATATTTTGGTCACCAGAAATAAAATCCTTCGTCGACAAATTCACCTTGGTAGATTTCTGATTTGGTCATATAATGCGTTTGAGAATTAAGAAAGGCGTGTGCTCAGAAACAAACTTGCGAGAAAAATGTGTTCAAAGTAGTACAACACGGGTAATTTTTCTATATCCAATGACGTACCGGGTGGTGCCATCAATTGCTGCGTGAAAAGCACTGTACATTGAGTTTTGTGCTACATAGAATTATTGGCTTCTATATGTTCTCGAGTGTTACTCTTTTTTTAGATTTAAGGCCTCATGTACCGATTTCTCATGTATAAAATGAAAGCACACCTAATGAATTAAGTGTTTCTTCTTTTTCTCAGATGATAAAGTTACTTTGCAGTTGTCTTGTTTTAAATGGAAATTATGTTTTTGTTTTCGTTTGCTTACCCAAAAAATTTTTAATTATTGCATCGAGTCCGTATTTCTGACCTATTTCTATCCCCAACCTTTGCTGAAAGGGCTCGGTCTACCTTGAAATCGACGACTCAGAAAATTCCTGTTTCGGCAATCTACTCCATTTTATACTTCTGGTTTTGATTTTATGTTTCTTACGTTTGAAATGTGGATTTTAGGGTCCAAATTGGAGTAGGATAGAAAATCTGATGGGACATTCTGACGCTGTGCCCCAAAAACGCTCATAATTTTTACACCTTGTCTGATTTATTGCAACAAAGGTATAAATTTGGATTTTGAAGCTCATGCCGGGGTGCCACTCAATGTACCCTTAATTTTGATGCTTCCTTCGATATTCTAATTCGAGTCCATTTTACTTTTTTCTAGAGTGAAATTTGAATTTTGGGTCCCATACCGGGATCGGATCGAAGATCTTGATGTGATCTGGAACGCAGCGAAGATGGATATCTCTACACTCACAACTCTGTGGCGTCGGCATTTCGGACTGTTAGTTGACAAAATAAAAGAATCATTGACTTTGTTCCTTTCCTTGATTTTTGCTTAGAAATAAATTCGTGTAGACAGACGCAGCTATTTAGTTGGCATTTTCCGCATGAACCGCAAAGAATA
This sequence comes from Acanthococcus lagerstroemiae, assembly GCA_031841125.1. NCBI lineage: Eukaryota > Metazoa > Arthropoda > Insecta > Hemiptera > Eriococcidae > Acanthococcus > Acanthococcus lagerstroemiae. The sequence continues at coordinate 41,653,639 of CM063112.1, forward strand.
AAAATTGTCGTTTTTTGCTTACATGAAAAATGTGTGTGCCGAGTTGGCATTTTTCAACAAATGTTCGCATTTTGAACATCTATCGGTAAAATATAAAAATCTTTGACCTTTTTTTGGCTTGCATTGAATTTTTTATGCTGAATCGACATTTTGACGCTCGACGTATATTTTTACCCCCTCCCCCCTCACAAACAGGGCCCGCGAGCTTCTGAATGTCATACTTTACCAGAGACGTTAGCCGTTACATCTTACGCGCTAGGAGAGATGACTATACCTGGCTCAATTCACACTACTAGGACATCAAATCTAACGACGTGATTGTATCATTTATCCGCGTATTTTATTTTCTCTCAACGTTTCAAACACTTCCAACTTCACTCTGAATTTTTCAACTAAGGAATTTCCAGAGTGGTTGGGACACCGTCCTCACCGCTTCCGTCACACGAGATCGCTCATGTTTTCCCGACTGAGGATTCAGTTTGTCTAAATAAGTTCTCCCATTTATCAATTTTTCTAACTAATTACAATTGTGTATTGGGGGGGGGGGGGAGTCGTCAAATTCCCGAAAACAAGAGAGTATTTTTGACATTAACACGAGTGCTGTAAAATAGAAGTTCTGATGTGTGGGAAAGTCAGCTTCGGATTTACGGCGTTTCGAGTATGCAACTTAATCGACTCATACGTTGCGGTACCAAACGAGTTACATGCTCAGATAGTGAAGGCAAAGCTGAGTTGATACGCGCATCATAGTTGGTGCAGTAAAGAAGGGTTTGTGACAGATTCCCGAGTTTGAGAGGTTTCTCCCGGTAAAAACTGATCCAGTTCCAAGCAATGGGAAACGAATGAGGCGATTTGTCCCAACGGAGCCGCACTAGACAGACTCTAGACTACCATTTTCTTTGCATAGTAGAAAAATCTGTCCTCCGCTGCCATCGCTTCGCAAAAAAGAATCCAAGTCTGGGACAGACATTGCTAGCTAGCAAGCCAGGTGCCATTTAGTTGGCTTATAAAATTGAAAGATAGAAGTTGAAATGGTAAATTATAATTTTTGGATTACCTGACCATTTTGTCACAATAGCAGAGGATGACAATAAGGAATGTATAGTTATTATGAACTGCGGTCATTTATTATGAATTACGATAAACAACCATAATTGACCGTAACATAACTTATCACCTTTTTATCACAAATGGAAAAGGACTGTAATTTTAGGCGATTTATGTACCAATGAATCACAAAAAATTTATATGTTTCCGATGATTTTCCATCTCTGCCAAAAGGTAGGCTGAAAGATTGATCCTCGCTGTCATGCTGAGACCGAACTCGGCTAGGAGAGTCTGACGACTATCTTCCTTCGTCTCTGTCTAATACATAATGCCTCATACCGTAGAAAAACTTCAGGATCCAAGGCAGACAAAACCTTGGAGATGCAAGGGGCTGAGATTTGAAATTCGAAAATGTTTCTCTTTCATATTTTTCCTCCGAACAAGGTGTTTCACGAAGTAGTGCTCCTTTCATTTTTAAAAGCGAGGTCGAATTGACATTAGATCAAAAAGAATCCTCAGTTAGCTGAGTCTAGTTTCGTTCTGAGTAGAAAATTTCTCTCCTTCTAAGAAGAGTCCTATGCGTACTTCTAAGGGACTATAAAATGAGAAAGTATCAAACGTGAAAATAAATGGAATGCGGTTGATTAAAAAAGAACTTCAGCGTTGAAACGAAGAGACTACAAAGATGCATTCTAAAAAATCAGGGGAGGGCGTGCAAAGTAATATTTGTCCCCTCCCCTCCTAAAAGAAAATAGAATAATGTTCAGTAAGTTGATAAAAAGGGACTTCTGAAATTTTGGAGACAAAATCTGTTTGCTTATTTTACACCGCTTATAAGAGACAAAGAAAGAAGTTTTTTTTCTGTTTTGTTTGTACACATGAATTTTAAATCCTTGTGCCCCCTCTCTGACAATCAACTGGAGAAAGGTATAATAATATAATGTACCCTCATCTTCTCGCCACCCACCCCCTCACAAGAAAGGTTGCGTATTCAAAGTATTATTTGTACTCTCTTCTGAAAAATAAATGCATAAATAAATTTAAAAGCTATTTCAAAAGTTGATAGAAAGGCGTTTATAGAGATTTCAAAGAGACTAGACTTACAAGATTTTTTCCCGCCTGTCGACTTGAATTTTTCGACCCGTGTAAAAGAAATAATAATAAATTTACAAAAAAAAAAAAACTTTCCATGCCAGTGCATGCGTTGTTTGTTTCCACTAACGATGGACGAACTTAATATTGCCTGAAGAATAACTTGAGAAGAAATAATCGGATCAGAATTAAATTGTGATGATTGTAGTGTTCGAGCTGGAGAGGAGGAGACAAAGAAGACATTTCGTCCCTGAGGCTAACGGTTTATCCCTTGCTCCTGATGAATTAAATTTCTTGAATTCAACCGCAAAAATCAACGCAAAATATTTTTTATTAATTGAAATTTGCAGGTTGAAATTATCGGGATCCTTCCTTCCGTTAATCAAACTGGCCCTACCTTTGGAAAAGAAGTAGTCATGCTGACGCAGTGAGACTGTAGATATAAAACACTAATGAGTTTCAGCAAAATGTCTTCTTATTTCATACTTTTGATACTATAGTGAATGGAGTAGTGCATATTGACGTATATTTTTTGGAAATCTAAATCTAACTTGGAAATTGCGATAAAGCCTTTTTCTCTGCTTAAAATACCCTTTAAAATGCTGTAAATATTCTTGGAATAGTTTTCGCGCAGATTTTTAACCTGACTAAACTTTTGATGTATGTGTTTTTGTTTGGTTTTGTTCAGTCTCAAAATGTCTTTTTTCGAAACGCCGAAATGCCGAAAAGGCCAAAATTTAAGCCTTTTAAACCGAAGTATGAAAAAACTATTTCAATTTTTTTCTCAGTAATGTCAAACGTATTAAAAAAAAAAATATTCAGCACGAGCTGCTCTTTGAGTTACGTGTTAGACTGTGCGAAGGTTTTTTTTATCTGTGTAAAAAGGCCATGTTGGTCCATGAAAAACCTGCATCCAAGTTTGGCGGTTTAACTAAAAATCATTACAAAAATTGGTCCAGGAACTATAGTTTGATTTTTGCAGAAAACTTTTGTAACTTTCAAAATTGGAAGAGAAAAACAGCTAAAATGGCATTTTTGGTTTCTCCAAAAGCCATTTATTTAGGGGAGAATCGTGCAACAAATTCGGAATTAGCGTAAAAAATACATTTAGAAAAGTTAGATCCAATTCATCATTACTAAAGATAAAAATTTATTGCAAAAAATAATCCATCATAATTAACTGATTAAAAATGATTAATTATGATGGTTTAGTTAGAAGCAAATGGTTATTAAAAAATTATTAGCCATTTAAAAATAGTTTGGAAATCAAAAATTATCATAAAAAAATAATTAGTCAAAAGTTCTCGATTAATCAGAAATGATCCCGTAATGAAATATGATTAATTAATCAAGTATAACAGGTTAATTGGGGGGAAATGGATTCATTAAAAAAACCAAATTTTCTGATGTATCTTAACCACATTTTTTTCGAAACTCATTTATGTTCAGTGTGCAGTAGGAGGGCTTTTATTTTCAACAGTGAGAATTCGATATGAGTCCTCAACCCCACTAGATCGGTTTCAGTATGACTAACATTTTATACACAGACCTTCAGTGGTACACTAGCGGGTCGAATATAAAAATTACTCCAATTGAATTCAGCAACCTCAAAAACCTATACGATCCAATCTTAAATTTCACTTTTATACATTCTCTTCTCTTTCGAGGCCACTCCTCCGAGGTAATTAAGCACATTGGAAAATCAGACTTATTTTATTTTTAATCTATATTGAATGAACTTTCGAAATCAACCAAATTTTTAATTCGATTGGGTACAGAAAAAATGGAAAACCGTTAAAATTGTTAACACCCTGTTCATTGTATAAGAAGGGAAGGGAGCTTGAGGCACGTTTTCTTCTAATCTAACTGGTCGAAAACTTTGTAGGATTATTGATTTGATTTTACTAAAATTAATCTAGGGGGTGAAAGCTCCGAATAAAATACGAAAAAAAATCCACCAAGAGTAAATAGGAGTAATTCTAGTGTGCAGGTTGTTTTTCCAAAGCAGCCGAGTGTTTTTGAATAATGATAAATTTCCTCATCTTTGCTGACCAATAGCTAGAAAACGGTGAGGCATATTCTGTTGCCAAGTTAGGGTACCGCAAATAAATGTTGAGTGTAACTAATTGTAAGATGACAACATAAAGCACCTTATTTGTCTCCATATATTAGCCAACAAAAATGAAGATTTTTTTCTTTTGACAAAGCACATTGGTCGCTTTGAAAACCCACAATTGTAACTGTAATTTGACCAATTTTGGACACCAGGGCGAAACGTGCTATCTGAAATGTCTCCATGTGGCATTGGTTCACGACCTCTATTTTGTTTTCCGGTTATTTTATTATTATTTTTTTTCTCATACGAGTGTTTGAACATCTCACCAACTCAATTCCTGGTCGGAAGGTATTGAAAGAACTATTGAACTAGCGAGTATAGTGGATGCCAAATCTAATGAAATGAAGGCGTGAAGTTCGAAACAACCTATGTAGCAGTATCAAAAGTTTACATCAGAAGCAAAAAACTGTTTCAGCTGAGGTGAAGGGAGTGGGTTTGGCAAAGTGGGTGTTTAGCCAATTCTCTGAAGCTTCATACACATGTCCATGTACAAATTTTTGGACTCAATCATGCCTAAGCTGAGAAAATGAGAGTTGCCGTTGCGCACATCCTAAGTCCATGGGAAAGATAAAGCGAAACATCCTAAGTACCATCAACATCAAACGCTTTCTGTCACTTTGGAGTTAGGATGTTTTGCATGGATCGCTCGCCGGCACATGTGCGTGCTGCGATCTTTGGGTTGAAAGTAGAAGTACTTTGAGGCTCTATGGGCACTTAAGATATTTAGTATTATATGGACGGCGGTTTTCGGAACAATTTGTATACACAAAACCACTTTTGCAAAAGTTGGCACATAAGATGTTTTGAACTTCACGTCTTCAAATATTCCGAACCGGTAATTCAAAGAATCCTCTTATTGATGTTTCTCACTTAGTTCATTTCAGCCCTTTGAAGGGTGAAATCTTGATTGATTTTTGTCGCTAAAATCGAAACCAGGTCAAAAATTCGAGGGGTATTTGAGATGAGTGGTCTCAAGACTTTCTATGTTGATACTTTGTTCGTTTTTTAAAACCTATCTTGTCAATTTTGCTCGTTTGAAGAACGAAATTTTCGAGGCTAAATGAGGCTAGATGAAACATCAGCGCCCTAAGAAAACTTATTTCGGTAGGCTTCTGGACAGTGACATACCGATAGGGGGGCAACTTACCCCCTCCCCCTGTAGGCATTTTTCACTCAGCAAAGGAGAAAGTTTACCAAATTTAGTCAGGCGGAGTTGGAAAAATCTAATAAGTCAAAAGTTTTTTTGTTTTTTTTATATTCTTGGAAATTCAGTTGAGAAGTTGGGCAAATCTAATAAGTTGAAGATTTTTTTTTTGCTTTGATATTTGGAAATTTTGAGTTGAGTCAGTTGGAAAAATCCAACAAGTCAAAAGGCTTTTTTTTTTTTGCTGTCATACTTGGGAATTTTGAGTTGAGTCAGTTAGGACTTTCACAATTTTGTCCCCCCCCCCCTCCTCTCGAAAAAACTTTTCGGTACGTTTCTACTTCTGGATACCTGTTCATTTGGCATCTCTAAGCGGTCGGTACTTTCTTGAATTCTTCTAGATGACAACATTTTTTCGCCTTGATAAAAGAAACCAGATCCAGCTTCTTCAAAGACTTGTCGTACGTCAAGCCGACTTCATGTTTGAGACACAAAGGAAAGGGGTGCTAATGCGTGACACCTTGCGTAATCACTTTCTTGAGTCACCTCGAATGTTGTAGGCGGTCATGAATAGATTCAAATCCCAATTTTATTTACGACTTACCACGTTTCTCTTCTTTTCATCCAAGACTTGTAACTTTTTCACCCTCGAAATGGAATTTTAGACCCACTGCTAGAAAAGAATCGCATACATTCTTGAAGGAAAACAGCGTTACTGCTAGGAGGCTGTGCTCTGGCTCAAGATGACCGTGCCAGTGTCTGCCACCGTTCCACCATCACAGCGAATTGTCGTACACCAATTTCGTACCCTTCGATCGCAACTGCGGAAGGCCGGCTTCGATACGGAACATTGACGCGACGCATGCGAGTACACGTAGACACAAGACAGTAAACATTAATAACACAGACGATTATTTACACGCAGTTCGTGGTTGACGCATTCAGAATGCTAGCTTTGATTGAAGCTGTCATGGCTGCCGTGGCCGAGCCAGACAGCGAACGACATCGGCCGCTGGAGCTGGAGCATCCGATGTAGGTGACCGTGGTCATGTCGCTGGCTCCGGACTCGCGTTTGTGGTAACGTGACCGATTCTCCTCCTGATTGCCGCATAACCTGGAAGACGAGAGAAATACTGAATTAGGTTGCGAGAACAATGTTGGCGATACGACTGTGTTGCTCGAACCCGGATGAGCCTTGAAGATATGTTTTTCTTTGCTCGCGGATTCGTTGGCCCGTGAATAACCAGCGCTGACGTTTCGTCGTGTCGGCGAAATTAGATTTTTGTTCGGGATAATGTAATGTATGTAGATATACGCGATACGTATTCGCGCATTTTCTTGTTTTTAAAAAGCGCGCTGTGCTTTAATGGAGATGTCTGCTAAGTTTACACGTTGCGTAGTTTAATGTAAGAATAGGAGTTACGGTAGGAGAAGCGGTAAGAATGAGAAGAGTTCGCGTTTCCATTTTTAGATTACGTGGGCTCATTCTAAGTTCGATTTCGAAGTCTCGATTCTAATATGCGCCAGTTCTGTCTTTGGATATTGTACGTTATTGCAAAAGTGTGTGCGATTTGCGCGTAAATTCGGTTACTTTTCTAATGTAGTATTGGAGTTGCACGTGTACTGAGAGCTATGAGATTCGCTTCTGCGCGATTCAGTCTTCTGATGTGCATTATGTGACTGTCTATTTCAAATCTGGCTCAGTCTTGTCCCCTAAGGTGCTTAAGAAAATTCAGTTTTATCCACTTTGCGTTTTAGTAGATTTTTTTTTTTTTTTTTTTTTTTTAATCGTTTATTGAGCACTACTTTTCAGTATTTACACAATTTTAGATAACAGGAATATAGACGAGTTTAACAACCAATATTAATTATAGTTTTTTGGGTGTTTCTACAGTTGTACAATAGCATTTAGTATAATAAAAGAGCTATGTTAGGTCTAGTGGGTGCATTCGTTTCAATCTTCTTGTTGCTGTTGCGGTGTCGAGTAGCTGGATTGCTTCGATGTTTGTGTGGTCATGTAGGCGGCGAGTGTATCGGATTACATATCGTTGGTAGGTTTCATCGACAGTTTCCAGTTTTAAATCTGCGTGGAGCTGGGCGTTTGTCATGTACCAAGGAGCGTTTGTAATTATTCGTAGCACCTTGTTTTGGTACCTTTGGATGATTTCTCGGTTTGTGGGTTTGGTAGTACCTCACAGTTGAAGTCCATGAGTCCATACTGGCTTGAGTATGGCTATATACACCAGTCTTTTGCTTTGTAGAGACAACGCTGAATTCCGGCCTAGCAGCCAGAAATATTTTCGTAGTTGTAGATTTAAATAACTGCGCTTTTGTTTCACGTGCTCAGCCCAATTTAACTTGGAGTCAAGATGGAGTCCTAGATAGCGAGCTGCATTGGCCAGTGGTATTACTTGACTGCCAATCACTGATGGAGTGTAGCCATGGTGCCTTAGTGCATAGTCTACTCTAACAGATTTGCTGTGGTTTAGAGCAATCTTCCATCTGCATGCCCAGTTGTAGATTTTATTTAATAATGTTTGGAGCCTTTGAACAGCAGTTTCGTAGTTTGTATGTCTCACTGCGATTGCTGTGTCATCTGCAAATAAGGCCAGACAGGATGAGTTGTCTTTCGGGATGTCATGGGTGTATAGCAGGTAGAGTGTTGGTTCCAACACACTTCCTTGTGGTACCCCTGCCTTGATTGGATGGTACTCTGAGTAGTCCGTAGCAACTCTTACTCGGAAGAAACGGTCTTGTAGGTAGGACTGCAATAACTGGCAGTAGGCGTGCGGCAGTATACTCGACAGTTTGTGCAGCAAACCTTGGTGCCACACACATTCGAATGCACGAGAAACATCCAGGTATACTGTAGGGCAGAATTCTTTATTTTCTAGCGCATGATTGATTTCAGCCACTATACGATGAGCTTGTTCGATTGTGTTGTGTTTGGTTCTAAAGCCAAATTGCTCATCTGGGAGTGTATTATTTGCAGAAATTATCTGGTCGAGTCTTCTGAGTACTACTTTTTCAAAGACCTTGGCTGTGATTGGTAATAAAGAGATTGGTCGATACGATGTTACAGAGTCGTCGTTTTTACCAGGTTTCAGTATCATAGTGATGTTGGCTAACTTCCAGAGAGCTGGCACGTATTTCAGTCTAAGAGCAGCGTTGATCAGCTTGGTTAGGTAGAGAATACCTTTTTCTTGGCAGTTCTTTAAGCATATCTGGTTCGATGCTATCTGGGCCTGGTGTTTTAGTAGACACTAGCTTGTCAAGAATTTGTGCAACTTCCCGTGATGAGGCATGTTTAATTTGATCGTAGCCAGTGAAGTTGGTGTCAGGTATGATGTCGGATCTAATTTCGTGTGTTGTGAGTGCCTTTTCGAGGTAGCTGGCAAAAAGTTTGGCTTGACTGGCGCTATCTCGCGCCCACGCGCCTGCTTCGTCTTTCAACGGAGCATTTTTGTTGACTGGTCTCTTAATTTTTCGAGTGGCTCTCCATAATGAGTATTCGTGGTCTTTGTTAGGTGCTAGTGATTCCAAGTATTTCTGGAAGGTAGCATTCTTATGTCGCGCAAGTACTGCAGTAACTTCCTTTGATAGGTTGTTAAATACTGTTTTGGTGAGCGGATTACGTGTTCTCTGCCAAATCCGGCGAGCTTGCCTACGTTGTTTGATTAGTTGCAGGATCTCGGCTGGGTAAGCAGGTGCTTTGGGCTTGTACTCGACGTATTTTGTAGAAGTTTTGGCTGCATTGATGATGGTTTTGGAGAACTTTTCAACTGCTGCATCGAGTTCACCAGTGAGTAGAATTTTTTCGTTAAGAGTCAGCTGATCGATGATACTATCACGATACTGGTCCCAGTTCGTTGATTTGTTGGTCAGCCTTGGGGTATGTTTAGTGAGTGTAGCTCGGTTGCTGATTTCTAATACGAGTGGTAGATGGTCCGATGATAGCTCAGTTTTGCAGGTTAGATCGAGGTACTGGCTGGATATTCCGCGAGTGATGAAGAAGTCCAATATATCTGGTCTTTTTTCGTTATCTGTTGGCCAAAAAGTTGGCTGATCTGGAGCCACAGTGGAGCTTTTGATGTCATTTATCGAGCTTAGTAGTTCGCGGCCACGTGGGGTTGCTATTCTGCTTCCCCATGTTGGGTGTTTGGCGTTAAAGTCTCCGCCTATGAGCCATCTATTGCCTAATGTTGCGAGGAATTGCGTGAAGTTCTGCTTCTTGGTGATTATGCCCGGGGGGCAGTATACACTACCAATATTAATTGGTGTGTTTTGTAGTTCGATTGAGATTACTGAGCTCAGAATTTCTGGGGTGCAATATATGCCTGTATCAGTATGGGCGATGTAGTTTTTAACTAGAACCAGACTGCCGCCCCTGGGGCTACCACTAGGATGACAGCAACAGTATGCCGAGTATCCCGGCAGCTTTCGAAGTTGACTGGATGAGGTTAGATGCGTCTCTGAAATTAAGGCTATGTCGATGTAGTTGGTAGTTATGAAGTGCTCCAACTCATTCCAACGATGTAGTATGCCGTTGGCGTTCCAGCAAAGTACACGTACAACTGGGTTATCCATTAGTTTTTGCGGACCTTGCGCGGGGGACTTGGTGTTTTACTAGCCTCTTCCAGTCTCACCACTCTGTTGTTCAGTTCAGTTACAGTCTTTTCCAGCTTGGTTTGCACAGCTTCCATTCGCTGCAGGGAGCTAAGGATCTGTTGGAGGGCTGTAGGTTCTTCTGCAGAGCTAGGTTTTTCTTGTTGCGTAGAGTTACCAGCTGTGGCTTTTGCATAGGAAACTGGACGATCCTTAGATAGTATGCGTTGAACAGCAGTCTTCTTTTCGTTGCGATTAGCAGGTGGGTTGAAAGCAGGACATCCTCGATAGCTAGCTGTGTGTGGGCCTTGGTAGTTGGCGCACTTAGCTGGAGCTGTTCGAGGTAGCTTACAGTCTTTAAACTCGTGTTTGTCACCACATTTGACGCACCGCGGAACCTTGTTGCAGTAGTTGTGCGAATGACCGATTTGCTGACATCTTTTACATTGAGCCACTGTGTTTGTTCGCTTTGGATACTCAACTGTCACTTTATAATTTAGTAACGGGCTGAGAGAGAGTATTTCTCTATTGTTTTCGCTAGGTCGTAAGTCGACCTTGAATAAAGGCAACTTGATCAAAGTTGGCCTATCACTTTCTCGTTTACGAATTTGTACATTTAGGACATTGAGTACCTCGTGACCGAGTGAGAGAAGCTCATTTTTAATGTCTTCAGTATCGGTTGTATGGTGGATGTATCTAATGTATATAGTAAACGGCTTATCAGACTTTACTTGGTAGGTATGATACCTCGGTGTACCTAGCAGTTTCTTCTCTGCTTCGTTTTCTAGGGTAGGTTTATCTAGTACGGCTCTCAGTTTTCTGAAGTCGTCTACAGTTGCTGGAAGGATTTTAACCTCTCCAGTTTGGAGAGCTTTCATTTCATTTATTTTAATTTTACTTTTATTAATCAGCGCATTAAACACTGGCATTGATTTGATGCCATTAACGAAGAAAGGTGGAGGTTTTGACTCACGAAAAATTGTAGACCTAGTCTCTTGCAAAGTAGTAGTTTCAGAGCTGTCCATAGGTTCGTTGATTGTATCATTAGTTGTCTTGTTCAGGTATCGTCGAATCCCAAGTTGGTTTTTTAACGAAGTATTTTCATCACTAAGCACTTTCACTTGAGCCTGGAGCTCGGAAATAATTTTTGAGAGTTCGACTAGCGTAGCCATATAGGCTAGCCGCGCGTAGTTTGACCGAATGTAATTATTCGTGCAAGATTTAACACAGCGAGATAAGAAACTAAACAAAATCTACGTAACAACGCGATAAGTTAGAACGTGCAGCTTTATCGGCTGTCGAAACGTCACGAGATCTCTTGGTGTTTTAGTAGATGAGTGAAATTAGCTAAATTCGCAATGAAAAATAACATAAAAATTGCGAACTCCTTTTTTACTAAAAAATTCAGTAGAAAGCGGACGTGAAGATCGCGCGACCGTCGAACTATTGATATGAAAATGGTTGCAGACGTGGGCGCGATCGCCACGTTCCAGTTCTCGTCAGACCACCGACCTGTACGATGCAAAATCAATTTAAGTCGATCAACTTTTCCCCCTCAGAAAGTAGTAGACACCTCGAGAGCGAATAACAGTGGCAACTTACGGATCCCGGTACACAGTACACACCAGGCTAGAAGCTGAGGTTATGCTCAAAGAAAGATTAAACACAAACAAATGGGAAGAAACAGACTTGTCTAATTTTCAGGATAACTGTAACTACTACTATAGCCTTTTTTATTTACAAGCGAGTTGAACTACTTCTAAGTATTACTATTTGTAAACGGGGATAAAGTCCCCCTTCCCCTTTGCTTAGGTCCCTCTTCGGGCAAAGGCCTCTCCGTACAGAGCCCAGTTGTCGCGATTAGCGGCTGCTCTTCGCCATGGAAGGCCAATATAAATTTCACAATCTCATCCCTCCATCTTTTCAACGGCCCTCCCCTCGATCTTTTGGCTTCGTATGGCGTCCAGACTTCCGCCTTGTTGCCCCACCTGTCCAAATTTAGTCTCGCGATATGACCAGCATAGCTCCGTTTCAATTTTCTGGTTTTGTATCCTGAATCCACCATCCGCGTTTTTCCCCTTATGATTTCGTTTTTAATTTGTTCCTGCCCAAAATGCTCCTTTCTATCGCTTTTTGCGTATCTTGTAATCTCTGCGTCCCTCTTTTACTTAATGCCCAAGTTTGGGCGCCATACGTCAATACTGGTTGGGTGCAGCTTTCCCACGTCTTAGTTTTCATTTCCAAGTTTACTTTTTTACTTTTGTAAATTGATTTTAAACTCCAGTAACTTTTCCACCCTTGTTGAATTCTTTTGCTTATTTCTTTCACCCTTCTATTTTCAAATGATGGTGTGGTGGGACGTATGGCGATGCACGCATACAAAAGTGGCCCCTGAGACACCGCACCCCCGACACCGGAAACTACCCTTTCGGGCATCGCATCAGTACCGAGGGACTATTTTCAAATGATATTAACTGTCCTAAATATTCAATTTCTTCTACCCATTCTAATTCGTTTCCCTCTATAAATATTTTCTCTTTCTTACCATTTGATAATATTTTTGTTTTCTTATAATTTAGTTTCAATCCTGCCTTCTTACTTATTATTGCTAATTCCTAGTCCAGCTGCACCACCTCCCCGATCGAGTCGGCAAATCGTAAATTACACAAATATTCCACATCGATTTTAATTCCCTTTCCTGCCCAGCCCGTTTCCCGAAAAATCTGTTCTAGCACACAGTTGAAAAGATTAGGGGACAGCGGATCCCCTGTCTCACTCCTCTCTCTATCTTAAACTCGCGTCCTTTCCTATCGGTTTTCACATATGCTCGTGAGTTTTCGTACAGTTTTTGTATTAGCCGTATAACTTTCGGTTCAACTTCTTGTGCTTTTAGTGCTGACCACAGGTACATGCATGTTCAACCGTATCAAAGGCCTTCTGGAAATCAATAAAGAGAAGAGATGTCCTAGATCATATTCGTTCGCCTTTTCAATTATTTGATTTAATGTGAAAATGTGATCAGTAGTTGAATAGTTTCTCCTGAACCCCGCCTGTTCCCTCTCTTGCATCGAGTCTAGCTGGTTGTAAATTCTATCTTTTATTATTTTGAAGAAAATTTTACTAGTATTTGACGTTAAACTTATCGGTCTATAGTTGTTAATATTTTCTTTCTCTCCTTTTTTAAATAAAATTATTATTTCAGCCTCCTCCCATTGTCTTGGTATTTCTTCTTCCAGTAATATTTTGTTGAACACCGATGCTAGAGGCGAACTTCAGCAAACTCTCTTTATGTTCTGTTTAGGGCTCGCTGCTTTGCTAATTTTTAGTTTTTTCAGTACATTCAAAACTTCATTTTTAATAATTTTGGGAAATTCTTCTTCTCTACCTTTTACATCTGGATTGCGTCTTCTCTCCCCTTCCTTCCTTTTTTGTGTGCCCCTTCACTACTGTATAATTTTTCGTAAAATTTGGTGGCTATCTCGACTATCTCCTCTCTATTATATTCTTTCTTGTTTTTAATATTTTCCATGGCCACAATCATATTCTTCCCATTACTAAGTTATTTTTTCATTATTTTTGTTGATCCGCTCTTCCCCAATATTTCGTTGATTTTTGCTTCATCGTAATTTTTAACATCCCTACGGATTTCTTGTTTAACTCTTTTCTGTAATACGAGTAGTTCAATTTTTTCTATTTTCTTGGCCAGATCATTTCTTTTCTCTATTAGCAATTTCGTTTCTCTACTAATTTTATCGTTGGTGCTCTCTTTGGCTTTCTTAGTACCATATGTCTGATTGATTTGAGCTAAACAGTTTTCGTTAAAGTCATATCCCTCCTGCATTTTCATTTCTTCCAATCGGTCTTTGTTAATTAGGAAACTTAATTCTTTTTTCGCATCTTCTAGCCTAAACTGAGGTATAATTTTTCTTTCCGTCATCTCTTTCTTTTTATAGTTCTTAAATTTCCCCCTTCTTTTAATCGTTATATTGTTGATCTACATACTCTATGATCCGATGGAAAGTGGAAACCTGGCAGCGTGGCAACATCTTGCCCTATCGATAGGTCGTTGACTAGGATGTGGTCTATTTCATTTTTATTGTTTTTGTTAGGCGACATCCATGTCCATTTTTCTCTTTTATTAAAAAAAAAAAAAAATGTGTTGGCTATCTTCAAATTGTTTTTAGCCCCGAATTCCAATAATTTGATCCCGTTTTCGTTCCTCTTACCTAATCCGAATTCTCCTATCATTTCCTCCCTCCCTTCTCTTACCCCTACCTTGGCCTTCCAATCTCCCATTACGATTGTATAGTATTCCTTCTCTTCGTTTATAATTTCGTCTAGCCTATTATAGAATCCGTCCCTTTCATTTTAGTCCGATGCCAACGTTAGTGCATAAATTTGGATAGTCATTATTTTCGTCTTTTCATCAATTTTCAATTTCATATAGCAAATTATTTCTGAAACTCCTTTGATAGCCTGCACTTTCTTCATTATCTGTGGTTTGATGTAGAAACCCACCCCCATATGACCTGAGAAGCAGCCGTCTCTCGTCTGGATTAATTTTTCTCCTTTTCTTCTAATTTCAGAGAGCCCAATAATATCCCATTTTATTTTATTTATTTATTTTTTTTCAAATTCGTATTTTCGATCTTCCCCCACTAATCCTCTACAGTTATAAAATAATAATTTCAACTCGTTTTTATTTGTTTTTTTTTTTAAGTTTGTTTCCGTATTAACTTTTATTTTGGACTCTATATAGGCTTTTGTACGGAGGTTATTTGGCCATACTTCCCCCCAGAGGCCACCTCTGATGGGGGAATTAACTGTAACTACATACTTTAAAAAATCAATCAATCTGACTAAAAAAAAAAAGGTCTATTTCCCCAGCCCCCCGAATTTCGATCGTAAATATACCTGAATTATTTGAACATCGTTTGTATACGTTTGTACAGGGCATTTCACCATTTGTACAGCAACCCCGAGTACTGAACAGTCAAAGGTTATTCTGGGGGCCAGAGAAACGTTAGCCCCCCGAAATTGTAATTCGAACGTTTTTCCTGAACCAATCGTTTGAACATCGTTTGTACACGTTTGTACACGCCAATTCATCGTTTGTACACCAACCCCCCTTGGAATAGGACCAATGGTCATTTCGGGGGCTGTAGAAATGGTAGACCCCGAAGTTGCAATTTGAATGATTTTCCTGCACCAATCGTTTGAAATTGTTTGTACAAGTTTAACGAAAATGGAACGATCTCTTATTACCGTCGGAAAAGATGGTTGCATAACTTTAGACCCCCTCTGTGGATTCGTCATTCGTGCATCTAAGTAGTTTTATCGGTCCCAGGTTGTCAACTGTCAAAGCGAGTGCAAACGTTCAGGGTGGAAATCAGGTCTTAGATCACGAGACTCAGACAGTTTCTTTCTCTGGGAGAGGGAAGCAACAGCAGCATCAATGAAAGCTAGGTTTTGGGCCTTTATTCACCACAAGTACCCCTACTAGGATTTTTTACCGCCATCACCTAGCGCCTCATTTTATTTTTAACTACCGCTCTTATACACAGCTGTTAGCAGCCAATAACGATGAGAGCGCTGATACAAAATGGTTATGTTTAGCGAAAAAAACAACAAAAAAACACGACAAGTTTGTATAAAAATAAAAAATTAAATTAAAATAAAACAAAGAAGAAACAATAACAATAAATCTATTATACCAGCCGGGCATTTCCCCACCCCCATCCCGAATTGTGCACCTGATGCCGTTACTCAAATTTTAATTTAATCTAATCTGATCAACCATCAACCCAACTGCACTTCGACTTGCTCTGATAGAATTTTCGGGGTCCATTCATTCGATCAAGTCAGAAAGGAGGCGATTAAATTAAGAGCTCTTAACTGCGTCCAGTATGTCGAGGTACTCGTGATCTTTGCCAATACTGTTGTGTAACTTCATCACACGATTAAATGGGGAGTTTAAAAATGGTTCGTTCTGCAGTGCGGTATTCCGAATATTTCCCTACAGCGGCTTTGAAAACTGGGAACCCGAATTGTTACATTTTCTAGTAGGTGTGGTGCGTTCATCTTGCAGTGGATTATGTTATGTAAGAATACCAAGGAGGCTAGGGCCCTACTTCCGTGAAGGCTTTTGTATTCATAGCCTTTAAGTAGCTCCGTGTAAGACATAGCGTTTGTATAGTATGGGAATTGCTTATAATGTAAGTATCTCAGAAACCGTTTCTAAACTTTCTCCATCATGGCTGTTGCCGCTGACGTTCCCGGATTCTAAATGATGGAAGCGTATTCTAGGTGTGGACGAACCAAAGACGCATGTAGAGTTTGTACAGTTTCAATATTTTGCCCGCTTCCTCCACCAACCACCCACTCACCAATGCCAGTCTTCTCCTCCAATACAAACCCTCCTCCACCTTCCCTACCAGGGCCTTTTGCCACCAACTCAACTCCCTCCCTCCCCATCACGTCACCCAGCATGAGCCCCACTACATGTCACCTCCCAATCTCTGTAGCACAAGTCTCCGACATCATGATCACGAACCCTATCTGCAAAGCCATTCAAATTGCAGCTTCGGGGGTCTACCATTTCTACAGCTCCCGAAATGACCATTGGTCCATTCAATGGAGGGTTGGTGTACAAACGATGAATTGGCCTGTACAAACGTGTACAAACAATGTTCAAGCGATTGGTGCAAGAAAATCATTCAAATTGCAACTTCGGGGGGCTATCATTTCTACAGCCTCCGAAATGACCTTCCGTCCTATTCCAAGGGGGGGGGGTTGGTGTACAAACGATGTTCAAACGATTGGTCCAGGAAAAACGTTCAAATTACAATTTCGGGGGGCTAACGTTTCTCTGGCCCTCAGAATAACCTTTGACTGTTCTGTACTCGAAGTTGCTGCACAAACGGTGAAATGCCCTGTACAAACGTGCACAAACGATGTTCAAACGATTCAGGTGTATTTACGATCGAAATTCGGGGGGGGGGGGGGCTGGGGAAATAGACCCCTGAAAAAAAAGTAGAAATTGACAGAAAACAAATCAAAACAGACGAAAAATTGAGTTTGAGCACGAAACAATTAATTCGGAAGCGAACGGAAATCAAACAAAAAATGTATCTTGTAAGGGAGCAGTACGAGTTAATTGAATTAAGGAAACTGATAAAAAAGAAAATCAAAGGAGCCTATTGTCCAATTTGAACACAAAATTGCAGAAAATATTATTGAAAGCACATGGTCTACCAAACAAACATATAGGGCCCTTTCTAAAGGAAAATGTCTCCTCCTAAAAATTAAAAACAAACGAGGGAAAACATTCAGTGATCGCGAAAAAATAACCAAACTAGTCACGGAATTTTATAGGGTACTATACTCAGACAAGAGACCGAAAGACGGCAACTCAGATAACTGGCAAGAAAATGTGCACAATATGGAAGAAATTCCTCCATAGGCCCCACAGAAATAAAACAAACCCTCAATAGACTGAAACCAGGTCGGGCCTCAGAGCCAGATGGGATTGAGAACGAAAGCTTAAAAACATTCAGTAAAATCCTAGCAGAACCATTGGCTGACCTATGCAACTGGGTGCTCTCCTCAGATCTGCCCCCACGACAATGGTGTGATTCAGAGATCATCCTACTCCATATGAGAAAGGAGACCGAACAGAGATCAATAATTATCGCCCGATTAGCCTGTCCTCGAATATTGGGAAATGGTTTATGAAACTTCTGAAAAATCGTATTTACAAGATTCTAGACGGTCACCAGCTAGTAGAGCAGGTAGGATTCCGAAAAAACTTTAGTACAATAGACCACACTCAAACACTCAGTCAACTACTCGAAAAAACCAACGAATTCAACATAAAGTTGGAAATTATGTTTATTGATTTTAATAAAGCTTTCGACTCACTCTTCCATGACAAAATTTGGCTTACGTTAGCTCAGCAGGGGTTCCGGAAAAGATTAGCAAAATTAAAAAAAATCTATATGAAGACTCTAAAACCCAAATCAAGCTGAATAATGAAAGTGAGTGGTTCAAGGTCGAACGCGATGACGCGGTGTAGAATAAGGGGATTCACTCTCCCCAAACATTTTTAACGCAGTCTTAGAACATATTATTTTTCGGCAGATGAATTGGCAAGGAAGAGGGATCAAAATTAAAATTATAGATTAAAACTTATTCCACTACAAACAAATAAATAATCTCAGGTTAGAAGACGACATCGCGATTATAGCAAAAAGCGGGGACGAAATTAGAGCCATGGCGGAGGATCTGAGGAAAGAGAGCGCGAAAGTTGGCTTGACAATCAACCAGGATAAAACAAAATCTTAACAAATATCAAACACAGTGTAAGTACAGTAAATTTCATTCGGACTTTTAAAAATACAAGATTGCTGTTCGAAGAATTATGACTAAGCGAATGAAATTCCAACCCGAAACGAAAGATTCGTTTGCAGTCTAGCCATTTTTGCAGTTTCACTCGGGATCAACATGTATTTTACAGAATTCTAATACTTCTCGATAGTTACTTACTGAGGCGTGCATAGGGAACAGTTTGCTCTAATTTTGGTTTCCAGATCACCAAAATCGGAATATTATTGATGATTTTTCTTTTCTCGTCTTGAAAGTTTTGTTGAATGATGATAGACATAGTCCAGCTAAATTAGACGTATGTGTGGCCCAGCCTGGAAAAAAGTCATGCATACAATGAACTCCGGTATGGAAATTTTACCAACCGGGAAATTCAGAGGAGCACAAGCAAAGCGACGAAGGAATATAAAGAAGCTTCAACTTTGCCTTGTCGATCGGTGGGGGGGGGGGATCTGACTCTGCGCCCTTGGTCATATTGGGGTATGTTGTAGATGTCATGCGGATATGATTGTCCGGGAGAAACCAGTTTGGGTCTTTCGTTTTTCCCCCGTAGTATGAAATACAGAATACTGATCCGCCACTATTCGATGTTATGAACTTATTGATCGATTATGGTAATTTTTTCGGTAGTAACTGTCTTCTGTTATTACTGGAAAGTTCTACCGTTTTATCTAATAGCAATGCTGAGGAAAAAATCTCTTAATGTTGTTCATATCTTATTACTTTTGCTCCTTCAAATGTAAGAATAGGCAAACATGTCTACGCGTTGTGAGCTGGGGAAGGTGGTCACGCACTAGAATACACTGTATAACCTATTTTTGCTCCTTTAAATGTAAGATTAGGCAGACATGTCTACTCATTGTGAGGATGAGTTGCCTACTTCCCGGGTGGGGAAGGGGGTCACGCACTGAAACACCCTGTATAACCAAGTGACGCAACTCGCGTAGTTTCATAAGTCTGCCGTAAAATACAACCATAGTTTAACCGTCAAGTTTCTTTACTTTTACATTGCCTTACATGGGATGAGCTGGTCGCATTTTTTGATTTTTACTCGAGAAATATTTGTTTTCACAGTTAAATGAAAAGGACCAAATTTATGCAACGGAGAATTTCTTGGTCAACTAAGTATACTATAAACGAAAAAAATCACTGTGGTTCTTGTATTACAAGCATCTCAGGATTTCTGAAATCTGCAATCTGCGAGAGTATAATTTTAGGAAAATTCATAGAAGCAGATAAATCACAATGTTCAACGAATTATTTTGTTCGAATAAAGTTATTTAATCAGAATCTATATCAAAATTTCCTTTAAAATCAGAAAATTGTATTTGCAGATTTCAAAAATTATAAAACGTTGATGACACATAAGAATTACATCAGTGTTTTAGTTTACTTTGTAGTCATTATAAATAAAATGCTACGCTGCATAACCTTAGTTCTTTTCGTTGTTTCGGAAAATCGAAAAATGTGACAGTGTTAGTGTCGTCTGATGGGATAAATTAGCTTAACAATTTTCTGGAACTGGAAATTTACGTTGGTTAGACTGCGAGTCGCAACACTTGGTTATCACTTGGCGTTTTTCGAACCGACAAATGTTTATTGACTTATCAAAAATTCAGTTTTGTGGATTTAGTTGACCTCTGGGGGACGAAGAATATTCGGAATTACGAGGACTTGGTGTGTTGATCAGCATGCCCAACTGGCCAACCATACCAAAATTCTAATTTTTGGGAATTGTTGCATTTTCTTTGGTTAATTCTACTTCACTAGTATTCGTGACACACCTGGAAAAATTACAAATTTTTTATTTTTGCATTGTGGTTCAAAATTTGGGAAAATCAGATACTTTCAGTCTCAGGCCCCAAGATCTCCAAATGCTAAAGCCGGCCGTAAAGTCAAGAACACAAGAAGACTTCTCAGTTCATTCAGTTCTGTTGACTGATGAAAATTTCGAAATCTGAGACTTGAGAAGCCCGATTTTTGATGTTGTTAGTTGAAAATCCGGATTTGTTTTTTCTCTGGTGGAAACCTCCCTCTCTACCCCTGTGTATTCAGTGCTGCGTCTAAACTGATTATCTTTCCAATGTGGATCATTTCAACCTTTACCCCCACTTAAAACCTGACAGAGCGTCAGGTACAGTCATCGGCCATCGCTGTATCCGAATGCTTCAACTTGTCGCACCCCATATACCATCATCCGCCGTTTTGGATGACCTTGTTTACAACATGTCTCCTGCGGCAGATCCCAAGCCTGGCATGGCATATAAGATCGTTTCTCCAGTGTTAATTGCGAAAAGCTTCGAATCTACGCTGTTAGTCTCCAGCGGAGATTACATTTTCAAACCAGTCGTCTGCCATTTCACAAGCCAACAAATCCGGGAAGTTAATTCGATGCGAAGGATCAGCAAAACGCATTCCAAAGTCGATGTGTTAGTTCCACTCGAAGGCGTTTCTTTTCGAGTGAACGAAGCGGAATCACGACATCGTATCGCCGACTGACGACGTCGAATCAGTCGAACGTACATCGCATTGGCTGTTCTCGTCATCAGTGGCGGAGATAGAGTGATATTTCGGGGAGGGGGCTTCAGCCCTAAAATTGAAGCGATGAATTTGAAAACGTTAAACAGAGTTGTGACATGCCTTCGCTGTTTCAGAAAGGAAGACGATTTGGGGAAACTGAGCTCATTAGCAGAACTCCTGTCCCTGTCCCCTTTAGTGGCGTCAAAATTTTCGAATTTTGTTGCATTAGTACCAAGACGAAACAGAAAGGTTTCTGAATTTTAATGATGGTCCCAACAAGAATTTTCATTTTCGTATAAAAATAACATTGATGTTAAGGTTTCACTTGAGCTGACTGTTTCGGAAAAGTTCAGTGCTGTTCAGACTCTTCCTGGCTTAGTTGAATAAATTTGAGACCTTTACAGGCTTTCTTAAGAGACTCTTCAAGACTCGTTCAACATTCTATGCCATTTGTGTACTCGAAGACTATTTTAGGCCTGTTGAAGTATTTTTTAAAGACGTTTTAGATTTGTCGGACACTCTTGGAGGTCTTTGAAACTTCTTTCAGACTCGCTGAGACATTTTTTTGAAAGGTTACCTGTTTGAGATTCCTTTAGACTCGTTTCAGACTTTTTGAGATTCATCAAATGGGTTTGACTCTCTGAGACTTTCTGGAACTTTTCCAATTTGCTTAAGACTTTTATTAACTCTTTTAGAAACATCATAGACTATCCCCTAAGATTTTTCCGAACTCGACTTAACCGAGCGTAGAATAGTCTAAAGGCTTCATGTAATTCTTTCGCACTATGAATCTCGACTTCTCTGATGCAGGCCTGATGAGAGAGGGGAGAGGAAGGAGATTTCCCCCGGAGCCCGGTTTTGGAAGAGGGCTCACCAAAAATACCAAAAAGGCAAAAAATATATGAAAACAATTTTTATGAAGCAATGCAAAATAAACTAAACAAAAATAAATTATATTTTGTAATTTATGTTTCCGTAAATTTCAGAATATTTTCAAAATACCTGTATTTTTATTTAGCCTAATTTCTTACAGATTATATTCAGAGACTTTGACAATTCTGTGTCAAAATTTTGCAAACTAATTTTTTGTTTAAGAGAGAAGTAACGTTTTTAAAACATGCATTGTGTGTATAAAAAATAGGACACGTACCACATGTCCCCTCCTTATCTTATGCGGAAACACATGAGGTTTTGACATTAGTAAGGTTGGAAAAGCCTTGAAGAGCTTTAAAGGGGTTTGAATGTGTCTGTAATGTATGCGTATGAAGTCTCGAACATATTTAAAAGTGTCCTAAACAGATCTGAAACCGATTGAAAAATTACTGAGCGATTCTGAAGGATATTTTATAGAACCTCAAACAAAACTTGTATCTGAAAACGTCCTAGTAAGTTTGAATCAGGCCTGGGAATATTCTTGAATGAATCCGGATAAAAGTGTTCAACAGTTTTAAACATGTATGGAGTAGTGTTACGGAGTTTTAAACAGCGTTGAAAGAATCTGGAAGAGTAAAAAAAAAAAAAAACTGGCTATAAGAGTCGTAAAGAAGTTTTGAAGGTGATGAATAGTATAGAACTTTTTGAAAATCTTGATGATTTTTGATTAGAATTAACTGTTGGATCACACTATTTGAATACTTTTCAAGTTCCAGTTTCTAAATGCAGGTTATTCTCAATTTTCGTTTGTACTCAAATGCAACATACTAGTTGGGGTCATCATAATTTTCCCCTCTCATAAGGATTCACGAGATCTGTATACTTACTTCGAAAGTTATTGAAACTGCTACGTATGTATTCGGGTATTGTTCTGGAAGTGGAATCTAAAATTCAATTCCTGGGATCAGGATTCTCATTGTGGAATCTGCATAAAGAATTCTAGAATTCAAGAAGAATTTAAAGAATCCGTAGAAAAAATTGATAAGGAGGTGATAATTCTGAAGTATTGATGGATTTTGTAAAAAACGGAATTTAAGAATCTGAATACAACTTTAGAATCTATGTTCGAATTCTCCGAATCTACCAAAAACTTTATTCAGAATCACGGATCTGAATTCAGGAAAAAATGATTCAGAATCCGAGAATCGGAAGTTGGATGCTGTTCCGGATTTATTTCTGTTTGTGCCTTGGAGTAAAAGGCTTCTGGTAGTTTAGTTTTTAGGCAGTTGAGTTCCTCCTTATCCCCTAGCCCCGCTCTACCTCCGCCCCTGCACATCGTATGCAACATAATCTGCATAACTTAAATACGTACACGGAATTTTACCTGACGCTTTCCGATCCGTCTTTACCATTGGGGAATTTTCGTGGTTTGTTATCCGAATCGAGGCGGTCGCTTTTCCGCATCCAGCAGAACGGTTCCTTTTTCACTGCGTTTTTCACTTCCGTGTTGAGAAAACAGTAAAATATCGCCACTATGATGCCCTGAAACCGAAATCGCGAAAAAGAAAAAGGTTGTTAGCGTGTCGATACTTTACGGCTTGAAGTAACATTCGATGTGGACACTTTTTCGAGACATCACGATTTATAATGGCGTACTCGCCGTACACAGTTTCTGTGTATAACGTGTCGGATGCGATTTGCCGGGTCATATTTAAAAGGGACATGGAGCACGAAGTCGCATCAGGATATGCCAGAGACGCCTCTACGATATAATCGTAATTTTTGATTCTCAGATGTTGGAACCGAATGTCGACGTATCATAGATGATGTTTTCGTCTTTTTAGTAGAGAGAAACTATTTTGATAACGAACTGGAATTGGTTGAAAGTGTTTGTAACTTTGTTCCTTGAGCAACATATAAAGAATCCCACCTCTAGTTCAGTGGACGTAGATTAAGAATAAAGCAAAAAAGGGGAAAATTGATATCGAAGATTTGTTGCGAAATATCGTTGTATATATTGGCCATAAACTAGGGGTTTCGTCCCCTAAGACATAATCAGACGTAATAAAAAACATAGTAGAGATATAACAGAGGAATAAAAAGACATAATATTTGATTGCATGTGGTCATTATGTCTTATCAAGTGGTTTTCCCGGCGGTGTAGTAGCGAGGTGGAGAAGGAGGGGTCAGATTTTTTAGATAGAGGAAGAAAAGAGATACCATAAATTTACCTAACTTATATCATTGTAATAGGATCACCCAATCTCGGATCAGTGATAACAAAGTTCTGATGGTCGTAAAATTAGCTAGGCTAGATTCTAAAAGTTGCAAAACTTATTAACACCAGGTATTACAAGTACAAGGTGTTTCAAAATTGGTTCTTTTTTCTTGCCAAGTCGAATCACGATGGGTCAAACAGGTATTTTCAAGAACTAAGGTGTAGTTCATTTCAAGGTGGAAGAACTTCCCTCCTCCTTTAATGGGGAACTATAGGATATACTAGCAAGTTCGGAATTTTAAATAGAAACATATCATGAAAAATATCAAAATAAGGGTATTCTGAGTTGCTACATTTGCAAATGCGATCAGATGTTTGATTCGACCCGATTTAGGCTTCAAATTCGACTCCTACTCCTTCTGCCGGACTAGTTTGAATTCGAGTTGAACAAAGTATCGGAATAGGGATTTTTTTGTGTTGCTGAGTTCGAATAATTTTTATCAAATTCTTGATCCACTCCCGACTTGGGTACCAGAATCCAAATTTAAATCTTTTAAATAGACCAGTCTGACTTGACTGAAAAAATTGAACGAGGCATCAGGATGAAGGTTTCTGAGTACGAAGAATGTATCAAACTTTTGATCAGAATCTTATTTGCACCATAAAATCCAAATTTGATTCCTTTAGACTCATTTAAAAACTGAACACAGGATCGGAATAGGACACTTCTCAGGATCGCCGATTTTGAGAATTTAGTTGAGATTTTTGATCCGACTCTTATTCGGGCCCCACTTTGCCCATTTTACTCTTTCATATTGGCAAAATGACTCAACATGAGATCAGTCCTGATTTTTTGTGTTGTCGAGTTCGAGGCTTCAATCAGGTTTTCCAATTTGATCCCAGTTAATGCCCCAAAGTCAACTTTTCCCTTTTTGAAGAAGTTAAATTGACTGACGAAAGCATTGAATGAAATATCAAAAGAGAGATTTTTTGGATCATCGATTTCAAAAATTCAAAGAGATTTCGTGTCCGATCCCGACTTACGCTTCAACACCAAATTTGGTTGTATTGAAAAAGTTGAACAAATGACTGAAATACGTTTTTCTTGTGCACCACTAAGTGAGAAAATTGTATCATAATAGAATCGGTTAGAACCAAAAGGGGTTTCTAAAAATCGCACTTTTCAGGAAGCGAAAACAACTGTTTCATTCGAAAATTTGAAAATTGTGGAATATGTCCTTCAAGGTGGTGGTAGAGGGTCATAAGAGACAACTTTTAAGCCCAGTCCTGTTGAATAAAATTTTAATGGGTCGGAGCCAGGGGGCTCAAAGTTTTTAGACTTAACGCCTTTTGGTTCTGAATGACTTTTTTGCAGTCTTACGACTCGAAATTTCCCCCTCTTTTGTAGTCAGACATAAAGGGGGTCACTTTAGTCTTGGTTCCATTCCAATCGAGCAAAATCCCGGCTTGTAAGAAAAAAAGTTCTGAAACTGTATTGGAAAATTGCGATTTCATTTTTGAAAATAGCACTTTTTAGGTATAACAATGCAAAAAGAGGGGGGTGGGCCAGAATTTTTTTATCTATTTCTATTTTTTACACTAGAATACACCATTTTCGAACAATTTTTGGAAAAAATCCATTCTTTGAAAAAATTTTATTAAAAAAAATTCACAGAATCCGATGTTGCCAAAAAGCATTCTCCCAGGTGTTTCACAAAATTTCGACCACACCAGCAGATCCGCAATACTTCAATACCCCACAATCCGTGAAAAAAGCAAAAACGACATAAGTGGACTTTTAACCCCTTTTGGTTCTGACCGATTCAAATTTAATTCAGATTTGACCTGTTCTCGATTTGGGCTTCAACTTTGTCCTCCTCTGTCATTTGAAGGGTCTAACTTAACAAAGATATGGAGAGGTTTATTGGGTCATTTATCCAAAATGGAGAAACCTGTTTCTTTCTATGAAGAAGATGATTGCGATTTACTAAGTAAAGAAAAAAACTTTCTTTTATTATTATTTTTTTGTTAGGACAGGAAAATAAATTGTTTAATTATTTGAAGAATAAATAACTCATTCGTATTGAAAAGGGAATAAGAACACTGTACTATTTCCTTCTCATCTGCTATTTGAAAAAAAGATCGTTTCTTTTTATTAGAAAAGAGCAGAAAATCATCCATTTCATTTAGTGATGAAAATTTCCATTTCTTGAAGAATAAGAACACGTTTTCTTTTAGAAAAAAGAAGAAAAAAGTTTTTTGTTTTTTTTCTTTAGTGAGAAACATTTTGGTTTTATTTCTGAGAAGAGAAAATCACTCCTCTTCTGTCATAAAAAAAGAAAAGAAAAACTTGTTCCTTTTCTCAAGGGAAGTGAGGAAAGTTGTCTTCCGCATGAGAAAAAGTTCACGGTTTTCTTTTCGAATACAGAAATCTATAACTTTTCTTCGAAGAAAAAGAAGATAACCATTATCTTTTTTTTTCTTTTTTGAATGTGAAGTAGTCCGGTTTCTTCTTTAAACAGCAGAAGATTATTTCCTTTCTTTGTAAAAAGAAAATAGAAAATCGTGTGTTTTTTGCCCAAGAAAAAACGAGTTAGCAATAAAAAAAGACTAGGTGGGGGTTATTTTGAGACACGCTCTGATCTAAAGTTTTGACAGTTCGATTAAATCAGTTTTGCGAATTCAGTGTTTGAAATTTCAATTTTGGATACCGAATTAAAGTGCGATCACAAAATCTTATGGAGTTTGTGCCAAATTAGCAAGCGAACCGAAAAAATTCTCTTCCGATACTTTAATTTTCTCCGAAGTCAGATTTGCCTTTAGGAAAAAGTCAAATTTGCGGCGCTATCCGCGGTTGATTCGGAAATTTGATTGAACTTTTGAGCTCGGCGACACTGAAAACTCTTTGTTCCGGAAATTCGTAAGATTTTCCAAATAGAGTTAATCGGGTAGGACAATTTTTTCTTCTTCCTCAGGGAAGGGATCAGAGTTTTTCTCATTTTGAAAATGAATGATGTTTTTTTTTAAATTTACTTTAAACACCAATTGGCCCAAACTGGGATCGGATTACAACTGTGACTAGATTTTTGAAATCAGTATCCAATACATTGGTAAATTTTCTAAATCATCGATCGATTTTGTCCATTCAAAGGAGTCACAATTAGATTTGAGAGCTCAAATCGGAGTGTAATCTAATAATTTAAAATGATTTTTGAAATGAGTGACACGAAAGCCCTTTATTTAACTATGTACGATTTTCTATGTTAAGTCAGTTTTGCCCATTTGAGGAAGCCAAATCTGGATTTTAGGATCTGAATCAGAGTCAGAAAGTCTAATTAAATCTTCTGTATTGTAGACTCCGAAAACTCCTATTCCGATCAGATGACTTCGAAAGTTCGGTTTCATTTTCATTTTGTTTCGTCAGTGCCATCGGTGCTGTTCATGGGCGTCGCTAGGGGTAGACGGGTAATACTTAGCCCAATTTTTTTAGTATGGGGTGAAGGGAGGGGGATAGAAATGATCAAAATTCCCCCCTCAGTTCAAATGCCACTTAAATTTGTACTCATAGTTAGGTATAGAAAATTTGTAAACGAATTGGTACTGTTTTACCGCACCATACACTTAACTCACAATATACATACAACATAATACACCTGTGCAACCCCACTCCCCCAGAAAATCCAATGTCGCCGATCAATGTAGGTCAACACTACTAAAAAAATTATCCCACCACAAAAAAAAATTAATGGTGTGGTGGAACGTACGGTGATGCACGCATGCCAAAGTGGCTCCTGAGACACCGCACTCCCGGCCCCGGAAACTACCCTTTTGAGTACCGCATCAGTGGCCGAAAAGACGCTTTGAGGCCGGACCGAGCCCCCATTTCGCGGTGCCGCTTCTGGTGGGCGCGTCCTGCCAGAGCCACCGTAGGGTTCCTTACTGACCGAGGTTCGCGCTTCCCGAGCACTAGCCTCGAAATTTTAGGTACCCCACAGCCGCCGGACGCGTTTCCTCTTCACTCACCCCTCGCCTCTTCGTCTTGGTGCGCGTGGCGATGCAGGCAGGTGCTCTGGATCGAATTATGAAATTAATTGAAATAAAAAAATCAGGGTGTCTACTGGCCTAAAAAGTCATGAAAAGTCATAATTTCAAAAAATTGTTATAAAAATCATAATATTTCAACCAAAACTTGACAAAGTCATGACATTTCATCATGTCACAATTCACATTATGTTTTTCCATTACCAAAGAAAAAAAAAATAAATAAAAAGGAAAAAACAGTTTTATTCATTGAATGAGAAAAAAATATTGAGTGAGTATTTATTATGGAAGTTTAGCGCGCTCTGTATTGATAGGGTGGTATAGTATTAAATTATCTGGTAGTAGATAAAAAAATAGCGTGTGTCTACACACGGTTTTGTTTTTAAATTCAATTTTTTAGTGGAAATTTGTAAATTCTCTGTACGGTGTGTTATTTCTTGAATTCGGTTGGTATGTTACAATAGTTCATGTATAATTAAAGATAGTGTGTTGTGAATTTTTGGTTGTTCAAATAAACTTAAAAAATGTTGCGGAATATCATTTCACCATAAGGAACTACCAAAATTGTATTTGTTGTAATTTTTGTCCCTTTCCTTTTAACTTGTTTCAACAGTTAGCGGGTTAATTATCTCCTATGAAAACCGTCAAATAAAAAAGTTGAATTTTACACCTTGCTTGGAACGTTTAATCACCATGAAAGAATCAAAAAGTATGCCATATTAGTGGAAAAACGACACGAAAAAACCTCACTTAGAGGAAACTCGTAAAAAAATAGGTGTAGTTATATATAGATGCGGAATACTTTTATCGCCAATTTCAAAACGAATGGAATATTGCCTGTTTTTCTGCATGCTTATAAATGCAGAAGATTGCATGTTCAAACCACCTACAAAGAGGGACAAAACTATGGCAATTTTTCAACTATCTTAAGACTTTCTCATTTTTGTATTACAATCCATATTCCATAGGGGCCTACTTATGGAAAATATTTCGGGGGGGGGGGCAGAATCAAAGTTATCACGGTTCTTAGGAGCGGTCTAGAATCCCTATCTTTGAAAATTCGAATGATCGTCTTCCATCTATTTTGGTGCCAACATTATAATCTTACTTATCATATTTTACTATTTTAAATAATTTAAAATTATTGATTTTCTTAGATTCTGGAACACACCGGATATTTGCAGCTTTTTTAAATGAAAAATTGCATTCTTTTCCATTTTTGAGTTGAAAATATTGGAGGCCTCACCCCCTCAAAGTTCTTATTGGGGGCATTGCCCCCCCCCCAATGTCAAGTCGGCGTTCATGCATATTACTGTAATATCGTTAAAGGGAAACTGTTGAAGTTTGCAACAATATAATTGTGGTGATTCTTTTATAAAAAATCCAGGCTTTGTGCTTTACCATGGGAGTTGAAAAGTAGAATACACTTGTACTCTCAAAATATTCTCTTATCCCCCCCCCCCCATTAGAAAATCAGGTGCAGAATGTAAGTTCCACAATACAGGTTTTGGTTTATCTGAAAATTAATCAAAAGGGGGCGGTGGAGCTGGGAGTCAAAAGGTGGAGCCTCCGATGAGGTGCGACGCGTCGAGTGTGCTCTCCCCATCCTCTTCCTTTTTATATCCCCCATGTTAGTCGTGAAAAAATATCATGAAAAGTCATGATATTTTGTTTCCTAAATCCAGTAGACACCCTGAAAATGAGCTCAGCGATTCAGAAAGCTAAGAAATGATGTGCATATTGTATTTTGAATTCTCTCCTCCCACCCCACACCCAAAAAAATGCAGTTCC
The DNA here is from genome assembly GCA_031841125.1 of Acanthococcus lagerstroemiae. NCBI lineage: Eukaryota > Metazoa > Arthropoda > Insecta > Hemiptera > Eriococcidae > Acanthococcus > Acanthococcus lagerstroemiae. The sequence continues at coordinate 41,683,468 of CM063112.1, forward strand.
TCCTTAGAAATATTATATTAAATAGGTACCTATATTATGTTTTGTGACATATTTGTTCCTGACCCCCGCCCTTGGTGTTACAATATCGACTTAGGAAAAATTATGCCAAAATTTAATTTGGGACACTGAATGCTTCGCCTTACCAAGATCTAAATCTGATTCCCTGATAAGCTCGAAAACAGCCCACGTGATAATGCCGTTCTGGACCATTGAAATTCAAAAAAATCGACATTTTAGATGTGTGATATCCAATGGTGTAGACAGGAGACAAAGCTAGTAGGGGGTCAGTCGGGTGTGCAATTAGGATCCACACTGTTATAAAACCTCGTGAAATGAGAAAGAAGCTAGTGGTTCTCTTTTCATCTGTGTTAAAGCTCCCCGAAAAGGGAGTCACCTGTCACCTTATTTTGTGGCGCGTCTGAAGCACTCCGGGGTAAATGTTCTAGTACCGTTTTTGTAGGAAATTTAATAAGTTTCAATTTGTAATATAACTCAGTCGTTTACGGTCGTCTTAGACGAGTTTTTGGCTGAAAACTGATATTTGCTCGTTTTGATCCACAATTAGAGACGACGCGCAAGGGGGTTCCGTAGGGTTTTAAGACAGCCTCCAGGATTGTGTCTGAATACTGCATACTAATTTTCATTTTTGGGTCTTCATTTACCAGACTATAGGTCAGCGTTTTATAGTCTTATTGTTACTGGCGAACCCATTTTCAGAAAAGTTTCATGTGTCGCGAGATATTCTGCGACATATGAACGATCCGTGTGCATCGCACTCGTGCGACGCGGCAACACTCACTTCATCGCCGAGGGTCAGGGAGATAAAATTGATCATTTCCAAAGGTGGTAATCAGTTAGAAAATGGGAGGAAATTGGTATCACTATTTTGGGGGAAGCTCACTTACTTGAATCGAGAGCAGAAGATCTCGTAAGTACTGTAGAGTGACAGCCACGACTCCTTGGGTGGGCAGAAGAATAGTTAGCATGTACGTAACGCCAAGTAACGGAATAAGCACGAGAAGAGCTTTGGCCGCTTTGCGAGATTGTTCTAACTCGGACGAGGCTTTGTCGGGGTTCACTTGGTTTCGTGCTTTCATCGTCGTTCGTAATTTCGTTATCAACACCTGAAACAGTCAACAATCCATTTCATTCATTGGTTGCCGAATATTGTAAATTGCGAGGATAAATGGGGGAGGGGGTTAATGCGGCTCTGAAAACGTATATATTTCAAATTTGACTCGAACAGGGTGGATGGGAGGAGCAAAATAACCGCGAAGTTACTTCAAGTTATTTTCCGGTGGACGAGGAACGAGAGCCGTGTAGTTTGAATAAATTCTTCGTTTGTAGCTTATACGAATTTCGTCTTGGAAAAAGTTGAGAGCATTCTCCGTTACAGATCGTTTAGAAAGGCTTCGTTCCGGCGCTCAGGAATGGAGTTCTAGGAACTTGGAAGTTGAGTAAGTTATGGTATTCTTGTAAATGAAGTTGAAGTAGCTTGTTCTAATTTTCGCCGTACTTGACATACTTGGAATAATGTTTGATTTACTGTTGTAGAAAAGTTTTTACTGTCTGCCAACGAGATAGGCTGTCTAGCTGAAAAATTCGAGTACAGTTGTTAAAGTTGACTATTTTTAGCCTGTGAACTGTACAGAACTTTCAAGTTCGTTATACAATAAATCCAGTCTTTAGTACACAATACAGTACGTGAGTTTTTGATGTATGTGTAGCTATCGAAAAGTGATCGAAGCGTCAAACACTGTGCGAGGATGGAGACTTGAGTGCGGCGAAGGCAACATAATTACAACTTTCATAATGTTTTATAAATTCGCCGTGTCAGTGAGCGGTATGGAAATTACAAGGAAATAATGCAATTAAGTTGGTTTTATTTTCGATTATTTTGCGCATTAGTGGCACCCAGTATTCCTTGTGGTGCTGATACTATTAGAAATAGTAATTTACAAGCTATATTTTTATTCGTTGGCCTCTACGAAGTTCCTATGCAGTGGCGGATAGAGGAAGCCACTCTGAAAGGTGTGTTCTAGTCCTTAGTCTCTCGACTTGTAGGTTGTCTCTTCACTTTTTTCTCTCATGTGCTAATCTTTTCATTTCTGAGAAAGATTTAAATTTTGTACCCTTCATTATGTGCTCTTCAGAGCTCATTATTTACCTTCTTTTCCAGTTCTTTCCCTCAACCATTCCCTCTGGTAGTAATAACAATACCCCTGGATGACTTGTACAAATATTATGACCTATCATTTGAACTTACTCTCCCCTCTACGATTATATTCTAAATTTCTCTTTTCCTTCCTATTCGTCTCGATACTTCTTTATTCCTGATCTTTTCTGTCCATTTGATTTTTGACATTCTCTGATAGCACCTCGTTTCAAAAGTTTTTATCCTTCTTTTTTCTTGTATTCATATTGGCTAGGTCTCCTCCCCCGGACTTGGTCAGGACTCTTAAGATTTACTTATGAGTTTTTGAGTCTCCTCAAGACTTTGATACTTTTCAAGATTCATTCAAGATCCTCGACAACTTATTTAAGACTGCGTGTTTGTACAGCGCCAGTTTTACCTATATTGCCGCCCTAGGCAATTGATTTTATACCTCCCCCATGATATACCTTTTCTCCCGTCCCCACCAACTACCCTCCGAATTTTTTTTCACATGCTTATTTATTTATTTCTATACTCTACACGGTCATATAACCATTCACAGGAGACTGGGGGGATACGAAAGTAGAAGGAAACTACTAACTATTTAAAAATAATAAAATATAAACTATAAACACGAGAAAATTGTATATTTAGGGTGTTACAATTCACAATTTCTTCCTTCTGTAGTCCAGAGCGCTTTCAGCTGCTATGCCATCATCAGGGGAGTACCCTAACATTTTTCTCTTTGTCGTCCTGTATTCATAGTGGTGTGTACTGTGTAGTACCGTATGGTAAAACCTATTTGGTGTGTTTCTATTGGTTGTCTGTGGTTGTGTTGCCTGTCCAATCAGTGAATGTTATGTTATTAGTTGGAATAGGTTCTCGCTTTGGAAGTTGGATGTTGTATTTATTAGGTTGTTTTGTTTTTGCCTTTATAAGTATTATCTCAATTTGTTCCTTTAATTTTCTTTCTCTTATGTTGTTTCCTGTGTGTAGGACTTTGTATTGATCTGTCAACTTGTGGTTGTTGTGTCCCTGGTCGTTGCAGTGTTTTCCAAATAGTGATTTGTCATCCTTTAGCTTCTGTGATCTTTCATGTTCTTTTATCTTGGTTGTGAATTCTCTGCCTGTTTCTCCTATGTAGGTTATGTCACAGTATTCGCAGTCCAGTCTGTATATTCCGTTGCTGTTGTCCCTGTCCTGTGTTTCTGTTTTATCATTGCTTATTTGTTTCATCGGAGATGGTCTGTTTCTGATTCCGAGTTTTATGTTGTATTGGTTGAAGATTTTCTGTATTTTGTGTGTATATGTCCCTGTGAATGGTGTTGCTCCTGGGTCATTCTTCAAAAATGTTGATATTTCAGGTATGTTTTTTCATGGACGAAAGTAGGGGATGTTTGAACTTTTTTTGATGGGAATCGTTAAGAGGTGTTCTGTATAACATGTTGGTAAGATTGGGCCTCCAGTAAGAGGATTCTATATTTCTTCATAGCAATCAAAATTCATTATGAATGCCATGCCGAAGGACACATGAAAAAGTCCATGCCGAAAGACAATAGCAAACAAAAAGTGTTCTGCTGTCGATTATAGTAGATTCCAAAACAAAAAATTATATGGAGAGTTGATGAAGGCATACTAATCCATTAAAATTTCATTCTTCGGAGAGGAGTCTAAAACATTTCTTTCGCGATGGTGCATTACACTACTGAACAACTATTTTGCACAATGCATTTCGACAGGTGATTCTGAGGTACTTTTTAACGCTGAACACGATACTGCGACCCATTTTTCTCTATCACGTCACAATTCAGAGTTCTGAACGACTGAAATTCGTTTCCATTTTATTTTTGCATTGGAATAAGCGGTACCACTGACTGATATTATCAGTGTTATCAGACCACAATATTAGAAAACAAACAAACGGAATACACACCACCACACACGACCGCAACACACAACAACACGAATCGGTATGACCACATTCAGTTCCTATAAACCTCTTTTTGAACACATTTAGTTGAATTTTTTATAGTTTTTGATCAGAAAAACTAGACGTGACAGAGCAAAACGGCCGACGGTACTGTATTCAGCGTTGAAAAGTTCTCAAGAATCACCTCCTTAAGTGCGTTGTACAAACAAAAAATTTCATTTTGTTCAGTAGCTGTTATCTGAGTTATCTATTTCAAGAAGGTAATCTTTGAAATTAATAAAATCGTTAACAATATTATCATATCAAAATCACGATCATAAAATTCTTGTAAATTTTTGGCAGATTTTTCTATCATTTCGATACTTGTCTTTTTTAATGTGAGGAAAGCATAAAATAAATTATAGAGCTTAACTAATGTGGTTTTAAAAATGATGCTTAATGACAACTGTGGTCTATTACTCTGTCTAAAAAAATCTTTCACCATTTTCTATAAAAAAATCTTCACCTCAATTCCTTTGCTTCTCGAACCGTTTTTCCTTGAGATTTAATTTAGTCTTTTTTTCATTCATTCATTTTCTTTTCTAAATCCGACCGTCCTAAAAATTTGACTGCCTTAAGCGGCCGCCTAGTTTGCCTTATGGGAGAATCGGCATTACGTTTTTGTAGTTAATTTGATATTATTTAAATTGTCTAATTTTATGTACCTAATATTATTAATGTGATCCATAAAATAAATTTATAGTATTTTTAGCCTAACTCGTATAATTGTTCGTATTAATTCTTACCACGTGGTAGGTAACTATTTTCATTTTATATTATTTATTCATTATTTGTTAAAATTATAGAAAATAAAATTTTAGTATTTAAGATGTACAGTTGTACAATCAGAAACAAACGCGTATTATAGTAATATTTTTAGGTTAATTATTTTTCTGTTGGTTAGGTAGAATATATTAAGTTTTTATTATAGTTCAATACTTAGATATTGAATATGCTTGTTAATCACCTGTGTATGGCATTAAAAATATTGGAAGTATTAAAAGTTTTTATATAGTTTCATATTGATCATCACTAAGTTGCCTAATTATATTGATGAAAAATAATATTGATAAGATAATCGTACTTCTCTCATTATTGTAAAATAATTATTTTTATACAGTTTTCTTTTTCTCTTTAACAACTCTGTCAGACTTGTTGAAAAATTGCCGGAACTTTCGAAGGTTCATTTAGGACATCTGAGACGCTGTCACACTTGGATTCCTCGAAGCTCTTTAAAACCGGAATCTAATTTAGTTTCAGTTTTTCCTTTCATTCATTTGTTATTTTTTCAAAACTTGAATACTTATTTTATTGAAATCGATGGATGTCGTTATCGCTGGCTCGACACCAATCTCGAATACGTACATTAGGTGGGTGCTCATTCATCGATAATAATGTAAATTGATCAGCGCCGACAACTGAATTGTATTTTGAAATTCGAATGTTGCAAAACGCTCCGTGATAATATGGGCGAAACTTATTTTATGGAAAAACGATTAATTCCACGGTCTTTCTCTCTTTTAGCTTTTGAGTTTGTTTGCGTGTTGTATACAACTCCATTATCAAGCCTATTGTGATTTCCGTGCCTACACAACACCACCATTTTACTCCAGCCATTTTTTCGGTTATTTGCTGCCTGGGAGAGAGGCAGCTCACAAGGAAAAACGCTAATCGAACTGCGCGCGTTCCAGCGGTGACCGGAAGTCAATGTAAAAAAGTTCAGGAAGTAGTTTCTAGTTTTTTTTGTGTTTTTTTGTGGTTTTTTTTTTTTTTTTGTCCAATAGTTCATTGCACACAATCAATAAAACGGCGTTTGATGTAAATCTAAGCGACTGCTGTTGAGTTGAAAGCTATAGATTCCTCGGGTAAATGTATCAAATCGAAATTGATAGTCGGAAAGAACGAGTTCAATAAAACGTAGGTGAATATTTTCGAAGTGTTCATTTTTATAAAGTGTCATGAGTTGATCGTTTATGTATAACTGCGATTAAGATGCGAATCACTAAATGACGGGGCGATTACTATTCTTGGTGTAAAAATAAAACATTTTTCTTTCCCTGTCAGATACAGTTCACTTGTCAGTACATCACGTTGAACAACTGATTGCTAGTTGAAGGCCGGAATTCAAAAGTGATACCGATTAGCGAGTTACAAAATGTACGCTTGTCTTTAAGGGCGTATTAGTAGCGTTGAGAGAAAAAAAAATCATTCTAGAAATAATATGTAAGCTGTTCACAGTGACGTCAGAACAAGGATTACGAGGGTACATCGTACCCACCCAAAAATTTTTGGGCTTCCGGAATATCATTGAAAAAATAGAAAACTATCCAGTAAGGTGATAAAAAGGCGCATTGAAGGAGGTGCGAGACGAGATATATACTTGAGATTTCCATTTTTTTTTTTTTTGCTAGTTGTTGTTACGTTCCCTTCTGAGATAAAAACGTTAAGATTTTTCACTCGATATTTCACGATAATACTTCAAGCTGATTTCTTTTATGAGTCTGCTAGCAAGAATAGAATGTATTTCAATTTATCCACCTGTATTTCTTTCCGAGGAGAATGACGCCCTTGGTAATTCATGGAACCCCTACTAAAATTGTTGGCACAGGTCGTCCATGGAAAGTCCTTCCTCTCCCACGTACGTTGCCTGCTGATGAATGACCTGGCAAAAGGACGGGCATCCGGCTAATCTGATCGCATGAAAATGTTGTAGGCGAATTCTGAATTGATGAATAAAAATTGATGATTTATCATGAAAAATTTAACCGGGAAGATAACTAGTATATTGTCATTTAGCCAATCTGTGGACTGGACGGGTGGACCGATCCACTTCTAAGGTCTTAGGCCTGTCTTGTTGTACATGAATCTATGATTGATGTATTATAGCAGTTCAGTTGGCTGTTGTTCTATGCTCAGGATCTGCAAGCATGTCTCTCCAATGTTCTGAAGCTGCACGGTTAGTTGCTTTTGTGTCTCAGTAGGTAGTTGATTTTATATTTTATACATCCAGCCTCTCCAACCCGTTAGAGCAGAACCGGATGAACTGTGTATCTGACATTCGAAAAAAGGAGCAATTTTAGTATTCTAAGTACCAAGTACCAACCATACATTGCTAGGTCAAAAGATAGACGTCAGTGGGCTTAACCCGTATGAAAAACAGGTAGGAAATAAATACCAGGCCGACCCCTTGTATTCTATTTGGCCCCGCGACACCGCACCCCTAACCTGGAATTACCATGATTAAGCCTGCGCCATGATAGTTCTGTAATCTAGTGGTCACTACGTCCGCCTCACCAGACTGACCCCTGGAAAAAATACTGCTGCGGAGAGTCAACGTTCTTGTATCTGAAGGCTAAGGTTTCCTCGAAAAAGAGAAGCTCAGGTGTGTGTGTGTGTTTTTATCATTCACGTGAAAGAAAGAATTACGGCTCGTTATCATAAGTGATTCTCGATAAATCATTCAGCGTCAGTTAATCAAAATTAGTTGAACAACCCAGAATGACCAGTTAACAGCCAATTAATCGAAAATAATCAATGAGCAGGAGATACACGTAATTGGTGCTACTCGAATGCCATTAATTAGTCTTATTTATTAGTCAATTAATCGCTTACAATTAGTTAAATTCAATTAGTTATCATAGTCCATGTAGTTTAAACAACTAATCAAAATTTATTAAATTGAATTGCTTAGTGAAAAATATTTCAAAAAATTTTATCGATCAATAAAAATTGAAGAAGTTTAATGCATGAATAAAAATTGATCACGTTTCATTATTATACAATAACAGTTGATTGAATTTGCTCTATTAATTATCAATAATTAAACTACTAACATGACTTTACATGCTGCTCGATTATTTAAAATGAATCGATTCTAACTGACTTATCAAAGTGAAATAATTTCAATAAATTTTGCAAAATTATTCAGTCTTAATCAGTTAATTAATTATTTCAGCCAATTAAAAACAAAATTTATTTAAATAATTAGAACTTTTATTCCAAATTGACTAATTAATTTGATCAATTAATTTTTAACGATTAATCGATGTTTTCTAATGGTACCTACATTATTAATTGAAATTATAAGTTTCGATCAATTAATTTATTTTTATTAATCAACCAAAAGATACGTGTTAATTGACTAATTATAATGAATTAATTTTATTCGATTGATTAAAATGGTTGGATTGCAACTACTTAGTTAATAACTAATCAAATTTAGGCATTTAATCAATATGTTATTTTAATTAATTAATTAAAATTCTCAATTTTATCGATTAATCAAATTAATAATTAGTCTTAATTAATTAACCAAAATGGATCAGTTTTTTATCGATTAATTGAAATTAATTAGGAGAGCGCTTGCTTTTTCCCCATTTGTGAAGCTTTAGGGAAATAGTGTCATTTTGCCCCCATCCACAGGGACGTACAACGGGGGCAGGGGGCAACTTACACCCCCCCCCCCGGTAGGAATTTTGCACTCAGCAGTTGGGAAAATTTACCATTTCAGTCAGGCGAGTCGGGAAAATCCAACAAGTTGAAAGTTTTTTTGTATTTTTTTCTTGCTTTGGTACTTGGAAATTGAGTTGAGAAGTTGGGAAAACCCAAAACAAGTTAAAAGGTTTTTCTTCTTTTGCATTGATACTTGGGCATTTTGAGTTGAGGCAGTTGAAAAAATCCAACAGGTCAAATGTTTTTTTTTTGCTTTGATACTCGGGAATTCTGAATTGAGTTAGTTGGGACTTTCATCATCCCCCCCCCCGTTTCTAGGCAAAACTCTTCGGTACGTCCTTGCCCCTCCATTTTCAGTGAACAAATTGTAAGAATGAGACTTCGCTCACACGTAACGGTATTTGAACGGACAAAAATGCTAGTCATGCACTTTCCTTCAAACTGAAAAAAATCACTTATTTTCTTCTGAAAAAGCTTCAGTTACCGTCACAAGTGAGACGAGTGGTAGGCAAAGGGAAGTAGTAATATTACTGTAACGTTGAGTTGTAATCTCAATAATCTTGACTCTGAGCCGGGGCCCATTAGATACTCCCCCTCTAGTTTTGACAGCCATATTAGTATCCAAATTCAGGGTTGTCTTTTTCTGGAAAACCTGGAAAATTGGAAAAATGGAATTTGGATGGTCAAAGAAAAGTTATGGAATTTTGATTCTCTGAATAACAAATCGGGTTTATTGGCTTACATTCTATCAAAATTTATTGTTTTCAATATTCACGCTTTTAAAGAAGGAAAAAGTTTCCCATTATTCATATTCAATCAAAAGTATGGCTACGAGTCCATCATTCGAATTATTTTTGTGTGTAAATTGTGCTGATTACTATTTACAAAACACATCGTGTGAAGACAAATAATCTTGCCAAAATCCACAACTCCTTCCCCACTCGAAAGAAAAAGTCATGGAAAAATATAAAAATGTATTTGGGAAACCTGGAAGTCATGGAAAATTATTCTTGAAAAATAGTGGCAACCCTGCAAGTTGCTTCCCAAAATTTCTTCCAACTCAATTGCTGCATTATACATGTACGCCTTAACCATATACCAAATAAATCCCCCTCCCCCGTCTACAGTAGGCCAGGGAAATGTTTGTTAACATGAAGATTTTATATACTTGAGAAGACATTGGATAAACTGTCAAAATAGCGGCTTCTTAGATCGCTGACTGAGAATGTTCCATCAAATTTTTGATGTAGGTTCGGTTTGGCCATCAGAACAGAAATTTTATACTTTGAATGAACGTAGGTAACTTGACGAATAATTAAACGAAGCACATCATGAGAAAGTTTGTGTAAATTAAAACAGGCAATTTGAGAAGACCTCCGCCAGACACCAGGTCAAAAGAAATGTACAAAATCGACTCGGCCAAATAAGTTTTTATTTTTGCTATTTTCGAATATTGTAACAAATATCTGATTTGACTTCGAACTGAGCCCCTGATTTCTTTCTTAGTTACTTACATTAAAAAAGTACAGCATATCCTCGCAGAATAAGGTTGTCTCCGATTATTTAATTTTGATTCTGCTATTCGGTTTCTAATTCTTACCCCTGAATTTCTATTAGAAAATGGTCAATCATCAAGTTCTTGAACTCCTCTCCCCCCACAATACCTCTGACGTCTCTTATACAATTTCGGGATGTGATATAATTGTATTGTATAACAGCATTTATTGCGTATGACAATTGTAGTACTTCCGCAGTTACAGTTAGTGATTTCAGAAGCCCTTATCTTGGGCAAATGCCTCCCTTAACCTAGCCCATTCGACCCGGTCAGTGGCTGTTCTGTGGAAGAGTTTGGTTTTGCGAAACTTACAGATGTCGTCCATCCATCTGATCCTCTGTTTACCTGGCTTTCTCCCTCCTCTGATTTGCCAGAAGGTAATTTTTTGTGACCAATATTGGTCCTTCAGTCTGCATAGGTACCCTCCCAAGTCCCATTTTGTGTACCACATTTTTGTTGGACCTAAATTTGCCTTTTATTTTTGTTAGCCTTACCTTGTCTTTCAGCTGGAGACCAGGCATGGGTCTCTTCATAGAGTGCTGTGAAGCTTGGAGTTTGCTCTCAATTCGTTTTGAAATTGTCCAGGTTTGGCACCCATGGGTTAGTGTCGGGAAAACGCAGCTGTTCAAGAGTTGGCTTTTGTTAGATAGCGAAACATTGGCTATAACACATAATTCTTCTATTTACCTCTTTTTCGGTTTGATTTTGAAATTTTATCAGCTGACCTAGATAAATTATGTTGTTGACTAGTTTCAAAGTTTCCTCCTTCGTTTTTATTAGTTTTGTATTTTCAGAGTTGCTCAAAATTTTTGTTTTGGATAGACTGATATCAATATCCGCCTTTTTGTTTTCACAACTGAGTTCCTCCAGCATTGCCTGTAACTCGTCCGCACTCCTTGCCACTACTATCACCACGTCGTCGGCAAACCTTGAGTTATTCAAAAATTCTCCGTTAGTTTTGATTCCCTTTTCGTCCCAACTTGAATTTTAAAAAATTTCGTCCAGGACGCAGTTAAATAGCAGCAGGGGGATTGGATCTCCTTGTCTTACTCCTTTCTGATTTCGAAGATTTCCCCTTCCAGATCTGTAACTATTTGCGCTTTTAGCCCCGAGTATATTTCCTGAATTAGAGCTACAAAATCCTGGTTTATTCTGTAGTTAGTAAGTGCCTGAAGCATGAAATTTTGCTTGAGGAGATCGAAAGCCTTAGTAAAGTCTATAAAGGCCAGGTGGATGGGAATTTGGTACTCAGTTGCTCTCTGGATGAGTATCACTATTGTATGGAGGTGATCGACCGAGGAGAAGCCCTTCCTAAAGCCCATCTGGCATGGAATTTGTTGATGTTCTAGCTTTGTTCTCAGACGGAAATCTAGCATCGACGAAAGGATTTTGGCCAATATTGGTGTGATGCTAATTGGTCTATAGTTTTGATACTGTATCTACAGCCTTTTTCAAATAAGAGTATTATTTTGGAAGTTTTCTAATTCGAATTGTTTTTTTGTTGTTTCTAATACTTCGTTGTAAAGGTGAGTTAGAATTTTTACTAAAGAGTCTCCACCGTATTTGATGTGTTCATTACTGATGCCATCGTGTTGTACTGCCTTGCCCTATTTTAGATTCCTAATCGCTCTTGTTATTTCTACTTCTAGGAACTCAGATTCTGAATACTCTTCTTCTTGATTGCGCGGGGAGGGGGGAGACAAGGGGGAAATGAGGATTGTTATCCAAGTATAAATCAGCATAGAATTCTGTAGCAATATTATTTATTTCTTTTCAGTCGTAAAAGCCCTCTCTCTCTCCCTTTTTGTTGGGGTTAAGCAGGTCATACATTTTTTACCTATAGTTTTTTCCTTTTTGATTAGTTTTGTGCTTTTAGTAGAATCCATAGTTCGAGGTACAAGAGAATTCATTTTGTCTTGGCTATGAAGCCTTAGAAGTTTTTTAATTAGTTTACAGACCAAATTAAATTCTATTTTGTTTTGGGCGGATTTGGGTTGTTTTCTCAGAGCTTCTCTTCTGATTAGCTCTAATACATATATTGTCTGGAGGATATTGAACTTTTTTGTTAGTTGTAGTGGAATTACACTCGTTTGAAGCCTCATTTAGGTGGTATTTTTTGCAGGTGGTGGCAGCTTGGGACCTCTCTTCTGGTTGGCACCTCCTCCAGCTTCTGGTTCAGTAAATCATGGTATTGACTTTTATAGTCGGGGGAGATTCTAGATATCGAATTCCGATCTTTTAGGTGGTATCTTTCTTTTCCCATGTTGACTTGACAATAAACTGGTCGGTGGTCAGAGTGGAATTTGAAGTTGTTAAGGTATCGCAGTTGAAAATTTTTTTTAAACGTTGGCGGTGATGCCAGAATGTAGTCAATTTGCAATTTATACTCCTGGTTCGGGGGATTATTCCAAAATTTTGTTCTTGATAGAATTGGACTAGCCTGCTGCCCCTACGATTTCTAGTTCCGTTATTATATTTTCCTACATTTTTTTGTTCACCAATGTTTTGAGCTCCTACTTGACTGTTGAAGTTGCCTATTATTAATAAGTGACTATTCCAAATTGTGTTGGTAGTAGATAAGACTTCTTCCAGTTTTGAGTAAAATGTTTCACATTCTTATTCTTCGGATAAGTGATGTAGGGGCATAGATTTCTATTATTGCTAATAGTATGTTTCCAAACTTCAGTTTAATCAGAGCTATCCTGTCAGAGATACCTCTAAATTCTATTTGTTTGTTTTCTAGACTCTTTTTGACTAGGAACCCTACTTCCCTGTGACCACCTTCCGATCTTAATGTAGCGAAAAAGTTTTTTTCCTTTTCTTTTTTGTTGCTGTTTTAATGAGGGGGTCTCCGCCGCGTCTGATTTCCACCAGGCCTAAAATGTCCAAGTTCGAGTTTAAAAAAACACTTTCTAGCTTTACTAGACTTTCATGGTGTTTTAGAGTTGAACGTTAAGAGTTTGTACCGAATTTTGTTTACTTAAGCTTAGCAATTTTGTTATGTAATTAATTAATCCAGGGATGTACCGAAGAGTTTTGTCCGGGGGGGGGGGGGGGTTAAAAATTGTGAGCCCCAACTGACTCAACTCAGAATTTCCAGAATTCCCAAGTATCAATGCAAAAGAAGAAAAACCTTTTGACTTGTTTGGTTTCCCCAACTTCTTAACTCAATTCCCATGTACCAAAGCCAAAAATTGGATTTTTTCAACTCGCCTGACTGAAATGGTAAATTTTCTCAACTGCTGAGTGAGAAATTCATACAGGGAGGGTGTAAGTTGCCTCCCTGCCCCCTGTCGGTACGTCCCTGAATGAATCGTAAAAATAACTGGAGTCCAAGATTGGACCCCTGAGGAATCCCCCGAGGTGCATATGAAGAGATTTGACCTGAACCCTTCGTAAAGGCGTAATAATGGTTCTGACAGTCTCACGTTTGCCAAATTCCCAATTAAGATACGATGGTCAACTCTATTAATGGCTTTCTGGAAGTCAGTGTACACTCTGTTGAAATGTATCTCGCCACCTTCCAGAAAGGGAGGACCCTCTGTACTCAGCATCGCAATCGTCCAGGTCTAATAACTTCGACGTTTACGGTTTCTGGAATACATATAAGCGGCTTTTGTATTCTAACAATGATGTTAGACCGGCATTTACAACCAACCACCTTTTGTGCTCGAATTGGTTACTTCGGACGCTTTATACTTTGTTAACTAGGCGAACAAGAAGACCGAAACAAACTTCCCCAAGGCTCCAAGAAGTTTACGAGGTTTCTGACCTAAAATATTGAATACAGCTTCATACTGTTTTACATAATTAGACCGTCGTTAACGAAGATAAATGTGATCAGAATCCATTCGATAATGGAATAACAAAAAACCGAATAGTCGATGAAGTTATGAAATTAACGCTCGTTTAGCATCTATTGGCTGGCTCGTATATTCAGCCGCTATTAGAACGATGGGGTGAAAAGGAAAAAAAAAAATTAAATTAACTAAGCGGAAAGTATAAAGTACAAGCTGGAGCATCTGCAAGCTCTCAGTAGGAGTTTGTTGATTCGGGTTCTCTTCCCTTCGTATTTATTGTTTCTCCATTCACGAAAAATTATAAGAGAATAAGTTTTCGCCGCGAATATTTTCATGTTTTTCTCTTTGAATACATTTTTTCGTGCACGGATCTGTCCAGAAAGGGAACTGCGGCGGTTCTTTACTCGAATTACAAAGAAGGAATTCGCCAGCAAGAATTATGCTCTCGCGAATACCTTATTAGTGTTTCAACTTTTGAATGCGAACCGAAACATCTTGCACGAAGTGGTTTTTAATACCGCTTAAAGGAAGATGCTTTTTTATACCTATCTTGTTTTCGCCGAAAATATTTCAGGTCACCATTTTTCTCGGGGCATAACGTGCCAACGTGCAGCTTGGATCTGGAAATTTACTTTGAGCTGCCGCAGCGAATTCGAGGAAAACCGTGACGATCTTCGTCCTCTTACGGCATGATGGTTGTTCGTAAAGTAGGCAAAAAATGCGAAATATTGCTTTCGATTTTCGACGAACCCCCGCAGAGTGGTACACCGGATCGGGGTGGGGAAAAAACGCGAAAACATTAATTATATCTCGCAGCGAGAATATGACCCGAAAGGAAAAACGAACAAGGCTGAGGAGAAAATCAAAATTACCGGGGGAGGTGGGAATTCTCGGCAAACGGTGGAAAGGCGCCGAAGTTCGATCGAAAGAAAATATTTCCCATAGGAATCGAACCGTTTAAATGAAATACATACGCGAAACGTGTTCTCATCTTTGCACGTCTCTGCCGCTTTTTATTTTCCTCTCCGTCTACAACGTGCATCGTCTTTGCCAAGGCATCGGGAAAGCCAGAGAGACGTGAGGACACGGCCACTGTAGACTTCTAGGCGTATATGAGAATCGTTCTCTTTAAAATTGGACAAGAAGGTAGAAGGGAGACAGCTGTAGATTGAAATTGATTTGTAAAGAGTCGACTAGACATGGAGTCGGCTTCATTGATAGCCTGAATCGACCAAATGTTGGTGCTTACGGCTGTAAACGAGAGAAATGAAACTCTCAAATGCTAGATTACAAATTCGTATAGGCGCAATTTCAAGTAGCCGGGTTGGTTTTGATTGGTATGAGATATCATATTATATTGCTTCGGACGTGGTTTTTATTTTCAATTCGGGCAGATGAAGCAAGATTTCATAAGAATCGTGAATTTTATCGTGAAAGCGTTAAGGTCCACTTCTCAAGTCCTCTTTTTTCTTATTTCTAACATTTTTTCCTCACCTCCCGTCCAAAGAAATCACACTTCGAACTTCGTGTTTATCTGTAAAGACAGGCATTTTCACAGTTTTCATTAGCACGAATAATCAGATCGAAGTATCCCCGGGGCGTTTTCAAGGTCACCGAATTAAAATTTAAGGTTCAACCCTGAATAGGTGAGGAGCTCTGTGAAACGGTACTATATGTCGGAGAACTCCTTTTTGAGTTTTTGGTAAAATCTGATAGAGCAAAAATTGACCTGCATTTCAAAGGAAAAAAATTACGTCTGTATCTTCAATATGAAATACAAGCCGCTGAAGTTTGAAGATTTAAAATCTGAATTTTGAGAAAAACGCGTTTAAAGTTGTAAAACAGAAAAAATCGATGTCTCGGCGTCTACTGCGCCAATCCGTCTCAAAATTTGCTATGATATCTTTCGAACATATCCTGTAAGTTTCACAGGCAGTAGATGTATGTACGTAGAGGAATACATCTTTGAAGATGACCTTCTGAAGAACAAGTGGAGGGTAGGTTCTGAAAAACTGATAGATCTGAATATGAAGTTCTGCAAGGTTATACATTTCTTATGGTACTTTTCTAAACACCAGCCTGTAGATCGTAATTTTCGTTTGTAAACTGTAGCGTGATTTTTCGTCGGTGGAAGAGCTAGCCACAATTTCATATTTTCAGCCGAATTTTTTTCTAATTTTGAATCTGCAGCAGTTTCCAGATTTCTCTCGGATTAGTTTTATTGCCTTTAATGTATCCGCAGTCCCTCTTGTTGGTTGTCACAATCCAGGGCAGGTGCATATAGGCGCACAAATAATACGGATGTTTTATAGCCTTTTTCTGTTCTACTATTCCGCTCCAAGACCTGCCTTCCTTTTCTGCACTCAATAGCGAAGGTCATTGTGATTTCGATCCATTGCCAGTGTTCGATGCATTTTAACGAATTTCTTTTTTCACATGTTCCTCTTTGTATATACCAAGTCTTTCTCTCGTGCCGCTGGATTAATGCAGTGCTTTGCCCTATTCACCCTCGATTTACAGTTTTACAATTTCTTTTTCTTTCTGTTGTTTTCTGTTAATAATGGCCTGACCTAAATGGATCATCGGATTTTTGGGAAAGTCGCATGATTTCTTGGATAGTCACGTACCGATCTTATACTTACTTAGTTTTTTGTAACTTTGTCTCTGCGGCATTTTTTGTCGAAGTTCACGGTGAAGCCCAGTCCAGCAGTCCATTACCCTGTTTTTCAGCCCCAGCCTCCAATTATCTGCTTAATGCACCTGTTTTTCTTTCTTTCTTTCTTCCCGTGATCTAAATCAAAGCCTTTTCCGCCATTCCAGTTTCCAGTAAAGTGGTGAATCCCTCCGGCTCGAGGGAAAATCTACTTTCTATTATCCTAACTAATTAAAATCACTTTTTCCAGATTCTAGATCCACCCCTGCGTCTGGAGTGATTTGCTGGACTAGGATTCGCAAATTTTGCCCTTCTGCTAGAGCTTTGGAGGATGGGCCTAACCCGCTTCCAGAGGCGAATCTGGAGAAATGTGAGGATGGCTTCGACAGTGTTTTCCGCTGAAGATTGAGGAGAAATTTGGTTCGGTAGAGTTTCGCTTTGGAAGTCTCGGAAGATTCGGTTTGAATGTGTCTCCAAAGTTCTCGCAGTTTTTTTTCGTGATCGGACGAGCCGATGATAGAAACTTTCGAATTCGTTAAGGTCCGCGATGGTGCCGTAAATCGCGATGAGCATAAAAACGTAAAAGCGTATTATCATTGAACATGATTAACATTCGATTTATGTTTATTTAAATTGCCAAGTGCGTAATGCCGGCCTCGTTTTTGTTAATGTCGAATAACTTTCGAATAATGTTCGGCTAAGTGTTAATTTGGACAGGGGCCTGCACATCCCCTACTCATCATGCGCCGGCGGACCAATTTACCAAGCATTTCGACCATCCATGGATGTAATGGCTCTCCACTGAGGAGAATTTGCGCTTCTTTTTTGGGCTAGCTGCCGTCTGTATCTTCCGAATGTTCAGGATGTCGGATTTCCAATTTGTCTGCTTTCAACTTTTTTCTTCGTTTCTTTTGCTCGCTGCCATTCACGCCCCCTTGATGCAATTTCATCAGTTGCTGTTTTATATTTTTGTTCAATCTTTGTTATATTTTATTAATTGCTCTGATTTTTTTTTATCGTCAATTTTTTTAAGTCATAATGAGGGGTGTCATATTCTTATTTTGTAATTTTTTTACTAACTTTCTTATATGAAGCTATTCGGGGGAAGTAGTTCATCTACATTTATCTTATATCTGAGGCTGGGGCCTTCGGGTCATCTAAATTCATTGCCTCACATTTTTTTCTCTTCTTTCTTGGTCAAGTTTTTTAAATTGTGCAATGCCAAGTCTTGTTAAGGATCTGGGACAATTTGGGGGTTGGGTCCCTTGGAGTTTCTAAAGTAATAGGCCGGTTTTGTTCTCTTGTTCTTCAATTTCAGCACCAGCCGATGCACGGATTCGTCGATCAGGCCTGCTCTTCGAACTTCGTTAGATTTGCTGCGGTAAAATGTTTATAATTTTCTTTTTCTTTCTCAGCTCTCCCTTTAATTAGCGTGGACCCTCTTTTCGTTGTGTGGCTATTTCACTTATTCTCGGGGTGTTTTTGTTTTGTCCTTTTTTTCTTTTATTGCCCCTTTTGGCTGTACCCGGGGCGGTAGAAATAGGGTTCAATTTACGAGCTGGAATTGGTATTTTCCTTCTATTCTTTCCCCGTATTATTTCTTTCTTTTTTTTTCTCCCCCCTCCGTTCCAAGTGGATGCCCAAGTAGGATTATCTTGCGTTCACAAATTCGTGACCTTGGGATATGGGGTAGTATTTTTATTGTCTCTTGTTATTGCTTGAGATGGAGGTGACGTTTATCTTTTTTACCTCTCGGCCCGAACTCTGTCTGCTTCGGGTAGCGGAAGAGGACCTACCCCTGTGAGCTCCTTTCCTCTCCCACTTGAGTTGAAGGCATCGTTCCTCACTCTTAGGACCCTTGTATCCTTTTCGTGGGCCACAGTGTGGTTTGTATTTTCCTTTGCTGACAGGATGGGAGTCTAACCTGTCTCAGCCTTTTCTTTTTCTTTAATTTCGTAGCCTTTCCGTTTGTATGGGGATCGGGACCCCTCTGGGGGTCGAGAAACATTCTTGTTTATCTTTTTTTTCTTCTTTTTTTTTATTGCCACCAAAATTGATGGCTTGATTGGGGCATGAAACATATGATCTGTGTTCACGGAGAGCGATTTGTACAGCGTAATATTTCTACTAGGCGGACGTAAGAAACAAACTCTTTCTCCTATCATACCCAGTTTTTAATTCCCTTCCTAGGATACTTTGTACTTCCTCTTTTCCAGCTCATTATGGAGCTGGGCACCTGCGTAAACTACCTCAGGGTTGTTGCGCGTATCAATAATCAAAATTATTCTTCACTCGACATTTTGCGCAACCCTGTTGACCCCTTTTTGGCTATTCTCCCTCTGGTAATTTGTTTTGTTTTTTATTGTTATTATTTGTTACTTGATACAGCGATCTATATGTGATATTGGTGCTTTGTGTAGTTTTTCCCCTTTTTCATTTTTTTTCGTGGCCCAGGGGATGACACATTCGCAGCAGAATGCCCCTGATGACCTTTTATGGACATGGCGTGAGCCCTAAGGCCGAAAGATGAAGTTGAGTATACTCTCGCGGCAGTCCCCCCATGATCCCTTCTTTATTTTTATATTTTTATTTTTTTGTGGGATTAACTTTTCACTCCCTTCAATAATTCGGTTTTTGTTTTCTTTTCTTTAATCGTGTTACCCCTTTTATTAATTTTACATTTGGTAAAGCTGCGCTAATTGAGAAAGGAGTGGGTCAATCAAACTCCGAATAGAGTTCTCTTTTTTTTGTGTTGTCTACCTGAACAGTAACCTATGCGTTGAACTAGCCTCTTCTGTACTGAGATCCGGACAATGACCATAACCGATTTCACTCTGGCTTTCATCCCTTTTCAAAACGGAATCAGCGCTGCCGTTTGTTGAAAGGGAGAATGCATTTATTCGCGAATGCTCTCGTCGCTTCAGCCTTCAGGGTGAATGACTATAGATGTCTCCTTTCCCCTCATAACAGGATGCTGCTCGTTTTGTAGCTAATTTGTGTATAGTAAAATATGTTCATTCTCGGCATTTTGTACCGTCTTTTTACCCGATAAGTTTTTTTTTGTTTTATTTTCTGCGGCTATATATTAGCATCTAATAGGTGGCCTGGCGGTGATTTGAGTTCCCTGTACTCACCAAAATTCTCACTGACGATCTGGGTACCTTGCATGAAACTTTTGTTATTTTTTCAGTATAAACGTATAGTGTCAGGTACTCTCTCTTCAATTCGGCCCTGGAATTGAAGTTGCCGGAATCCTTATAACTGGGAGGGACTTTTATATTATTTTTTATTTGTGTTCATGTAAAGGTTTTCTCACCAGACTACAACATTTGCAACATTGCGAATGTCAACTAAATGATTTTATTTTTTATTTTCACTTGTTTTGGATCTAGTAGTCTGAAGACGTGAGTGAAGGTTCTGTCCCCTGGGAAACTGGCCGACCTGCAAAGATCTTCACCGACAAATGCAGGAGGGGGCCAGTAGGCAGGTGAGCTGACACCTCTGAGTCAGTAGTGGACCCGACTACTTGTCTTATGTCCAGCGCCCGGTATTGCAGATCGAGGTGGCTGGGAAGCCCTACTTGGACCAGCTCGCTCTGCCAATGTGTGTTTACCCAACAGACCTTCCCGCATGGCGTAAAATACAGACAGCCACTCTTGTGAGGACGGATTCGGGAGTCCCAGGCGTGACGCACAGTGTGGTGAAGATCGTTAGTTGAACCCCTCATTTTGGTTTACTCCCTTACCCTGCACTCAGACCATCGCCTCAGTTGCTTCATTTCCTATCATGCTTAATTTTGTTTTATTATTCTTCCCTCGTATATTGTTGTTTTATTATTATTTGTTTTCATTAATTGAGGCCTCATTATATCTTTTCATTCTCTTCTATTATTTTATTTTATTTTGTTATGGAGGCATGCCCATACAGAAATATACTGCAAACCAGTAAGTAGCAAGAAAACTGCATGCGGCTATCCCAAACTAAGGTGTACTTTCCAACTGTGTTAGGCTCATCTTGCTTTTGATTATTTGTGTTCAAAATTCATGGTTCAGTCAGCGGACCTATAGTCTGACTTTGCTCGTCCTCCTCTGGTCGATGAGGAGGCTTGCGAGAATTTTTTTAATACGCTGACCCCATCCCTGTCTCTTCTCGCGAGGGGCCAGACCGGCTCTTGGGGGTGTGGTGTCAGGGTAGTGGGAAAATTTCTGTGGCCTCTCCTCCTTTTGGTTAGGGGCTTATCAGAAATTTTCGCGCTACAAAACTTGAGATAATATGTTCTAGACTACTACTTTCTACTGTACACACTATGGCCGAAGCAGTTTCCGTTGAAATCGAGGGGGATTCGGGTACACCCGACCTTTTTTCTCCTCACCTTAAAGTTTTTCTATCACCAGAAATCAGAAATGTTTACATTTGTGTGCTACAGAAGCTATTTTTCCTGCTTTCAGAAAAAATGTGACAAAAAATTTAACAAATAGTTCAAATATGTCCATAAGGACCTTTCCTCTCTTCTTGCTTCCTTATTCAAATTTGCTCTCAACCCGAGCCCTGTAATCTGCCCTTTCGAGCATTACTTCAGAGACGTCGGGGAGGCTTCTCGGGCTGTCTTAGTCCTCTTCCTTTCTAGCCGAAAACCGGCCTAGGTCGAAATCTGGCGAGTTGCTACGTGGCCTCGAACCCGGGACCTCCGGATTCCGAGACCAACGTGCTATCTACTCGGCCAACCAGACCCCCTTACACCGAAATCCTGGATCCCCTAATGCTTGGGACTGTTCTATAGTGCATGGGTTTGTTAGTGATTCGAATCTGTGAGGTGCAATAAGGTCACTTGGGCGTCTTGGAGCTTGTATGTTATATAATTATGTCATCTGTTGTACGAAGTCGAGCATCACATGAAAATAATAAAAATTGCCGCCTATGCATTTGTGTGGACTTATTTGACCCCATGGGAGACGAAGTTCTATCCGGATTCTTGGAAACTAACTTTCAGTACGTTGTCAGTGTGCCAAGTGATTGACTACACCAAATTTAAATTTTCCGAGATTTTTGCGTTTATTTTTGGTAATCTTCTTGGACTAGTCGAACTATCGCCATTACAAGAGGTGCTGTTCCACTCCACTTACGATCATGTCTGTCTGTTATCGACTGAGTGTTCACTGAACCCTGGTTTTAATAAACGAGTGCAGAACTACCCGGAGCTATGACTCATCGAGTGTACTCATAACAATTCAGTTATCATAACGAGATAGAGAAAGATTCTGGCGTCCCATTTTCGGCAGTCCCGTCTGCTGGTAGCCGTAATTCTTCGACGAATGGAGGACATCATCGCTTTCGTTACTTAAACTGAGGCCAATTATGTTTACCCCGACTTTGTTAGAGTTCGACCCGGAAACAATAAAATGCAATCGTTTCGTTTCCGACCATATGCAGTTGAAACCCTGAAAGTTCAGCA
Organism: Acanthococcus lagerstroemiae; assembly: GCA_031841125.1. Classification (NCBI taxonomy): domain Eukaryota; kingdom Metazoa; phylum Arthropoda; class Insecta; order Hemiptera; family Eriococcidae; genus Acanthococcus; species Acanthococcus lagerstroemiae. Next base: position 41,705,504 of record CM063112.1, read on the forward strand.
GTGGGAAAGGCCCTCTCGAGTCTCCGAAATTCTCTTCAGTCTGATTATGAGCTTAATGTCAGTCCCAGTAGCTCGATGAAATTACCAGCTGCGGGACGTTCGGATTTGGGTTCGGGTTTGTTCTTCCGTGTAGATACTCCACTTTCTTCTAAAATAATAAAATGTCTCGAGAACCCGGAATTATGAGTGTCTTTTGCCGGGAGAAATTTTTCGTTTCGCGACGGTTTTAACGTTTCTCGCGAGAAATAAAAACACGTTTTATCGTCCGCACGAACGAGGTTAATTTTTGCGTTTGTATTTTCAAATTAAAGTACACCGAGTAAACGTGACACGCGGTCGTTTGTCATTTTTTTCAATTCCACCCCAAATTCGATACGAGCTCGCGATTAGTTGGTCGCAGAGCTGAGAGAAGGCATCGCACCACGGATGCGAAAAACCGCTGCTTGTATTTTTCTTCAACTTGTTCATTTTCACGTGAACACTGAAATGTTTTTTTTTTCCTTTCCTTCTCGGTTCGATCTCATCCGATGTTTCCTTCGCGATAAAAATATATATTATTTACTTTTTTTCTTCGCCGTTTTTATTCGGTATGAAGTTTTTATAAATAAAGTATGTATACGTTTATTCGGCGAATACGTATATTTCGTCGTGCTGTAAAAATATAATAAAGAACGAATGGAATTCAGGGGCTCCGGTTTGCATACACTCCTGTGTCCTGCGGCTTTTGATGCAAACGAAGTAACACTAAAGGCGTTTTGGAAATTGAAAATCCTCCGAAGGGATTTTGGCGGAGCGTCGCAAATTAAATGAAAAAATAAAGCAGAATTTATAGCCTAGTAGACTGCCACTTGTTAGACTACGCAAGGGGGAAAATATATTCGGCTTTGTGACCTCCAAATCCGTACGCGAGATTTTATTGATGAGGAGATCGTAGCATAGGAGAAAATTGCGGCGAAAATTTTGCCAAGTGTTTCACGAGTTAGTCCCCTCTACTTTTTTCATTGAGGAGTCAGATCAATATGGGACCAACAGTTATCTCGAAGGACTAAGGTTTAGTTTATTCTAGTGTGGAAAAATGTCCCCTCCCCCGAAATAGAGCTGAAATGCACCACCGACTTGGGAATTTTAAACGGGAACGTATCAAGAAACGTATCCAAATAGAAGTATTTTGAGTCACTGAGTTCGAAAATGCAATCAGATTTTTGCCTATGATATCATCATCTGTTTTGTGATCATAATTTTGCCTAGCAGTGACGTTATTTTATGGGATGTGAAGATAAATTCCTGGTTCAGTGGTACACAGCGTCAACCAGGGTGGCATCAGCAGAGCGAACGTTGGTCTGCGTCAGGGACGTACCGAAGAGTTTTTCCGGGGGGGGGGGGGAGTGAAAGCCCCAACTGATTCAATGATTCAACTCAAAATTCCCAACTATCAAAGCAAAAATACAAAGAAAATAATAAGAAGCTTTGACTAGTTGGATTTTTCCAACTCTACCGAAGTTTCCCAATTTCCTAATTTCGGCTGACTAAAATGGTAAATTTTCCCAACTTCTGAGTTAGAAATTTCCCACAAGGGAGACCTCTCCCTCCCGCCTATCGGTAGGTCCCTGGCCTGTATCAGGGTTAGATTGCGAAGCGGTCAAAGCCTCTGACATCATTTTAAAAATTTGGAAAAAGTCATGTGGTTGTTTTAGATTATAATGAAAAGATCTGAAGGGATCTTCACCCCGATTTCAAAAATTTTCAAACTAAGTACCACACTAGTGCCGTTCCACAGGCTCGAAATCTTAAACTCTCGTGGCGGTGTGGCCGCAATTTCTTTCAGCTCGTTAGCCGCGAAAAACTTCAGAGTTAGGAAATTTTTAATTTTGTAGTTGGCGAAATTCGAGGTTATTTTAGTACGCGCCCCTAGACTTAGATGCATAATGGGCGTATTTCAATCGTTTCAGAAGACTGTACAATACACCGAGCACGCGATCGTATTTTCTCGGAGATATTTTTCTGGATATTGCCACGATTAATAGAAGATGGCGTAGGACAACGCCGACTGTCATCATGGGAATAAGCATCTGTCTGGGCGGGAAAAAAATATTCATTTTTTACTCTCCTGCGAGAAAACTGAACGCTGTGTACATTGAAAAGCAATCCTGATCGTAACACACTTTGTAGATGCACAGAGCACAGAACAAAACCAAAATAGTATAGCTTAGTATTGGTGAAAGTTATTCAGGGTGCAGAAAGATAATCCCTCACCTGTCTGACTCAATGCAAAGTCGGATCGACGCGGGGTAAAAAAATTATATGTTCAAGGGAAAACGTTCAGTTTATTTTTAGATCGCATATAATATAGCTGCTGTTGTTATATGTAGTCCTTAGTCTCTCGACTAGCAGGTTGCATGTCTCTCTCCACTTTTTTCTCTCCTGCGCTAATCTTTTCACTTCTGGGAAGGATTTATGTACACTTTGTATTCTTCATTATCTGCTCTTCATAGCTCATTCTTTGCCTTCCTTTCCAGTTCTTTCCCCTCCACCATTTCCTGTAGCAGTGATAACAGAAAATCCTGAATGTCTTATATTACGACTTATTATTTTAACTCTTCTCTTTACGATAACCTTGTTCAGCGGGAGGGGAAAAGGGGGAAATACCCCGAGCCCGGACTTTCAGGAGGGCCCGATATTTCTAAAAGACCTGAATCTCAACGCTTACGGCAACATCATAGTGTACATCAAATCAGTAATCACTCCTTACACCATGGAAGAAACCTCTTATCTCGTAGCTTATAATTTTTTCCCATCTGACGAAAGAAAAGAATGAACTGGAAGAAGGGGGGCGTGGAAATTCCCCCAGGCCCTCTTTTTCTCTCTACGAGGCTGCTTTACGATTATACTCCAAATTTCTCTTTTCTTTCCTATTCATCTCAATATTTCTGCATCCCTGATCTTTTCTGTCCACTTAATTTTCAACATCACTTCTGTTTTATTTTTATTCATCTTCATTCTATATTTTATTTTCAATTTTTCATCCAACTTTTTCAGTGTTTTCTTTAGTTCTTCTGCACTTCTTTCCACTGTTACACTGTCATCTGCAAACCTTATCGTTATATCGTAACCATCTCCCCTTGTACTATCAAATCTGATCTCCTTTTATTCATTCCTTCAATTACTTTTTCTATGAATAGGTTAAACAGTACTGATGACCGACAGCAACTTTGTCCCCCGCCTTTTTGAATTTTCGCTTCTCCTACTTTATCCTCTCTTTGTATTTGAGTCTTTTAATCTTGATATAAGTTCCATATTACTCTTCTTTACTTATACTTATGTCCTATCTCCTTTAATATTTAAAACATTTTTGACATTTCAACATTATCAAAAGCTTCTTCTAGATCTACCAATGCTACATACATAGGTATGTATCGAAACTTTTTGTCAGTCTTTTTTATAATAATCGCCTCAAACATAAAATTGCTTCCCTAGTTCCTCCACCTTCTCTGAATCCAAACTGATCTTCTTCCATCCTCTCTTCTATTTTATTTTGAATGCTCTTATTTATTATCCTAGCTAGAATCTTTGATGCATGCGGTAGTAAACGTATAGTACGATAATCTTCATATTTTGCTTCCTTCTGCCTTTCTGGAAATCTATTAGCATTTCCCCGTCCTCATATATTCTGTAACTTAATTCATTTTAATTTTTATAATATTACTTCTCCTGCATTTTTCAATAACTCACTAGCAATTTCATCAACTTCTTCTACTTTACCTGCTCTCATTTCTGTCATAGCTTTATCAAATTCCGATCTCAAAATAGAATCTCGTCTTTCTTCATCCTCCACACTATCTTTTCTTTCCATGTATTTACTTTTACCTACACCATTCTTGTACAGTTTTTGAGCATATCTCACCCATCTTTTTACTTTGTCTTTTTTAGAGTCTAATAATTTTCCTTTTTCACCCGTTAAATTATTTTTTATACTACTTGATCAGAAAGGTAATGTTTACGTTGGTGTTTTAAGGACGACAAGAAGCGCCTATCATTCATGCATCAAGTGCTAACAAAACTTGCATGTAAAGTAAACGTCCCTCAATGTAAAGCGTTTTTACATGAAAAAATTTCTGGCCAGTAATTTCATATCGGGGAATCGAACCCGCGTCCATTGAAACATTTGACTGAAATGCAGCGATCGTCTCTAATTACTCGGCCATGGAGCGAATTACTAAATAGCGATTTAAGAACGCATTTAAACATTCACGATGTAGTACAGCTGTTACTTTTCGTTGTTAACCGTCATTACGATTTTGCTGGCCACTACCTGTGTATGCTGTTTGTGCACGTGAACAAAGTGAAGACAAGACTCTGATATTGTACTTTGTAGTAATTAACTGAGCAAATAAAATTTTTGAATTAATTACGCACACAAAAATCACCTGTCTATAATTTAAATAAATAAATAGATTTAAAAAAAATACAGACTATGTCAGCGAAAAACGTTGCCGCTTCTGATCAAGTAGCATAAAATATCTTCCTCAACAAGAGCCAAAAGTGAGTTTACATCACTCGGGAATTTCTCACTTGCTACGCTCGTTCGCAAACTTTCCCTCGCCATATAAACACTCACTTTGACTCTTGGTGTGCAATATACGATGTTCTCTTTCTTCTTGCTCCAAAATATCTTTACTTTGTTATATGCCTGATCAGGGTTTCCTGCTTTCATTTGCTTCTCAGCTTTCTCACTATTCTGATTACCGTAAAGCTTTATATTTGTCCTTACTTTCTCTATCATTAGCTTGTTTATACTTTCTTCTTTGTTCCATTAACTTTAGTATCTCACTTCTCATCCTTGGTTTTCTTCTTTCAATTATTTGAGTACCTATTTTCTTCCTTGCGGTCAGATTTATGAGTGTTTTTTTTTAAATGCTATCCTCTCCTCTTTAATATCATTTCCTTCATGTGATTTACAAAGTTCTTCCGTTATTTCTCTTTACCTCTTTCAATAACTTGAGATTTCATTTTGTTTTTATACTTTCTTATTTATCTTTTTAAATTTAAACCTACATTTCATTACTATTAAATGGTGATCACAATGTACATTCGCTTGTGGGTAGGCCTTACAATCCAATATGATTTTTATATCTTCTTCTCGTCATTATTGATTTATTTGTATTTGACACCCCCCCCCCCCAACAGGTGTCCAAAGGTCCCATTGACGGGGAGGAACAGTAGTCACAATATATAATTGTTGTTCTTAAAAACAAAAAATACTTTTTGAAGGAAGGGAGGGGGATAAAGAAGAAGGAAAATATGACAGAAAGAGGGAAGGGGAGACAGGCACCAAAGCAAGGGCAACGCGAGGGTGAGGACGCACAGGTCCAAAGGTGGCTAATGATCTATTTGATATCTTCTTTCATCTCCTGGACTTTTGCTAGTGTATGTTCTTCTCTCATGATTTTTAAACAGGGTGTTTCCAATATATTCTTCACGAAATTCTATGAGCCTGGCCCCTCTTTCATTTCGCTCTCCTTACCCATGCTCTCCGCATTCCCTTTCATCTTTTCTCCCGCCTATTGTGGCATTCAAATCTCCCATTATAATAATTTTTTTTTTACCTTTTACCTTGCCTAGTACTTCATCAGTTTCTTCATAAATGTTTTCTATTTCTTCTTCACTATAACTTCCTGTTGGCATATGAGGGGTCTAGGGGCAAACAAGACAAGATCAAAATTTCACGAAATCGAGTTGAGCACGAGAGCTTTGCAACCCAAATCAAATGGTTCAAACAGATTTTTGCGAAATTCATTTCTTCAGTGTAAAAAAGGCCTTCCAAATACATGGTTGGAGGCAAAAGTGACATGTTCCAATGAATCATGTGAGTTTTCAGGATTAGGGTTTCGGTGGTCGCATTTTAGGCTGGTTGCTTGCTGTAATTGAAGTTGCATTGTGTAAAAGGTTCTCAGTTTACATTGTTGGAATGATAACAGAATTATTTGGTCGTCGATTGGATGAATTTATCATTATTATTTCGTCAAGTATTTCTGTAGAGTTTCATCTTAATTTTGGCCAAAATGAAGGGATAATGGTTTGCAGCAATGCCATTTCGATTTTAGTAAGTGTTAGTCAGTAATACTCCACGCTTTTACAAGAATAATACGCAAAAAATTGCTTCGTAGTCAAAACTGACATGTTCCCAGCACCCATTGTGGTCCCAAATCTCCCAAATGGTGGATTATCAAAAGGTTTTTGGGAACACGTTTCAAACCTATAAGGGATGACTTGGAGAAATTTTCATCTCATAATGAGATGTATGGTTTTGGGGAATCAATTTTTCGTATTTTCTGAAAAATAAGATTTTTGGAACTTGTCTTGTTTGCACCTAGACCCCTCATATAAACTTGGACTATTAAAGACACTGGTTTAGTTGAAATTCTCACCATTAATATTCTCTCGCTATATTGAGTAACTTGGTACTCTATTTCCTACAATCTTGTTCATAATACTACCCACGCCTGCTTTTTCTCTTTTCGCTACTGTATTAATTATTCTGTACTCCCTCGTCAAAAAATAATTTTCTTTTGACCGTCTCACTTCACTAATTCCTATCTTTCTTCTCTCTATTATACTAAAAAAGTAAAATCCGCCGCCGTCTCCGGGAAAAAAACCCACTGCGGGTTGCCTACCCTGCCCCTTAATAGCTCATTTCTTCAAGGGTAGCCTACCCTTGGGAGGGAGTTCATGGTGAAGGAGGGAGCTTGGGGGAGGAAAGTCGCGGTGAAGGATGAGGGGGAGTTGTGGTGGAGGAGGGCTCTCTATACACTAAACAGTAAAAGTCACCTCCTCCTTCCACTCCGTTGGGATAAATTCCTGGTGGCTTCCCCTGTACCTTAATCTCACGTTTCACCAGAAGTACCCTATCCCGGGGGGGGGGAATTTTCGGAGGAGGTTGGAGCTCCTGGAGATCGAAGACGGCCACGATAAGGAAGGGCGTCATGGTGGGCGAGGAGGAGCATGGCGGGGGAAAGTGACTGTGATGGAGGAAGACAGCTGCGGTGGGAATTGGCAGAGGGTAGCCCACCCCAAGGAGGGGGTCCTTGGTGGAGGAGAGAGCTCCTGGATGGTGTAGCGCCGTGTTATTTTCATATGACTTCCAGGGAAAATTTTTTATGTAAGGTAAGATACACTTCTGTCACTATGAAGTCCAGGGCCACATTTACATATAGGCAACATAGGCACGTGCCTAGGGCGCTAGATTATGGGGGATACTGTAGGCCGGCACGAGCGAAACGAGTGACGGCGGGGGTTGTGCCGTGAAGCGGCCAGGGGACGAAGCCTCCTAGTTATAGCTAATTTTAATCTTTTCATCTCTTAAAGTTTTCTAATTTGCTTACCTCGTTCAGTGTCCTCACATTCCATGTCGCAATTCTCAAGTCTGATAGTTTTTCACTAGGAGAGTTTCTACGTCCGGAATGATTATTTACTTAGTGAGTTGCCATCGTAATTGTGGTGGTGGAGACGCATCTCCAGGGAAGAGTACTGATGTAGTTTCTCTTTGCTTTCATCATGGTTTATATTTCGGAGTTTTCCTTCTCCTCTGTGCCTTCAGTTTTTTTAAGCCCCCCCCCCCCCGTCACTCCAAGGTAACACAGAGAGAAGATGACATGGTAGCTAAAAACGCTGTATGAGGATAGGTGAGTCCCCTTCGAAAATTTTTGGGACTCTCGCACGAGCTTCTTTTTGTCAAACTGACCACCCTGCATCATTAATCCCTTCTAATCGCAGGACGTGTGTATTGACATAATGAATCGCAATGTACCCTCCACTGGAGCCAAATAAGCGAAATCTCAAGGTTGTCTACTTATGATACGTGCCGTTACATTCTCGAAGCGCGTTTTCTTTAGAACATCGAGTGTGGCGGTGACCTCGACGGTGCTCGAGTTTCGTAAATATTCATTATTTACATTTTGTTGCGGAATCTAATGGTATATACTTTGTACAACTGTTTACCATTTCTCACAGTGACTTGACACGGGCGTCAGTATTGGGAACGAATTAAAATTTCAAGTGTATCAAATAGAGGCGTCGAAGTCCTCACAGCACTCGACAGTTTTGTTGATTTGCATTCTGTATCTTGTGATTGTTTTTCCTATCATGACAGAGAGACGTGTTTATGCTTTACATGGCTAAATTATTCATTAATTCGTCGCTGCCGAAGATATTATATTTCGGCAGAGCGCCTTCACGATTCTATTCAGAAGCACCGAATTTTCTCGATGAAAAATTCCCAACGCGGTGGTGATATTGGAAAGTGTACTATGTAGGAGAGGTGGCCTTTCGACACGTGAGAAAATCACATAAACTTTTGTCATGAAATGCCTCCCCCCCTTCTTTAATTTATTCATTGCGAAGTCGTATCGAAGTGGACGACCCGTTATTTTCTAGGGCTGAGATCTAGTTTATTTTGGAGTGAAGAAACTTTCTCTCTCAAAAGAGGACTGTGACGTGCCACCAATTTCAGCATCTTAAATGAAAATACATCGAAAATAGTATCAAAATAGAGGTATTTTGAGTCAGCGAATTCGAAAATGCAATCAGATATTTGATGCAACGACGATCTCGACCCCAAATTACACTTTTCCCCTTCTAAGAAGCCCATTTATCTTGCCCGAAAAAATTGAATAAGGTTTCGGAATAGGGGTTTGTTGAGGTGATGAGTTCAAAAATCCTTACCGCCGAGTAAGTTTGGAATGGGGAATCCTCAAAACAGGAGGGGGAGTGCACACAAGAGCTATTATGATTCTTGGTAAGGGTTAAAGTTATTTTTATCATACATTTTCGTGTAGGAGTTGATAATTTCGAAATATTCGCGGGAATCTGTTTGTTTTTATGAAAAGTTGTAAATGTGACTACATTCAAGGACATTTTTAGGCTAACTATGCGGCATATAATTTCGAGGTGTGGCTGTTATTTCTGGATTTCAACAAGGCCTTCGATTCCGTATACCATAATAAGCTCTGGCAGTCCATGGCAGAACAGGGAGTAGAAAAGGAGATTATAGCTGTCCTGGAATACACGTATAATAACTCAGTAGCATACATCAAGACAGAGATTGAAGGCAAACACTTCCCCATTGAAAGAGGCGTGAAACAAGGCGATTCATTATCTCCAAATATTTTTAACAGTATCTTGGAACAAATTTTTAGAAAATCAGACTGAGAGGGGAGGGGCCTCAAAATTTTTGGAAAAAATCTAACAAATCTAAGATTAGCAAAGAATTTTAATGAAATGAAAGGAATGGTCGATGACCTAATGCAGCAAAGTGGAAAATTTGGTCTAACTATGAACTTGTCGAAGTCAAAATTTATGTCAAATAGGGAGAGAATGAATGAATTTTGGTTGAATGAGGCAAAATTGCCTAGAGTAGAAGAATACAGATATCTAGGACAGACTATGAGATTTAAAAATAATATGGAAGGAATAGTAAGAGAGAGGATTTCCAATGCGTGACAAGCCTTCTGGGCAAATAAATCTATTTTGAAAAGTAAAATGAGAATAGGACTAAAAGCAAAAATTTTGGAAAGTTGTGTGATGCCGGTGTTGACCTATGGGGCCCAAACGTGGTCACTCACGAAAAGACAAATGCAGCGTCTCACTAATACACAAAACGCAATGCTGAGGAGTATACTAGGATTCAGGCTAAGGGATAAAATTAAAATAACCAAAATTCGAGAAAAAACTGGAATTAAAAATATTGGGTACAAAATTAAAAAACTAAAATTTAAATATGCTGGCCATATGTCAAGAAGAGATCAAGAAAAATGAAACATAAGGACCACGATTTGGGCCCCAAGGGAGCACAAGAGAAATAGAGGCCGACCAGCAACACGCTGGATAAACGAGATCCTCTCCCTACTCGGGCCATGCCAACAGGCGAGGCTGGAAAAGGGTGACGAAAACATATGCCCTACGTTGGGTGGACCTACGTGCTTGGACCCTATAAGAAGGGGACACACGTTGTTAAGCCTATTCAATGTTAAAATAAAAAATAAAAGAAAAAGAAAATGCGGCCTGTGCTCAACTTTATTTTAAAGGCAATTTTACGAGGAATATTTTTTTTCTCAACAATTTTTTTCTAGGACTTCAACTTTTTGAAATATTTGCAAGAAAATGATTTTTTTTTTGGGGGGGGGGGGCTAAAACGTGCCATAGAGAAGTTAGCACAGCTTTTTCGGGCGGGATTTTTAATATGTTGTTTGTTACACCTAGACTGACATTTTTCAACAAAATCCGATTTTGGCCCCCAAAATGTTTCTATTTTTTATTTATCGCCTGTACTACTTGACGCTCCACGGGGGCTAATCTTCAAGTATTCTGATTTCCCTGGCATCCACGTTTCTTGCGTTGATAGTACGGTTTTTTGGGGTCACTGAATTCGTTTCTGAAATCATTGTCCTCTCTTCTCTTCACTCTTGAGTCTCCACGGGGGCTAATTCCCAATTACTCCAATTTTCTCAGAAGTTGAGTCCTTTCTGAGACCCTGAATCCGTTTCTAGATTTATGTCTCCCTTCTCCCTTAACTCTTGAGATTCCACATAGGGTAACCTGCGATTGATTAATTATTCAGTCTTAAAATTCTTTAAGCACAGTGATATTGCGTAAGATTTTGAAGGTTGCTAACCTGAAAATGAAGAAGGTATATCATCTATATCATATTGCACAATATTAGTAAACCCCGCGACTGAAACTGAAATTTCAAAAATCAGAGGTAATTTCCGTAAGAACTTCTCCCCCCTTGCGACATTGGTTAACCTTTTCTGATATTGCTCAAATTTTGCTGATTTTTTTTTTAAAAGATTGGAACCGATTTAGACGACCTATTAAAAAAATCAAAAGTTGGAAATAAGGGCCATCCTACTGTTGACCTCCCTTTTCCCTCCAGGCTGTAGGTTTTTAGGGGTCTGAGGAGATGGTGCGCTATCTCAATATTAATCCTCAGCCTTTAACAAAAATCGATACAGAATTTCACGCGTTCACGATGAAGACTGCTGCTCAATATTTGAAAAAAATGTTATCATTTACCCGTATGAGGGTCAATGTGGCATAGCCAGCTTAGTGTTCGAGGGGTAGTCTTGACCAAAGGGTGAGGAGGTATTACAGGGTGCTAAAATTAAGGTGCCGGGTTCGAGCTCACGTAGCAACTTGCTACATTTCGACCTGGACCAGTTTTCCGGCAAGACGAGAAGAGGCCTAAGACAGCCCTAAAAGCCTCCCCAACGTCTCTGAAGTAATGCTCGAAAGGGCGAATTCCAGGGCCCGGGTTGAGAGTGAACTCTAGTATTGCAAATAGGCAAAACTTGTATATTATGAAGTCGCAAAGGAGGGGGTCCGAGCCCCCTCAAACACCCATGTGGGTTAAGCCATTGACGAGGATCTTAAACATGGAAATCTCTCCGATGGACGGAGAACAAAATAACGAATTACGGTCGAGGGGCGGTGAACTCGTCTGTTACAAATCGTAGAGCTCGAGCGATGTGGTGATTTGTGATTTGCGATCTCTCGATTATTTTTCACGAATTCTGAATCACAAGTTAGTGTGTATCAATCTTGGCGCGCGAGCGGAGCTATTTTCTATTCGAAAAGATTTCGAATGCTGTTTAAAGGCTGGAGAGAGTGACGATACAGATGGCGGCCGCGTGCAGATTCGAATGTTTTCTCGACGTTGATGTACGAAATTTCATTTCGAATGCCAATGCTCGCGTTCGGTAATCCACCTCGATTCTACAGCGGATTTGGAATTTTCGAAAACTCTTCCACCTTTCATCTTCCCCCCTTGGCGCGGCGGGGACGAGGAGACGGCACGTGCGAACTGCAGAAAGTTATTACTCGTTTTAACGCCACTAAGATCGTATATAGGTATTATTTATTCGTATTATTGTCTCCGAGCGAGGTTTAAAACAATAAAATGGAGTTACTTATGTAGGTATAACGAGGAATTCATATCGCGTTAACGTGTCGTATGTCGTTTCGCTAAGCTGGCATTTAGCAGCTTCGTACTCGGCGTGTTGAGCCAGCACTTTAATATGCGTGTTATATATTTAATGTCGTGAAACTTTCTCGCCACTGTGAGTAAATTTTAGCTGCGAAAACATCATCACAGTTTTCGTGACTCGCGATCTACGGTTCCGGCCAACCGAAGAACCGAACCACGTGAGTGCAGTTCGTGAACTTTAAAACGAAGTTATTTTTCGGTATTGTGCAGCAGTCCGATAACCTTTTTTTTTTAGCGATGCGAGCAAACATGTACGAAGAGACGGTCGAAAATGGCAAGCACGTTTCAACCCAGTTGAAAGTGTTCAGTTTGCGGCTCTTAATTTTCTCTCTGTAAATGAACTAAGTACAGCTGGCAAAGAGGCAGGGCTAAATATGAACCGACAAAAAAAAACGAAGATATTAAGGGATACAATGGAAGTATCGCAGAGTATAACCATGGAAGGGAAGGCAATAGAGAAGGTCACACTGGAGCTACATACAGACCAGGGGGGAACTTCAAATCCAAGTTATTCGAAGAAGTAGGTCAGCTTCTGGTAATTCGAAAGACGAGAACTACTCCGCTGTATCCGCAATCAGACGGCATGGTTGAGCGATTCAACCGGACGCTCAAAGAATATCTGGCCAAAGCCGTTGCCGAGCACCAAAGAGACTGGGACCAACACATCTCGTTGTTTCTGTTGGCCGACAGATCAGCCGTCCATGAAAGTACGCAGCACACTCCCCCAAAGTTCGTCTTTGGCCGGGAGTTACGATTACCGTGCGATCTGGAGTTTTGAACTCCACCTCGGCAGCCGCAACCGGTGGACAAGTTTGTTAGCCAACTGAGAGAAAAGCTCGACTCTACTCATTACATGGTCCGAAATCACTTGCGAATTGCCAGCGACCGGATGAAGACTCGCTACGACATCAAAGCCAACGAGGTTGACTTCCAGGCTGGGGACCGTGTTTGGTTTTACATTCCGCAACGAAAGAGAGGACGAAACCTGAAGCTACAGAGTCATTGGGAAGGACCGTACATCGTACTCAAGTGGATCAATGATGTTGTATACCGGATTCGGAAGCTTAGGGGTGGACGAGCCAAAGTCGTGCACCTTGATCGTTTGGCAGTCTGGCACGGTGACTATGAAGAAGATCTGAAGCCTGGCCGGGACGTCCAGGCTTAAGGAGGGGGCAGTGTGGCGAATAATCCCGAACATTTGAGATAAGCGAAGAAAGATCGACACGTTTCGAGCAGCAGAATAAAAGTTCGATAGCGAAAGCGATAAGGAGTATCGCCGATAACGCCGGGATATACAAAGGCCGCTGGCCGACGCCGTATAGTCTTGTTTTTATTATGCGATAAACTGTGCGTTTTCACAGCGATCTAGCTGCTGTTTTCATGTATATAATTTTTTTGAAGTGGGGGGGGGCATTTTCTTTTCTCCCTTGTATCTGCGCCTAATAAGTGATATTGAAATAATCGATAGTTGAAGTGTTTGATAATTCATAACCTCGAATAATGGGTTCAGCAAATCCGAAAACCACAGAAATAGGTTATCACACGCCAGTTTTATTTAATTATTGGAGTGGAGGACATAATATTTCATCAACGAGCCTCTGCAGCCTTATTTTGAAGCCCTAGGCACTCTCTGTACATGAAATGTCTCTCAAAAAGTATCCAGACGAACTTTTTTGTATGTTAAAAAGAAAACATTTATTAGACTTGTTTGATTGGCTCACTTTGTTTTAATAAACCCTCCGAAAATTGTATTTTGTATCTTATGTTAAACTTGGATCCCTTGCCCACCAACTAAAAAGTGTCTAAAAAAAAAGTTAGCTAGTAAATTGTTACGCTAAACTACATTTCTTTTACGAGTAAAAATCAGAAAAAAGTTACCAATTTCCAAGGAGGGATTTTACATTCTTGCACCTTCTGGTGTTTAATTAAATACGTGACCTATCTCCTCTTAAATAGAATCTTCTACGAGCCCCTAAGTACAGATAATCGAACATATTATGTATATTCCTCTTTGTAGTTTTTGGTTTCAAATAATTGCAATAGTGGTAAATTTAGCCCTGCTTGTATCCTCTCTTTCAGGAAAAGCGAGCATTTTGGGGCCCAAGTCTTCCCCATACCCCTCTAAAAAAATCGCGCCTCCATCTTCACCTTGAGAGTCATTAGAGAAAACTCAACGATTGTAATCCTCAAAGTTTCAAAATGGGTTGGAAAGTTTGAACGTTTTTACATTGATCCGGAATTCGAGAATTTTCTTTGTCGCTAATCAAAGGCGACGAATTTCCGATGTCTCAAATCGAGAACGCCAGAATACGTTGAAGTATTATTCAGAATCGTATTTTTCTTTCCAACAATAAGGAAGGATGTCGAACAAGGCCAAACAATTCGCTGTCTGAACTTTCGAAAGCATTGTTTACAAAATGAAGAGACCGAAGAACGTTCGAGTAAGAGGAAACTTTCAGCTCGCGAATTCCATGCAAAGGGCTCTTGTAATGACAGTGTACGGAGTTCACAGAGTTTTCGTGACTTCAGAGTACAGTTTTATATTTCTTAACTCATTACCGCTTTTGTCATCAGTTTCACTTATTTTAGTTTCATGGGTCACAACCTGCAAGCCCGTTACTCTTCTGTAATTACTAAAATGCTGATTCAAAAAAGAATTTTAAATCAAAGCCGTATTTATTACTGCTAGTTTAGCTAAATAGTCACACACACAAATCTCGAAGATACCAAGTTTCGAATAATATAATTCGCAATCGAAAACAGGTTACGATAGAATCGATATGACAGTTTCTAAAATTCATATTTTGCTCATCTGCTGACCGTAAGCACGAACTATAAACATGCATATTTCAATTAAAAAATGCTGATGTGTCTAAGTGAGTAGGGCGTGAGAGAGAAGCTTCCCTCAGTATGTCCCTTCACGTTTGTGAACAGATTTAACATCAGAGCTAACAATTCGAACCTTAGACCTTCAGGTAACCAACAAGATGCTTTCAATACAAATATTAATTGCCAATCTAGGGGAAAATTGAAACGTTCATTCCAAACGTACACTTAAGACAAAAACCTAGATTAAAAAAATGATGTTGGACCAGAATTCCAGCAACTTTTTTTTCGTGAATTTTTTTGGATTTGCTTCCTAATGAACATATTAAGTCTCAATCTCCCCGAGGCTAACATTCCCTCGCAATAAATTTTCCCCAAAAATCTTGAGAAGTATCGACTGTAGAAGAGAACATTTCAAACAAGAAGTATTTCTCAGTCATTAAGTTCCGCATGAAAAATATATGTGACCTGGAATTATAAAATGTGCCTCTGGTGTCAAACAATCATTTTTCACTTTCTTGACAATTCTTATAGAAAAAAATCACGCTCTTTCAAATGAAATAAATAGCAGCTTCCTATCTTCATTCGTTTTCCCACAAATTGCATTTAAAAATTACGTCATAAGTTTTAAAACATCCATTTATACGGCGTTGTGTGAAACGGGACTACAGGAATGACAGAAAACTAGGATTTGAAACGTGGTTGTCCTAACAACGTGTAAACGTACCATCACAGTGCACACCACTACCACCCACCATCCCATCTTTACACTCGTTTATCCTGAAAACCTGTTTTCGTACAAGAGGCACATATATCTGATTCCAGGTCACATATCTTAAAATTTCTTCGTAACTGCCTTCGAAGGGTCCGAAATAATAGCGGGTTCAAAATAACCTTTCAGTTTCGTATACATAAATAAATACAGACCTTATGAGGTAAAACGTAGATTTTTTGGTTATTTCTTTGTTCTCATCAATTTGAGTAAACAAAAAAGGGGCAAATCAACTATCAATTTTCTAAACATCTCCCCATCTACCCATCTTTGGAGTTTTTTCTTCTCCTGTCCTTAGATACCAGAAGTTAAGTTTTTGGTTTGCCTGAATTTTTTCAATAACAAAAATGACTTCTTTATTACACTTTTTAAAACTTTCATAAGCACAAATCATGAAATTGAAATACTGACTTGAGGGTTTTAAAAATCACAGAATTTGATTAGGAAATTCGTTCGGATGTAAATTCAGAACTGTGGTACCGGGGAGAAGACAGGGACTCTTAAGAATTTAAAAAAATGCTGTATGGATAGCGTTGCATACATTCAAAGGATCACTGAACTCATTTCTGGTAATTACTTGTCTCCAAATTGCGAATGACATCTGGGAAGGCTGCCATCATTTTATGGATTCAAAGGGTCATCGAATTCAATTTTGCTGATGATTTGCTTCTCATTTGCAGGTTGTGATATCAGAACAGGCGGTGGGGGATGATCCAAACTTTGAGATTCTAACAGATGCAATGTGGACTTCGTTTCAGAGGTTGGTAAGGGTCGCTGAACTCACTTTTCGTAATTATTCCCCTCAAGTAGTAAGTCGAAGCATCTAGTGAAAGGGTGCGGATATTTCGGATTTTGTGCGAGAGAGAGCAGTGTTTAGTCCAGACTGCAGCAAGGGCATGCAAAATCAAAAGATGAGAGCGAGTAGAAAAGAAGACAGAAAAAGTTCGACCGCTACACCGAAGAACATTACATGGATATGTCGTCCAGGCACGTTGACGCGCATGCATGCCCACATCGCAGAACCCGAATTGGCTCCCTTCTTTTCGCGATTGAAGAACCGAATTCGCTCTCTTGCATGCATATGAGACACAACCCAAGTGACTTTCCTTCTCATTTTTACGGACTTAGGATGTCTGTAATTATACAGATTCTCGTTGTAGGTCCGACGCCGTTAGAGGGCCAAGGTTCCCGCTACAGGGTCTGTACCCGCCGAGTGGTGGCCGCACTGCAGCTGTTAGAGAAAGTAGTCTGTTCTCCCAAAGAATAGGACCGTGTAGGTTGTGATGAAAAATTGCTGTAAATTTTTCTAAGGAACGCATTCATCAGTAACTCTGTTATCATACCTGTGGAACACTGCTGACAACACTTTTATCGAACCATTTGGGAAGATGAACATCCAAATCACTTGTTACGCTGACAACACCTTATTTGTTTGTAAACGGCTAGTCATTTAAAGTTAGGTTCAGAATAAATTTGGCTCTTTTTGGCGGGGCCAGGAACGGTAGAAATATGGCACTCACCCCTTCGGGTCTTATTTATTCAAAATTCGAAATTCAAAATAAATAAAAAAGGTCAACAAAAGAGGTTAAGTTAGGTTCCTATTTCGATACACGTACGACACAACCCCTAGACAGTGATTTTACTTTCCATTTATAAGAACCTAGGACTCTATCTACAACCCTACGGATTCTCATTATAGGTATGGTTAAAAATCGATTGCTTACACGTTCTTTGAAATTAGTATCATAAAAATCATCTCCTATATGCTAGTTAGCATAAAAACTCCTGTCTGGATAATTTTCACTAGAATATTCATAATCACGCGGCAAAAATCTAAAACATATACTTTTCAGATAATTCTTCATCAAATTTTCCTGAAATCAAATTTTTCATTACATCCAATTCAGCTTCTTTCTCGATATCTTCTGTCTTTGTATGTAAGATTGTCTACAAGTGAACAGATTCCCGTTCTAGATTAGGTTAGTTTGGATTCCTATTTTAAAGCACGTACAACATGACCTCTGTACAGGGATTTTGAAAGTTCTTGGTCTCATGTTCGCACTGTAACGTACCCACTGTAACGCCTATTTTTGATTCAGACAGCCTATGAAATGTTTTACAGATGCGGTACAATCAATATACGAATAAAATCAAAAGTTCAACATGTTTTCTGCTCTATTTTCGGTTAAAGTAATGGAGAAAGCCAACTTACAATCCGTTACAAACACTGATTTTTTAATAATCTCTACGCACAAGCCTATCCAGTGAAACTAACATTAGTGGGAGCCAATTCGGATAGAGCAAATAAAAACTACGAGTATAAGTGACCTGGAATCATAAAATGTGCCTTTAGTTTCAAATCATTTTTCACTTTCTTGACAATTCTTATAGAAAATAATCACGCTCTTTCGAATGAAATAAATCGGATCTTCCTATCTTCATTAGTTTTTTCACAAATTGCATTTAAAAATTACGTCAAAGTTTCAAACATTTGTTTACATGACATCGTGTGAAACGGGCCTACGGGAATGACAGAGAACAAGAATTCGAAACGCAGTTGTCATAGCAACACGTAAACGCACCACCACAGATGTACACGCTATGTACATCTGGGCGGACCACTATCACTATCCCAACTTTACACTCGTGTATCTCAAAAACCTGTTTTCGCACAAGAGGCTCATTTCATGATTCCAGGTCACATTGTCTTTTGTTCCGGAGCGAATTCGGGTTCAGCCGTCCACATTCTAATGTCTTCTCTTATCATCCAGCACTCGGCGTTGCTCGGCATTCTCCGTGTCGGCTAGTCAAAACGTGATGGAACAAATGACCGCTTAAAGACAAATACACAACCACATACATCACGATGATAACGTCTTCCTGTGAGACGTTTTTTCCAAGCGTTCTCTGAGGAATGCGACTCTTGCGAAAAATACCACTAAATATATCCCTACCAAAAGCGCGTATATTGATTGATAGCGAAAACAGATCTTTTGAGTGCTAAAAGGTATGAGATAAAGTGTCACGTATTGGTCAGTTTTTTTTTTTTTTTTTTTTTTTTTTTTTTAGACGGTCACATCTCGAGTTATAATTACATGGGGTAGTTGATTTTGAAATCGATGGTTACTCTTCCAACCTTCCTCTACAACATACATACACATAACAAGATGATGCTGCTATCACCCCCTCCCCTTGGATTAATCCACAGGCATCCTACGAAGGGTCCAAAAACCAAAATTTGGCAACTGTTACTAATTATTGGGTTGCAGAATTTTCCATATTTAATCATAGCATATGGTAGTGTATGCCATCAAGAATGAGTTTCACTTACACTCGCCGACTTCAAGCTCATACGCTATTTTCTATGAGTTTTTGAAAACATGTTAAAATTTGCCAATTATCGGCCGATCAGTGTTTGGCACAATCTGAACAAAACTATCTGACATCGACAGATTGAAAAGAAGAAAGTGAAATTCAATTTATTGATTGTAATCACAGTAAAATATCAAAAACATAGAAATTCCAAAAAGGCTTCTTGTCATTTCATTTGGTAGACTGATAACACGAGAAAGAAAGCATTAGCCAATCATTGGTCAAAACCAATTGGAGCCAAATATTGATCAGACCAAATACTGGTCAGTTCTTTTCCCTCCCGTGTGTATTAAATTTCATCATTGCTATACGTTCTGCACTTCTCAAATGGGCCACTTAACTTACTAAAATCAAAAATTGATAGGACTGAGGTACAATATGTTCCACAACTGGATTCCATCTTCAATTCACAGGACCCGCGCTCGATCAGTAGCGACTCAGTCGTCTGTTGATTATTTGAAACATATTCCTGAGTATGTCCCTTGAACTCACAAAAAGTCCAGGCAAATTTTTCCACAGCTCATATCTTCAAAACGAATCATCAGGATCACTTCGAATACAGATCATACTGAAGTACTGTGTGTCTGCCGAACACTGATTAAAAAAATAAAACTCTCACGCCCTCTAGCGGACCAGATTTTTAGCTTCAAAATTTGACAATTAAATGGTACTTGACCAATAAGTGGCACTTTGTCTTCAACTGTAACTGTGTTGTGATTGAACTGAGACTGTTACTGAATTATAACTAATGTGCTGAGCAACAAAATATAAAAAAGCTAAAACTAATGCCCTGCCTGACCAATCGTAAAAAAAAAGGAAAATATCAGGCCAGAGCAGTCCCGTAGCCATTGGGGGGGGGCAAGCTGGGGCTGAGCCCTCTCTAAAGGTATCTTGAGCTTCCCTAGGCAAAAATACTACCATCAGAAAATCATCATCACGCTGAACGAGAAAGAAAGGAGGGATGAAGGGAATTAATGTCACAGAAACATTTTAAAATTTAGAACAAAAACTTGGTTAACTGACTGGGACTCTTAGATAGGAAATAGGATTTCGAAAAAAGGAGTTTTAAAGGCTCAAAATTGCTCAGTTTTGCATATATTTTTAATTCCATTTCGGGTGCTTTGGGGGTTATTCGTCCCCTCCCCTCTCTTGGCAACACCACTGCCTCGTGGAAATCTTCACATAATATATACTATGTGTATTCTCAAGCGCCCCCCCCCCCCCCGATAAACAGTCGGCACCCCCTATTGCAGATGGCTGGCTATGGGCCAGGTCCAGAGGATAAGAAAGAGGAATATGGTATTGAATAGGTCATGCGCCGGATGCACAGAAATGCAGGGGATAAAAGACGTTTGTGAGACGTTTGCATCGTTTTACACAGGAAACAGTCAGGCAGGAAAATCAGACAGCTTATACGAGTATAAAAATGTAAATTCGCGAAGAGAGGGTCGCCGCGAGGCTTTTACAAAGTATAATACAGGTATCATTCCATAGGTTTAGTATGTTACTGAATTCACTTTCCATGATCGTTTGCCCCTAACGTGCAAACTGTGGCATCAAAACGGGAGAGGAGGCTGAGAATATCCTGTTATGTAAATGTATGCCGTTTCACAGGTATACAGGGTCGCCGAACTCATTACTATGGTCACGATTTTTCCTTAATTTGAATGTTGTACAAGAAAGTTATCAGAATTTTGAACTGCTCCCTTGCTACTCATGATTTCCTTCGGGTGCTTCTGGTTTTTGCCAATTCGCCGTACTCTCCAAGTTCATCGTCATTTCTCGATTTCTCAAGTACATACTTGTTTATTTCGTTCTCTGCATTCGTCACAGGCGGGATTTTTATGTTCGAGGCTCGGGTGCCTTCCGCGAATATTCGCGCTAAGGAACGTTTCCCGACGAAATGTTGACATACCGTGAGGGCTCACAAGGGAATCTGGAATATATAAGTGAAACATAGCGACGTGTAGCTTGATTAACGCAGTTTTTCCGAGCTCGGTAGATCGATACCTCGGTACCTACACACTCCAGGTGATATTTCTGTCCTTTGAAGCTAACTTAAGCAATACAACGCGGTGATTTCAGCTGTCAGCGCAGAACCGCCCTTTGATCCTCGAGAAAATTGAATCGGTTAATGAAATTTAAGAGGAAATGCGTGCACGTATATAAGAATATATAAAAAAACTGTATTCGAGGAACTTGGCTACAGCTAAGTCAATGGTTCGCTCGGTTTATGGTAGATGCTGAGTTAGATGTTCTCGCGAGGGAGTCGTTAGTGAACTACTGAGTTGATAACGTCTTGTCGGTTCTTCTATTTATTTTTTCAGTCTGGTTATGAATGCGGGGCTGGTGGACGCATTCCGTCTGTCTTTTTCAAGTTGACGGTTGCCGTTGTTGCTCCTTGGTTCATTTTTCAAACGTGATTGCATTACTGATGTTGTGTCGGCGAATGAAAAACGTCCGTACGCATTTTTCGCCGAATATGGTCGGGTGAAGTGATTTCGCGGTGGAATGAGAAAATGTAGTCGAGTTGAAAATGAAGAACGGTTAAGAGTAAGTTAGTGACGTCGTTTGGAAGTGGAATTGAAAACGAGATTTTTCCACACAGCTGTAGAAGCATTGTTGCGAGAAGCGAATGATTTAATGAACGTTTATATTGTAGAATAACACATACGCGCGTAATGTAGCCTAGCAAAAGTTACCTTCGTCGGATAAATCATGTTCCGATTTCCAAGCGCATCTGAAACAGCCAGGGACCGCGCGAGCAAGGAGGCGAGGGAGTGTTTACCCCAATGGAAATGCCTTCAGTTTGAAAATCATCAGACAGTAAAAATCACGCGAATGAATATCACGAGTTCAGAGTTGGAAATTTACAAAAAATTATTTCAGTTGAGAAGTCAGCGACGGATTACATAGAAATTGATACCTTAGTAGTGTGAACTGTAGGCTTGTATACAAGAGTGGAACGCGAACGACAAGGAAAAAAAAATTGCATTCGAAAGTCGGATTGGAGCTAAAAAGTTGCATTAGGGAATAAAAATGGAGTTTGTAAAATATCGTTGAAAAATAATGAATGGCTTAAAACGAGTGAAGTTAAATATAAAAATTTATATTATGTAATTAACATCGTAATTAGATTATCGCATATGTTTATTTCCATCTAAATATTAATGAATGAGCAAAATTAGTTCCAGTTACCGTAACACGGGGTGACTTTAATCACTTTTTTTTTTTTTTTTGTACTTATTCAAGTTTAGTGCTTTCTACAGACTGTAAAAACCGGGTTAGAGAACCGGGATATTTTGTGTAATATTGATGTGACATTGTAGAATACATTCCTCTAAAGATTGTGACATCCCCTGCCCGACAAAATTTTCCACCGAATTATGAATTAAGTGTGCCTAGTGATACCACGATGGGGTGACATTGCACATGTTCATGAATGAACGGGTAAAAACTTGTAAATGTAGTGTTGTCTATTAAAAGTGTAAAGTAACCCCAATTCGATATACTATGTATGTATAAATGTTAGCGGCAAACTGTGAAATCCGTCATTCAATGAGATGCCGAAGCATTATATTAATTGTCGGATACGCCGTGTGAAAACCGTCAATTTATAAAATGACTCACAAAAGGCGACTCATTTTGTAAAGTGACTAAACCCACTTCGGATACCTATAAATCGACTACCATCTCGAGAATAAACCAAAAATGGAGATTCAGCTGCTCTAGCGACACCTTGGGCGAGTCAAAACCAAGAGCTATAACTGAACTCTAGCATTGGGAAAAGGAAACAAACATTTTTGGACCATTTCAAACAACTTGTCAGCCCTCTCGCTACTGGAACCATTCATTCGAAGCACTTCAAACCGAAATTGGGCCGAATAGTATTAAATTTCAGTATATTTTCATACGTTGCGATTACACATATGCGATGCAAATGTCGTCGCGCTAATGTCTTCTGTAATGGTAGGTCAGGGTTGCCACTTTCTGGAAAACCGGGAAAAGTCAGGGAATTTGGTCAGTCAGGGAAAAGTCAGGGAATTTTCATTTAAGTCAGGGAAATTTTCTGAAAATAACAAACGAGTTCATATTTTCCACTTTTTTAATTCAAATTAAGAAGTGTTGGAATGGACTCAACTTTCTTTGAGTATTTCTAATATTGAAAAATATTACATAAATTACATCTGTACCTTCTGCTTCTCGATAGCGATTTTTTTAAAATCTGTATTGTAAAAAATTTCTGTGACTCTCCTCCCTCTGGGCTTTCTCGGAATCCTGTAAAAAAGTCAGGGAAAATTGGAAAACCGGGAAAAGTCAGGGAAAACCAATCCTGAAAAAAAGTGGCAACCCTGTAGGTGTCACAGCCAACGTTCTTGCAGTAATAAGCAATGAGGACATTTCGACTTCTATTCTAGTACGAACATCTGCTTTTCTGACTCGTGAACCTCTGATTTCGTTTTATATTTTTACTTTAATTTTAAATGGTCCATTTTATTGAAATTTTCTCATTATACAGTTCGCCGGACACCTCTTTGTAATTTTATATAATACCTACTCATTTTAAATATTTCCTTGGCCGATAGTGAATGTTTCTATAATTTGCCTAAAATGACTAGGCATTTTATTACATGCCTAGTTACTGCATAAACTAACTGAATTTCACAATTTTCTGCCAACATGTATATGACCTGGAATCATAGAATGTGCCTCTGGTGTCAAAAAATCATTTTTCACTTTCTTGACAATTCTTATAGGAACAAATCACGCTCTTTCGAATGAAACAAATCGCAGCTTCCTATCTTCCTCAGTTTTTTCCTCAAATTGCAGTTAAAAATATCGTCAAAAGTTTAAAAACATCCGTATACATGGCGTTGTGTGAAACGGGCCTACGGGAAAACGTCCGTTTACATAGCGGCGGGTGAAACGGGCCTATAGGAATGACA
Source organism: Acanthococcus lagerstroemiae (assembly GCA_031841125.1). Taxonomy (NCBI): domain Eukaryota; kingdom Metazoa; phylum Arthropoda; class Insecta; order Hemiptera; family Eriococcidae; genus Acanthococcus; species Acanthococcus lagerstroemiae. Next base: position 41,729,457 of record CM063112.1, read on the forward strand.
GAGAACAAGAATTCGAAACGTGGTTGTCATAACAACACATAAACGCACCACCACAGATTTACGCGCTATGTACATCTGGGCGTACCATTACCACCATCCAATCTTTGCACTCGTTTATCTTGAAAACCTGTTTTCGCACGAGAGGCAGATTTCATGATTCCAGGTCACCTATATTGATGTACGCAAAAAAAAAAAGAAAAGAGTCACCATGAGAACTGTACTCTTTCTTTATTGCAAAATGAGACCTTTCCTTCAAAAGACCCAGATCCTACTACACGAACATATATCTTCAGCATCTCAGAAATGCATAAACATCCGATTTGTACTTCTTCATTCACTAGCAATAAGACAGAACATTGAAATTGATCGCTTACCAGCTTGAGGAACAAAAACACTTGTGTGCCAAGTCACCCCCTCAGCTTTTTTTTTTTTTTTTTTTTTTTTTAGTTTTCATCGATTGCTAAATCACTATGCAGATTAATACACAATCATTGATTTTTATCGTGTCCCCGCGATTAAATTCAGTGTTAATGATACCAAACATGTATAGTTTTGTTTGATTTTCCCTCATTATCTGAAACAGTTTCTGTAATGTAATTTTAATATACTTCTTGAAACTCTACACAAACGACCTGATAACAGTGGGAGCACACAGAGTTGATTTTACACGATAGCTACAACATCCTACCTCACGTGCCAAGTGTTTTCCACACGTTCTTTTCCCCTCGCGCTCCTAGAAGTAATGAGAACATGCGTGTGCCAAGTCACCCCGTGATTGCACAGTCACCTCTTATAACGGTGTATCTTCAGAAAGGTCTATTTCAAACTTCATTCGTGTTGGGCTCATTTTTCAACGAAATTTGTACACCATTTTTATTTCCAAATGCAATTTTTTAAGCCCTATCCAACCGCTGAATTCGAGATTTTCTTCGTTCCTCCCTAATGTATCCACTACTCCTAGCTTGTAAAGAGGAACGACTAGCGTTTATAGTAAAGCAAAGCCGGCCTTTTGGCTATTTATTTATTTATTTTAAATTCCAACAAGCGAGTACGATTTCCACATTGAAAGGTATCGAGCAAACAAGGAATTGTCTGAGGTACTATTTTCAAATATCGCATTGAATCTGTGATCCAATCCCGGGTTGGACCCCAAAATATAAATTTCGTCGCTCAAAGGGGTAAGACTGACTCAAATTTAAGAAAAGATGTAAGTATCAAACGAGAGAGATTTTCCGGGTCGCTGTTTCAAAATATTGCATCGGATTTTTCATCCAATCCTGATTCAGGCCCCAAAATCCAAATTTACAACTTGAAAAGGGCAGAATTAATACTGAAATATAAAGCCGAGTGAACTGTCGATATACGAATGTTCTGGTTTGCCGATTTCGAATATCGATTCAGACCTTTTATCTGACGTCGATCCTCATTTTAATCTTAAAAGAGTAAAACTGACTTATTAGCTATTATTTGAATAGATGTGGGAAAGAAGGTCCTGTGTTACATTCTAACGATTTTGAGTTGGCAGCGGAAAAACATTCTATGTATCAAGGAGACTGATATGACATATGATGTAGTGTCGAGAACACGTCCCAGAGCGCGCTGCAGCCGTGCAATATTCTTCTATGTATAATATCACAATAAATAGAAAAAAGAAACTTTCTTGAAGCTCTGGTGGAAAATTTTATTTCGTAACATAGGCTCTTCTTCCCCGCACCTATTCATTTTCATTATCCATTATTTTGATCAGCGCTTATTCCAGTTACCTATCTAATATTTCAGTTCAGGATTATTTTAATTATCAGTTATTCCGACTATCTATTGATTAGTTCAATTGTAAATCTCTTTGATCATCAATTATTACCTATATTTAATAATTATATTTCTTATCGATTATGTTAATTATTGTTTTTTAAAACTTTATTATTAAGTATTTTGACTGCTTAACAAGTATTTTGATACTACAATATTTTAAATATCGAATATTTTGATTATTAATTACTAATTATTTTGATCATTAATATCGACTATGTTAATTATTAATAATCTTGATTATCGATTTTTAATTATTAACTACCTAATATACTAGTTATCAAATATTTTAATTATTAATTATTCTGATAAAAATCTAAAGTGATATTCGAAATCAGCGACAAAAAAACAGGTTCAGTCAACCCTGTCGAGAGGGAAGGGAGGAAAGGGAGAAATAACTGTACATCAAATCAGCAGTCGCTCCTTACACCATGAAAGAAACCTTTTATCCCGTTGCCTATACTTTTTCCCCATCTGACAGAAGAAAAAATGAACTGGTAGGAGGGGGGCCCGTGGAAATTTCCCCCAGGCCCTCTTTTTCTCTCTCCGGGACTGGTTTCAGTACATTGTTTACCTATTTAGTTTAAATCAGATTTGCTCAATTGATAGAAAAAAGGTTGGATTTGTGTTTCAAATCGAGACCAGATCAAAAATCTGATGCGAGACTCAAAATCAACTTCTCCCTCCCACCAGTAAAATTAATTCTGTTAATAATTTATTAAATTTTTAAGAAAATTTAATTTTGACCCTCTTCGTTTTCAAAATTTGTACTTCAGGGCACAAATCGGGACTGGATCAGAAATTTAATGAAAATTCGAAATCAGCTACGAAAAAAACTTTACTTCGAAATTTTGTTCAGTTCCTCAATCCAGTTTAATTTTGACTTCGTTCAGACCCGAAATTTGAATTTTTTAGCCCTAATCAAAAATCGAATGCAATACTCGAAATCAGCGACCCAAAAAACCCTATATCGTTCAAGTTTTCCAACGGTTTAGATTTTTTCGTTTTAATCTGGGCCAAATCACTAATTTGATGCGATATAAAAATCAGCGACCCGAGGAACTCCTAATTCGACATTTTATTTGGTATCTACTTGTTTAAGATTCCGAAGTTAGAGATACACACTCGAGCTCTTTTTTTGATGATGAGAAAAGTTTTTTCCCACCTTGTCATTTGAAGTTCCATGTTTTCCATGAAGATACGGCTTTGAGGTAAAAAAAAAAAACAAGAGAGAGAACCAATTTATGGAACACCCTGTATAATATTTCTATCGGCATAAGAGTATGGAGGCCGCGGCTAGTGGAATGAAAATGACGACCGGGGATGCGAGATCCAAAAATGATGAATCTAATTCGTAGAGCAAACTCATCTAACCTGATGGCGCTTTGATGTTGGAAAAAAAAAACATTTGGCTCTATAATATCACTTGACCGTGAAAAATGTAGCCAAGTCGAAAATTAATAAAAGAATGAGCTCGAGACGGCGCAAGGATAAAGAAGAAGAAAATTAGAAAGTCCGAAATGAAAAATCACGTATAGAAGAAACTTTAATTTTTTTATAACGGTAATAGCTGGTTCGAAATTGCCGAACCGACGTCCCCTATTATAAACATCTCGTTTTCCCAGAAAGAAAACCCAAATCAACTTACAGTAAAACTGGGAGGAAAAAAAAAGTGTAACAAATCTTACCAGACACTAGCTACGTATTGTGAAAAGTATTATCTGAATAATGTTGAAGACAACCTCACAGAAAATCAGTTTCATTTTTAAAACAGAACATCAGAGTATTTTCTACGGAACGGACCCATTTGAATATTTAAAGGTTGCGAAGTCGAATTGAAATTCAACGAAAGACAGGCTTAATGTTTCTATTTGAACGTTAATTTTGACTAAAGAAATTTAGGCTCCCGCAAAATAGGGTCTCGGATGTGCCACTGACTTTGGAATTTAAAATACAAAGATATCAAACGAAACATCAAAATAAGCGTTCTGGGTCGCTAATTTCGAATATCAGTTTTTTTTACTCCATCCAGATTTGGACTTTACAACCCAAATTTTACCTCTTCAAACGGGCTTATTCGGCTTAGCTGAAACAATTGAATAAGGTATCCAAGCAGAGGTTTTTAGGTCGCAAATTTTGATGCAAAACCAATTAGGATCCTCAGGTTAGTCGAATTCGGGAAACCAATCGAGATCGAATCGAAAATTTGATTCGATTTTCAAATTTAGGGGCATAAAAAACCATTATTTCCGTATTTTTGATTTCTTTTTTAGGTTGGGTCAATTAGGACAGGGTGGTTGAATTCAAGTCCTTATTACTTTGGAAATGGTAAATTTTTTTCGAAAAGGAGAAAACACTTTTCCAGTTCAACATAGAAATCAAACTGACACCACACTTGAAAAATTGAACGAACCATTGAGTATCAAAATTAGATTTCGTTTGGGTCAAGTGATTTCAGAAAACTATTAGTATTGATTTCAGGCTCCATTTGAGTCTTCTAAATCAAATTTCTCACTTGACAAAAACGAAATTCGTTAAATTTAACAGTTATGAAGATTAAGAAGAAACGTATTCTATTTCGAGAGGCTAGAGAACCATTCTCGATCAATCATTCTGATAACGTTGTTATTTTCTTAACAGAAAGCGCAATAAATTGGCCCTTCCGTTTCCTGAATGTAAGGTACGTGAGACAAAAGTGAAAAATTTTATTTTTCTGATAAGAAAAACGTTGTCCCTTCCTTTCTTGAAAGAACGTGACACTTCTTTCGTGAACAAAGGAAAATGTTTCTTTTTCCACGAAAGAAAGTATGTCATTTCTCTCATTCGAGGAAGGGAAAGAAAAGTTTTTTGGTAGAAGACTCCCCAGTCAAGGGAAAGGGTGATTTTTTTCTTTTCTTTCGGTGAAATAAAAGTTTCTCATTTTTTGAAGAATAAGAACGAAGTTATCTTTCAAGAAAAGGAGGGAACGGTTATCTCCTCTTCCCTCAGATGAAGAATTTAATTTCGGCTTCCTCAAGGTTTGATCTCAAAATACTTATCCTGACACTTTGATCCCTATCTTTCAAGTCTGATCTATTTTGCGGAATTTAAAGCAGTCAAATTTGGTTTCGAAGCTACACTCAGAATCTAATTCAGAATGAATGACACGATAACCCCGCATTTCGATACTTTTCGTCCGAGCGTTCCAGGAGAGTCCAATTGGTCCCTTTAAGGAGAGGAGGGGGTCTACTTTTTGGCCTAAATTGGGTCCGGATCGAAAACCTGGTTAAATTTTCGAACTTGACGACCGAAAAATTGAATGCCAATACTTTGTTCGATTTTTTACGGTGAATTTACGTTTGCCCATTAGAAAGGCCAAATTTGAATTTGGAAGTCCAAATTAGGTGTGAACAAAAACTCTGATTGAATTTTTCTAATTTGAGACCTGAGAATCTTCTTACTCGATACCTTATTCAATTTTTTCAGAAAAGTCGAACTAACCCATTTGAAGTGTTCAAATTTGGATTTCATAATCCCACTTCAGGGTTGGATTAAAAATCTGATTCGGTATTCGACATCAGTGACCTAAAGAAGCATTTTGTGGAATTTTTTTGGAAGTATATTTGCATTTTATTTTAATTTGGAGCCACAGATGGGGTGGGGTCACCGACTTAGTAGAACTTTGATTTGATACTTTCTGATTTTTTTATTCCATACGTTAATTTTTTCCCCCTTCAAATTTGGTAGTTTTTGAGAGCGGGCTGGATCAAAAATATGTGATATGCGAAATCAGTGACTCAGAAAACTTCAATTTTCTTAGTTAATTAATTTTTTTTTTTTTTCAAAGCCAAATCAGTTATGCACATTTTTTTTCAAATTTCGGTTCGGAGACAGGACTAGCACAAAAATGTACATAATACGATATTCGAAATCGTCGCCGCGAAGAATCTCTATTTTGATGTTTCGTTTGATACCTTTCCATTTGAAATTCCAAAGTTGTGGCCCGTTGGAGAAACAGAAATTTTTTCGGCTAATATCAAAGTTCAGTTGAAAGCAGTAGACCCGTTTTTCTTCGAATTCCAATCCAACTTCGCAATCGACAGGTATTCAAATGGCCCCATTTCGTGGTACATGCACGCTGAAACCATTTATGTTGTACATCCCCTCCCCCTAAACACAGTAATATTGATTGGAAATTGCAATAACAGCGAATTCTTTTAATTTTCTTTAATTTTGGAACCTGATATTTGCGGAGATAAGTGTAACGACCGTTTCAGAGGGTGAGAAAAGAAATTGAAAAAAGGGTGATTTTTAGCATTTTTACGTTCGTCGGAATTCAAGCCTATGCGAAGGAAAAGAAACGGATTCCAGACATTTTACATTTTCCGAATTGAACATAAATAAAAATAAAGTATGAGCATAATCGTAATTTGTTTTCTTTACGTTCGAAGCAGTTATTCTTCGAAATTCAGGTCACAGTTTCCGTGCTCGTAAAATTACGAAACACCATTTTTCAAATCAACATATAAAAAATCTTCAAAACGCGTTTTAATAAAGGCTTTTACAGTCTTCGTATTTTTACGAAAACAACTGACTGTTTACCATTTAGCTGAAATTTTATACGTCGCTCATTATTTGGTGAATTCATTATCTCTAAAGAAGCATTCGATTGAGTTTTTCCGGCATTATGAGCACAGTTTCTTGAGTTTTTCGAAAAACCGTGTTTTCATGGATTTTCACTTTCTGAGTTCGAGAACGAGTAAATAATTGATGCGGAAGTTTTCGTTTCAACTTACTACACCAGTCATGGTCCAGTAATAATTGAAGGCGCTATACTTACAAACGGAAAAATTCCAGCGAAATGAAACTTGGCAAGAATTTACCTTATAGCCTTCAGATGATCTTTTGAAAAGACTCACGTTCGCTTCCCGGTCTAACGGTGCCAAAAGACAACACAATTTTGTTTTCATCGATATCTCATTTCGTGTGGGTATAGGGTAAATTTAACCCACCAAATTGAAGAGAACTAAATTTCCTGCAAAGATTGCGTACAAGTTTTGCGTCACGCTACGGATTTTCGAATAATTGAATTTTCAAACATACGCTATACGATTCTTAATTTTGTCATGAGACCTTGGGTGGCTGCCTCCTTCATCAAGCACTCGCAACACGCTTAAGTAACAGGGTACGGCTTCATGTGGAAGAAAAGGGGGCTATTGCCCCTCCTAGAATGAAAAACTAAAACGAAAACTCTCCAAAAGTAACTACCTTGTCTTAGATAAACTAACTAGATTCTTGAAGAGTTTCAAGGAATCTTGAAGAAATATGGAACAGTCTCGGAATTCGTAAACGAGTCTTCAAGGATGGGAGCGACTCTTAATAAGTTTAAAAGAATCATAAAGAGATTCAAACACGTTCGCAAGAGTTTTCGTCAGTGAATCCTGAAAAGTCCCAAAGAGTTTTGAAAGTTATAAACGTGTCTTGAAATGTCGTAATATGTTTTAAACAAGTTCCTAAGAGTCTTACAGAAACTTAGACAGGTTTTCAAGAGTCCTAACTAAGTATAGTCTTGATAAGTCCTAAAAAATCGTGAGAAAGTCTTAAAGAGTCCTAATAAAGTCGGGATGAGTTCCGAACAATGAATTACAAGCCTAGTTGCGTCTTAGAGAGATTTAGACGAGTCTTAAACTGTTTTGCTACACTTAAAAAAAAATTGAAGGAGGCTGACAGAAGGTCTGCATTTCTTAAAGACGTATAGAACTTGATCAAATATAGAATAACTGTAAAAAGTATTTCTAGGAAGTCTTAAATAAGTTTTCAACAGTTGATGAGCGATGAACAAGACCTTCATACAGACTTGAACAAGTCTAAGAAAGCTTTAATAGTTCTAAAAAGTCTTGACCATGTCCTGAAAAGCGGTAATCAAGTCTGGAAGAGTTATAAAGAGTTGTAATCGAGATTCGAACAGTAGTCTTAAACAAGTTTCGAAAATCCTTGTAGTTTTAAGCAAGCCTGAGAGAAGTAAAAAGATATTCACATAAGCACTGCAGATTAAAGTGTCTTGGCTAGTGTCAAGGACTGCAGCACCTGTCTCCTCGCTCGGGGAAAAATTGAATGATGTTGTAATGAACGCTGCAAATTTTCTAAAAATTGTCGCCCGATTGAGAACCCAGGGAGTGAAAAAAGTTGACTATATATTTTATAAGGTATTTTAATTTTTAGTGCCAATAAAAGAAAACAGTCAGCACAAATTATTCCGAAGTGTGAATATTTTTGTCATATTTCCTTTTCCTCCAATTACCATTGTGAGGGCAATAAAAAAGATCTAATTATTCAGTTGAGAGGGGTAAAACGGTTTATTCTCCGACAAAAACTGCTTTCTGTATCCGCCACTGTGAATAACAAAGTCTATACAAGTTTTTCCGGATCTTAATCAGTTGTAATGAGTCTCAATGAGAATGAATTTGGTTTCAGTAAGTCTCAAGAAGAAGTCACCCACTGAATCTCAGATAAGTCTGAATGAGACTATAAATGAGTCACTCAATCGAACTTGAAGTTGCTGAATGAGCTTTACAGCCGAGTTCCAGTGAGTCTTGATCTGCCATAATGAGGGTCAGTGGATCTCAGTAGACTTAATTAGTTTCAACAGTCTTGAGCAGGTATATAGAGTCTTAACAGAATCCCTATGAGTCTTACCAGAATCTTGATAGGTCTGAAGAAAGTCTCTGTCAGTCTTGACAAAATTTAAAGCCTTCTGATCGGCCCTTAGAGGAGTCTCAACATGTTCCAACAGCGTCTCATGAGACTGAATGAATCTAAACATACAATTCAATGTCTGGATGAATTTCGCAATTGTTCTAATGAGTATTAATCTGTCTTCACGAGTCTCGGTACAGTATTAATCAGTTTCAGTAGTCTGGAAGAATCTTATATTGAGTCCTGAATGAATTCTAATGAGTGTTAACAGTCTTGATAAGTCTCCATAAAGGGGTCTGGTTGGCCGAAAGGATAGCGCGTTGGTCTCGGAATCCGGAGATCCCGGGTTCGAGCCCACGTAGCAACTCGCCAGATTTCGACCTAAACCGGTTTTTCGGTCAGAAGGGAAGAGAGCTAAACCAGCCCTAATAGCCTCCCCGACGTCTCTGAAGTAATGCTCTAAAGGGCGGATTCCAGGGCCCGGATTGGGAGCAAATTAGAAAAGGAGAAGTCTCCATAAAGTCTTTATGAATCCTAACTGAATCATAAAGACCCTGATCGGCCTTCAAAGAGTCTCAACGTGTTTTAACAGCGTCTCATGCGTCTAAACAGGGTCTTAATCAAACTTACAGTGAGAAACGAGCTTCATCTAGGTCTTAATGAGTGTTAAAGAGCCTCTACCGACTTTCCAGTGTTTTAATTAGTTTCAATCGTCTAGGAGTGGCTTCAAGAGTTCGAATAAAATCTTGACGAGTGTTGTCAAAGCCTCAGACCGTTTTAATGAAGTCCTCTTGAATTTTAATAGTGTTGATGAATTTCAGTGAGTCATATAACGAGTGTCCAGAAAATCTGCATGAGTCCGTTGTGTTGTAGCTTGAGAAGTCTTAGTGAATTTCAGCACTGCCTCAATAAATGAATGTTAAGGCATTTTTTTAATAAAATTATTTAAAAATAAATGTACCTACTCAGTTAATTGATTTGTTTAAAGATTTAATTCAATAAAAAAATAGGAAAAAAAAATCCTAATTTGATTCAAAGAGAAAAAATAATAAAAAATTTATTTAAATCAGTTTTAATTATAGAAAAATAATTTAAATTAATAATAAATAAAATTAGTGTTGAGCAGAGGCTTCTGATTGACGTCATTTGAACACCAACTTTCGTAGAGATGCAAGCAATTATAAAACACAAGTGTAACTTCAGAAACGTGTAATTGAATAACGGTAAACATCAGTGGACCGCTTCCGTACTCGGAGTCACTACTCAACGTCCTCAGACGAAAAACTAACGGAGCGTCGTACTTCACGTAGAGCGCATACCGTATATCAGTAGCAGTGCTACCAACTCAACAATTAGAATAATTGAAATTAATATGCAGAGCCGTGCCGATCTCTCCCCCTTCCTTAAGTCTTCCAGAGTTGGCAAATTTTCAAGTGTTAACATTGTTTTCCTTTTTTTCCCCCTGATATTTTGTTGTGTCTCCCTTTTTGTTTTCTGGCTTATTGACTTCAAAATTTTTCAGTTGGCAGAATTTCCAAAGCATTGACTTTATTTTTTGTTCATTATTTTTTAACTTTTTTTTTGTCAGCGATAGAAAATGTTTAATAGTTAGTAAAATCAGATTTCCAGTTGATAGAAAATTAATTTACATTTTCTGTTAACAAAAGTAAGGTTTCTTCTCCTACCAGACCTTCGACAAAGTTGTTTGGCAAAGCCATCAAACGAGGGCATTATTAGAGAGAAAAATTGGAGGAGGTATAAGCCCAGGTTTGTAAGTATTACTTCGTGCGGACCTTAACTCTTAGTTTGATTTAGGCTCCCAGTCGGATAACTGTTATTTTCACTTTTGTTATTATTATTTTTTTGGCAATTTTGTTTTCCAACCGAATAAAATTGTGCTGACAAGTCCTACATCGCATGTGCGCTTCTGATGGAATCGAACTGCATCAATTCAACGCATAAAGCGCTAAGTGAGACAAACAACGGCCTTTACAATTTGAGAACCACAATTGTACAATTTTTTCGAAAATAAAATTCGACTCTGCGGCTATATTTTTCGTTCTGCTTTGTCAGGGACTTCGCGTCCAAAATTTTACGAAAAGACTGTTAAATTGCGATTTGCGAAATAAAAAGAAACCGAATCGACTTCTGCTTTATATTCGACCTTTTAACTCTGAAGAGAAAATTTCGTCTGGCAATTCGAAGGATAAAATACAAATTACTGTAGATTTTTTCAATCGAAGACATTTTTGAAAACTGAGCAGCCTGACTCGGCAAATTTGAATGACTTTTTTTTTCTCTTCGCGGATACCGGTGCAAGAGGAAATGAGGTAAAACAGTAAGCCAGCAGCAGCTGTCTTTCAAGTTCATCCGAAATGCGAATCCCCGACATTTGCACGTTCAGTCTTGTGACACGTAATTGAAACACTTTATTTGATGGGCAGCTTAAGCGAAACACGTCTGGCAGTCATGATCCTTCCTCTAGGATCAGTGACAGCATATCAAGAGATTGAATTTGGGTTATTCTTTGAAACTCGTTTAAAATTTTGCGTTCCGAGACCGGTGTGAAGTGAAATGATGTGCAGCCTTATATCGGTGAGAAACTTTCCGTGTAGGCCGTTTCAGCACAGTTTCAAAAACCAATCGAAATAATGAATTTGAGAATCCAATACAGCTATGAACTCTTAGATACTAAAAGTCCGAGAGGTGATCCACTGTCAAGTTTCTACCTAATTCTCGTGTTCATAAGGCTCCTCCAAATTTTATTTGCTTCAAAGTTGGCTTCTGTGATCCCTTAAAAACCAGAAGGAAGGAAGAAAAACAAAACAGGAACAAATTCAACCAAGTCTGAGGTACCAATACGTGATCGACTTCATAATGCCTTTTTAGGTCAAGGTGAACTCAGATTTATCTTAGAGTACTATCGAGTGGTAGCTTCGCTTTAGAAACCGTTGTTATTGTTGAATGATGGAGCTTACTAATTCGAGAAATTTTTATCAAGTTAATCCCTTTCGAATATGCCTTTCATTAATGAGGCTACTGCTGTGTTCGCTCCGTTAGCGAGAAATATTCCACGAAAGGTCGCTTAATAGAATAATTACGCTAATTAGTAATGTTCATCGTAGTTTAGAGTCGAGTTCAGTCATATAAGTCCGAAATTCGAGTAAGGTCGCACTGGGGATTAATTTCTCAGTTCGTGGAAACTAAACATTTTCACTTGAATGGCAAATAAAATGTGCGAAATTTCGTTGAAAAATATTAAAATTTTTCCGTGGCCAATACAAGTAAAGTTTCAAACAGGGCTTTACACGTGATTAACATGGTAGGTCAATGATCGTATAGTTATTTTCACCTGAATATTTATAAATAAGCGAATTCAGCTTTATTTACATCTTGAATTGGGTTTTTGTATCGCTAATTTGTATCTGATGTCATTTTGACTATAACCGCTACCCTAATGTTGCTATAGGGGGCTTTAACCGGCTAAAATTGGTGAAGTAGCATATAAGAGCTTCAGTTACATCGTTCGGCCTTCTTGATTTCATTTTTGATGTTTCGAGCGTAATCCCTGCCCCTATAACTCCAGGGGGGGGGTCCTAAATTAAGTGTTAGGGTAGAATAAGAACGGCAAAAAAAGGTTTAAATGTTGCTCATTTATATATATTTAGATCAAGACCTTCTGTGGTGCCACAGAAGTAGCGGTTTCGCTCAAAATAATATCAAACATGAAAGAAGCGGCCCAAAACAGGAATCCAAAGATAATCCAAGCTGTTTATGCTACTTTACCAATTTTAGCAGGTTGATAAGCTCCGCGTGGCAGCATTAATGTAGAAGTTACAGCTAAAGTAACATCAAAAACAAATTCAACAACCAAAGCCCTTCCCACTGCCCTCCTCAAAATATAAATAAAACTAAGTTTATTGGATAGGAAATATTTAGATGGAGGTAACTGTGTGATGATCGAACTAAATTGTTAATTACGAGTAAAGCTCGATTTGAAATTTCATTCGCGTTAACAATTTTAACATTTCTCAACAAAATTCTGCAGGCTTCATTTCCACCTCTAAATACAACTTCTTAGTTCTGTCCGACCACACTTTGATCTTAGCCCTATGGCCGAGCTGGTTGGCCGAGTGAATAGCGCGTTGGTCTCGGAATCCGGAGGTCCCGGGTTCGAGCCCTCTCGTAGTAGCTCGCCATATTTCGACCTAGGCTGGTTTTTCGGCCTGAGGAAAAGAGGGCTAAGACAGCCCTAACAGTCTCGCCGACGTCTCTGAAGTGATGCTCGAAAGGGCGAATTCCAGGGCTTGGGTTGAGAGCAAATTAGAAAACTAGCCCTATCCGATCACCGAATTCAATTTTCTTGTCCATTCCACCTCAACCTTCGAGGCAATTTTACTTTTTTTTTGTAGTCTACGGGTATAATTAATGAAAAGGGACTTCTTGGAATAATCATTCTGATTAGATATCCGTATACGAGTGTTGTAAAGGCACCTCTCTCAGTGTTCGGGATTATAGAGAACTCCCCCGCAATAGGTCTAATTTTTCAACTTGGTGGATCTCTGGTTCTAAAGAGTCAAGGCATCTTTTGTTGCTATTAGTATTATGAACACTGGACCTTTATGTGAATCTTAGACGAATTCGGGATTTAGGTTTTTTGCGCCCTTAACATGAACTCATTTTTACGCTCTCCACTTGTACGAGGAAAAATACGAAGAGAGAAGTGAAGATTTTATTTCTTTAATTTAAAATTTTGTCCACTTCTACGCCCGAGCTATAGCATTGCTCAGCCTTGTAAATCTGGTCCTGCCTCAAGTAGCTATTGATGATGCTTGACCATATCAGTGCTGAATACCAACAAAACTGAGAGGAAAATATTCAACTTCATGATAACTTTAGCTTCTTTTAAAAAAGTTCTTTGTATATGCCGTGAGTTTGAGTACTCTGATAAGGCCGGAAATCTGACAGCTGGATCCAAACTTCTTACACAGTTGAACGAAATAAGGACCATTACCTCCCCCAGCTGCTTTATGCTTTCCCTCAGATTGTATTCTTTTTCGGCAGTTCACATTTTGTTCGTCTTCTGAGCCGTTTCTCTGGAAGTTTGTGTGGAGATTCGTCCGTCTGTCCGTATTTCTGTCTCATATCCAAATCTTTTTCTTAGCCGACAGGCGCTCAGTAGGGCTGCAACCCCGTGAAAAAAAGAAAATCCAATATTACCTCTTCCTCGTACTGAAATTAGTCCTTCCGAAATTTTGATTTGCCTCTCATGTAGTTTGGAATCTCTCCATACGGACTGAGTTCTTCATATTTTCACGTTTCTTACTTAAGTAGGAACAGTAAATGTATTACGCGAAACAAAAATTGAATCAAGTTCAAGACAAGTGAACTGGGATATGAAATAATAAAATGAGAAAGATGGAAAAATTTGTTGATGGAACGAAATAATGTCAAAATTCAGAACACATAGAGTACAAGAAATTAAAAATAAGATTGAAATACAGAAGAGTAGAATTTTAGTCAATTAAGAATTGCTAAGAATTATCTCAACAACTGCCCCAAGAAAATTGGATAGAAAATGTTCTGAATATTTTCATAGATAATATTTTCTTTAACCCGTAAATTATTTTTCATCAGTTGGTTATTTTTAATTAATTCATTAGCTTTGATTAATCAAATTTAATAGGTACATCAATTATTTTGATTGCCGAATTGTTTTCTTTGATTACCTGACTGATATTATTTTTGATTACAAGATTATTTCTTAGGAATATTCAGTGTTATTTATTTAAGGAAATTGTATCTGAATATTTAATTGATTCTTTTTAGTTCATCAACCGCTCTTAAAAAATTTATTATTTTTGATAATTTAATTCTTTTAATTAATCCATTGTTTTTAATCAATCATTAAACTTTATTACTTCTCTGTGCTTGATCATTAAAATTAGTTTTATTAAATCGTTATTTTTGATTAATTTAAAATACTTTCAAATACGTATTAAAATATTTTTTATTACCTAACCAATTATTTTTAATTTGTCATCTTTAATCATTGATTATTTTTAATGATGCAACTCAGTTTCATTTCCTTATTATTTTTAATTTATTAGTTTCAAATTTGTCAAATATTTATAATTACTAAATTATTATTTATTATTATAATATTTTTGATTACTCGATTATTTTTTAGGATCAATCAATAATTGTTATATACCGTCAACTGGGGTGACATCGGATACTGGTCGTTTTTTAGGATCAATCGGTAATTGAAGCCCTTATTGTGAAAACAACCATAATCAGTTTTGAAATTTCAACTTTGCCGCGAAATAGCAACGTAATTGCTGCTATTCTGCTAGATGAATTGCTGCGAGTGAATAAACAGATGTTGCCTAATTCTGTGCACGGTAGAGTTCGGAGTGTAATAGTTGTGGATATATAGCGCTACCTGGCGGCAAAGTCGAAATTTCAAAACTGACTGTCATGTCTCATGCACACTTGACCTAAGTGACATTTTGACGAAAAATGAGTTGAATACATATTCTTATAGATCTCGATGCCCTCTATCGGGCTACACTCGCAAATGACGAATTACTTCCTTTTTTAGCCCGCTAGATAGCGTAAACCATTTGAGTCACGTACATAACACAACGTTATTTATAATTTTCAAATCGCTCTCCTGAAAAAAAAAAAAAGAAGTTTTTGTCACCTTGGTCAAGAATGCATGAGACACTCGCTATGGTTGTTTCCACAATAAGGGCTTCAATTGTCATGTACTGTCAGCTGGGGTAATATCAGATACTGGTAGTAATATCGGCCACTTGTGACTTGTTTACTAATAATGATACCAGCACTTCTACAGAAGATGTAAGGTACGGCAAATATTTCCCCAGTTGACTGTAACCTTTCTAATTGATTGAATTATTTTGATTTGTTATTTATTTTTAATTTACAAATTGCTATTGTTATTTAATTGCATACTACCTCTGATTAAGCCAATATTAAAATAATATTTTTTCAATTAATAAAAAATTTGTAATTAGATAATTTTTCTAAATTAATCAATTTTTTAAATTAATTGATTTTTTTTCTAATTAATCAACTAGTTTTGATCAGTATTTCGAGTGTCTCAT
Organism: Acanthococcus lagerstroemiae; assembly: GCA_031841125.1. NCBI lineage: Eukaryota > Metazoa > Arthropoda > Insecta > Hemiptera > Eriococcidae > Acanthococcus > Acanthococcus lagerstroemiae. The sequence continues at coordinate 41,745,071 of CM063112.1, forward strand.
GCACACTTGACCTAAGTGACATTTGACGGAAAATGAATGAAATACATATCTTATAGATCTCAATGTCCTCTATCAGGCTACACTCGCAAATGACGAATTACTTCCTTTTTAGCCCGCTAGATGGCGTAAACCATTTGAGCCATGTATATAACACAACGTTATTTATAATTTTCAAATCTCTCCTAAAAAAAAAAAAAAAAAAAAAGGTTTTTGTCACTTAGGTCAAGTATGCATGAGACACTCGATTTATTAGTTAAGTATTTTTAAATATTTAATAATTTTTGATTACTTATTTACTTTTAATACTTGAATAACTTTGTTCACTCGATTATATTTTTATTATTCAATTAGTTTCAATTAATTATCTGATTCTAAATTCCCAATTACCTAATTTTGATTATTCATTTATTTTTAATTGACTAATTTTGGTTGGTGAGTTATTTCTTATTAATCAGTTATTTTTGGTAGACAAATACTTTCAGTAAGTCAATTATTTTTGAAATATTAAATTCTTGTCAGCTCTCATCTTGAGTTCTTATTTGTTGTGTTTTCAGTTTTTTATACATCTGATTTTGTTTTCAGACACAATCGATTTCGATTTCGCCAGCAGTTACATCGAAACTCGTCAGCCAATCTCGTGTTCGCCATTTGACTTTCGAGCAATTGAGTCGTGAGTAATGGCTACTACGTCTTGCCGGTCCAGCAAATCAACCTATTGAATGAAGAACTCGGACGACAATCACCTAAATAGTGACGTATATTGTGTTATTGGGAAACTGCGACTATACAGCAGACGGGCGAGGCGATTACCCGATGTCGACCTAATGGAATCGACGGACTGCCGAGGTAGAACGAGCCCCGAGAGTATAACGTCCGACCGTTCTTCTATGATTGATAACAGCCCTTGTCCGGCTCGAAACAACAACGTTATTGTAATCTAATAAAGAGACACAATTCGAAGGCTCGTCCTCCAGCGCCGGACGACATCCTTCGGCACTCGCAAACCCCGTACTCAGCGATTTCTAAAATGTAATCAAATTTATTCGTCGTCCATAACGGCGAAAAGCGTTTTTCGCTTTCGTCGACAATCCCTGGAAGCCTTTATACATAGAACTCGAAAACGACTCGAAACGACGAACCATTAAGTAGCCGATGCTGCGCCGTAATAACGCCCCCTCCCCCCCCCCTCGTAGGTAATTTAGCAACTTTTTTGCCGTCTAAAATATATTTGCACTCCAGTGTAAAGTGTTCGCGTTATTGCCCCATTGTATTTATGTTTTCATCTTTGAATATCCAATTCGAAAATGGTACCCAGGTTATAAAAACCTTCGTTTCGATTACCTAGGCCAGAGAATTTCGATTGACACGAATGAGCATGCTGCTCCTGTTACTGTGTTCGAGTCGAGTATTTTTTCTCTCTGTGATGGGGAGGGTGTATGATAATTCAACTATTCGAGTGATATCAGACTTCGTAATCTCTCAAGTCCGATTATCGGGTCGACGCGTGCATCGGGTGTTAGCTGAAATCGGCGATTTAAAGGAAAGACGGATTAGTTGTGTCGAGGTGAAGCTACCAGACTACGTAGCTTCCTAGCAAAATTTGTGGCATCGTTCGGACTCTTTTGAAAGGGACGAATACGAATTGTTAAAAACCGTGCTCAGTGCTCATTCTCGGTACATTAATGCCTGTCCGCTTCGTGAGTCATGTCTTTGACACTCGCAGCTTCGTTTCTTATCTACCCCCCTGTCTAATTGGTTTCGCCTGAAGGGTTGGTAGTTCTACTCCAGTCGGATTAGACGAATCTAAACAGGATTCCCAGATAACAATTGTGCAAAACTCCTCGAAATCAGTTTCCAGCACTTTTTTCAAAAACCAAACGTTATAGCGTTATAGGGTAACGATAGAGTCGAGCGATAAAATATTCTGCACAAAACTGCCGACAGTATGATACAACCACTTATAGTAAATTATCTTCACCCGTACCCCTAAAACGAGGGGGGTACAACAGAGCCTACACTACGTCCTATTAACACAGACCTTATGGCAGCACACGTAGAAGTTTAGCCCCCGACTTCAGCAAACAGAAGGGATGTAAATTAGTGTCGGACCCATTTCTACGTACATATTCTCATCTACCCAACCCTGAAATTCTTCCTTCTTCCCAACACCTGGATACCATACTTTGAGATCCTTGATTTTCTGTATTTTTCAGTATCATAAAATATAACTTAATAAAACTTCCTATACCTTTCCCTGGAACGAATCATCCAATTGAGATATCGACCGAGGAAGAGGGGTTCAAGCCACAGAATTTGACTAATATTTGCTTGGACGTAAGTCTAAAATTGGGGTATCTGGGAAGGGGTGAGGGCTCAAATTATTGATGTATATGTTCAGAGATCGCTGACCAGAGCTAGCAAGGTGTGTGTGGGGGGGGTGTATATAAAGGTTACCCAAGAATCTGCAAAGCTTGCATTTTTTTCTCAGCAAATTTGATCATTATTTAGGGGTTTGCAAAACAAGAAAATCGTTGATTTTGTTTCTTAGATGAAACATTTTTTTTGTATAAAGTCAGAATTTCTCGATAAGTTTTCGTCTGGATTCTGCTACTTTGTAAAAATTTTGAACTTCAGTCGGCAAAATGTGAGAATCGTTTGGGTCATCTAGACCGTGGGTTTAAATGAGTTGGTTTAAGAGAGTTCGATAGTAGAGAAACGTTGGTACGAGTATCTAGCTGTGTAGCAAAGTATCCGTAAATTAGTACTAATCAAACGAATTGTTTGATGCACAATTACCCTCACCTTTGGTTTCTAGACTTAGGACCGGCTACACATTATTTTAGGCAGGTATGTTTAAAAATGTGCAGATTTGCGAAACTGTATCATGTGTGAATGCAGGCGCCGGCGCCGATCCAGACGACCATTTTGGGGAGGAAAATGGCAGGAGAAGCGCGCGGAAATTTCTTCGCTGCCACTCCCCCGCAGATCTCCCCACATATTTTTATTGCTTCCCCACACCGGTTTCTTCTCTTTGTTTGGGTGGGTGGGATGGGGGAGAGGGGAATCCCCTTGGATCCGCGCCTGGTAAATGTATGCAGTATCAGACGGCAAAATATATAAATTGTAAACGTTTTTTCCTGGCATACACTTTTTTTTTTTTTTTGCCCAGTCGACATGTTGACTTACTTTCGTCCCCTCCTCCTTATGCCGATATAAGCTTCGCGATACCCATGATTGCTGAATTGATTTATGACAGCGATTTGCCCCTAATTGGTGAACTGTGACAGCTGGAAGGGGAAAAGCTCAAAATTTTCACAGAATGTAACGTAGATATCGTTTTGTAGGTTGTTAGTTTGCCAAATTCGATTTTATTATTAATCACACTTTAGAATTGTGGCATACAGAAATAAGGACGAAATGGTTCACTGGTTAAATTCTAAGTAAATAAAATATAGATTTCATTTCATGGGTTTTCGTTAATATTAAAATGACTCAAATTTGAGAATTGGGGCATCAGGGAAGCTTAAAATACAGTATAGAGATCCAAGTTCTTTTCTTTATCGTAGATTTAAGTAGAGATGAATGGCAGTGGCATCTCGAAGTTTTGGGGGAAAATAACTAGTCACTAAAATTTAAAAACGTTTAAAGACCTAAACGTCAAAAGTATAGTGATTTGATATGGAACGACTAGAAAGAATTGTATTTACGAAAATTGCAGCCCAAAAAGTCCTAATATTTTCAAAAAGTACTAAAAATGTTCGTTTTTGCATTTTCAGGAGGCCAAAATCCCTCTTCAGCTTCCTTTCTGAAACCATTAAGTATATTTTCTTAAACAGGGACCTAGAGCCAGAATCATAAAAGGAGTCATTTCAAGTAGTTCCTGACAAAATTTGAACTGAGTTCCGGCTCCAGCTAAGATTCTTGAAATTGGCTCAGACTCCACAAAAAATATGGTTCTTGTTCCGTCTCCGGTTATTTTTGAGCAGAGGGGGAAAGTACTAAATTGCCAAAAATTTGTCCAGAAATGGCGACGACACAAACATTTTTCAAGCAAAAAAAAACACAAAAAAAAACAAAAAAAAACCATTCGTATTTTACCGACTGATGTCCAAAATGGTGACTAAAATGGCAAGATTTGCCAAAGACTGCCGACTCCAAAGATTTGTGTCGTCACCTACATACGCTTTAAGTAGACGCTCTTCGAGGCGCTTCCAAGCTTTTTCTAGATTGCTCAGACTGTTCTGGATTTGTCTACGATTTTCGAGCCCCTTTCGTAATTTCTTGGATTCCAGAAACGCTTTGAGACGAAATTGTAACGTCTTCGTAAGACTACTTAACACTGCTCTTCGGTTTTTCAAGGAACATTTAAGATTTTTGGTTGGTTAAGACTATGTATTCTGCTAGACTTGTTTGAAATTCACTGCGACTCTTCAAGATGCATTTACGATTGTCGATAACTCTTTCACGGTTGTTTAACATTCAAGCCATTTTACGACACCAGCGAGCATGTTGGCGACTCGGTAAGACTTTTCTGTTTTGAAAGCGTTTTCAATTTCAACTTTTCTTTGTGAGAGGGGCGATTGCCTCCGTTGCCTCCTCTTGTACCCGTGCCTGCCTACGAGATAATAGCTTCGGATTTTCAAAAGGCGATACTTATACCGTGCCTTAATTTCGAGTGCCGGCTTACATTACTCTCGCACCGATGGAATTACCAACTTCCCAAAAATTCAATTTCGAATCATAATAGTATTCGGATCTTTCAACTCAATCTTAGCTATATCAAAATCTAGCCACGCTTTGAAGCGACGAAATTCAGCTGCTTCGCGCTGCCTCATAAAGGGGAGCTTCTGTCTGTGCTATACTAGGTTGAAATGAGGTTTAATAACTGTTAAATCCATATACGGTTTATATTCGCGCCATTGAATGAATAATGTACGTGATTAAGTTTGCTCAAATATAAAAGAAGATTCTCGAATAACATCGCGTGAAATAGAGAAAATAAACTTTGATTATGTGTGAAAACATCACCGTTTGCTTTTTTATTATTTTTAATTTCGAACTTCACGACTCATTCTTCGGCCAAATTTGAAAATTGATGCACGACTGCCGTGCGGAGTGGTTACCTATTGGATGTTCCATTTTTTGTGTCAACCGTTTCGAGTCATTTGCACTACTCAGCGATTAATATCCGACAGCGAAAAGTGTCATTATTTTTTCAAATCCAACTCAAATCTTTCGCAAATCTTTTCATAGTTTCGAAGTGAAAATTAAACGAGAGAAAACGAAAATGTTACTATGAAATCTTTGCAAGTACAGAAGTAAATTGGGTTTTAAAGACGTCTTAATTAAATATTAATCGTTATTGCTTTTCCTTTCAGTGCAGTGAGGAAAGGCGGCTGCAAGACCAGAGAAAACAAAATTTCCAGGGATATAAATCAGATTAAATGCTCGTTACTTTTATTCAGGAAGGGGTCATTTAATCGTTACTTTTCTTGGCCGAAACTGACTTGGCTTTAAAAACCGACCAAAACATCGAAATCATTTGCTTTGTCACATATGGTGGATGGACACGCGGCTGCAGATGAGTAAAATTGATTAACTTATAAAAGTCTAACTCGAAATTTTATTCTTCAGATGCCGTTTCCGATGCCAGACGTCCGCGACCGCGGTTTTTGATGCGCGATTTTCCTGGGCGGTGTTAGTCGGGGTAGTTGGCCGTTGTCTAGCGACTGACAACTTGGGAAACCCCCGGGAAAACCAAGACATGAAAATCGCCGGGAAAAAGCCGGGAAATTTGTCAAACATACGGGAAGTTTTCCAAATCGCTCAGTAGTTCGGGAGCCCTGTTTTTTTTTTGTTTTTTTTTTGTAGAAAAATTTAAAGATTAGGTCTATTTGGCTTATAAGTTGTACAAAATAACTTTTTCGAGCGGGGAAAATTTGTTAAGCCAAATGTAAATACCGAAATACCCAATAAAAAAATAACCACGTAACCCCGGTTGCCCCAAACGCCAAGCGAGCCAACTCCACATAACTCGGTATGCTTTCCTTATTATTTATTTAAAAAATGGAGGACTTGACTTCCAAAATGCGCATATCAAGAAACGAAATGTTGGGAAATCGAAAAAAAACATCCTACTCTGGAACGATAAGTGGTAATCCTGAATGAATCACGTGGAGGAGAAGAGCAGGGGTGCGTTCAGAAACTATCACCGAAATGCCACCGGTTATCTCTATCTCACTCCAATTCCGACTGGAGTACGGTAGAGTAACCGAGATACAAAATTATCGGTTACTGTTAGTTGCACGTTTCTGAACGCGCCCCTGGTGTCAATGCTAATACCTCCCAAGTATGAAGGTTGGCGTGCGAACAGTCTTCGAGCTACGGGAGTGCTTACAGTCATAAGAGACTTATATTCATAAAATTTGAAAAAACAAGTAAGTCAGTATTCTAAAAAAGAACAAAAGGAAGGTTTAGCTGACCCTAAGTCGTGATAAAATCGTGAAACTAACTTTGAAAGGTGCCTTTTGACTTTCTCCACCAGAAATAATAAGGAAAGCAGACACCCTGTTATGTGGGGTGGCTCGCTTGGGGTTTAAGATACTCTTGGTTACGTGGGATTGGTTCGCTTGGGATTCAGAACAAGGGTGGGATAAATTTAGCGGGGGAGGCTAATTTTGTTTCACAAAGTATACTGGACTAAAGCAATATAACCGGGAAATTTAATAAAACTAGTCGGAAAAAATGGGGAATTTTTTTCTAACTTGGCACTAGACACCCTGGTGGGTTTACTCCGTTGAGTTTTTCTTCTCTGTACCGAATATTGTGCAGACGCAGTTCGTTTACTAGCCACGTGTTTTCACTACGTTGAGTAAGCTGTCCAAGACCTGCACACGCACAGTACCGAATCTTTCTGATCTGGTGGTAACACGTCCTGCGACTGTAATGCCTTGTCTGTTCAGCCTGATGGGATTACAGAACGCGCTATCTTTTCACCTTGATTGATACTGCAGTCACTGTGTTCGCTGGGGGATGCGAAATACGGATGTTATTGGTCGCTCTTGCATTTCAGTATCGATCCAGTCCGAACTCGACCCCTCAAAATCCAAATTTGTGAGATTGTTTTCAGATTTCTCTTTTTTCATTCTTTTTCTTTTTTTAATTTCACTCTCAAATTTTGAGAACATTTGGGAGCGAAAATTTGTCATCAAATGAATTTAAAATAGGTAAAGACGTGTCTTGGCTTTTGAATCGAAATGTGGAAAGAAGCTGGTGCAGCGGAGTCACGGAGTCTAATGTTGAGGGTATGCCCGGTGGAAAGGCTGGGTGATGGGAGTGTCTGCTGTTTCAGGGCTTTCACGTGACTTTGAATGCTTTCGGTTTTTTTCTTTGCTTTTTTTCTCTTTTACTTGTATTCTTTATTTTCTCTTGTTTTTTCTCTTTTTCTTTGCATATTATTTTTCAGTATTTTTCAATTCTTTAAATTATGAATTAATTGAGCACTACAGCAGGATGAAATAGGGAAGGCAGGGGACAGGTCATATAGCTTGAATGAACGCAATCTGTCTGGCCTATAAAACAACCTTCTGGTATTTATAGATAACTATAAAAAGAAACGAGGGAGACCAAATATTAGATGAAATGATGATTGCATACAATTTTTAATCAATCTTAACAACTGTGAAACAGTTGCTCCAAATCATCTAGAATGGAAGTGACTGAAGGACACCTTTGCTCATCTTGGGCCCATTACTTATTTCAAGCACTGGTAATATGTCAGTAGATTGTATTATAGTTTTGGAATTAATTTACTTGTGAACCCTAATAAAGGTAACTGATTGCATCCTATAAGTTCTTCTTCGTTGTTGGCTTCTCCAGGCTGTGTGAAAATGGGATTAATTAATTAAAATAAATAAACGAATTACGTCTTATTGTTCCTCATGTCTTATTATGTCTGATTATGTCTATATAATCCTGTCGGGGTTGGACCGCAAAGCGGCAAGCAGGTGGAACCCCTTAGTATACATAAAAAACATAACAAGATATAATAAGGATGTAGAACCTATAATAGTGTTTATTATGTCATTGTGTCTTAACAGGTGGTTTTTTTCCAGATGGGGAGAGATTCAGGATGTTAATACATAGAGGAGAAAATTTCTATTAAAAAATATTTTGAGGTGTTGGAAGGGGAATTATTTTTCAAATCCCCTCGTACACCCGCTCTGAAAAATCCTATATTAAGCTTCCCCCTAGTGCACGACAATAGCGTAAACAAGGAAGAAAGTCGAAGGAATCTGTACCCCCTCTGCGACTTTGTCAAGTAGTGGTTTTTCTAGTTTCAGTGCCCCCTCCAATACTCCGCCTTTTTTGGTCAATACCAGACCCCTCGAACACTAAGTTGGCACTGTTTCATGATCTCTAAATATTCTTCGATTTCGCAAAATGTTGGCTTGTGTATTCACTACACCTATTAAAACAAATGAATTTCTCTTTGGCACGCAGCTTTTCGAATAAACCCAATTTTTTTTAGACCACGCCACCGAACACTCAGAGAGGCGTTTCTTATTCCTCTTTCTCGGTTTACCACTTTTTGGACGTTCCCGCTCCGGGATGATCGTATCTCAGGTCATACGTGCGTTTTCACGGGAGAAAAATTTTCCCAACTGGAGTCGAACGTTCTTCTCGGGTCACGTTCACATTTGCCATATTTACCCTGGTTGAGAGGTTTCCGCGAACTTCGCTAGCGGTAATTTAGCACCGAAAGCGGGGTGGTTGACACGTGGAAAAATTGCGAAAATCGCGAGATCGGGAGCCACGTGCATCCGGAAGAGGGCGACCGCGACTTCACGTTTCCCAGCTGGCTGCTCGTGACGAAGAAAAGCACGTAACGGAGCTGTGGACAGGGAGACGCGATTCAGAGCTGGCATGCTACTGGAGGTAGTGGGGGTGAGAGGGTCGTTGAATGAAGGTCGTTCGCTGATTTTATCACGACGACGACGTTACCTTAAAAGTAAATATTTAACCGGAATATTTATTGACTCGCGTTGTCGCTTTTCTGTACTTACCCACATAATATTCCCCAGAAATACCGTGTTGAGACTGAGGACGAAAATTATCGGGACTTTGAAAATCCAGTCGGCCATACTGTTTATCATCCACGGACAGTGCTCGGCCATCGCTTTGCTGCCCGGCTGTGAACGAAAAAAAAAACAAAAAAAGCAATGTACCTTTTTATTTTAATTAGCGAATAATGTTTGATATTCGACTATTCTCTCTCCCCTGTCCCCCGTTATACTGCTCTCCGAACTCCCTTAGCTCACTTCCATCTATTCAGAACGTGTACTCTTGTAATACCATCATCCAGAGAATCCATTAGTTATCTAACTGCTTTCCAAACGTGAAGATCTCTTTGTCACTTGTCTGTATTTTGAGCCGTGTTAGTATTCAAGAATCCTGTACTTATTGAAAAGTTGTCCATAACCTCATCTAAACTTCTCCCCCATCCAACCCTGGGTCATAACCCCCTTTCAACCCTAGAAATTTGTAGATACCAAGAAATTGCCTGCCTCCTAATAGGTCATACCAAGATCACCAAATCTTATCTTCTGTCTAGTCTTGAACCTCCGAACTGTTCTTTCTGCCACCAAGAAGATCCACTAACAGTAGACTTTCATATTATCTTTGCCTGTTGTCACGCCATTCAACATTTTAGAATTCGCCTCAACTGAAATATTATAAGAATTTTTTTTTTCATGCAATTTTTTAATTAAAAATTAATCTAACCAAGCAGAGACTTGTAACTTGCCGGGTTACGTGACCAAAATGTCGACATAATTTGACGCCCAGATGATTTTTAATATTTCTCAAACTGGAAATGACGACCTCAGGGTACTGCAGAATCCGAATTCGCTCGCAGTATGCATTTGAATATCCGAATTGGCTCTCTTCTTTTTGCGATTAAGTAACCGAATTTGCTCTCTTGGATAAATGGCACGACCCCTATGTAGTGATTTTCCTTTCCATTTTTACAAACATAGGACTGTCTGCAGTTATACAGATTCTTGTTGTACATGTGACGCCGTTGTAGGGCTGAGGCTCCAGCTACAGGGTCCCCCACTGAGTGGTAGCCGCACTGTGGTTATTAGCTCTAAGTAGCCTGTCTTCCTAAAGAGTAGGACTGCGTAAATCGAAGCAGTGATGAAAAATTACTGTAAATTTTCCTAAGCAACGCATTCAGTGACTGTAGCCATACCTGTGGAACATTGCATGCAACATTTTTATCGAAGCATTTGGGAAGATAAACATCAGTATCACATGTTACGCTGATAACACCTTGTTTATTTGTAAACGGCTAGTCACTCAAAGTTAGGTTCACATTAGGTTTGGCTCCTTTTGGCGGGGCCAGGAGCGGTAGAAATATGGCACCCACCCTCTTGGCTCTTATTCCTTCAAAATTCAGAATTAAAAAATATAAAAAAATGTCGAAGAGAAAGGTCAGGTTAGGTTCCAATTTCGATACTTACACGTACGACATAACCCCTTGCAGTGATTTTCCTCAACATTTATAAAGATTTAGAGATGCCTACAGTTATACAGATCCTCGTTGTAGGTCCAACGCCGTTGGAGGGCCGAGGCTTCCGCTACAGGGTCTGTACCCACTGAGTGGTAGCTGTACTGTGGGGTCGGAGAAAGTAGTCAGTCCTCCCGAAGAGTAGGACTGCGTAAGTCTTTGACATTACCAAGGACTCACTAAAATGGAGTTGTCATTTAAAAAATGTTCCGGACAATGAATGCATTCTCAAAATTAATTCGGACAGTGGAACTGTGCATGTAGAAATCTTTAAGCGGTGACATTTCAAAGTAATTTCCCTCTCACCTTATTTTAGTCATATTAGTTAAGTCCGGAAGCGAGAAAATTGAATTGGAACTGTGAATATAACATACAGTGCATCCCGAATAAGTTGTAAAACTGTGGCTACAAAACGTGTGAAAATATTGCTAAAACTTTCTCGATAAGTTTTTTATTCAAATTTATACATAGGCTATCGCTAAGTATAAATCGGCCTGCCTGGATATTTTCGGTAACCGGCAATAAGGTCGAATGCAATATAGTCGAAGTGGAAGTGGTCGAAATCCATAAGGTCGATGATACATTTAGGTCGAATGAAAAATTGGTCAAATCATGAAAAATATAATGACATTATCACGAAATAGAAGTACAATTTAAAATTAGAAAAATGGCTTCTACAAATTCATAAAAATAGGAAATGTAGTCACTGTTAGTTTTAATATCTTAAATTATGGGCCACACCCCTCAGGTATGCCTCCAAGTCATCACTTTCCCATTCATACTTCAGGACGACGGCAACTAATCTGTCCTGTCCCAGGATGATCCGTTTTTTTCTCTCAGGAGGGAGACTTCCTGCTCAATCCTGCTCAACCACTGCTTCTGTTGGTGCATGCTCACGCCGGAAATTTTCTATAACTTCCCATAGGAAATGGTGATACCACGTTGTCAATGCGTCAAATCCGCGATGTCAGCCTTCCACCGAATTATTTGTCCGTGGTAATCCTTCGAGGGTAGCATCGTATTGGTTCCACAAGGCAATAGGGTAACGTGGTGGCTTCCTCGTCCTCCTTCGAGGCTGGCCTATCCATGTATCTTCAAAATACTCTAATATGTCGGTGACTTCGGGAGGGAAATGTTCAATTAATTCAAAGTGTTATTTTCAAAATTATATATATATTACTCATTACACTACCCAACAGCCAAAAAACCGCAAGAACGAGAGTAGCCGATTCTAGAAGTATTTTTCACGCTGAATTCAATGCCGCTTTTTGTTTTTCTTAATTAGCTCTCCTTTTCTCGTAAATTCATTCTGAATTATTTCCCGTAATTTCCCTCTCGTGTTAGAAATATTAGTGAATGTGGCCACACTGCATGTATCACAAAACAAACTCGCCAACACAGTGATGCGTGTGAACGTGTTTTGACGTTTTGATATCGGAACGATCTGAACAGTTTCAACTGATTCTAAGATTTTATCATTAACGATGAAGTGATGGAACAACAATTTTGAGGAAGGCGATCTCTTCAGTGAAAATATAACGCCTTTTCATTCCGGTATTACAGTTTATTGTTTCTTTTACGAAATGTAAGTGAACTAGATAAATATGTTCCGACAATAAATTTGATGAATATGTGTTCAATGCCCGAATATTCATGATAATCACAACGCTCGTTGTTGAATTGGAATAATACTTACGGAACACAAAGGAAAGAGAACAACACGGAACGGAAGTCTTCTTATTCAGTACCGTCGTAGACGAAGCTTATCGGTAATATCAGTTTAATACAACATCAGTGTCGCCACATAAAATAGAACAATTTCTCATAATACACTATTAAATTTCCCAGCAAACGTAAAAATTGATTAGCTAACTCAGCATTTTTAATATCATATTTGAATTCAGCGTGAAAAATACATTAAGAATCATCTATTTTCCTTCATGCGGTTTCCAAAAAATCTCAGTTTGTTGTGTAGTGTTATTCGACCAATTTTTTCATTCAACCTAAATGTATCATCGACCTTATGGATTTCGACCACTTTCACTTCGACCATATTGCTTCGACCATATTGCATTCGACCTTATTGAAGTGAACCATATTTTCTATGTAGCACGAGATGCAAACGTCTCACAAACGTCTTTTGTCTCCTGCATTTCTGCATTTCCGGTACAAGATCTCTTCTAAAACACGCTATTCATCTTCTTACTCATTTTTCTGTTCTTCTTCCCTCGATCGGCCCGTCAGGACATTAGTTTAGTTCAGTCACAGTTACAGTTCAGACACAGTCTATGTTTAGCCCTCATGAAGATCTGTTTTTTCTATAGATCAATACGCACGCTTTTTCTGCTCGCTCTCGTTTTTTAATTTCAAATGCCATCGCTTCGGTTCGGACTAAATACTTGTCGTATCTTTTCCGAAAAACCCGCAGGTTTGTAATGATCATATTTGGACAAAAGTCAGTATCGTCGCTTGAAATCAAGTCTCCTGCTCATGCGATGCTTGAGCACGCCCCCTCACGGATGTCTCCAGTTCCTAAGATATGTATCAGATGATTTCTCTCCAGTTTCGGCGCTAGAGATTTTGTCGTCCGGGGCAATGGAGGAACATTTGCCGCCCCTGGCAAAAGAAACGAAGCTCCACTAATCACGCCTTCACGATAAGCCCATTGGCGTGGCCAAGTGTGACACATCAAGTCACAACAATTTTTCTTTTACAGTAAAACCATATAATTTTTAAAATTTTATGCGTTTGTTCCTTACCTAATGTTCGCAGTTAAAATTTTTGGTTTTTGTTGAACAGTGCAAAAGATACAAGACTATTTATTTTTACATTTGTTATTATTATTTTTTTTAATGGGCCATCATCATACCATGATGATTGATGAAATGCCACCCCTATATAGTGGGCGCCCCGGGCAAGGGTCTACTTTGCCCATGCCTAGCGCTGGGCTTGTTTCTCTCTGATGTTTGTTGCACTGTTCGATTTCAGTTCGTAGATAACAAATTTGAGATGGTAAAGTTACGGAAGGGAGGGGGTCGTTGAAAAGTGAAAAAGTAAACTTAGATTATGACTTATACAAGGGGGCTTCGTGGCCCAACCCCCTGCCGTCACTCGCTTCGCTCGTGCCGGCCTCGCTCGGCGCTTCGCGCCTTGTCTGACCACCACAGTCTTCAATGTTTGGTCTAAAAATTTTGTTCATGAGTTGAGGTTTGCTTTGGACTTCTTTTGCTCCTCCTCTATCAGCGGTCCTCAAATCTTCCACCATGAACCCCCTTCCATCCTTTCTTCATCACGAGCCTCCTTTTCCACCACGACCCCTTCGTTCACCACAGTCGATTTCTGCCTCCACAGTCACACTTCAACAGTCGCAGCCCTCCTCAGCCACGAACTCCTCCTCCACAACCGCCATAATCTACCAGAGGCTTCAATGCCCACCGTATGGTCTTTTACCTCCGCAGTATCCCCCCTGCGGACCTTTCCCTCTCCCTTGGACTTCCTCCTCACGTCTACAATCATCAACCACCACAACCGACCTCCACCACCTGGGCCTTAATCTCTTTACATTACCCTCTCCCTCACTTCATGACTTTCTCCGTCCACAGCTTCTCCCCCACATGGCACCCTCCGATCATCACGCAATCCTCCACCTAGTCTCCCCCCGATTACCCTCTTCCACCGCGAGTGCCCTCCCCCATTAGAACCACGTCCCTACGGCCACCCCAATTGCGGCCTTAATCCCTCGCTACAGCCTTCCCCTTCCACTGCTCCTTCTCTGCGGCCTCCTCGTCCCAACTCCCACGAAGATCCCCTGGTTCTCCACTCAGGAGCTTCCACTACCATGACCACCCTTCCCCTTCAGACCCCCACCACCAGCCCCTCCCGCACCACGGCTTTCATTTCCCTTCCCGGTCCCTCTTTCACCTAGGACTTTCTCCTCCATCAGGTCCTTTTACTCACCATTACCCTCACCATCCAGTGCCTTTATCCCCCTCCTGAGGCCACGCCCCCATTGATCCTCCCTCCACCACGAACCACCTGCTACCCTTGGAGAAAAGGGCAATTAGCGAGGCAGGGTAGGCAATCCGCAGGCGGCGGACCCTCCCAAGGGTAGGCTACCCTTGGAGAAATGAGTGATTAAGGGGCAGGGTAGGCAACCCACAGTTTTTTTTGTTTTTTTTTTCTCTCGGAGGTGGTGGCGGTAGCGGCGGCGGAGGATTTTACTTTTTAGTATAAGAAAGACTATGCGGAACGTTCCGCGTAATTTTAAATCGTCGGGCACCAAGCGACTCAAAATGGCGGATGTCAGTACTCGGGTGTTTCTAGGTGCTCTTAATTCAGGTGCCGTATCCGATGCCGGACGTTGGCAATCGGATTTCTGATGCGCGACTTTCTTGGGCAGAGTTAGTCGGGATAGTACGCCATTACTTTTCTCAAGGTTTGTTGCGTTAGAGTTTTCTGTGCTGAGGAGTGTGCAGGCGCCATTCGCTTAGTAGTCACGTGTTTTCACGACGCTAAGTAAGTTATCCACGTCGTGCACACGCACAATACCAATCTTTTTGAGCTGGGGGTAACACATCCTGCGATTGTAGTGTCCTGTTCTTCCGAACTGGCGGAGGTTACAGGACGCGCTATGTTTCCACCTCGATTGCTAGTGTAGTCGTTGTATTCGCTGGGATGTTAGTAGGATATTCGAATATCATTAACTTTTCGGCGTTGGTGGGACTCGAAACCAAGTCGCAAGGAATGCGAAGCGGGCTCGTTACCACTTGGCCACACAGCGACAAATTAAGGGTTAGGTTGCATAAATGGTGTATCTTTCAAAAATTGTTCACTGGTTCTCCCTTCACCTTTCGTGTGAAGCCGAAAACGAGGTAAATTAAAGGCAAGTTTATGAAAGACGAATCACAAGTGGTTTGGTGAGTTATGACCTCACGTCTCACGTGCTGTACAGCTGTATGGTAATTAAAAGCCCTTTTGTTTCAAAAAGTTATAATGGTCTACGACCGACGGTGAATATCGTTATGACCGTCGAGACATTCCACTTGGAGAAAAGAAATTTACGTTGAACTTGAACTTCACCTTCAGCTTCTCAACTTCTGTTTCTCTTGCACCTTTTTTCTTCAGAAATAACCGCTCTTACGGGGTAATCTTGGTAGACTAAGTACTCGGCAGGAATTGAGGTGCCAGCTCGAGATTCGAAGATGTATCATCGAGCAGGAGTAAAGCCAGAGCACCTCAGTCCTGGGTTACCGTTAAGGAGTGATATACTTACTTCTCCTTTCGATTTCGTTCGAGAGGAGTGAAATTTAATTTAGCAGCGTACACATAGCGTATTTTTACGATTTATAAATGCGGCCGTCGAGAATAAAAACGGGGTGTTTACGCGATATATACGAGCGAGTAATTCGTTTATATCGAATTTCGACCAAGTTTATATTTTTCGCGCTGCAGTCGTAAAAAAACGAATACAATAACACAAATATTGATATAATTTGCCGTTTTATTACCTCGACTTCTAGCGTTTCCATTGACTTCGCGATGCTCCATACGGTGATGATCGGCACCGGAATACCTGCAGAGGAAAAAACTTGAGATTAGCACGATTTCGCTCGCAACGTATAATTCTGTACATGGTAAATTGGAGAATCGAAATTTGCGGTAATTTATAGTTTGTATCGTGGTCGGCGAACTTTCCTTTCCTCGTCTGAGTCGACCAAGTTCGTTGGCATTTGGGAATTCCCCGTGCCAGTTATACGGTTTCAGTTAGCAGCATGTCTGTGGCTGATATGGATGAGTTTTTGAGGGACGTTAACGTGATCAGTTATACGCAGGATAGTTCACGGGCTTCTCGCGCAATGCATGCGTTCCTCATCGTTTTTTGTCAAGATTTTGAAAAGTAAATTTCAAAGTTTACTCTCCTCGAATGTTGTATTGTTCAAATGGTTCAGAGAAGGTATTAAAGGTTTTCTACCGATTTGAGTTGTAAAAATCGATAGGGTCTTCAATTTTCCAGCTGAGAACTACTGGCAATCGAGCTGAAGGAAACTGTGTAACTGTTGAGGAGGAGGCTTCATTACTTCCCTTTAGGTACGCGCACGGTGATCGTGTCGCATTCGTTATTATTTTCATTTTGGCTGTAAGGAAATTGTAAAATGGCTGAGTTGTGTTCTAATTTCAGCCACGGAACCTCCGATTCTGAAACACTCAAGGTAACTAGATGATCACTCCTCTGATACCACGGCAACTCAGTAATAAATTCATTTTTACAATACATGATCAGAAAGACGATGTTTACTTCTGTATTTTGCAAGTGGAAAGTAGTACTTTTCATTGGCGAATCAGATACAAGCATATAACCTCAATGAAAAGTAAACGTGCCTCAATGTAAAAACATGAGTCAACATTTTTACATGTAGTCACGTTTATCAACTGACACAAGGGAGTGACACTAAGAATACCAACGGATACCGAGAATGGCCGACTAATGTCGAGGATGTTATTACGACGTTATATCATGGCAATTGTTGCTTCCTGATATTATTCGCTGTCGGAACTGTAGAGGTTTCCTTGGAGTTGGGAAAATGCATTTATATTGAATTTTTCAGCGTTGCTTTTTTTGACAAGACAAAGCGGTTAATGTTTTTCCTTTCTGATCATTTATTGCAAAAAATATTTTACAAAACAAGAGACAAAAGTGAGTTTACATAACTCGGGAATTGTTCACTCGCTACGCTCATTCGCAAACTTACCCTCGCATGTAAACACTCACGTTTGACTCTTGGTGTGTAATATACTATTACCCTACTCGAGACAGAAAAGAACATTTTTGTCATTTTTGACCATTATCGCAAAAGCTATACCGAGTTGGGCCGGAGAAAGCTCACTTTGAAATTGTGATAATAAGGTAAAGTTACAATTGTTGATCAGTGTGCCAAACGTTGGTCAAATTTCCAGGGGGTACAGCTAGCGCTATAATAGTCTTTAGACTGTACTAATTATGCTATAGGACGTTAAGTAGGTTCTAGGCTTTCAAACTACCATCACATGGAGTAATATCGGATACCAGTGTTAATATCGGCCGCTCATGATGTGTCATAGTCAAGCCGCTGGAAACACCCGAGTACTGACATCTGCCATTTTGAATCGCATGGTGCTCGAGACCGTCGATTCTAGGTTCTTTAGTTACAGGAGCGCTGGTATCGTTATCAGTAAATAAGTCATAAGTGTCCAATATTACCCCAGTTAACGGTATACTTTTTTCGTTGTAAAAAGTGAATTTATGTTTTACTCATCAGTTATTTTGTGTTTGTGATCACATTGCATGATTATTCGTAATTTATCACGTGTGCAAAAAAAAATTAAATATGGTAAGTACTCACGAATATTTATCATGTACTTTATAGTTTTGTGAATAAGTGAGGTGTAAAGTACACTTTTTTTTTTTAATCGAATTCCTAAAGAATGCAGGAAGAACGAAAGTGGACCTCAAAAATTTTTTCAGTGCTGTAAGTTTGCGAAAATTTGATTTTTTATGGTCATTATCAAAATGCAAGGTGAGTTGGTCATTTAAAGCCGATCTAGATGAGAAAATTTATTTTGACCAAGATTTGATATTAAATTAAAAAGTGACTAAATGTTTCAGGTTGATGCTGACCCGTTGACTGATTCGGAATTACTACCTGGAGCAGTGGCAAGTTAATTACCAACATTACTTACGTTACAAAAGTTACTGTAACGACAAATTGAACTACTTTGAATTATTTATATTACGTACTTTCATTCCATTACATTTCAAGCCAAATGTTGGTCAAAATTTTCTTTGCCAAATCTTGGTAGACCAATGTTTGGCTTCTCAAGTCAAGATTTTGAATGATGATTACTTGGCTCCTAATCAACACAATACACTCCGATTTCGATAAATAAGCATCAAGTAGATACCATATTTATGGTATACCGGTGAAAGCGCTTTACTGTTGCTGAATTTGGCACTAGTGCCAAATCGTGGTATTCAGAGGGTTACTAATCGGCTTATTATTCGGCTATCTATAATCATACAAACTTCTGGCTACTGTCATCCGAAAAGTAAAAATCAAATATCGTAATACCATAAGCGTTAAATTGATATAACTACCCTAGTGGTAAATATGACACTTCAAAAAAGCTGATCAACGATTGGTCCTTTTTCCTTAATATTTTCTGATCACCTGTTGGACATTGTTTTTGCTGAATGTACAGAGAAAATATATTTTAAGTTATTATTTAGCCTCCAAAAACTATTGTTTACGTGATGATACAGGAAGAGAAATAGCCGTGTACATTCCAATGGAAGGAAGCGACGAAAGTTCATATACTTAGAAGGAGTGATAGTGATAAAACTATCTTTTTAGTTGGAAATTCAGCAACAGCACTGATTTATTTCTCCTACAGACTGCAGTGGACTAGATCCTAACAGATTCCTATTTTAACCCTCTGATTTTCTGCATCAAGTCAGTTTTGCCTCTCCGAAATAAAATTTTGCTTTCAGGGGCTGAAGTCAGAACAGGATTAAAAATATCTTGCAGTATCCGAAATTTTCAATGATCCAAGGAAACCTCATTTCGATATTTGGTTTGATTTTTCAAGCCATACTAATCTATTTAAAGTATGAAATTCTCATTCTTTCAAGATTCTTGCAAACTTTTGCGTCTTCCAGTGCCTTCTGCGATCTCAGCAATCGAGGCGATATCAATGTTACGTGAATATCGCAATGGTCTATCAAATTATCTATTTAAAAAATCGTTCTCTTAAATAAACGTATTTTCTGTCATTCGAACTTTCAACGCCATAAAAATTCATTCTTCAGGCAGTGAAAAAGATGCCGTAAAATTCGGGATATTTTGAGAGGAAATTTTTTACGTTCGAAATATCGGAAATCTTCGTCGTTGCCATCGCGAGATTTTACGATTGCGAAATATTCGACGACGTATTTTTTCGGTTATTTCCAATTAACTCGCAGTGGCCCTGGAACCAAGGGGCAGGGAGGCACTTATCCCTCCACTTGTGACGCTGCAGCGGAAAGAAGTTCATTTTGTGCCCCCCTCCAGTTTTAACACGAGAAATTTTAAGAATGAAATTCCGCTTACACGAAACCGCTATGATCGGGCAGACGCTCATTTTCCTTCAAAACCAAAGATAAAGTAATGGTTTTTATTCTTCCAAAAAAAAAATTTAATTATCGTCACGACTGAGGCGATTGATAGACGAAGGGATGCCAGCAACATGACTGAAATGTTGAGTAAATTGAACTTAGATTTAAGAAAAAAAAATTGTTTTCGAGCATTCCGCTTGCAGGTCCATAATGGCGAGGGACTCAAGTGAGCCCTCCCTCCTTGATCAATCTAAATCCTCCTTTCCGAAGATTTCTTCAATTTTTCTTTGCTCGTCGAAAGAGCATTTTGAAAAACTTGAAGGAAAAATTTGGGGAATATAAAATAATTTAGAAGATAGTAGGTATCTTATATTTTTGGTTTCTTGATCTTGAATCCGAGTTCTAACAAAGTTAAATAGAGTTGGAGGCTAATTTCTACGTGTACTTCAGTCAATGGCACACTTTTAAAAAAGGATGGATTCCAGAATACAAAGCTTCGATAAAAATGTTAGATATCTAAAAACTCCGAAAAAAGTTCGTTTCAAACGAATTTCACTACCCCCTCTCTCCTTGTTAGAAATAATACATAGGTTGGGTGTTTTTAGCAACAGGACTACCTGCATTTCTGCGGGTTACATTGAAAAATGAAGCATACCATACGTATGATGTGTATCTGGTTGTAATCTCGACGAGCATATCGACCTTGAGCACCAGCCCATTTCTCTCCCTCTGGTTCTGGTTTTAATAGCAATATTTATATCAAAATGGAAATTACACTTTCTGGCTTCTCAAAATGTGTTGTCCAATTCAATAATTCCGTTGTACATAATTATATCCCTTGGCCTCAAAGCTTAACCCATTAGTTTCATAAACGATAATCTTATCGTCTTAATGCGTTATCGGATGAAACCAAGAAGAATCTTGAATTTTGAAGTGTTCAGCTATAATTTCTTGATGGGTTACACTAATTTTTTCTCCGCCAGCAGATGGCCAGCGGCCAGGAAAAAGTCCATCAAGGCGGAAATTTTAATTGTAAAAGAAAACATTGGACGAAGTTTCTTGGGTCGCTAACAACGAATTTTGTGCCAAATTACGGTTCAGTTCCTATGTAGTTATCAAAACAGAACTTTTCCCCTTTGAATAACCGCAGCTCTTTCGACTTGACAAATCAAACAAAGTATTAGAGTACATTATTAGAAAGTTTGTGTCAAGTAAGATCTTACTGTTTTAAATCTGAACTTTCTCCTATCCAGATACTAATTCAAAATACGTAGAAATAATTGTAACTGGCGAAACCGACTCGGCTAAAAAAGTTAAGAACGATATTAAAATTGTTTTTCTTTTGGCTAATTTCGAATGTTGCATTGAATTTTTGATTTGATCTCAAATTAAGCCCTCAAAATATGTACTAATTTCATGATAGAAGAAATGAATTAAAAATTTTTACATAAGTCATCTTCACGAACGTCGTTATGTAAGAGTGAAATGGAATTACGAAATCGCAGAGAGAAAATCGAGATCTGAATTACAGAAAGGATCGCAGAATACCATTTGAAATAGACAACTTCTTTAATATGACACTGAAGAACTATCGAAATAGGGATTACTTTAGTCACGTACTATTTTTATCGTCATTCAAGTGTTTGATCCTACCCCGATTCGAATTTCGAAAATTCAGATTTTACATAAGGCAGAGCATTTCCTTGGATTTCAACTTTTTAAATGGAACCTGGTGAAAATAATTTCTAAATCAGCAACCATGGACTTCGTTACTCATCTTTTCAACTTTTTAAATTTGAAATTTTGATTATACCGACTTTTTGTCATCCAACCCACTGCCTCTTTGGAAATTTCTTTTTTAAATGAGTATATTTTCTCCTTTATTTTTGTACTTGTAGATTTCAGTTCACAATAAACGTACAGTTGAGTGTCTCTTATGTGAAGATGCTATCTGAAGTAAAAATATAAATTGCAATTGATAAAAGAAACATACATAGTACAAAAATGAGCGAATGTAACTAAAACAGAATTTTTTGTTGTAAAATTTGTATATTTAGACGTTCCAGTCCGAGACTGAATAAGACTATGAATTTATTTTAGTATCATTATTTAAATATATGAATTTCATTGAAATGAAGTTTATAAATTATTAATAATAATTATTGGAAAAGAAGTTCATAGAATTTCTAAATGTTGATTTTCTCTCAGTTGTATGATCAATAATTGAACAGATTAATTTATCAATTGTAAAAATAATTATGATTAGAGACCAGATTTTTTGGCATGTTTAATCAGACAATTTGGCGCTGTATAATTCAAAATTTGGCATTTTTTGGCGGAAATAAAAAAATTGCAAAGAAATAGACATTACGATTAAACGATGTACATAAAACTAACTGTATCAGTATTTTAACCTATAGCGAGCCAGTAACGACAAGCTATTATTCGGACTTGGCAAACAACAACAACGATGCAATGCTATTTTTATGCAATAAAGAAAATCACTCGGATTTCGATAAAAATGAACTCATCTGAAAGGAAATTTTATTTGCTATAAGGCATGTTCTTTTCAATTTCCAGTTGACCGCATTCATCTTCGAGATATTTCGAAAAAACATTAAAATTTTCATAAACTGCTGCGC
Organism: Acanthococcus lagerstroemiae; assembly: GCA_031841125.1. Lineage (NCBI taxonomy): Eukaryota > Metazoa > Arthropoda > Insecta > Hemiptera > Eriococcidae > Acanthococcus > Acanthococcus lagerstroemiae. The sequence continues at coordinate 41,767,410 of CM063112.1, forward strand.
TGAACTCTCCCTTTTTGACCCCGTTTCCTTATCAGTTTTTCTTCAATCGATGCTAGCGAACCTACAATTAGCCCGGTCCCTATTATCAAATAATTCATGAGATCATGACTCAGCCGATGTTAGTACGAAAAGCTCAACTTTATTTTTTTATTTTTTCCCTTACTCCTTTTATTTTGCATTTTTAGCACTTTTCGGCACTAGTTGGCATTTATACTCGTTTTTGGCATTTATTCCATTTTTGGCATTCTTTGGCACGATAAAGTTTTTTGGTTTTTTTTTTTCAGGTTCCTTAACCCTTGAATCGTGCGTGTATTTGGCTCTTATGCCCCTCGTCCTTCAGGAAATAATTTGACAAATACCAGCGAATCCGGTTTCTAATTATAATTAATTTTATTTATTAGTAATTGAAGACCTGATTCACAAAGTGCCCACTATCCAAAATTACTAAGTCAGTTTTTTGGCGTCATTTGCGGTGAAGAAGGACATAACGCATCTTCCAGATGTTACAGATAATTTTCTTCACACTTGGAACAGGACAAAATTCAAATTTATGTACGTTCTAAGGAAAGCTAATAAGGGTAAAATCGCGCTGTTTTCGTTTACCAACCTAGATACGCTAGATCCACATGCATCATCCGGACCGAGAAGACGAAAATTTCTCACTGTTTGGACAGTTTTGGGAGGATAACATAGAATTTTCACTGAGAGCTCATCTATTTTCCTATCACAAACTGCCCTTAGTCCACAACTTACCTCACCTTGTGCCCCTGAAGCTTGTAAACTATAGGACCGACAGTTTTCAAACTAACAGTGTTGCTACGATATCCTTTGTTTCTCATTAAAACTATCAAACCGATGTTACCAATCTCACATAAAGAATGGTAAGGTTTTTTTTTCGATCTCCCAAGCTTTGCTGTTTTGGACTAAGGGCACTTTGTGAATTAGGTCTTCAACTGTATTTAAAAAACGAGAGTTTAGATTTGATACAATAAAATTGGACAGCCGCGACCAAAATCTTCAATTTGAATATGCTCTGTTTTCTCAATTCTCGAGGTCGAGTCAGTTTTAGCAATCTTAAACTGTCTCTCTACCTACTTCAAGGCAACAGGAAAACATTTCAGTTTTTTGCTACGACTTTGTGCTTTTATTGCCACAATTTTCCTAACTATGTGCTTACGTAAAAACACATTTTTTTCCTTTAAAGTATAAAATACTGAGAAAACATTGGAGTGAGACTTGGATCCCAAGTCCAATATAACGCTTACAAGAAAAATTTAATGTAGTAATTGAAATCAGTGACTAAACACCTAAATTTAAATTATATTTTTTCTTCTCTCATTCAAGTCTAGTGGATTTCGCCAGTTGTTAGTTGTTTTTGAACCCACTGTGAAGAGAAAGTCGAGGAAATTCAATCTTTTCATAGATTTGTATTTCATTTGCATTTGGTTTGTAGACTATGTGTATGAAAATAACTTCGAATTTAGGAAGCAGAAGTAATTATAATTTTCAGTTGCAAAGCTTAGGTTTCGGGTCCTTGAATGCAAAATCTGATAGGATTTTCGAACAAAGTCACCTAAAAGCCTCGTATTAACATGGATACGTTTTTTTATGCTTTGATTCTTCACGTCACGTCAGTTTTTAGCTCCCTTTCAAAGAGAAATTTCAACTTTGGGGCTGAAATCCGGATCAAATCAAAAATCTACGTAAATCTTCGAAATCAATGATCCGAAAACTTGTATTTCGATAGTTGGAAGCCAAGTTACTGAAGCCAATTTAAAGCATAAAATTTTCATTTTGGGGCCAGTATCGAGTATGACTTCCCCGGCCCCTGATGCCATGCCCGATAGGGTAGTTTCCGGTGCTAAGGGTACGGTGTCATAGGGGCCACTTTGGCATGCGTGCATCGCCATATTTCCCACCACACCGATATCGAGTATGACTCTAATGTCTTCTATCCAGCAAAGTAAAAAACGAATAATTTTGAGTGTTTGATGCCTTTCCTCTAGAAAAAGAAAAGTTAATGCCCCCCCCCCCGCCTCTGTTTGGGACGTAATCTAGCATTTCGAGATCTTTCTTTGCTTCTTTCTCAGCTGCTTATATAGAAGTACAGCCTATCGTTGTAGAATAGGGATACCTCCGATTGTTCTGAAATTTTGATTGTACCACTTGGTTTCTTACACTTATACTCCCTTTCTCATCCCTTCTTATTACGATTGAATTCTTACAAACAAAACAAAAAAAAAAAAAAAAAAAGAAAGAAAGAAAAAAATATAACAAATAAAAAGAGAACAAAAGGAAAGGTCGGTCATCAGATTTTCGAACTGCTGACCCCCAATATCCAAAACTGTAACGTTAATCAAGTATGAAATTATTACATACTTGGTCAAAATATTAGACTCATATCTAGGTATAATCCGTATGAAAACTTAAATTATGAATACATATTTTAATTGGGCAGTGTAATCCCAGAGTCGCAATCGTTAGAACCGATCCAAGTCGGCGAAAACATTTGGTGTCAGCTTCTATATCGTCGACTGTGTGCTTACATTAACGTTTTGAGTTCGCTGAAATAGGAGGTTCGCCATGAGCTGGTGTAAATCTGGGTCGAGATAATGTGAAATTGGTTTGGCGATGCTTGTGAATTCATTTTCTGGCAAAGGCGAAACCGAAAAGCTAGCATAATACGTGTATATGTGGTTACCGATAGATGTGTGTAATTTACATACCCCAGCCGATGAGTAGACACATTCCCAGCTTGATGTTCTCTTTTGTGAACGTCTTCACTACCAGCAGATATAGGTACAATCCTGTGGACAAATATGTACGGGTTCAGATGAAGAAATATCACCGATTATCGAATGTACAAAGAAAATAGTTGCAACAAGAGAGTAGGGTTGAAAATTTCGAGGCGTTGAATAGTAGCAAATACTATTGATAATCTCAACTCGATAAATTAGACTGCCATCAGCTGATATCTCGCTGCCTCCTCACTCCATTTGGTTAATTGATAATATTTCATTAATAAATCTATTAGTTTTGATTTCAGAATAAATTGATTACTTTGGAATAATCGATTTAAAAAAAAAAAATTAATCACTCAATTACTATTCGATTGTATTTGAATAATTGCTCGTAATCAATCGGTGGTGGTCTGATTCGTTAATTTGCCTGACATTCATTGAGAAAGACTACTGATAATGAAATATGATTCTGTTCTACTCTAGTGAAACAAATATTACATATAACTGAATTAGTCGTACCTTCCTCTCCCCGTCAAGTAATGTTGTTGTAATGGATAAGGAGACGTTAAACCACCCCATCCTCAGGTTCACTTCGTTGAGCCTAAGCGCTGGGCCTTTTTTGTGCAACACTCCATTACTGATCTTTGTGACTGTTGTGAAGGGGGTCAAATAATAATGTAAAAAAACATTGGCGCTTTTCTATGCCCATTATATTACCTCATTCATAAAAAATGAATAGAACAGTAACTGTAGTCATTAACAGTACCTTCAACTGACACATTTTGCGATCTGGATTCAGTGTTTGCTTTCTTTCTTTCATAAAGTATCCAGAAAAGTTCAATCTCACTCCTAAAATTGAATAGCTATTAGTTTTATGAAGAAAAAAGTAAATCAGCTAAACAGTGGGACCATGCATGTCTTGTTGGAGTGGTATCTCTTCACTAGTTAAGTGAACACTTGATCATGTAACAGAATCCCTCTTTACAAATTTGTGAATTTGCTCGTAATACTTTATCGACCGGAATAATCGGCGAGTATGCTAAAAATAACTGATTGATGTTCAGACATTTTGCAACGAGCCTCGCCTTAATCTTGATTAATTTCAAGTAGCAAACTTCCACGTCTTTTATTTGGGTTAATCAATATCTAATTATAAACTTCTTTGAAATAAACTAAACGCTGTATGAAACTTCTTGTATTAAACTCGAAGTACGAATCTTTGTATTTAATCCCAGCCGACATCCAATGCGAGTGAAAATACTGAATAAATATTTCACAAACGAAACGAGACGGGAGTGTTTTATAAGAGAAACAAGAAAATCGGTATTTTCTGCAACAATTCAGCGTCCTTACTTAGTAGGTAGATTATCCCGCAAATACAAAAAGAAAAAACTGCTGAAAATAATTGAAAACGGAAAATTAATATCCTGTAGTTTTTCCTGAGACTATCCGTATTTAGGTACAAAGGGGTTCACAAGAAAACTAATTTCATTTTGTGATGTTCGAAACAGCTTGCAAAATGTTATAATTCACTGAAAAATTATCTGTCTTCTAATTAAAAGAAAAAGATGTAGTGTATTTGGAATGGAAATCCAAGGTACATATTTTGAATCAATGTGAACAATAATGAAAAATAGTTAGTATTTGAAAATATGTATTTTATATATCACTGAAAGTTTTTTCAAAATGTTTTGATGTCATGACTTCATGACTTCATAAATTGTAAGAGTCTATTTCCAACTTGAAGACTTTTTTTTTTTTTTTTTTTTTTGTGTATGGCGTTTCTCGGAAAACGAAGCATTTTCAGATGCTGGAGTTGACTTCACAGCTGATCAAATAAGAAAAATTCCAGCTTAGACGAAATGGAAAGACTACTTAGAAATAATGAGAAGTACTCGATACAAGAACTTTATGACTTTATAGAGAAGACAATAAAACAACTGGTTAGCGACTTCTGAAGGAAAGTAAAAAGAATTAAATCAGATGACAAACTATGGCAAGAAACCAAAGACCTGATACAAAAGAGAAATAGGCTATCAGAAAAACTTAAGCTCACAAGGAAAGAGAAAATTAAGCTACTGCTGATAAAAAGATTAACAAAAAAACATATACGAAATGACATCCAAAACTTTGATCATCAATGACTACTAGGGCTAATAGGGGAAAATAGGGTTATTAAGAGAGCAAGAAAGGGGCGCTATAGAGCTAAACACTTATTAACAGCGATAGCAAAAGTAAAAGGGAAGGAAATTACGAACACATTAGGAATTGTAGAAGAAGAAACTGAATTCTATAAAAACTTATACAAGGGAAGAGAAGAGTGGAATACGCTAAGAGACTCATTCCAAATAGAAGTTGACGAAGAAACCCCTAGAATTATGAGAAGGGAAATCAAATTTACATTAAGTAAGTGTAAAAACTCTAAAGCATCAGGTTTTGATGGAATTGAAAATGAGGTACTAAAAAAGTTTAATGAGGAGTTAACAGGCATACTCACAAAAATGTTTAACCGAATTATCCAAGAAGAAATTATCCCTAAACAATAGAAACTTGCAGAAATTATTTGAATCTATAGAAAAGGTAACCATAACCAAATAAATAATTACCGCCCAATCTGCCTAACTGCCAATTTAAGTAAAGTGTTTCCAAAAACAGTTAAAGACAGCATATTAAATGAAATGTTGGAATTCAACTAAGCCAGTAACCGAGCAGGGTTTAAGAAAGATAGCTCCACTATTGATCAAATATTTATAATTAATCAGATAATTGAAAAGACAACAGAATACAACTTGAAAATTTACTTCTCGTTTGTTGACTTTAAAAAGGCACTTAACACAGTTAAACACAGATATCTATGGGAGGCACTAAGGAAGCAAGGTATCAACCAAAAATACATAAAAGAAATACAAATGATGTACCGAGAAGTTGAAGCATATATAAGCCTCGATCAAGTAGGAAGTAAATTCAAAATTGGTAGGAGGTAAGACAAGGGAATCTACTCTCCCCCAACTTGTTCAGTTGCGCTTTGTAAGGGGTTAAAATGGGAGCGGAAAGGAATAAAAATTAATGGAGAATACTTGAATAACTTACGAATCGCGGACGATGTGGTAATTATAGGGAATACAAAGGAAGAAATAGAACAACTTGGCACAGAACTCTCCTATAAGAGTAAAGAAGGGGATTAGAGATTAACTGGGAAAAAACAAGAATTCTATCTAATCGAGCCAAGGAAAGGGTTGAAATAGAAGGAAGAGAAGTAGAATGAGAAGAAGAATTCTCTTATCTCGGACAGTCTGCGGCATTCCAAAACAAAAGAACGAGAGAGCTGAGAACACGAATTTCTTAGGGATGGAAAAAATATTGGGAATTGAAAGAAATATTTAAAGGAAAAACACCGCAAAAAAACAAAATCGTCAGTCTGGGAAAGCTGCGTCCAGTCAGTACTTACATATGGTGCCCAAACATGGTCTCTAACTAAAAAGATGTTCAAAAACTACAGAACATACAAAGCACAATGGAAAGGAGTTGGGAATTAAGAAACAAGAATCAGTAACAAGCAGAACTAGACAAAAAACTAGGTTAAAGGACATAGAATATTCGATAAAAAGACTAAAGTGGAAGTATGGGGGACATGTGACTAGATACAAAACAGAGAGATGAGAGAGGAAAGTCGAAGAATGGGTATCATATAGGGCAAAGCGATCACGAGGGATACCACTAACAAAATGGAGGGACGAGTTCATAAAGCACCTAAGACCAGTCTGGAGGAGAATGACTGTGGATCGACGGACCCGGGCAATTAAAGAGAGGCATATGCTCAATCCTGGGCGGGAAAGGGAGTCCCCTTCTTGTACCACAGAATAGAATTAAGGAAATTATGCACTGGCCCGCTAATAAATAAATAAATTGCTGCCTTAGGTTATTCAACATCAGTAATATGTAGTTTCTACTCTTTGCTACATTCTTAATCACCTAAGTTTAGACTTGGGGGTGGTAAAGGACTCCAGAAATTGATTCAGACTGATAGAAACCTCTAGTTTCAACCAAAACTATATTATTTTTTGTTCGAATTCACTTTTCTTATTTCAGTCCCATGTAAATTTGATATCACAAAGGTTCAATAAAAAACAACCCGAAAAATTCAGACACATGAAAAACTAAAGTTTCAATTAAACTTCAGTTAAATGGATCGACATTAGAATTACTTGTTTATTCGAAGTTTAATGTTGCCACGTTCGAAGAATTGTATGGAAATCAGGGTGTGTATGTTTGCCCGTGTGATTTCAAAAACCAGCTTCTGTTTGAGATGAACCATTTTAGTCTAGGCATACCCCAAGTGGAATAATATAACTCTGGTCTCCAGGTAAGTTATAAAAAATGCGAATATTTCTCACTGTAAGAGTTGAATATTATCTCTGAATTATTCTCAACGTAGATTTCATTGAAATCAATATAAGTTAGGTTGAATAATTATATTGGAACTTGCACATTTCAGTCTCTTGTGGTGCTCGAAGGGTTGAGGTTGGGAAGAAAATAACCAGAAAATGGATTCAGCGATATGAGGAAACCTGAATTTTGTACTAACTTTGGAAATTACACATTTCAGATCCTTATGGTGCTTACGAAGTTGAAGTCATGGAGAAACTAACCTAAAAATTGAATTCTACGTGATAAAGAACATTGCAGCCCACCTACCATCACAGATTTAAATTACATCTTCATGCTTTTGAAAATTCATTCGCATCACTTTTTACTTCGAAATTAGGCAATGTACAAATTTCCGCCTGTTTCAGTAACCGAACCATAAGATATACACATCCAGGTATCCATTATTGCATAACCGATTCGCCGTAAATACATTGTTTAGCCAAACTATATGTTATGTGTAGAAATGAATTTACATGAAGTCGAGAAGAGATGAAATAATCGTATGCAAGATTTTCTTAATGAACGTACTAGAATCTCCCCTCTCCCTAGATCTGAAACTTGTGGGGTGGGGGGGGGGTCACAAAACTGAATATGTTAATAAATACAATGTGGATAATTCCGCAGGCTTAAGTGGTCACTAAATTTATTTTGATAACGATTTGACTTGAAATAGTAGTAAACTGTGGCACCTCTAGGGAGAGGGATTCAAAATTGATGATAAATGTGTATTTTTATTTATTTATTTTATTTATTTTTTTATTTTTTGTTTTCCTTATATTGTTTATTTATATTTTTATATTTTCGTCATTGTTACTATTACTTTTGTTTTTCAGTGTCATTGGTCCTCTGGATTGTTGAGGAAGCATGAATAAATATTTAAATATTATACGCTTGAACTATCGGGACAAATGACTTTGTATCTTATTCTTCGGAACACCGCCGGGTCTCCTAGTTCGTTGGAAGACAATTCGCTCGTATCAGTCCAAAAATGTGCGGTGAACGACGCAAGACTTGACCTAAATCAACATGATTCAGAAAATTAAGACCGAATGAGATCCATACACTTTTTTTCCGGCTTGCAGTGTTCAGAACTTGCCTACTTCCTTATACCAGTCAATTCGCCGAGAAATACTACCAGTGTGAGATGCTTTTACCAACACTTCATTCCGGAGAATTAGAATGTCAACAAGGTTGGAAGAAAGACCCTTTCATCTTCGAAATACTCTTTCAGTTCATCTTCAATTTATAGACATTTCAATGGTATATAATCACTACGAGTAAATGTCAAAGAATGTATTTTCGAAGCCCCCACGGTTTTATTGGGCCTAATAGTATATTTTACCAGCAGGTAACCTCCTGTGCCCGTGCTGTGTTCATACCTACGGCCATGAAAACAAAACCCGATTCGAGCAGCCACTGGGTATGCAAATCGAGACACATTTTTCAGCTCGTTTTATGATTTTCGGCGGGTATTGAAATGCCGAGAGTCGAGGCGAGGGCGTTACCAGTGCCAGACGATGCAGCGAACCTAATTTCAAATTGAGATACGAAGTGTTCGGGACCTGTATCGGGCTTGATAATGCTTTTCCAACCCGCCACGTGGGAATGAATTATGGCGAAAAGTGGTACACCGACCGGTCGACGGTATAATTAAATTACTAATTGGCGTTCGTTGTGGAAAACATAATTGTGACGTGTTAATTCGTGTCCCGAAACGGTACCAACGATAGATGAAAAGCGGGTTGGAAATACAAAGGAGAACGAATTTAGCTTATGTTTGTACCCCGCGTATATTGTTGATATTGTAAAAACGCCGAGGTAAGCGAAAAAGGACATTGTCATAGAAATGGAGAGTTTTGCAGCGAGCTTGATGCATATTACGAGACAGTGACTGACCAGAAAAGAAAAGAAACGAAACTTGGTTTTCAGTGTTCGAAACTAAAGAAATTTATAATAAGCGCAGGAGCTCATTCTGCTATACTATTGACTTCAGCTTTTGGCTGTTTTGTCCCCTCCGTTCTGAGATTGTGATGTGACGGCTATTACTAACAAGGTGAAAGAGCTGGCTTGACTGATGATAACTGACGAGACTGATACGGCTAGCTGACCCCAACTCCTGTTTAAAACTGATTATTAGCAAGACGGATAAGACATTTCTATTGATTAAATATACTGATTTAATTGATTGATAATGGGCTAACACCCGAAAATGTTCGGTCGGATAAAATACTTACCCCAGTAAATTGGTACAGTTCTGAAATTAATGCATGTTATGATTGATGAGGAAGATCTAACCGACCGACTGATGTGACTAGCTGACTGAATGAATGAATGAGTTACTGTCTAAATGTCTGGCAGGCCGGCTAGCTAATAATAATTAAACTAATGAATATTTTTATATTGATAGATGCAACTGATAACATTAGGATGATCAATATTGCTGATAAGATTTACTGAATTACTGACCTGACATGGCCGACTGATTAAAATGCGTGATATGATTATGTAACTGACTAGTTGACTCCCTGATTGATCTAGCTGATATGTTTGTTCAGGTATAATGCTCAAACATTTTTCTACCCTATCCTCCAAAACTGGAGCACCTGTGTATTAAATTGATTGAACTGATTGCTGAGATACGGACTGGGTGTTCCGTAAATGACATCCCTATTTTGTAAACGCGTGGTTGGCTCGACGCGAAATGAAAAACGATCTTTATGTTCCATGAAGGTCAGGTTTCTGTTCCGGTGGAAATACTCTCTCTGAATGGGGCTTGGAAAAGTACCTTCAACTTGGGCTAATTTTAAATTGGAAAGTACCGAGCAAACTTTGAAATTAGAAATTTTATTGATATCAAAATTGGAATATTCTACCAAATTTTTGATGCGGGGGCCCAATTCAAGTCCCGAATATAACATTTCATTTTTAGAGAATCATATCGACTTGGCTTGAAATATCAAGTAATGAGATTTTTTGGAACCCTAGTTTCCAAGGTTGCGTGAGATTTCGGTTAGGACTCCAAAATGGAGATGACACTTTCAAACGTGCAAAACTTAATTGGCATGAAACGTCAAACGTAATATCAAAATAAGGGTTATTTGGGTCGCTAATATTGAATATAACATTGTATTTTCGATCTGGTCTGTTTGACACCTCAATATTAGAATATAACTCCCCAAGTGAGCAGACTTAACTTACCCTGGAAAATGAGGAAGTTGGAGTGAAATGGAATGCGTGAAAATTATGCTCATCAGTTGTTCTTCAGAAGATTACTGGTCTTAAAAAATTCTTGTGCAAAGGAGAGGGATGGTGGATGAGAGTTTGAGTAATGCTTCACATTCATTTCGTCGCATCTCGGCGACTATTTCCAAGCAGCTCTGTCGTGTGTCAGTTTTTCTAAGGTGGGGTGGGGACAAGGTGATGTCACATTACAATTTTAACCTCAAAATATTGATTAACAAGCAGAAAAAAGCTATTGATTTCAATTTTGTGTCATAATTGGGAATATAAAATCACACCTTGAGATTGGGTCGAACTATATATCAAGCTTAATGGAACAGTGCCATCATTTACCCTCTCCGTCGATTCTACAGGTCGATTAAAAAGGTAAACCGAAATGGGAATGATTATATAGGGTTAAAATAATCAAGCAGTACGGTTCAGCGCCGGGCATATTCGAAGAATTTCTGCCATAGCATTTTGAACATAAACTGTGGGTATTATACTGTGATTCCGAATCGTTCCCGATGAACTTGAGCGATGGCGCCAGTAAAATTCAGAAGACGACGACAGAGAAACTCCACAGTGCATATTCGGCTCAGTCATAAGAAATGCGCTGCACTATCCGGTGCTAAATTTTGACAAATGAGTAAATCCCTCGAAGTGCCGAAAGACTTCCAGACATCATAGATTACTGATCAAATCGTAAGGATGCCTTTCACAGGTGAAAGAAAGTACTCAACTGTGGCTATGAGTTCATATCATGTCTCCTGGCCCCCGTGTAAGCTAGGCAGTGCAAAGCATCACAACAAACAATAAATAACTGAAGAAGGAAGTAAATATAGTGAAAACAAAATGAAAAAACTAGACATTACTATTGAAGATTATCAAAATTCACAAAGTCTCCAGTAGAATCCTTAAAAAACAGAAGTTGAATCCGCCTAAATCGTTTCGTCCGTATTTTTCGAGAATAATCCTCAGTAAAAACCATTCGACGTAATTTCTGACAATTCTGAGAGAAGACCGGTTCCTTTTTTGTTTATTCATAAAATACCTTAACTTATTATCATTATTTGATACTATGGGAAGAGTTCTGGTTCGTACTTTTCAATTTTGAGAAATATGATCAACATGCTGATTGATTATAGAGTGAAGTGTAAAGTACTCAAGTAATTCAGTGGTATTGTCAGTATTTCTTGTAATTCAGTATTCCCTCTTCACTTCAAAGCGCTAGGACGAAACATCTCGAGTCTAATTTCGTTTGTTTTCTTTGTTTCATTATTTAGTAAAACAAGACTATAACAGCGCTACAATTTTCACGTTGAAAGATCAAGATGAAGACTGCGCAGGAGATACGAAGAAAGTCGAGAAGCTTACTCGGCTGCACTTTCGTAGTGAAGCTAGAATGTTCTTACTTTTCGGCCTTGGCGAGAAAAAAATCCTTTCTCAGGGAATAAGATAACATCGGTAAATTCAAGTTAAGAGCGAACTTTCGCAGGAATTCTTAAATTTGCAATAACGAATGCAATATTTTTAATGGTTATTTATATGTTGGCAGTTACACAAAAGTAAAGCGTATTCTCGTACGGGCTTATACGCTTTTTTGAAACAAATTCCGCGACAGCGAACATTTTTTACGGCTCTACGAATTACGACCCTTGCAGTATTTTCTCATTCGTTAAAAAATTACTGTAAACGCCAGTTTCAGCATTGAAGAGTATAAAACATGCTCCTTGATGACTGACCAGGAAGACGCATGAACAGAGAGCCTTGGGCGGAAGCTGTTAGGATGGAGTTAGAAAACTGAAGGTTAAATATCCCTGCGATTTTGGGAACCCAATTGAGGTTAGATGAAAAATGTAATGTGGTATTCAATATCTGCGACTCAAAAACTCGTACTGTACTGAGTTTGATTTTCGGAGTCCCCAATTTGATTTTGGGGAATAAAATCTGAGATGATTCAGAAATCTGATGCAATATTGAAACCAGCGACCCGAGAAGACCTGTAGTAACAGATGGTTCGATACTTTAGTATTTGAAATTTCATGAGAAGAGAGATGATTTTTTGACCCAAGAGGGAACTACTTATTATTTACATTTAGGAGACGTATCAGAGGAAATTCAGAAAAAAATATCATCAAGAGTAAAATAACGACCACTTTAAGGAAGTTGTATGTTCGTCTCAAGTGTTCTTAACATCCTTCCAGCTTACCCTCCCAGTCTGGGGTATGCTCACGTGTGCATATGTGAGTGATTGGAGGATAATGTTCCAATCCTCATTTGCAGGGATGAAATTATGTAGGGTCGGGGGTGAAATACTCCCAATAATTTTGAAACTATTTATTTGAATTTTTCTTTTCTAAGGACGTTTGTCTGTTTGTTTATTATTTTTTTTTTTTTTCAATTAAAAAATATTTTGATTGAAAAATCGGCAAATTTTCTAATGTTTAAAAAATTTTGTCGGCGAATTCTTAGTTTTCAGAAATATTTGTCGGCTAATTTCCCTTCTCAACCCCCCCCCCCCTCCCAACTGAAAGTCAAGTTTCGCCTCTGATTTTTGTCCACAATTTCCAAAGTTTCAGCAAGTGTTTCCGCTTCTTTCAGGGTTTCTTAAAACTTTATTTCTGAGCGATATTGTTTCAAATAATTTAATGCACCTTGTAGGATTTATAGCTGCAGGAATATCCATGTTGATATTCTGTAAAACTTTACTGACTAGGTTAATCTGACATAAAATATTATACCACATAGCAGAATTCGTTCTTATTTTTCTAAATCTTATAGCAGGGCTAAATTTTTGATTGCTATCATCTTTTGGATAACTGAAATTCTCTTCTATTGTAAGCGGTCCTTCTTTTACTAGATAGGTCTTCAATGAATCATTCACTGTGACAAGCCAGTTTGCAGGATCTAAATCAGGATGGACAAATTCTTCAAAACTGTCTGCAGTACATTATATAAATAATATCTGTCTTCATTACTTTTCAAAATTTTCTTCAATTTTTTTTGTCAAAAATTCCTGCGCAAGTTCTGGTATTTTTGGCGCCCCTCAAAGTAGAGCATCCTGTGGCGTCCCGTGCAAGTGCACGATTTGTACTTATGGTCGGCCCGGCCCTGCTATCAGTAGCCCGAATTATCAAATTGATGGTACCGCTGAAGGGGTTTCAAAAAGTCACAGAATTCTATTTCGATATCGGTTATAGGTTGTAAATTGAAAATTGTAATATTAGAAAGGAAGCGGGTGCTCTGAAAGTTCGTAAATTATGGGTGTTGTTTCACAAGTTTTCAAGTTTGTTGAACTAGGTTTTGAAATCGGTTTTACTCTGAAATGAAAATTGTGGCAGGAACAGGATAAGTAAGTACACAAATGAGGATAACAATGGAGGCAATGAGAGTATCATTAAGGTTTTCAAGTTTGCTGAGCTTGTTTGAGATGTTAATTTCACTCTCGACTCTAAAATGAAATTTGGAGCATCCAGTGGTCAAGAGGGGGCCCAAAAATGAAATTGACTCCTGGGTAATATGGATACCATTTTGGAGGTTCTAACGGTAGTGGACGAAAGGGGCAGAAAAATGAAGATGTCTGTGAAGATACAGGTTTTCAAGGTCTCTGAACCTGTCAGTTTTACCGTAAAGTAAAAATTGAGGTATCTGAGGGAGGGAACTGAGCGGTGAAAATGTCATAGATTACTATCTATCCCTGTGACATTCGATATGAAACAAAGCAATAAAGGAGAAGATTGATGTCCATGATTTTTTTCTTCAGAATTTCGTTGGTGTCGGCCGTTTTATCCACAAAAATCTTTGGCTCCTGGTTCTCGGAAATGTTCTTCACATCTCCAACTGCTATGCTCGAAATTTTTTACTTTTTTCCCCTTCTATATCCCTGGTTACGACTCTACGAAATTTGTGGTCTTCATTATTTTTTCTTGTGAGGCATTACTTTACGGCAACGTTTTAAAACTTTTAGTAGCCCAAATCATCAAATAATATACTTGTGGAGGGAATGAGTTTCAAGGTCACAAAATTGGATTTCTCGGTATTGGTTTGGCTGTAAATTCAAGATTGCGATACTAAAAGGAAGCAGCGGAGGCTCTCTAAGTTCGTAAATTGGTATCGTTTCATACGGTTTCAAGCTCACTGAACTCGTTTCTGAAATTAATTTTACTCTAAATTGAAAATTTTGGCCCTGAAGAAGATGGGTACATAGATGAGGATGACAATAGAACCAATATGGAATCATGATGTAAGGTTTCAAGGTCATTGAAGATGTTTCTAGAGTCAGTTTCATTCTGAATCCTGAATGAAAGTTATGGCACCCAACGGAAGGCGTGTGGCACAAAATGAAGATGACTGACGGGGCTGTGTGGATATCATTACGATGGTTTTCAGTGGCATTAAACTCGTTTCTAATGTCAGTTCCTCTCTACGTTAAGACTGGGTATTTGAGGGGCCCAGTGTAGAAATATCTCAGTCTTGGGAGGGGTTGGGGTTTGGTCGCTACAGCACATATCCGGCCATCTTATTGCTGCAATTATTACGTTAAAATAAATTCTGAAATGTTTTTTTGTGGGGGTTATCCCCCTCCACTCCCACCGTTCCTACGCCAGTGCTGGAGAGAGTACTGAGCTGTGAAAATGTCATGGATCACCATTTATGGCTGTAATTTCTCACGTTTTTACAGTCAGTACGTTCATTTTCAAGGTTACTAGGAAACTTAAAAGTGATATTATCGGCGGTTTGGTTGATGGAGATATAGAGAGACCTGTCCGGGAGTGATTTGTATTCCATTTCTTTCCTGAAACCGGCAAAACCACAAAATATTGAAAATTCTGTTTTCCTCCATAAGGCTCGAGTATATGTGAATGAAGAACAGGGTCATGGGTCACAGTGTTTTCCCCTCTTTTCGTCATTTACAGAGCAGTCAGGAAAATACTGAATGGAACCTCAAGGAACAATTTTGGTTTGAAACATTTCCTCCCCTAGTAACTATAAAAAATATCATTATTTGTAACTCATGTCCACTTCGCCTTCACTACATTGAGTTTAATTATACAAATACGAACTCAAGTTTTCTTCGGCGAAAATGCGATGCTACACCATACTCGTATTGCTCTTCGGTCGTATTCGATGAAGCTGTCTCGTGAAACAATAAAATCACTTGCTTAAAAATTATCAGACCGTCTCCGCCACTCGTACATCGAATTATTATGAAACTAGCAGACGTACGGTCGTTTCCTTTGCATGACAAATGAAATAAGCAGGATTTCGCCAAACTGTAGACTGTCGCACTTCCCCAAGGAGCTATAAGCGTTATTCCTCACGGCGTCCTTGACGCCGTGAACTTGGTGAGAATAGGTATATGAACGAGGCTCTCTATTGCAGTCGAGTGTTGTCGAGAATGAATAATAGATAAAACGAAGACGCACTGCATGTCCGCCTCAAAGAGGCGATAATGGTGTACTTAATTGAAACGAAATCCAATTAATGAAGTCCTGTTATAGGAACAATGTGAATGACGTGAGTTCAGTCTGATAATACAGTTCTGGTTGGAGAAAGGGTGATATTTCCTTTGCTTGATCCCTCGTTTCCTTTTGTAATAAGAAATGTTTGAGAAAAATGCTTCTTGAGTGAATATATGAGTTTTCTGTGATTGGAAGATCGTTAAGGGATTTGAAACTCCCGCACAAGAAATTTGTGTCGTGTGAGAAGTGGTTAAGTTAAAATATACCTCCGCTTGAAAGAGATATTGCAGGACCTGAAATAATAGTCGGGTTGCGGATGGCTGCACGAAAATTGCTGAAACAGAAACCATTTTTCCAAGCTAAGCTTCTCACGCCAAATAATACCGAGCATCTTTCACAGTATATTATACCTTTACATTCCGATCTCGTTCCGCTATGTCGAAAAGTTTCCTCCTGTATTCGTGTATGTATGTATAGATTCTAATTAAGTTATTGGAGATAACTAATCTGACTTTTATCTTACCTTCGACAAACATCCAGAAGAAATTGGTCAATGTGGCATAGTTAAATAGGATGATGAGTACAATACACATGGATACGTGGGCTTGGATCATCATCTGAAACAGTTGTGAAATTCAATTAGTTGTGGATTCCAATCAGATTGGTATTAAACCCGAAAATATAAAAGGGGGTTTCATGAAAGTTACTCGAAATGTATCACTAATAAATAGTATATCAACTCTTGACTTCAACCTCATCAACTGAAGATTGAAGTCTTTCCAAAACTTTCCAATTCTCTTTAGAAACTGAGCATTGTTACCCAATAGTAACTCAGTGATACCTATGTTTCCTTCGTGATATATTCACAATATTGGTGTTACAATTAATTGTAACTAACCAGCATCGTCGGAATTTGGTCATCAGATTCGCATTTGATATTAGTTTAAAACTAGGTTCAAAACTGGATAAGCTGTTGGAGAAGTCGAAGGTTGGTAATTAGAAGTAATTTATAGGTTCAAAAAATTGCCGCATTCCTTTTTTAACTCACGATTAAGCTTACTTTAGGAAGTGAGACAATTTGGATGGGGAAAAATTAATTTGATTCAAACAACTAACTTATAACCGGGGCCCGAATTTTTAGTGAAAATCTTTTTTCCCTTTGAACCCAGCCTATTTGGTCTATTGAGGATTTCTAGACGGATTAAGAAATTCTGAAACCAACCAGCTTACTTTGATACGGCCTCTTTTGGACTATTCTCTTTTAAAAATGATAATTTCACTTAATATTGATGTTTTCACAGACTTTTGTGGACTCTTTCGGGTAGATATATAATTTTCAAGACTATTTTGTCAATTTTCAACTTCTTGAGAAAACAATTTTATATTTTAAACTTCTTGGAAAAAACAAACTTGAATCCGTTTTACTCGGAGGGGGGGGGGGCTGAATGCGTTTATTAGCACGGCAAAAAAAGAGGAAATCACGACAAATTTTCAGAGTGTCTAACGGAAGAAGGGAGAAGAAATGAAGAACGACCGAAAGTGTCACCCGTGTGAGAAACAAAATTAAATCCCAAAAGATAAGTACTTCCGCACTTCTACGCAAAATAAAATGATTTAAAAAACATGATGGAACGATTTTGTGTTAGCCATTCGTTGGGTTAGTAGGGCTCGTGTGCAGCCTCTGATGGTCACCCTCTTCTACAAACTTTCAGTGGAATTGGAAAAATTTAACCCGTATCGCGAGGGGGGAGAATTTCTTATGCGAATTAACATTGATTTCTTTTTAATCTGAGCTTGAGTTACTAGGAAAGCCTTCTTATATGAGCCTAAAAATTATTTTATTTTTCCAGCGGGGCTCTAAGAGTCGCTGAATTCATTTTAGAGATTATTTCCTCTCTCCCCTCAACATTTTAGGTTCCACGGGGAGGTAATTTACTGTCACTCTAATTTCCTTCAATTCCGACTTCTGTACATCGATGTAAGGTTTCTTGGGTTACTAAATTGATTTTATGAGTTCTTTCTCCCCCCCCCCTTTTACCCTTCAGTTTCCACAGAAGATTTATCTTCAGATACTCAAGTGTCCCTAATTTTCAAGTTCTTTACGTCGATAGTACATTTTTGTTGGGTCTCTGAATCCGTTTCAAAGGTTATTTCTCCCATCCCATCCATATCTCTCTATATACTAAAAAAGTAAAATCCGCCACCGCCGCCTCCGGGAGAAAAAACCCACTGCGGGTTGCCTACCCTGCCCCTTAATTGCTTATTTCTCCAGAGGTCACCTACCCTTGGGAGGGAGTTCATGGTGGAGGAGGGAACTTGGGGGAGGAAGGTCATGGTGAAAGACGAGGAGAAGTTGTGGTGGAGGGCTCTATACACTAAACAGTCACAGCAATCTTCTCCTTCCCCTCTGTGGGGATAAATTTCTGGTGGCCTCCTTTGTACCTTAATCTCACGCGATATCAGTTTCAACTCGACTTTTCCATCGACCTGTCGAATTCGACAAATTTGCGGTGTCAAAAAAGTGACTTGATTTTGAATTCACTCGACCTTGTTTTACGGGAATAACCTTAAAATATAACTACTGTAAAATTTTGATGACTTCAAAAAGTAAATAAGTTGAATTAAAAATCCTAAAAGTTGAGACAAAATGTCAGTGACTCGGAAAGCTCATATTAAATAACCCGAACTTTAAACATGGGGCAGAATTCTTATTTTAGATCTGTAAACATATCGTATGTCTCCCTCTCTTCCCCTGTCACCTAAATATTCTTCCACCTGCTTTATTTGCATACTAAGTTCTGACAGCTCATTTCGCCTTGTAGGAGTTGCAATCATAATAAAATCCGAAGCGACATAATCTGAACTTTTGAACTTTGTTTAGACTCATCTAAACCTTATTCTTACGTTCAAGAACTGTCTTATGATTTCCTGTGTTATCATTTTCTAATGGTTTGTTTGGGCGAAAAATAGAAAGGATTTCTTCACGGTCCGCCAGCTACGTGCAATTTACTACAGAAAACCTCTCTATAAAAGCTAATCAGGGTTGAAAAGAAGATATGGTTGTAAACTTAATGCATTCCGAAACGAAGAAAGAACTCACAAAATATGTTTTGAGTGGAAAATTTAATGACTGAGAATACAACTACTTACAACGTAGAAAAAATTAAGTTGATCCAACAATACATAAATAAGAAGAAAGGAAGAGGAAATGGCAACTTCTTCCCGCGCAAAAGTAATTTTGTTTGACGGTGCTACCAGAGACGTTTATTTTTTCTCATTTTTCTCTCGATCTCCACCGTCTTCGAGTTAATTCCTCCAAAATGTACTTTTTACCGCAGAAAACGGTGAAAGTTCACTCCCGTTGTTCACTGCGTACGAACAAAAATCATACATCCCGGATTCGGCACTAGGAAATATAACTTCATTTGGAAGAGTTTCTCAAAATCATGCACAAGATGCGCATCGCAGGACATTTTCGAGCCTCAGTTCGGTCCAGAATACCAAATCGTATCTATACATAGGTCTATCCAGTACTCATGCCCATTAAGATCGCTCAATAAAACCCGATCGTTATTTGATTATAAGGCGGACTGAGTTCGTACTAATGTCTCCCCCCCCCTCGGTCTGTTAATTGGTGCGCCTCCGACCCTGCACCTCGTGCCGTACGAATTTTATGGTTTGACGGGTCGAAGACGTGGCACGTAAATTCGCTTAATGGTATTTTTCTCGTTCCTCCACTTTGCGCGGGTTACTCGTGCGAAAAATTCGCCAAAAATACGCGCTTCTGACGCCGGCGGATGATTTTAATTCGAACGGTGAAGGAAGACCAAGACCAACGAAAAGTAAATTCGAGTATTCGGTCTCCGCGAACCGTGAATATTTTTCGAGACGTTCGCCCAGACTGAAAACTAATTTCGCATTCATTAAAAACCAATTTCTGGCGCATTTAGAAAGCGAATATACGTGAAGCTGTGTATCGTATGTGACGCTTTGAGGAATTATCAGCTTGGTGCCAACATTAAAACCGATTTTTCGAAATTGGGCGGTAAATACAAGTACGTTGGCACGCCAGACTCGCCGGCACGTTTTTTGAGGGCTTCGCAATTGTATCCCAGCGTAGCTAACACTTTCTCCTCTCGTTTCCGTGCTCAGTTATACAATTTTTTGCTATTATTACGCTAATACGGGATATATTCATCTCTGTACACAGGGTGTTTCACGAATCGCTACCCCTATCTTTTTTATTGCCGAGTTGGATCAAGATGGGATAAAAGGGTATCTGTAAGGAATGAGGGTTAGTTTATTTCAGGAACACAATTTTCTTTTCCTCTAAAGAGAGGCTGATTTTATACTCCAGTAATTTTTCCACCCTTGTTGAATTCTTTTACTTATTTTTTCACCCTTCTATTTTCAGTGGTCCTAAATATTCAATTTCTTCTACCCATTCGGTTTCATTTCCATCTGTAAATATTTTCTCTTTCTTACCATTTGATAGTATTTTTGTTTTCTTATAATTTAGTTTCAATTCTGCTTTTTTACTTATTATTGCTAATTCCTGGCCCAGCTGCACCACCTCTCCGATCGAGTCGGCAGTTATTACCACGTCGTCGGCAAATCTTAAATTACACAAATATTCCCCATCGACTTTAATTCCCTTTCCTACCCAGCCCGTTTCCCTAAAAATCTGTTCTAGCACACAGTTGAAAAGATTAGGGGACCACGGATCCCCCTGTCTCACTCCTCTGTCTATCTTAAATTCGCGTCCTTTCCTATCGGTTTTCACATATGCTCGTGAGTTTTCGAACAGTTTTTGTATCAGCCGTATAAGGTTCAACTCCGTGTGCTTTTAGTGCTGACCACAGGTATTCATGTTCAATGTATCAAAGACTTCTGGAAGTTAATAAAGAGAAGGGATAGTCCTAAATCATATTCATTTGCTTTTTCAATTGGTTGATTTAATGTAAAAATCTGATCAATAGTTGAATAGTTTCTCCTGAACCCCGCCTGTTCCTCCTCTTGCATCGAGTCCAGCTGATTGTAAATTCGATCTTTTATTATTTTGGAGAAAATTTTACCCATATTTGACGTTAGATTTATCGACCTATAGTTGTTCATACTTTCTTTCTCTCCTGTTTTAAATAAAATTATTATTTCAGCTTCCTCCCACTGTCTTGGTGTCTTTTCCTCCAGTATTTTGCTGAACACCGATGCCAGAGGCGATCTTAGTTCGTCAGCAAACTCTCTTAATGTTCTGTTTTCTATACCGTCGGGGCCAGCCGTTGAGCCAATTTTTAGTTTTTTCAGTACATTCGAAACTTCATTTTTTATAATTTTGGGAAATTCTTCTTCTTTTCTACGTTTTACATCTGGATTACATCTCCTCTCTCTTTCCTTCCTTTTTTGTCCTCCTTCACTACTGTATTATTTTTCATACAATTGGTGACTATTTCGACTATCTTCTGTCTGTTTAAAATCAATTAATACACAACCAGTATTGACGTGTGGCACCAAGACTTGGGCATTAACTAGAGGGACGTACAGATTACAAAACACGCAAAAGGCGATGGAAAGGAGCATTTTGGGCTTAAAAAGGTAGGAAAAAATTAAAAACGAAATCATAAGGGAAAAAACGAGGATAGTGGATTTAGGATACAAAGCCAAAAATTGAAATGGAGCTATGCTGGCTGTATCGCGAGTCAAAATTTGGATAAGCGGGGTAACAAGGCGGAAGTCTGGACGCCATACGAGACAAAAAGATCGAGGGGAAAAGGCCGTTAACAAGATGGAGAGACGAGATTGAGAAATTTATAAGCCTTCCATAGCGAAGAGCAGCCACCAATCGCAACAACTGGGCCCTGTACGGAGAGGCCTTTGTCCGAAGAGGGACCTAAACAAAGGAGAAGGGGGACTTCCTCCCCCCCCCGTTTACAAATAGTAATATGTTAGTAGATAAACTAGTTTATAAAGAAAAAGGCTGTAATAAAAAATACCTAATAAATAAATAAAAACAGGCTGGCATATGCCACCAACTTGGGAATTTTAATTGAAAACATCTAGAAAAATATTGAAATGGGTGTTTTGAAACGTCAAATCCGACGATTAGAGTTTTCACTCGTCTCGAGCTCCAAAGTTGACTTTTCTTCTTTTGAGGGTCAGTTTGAATTTGCGGAGAATATTGAACAGGGTTTCGGAATATGGTTTTTGTGCTAAGCTTAAGAATGTTTCCAAACTTTTGATACGATCCCTCTTCGGATCGTAAAATCCCAATCTGAACCAATTTGACTTCGCTAAAACATTGAACAAGGTATCGGAGTAGAGATTTGTGTGTCGCTGAGTTCAAAAATTTCATCGAATTTTCGATTTGATTTTGATTTATAATTTTAATATAAGTCCTTTATGTAGACCTGTTAGACTTTTCTGAAAGAATATTAAATAAGGGATTGGAATAGGGGCTTTAGGGTCACCTATTTCGAAAATAAATTCATTTGCGACCTGGAATCGTGAAATGTGTCTCTTGTGCGAAAACAGATTTTTGAGATGGATGAGTGTAAAGATGGGATGGTGGTAGTGGTGCGCACAGATGTATACATAACGTGTACATCTGTGGTGGTGCGTTTACGCGTTGCTATGACAACTGCGTTTCGAGTTCTTGTTCTCTGTCATTCCCGTAGGCCCGTTTCACACGACGTCATGTAAACAGATGTTTTGAAACTTTTATGTAATTTTTAAATGCAATTTGTGAAAAAACTAATGAAGATAGGAAGCTGCGATTTGTTTCATTTGAAAGAGCGTGATTTTTTTCTATGAGAATTGTCAAGAAAGTGAAAAATGATTTTTTGATACCAGAAGCACATTTTATGATTCCAGGTCACATTTAGACTCTTTATCTGAACCCCAATTTTTGGTTCCCAAATTCAAATTTGAATAAGTGGTCTTTGTGTCGTTCTTCTTTAAGATAAATATTAAATAATTACACACTACATAACAATTTGAGATTTTTTCTTTTTTAAACAATGACATGAGAATATATTTATGATACTATCCGTATCTTTAATGAGAAATTTTATGCCAGTGTTAATTTTTTGATTATAGTTCATTGTTTCCCTGTCTCCTACCTTAAATGCGAATCTTAGTATCATCAAGATGATACCACTGATCAAACAACTATTACAAGTACCCGTGTAGCTATTTGTGGACGACAAAAAGGAATAAAGGTGAAAAATTTGATACAAAATTTTAATTTTGAATGGGGAAAACAAGAGGTTCTTAAGAAAATTGGTTAACACCATCATATTCAGCATTCAAAATACAGCTAAAATTATATAATCTCATCCTATTGTTTTTTAGGCTGTTGTGTAGTGTTATTGGATCAATTTCGGCCATAAGATGTATATTTTTGATTAATTTGAGTGGGCATAGTCAATTATTTGGAGAACTGAGCCACTTATCGGAATACAGTACAAGCTCGATTATTTCAGCTTATTGGGGAATGCATGGTTAAAATAATTAAAAGTTGAAATAATACAGAGTTTTCTCCCTTTCTTTTTTCCTTGTACAGTATAATACTGTTCAAAAGTAGGAGACAAACATTACATTTTTTCCACATGAAGATATGAACGTCTTTATCTTTTTTTTTATTTTCACTGAAAATTACGGTGTACAGTATAATATAATTTATTACATACATATGTGTGTTCAAACAGTTTACGTAATAGAGATAAGTTGAAAAATAGTTGAAACCTGAAATAATAGGCAGAGAATTTTTGGGTTGAAATCTTTGATCTCGTACCCTATTGACCATTTTCACATTTAAATTCCGCAAGATTCCGCAGCGTCTCAAAATTTCTGCAAAATGAGACACTTTTTTCTCGCTACTGAAACGGAAAATAATTTCCGCAACTTCAGTCGCGAAGAAACTGAATCCGTTTCCGCAATCCTGTACGGTATTCCTACCACGCAACGTTCAGCTGCGGAATTCTATTCCTCTACTGACGCAGAAAAAATCATATTTCCGCATTATTCCGCTTCGAAAAAAATCTATTTCCGCATAGTTCTGCTTCGAACAAAATCTATTTTCCGCAGCGTTCCACTACGTTTCATCAATTATATTCTGCCACATAATTATTTCTCTGGAGCGTCTCGGAGCGGACTATATTGGAAGCACAACTGCGCAGAAAATTTTATTCAGCAGCGTTCAGGAGCGACTATTATTTCACTGCTGTACAAAGCAGAATATTCTTCAATACATACTACGCCGACTTTCATTAATTTCTGATGCTAGTATGAAAAAAAACAATTTTTATTTGAAAATAAACGAACAATTTATGCAAGTTTTTCAGATAAATTTTGCGTCGCATTCGCGTGCTGGGTGGCTGCATTTCTGGAATCTGAAAATTAAATTTTCAGCATGAGAGCAGATTATTGAAAAGTGAAATGTATACAGAATGAGTGGCAAGAAGTGACCTTTGTAGAAAAAAGTGACTAAATGGACGCCCTGCTAACCCCATATAATACGGCCAAGACGTCAGGAAAAAATATTAGCGTCTGTTGAAACAAAATAGGTCTGTTTGGGCAGCATACAGAAACTACCAAAATTGACAAAATGGACAGAAAGTGCGTTTGGGCAACTTTTCTGCACTTTCTGTAACTGCAGAGAGAATGTTCAAGCACCAACTTTCTGGAGTTTCTGTAAGTTTCTGTAACTTTTTTGTGAACAGTTGGAACGGAAAAAAACTTTGGTTATTCCTTATAAAAAATTTGCTAACAATTAAATAATTTCATAAGAGAACGTTGAAGGTGATTTGCAATTGTTCAATTTTATTTTATGTGGAGATTTATCAATGAAATCCTTATAAAAAATTTGATAACAATTAAATAATTTCAAGAGAGAACGTTGAAGGTGATTTGCAATTGTTCAATTTTATTTTATGTGGAGATTTATCCGTGAAAATAAACGTTGATCGGAAATTTCAACAGAAAGTGCAGAAAAAGTGTTTGAGTATACGCTAAAACGATTACACAACAGCACTACAGAAACGAACAGAGACGTTTGTACAGAACTTACAGAAAAAATCATCAAGATTAATTTCTGTACGCTGCCTGAACAGACCTAATAATCACCATATCGATTCCCTCTATGAAAATGTACACGCAGCCAAAGAAATACTCTGAACCAGGAACTTTAAGATCAGATTGATTTTCATAATGTTGAATTTGGAATTCATCCTTTCTAAAGCTACTGTACGAGAAATTTCACATGAAGGGAAAAACACCCGCCCACTGACTTCAGAAACTGCAATGAGTTCAACGAAATCCTATATCAACAACAAACTATTCGTGCTACCAATGATAAATACTAGAGGTTTGTTTATTCAGCCACCAACTTCATTTGTATCAGTTTCACATTATTTGATTCGCGACGTTAGAGTTCTGATATTAAACAATCTTGAGACACAGCTATTTCACAAAATTTCTTCACAACGCTCACCTGGATAACTGATAGCAATCGTCCATGAACTAGTCAATTGTACCATGTACCACATTTCAGAACTTGAGACTGGCTTCAGTTTTTTTGTTAATCAAAACCAATGCCGAAATGAGAATCTAATTTGAATTTGACAAAACGGTACGCTGCATCTTGCAGTAGCGACATCTCATTTCTGAATACCGTTGAATACGTTCATACGTTCAGAATGAACATATTCAACGGTACTGTACATTGATTAAATGCGGATACGTTAAGGAAATTTGTTGCGTGACATTCGTTAGTGCACGCTCGTCATACGAGTGCAATTTTGCCAAAATAGTCGTCAAGCAGAAAGTTCCTGCACCATGCTCGAGCCTTTAAACGTGCATATTGAAACATGAATACTGTACTTACGAGTGAACTGACGACTTGGATCGCTGAATAGTGGACAATGGGCACGTTGGAACTGCGATTACATTCGTCATAAATCTGTGTTCATGCAAATACACAAATGTCAGTGCAATATGAAACCGATGTCAGATAGTACTACCAGCTACCTGTAATGTAAATACTTACCAAGTTCATCAAATAAATTGATCACTTGTTCCTCTCTTCATTAGCGAATAACCGATATTAGGAAATGACCTTGTGAAAAAATCTTCCCATGAACGACAGTAATTGCAACAATTTTAACGCTTCAATTTCATAAGTTTGCACCATATTCACTTCGATAGAAGAACAAGATCCAAGGAAATTGCACGAAACTTTCGTTTATCATTATTTCGAAATTCGAATAACGGCCAGCGGGACAGCGGCCGACACGCCGACACATCACACGACGACTCGGCGACGCTAAGTGACCGGCAGCTACGCAGCCTGCAGTATTGGAAAATAGTAAAGAAAGAAAGGCATATAACGTCCCCATGTTAAGGGCCTTTCTCTAAGTTCAAAAAATTTCTGTTCGATCTGGTCACACCGGGTTTGACATAACACTTTCAATTCCGACATTAATTTTTGTCAACATTTTCGATTTTCATAATGTCTTATTGTATCGGTCTTGGATGACTTTTTCCGTTCAGTTATCAAATATTTGATAATTTGACGACACCTCACTGCCATAAGTAAAATAAAGTGAATTGCGAACGGTCGTTTGACAGTTATTTCGTTCCAATTTATACGCATTCAAATTATCGAATGGGTTACGGGTGCTCGAGTCAGTGAAAATAGGTATTTATACTCAGGTTTTCAAATTTTTAATGTCCGCTCTTGTCAACAGGGTGCCTCGGACAAATATATCTACTTTTAGGGACGGACTAGGGGGAAGAGGACACAGATGGAAAATTACATGAAATGCTAGGAAAATTTTTGCTATACTGTTACCTACTATTTATTCTGTCTGTCATCAACTTATGGGGCTGCGGAATTCTCCCCCCTATAACTGCATTATTCATACGGGGACTACATAGGGAAACCAAATCATCGCGCACTGCGCTACATTTACATTCGTACATGAAAGGTGAAACTGGTGAAACGTGGTCTGTTAAAAAATCGATTTTCCGTTATTTTTGTGGTTTCGGGTAGTTTAATATAATATCTCCTCTTTCGCAACTTCAAGGCAACCACAATGAAACTGTTCATCGGGATATTCGTCGTATTATTGGAAAGGCTCCGAAAATGCAGGGATGTACCGTTTTTCCTGGAGGCAACTTACGCGAATTATACATGGTCAATCATTTCGAGCGCTGCGTCAATAATAAAGAACATGTACACAGAACAACGTCATTATAATGATCAGAGACCATAAAAATGATCCGAGCGTCAATAAAAATTCAAAACGATTTGAATTTTTTGAGACACAAGAAAAAAATTTGTTCTACAGATATGTTTTCTTGGTGACAATGAGGATGGAAGGGAGGTTTAGGGAGGTTTAAAGGGAGGATTATTACTACAGATCCTTTATTGTTTATTATTGAATTTTGCGGTACCTTTAGCCTATATTAAGAAAAATTCTGTGCAGCAGATTGAATACACAGTCACAATGGAGCACTTCCAATATTGAAGTCCGCATCAGCCACTGCTTTGTATTTACAGCTTCTAAACGCTACTGGCCAAAAAATTCTGGATCAGCAGCAGTTATTAGGATCGCAGTAGAACGTGTCAACTTTCATGTTTCGCACTAATCGTTACTGCCGCGGAATGTGGAATAGTCGCGGTAGAACGCCTCAACTTTTATTCTGCGTCAGTCACTTCTGATGCGGAACAAATAAAGTCGCCGCAGAACATTTTATTCTGCGTCAGCCACTATTGATGCGGAACAGATAAAGTCGCGGCAGAACAGAAATTCCGCAATGTCCGCTACTGAGGCACGTTCATTATTCGCAGCTGAACGCCTCAATATTTAAATTACGCATCAGTTGCGGCTTTATTTTAAGCTGCTGAATGCAGCGTAATAGTAAATTCCGCGCCCGCCGCGGGTTAGATAATCGCAGCGTAACGCAACGTAATGGACAGGAATTCTGGAGACGCTGCAGATACTGCAGCGGAAAAATCAGAAAAATCGCTACGTTCTGCTCCCGAATTCGGCATCTGCCTCGAATTTTTTGCGGAAATTTGAAATTTCCGCAACTGAGTAAGCGAAATTTCAGTAGATTTGGTCAATAGGGTACTGTAGTGAGTTCAAAAATTTAGTCAGATGTTGAAACCGATGCCAGTTTGGGCGACGAATGCGAATTTTTCTTCCAAAAAGGGTCGATTAATGGGTGATCCACAAAAATAAAATAAAAAGTCTCCAATTTCTAAAATGAAAAGAGCTCCGATTTTTTCCACGAAGAAGGAGAAAAAAAAAAAGATTTCTTCCCATTGACCCCATTTGGAAAATCCCACGAAGTTCTGGAATAAGGAGCCTCACGTGCTGCTCAGTTTGAATTTTCAATCAGGCTTTCAGTGCAACTGCGACTGATATCGCAAATATTTGACTTTTTTCTCTTTAAAGGGCCAGTCTGGTCGAAAAGTTGAACAAAGTCTAGGAGCAGCGTTTTTTTCTTCTTTTTTTTTAGGGGGGGGGGTCGCTAATTTGGCACAAATTTATTAAGATTTTGTTTTCTCATCTTGATTTAGTACCGAAACTCTAAATTTCAGAAGCTGTATTAACAAAATTAACTTAAGAAAATTGGACTATTAACATTAAATTGGAGAGTGCCAAGAAATCCCCCCTCATCACCATTTTTCATCGACCACTCCTTTTTTTCACAAAAAAAAAAATAGAAGTGTCTTGTGATATTTAAAGAGACTGCATTCAAAATAAAGTTGATCTTTTTTGTCAAGGAAAATTTCCTTGATTTTCTTTTTTTCACAGAGGAAAAAGTAAAGTATTTTTCTTTTGTTGAGGTTCTTTTTTTTTCTCAAAAAAAAAAAGAAGAAAAAGTGCTTTTCATCTGGGAAAAAATATGACTATTTCAGAAAGTTTGGTTAGCCTTCTTTAAAAGCACTCTTGTGTTCTTCTCATTTAGGAAATGGAAGGGATCATTTTCCTTTATTCTTCAAAAGAAAGAAATAAAACTTTTTTTCAAAGAAAAATAATAGGATTGTCTCATTTGTCTTTTCTTTTTCAGTAAATTACTCGCTCTTCCAAAAAGGAAACAGAATGAGGTTTTCACTCAGGAACGAGAGGCGATTCACTTCTTTTTCAAAAAAAGAAACATGAGTTCATCATTTTGAAGCCCAAGTCAGAATCTGATCGATTATCTAACTTTATTCTTGAAATAAGCGACCCAGGAACCCTTATTCCAATATTTTGTACAAGTTTTTCTGATAAAATGATAAGGCAAATAAGAGCATTCCAATGAGAGAGAAGAAGGTCAAATTTAAGGCCGAAATCGGAGCTAGATCAAAAATTTGATTGAATTGTAAAACCCAGCAATACACACAAAAAATAAGTATTTTCAGTACTTATTCAACTTTTCGGCAAATAGAAATTGGTTCATTGAGGGAGTCAGATATATGGTACTTCATTCAGTGGCTTCGTCAGAGTTAGTAAGGCACTTTCAAAAAGAGAAAAGTCTATCTTGAAGGGCCAATCGGTGTCAAATCAAAAATTTGATTGAATTTTCGAGTTCAGCAATACACACTAAAAATAAGTATTTTCGTAATTTATTCAACTTTTTCGGCAAAGTCAAATTGGTTCATTTGAGTGAGTCAGATTCTTATCACACTTCATTCAGTGCTTTCATCAGAGTCAGTAGGGTCCCTTCGAAAGGGGAAAAGTCGACTTTGAAGGGCTAGAGTCGGTATCGGATCGGAAATCTGATTGAATATTTGAATTCGGCAACACACAAAAATAATTATTCCGATACTTCGTTCGATTTTTTCAGTTCAAATAATTGTGTGCATTTGCAGGAGTTAAATTTAGATTGTGAAGTTCGAATCGAGATCGGATTAAAAATTTAAAAGAATTTTCAAAATCGACAACTCCAGAACCCCTATTCCGGCCCCTTGTTTAATTTTTTCAGCAAGGTCACATGGGTCTAAATTGAAAGAATTTTATTCGGATTTTAAGATCCAAATCGAAGTTGAATCAAAAATTCGATGAAATTCTCGAGCTTACCAACCCAAAGCCCCCCCCCCTCCCCCCATTTCTGATAGCTCAGTCAAGTTGATTCACTTAAACGATACAAATTCAGATTTTTGGGCTTATATCTGGATCGAATCAAACATTTAGTGAAATTTTCGAATTTAATTACTCAAGAAACCCTTATACCGGTATACCTTGTTCAGTTTTCTCAGCAATTGAAATTAGCTCCTCAAAAAGGAAAAAATTCTAATTTGGTGATCAGGTCGAGATCGAATCAAAAATCTGATTGCATTTTCAAATTAGCTGCTCAAAATATCTTTTTTCTCACCGACGGCAATTTTAACTTGTTGCCCTTCCCCACTCCTACTGGGACCAGTCCGCTCCTGCTCGTTCTTTGATGTTTAATTGACGGGAATTGCTAGGGTGTGAAAATGACTCTCCAAAATGAAAAATTTGTGCGTATAGTCTGCAATATGGGTATAACTTTACTAGCTTAATTCGCGTGCCGAACAAAAAATCCGTATAACAATTTCACAAATCCAAATACTACTTGAGAAGCTGTTGTTACAGGTCAATGCTCTCCAAACCATTTTAATTTAGAAGATTTCCAATATGGCGGTCTTACTCTTTTTGAAAAACTTACTCATTTCTCCAGTTCCATATTGGTTGAATTTTTTTAATTTTTTCCCCATGAGGATGGTCATATCGCAGAACGAAATTCAATGTTCTTAAATCTGTGGGCTTACCTTCAACAAATTCTCCCCTGGCTAACTAAAGACTCGGTTTTCATAATTTTTCCTCCCACTTTTCACGGTATGTGCTTTACCGGTTAACAGACTAGGGTGTCTGAGGTCGCCCTCTGGGTTCGTTCGTGCTCATGGTAAGAGGTACGTTTATCACTAAACTGCAATCTATGGGAAACAGCCCTATAATTTCTGATCACTTTGAAACTCATCAATCTTGTTCAGAGTTCCGTGAAAGGATGGGATCATTTCTGATATCGGTCTGCTTATGTGTTTTTCAAAGTTAGCTTTCATCAGTTATTATAGCTTTTACTTTATAAGCTACGAGTATTATTTATGTTTTATTTTTTTCGACTAGGTTGGCAACGGTGATCTTTCGTACAAGTCTATGAAAGCTTGCAAGTTGAACGTTCCAATCTTTCATTCTATTACCTCATTCCATAATTCATTTCGCCAGCCGTACACGGGCGGCTGCTCAAAAGGTTTCAGATAGTCTCGCGTACTTATAACTGTTTACGTCGACTGCGATGCCATCTCGAAAATTGAGAGAATTAATGTTTTTTAAAAACTTCTTCGCACAGGTATTTGCGAAAACGAGCGATGAAATGAAATGTCGGGGTTGTTTTCTCGCATCACGTATTAATTAAGGTGAGAGAATTCATTTTACGAGCGAACCCGGTTAAAGGTGATTTATAAGGAACGAATTAAGTCGACGCGTCAGTGAGGTTTGTTTCGCCTTCATTAAAAGCGAAAGAGCGTTTTCAGTCAAATTGATGGCATTAAACGGCAACAGAAGTCTGTCTTCGTCGTTTTTGCTTTTTCGAATTAGTCTGTAGAAAGAAGCCGCGGTTGTATTCAGTCCTTAATGATCGCTTCGTTTTGTAAATATGATCAATGTAAAATTACTCGGGAAGTTGCCAAATTAACATGGCCGTCGGGGTTTATAATGGCGGGCTTAGTAAACCATATGACAGTAGCTGCCGAATTGTATCGATTTTTCGTTTGGTCCATGAACTAAACGTGGAAAGGGATACATCCAGTCCAGCAGAATTATCCTCATTTTGAAATTAGGGGCATACTGACCTCTAAAATCAATTTTTCAACTTTCCCAACCTGAGAAATGGTACCCTTATGCGTAATTTGCGTCTCCCATCCCATCCATGGCGTCTCAGTTCAGTCATTTCTTCGTGATAGTAATTGGTTTATACATATATAAGTTTTCAGTGTAGCTGAAGCATATTCAAGAGTTAATTTTTATTGATTCGAATGACTTAAGGTCAGAATTGGATTCATCTGCCTTTAAAATGTATCATTCAGTAGTGCTCGTGGGCGGAAACGAGGGAGAGGGGGTAAGAAAAATCAAAAGTGACCTTCAAATGTGATTCAGTGATCTGGAGAATTCATAAATCCACCGCAATCTTGGAAAAATTACCGCGAAGATAGGATTCGAACTACTCCACCAGTACCCCCCGGAGATCAAAACTGGAAACTAACACTTAAAATGGATTCAGTGACCTTGAAATCCATAAATCTAATTCCATATTGGAAGAACTAGTTGTATTTCGGAGCCACCTTCTCCCCTGAAGCTATTTAAACCATCTAAAAAATAATTGACTTTGAAAGAGCATCAAATAATTTATAAATTTACATTCTTAGCGTTAGATTAAAAAAGAAGAAGGAAAAAAAACTTTATTTAAGAAGGGAAGGGACACACACCACGTAATCTCCTCATCTGATCAAAAGGAAAATTTGCAGATATTTAGATATTTCATTGCATTGTTGATTAAAAACAAACGATGAATTATCTATCAATAATTAAGTATTAAAAATGATTTAATCATTACAAATTTATGAAAAATAATCAATTTGTAAAGAAAACTGTATTCAAGAGTAATCAATCAAATAAAACTATTCCAGTAACTCAAAATGATTTGCTGATG
Organism: Acanthococcus lagerstroemiae; assembly: GCA_031841125.1. NCBI lineage: Eukaryota > Metazoa > Arthropoda > Insecta > Hemiptera > Eriococcidae > Acanthococcus > Acanthococcus lagerstroemiae. The sequence goes on from CM063112.1 coordinate 41,799,982, forward strand.
AAAAAAAAATTATCTACTAATCTGAAATAAAAACGGATTGATAAAATAGAATCGATTAGTCAAAACAGTTAATCAACTGAAAATGATCGCTTAATCAAAGCGATGGAATAATCAATACAAATTCGTGAAAATAAATAAATTAATCAAAATAAAATTCAATCAAAAATTATTAATTATTTAAAAAGAAAGAAGTAATTGAAAATAAGAACAATAACTATCAAAAAATTGTACCCGGAAAAAAATAAAGAAAGTATCAAAAATAATTACATATTTAGTTATTCAGAAATAGTAAATTGTTGAGTTGGTAAAAGATAATCAACTATTCGATTAATCAAAAATTATATATTAATCTATTTGTAGAAATATTGGTAACACTGGCGCTACTGGTGCTACTGTTTGTGGTACGCTTTACTACTTCATTCGTGAGTCAGTTAACGTGTAACCCCTATTGTAAAGTTTGTCGTGTTACAAGTCATGATTATTTTATTCTTACAATACACATCTTCACGTCTGTAATTGTGTCTTTATTGTTTATGCGGAGTTAGCACTCGGTAATTACTATAGTACATTCTACAGGTTATGGGCCCAGCAGAACCTGTAGAATGTACTGTAGTAATTACCGAGTGCTAACTCCACATAAACAATAAAGACACTCGAAGATGTGTATTATTGTAAGAATAGAATAATCATGACTCATAACACAAAAAACTCTACAAAAAGGTTATACCATAACTGACCCTCAAATGTAGTAGTATAGCGTACAACATACGGTAGCGTCAGTAGCGCCAGTATTACCAATATTTCTACACTATTAATTGAGGGTAGTTCAAAATATAATTGATTAATTACCTAATGAAAGGTAATCTGCTTATACAAAATAATCCATCAGTTAAAGAAGATCAAGTTGATATAAGCCAGAGTTCATCCAAATGAAAATGATTGATTAGTTAATATGCAATGGAATAATTGGAATAAAAAAAATCAAATAGGTAACTAAGATGAGTAATAACATACGGATGATAAAAAACATTCATTAATTGAAAAATACCGATTAATCAAAAACAATGAATGGCTAATGAAATATATCCAATGAATAAAGAAGTCTTAAATGAGCAAATAATTGATTAAAATTAACAAAATGAATCTAAACCACAAATGAATCAAAATTAATCAATTATTTGGAACAATTGATTCATTGTTCATTAAAGTAATTTAGTGATGAACAGCAGTTGTATGATTTAAAAAAATGATAAAAAATAATTGATTAGTACTTATAAAGAAGGTTAACTTAAAAAAATAAATGATTGAAAATAATTAACTAATCAAGAATAATTATTGGATCAAAAATGATCAAATAATTAAGAAAATTGATTAAAATGAAAACCAATTATGTAATTACATATAATTACTCAGGAATAATTGATCAGTTAAAAATAGTTTCTGAACTGGGTTTTAAGTAGTTAACAAAAAATGATAATCTAGAATAATCGATTGCTCAAAAAAAGTTCTGGAAGATTCATTAATTAGAAGTAATTATTAATCAAAATTATTCAAAAATAATTAAATCTAATCAGCTTATTGGGAAAATATGAAATTAATTAATTATAGATTCTTTTTATATTGTCTACAGTTTCTATGAACATACATAAACTGAAGTTTTTTAAAACGGGTTGAGGGTTAGGTTTTTTTAATATCTATGGAACTATGGATCGTGTTCTATGTTCTTGTGTTTTTATTTTTCATTATCTAGAGTAGTCTTTCTCGGAGGGGGGGGGGGGTTAAATGGTAACATTCTTGTTAGTGTACAATAGACCCACATGTCTATGTCTCATGTATTGTTTACATCGTACCTCTTTTATTTCTCATATCTTCATACTTAATCAGCTAAACATTTTCCCCGAAAATAGTAGAGAGGGAAATTATAATTCTTAATAAGTACTATCTTTGTGTCTTGGGTCTTGATGCGTCATCAGCTGGAGCTGTTTCGGGGGGGGGGGGGGCTCAGATTTTTACAATATAATAGAGAGATATCCTTACAACTTATGCTTTTAGGCTTTATCAGGTGGAGTGTTTTCCTCAGAAGGGGAAGGTGAGGAGGAGAGAAAGATAAGAGAGACGAAATAATTGATGTACCTATTAAGAAGTTGAGCTTTATAAAGGAAGGTTAGTGAGATCAGTAGGTTTTTCCCGTTTATTTCTCCTGCACTTACGTCACGTTCAGAGCACCCGTGTCGTTATTCGTTACACAAAGAGAATATTTGGTTACCTACCTGTAATGTAATCGTCAATATCCACATGGAGCCTGCCAGGATGTACGTGCACATCAGATTCGTGTGGATGGTGTTGCGTAGGCAACTGAGTTCTCTGCAAACAGAATGCACACGTCGAGATACAGAATATACAAAATGAATGCGTTTGCGACGTCACACACCTTATCATCGGGGCTTAAATTTACTGACTCGTTATCTGCGTAAAGACAAAAATGTATCGAAAATAAATCACTGGGAGCCGCGGTTTCAACACCCTTCTGGGAGTATTAAAATGGAGAGAAAAAAGAAACTCATATAGTTTTTCCGCCATTATAAATATCGCGTTGAAAAACTTCCCCGAGAGCAAATCCAACGTCGTCCAGCTCGACCCTAACGTCCGCGATTAATTATACGGGTATAATTATTTTGAGCAAACATTTGTAGCCTTTAATTCGGCTCGACGGGCAGCCCGTCTACCTCAAGCGCCATTAATCAGCGCCAGACTGAAGTCCGTTTATCAGAGGTACTGGAAAAAAGAAATATCTCGGCTCATGCTCACGGTCGTGAGACTTCATTTTTATAAAAGTCTCGCTGACGGTTTTTCTTTACCCCGATACTCCCCCCGCCGTTTGTGAAAGAAGTCAAGTCCGCACACTCGACGAGAATATGTTTATTAACTTCTAGAAGAGCTGACAAGCGCTTATCTTTTTACCTCTTGTAGTTGCGGAAGATGAAAACAGCGATGGAGAGTGCTACCAGCGAAATGCTGTATCCGGTGTAATAAATTATCGCCGATGCGCTATCTGCAGTTTCCAGCTCTTTGCATTCCATGTAATTCGTTTTGTTCCAGTGGCCAGATTCGTCGCACCATCGAGTCGCGTTTTCTGGAGAACAAACATCTATATATTAGAACGAGAGGCACATATCGATGATTTATATACATCGAAAAATGAAACGTGAACATTCGATAGTCAGTTCATGTTACGTAGAACTGGAGACACATGCTGGCAAGTTGACTTGTATGGAACCTAAAGTTATTTCGATTTAAGTGTAGTTCAAGTGAATACAAGCGTAAGTTCAACACAATCATAGCTCGACTAGCAGTCAAAGGTCTGGAGCTGAACTCCAGAAAGACGGAAACGCTATTGCTGCGTCGAAGAAAGTGAAGATACGGGGCCCCGTCCAACTGCCAGTTGGAGAAGGGATCGCTGTCTGACTGAGCATGACAATACGGTATCTGGGACTGATCCTCGACGACCAGCTCAGCTGCGTCGAGCAGGTCCGTCAGGTGACCGACCATGCTCCAAAATCAATCCCCGTCCTGACGCGAATATGTACCAACATGTTCGGGTGCGACTACAGGGCGAGACGGACTCTAGTGCAGGGATGTGTGCAAACGCACCTCCTGTATTACAGTTCCGTCTGATACCATCGGGTGGTTCTCATCACGACACGGCCGCCGCTCATGTTGGAGCAGAACGAAGCGGCGCTTCTCTGCACCCGAGGTTATTGGACGGTCAGTTATGAGGCAGCAATGGTGCTAGCTGATCTGACTCCGATAGATCTTGTGATCCATGAGCGGTCAGTCTTCTGACTACTCCGTCAGCCTGCCAGTCACCAACTGGGGCCCATGTCCTATAATAACCCATACCCAGTCCATGAAGTTCCAAACTGAGGTGGAGGCCGCCGAAGACACCGATGAAGCGGACGACGACCTCACCAGCAGCAGTGAAGAGGACAGAGTTATTGCTGATGGGATACCCTTTGAATAACTGGCCAAACGTTTCCGCCGCATCACCAAGCAACGCTGGGAATAGTGGTGACACGAAATGGACACCGACCAGTTTTTTGAGAAAGCGATGGGGAACTGGCAGTAGATGACTTCTGTACCTGCCTTACCTATTGGAGGTGACCTTGACAACAGCGAGCGAGCTTCTCGCCTTGGGTGTGTATACCAAAGTGGGGAGATGGAGAAGGAAGTCAGAAGCTGCCAGGGGACTGTTGGGGAATTGAAGGCGTTAACTGACACTTTGACAATAACAAAGACAGTTTACATACAGTTAAGGTTGTATTAGAATTAGTAATATCCTTGTTATTAAATTTCTAATCATGAAAAGTTATACTTCCTGCTCCGCGCGAAACCTGCTCGAAGGTATGTAAGGCATTGGAGGGAGGACACCCCAACTTTTATTGTATGTATTTAGCCAAATGAATGGAACTGCCGTGGGACTTCGGGACTGGCCACTGGGTGCGGCCTTTGCCCTACATGGAATAAAAAAACAGTGTGAGGAAGTTGGTGGTAAGGACGCCCTGGTCACGAGTTCCTACTAGAGAGCTCGATAGAAAACATACTAGGCGCTTGGTCGAACTTCTAACCGGGCATTGTTGGAGTCACGAAACACCTGCGGTATAAAATAGGAGTGGCGAAAATCAGCTTCTGTAAACACTGCGGAAAAGCAGAGGAGGAAACCGATTCACATCGTAGACCAGCGCCGAGCAATGAGCCGGGACGAGGCGCAAAGCATTAGGACTGGAGTATCCAGCACCCAGTGAAGTCAAAGGGATAGGACTGATTAAAATTCTAACTTTAGCTGTAAAAGTGAGGCTACTGAGCTGACCCTTAACAGCAACCTGAGGACAAGTGCAATGGACTACAAGGTCTGAGCAATCGGTGCATAGAGCGCCACCTCACACAAATGTATAATAAGTTGGCGGAGTTATAGATGCACCAGTATTACATCTGACGGTGGTCATTCAGTGGGTAGCAAGCCCGTAGGGTCTTTACTAAGGAGGAGGCAGAGTTATCACAAATAGTACAGCGGATACACCAAAGTAAAAATCTCTTCCAGAATTCATTGTGACTCGTCCAGACCTGATTATCACTGACTCTTCAGAACTCTTGAAGCTTTCTTGATTTGTTTTCGATTTACGATTACATGAAACCAACTTTTCGAAATTTTGGTAACACAGTAAGACTCTTGCTCCAGACTCATTGTTAAAGACTCGTTTAAGACACATTTTACAACTCTTTGAGATTTCATTAAGGCTCTTCAAGCCTGTGCTTTCTTACTTGTAAAGCCAAATTTAAAACTTTTCGAGAATGTTTCTTCCAGACTTGGTTATGATTCTTTCAAGTAGTGACTGACACTTTAAGATATCAGAACTTTATAGAACCCTTGAAACTTATTCGGACTCTTATAATACTTGAAGATTACTTAAGATTCCTGATTGGTTCAAGAGTTCTGTAAGTTTCCTGTTTTAGACTCCTTCACTATTCAAAACTAGGTTGTGATTTTTACAACTCGTTCAGACTTCCTAACGATTTTTCAAGACTCGATTAGGATTCACGAAGATTCTCTCTTATTTGTTTGAGGCAAGTAAACGGCCTGTAAAGCTCACCCAAATTGTTTCCTGATTCGCTGAGACTGTTCACGATTCATTTAAGACACATATATGAGTCTTTCGGACTTGTTAAAGATTTTAGGACTTACCCAGATTTAACTATGGCATTCCAAGATTCTAAGGCTCTTGTAGATCTACGAGTCTGGTAAGACTTCTAAACTTGACAGGGAAAGTCTGTATGACTTCTACACTTCATTGAGAAAGTCTGTTACACTTCTACACTCGACTAATAGAGTCTGTAAAACTTTTATATTTGACTACAGGGGTGGACTGGCCACAGGGCACACCGGTCATTTGCCCGGTGCGCCGGTCAGTTTGGCGTCGACATGTAACCGGTGTATCAATACAAAAAACTAAGGAAAAAAATTTTGGTCTCAGCTACTTGCAAACGAATGGAATAAACGCGGCCTACAAAATTGCAAAGAAAATTTGCTAAAGTTTGAAATAATTTCAGCAGTACATGTATTTTTGAAAATTTTCAAGATTTTCCGACCCTTTATCGAAATACTTACAATCATCTGGATTAGATTTTATGAAATGTAGCGATATTTTGAATGATTTCAAAAAGAAGATGAAAGCATGTTCCAGAAACTTTGAAGAGGTGAAAAATGTTTGTTGAAGAAATGAATACTGAACTAGAAAATGTAGAAAATGCAGAAAATGATTAAATCGAAGAGGTTGATTTTGCGGTAGAAACAGATTTTCCTACTCAAAGAATCAACAAAGGAATGAGAATGTCAAACGAATCAATTTCTAGTAAATCTCTGAATTCCCCGATGAATGCAGAAAATATCAAGTCAACGTGTACAACATAATAATGAATACCGTTGTAACACGTCTTGAAAAAAGGTTTCCCGGAGATAATATGCTTAACATTTTTCTCGTTTTTAGACCCCAAAAATTTTAGTGAGAGTCATGAAAAAGCACTGTCGACGGATGTCTTTAAAAAATTGAGCGAATTGCTATTAAAATTTGACTGCGAGGCAGCAGCAAAAAATTTAAAGTCGGAATTGCTTCACTTTACCAGTAACTGAAACCAATTTAAAAAAGTTTAAGGGATCGCGCAGTCGAAACTATATCTGAAGATGCTGATAATTTTGAACCTCCAGAAGACAGATCTGATAATGAAGATGAATCCGGAAACCAAACTCAATCCGATGTCTGCAAAATAACCAAAAATTGCAAAAATCGCGCAAGCTGTTTTCTTTTTCGTACTAGAAAAGTAGGTATAGCCTGATAGAAGCCGTGTATACTACAATAGGCTTAGCCTATAAATACCTTATCACACAGACAGTAACTCAGGTGCCATGTGAGAGGAGCTTTTCCCAGTTACGTTTAATCAAAAATCGTTTAAGGACCACCATGACACAAGAAAAGCTATCGAGTTTCATGTTAATGCGATGTGAACCAGAAATTTTGAAATCAATTTCTGATGGTGATATTACTGATTTGCGGCCCGAAAATCCAAATTATTTACAAACAAATTAGTAATGTAATAGTCTACACTATTTACTTGATTTAAAAAAAAAAGTTTGTTTTTAGTTTATGATAATTTTTTCAAATAAAAAATTAATTTTTTACTGCGTTCTTTATTTGCTTAATTCTACGGAGATGGCTTACTATAAACAAAAATATCGAGAGGGGCTGGCGCCTCTGTCAAGGTATGCCCGTGTAGCATGGGAATTATGACAAATAGGGTAAGGAATTTTTCATCCAGCTGCCTGGCTAAACTGAAGTAAGCTAACGAGTTTCAGTCTATCTACCGGTTGGATTAACTGCTCCTTTATGTGTTCACGAGCAGAGGTTGAAAGTCAGCCAAAAGTTTAAGCCGAAAAGCCGATAGCTGTTAATTTTCATGGTATACAGTTGAAAGTTGAAATAGCCAAAGTCTAATGTAAAAATGCTGAAAGCTTAAGCTAAAGTTTTATTAATCGACTTTCTTACGACTTTTCCTTTTTACTGGTCACACACTGTATACTACACACTCGCAGTTTGCTGTTTGCTCGCAGAGCTAGGGCTAAGCTAGCAGCGTTTTACGTTTTACTTTGCCTATGCTCTCATTATGCTACTAATAAAAAGGGCCGTACCTCCATGTAATCTAAGGCCTATTTTCATAAATCTGATGGTGATTCTCTGGTTCTACGTTCTAGTCATCCAGTCATCGGCTCATTGCTCTTGGTCTTACCTTGGCCTCTTGGCTTGGCTTATGGCTTATCTTATCAAATTGTCTGTTCGCCGATTCACGCTGTCAAATTTGAGTTTCAAGGAACAACAAAAAAAAAGTCGACTGTTCCAAAGATCCCAACTTCCTATTCGAAACTGAAATTTGAAACCAGAGTAGATCCGTTTAACTTACATCTTCGATAATTTTTTAATTATATTTAATCCAAGATGCCGATACATACATCGGATCCGATAGCTGGAAGCCTTATTTTAACTAAGCCGAAGCCGAAAGCCGACATGTAAAAAGTCGAAAGCCAAAGCTGAAGTTTTATTCTTGAAGGTCTTAAGTTTTTAGCCGAAGCTGAAGCTTTGTATACAGCTTTTCAACCTGTGTTCACGAGGGTCTGGTTTTATCCGCCTTAGTTAATGATGTTGTGTTTTCGGCCGCTGCGTTGTTATCTTGTTTTGAAGCAGCTCGCCTACAACTGTAGCAGGTTTTTTCTGGATTGTTAGGTGGCGTTTCTGATTCTGTATGATATTTTTTCTCACGTCAGTTACCGTTCCAGGTTTTTGGTCGACACGGAGATTATGACTTTTTATCATGTTTGCCTCGTTTAACGCTGTCGTCGTGTTTTTTCACGCTGTTTCTTGATCATACGTATTAATTTCATTGTCTTCAGCTGATTGCGTGTACAGTCGCTTTGCCGCTAATATTCGTTTATCCTAGGCGTTGTTCGAATTTTAAAAATCTCACTGTGTATCTGAGTAATTAAGTATACCTACGTGTATAACTTTCGTGCAGTCCGAAACCGTGAATTTTGCATCATATGTTCCACTGCAAATTTAATATGTGCACAATTCTCACAATGCGCTGTTAAGTGAAACCAGGACGCCGGGGCAGGCGACAATGTCAGAGCAATGTTGGGAAGTGTCCAATTCATGACAGGATCCATTGCGTACACCACAATGAGAATACTGGACCAGTTATTTCCAAGCTGAAGACGACAAGCTCAGTCTCTTATCACGAAATTTGTTTTCAATCTCAATGTTGCTGTGTTACTCCACTCCGTGAATCCATGTTTTTAGTCCATGTTATCTTAAGATTTGGTGATATTTGTTTAAAAGTATTTTTCTTGTTTGTTTGGTCATGTATACCAGAATAATGAAAAAGGGAGTAGAAAAGTAGGCTACGCACAAGTTTAATAGGGGAAACAGTCATCGTGAGCTACCGGAGGCGCCTTCGTCAGTGTCACGAAACGGACATCTGCTTGTAATCGAATTCGTAAGTGCGTTTTCCTTTAGTTGCAACTGCTTTCAACCATCATCAGGTATTTGAATTACAACAAAGGGAAAAAATGTAAATACTGTAAGTTCTCGGAAGAAAACTTGCAGAAGCGATAACTTCTTGCAAGAAGGTTTTATTATAAAAATTTTAAATTAAAGAAAAGAAAAAAAAATTAATAATAAATTCAAAGTTTTGGAAAAAACAAAACGCGATTTCATTTCTTCTGAACTAGCCCATGAAGTCGTATGAAGGCGGTACACCGCGCTCAGCAGATTTCAATAAAACATTCTAAAATATGTATGTGATCCTCATCCCTGCGGCAAAGTATTGACGGACAGGGTTGCTTTCCCGGCTACGGGGTCATAAGTGAATTCCAAATTCTCATAACCAATAGAATCCGCCCAATCGTACACACCTCTTATCAACGCAATTTTTCTGACCGTGGCAGCGGCGTAACTAGGATTTTTTAACGGGGGGGGGGGGCACAAAGGGCCACGAATTTTTGAAGGGGGTCCAGTTTTTTAAAGTTGCAAAATAGGTACGAAATAGAATGGTTCAAAAATTTATACACGTAGGGTATTTTATTTTATTTTATTTTTTTTAATTTATTGAAATTAACAAATTAAGTACGAACATTTAAAAAAAAAAATTAAATTAACTTAATTCTTCTGTTTGATTTGGCGAATTGATCAATTACTTCTTCAAGGTCCAACGATTTTGTCATCTCCTTCTCCATGTACAAAATTGCTAAATTGGAAAGTCTTTCGTCTAACATCGTCGTACATGTATAGTTTTTTATCCGTCGCATACAGGAGAATGTTCTTTCGCACGCGGCACTGGAAACTGGGATGGTTACGGCAATCGCACAAAATTTGAAAGTTTCCTCGAAGATACCCTCATATTTTTCGAGAAACTCCAAAAAATTCAAAATTGATTTGGTGGTAACACGGTTCGATTCTTTGTAATTTTTTAGAGCTTTAGGCAAAATCGTCAACTCGGCTTGTGATGCCTCCATATTGGCTTCATAAAATTCAGCGAAGGGCTTCATTTTCTCATAATTTAAAAAATCTGGACTACCTGGTGAAAACGTTTCCACGGAACAAATAATATTCGAATTTTCCCCGAAACGACGTTCTAATTCGGAAATTATCATATCAAGTGTTGGTAGAAAAACATGCTTGTAGCAGTCGTCACTTGATTGCAAAGTTATACTTTCCAGTGGGTGCATTTCTTCAGTTATGACGAATTGTTTGAATTTTTCGGGTAATTTTGTTTTTCTCTTTTTTGGCAAGTCCTCTTTTTTTGGAATTTCAATACCATTTGCCTCGCACATTTTAACACTTTCGTCGTATACTTCGTTGAAAAATTCTTTTTTTGGAGAATTTCGGGCTGACTTCATAGTATCTTGTAATGACTTAGGGAGAATAAATCCATCACTAATTACCGCATTCACACTTTGTAGGTAATCGCTTACATTTTTAAATTGAAATAAAATTTTATAGTATAAGCAGAGACAAAAGACAAAATTGAAGTCGATAGATAAAAGTAAACCTTTCGCTTCCGAGCAGCGATTGTGTCTTTTGTTCACCATTTTATGGAGGAAAACCAATACGGCACTAAACAGTTTCTTCAAGGCCAGACATGCATAGACCTGCACGACCATCGAGTATAACTGATACCTTTCAGTTCTGTTGGTTTATGATCGGGATTCACTAGATTCTGGACATCAAAAAACAAAGAATGTACGGCTGACCCGGAGACAAAAACGTACAAATTCTCCAATAAATCGAAAAATTCTTTACCATGCGTTACTCCTTTGCAAACGTCGATTAAAACCAAGTTTAAACGGTGATTGTAACAGTGAATGTAGATGGCTGAAGGGGCCAGTTTTTTGAATAATTCTTGAACACCTTTAATTTTTCCACTCATTACATTAGCGCCGTCGTACGTTTGTGCAACACATTTAGTAATGTCGATTGAGACCTCTCCCAGCTTTTCCTTTGATGTATGACAGAAGTAATGATGCGTCTAAATTCTTAGCAGCTGTGAAACCGAGAAACCTCTTGTAAACGACTCCATTCAAGTAGTACCGAATAACCACCGACAATTGCTCAGTTTTGCTCAAGTCTTTGCTTTCATCCACCATTAGTGCAAAGCACCCGCATTGTGCCACCTCATCACTGATTTTTTTCAAAACCAATTTCGCGATAATTGATATCAAAATTCGTTTTGAATTTTTGGGCTCTGATATGTGGCATGACCGGGAATTTTGCTTACGTAATCTTTGATTTTTTCGTTGTAATCAGTTAGTAAATCAAAAATTGACAAAAAGTTCCACGATCTAAACTCTTGGTAGATTCATTATACCCTCGTTGAGCGATTCCCTGAGTAGCTGTCAAAATTAAAACGCGTAACAAAGATTTCATATAAAAACGGTTCTCTGCAACTTTCTTACTGTGAGCTTCACTCAACATTACTGATACTGATTTATCGTCTCCTCTCGTTTCCATTTGTTTGAATGATTCCCATTTTATTAAACAATTTGTTCAACGCTGGATTGGTGCTGAGGAAAACCTGCATTATTTTCATTAGCTTTTTTCCATGCTCTGAAACCGTCTTCAATAAATGTTTTCAAGTTTTGGTTTTGATCCAATTTTTGCGAAAAAATCGACAGGGGAAACAGTATGCGGCATCCTTTAAAATGCTATATTCCAACCACGGATATATTTTATATCATTGATCAGAAAATGATCTCATTCTCTTGTTCTTTCCTTCGCCAAAAGGTGTTTTTGGATACATTTTTAAAATTGGCTGTTTAGGACCATCATTGACATTTGAGGATAAATCCGCTGGTCCTCGCTTTACATTCGAATCTGCGATACTATTGATTTTATTTTCAACTACATTTCAGTCACTATTTTCAGTATGCATTTCTGTATCTGTACTAGCTTGGTCGTCATCGTCGCCAATATGAAAATCAATTTCTGACTCATTATCGCTCTCATTTGAGCTATGATTAAATCCTAAATCATCATAATTTTCCTCGATATATATCTTCAAATGTTTGAGTTTGAGGAACAGAAGATGACGTACTCGCACTCGCAACAACATTACTCACCGAATTTCTATATTTTTTTTTTGGAGCGAGAGCAAAAAAATCACTTATACTTCTTTTACTCATGTTTTAATTTTTAACAACTCATTACTCAAACTCATTAAATTTACTTAAAACAACTGGATCAATCTGTGAGCTAAATAAAAACACTTCAATATTCAACGTTAATGTTCAGTAGGATTCAGGAACAGAATAATATCATGAAAATGATGCAATCGCTATTCGCTATCGCTTTCAACGTGACGCAGCAAAGACTTTAAAATACTACTACACTAGATACCTAACTTCAGCCTGCTAGTAGTACTAGTAGTATAAACCCTTCTCACCCGCCCCGCGTTTTAGTATCCCATCTGCTAGCGTCATAGAACAACTGGAAAAACCGGACGATTCCAATCACCTTCCTTATCAGTATTTGTTTATCCACTTATAGCGCACGTACCCTCACCTGCCTCACACATGTTTGCCTCATTTGACACAATGCCGAGCGTACAGTGCTAACAGTCCATAATACATAGTCAAAGCAAGAAACAAATGAGTATCTAATGACAAATCGTGTGACAAATTGATAAAATCGAACGCCATCTAACATAAGGGTCAACACACTACACAGGTATTAGCCTGTTACAACCTAAAAACGTTACAGATTTTTTCCAATTGATCGCGCTAAAACTGATTGATACATATAGTACTACCTATAAAACTTCTAAAAAATAAAAAAATAAAAACTTTTGCTTTATTTTATCTAATACTATAAATTTTACAAAATTTTCAAATTCAGCGGGGGGCCACGGGGGGACAAGATTTTTAGGGGGGCCTGCCCCTCTGGTTACGCGCCAGGACTGTGGGCAAGAATTGTAAGCAGAATGAATGCGAGAAATAATCGAATTGGAATGTATTATTACTCAGGTCGAATTTCTGCAAGCCCACCACGAAACAGTTGTTATGGAGCTGAACTCGGTAACTGGCATGGAATATGAGAAGTACGAGTAACTTATTCGCATCCTCATCGTTACGCAGGTTGTAATGAACTCCTGATTCCATTCCTATAATGTTTATGTAGATACCCGCCATATTATTTTTATCTTTCTGAAACGATAAACCCCAATGTATCTTTCCGACTTCTTGAGTAGTATAATACTTTCTTTGGAATGAAAAGTACGCTACGCACAAGTTTAATAGGGGAAACAGTCATCGTGAGCTACCGGAGGCGCCTTCGTCAGTGTCACAAAACGGACATCTGCTTGTAACACTACTGAACAACTATTTGGCACAATGCATTTCGACAGGTGATTCTGAGGTACTTTTTAACGCTGAACACGATACTGCGACCCATTTTTCTCTATTACGTCACAATTTGGAGTTCTGAACGACTGAAATTTGTTTCCATTTTGTTTTTGCATTGGAATAAGCGGTACCACTGACTGATATTATTAGTGTTATCAGACACCGCAACACACAACAACAAGAATCAGTATGACCACATTCAGTTCCTAAACCTCTTTTTGAACACATTTAGTTGAATTTTTTATAGTTTCTGATCAGAAAAACTGGACGTGATAGAGAAAAACGGCCGGCGGCACTGTATTCAGCGTTGAAAAGTACTCAAGAATCACCTTCTTAAATGCGTTGTGCAAACAAAAAATTTTATTTTGTTCAGTAGTGTAATCGAATTTGTAAGTGCGTTTTCCTTTAGTTGCAACTGCTTTCAACCATCATCAGGTATTTGAACTTTTTTTTTTATGATCAAAATTTGTGTTTTAGGTCCCTATGAACAATTACAAAGCATGCCACGTCATTACAACAAAGGGGAAAAAAATGTAAATACTGTAAGTTCTTGGAAGAAAACTTGCAGAAGCGATAACTTCTTGCAAGAAGGAATTATTATAAAAATTTTAAATTAAAAAAAAAAGAAAATTAATAATAAATTCAAAGTTTTGGAAAAGACAAAACGCGATTTCATTTCTTCTGAACTAGCCCATGAAGTCGTATGAAGGCGGTACACCGCGCTCAGCGGATTTCAATAAAACGTTCTAAAATATGTATGCGATCCTCATATTTAAAATGTTGCCCTGCGGCAAAGTATTGACGGACGGGGTTGCTTTCCCGGCTACGGGGTCATAAGTAAATTCCAAATTCTCATAACCAATAGAATCCGCCCAATCGTACACACCTCTCATCAACGCAATGTTTCTGACTGTGGGCAAGAATTGTAAGCAGAATGAATGCGAGAAATAATCGAATTGGAATGTATTATTACTCAGGTCGAATTTCTGCAAGCCCACCACGAAACAGTTGTTATGGAGCTGAACTCGGTAACTGGCATGGAATATGAGAAGTACGAGTAACTTATTCGCATCCTCATCGTTACGCAGGTTGTAATGAACTCCTGATTCCATTCCTATAATGTTTATGTAGATACCCGCCATATTATTTTTATCTTTCTGAAACGATAAACCTGATATATCTTTCAGACTTCTTGAGTAGTATAATACTTTCTTACAAACGAAAAGTACGCCACGCACAAGTTTAATAGGGGAAACAGTCATCGTGAGCTACCGGAAGCGCCTTCCTCAGTGTCACGAAACGGACATCTGCTTGTAATCGAATTCGTAAATGCGTTTTCCTTTAGTTGCAACTGCTTTCAACCATCATCTGGTATTTGAACATTTTTCTTTTTTTCTCTTTTGGTCTAGTACCTTAGATAAAAAATTAGCTTTTAGCAATGATTTTTGTTTTCTTTTTTTGATGTGAGTGATCTATTTTTCTGGTCTACTTATTTTGGTCTAGTACCTGGTACCAGTATTACAGTGATTATAAAGATTCAACTTCTTTTAGGTTCAATACCTTTTAGAGCTTTCATAAGTCAAATTACCATTTGCTCCCTCTTTCCTCATTTTGAATTTTACTTTAATTTTTAGGCTCTGTAAGATTTCTACACTTGAATGAAACTCGATACGATTCTTTAAGACTCGTTCATAACTTTCGAGGCATTGTCATACTTTTACAGGATGCCTTCAGACTCTAGCTAGCTTGCTTGAGAATGTTTGGCATTTTCTTGATAATCTGGCTACTTGGTGTGAGTTAGTATTGGGAAGTGGTCCGATGAAAGATACTCAAGTTTGACGTGTCCGTGTAGGGAGCAGAGATGCCTTGCATGATAAAAAATACGTATCTCCTAGAGAGACAGGTAGTGTAACATTTTATTTGCTTTTGCACCCCAATGAAAAAAATTTTCCATGGAAATTTCTAATTACAACACGGCTGCAGACTGTAGTCGCGCAGGGCGCAGCTAAGATCAAGATCAATAAGCACATGGTTGGAAGAAGAAAAAAAAATTTCCATGGAAATGCCAATCACTGAATAACTGAATTGTCAGCATGAAGAGCCAAATCATACGGACTGGCTTCATGTCGAGGGGCATGGAAATTTCTATCAAAGCTGCAGACTGTACATTTTTACCCCACTGAATTCGTGTCGGGGGAGCGTTATGGGGGGGGGGGGTGGTTACGGTTTTGCTTAAGTGTACCCAGTAGTAAAAGTCCGTAATATAAAATGCTAAAAAATGCTGTTTTATCTGGTGGAAGTTAGACTGTAAACGGGATTGAATCACTGCCCCCGTTATCATAGCTACAGTATTGATGGATACTAACTTAGCTTCTTATGCTCAGGAGAACGCAAGCCTAAGTACCTGTATTGTTGGCGGAGTTATAATATGTGCATCAGTATAGTGTTACATTGACCGAGCAATCAGTTGTTAATTATCTTTCATAATAAATTGAACTTAGAATAGATTCGAGCATATGCATATACATGTAAGATTCCTCTCTTCTCTCGTCATCTTCACGTCTGTGCAAGCTCCTACATTTATCCGCTCTGTCATTCCCCTTCCCATCTAATCCAGCTTTTCCTAGTTGATTGTACCGTTTGTAACATTTGTATTGTAATTCAGTTATGATTGCACCGTCGCACTTAACCGTGTTTTCTTATGTAAACGACTTCGTTTTTGAATTCGTTGGTAATAAACGCATTCCTTCGAAGTCTTGTTTCTTTTTCTCCTTCGCGAGTGGTCCTTGGATCTTATATACATTCACTGAAGTATTGATACTTATAAAAGTATCAAAAAATAGAGGTATCGGACACATCAATACTTCAGCAGTAGAATTATGAATACTTCTAGTATTAATATTACTATTAGTCACAAAAATTCTCCAACAAATTTGAGTCAGCTGCTCGCGGCGTAGCAGGGGGAGTTGAGAAAGTCTGGATCCCCCTTTGCGACTTCGTTAAATACTGGTTTTTTCTAATTTTAGCATTACTCCAACATCCCCTCCTCCTTTGGTGAAGACCAGACACCTTCACCCCTCGAACACTAGACGGACTATGCTACTGCAGCTGCTAATTCACTTTCTGTAAGTGTGTCACCAGAGATATAGAGATTTCCCTACCCCTCGTGCAATTCACAGGCCGATAAACATGGCCGACGAGATCAGAAGTCAAATTTTCGTCATAAACCTTAAGAATACATACTCGTACACATATTATAATAGTACATATCACGTTCCAGCCTCAGAGAGAAAATACATAGGTTCACTGTGAGTGACCTAAGCCTCTCGTCGAAATAGCTGTTTGCATTTTCCAAACACACCCTGCCGACTGTGGTAATACTACCCGTCAAGTCAGACCGGCTAGGAATTTGTTGAAAAATTAACCGTTAAATACTGAACATCAGCCGCAAACTCTCTGAGCTGCGGTCTTGTGGTGCGATTAAATCAATCCCGAATCTCCGACCCCGCTATGCCGCAGTGTAAGTAAAAAAGCATACATAGTCATTGAGGTCGTAAACCGAGGGATTAAAAATTTTAATATTCATAAAACCGGAGTTGAACATTTTTCGTTAATGCGTTGTTAACGACTCTCAACAGCGTTTTTCATCCCCCGTAAAAGTCTACAGTCAGTTGCCGCCGTATCTGAGCACAATTTTCCATGCAGCTTCCAATCTTCATATCAGGAAGGGCGCAGCTCGATGGAAGTGAAACGAGAAGGTCGGAGTGGATATGACCGGTCGCTCGGGAGTGATCGAAAGGTCGTAAATTCGAGCGTATCGGCGATGATAAGCATGCACGTTTGTTATAGTATGTTGTAAAATTGAAAAAAACGACGCCCGTTTTACGCGCATTTCTCGCGAATTACGACAGCTATAAGTAAATTGAAAAGATTGACGGAGGAATTCGAGGAAGGCGTTTGCTGGAAAAAGTAGCTTTTCTTATTCCGGTGTACGGAAATTCGGAATTTCAAGGATACGTCGGCATCCGGTCAGTGAGGAATACGCTGGAAGAGTTGAACTGGAATATGCGGATTTGTAGAACCTTTCTCGAAAGCTTTAGGCATTTCTTCGAGGAATATCTCGCGTTATACACTTCATTCAACACGGAGTACGGCTCGCTAACCATTAAATACTTCGTTTGCAGCTTTTCGCCGCGTTTCAAGATAATCAGTCATGTTGCTCTCGCGGCCAGTTAGAGAATAAATCGATTGAGTATGATAAATGATTCCGTCTCACTCGATTCGAACCTACCGCATACGATAAAACGCTACTCCGCCGATCAGTTAATTAATGAACGATGTCGAACTCTAGATTGTGTGACATTTTGAAAACAGCAAAAGACTAACGTGGACTTTATTGAAAATGAGAAACTAGATTATGATTATTTGTAGCTCGAATGTAATCACTATGGTACGTGAAACGAAACGGTAAATGTTACACGGTTCATGGAAATAAATTACTCATTGGGGATAACCGAGCGAACTCGCTTTCCGCACCCGATACGTTTGAAG
Source organism: Acanthococcus lagerstroemiae (assembly GCA_031841125.1). Lineage (NCBI taxonomy): Eukaryota > Metazoa > Arthropoda > Insecta > Hemiptera > Eriococcidae > Acanthococcus > Acanthococcus lagerstroemiae. Next base: position 41,818,031 of record CM063112.1, read on the forward strand.
CTTTTACGAACCCAACATCGGCTTTGAATCGATTGGAGCTGTAATAATCTGCTGGTATATTGTTTTAATTCAGTAGATTTTACTGCAACATATTTCAGGGTTTAGCAGAAAACCAAAAATCTTTAATTCCACCAAATGTAGTAATATGGAGGCTACCGCTTCGATTAGTCAATCCATTTTCGCGTTATCCTAAGCTCTATACCATTCCTGCTAAGGAAATCAAACTACCCAATAACTCTTCTGTGTCAGTTGTGAGCAAGAACTAGTCTAATTTTGTATACCCACCGCGGTTTCGGACGGTCATTCAGTTGGTATTTGAACACTTAGGGCTTAGGGCCAGTATTATAAAACTTGATTTAAAATTAACCGGTGGTTAAAATGCGAATCCACCAATCCGGTATTTGGATTCGCATTTTAAACACCGGTTAGTTTTCAACCAAATTTTACATTGATCCTTAGTCAAGCGAACGCAACTTTGAGTGCGTTGGTAGGCGGAGTGGTAATGTATGCAGAATGTACCATGATTACCTTAAATGATCATTTAGTTTGATACTAACTCTTGTTCAAATATGTAATTCAAGTGAATGCAACTTGAGCAAGTATGAGCAGAGTTTACGAAAAACAATAATGGATGGGGTAATGTTGATAGAGAAAAGTGTTTTTCTCTCTTTTTCTGCATGCCTGATAATTTTGAACATGAGTATCCATCCCCCCTCCCCCCTGAAAATACATGCAGTTCTGAATAATTTGAGCTCAGTGGGTTATCGAAACATATGAGAATAAGGATATGGGGTAACATTGATAGTGCTGAAAATACAGGTACTTGAATGGTAAAATTCGCGGGTAATCCCCTAATGGGCAAAATAACTGTCGATCGACACTTCGACAGCCGGCAATTGCCGACAAATCGACAAAAATGCAGTAATTTTGCGGAATTAATGAGAAAACGCATTTCGTCAACGGCGACAGTGTTCGACATCAGTTTTTTGACGGTGACAGACAGTACTCGACCAGGATCGACAGAACGGAGACACCCGAACATATCCGATAGGTTCACAACGATGAAGGAAGATCTGAGATAATGTAAATTTCAAAAAAGTCGTTAGTCTTATCTCTTAACTCTTATTGCATCATTCGATTCGTGTGTGTCTGACAGTTCTTGGCTAGTTTTTAACAAGTTAGAGTTTTCGCTGATAATTTGAATTTTGAATAAGTGCATTGTTATTGTTAATTTGGATCTTCAATAGTGGCCCTGCAGTTCTAACTTTTTGGGAAAAGCAGTATACAAGTAAGTGTGGTAAGTTAAGGTCGCGTCGGTGATGTTAGCGCTTACGTCTAACTGGTTCAATGTGTAGTGGTAGTCCATCAGTAACCGGCATTTCGGCGACTTAGTGTCGGCGTTTCAAAGTTGATGTTTGATGGTTTCAGAAAGCGATTGTGTCGTGTGTTTCTCTGCTTTGGCGTATTGAATGGTGTAATTTATAGGTAAGTTATGTCATTTCTATGTCATCTAATGTAATATTCAGTTACTAATTATTCCAGGAGCAGATCAACGTGGTGGGGGAAGATTGCGAAAATTCTCTCTAGGCTGGCCCACCCGCTGTTTAAAAGATTTCTGCTTGGCCATTCGGACCCCGTATTTCAAAATTTATGTGTGTGCGCGCGGAACTGTTGGAGGTTTTTGGTTTTTGAGTAAATCCAGTCCGCAACGAGGGCATTATCAGAGAACTAGGGCGAGTAGAAATAGCGCATGCATCTACCAAAAGTAAAGAACAGATCTTATAAGACGAGTGCTAAAACATATAAACTGTGCCTGACCATATAACGCTTCAGCAGGTGTGTAGGTCAAAACAGGGAAATTAGTCCAGTCCTTAAGAATGTTCTGCCGGAGATGCCTCCTAGTAAGTCAACACTACCTATGCTACTTTAATACAACATTTGATAGGATAAATTTGTTTAGTATCTTATGCAAGTACAAAGTATGTATTTGTGAGAATGTAAGAAATCTGGAAGAAGATTTCCTTCTGGAAGATGTACCCCTCATGTATATTCATGTAGAGTACAATAATCTCATTGAAATGTTGTTCGTTTTTTCCAGATAAGTTTTATTTCTTTTTACAGTTAATATTGCTTGCCTGGTCACCGACACATCCCCAGTCTTTTTCTCCCACCATGACTCCCCCCCCCATCACGGCCCTCCTTCTTCACCTCAACCACCACACACAGGCCAGAATTTACATCTCAGGTCTCTATCTAGGAGGTTCCAAGTAGTAAGTGGCCCTGGATTGGGACTACTGATGGGAAGACAGTTGTTGTCTGGTAGAGGACTGTAAGGGGTTGCCATGGTGGAGAGAGCGAGAGCGAGAGGGAGAGAGAGAGAGAGAGAGAGAGAGAGAGAGAGAGAGAGAGAGAGAGAGTGGTGATGGAGCGATTATAGTGGGAGAGAAGCCGGCTGTGGTTCTGTAGCGGGTTGTAATTTTGAAGGGGTCTGTGGTGAGAGCGAGTGATTGTGTTAGGGAGCTGTTGTGTGGAAGGGATCGGGAGGAGTGAACCTGTGGTTGAGGAGGAGATCCGTGCAGGAGAGGCTTAAGTGAGTTCTCGATGTGATGACGGGTAATTTCGGGGAAATTCTCCTTTAAAAAACTGGCGGTAGCCTGAAACCTTTAATACTTCCCCCCTAATTGGTCGGACCGAGAACTGTATATCTAAGATTATTATTAACCCATCGTTTTCTTCTGACAGCTGTACCCATATGACGTATGGCGATGCACGCATGCCAAATTGGCCCCGGGACACAGAACTCCCTATCCCGAAAACGCCCCGAATGGGCCTGCGTCAGAATAGGGTAGACTCTAATAATTTCATTAAGATTACTTTGTCTTCTCCAGCTGATATTTATTTTTACAGGTAATATTGCTCACGTGGCCATCGACGCTACCGATAGACTTGGAAATCATGATGGTCAACTGACTACTTTGGCATCATTATAAGACTTGAAATTTTCCTCAACTTTTTGTTTATTTTATTATTTTACAGCCATTGACATACAACCGAATTTTGCGTATTTGTTACAAATTTAATGCGCCCATCTTCGGGCATAGGCCTTCCCTACTCGTTTCCACCGGTCCCTGCCTCTCCCGTCCCTCCCCCAGGCAAGATAGTCTGTTCCGGACCTTGACATTCGTCTAGTTGTGTGTATATTCCGGTTTTCAGTACCTAGTTTGCCAAAAATCTTTCCAATATTTGAAGTTAGACTTATGTGTCTATAATTGTTTATATCGTTTGTATCCCCCTTTTTGAAAAATAAAATTATTTCGGGAAAGCTCCATTGGGATGGAGTTGTTTCTTTTTCTAAAATCAAATTGAAAATTTTTGTCAGAGTTGGTGTTAATTCTTCTGCAAAATTTTGAGTTCATAATTCCCCATCTTATCTGGACCCATTGCTTTAGTAGGATTTAATTTCCTCAAGATGGACAAGATTTCATTTTCTAGAAATGTGGTACTATTTCTTTATTATTCATTTCCATGAGAATATCTACTACTTGTTCTTTTTGGTCTTTGCTATATAGTTCCGCATAGAATCTTTTCCCTGTCAAAAACAAATTTAGCTTCTCTGTTTTTAATTTTTGGGATGATAGCTTGGTCCTGAAAAACTTCGCGTTTCGCTTTCTTCACTAAACCTGATTGTTTTATAACTTCGTACATTGTGTTTATATCGCGTGTGTGAGTATCCTTTTTAATTGCCTTTTTAACAGTTTTCCTCAGTTCAGTTAATTCTGTCGTTTCCTTTAAATCTTTGTTTAATTTTGTAGCCAACAAATTTCTTCAACCGCATAATTATATGATTTTGTTTTTTCTGATATTTTGTTTGTTATGGAGCCTTCAACTTTTTTTTTGCTAAATTTTTCAAAAACCATTTTAACTGTTTTTTCAATTTTGTCATATAAGACCTGCATAGAACAGGAATCATTCGAGTTAACCTTTTGCAGCTCCCTTCCCATATACCTTTGTGCTTCCTCAACTTTCCTATTGAGAATCATGCTTTTACTAGGTTTATTTGTTTTAATATAGTTCTTGATTTTTGTTCTTCTTGGTATCCCAATTTTCATTCGTAATAGCCTATATGGCCTGAGGGAAATTCAAACTGGTCACATCTAGACACGTCTGACACTATTTTAAAGTCGCTTACTATCAATTTCGTTTCTGGTAGTGCCGTGTAGTGCTAGCCATGTCCATTTCTTATTTTTTCTCTTCTCGAAGAAGGAGTTAGCTACTTTCAATGAATTATTTTCTGTAAAGTTCAACGTACATTGACCATTCCTGTTTAGAGTTTCTCCTGTACAAAATTTACCAATAGTACTATAACATTCGGGGTCTACTTGTTTGCCTAGCTTGGTATTGAAGTCTCCCATAATTACATTGTAGTATTCCTTCTCCGCGTCAAAAGTAAGTATTTTGTAGCACTTTATAAAAGTTTTCAGTTTCTTTTATATCTGCCTGTGGGGGCGTAGATTTGAATTATCAAAAGATTTGTATTTTTTTTTCGATATTTAATTTTAGCAAACTTTTCCTATCTGAGATACCTTTAATTTGAGTAATTTTTTTAACCCAATTTTTATTAGTACATAGAAACCAGTTCCTCTGAACCCTTGGTATGACCGGAGTAAAAGAAGTAGTGACCGTTCTTCTTTTTCAGAAATTTTCCCCCCAGGATCCGTGTTTCCGAAAGTCCGATGATGTCAAACTGTAATTTTTTTATATTTCTTTCAAATTCAAAGATACGATCACTACCGGCTAAACCTTGGGTATTAGGTACATGTAAAAATGTTTGATTTGGTTTTCGGCTTACCTTTATAAACGCGCGACTTGCCTGTGGGAGTTTTTCCATTTGAGGGGGTGGCGCCCGATGGAGACGAGTAGGGGGATACGCGAAAGTTCAGCCCCGCAGTTGCCGCAATCCGTATTGGGGCTCTAGTATACTGAAAATGTCTAAAATTTCATATTTGTTATTTTCTGGATATTTGTATTATTTTTAATATACATTGATTGAAAGAACTCTTACTTATTTTTCATTTTGTATGTATTAGAGTAAGCAATTTTAAAGGAGACGCTTCTCAGCAGATTGAATCATGTTTCAGTTATTCATAAGCACAAGTAGCTTGTCGGAGCTGGGGGAGGGCTGAAGCCTCCAGCAAAATTCAAAATGAGAAGCATAAAAAAAATTTAGTACTTTACCACACCTTTTTTTGTGAGTTTTAGGGGAATTTTCAGAAGACTGGAAGCACTTTTACGAGATGGGGAGAGGGCTGAACACCCTCACTTGCGCCTCTGGAGCTGGTGTAGTACTGAAAATAATTGAAAACGATGGGGAATGCAATTATCAAATTGTCGGACTGCCTGTCAAAAAATGTCGGCATACCCGTCGAATTGTCAGTCTGTCAAAATGTAGGTCTATCGAAATATCGGTATGTCTGTCGAAATGTCGAAATGTCGATCTATCGAAATATCGGTATGTCTGTCGAAATGTCGGTCTATCGAAATATCGGTATGTCCGTCGAAATGTCGGTATGTCTGTCGAAGAAATGCAACCGGCGGTGCAGTCAAGCTGCTTTCTGATTGGTCAGTGTTCGACAATTCGACGGTCGAAATGAGCAGAATTCGACACTGTCGAAATAGTGTCGGTACTTGCCGATCGGGGCGTGGGACATCTTTGATAAGGTATATAAATAAACATTCTGTGCGTAAAAAATCGCACAAATTTCTTGCATAGTGGGTAGCAGGGTTGCCATTTCTGTGTTTTTACCGACTTTTCGAAGAAAAGGGAGGTATTACACTCGTCACAGTTGTGAAGTTGGGGGCGGGGGCAATGTTTTGTTTGCGTTTCAGAGTGTTTAGAACACGACTGTAATAGTGGCTGAATTTCAGGTTTCCTTATATATATGTACACCTTAATTTTGTGGGAAGAAAATCTCAGAAACTATTGAATCAATTGATTCCAAATTTTGGTATATTATGGAGAAGTACTCGAAGTTGTTAAAATAAGCTTTTGAAGGCAATCGGTCGAGCCGTTCGTGAGTTTTCCTTGAGGACAAAATTTGTGGCAAAAAAATCTCAGGAACTATCGAATCATTTGATTCCAAATTTTGGTACATTATAGAGAAGTACTCGAAGTTGTATTGGTGAAAGTTTGATGACAATCGGTTGAGTCGTTCACGAGTTTCCTCAATTTAAGTTCAGCATAAGAAGCGCAATTTTGTGGGAAGAAAATCTCAGAAACTATTGAATCAATTGATTCCAAATTTTGGTATATTATGGAGAAGTACTCGAAGTTGTTAAAATAAGCTTTTGAAGGCAATTGGTCGAGCCGTTCGTGAGTTTTCCTTGAGGACAAAATTTGTGGCACAAAAATCTCAGGAACTATCGAATCATTTGATTCCAAATTTTGGTACATTATAAAGAAGTACTCGAAGTTGTATTGGTGAAAGTTTGATGACAATCGGTTGAGTCGTTCACGAGTTTCCTCAATTTAAGTTCAGCATAAGAAGCGCAAGGCGACTTATGTACTCGATGTTGTTTGGGATTTAATTTATACGAAATCAAATTTTGATAGCCGCGTAGTTTTGTTGTATTATACAAATGTTTCGGTCTTACACGTTTCCGCCTTGAATGTATCGATTTCAAATTTATACGAACTCTAATTTTGATAGCCGGGTAGTTTTATATTTTTATAATACTATTCCCTGTCGAGAGTTGCGTTTTTTTAAAACGTGAATGGCCTTAAACATTTCAGCCGAATACCACTAGTCCTTGTCGACATTTGCGTTTTTTAAAACGTTAACGACTTAAAACGTGTCGACAGTGTCTTGATTTCGCGAGGAACGAGCGAAGCGAGTTCCGAGTACTTTTCGCTACTACTGCGAGGAACGAGCGAAGGGAGTTCCGAGTGCTTTTCGGCCGAAGGCCGAAAAGTCGGTACTGCTTTCGCGAAGCAGTTTTAGCTAGTTTCGATGAGAAAATTGACTAAAAATTCGGCTAAATGAAAAATATTGTGAAAATGGTTTTCAAAAAATATAATATTGAAAAAAATAAAATAAAAAAACTGCTTTCGCTTCGCGAAAGCAGTACCGACTTTTCGGCCTTCGGCCGAAAAGCACTCGGAACTCCCTTCGCTCGTTCCTCGCAGTAGTAACGAAAAGTACTCGGAACTCGCTTCGCTCGTTCCTCGCGAAATCAAAACACTGTCGACACGTTTTAAGTCGTTAACGTTTTAAAAAACGCAAATGTCGACAAGGACTAGTGGTATTCGGCTGAAATGTTTAAGGCCATTCACGTTTTAAAAAACGCAACTCTCGACAGGGAATAGTATTATAAAAATATAAAACTACCCGGCTATCAAAATTAGAGTTCGTATAAATTTGAAATCGATACATTCAAGGCGGAAACGTGTAAGACCGAAACGTTTGTATAATACAACAAAGCTACGCGGCTATCAAAATTCGATTTCGTATAAATTAAATCCCAAACAACATCGAGTACATAAGTCGCCTTGCGCTTCTTATGCTGAACTTAAATTGAGGAAACTCGTGAACGACTCAACCGATTGTCATCAAACTTTCACCAATACAACTTCGAGTACTTCTCTATAATGTACCAAAATTTGGAATCAATTGATTCGATAGTTCCTGAGATTTTTTTGCCACAAATTTTGTCCTCAAGGAAAACTCACGAACGGCTCGACCGATTGCCTTCAAAAGCTTATTTTAACAACTTCGAGTACTTCTCCATAATATACCAAAATTTGGAATCAATTGATTCAATAGTTTCTGAGATTTTCTTCCCACAAAATTGCGCTTCTTATGCTGAACTTAAATTGAGGAAACTCGTGAACGACTCAACCGATTGTCATCAAACTTTCACCAATACAACTTCGAGTACTTCTCTATAATGTACCAAAATTTGGAATCAAATGATTCGATAGTTCCTGAGATTTTTTTGCCACAAATTTTGTCCTCAAGGAAAACTCACGAACGGCTCGACCGATTGCCTTCAAAAGCTTATTTTAACAACTTCGAGTACTTCTCCATAATATACCAAAATTTGGAATCAATTGATTCAATAGTTTCTGAGATTTTCTTCCCACAAAATTAAGGTGTACATATATATATATATATATATATATATATATATATATATATATATATACATATGCAGGACGGCTTTTTCGCCTCTTTTTCATATATAAAGCGACGTTTTCACCTCATATACGGAGGCGAAAACGAAAAATCGGAGGTGAAAACGTAAGGCACTGTATCTCAATAATTTAGGCTTCTACCGGCTAGGCAATCCCCTGGGCAAATTTTTGGCTGGAGGCGAAAAAACCCACATACATCAGACATATACATTTTAGTGCATGGTACCTCTCACCAGACAGCGCTAGTGTCACTTGTAAATCATATAATGAGACTTTTTCACCTCCAAACATAACTGAGCATTTTCGCCTCCGATTCGCGGCAACAACGCATTAGTGATTGAATTAATATTAAACTCGGAGGTTTCCTACTTGCTTGTATGCCTGGAGGTGAAATGTTCCCTTCACATATTAAACGTCGCTGTGTACTTGTATATGAAAAAGAGGCGAAAAAGCCGCCCTGCAAAAATATACCTTTAAAATTTCGTTTTCGCCTCCGTATATGAGGTGAAAACGTTGCTTTATGTACAAAAATGAGGCGAAAAAGACCTTCTTTAAAAAAGAAATATAAAAAAATGTATATAATATTGTATATCATATACCCCGCATGTTAAAGATTGTAAGTAGAAATTACTGCACCGAAAAGTTTACCACGAATTGATAGATGATGTATGTAGGTTTTTTCGCCTCCAGTCATAAATTTGCCCAGGGGGGTTACCTGCTGGCCTGTAGAAGCTTAAATTATTGAGATACAGTGTCTTACGTTTTCACCTCCGTCTATGAGGTAAAAACGTCGCTGTACACAGGATTAGTCAGTTTTCCTTCCGCAATAGGAAAACTCCATTACGCTGAAGATCTGTTATCGGTTTTGTCGCTATTCACGAATAGTATGCAGCTTGCCTACACCCGATAACAAAGCGTACTGTACATTTTGGAAGATAACACATTGAGTCATACTTCGTTCAGCCTGACGGAGTTTTCCTATGGCGGAGGGAAAACCAACTAACCCTGTATATGAAACAGAGGAGAGAAGGCCGTCCTGCAAAGATATACCTTTAGAATTTCGTTTTCGCCTCCGTATATGAGGTGAAAACGTCGCTTTATGTATGAAAAAGGGGCGAAAAAGCCGCCCTGCAAAGATATTATTATATACCCGCGAGAACATGATGATCAAGATCGAGAAGGTCACAGGTTTACCATTTCCCTATACTCTAAGACATTGTAAATAACACAGTTCGGAATGGACATGAATTTTTTTAGTCTGAGGAAGAGGTTCAAGAATAACATAATAAGAAACTTACAGAGGCGAAAAAGCCGCCCTGAAAAGATATACCTTCAGAGTTTCGTTTTCGCCTCCGTATATGAGGTGAAAACGTCGCTTTATGTATGAAAAAGGGGCGAAAAAGCCGCCCTGCAAAGATATTATTATATACCCGCGAGAACATGATGATCAAAATCGAGAAGGTCACAGGTTTACCATTTCCCTATACTCTAAGACATTGTAAATAACACAGTTCGGAATGGACATGAATTTTTTTAGTATGAGGAAGAGGTTCAAGAATAACATAATAAGAAACTTACAGAGGCGAAAAAGCCGCCCTGAAAAGATATACCTTCAGAGTTTCGTTTTCGCCTCCGTATATGAGGTGAAAACGTCGCTTTATATATGAAAAAGAGGCGAAAAAGCCGCCCTGCAAAGATATTATTATATACCCGCGAGAACATGATGATCAAGATCGAGAAGGTCACAGGTTTACCATTTCCCTATACTCTAAGACATTGTAAATAACACAGTTCGGAATGGACATGAATTTTTTTAGTCTGAGGAAGAGGTTCAAGAATAACATAATAAGAAACTTACAGAGGCGAAAAAGCCGCCCTGAAAAGATATACCTTCAGAGTTTCGTTTTCGCCTCCGTATATGAGGTGAAAACGTCGCTTTATGTATGAAAAAGAGGCGAAAAAGCCGCCCTGCAAAGATATTATTATATACCCGCGAGAACATGATGATCAAGATCGAGAAGGTCACAGGTTTACCATTTCCCTATACTCTAAGACATTGTAAATAACACAGTTCGGAATGGACATGAATTTTTTTAGTCTGAGGAAGAGGTTCAAGAATAACATAATAAGAAACTTACAGAGGCGAAAAAGCCGCCCTGAAAAGATATACCTTCAGAGTTTCGTTTTCGCCTCCGTATATGAGGTGAAAACGTCGCTTTATATATGAAAAAGAGGCGAAAAAGCTGCCCTGCAAAGATATTATTATATACCCGCGAGAACATGATGATCAAGATCGAGAAGGTCACAGGTTTACCATTTCCCTATACTCTAAGACATTGTAAATAACACAGTTCGGAATGGACATGAATTTTTTTAGTCTGAGGAAGAGGTTCAAGAATAACATAATAAGAAACTTACAGAGGCGAAAAAGCCGCCCTGAAAAGATATACCTTCAGAGTTTCGTTTTCGCCTCCGTATATGAGGTGAAAACGTCGCTTTATATATGAAAAAGAGGCGAAAAAGCCGCCCTGCAAAGATATTATTATATACCCGCGAGAACATGATGATCAAGATCGAGAAGGTCACAGGTTTACCATTTCCCTATACTCTAAGACATTGTAAATAACACAGTTCGGAATGGACATGAATTTTTTTAGTCTGAGGAAGAGGTTCAAGAATAACATAATAAGAAACTTACAGAGGCGAAAAAGCCGCCCTGAAAAGATATACCTTCAGAGTTTCGTTTTCGCCTCCGTATATGAGGTGAAAACGTCGCTTTATGTATGAAAAAGAGGCGAAAAAGCCGCCCTGCAAAGATATTATTATATACCCGCGAGAACATGATGATCAAGATCGAGAAGGTCACAGGTTTACCATTTCCCTATACTCTAAGACATTGTAAATAACACAGTTCGGAATGGACATGAATTTTTTTAGTCTGAGGAAGAGGTTCAAGAATAACATAATAAGAAACTTACAGAGGCGAAAAAGCCGCCCTGAAAAGATATACCTTCAGAGTTTCGTTTTCGCCTCCGTATATGAGGTGAAAACGTCGCTTTATATATGAAAAAGAGGCGAAAAAGCTGCCCTGCAAAGATATTATTATATACCCGCGAGAACATGATGATCAAGATCGAGAAGGTCACAGGTTTACCATTTCCCTATACTCTAAGACATTGTAAATAACACAGTTCGGAATGGACATGAATTTTTTTAGTCTGAGGAAGAGGTTCAAGAATAACATAATAAGAAACTTACAGAGGCGAAAAAGCCGCCCTGAAAAGATATACCTTCAGAGTTTCGTTTTCGCCTCCGTATATGAGGTGAAAACGTCGCTTTATATATGAAAAAGAGGCGAAAAAGCCGCCCTGCAAAGATATTATTATATACCCGCGAGAACATGATGATCAAGATCGAGAAGGTCACAGGTTTACCATTTCCCTATACTCTAAGACATTGTAAATAACACAGTTCGGAATGGACATGAATTTTTTTAGTCTGAGGAAGAGGTTCAAGAATAACATAATAAGAAACTTACAGAGGCGAAAAAGCCGCCCTGAAAAGATATACCTTCAGAGTTTCGTTTTCGCCTCCGTATATGAGGTGAAAACGTCGCTTTATGTATGAAAAAGGGGCGAAAAAGCCGCCCTGCAAAGATATTATTATATACCCGCGAGAACATGATGATCAAGATCGAGAAGGTCACAGGTTTACCATTTCCCTATACTCTAAGACATTGTAAATAACACAGTTCGGAATGGACATGAATTTTTTTAGTCTGAGGAAGAGGTTCAAGAATAACATAATAAGAAACTTACAGAGGCGAAAAAGCCGCCCTGAAAAGATATACCTTCAGAGTTTCGTTTTCGCCTCCGTATATGAGGTGAAAACGTCGCTTTATGTATGAAAAAGGGGCGAAAAAGCCGCCCTGCAAAGATATTATTATATACCCGCGAGAACATGATGATCAAGATCGAGAAGGTCACAGGTTTACCATTTCCCTATACTCTAAGACATTGTAAATAACACAGTTCGGAATGGACATGAATTTTTTTAGTCTGAGGAAGAGGTTCAAGAATAACATAATAAGAAACTTACAGAGGCGAAAAAGCCGCCCTGAAAAGATATACCTTCAGAGTTTCGTTTTCGCCTCCGTATATGAGGTGAAAACGTCGCTTTATATATGAAAAAGAGGCGAAAAAGCCGCCCTGCAAAGATATTATTATATACCCGCGAGAACATGATGATCAAGATCGAAAAGGTCACAGGTTTACCATTTCCCTATACTCTAAGATATTGTAAATAACACAGTTCGGAATGGACATGAATTTTTTTAGTCTGAGGAAGAGGTTCAAGAATAACATAATAAGAAACTTACAGAGGCGAAAAAGCCGCCCTGAAAAGATATACCTTCAGAGTTTCGTTTTCGCCTCCGTATATGAGGTGAAAACGTCGCTTTATATATGAAAAAGAGGCGAAAAAGCCGCCCTGCAAAGATATTATTATATACCCGCGAGAACATGATGATCAAGATCGAGAAGGTCACAGGTTTACCATTTCCCTATACTCTAAGACATTGTAAATAACACAGTTCGGAATGGACATGAATTTTTTTAGTCTGAGGAAGAGGTTCAAGAATAACATAATAAGAAACTTACAGAGGCGAAAAAGCCGCCCTGAAAAGATATACCTTCAGAGTTTCGTTTTCGCCTCCGTATATGAGGTGAAAACGTCGCTTTATATATGAAAAAGAGGCGAAAAAGCCGCCCTGCAAAGATATTATTATATACCCGCGAGAACATGATGATCAAGATCGAAAAGGTCACAGGTTTACCATTTCCCTATACTCTAAGATATTGTAAATAACACAGTTCGGAATGGACATGAATTTTTTTAGTCTGAGGAAGAGGTTCAAGAATAACATAATAAGAAACTTACAGAGGCGAAAAAGCCGCCCTGAAAAGATATACCTTCAGAGTTTCGTTTTCGCCTCCGTATATGAGGTGAAAACGTCGCTTTATATATGAAAAAGAGGCGAAAAAGCCGCCCTGCAAAGATATTATTATATACCCGCGAGAACATGATGATCAAGATCGAGAAGGTCACAGGTTTACCATTTCCCTATACTCTAAGACATTGTAAATAACACAGTTCGGAATGGACATGAATTTTTTTAGTCTGAGGAAGAGGTTCAAGAATAACATAATAAGAAACTTACAGAGGCGAAAAAGCCGCCCTGAAAAGATATACCTTCAGAGTTTCGTTTTCGCCTCCGTATATGAGGTGAAAACGTCGCTTTATGTATGAAAAAGGGGCGAAAAAGCCGCCCTGCAAAGATATTATTATATACCCGCGAGAACATGATGATCAAGATCGAGAAGGTCACAGGTTTACCATTTCCCTATACTCTAAGACATTGTAAATAACACAGTTCGGAATGGACATGAATTTTTTTAGTCTGAGGAAGAGGTTCAAGAATAACATAATAAGAAACTTACAGAGGCGAAAAAGCCGCCCTGAAAAGATATACCTTCAGAGTTTCGTTTTCGCCTCCGTATATGAGGTGAAAACGTCGCTTTATATATGAAAAAGAGGCGAAAAAGCCGCCCTGCAAAGATATTATTATATACCCGCGAGAACATGATGATCAAGATCGAAAAGGTCACAGGTTTACCATTTCCCTATACTCTAAGATATTGTAAATAACACAGTTCGGAATGGACATGAATTTTTTTAGTCTGAGGAAGAGGTTCAAGAATAACATAATAAGAAACTTACAGAGGCGAAAAAGCCGCCCTGAAAAGATATACCTTCAGAGTTTCGTTTTCGCCTCCGTATATGAGGTGAAAACGTCGCTTTATATATGAAAAAGAGGCGAAAAAGCCGCCCTGCAAAGATATTATTATATACCCGCGAGAACATGATGATCAAGATCGAGAAGGTCACAGGTTTACCATTTCCCTATACTCTAAGACATTGTAAATAACACAGTTCGGAATGGACATGAATTTTTTTAGTCTGAGGAAGAGGTTCAAGAATAACATAATAAGAAACTTACAGAGGCGAAAAAGCCGCCCTGAAAAGATATACCTTCAGAGTTTCGTTTTCGCCTCCGTATATGAGGTGAAAACGTCGCTTTATATATGAAAAAGAGGCGAAAAAGCCGCCCTGCAAAGATATTATTATATACCCGCGAGAACATGATGATCAAGATCGAAAAGGTCACAGGTTTACCATTTCCCTATACTCTAAGATATTGTAAATAACACAGTTCGGAATGGACATGAATTTTTTTAGTCTGAGGAAGAGGTTCAAGAATAACATAATAAGAAACTTACAGAGGCGAAAAAGCCGCCCTGAAAAGATATACCTTCAGAGTTTCGTTTTCGCCTCCGTATATGAGGTGAAAACGTCGCTTTATATATGAAAAAGAGGCGAAAAAGCCGCCCTGCAAAGATATTATTATATACCCGCGAGAACATGATGATCAAGATCGAGAAGGTCACAGGTTTACCATTTCCCTATACTCTAAGACATTGTAAATAACACAGTTCGGAATGGACATGAATTTTTTTAGTCTGAGGAAGAGGTTCAAGAATAACATAATAAGAAACTTACAGAGGCGAAAAAGCCGCCCTGAAAAGATATACCTTCAGAGTTTCGTTTTCGCCTCCGTATATGAGGTGAAAACGTCGCTTTATGTATGAAAAAGGGGCGAAAAAGCCGCCCTGCAAAGATATTATTATATACCCGCGAGAACATGATGATCAAGATCGAGAAGGTCACAGGTTTACCATTTCCCTATACTCTAAGACATTGTAAATAACACAGTTCGGAATGGACATGAATTTTTTTAGTCTGAGGAAGAGGTTCAAGAATAACATAATAAGAAACTTACAGAGGCGAAAAAGCCGCCCTGAAAAGATATACCTTCAGAGTTTCGTTTTCGCCTCCGTATATGAGGTGAAAACGTCGCTTTATATATGAAAAAGAGGCGAAAAAGCCGCCCTGCAAAGATATTATTATATACCCGCGAGAACATGATGATCAAGATCGAGAAGGTCACAGGTTTACCATTTCCCTATACTCTAAGACATTGTAAATAACACAGTTCGGAATGGACATGAATTTTTTTAGTCTGAGGAAGAGGTTCAAGAATAACATAATAAGAAACTTACAGAGGCGAAAAAGCCGCCCTGAAAAGATATACCTTCAGAGTTTCGTTTTCGCCTCCGTATATGAGGTGAAAACGTCGCTTTATATATGAAAAAGAGGCGAAAAAGCCGCCCTGCAAAGATATTATTATATACCCGCGAGAACATGATGATCAAGATCGAAAAGGTCACAGGTTTACCATTTCCCTATACTCTAAGACATTGTAAATAACACAGTTCGGAATGGACATGAATTTTTTTAGTCTGAGGAAGAGGTTCAAGAATAACATAATAAGAAACTTACAGAGGCGAAAAAGCCGCCCTGAAAAGATATACCTTCAGAGTTTCGTTTTCGCCTCCGTATATGAGGTGAAAACGTCGCTTTATATATGAAAAAGAGGCGAAAAAGCCGCCCTGCAAAGATATTATTATATACCCGCGAGAACATGATGATCAAGATCGAGAAGGTCACAGGTTTACCATTTCCCTATACTCTAAGACATTGTAAATAACACAGTTCGGAATGGACATGAATTTTTTTAGTCTGAGGAAGAGGTTCAAGAATAACATAATAAGAAACTTACAGAGGCGAAAAAGCCGCCCTGAAAAGATATACCTTCAGAGTTTCGTTTTCGCCTCCGTATATGAGGTGAAAACGTCGCTTTATATATGAAAAAGAGGCGAAAAAGCCGCCCTGCAAAGATATTATTATATACCCGCGAGAACATGATGATCAAGATCGAAAAGGTCACAGGTTTACCATTTCCCTATACTCTAAGATATTGTAAATAACACAGTTCGGAATGGACATGAATTTTTTTAGTCTGAGGAAGAGGTTCAAGAATAACATAATAAGAAACTTACAGAGGCGAAAAAGCCGCCCTGAAAAGATATACCTTCAGAGTTTCGTTTTCGCCTCCGTATATGAGGTGAAAACGTCGCTTTATATATGAAAAAGAGGCGAAAAAGCCGCCCTGCAAAGATATTATTATATACCCGCGAGAACATGATGATCAAGATCGAAAAGGTCACAGGTTTACCATTTCCCTATACTCTAAGATATTGTAAATAACACAGTTCGGAATGGACATGAATTTTTTTAGTCTGAGGAAGAGGTTCAAGAATAACATAATAAGAAACTTACAGAGGCGAAAAAGCCGCCCTGAAAAGATATACCTTCAGAGTTTCGTTTTCGCCTCCGTATATGAGGTGAAAACGTCGCTTTATATATGAAAAAGAGGCGAAAAAGCCGCCCTGCAAAGATATTATTATATACCCGCGAGAACATGATGATCAAGATCGAAAAGGTCACAGGTTTACCATTTCCCTATACTCTAAGACATTGTAAATAACACAGTTCGGAATGGACATGAATTTTTTTAGTCTGAGGAAGAGGTTCAAGAATAACATAATAAGAAACTTACAGAGGCGAAAAAGCCGCCCTGAAAAGATATACCTTCAGAGTTTCGTTTTCGCCTCCGTATATGAGGTGAAAACGTCGCTTTATATATGAAAAAGAGGCGAAAAAGCCGCCCTGCAAAGATATTATTATATACCCGCGAGAACATGATGATCAAGATCGAGAAGGTCACAGGTTTACCATTTCCCTATACTCTAAGACATTGTAAATAACACAGTTCGGAATGGACATGAATTTTTTTAGTCTGAGGAAGAGGTTCAAGAATAACATAATAAGAAACTTACAGAGGCGAAAAAGCCGCCCTGAAAAGATATACCTTCAGAGTTTCGTTTTCGCCTCCGTATATGAGGTGAAAACGTCGCTTTATATATGAAAAAGAGGCGAAAAAGCCGCCCTGCAAAGATATTATTATATACCCGCGAGAACATGATGATCAAGATCGAAAAGGTCACAGGTTTACCATTTCCCTATACTCTAAGATATTGTAAATAACACAGTTCGGAATGGACATGAATTTTTTTAGTCTGAGGAAGAGGTTCAAGAATAACATAATAAGAAACTTACAGAGGCGAAAAAGCCGCCCTGAAAAGATATACCTTCAGAGTTTCGTTTTCGCCTCCGTATATGAGGTGAAAACGTCGCTTTATATATGAAAAAGAGGCGAAAAAGCCGCCCTGCAAAGATATTATTATATACCCGCGAGAACATGATGATCAAGATCGAAAAGGTCACAGGTTTACCATTTCCCTATACTCTAAGATATTGTAAATAACACAGTTCGGAATGGACATGAATTTTTTTAGTCTGAGGAAGAGGTTCAAGAATAACATAATAAGAAACTTACAGAGGCGAAAAAGCCGCCCTGAAAAGATATACCTTCAGAGTTTCGTTTTCGCCTCCGTATATGAGGTGAAAACGTCGCTTTATATATGAAAAAGAGGCGAAAAAGCCGCCCTGCAAAGATATTATTATATACCCGCGAGAACATGATGATCAAGATCGAAAAGGTCACAGGTTTACCATTTCCCTATACTCTAAGATATTGTAAATAACACAGTTCGGAATGGACATGAATTTTTTTAGTCTGAGGAAGAGGTTCAAGAATAACATAATAAGAAACTTACAGAGGCGAAAAAGCCGCCCTGAAAAGATATACCTTTAGAGTTTCGTTTTCGCCTCCGTATATGAGGTGAAAACGTCGCTTTATATATGAAAAAGAGGCGAAAAAGCCGCCCTGCAAAGATATCATCGTATACCTGCGAGAACATGGGATCATGTTCAAGATTGTTAGAAGAAACTACTCCACAGAAAATTCTAATACGAAGTTGCAGATTTTCACTTTTAGCATTTTGTTTTCGCCTCCATATATGAAGCGAAAAAGTCGCTTTATATACAAAAATGAGGTGAAAAAAGATCCTCTTCGAAAAAAATGTACATACCATCATGTATACAGAAAAAATTGGAACAAAATAAACAACAGGTGTCTGAACTGAAACCTGAAATATAATAACTACAGACGTGCTGAAAAGAAATACACTGACGAATTTCATTGCCTCCATCCTGCTTTCAGACAAGAAGGCGATGTTTCTTTGTAGAATTTATAAGAATTTCATGCGGTGACGAGAGAAATATGATGATTATGTGTGTCTGCTGCAACTCAGTGACCAACATGCGATTGCAGTATACCTGAATGAGAAGATATTGATTTCAAACAATAGGCCCCAGGAATGCAAAAGTAAGCGAAGAGTCCGAACAAGCCTGCTTATCGCACACTGGAGGATGAGACGTAAACATGTGCTGCAAAAGTATTGGCAACGTTGCTGGAGGCCAAAAAGGCCAATTATGTAAAAAAGAAATACAAACGGAGGCGAAAAGTATAAACTATGTTCGGAGGTGAAAGGGACTATATACATAATGTATACACTCGGTGATAAATTTTGAGAAATCCTTACCCCTCTCAGGTTGCCTCTTATGACATCAATGCTCTGATTCTAAAATAACAAAGTATACACTTCTAAACCCATTTTTTCTGGCGGAGGCGAGGGCGTCTGCGTTATGTATGGAGGTGAAAAGGATTCCCTGCATGTATATATATATATAAGGAAACCTGAAATTCAGCCACTATTACAGTCGTGTTCTAAACACTCTGAAACGCAAAAAAAACATTGCCCCCGCCCCCAACTTCACAACTGTGACGAGTGTAATACCTCCCTTTTCTTCGAAAAGTCGGTAAAACGTATCATACCAAAAATGTGCGAGAATCTTGTCCAGTTTTGTGCGGCATTATTTTTGTATTTATTATATGTAGGTTTCATTTTTTACTCGTTATCATTATCAATCATCACCAGAACCATACTCGGCCTTCACTGCTTCAGACCCTTGTTTTCTACTAAATGTCACGTATCACGAGAAAAAGGCCTTAGTAGTAAGTGGATACTAAGGCCCTTTTCTTGTGATACGTCACTGATTATTATTTTACAGGCAAATCTTCCAAAAAAAAATCACCGATAGGTTAAATTTTTTCGAACTAGCCGATTTTAGGCTGCATTTTATAAATCGGCTAAATTTTTTTAAAAATCAGACAAAATTGTCGAAATTGGCTAAAAATAACTGAAAAAATACTAAATTAGCAATCCTAATAAGTAGGTATTTTTATCAATCCCACTACAATCTATATGAGTTTGTCGCCCACATCGAGGAGCAGTGTTGCCAAAGTACAAGTTTTGGAACATTTCAACTTTTCTGGTGATTTTAACAATCCTGGTACGTTTTGGCATATTTTCATTAGTCTCGATAGGATGGTGTACTCGTTTCTGGATTGTGAACTTGAGGTGTTTGCTTTTTGCAAGACAATGCAGGGCCGTACACCTGTCGTGTCACTACTGCTTTGTTGAAGTCGTTCAAGTGGGATGTTTTGCTACATCCAGTCCACTTTCCCGACTTGGCACCCTCCAATTTTCATTTATTTCCGTATAAGATACCTGGGTAGAACACGATAAGCTGCAAAAAACAGTTTTAGATTGGTTTGATTGGTTGGACGGCGAATTCCACTGGGAAGGCATCTAGAAGTCAGTAACTCGACGGGATAAGTGTCTCAATAGGTGAAAAGTAGTTTAAGGTTGTATCTTTCCGAAGTTTGTAAAATACAATTTTTACGATTTATAATTATTTCATAATAGCCCTGATTACCTTACTTTTTGAACGCCTCTTATACAAAGCGAGAAATGTAGATTTAACATTTTTTCTCTCTCCCTCACAAGACGGAAACGAGCGATGTAGCTGCATTAGTTCGGCCGTTAGAGTGCGTGACAATCGAGATAACATAGCTATCGAAGTTACCCCTAGATTATCAATATTGCCCCTGATTATTGGAATAAATTTGAGACGTGCCGGTATTACCTCGAACGATAATTTACGACTGATACTGTGGTTCAAGTGAACGCGAACGTGAGTAGGAGTTAGAAGACATGTACCAGTGTTACCTTGAACAGGTATTCAGTTGGTGTCAATTCTTATCAAAAAGTGTGGTCCTAGTAGACAAAAGCTGGGAATTTGAAGGGCAGAGTCATATAATGGAGTGGAGATGCACTAGTGTCAGAGACGAAATTTGACTTAGTTCGGGGGGGGGGGGGTGGAGAAGAAAAGTTTACCGACAAATATTTTTTGAAAACTAGAAATTCGCCGACAAAATGTTTAAAAAATTGAAAATTTGCCGACATTTTAATGGTAATACTTTTTAATTGAAAAAGAAAAGAAAGAAACTTTCTTTGAAAAATGAAAAATTCTAATGAACAGTTTCAAAATTTTCCGACTGCCAAATTATTGGGGGTGTCCCTAACCAATGTTACCTACATGGAACATGCGTTCAACTGATGGTACTAACTTATTGTTAAGGTGTGGTTCAACTGAATGCAAGTTTGATTAAGTTGGTGGGCAGAGTTATAAGTTATAAGGCTCAGACCAATCTCAGTATTCCGTGATACCTACATACGAATATATCGCTATTTCAGGGCACGGCGATTGCGATATACGATATAAGTATGCAACCCTGTCGAGAGGGAGGGATAACCCTGGCTCAGACTTTCAAGGGGGCCCGATGTTTTTAAAAGGCCTGAATTTCAATCATACTGTACATCAAATCAGCAATCACTCCTTACACCATTAAAGAAACTTCTTATCCCGTAGGCTTCTAATTTTTCCCCATCTAACAAAAGAACAAATTGGATTGGAAGGAGAGGGGGACGTGGAAATTTACCCAGACCCTCTTTTTCTCTCTATGGGGTTGTAAATGCGCGATAATTATTGTCAAGATCTTCTTAAAATAGTCGAACTGATCAAGTATTGTCCCTGTTCCGTGATGAATTTTCTCTATTTTTCTCTAAAGAGGTCGGCTGTCTTCAAATGAAATTAAAAAAAGACCTGGGATTTGATATTAAATATCCTTCCTCTAACCAGCCATTGGAGCTGGATGCAAGGCCGGATTCAACTCATTTGCTGCTACTGGCGGTTGTACTATCCCGCCTTTTATCTTGCGAGTTTGAAACCCTTGGCTCTCCCCCGCCCCCTGAATTCCCATCCCTAAAATCTACTTTTTTAAAGTCTTTTTGCTCCTTCTCTTCACTTTCGTTCTTCTGTTTCTCCCGTTTCCCCTCGAAATTTGCCGCCCTCAAATTTTTGTCACTGTGGGTGACCGTCCACTTCGCCCATTGATAAATCCACCATTGGTTGGCTGGATAAAGTTACAACACCTGTAACTGGTGTGTTATCTTATAAAAGTATTTCACCCATGCATTCAAGTAAATGCTGGTTCGAATAACTCGATGGATGGAGTCCAAATAGGTGCAGCAATGCTGCCCTAGATGGGCTTTGAATTTCTTCGAAACAAACGTACAGCAGCGTTATGAAAACTCATTTGTTGAACACCTTTTGTAACGCGTTCATTAAAACTTTTCCATCAACCCTAAACCAATTTAACCAGTGACTGTGCACCACTAGGGATGGCACCTGGACTTGAAAAGGCCAGTGAAAGATAACCCTCAAATTAATGACCCTTTGACCAGCTCGTGGCATATATATGTAGTTGATTTTCCACGCCATATAACCGTCGCATTATTAATCGAGAGTAGTTCGACCTTTGGAGGCCCTCGGTGCCTTAAAACTAAGGATGTAACTTCATTACGATAATGCTGGTTTGATCCCCAGTCAGACACAATTTCGTCGTATCAGAAGGACGTGCAACATGTGAAATGTAAAAGGACGTGCAGCAAAAAATGCAAAACCCTTCGAGTGTGAAAAAGGGTACCGAGCACGTGTCATCCGGTTATTTAATTTAGCAGGAATCATTCGGGTACATTCTAGCATGTTTGAGAGACGGTAAAATGGCCTCCGAGGCAACAACTGTAACGTGTAATCATTTTCTAGAGTGTTTTTATGCTAAATCTCATTTTACCGATTTAATTCAACGTCTGCAACAGAACGTCAAATTTACAAAATTACAATTCGGAGACGATATTCCAAGTCGGCATAATTAATGCGCCGTGTTTAATGAAACCGTTTATATTCGGTAATTGTGTCAGTTTACTTTACTTTTTTTCCCATTTGGTACTGAAACTACTGGAGAACAGCGTGCATTAATATTCACGATTTAATTTGATCAATTTTAAATAGAAGTCCGTGAACTTTAGGCGACGTTATAATTATTAGAACTCGTTCAAACAGAATTTTCTTATTTTAAAATGGCTACCTCTGCAAAGTGGCAATAACGTTAGTAATTTATTGCAAAGGTAAAAAAAGGAAACATAATGAGTTCTTTTCAAGTAGTAGGGGAAAAGATGGCTCCGAACCGTACGACTTTGACACGTCTAAACGGATCCAATTAATATTTCCGGTCGAAAGGCATTGATGGTTTTTCTTGCATCAGTCAAGTCCATATGGTTGGAGAATCTCTGGCGTTCACCTAACTACTGGATAATTGTTAGATGAGTAATTCCTCCAAAAACATCGTATCTAGTGTAACTGAAATACATCTCCTCGACGAAAAAGGAAGTTTTCATCTATGACAGAGGAATTCCCGCAAGAAGGACCTTTCGCGAAATTTGAACATCGTAGAGATATTTTGTGGCTGATATGGTCCAACAATGGCAGAAAGTTGTTTAAGGCGATGAAAAAAATTCTAAGGTAATTGAATCTGGTGGAAAATTTATAGCAGTGTACATTTTACCCTCTCAAAAATTCGGGGGGGGGGGGGGTATGAAGAACTTAAGGTTTGCCGACGATCTCCTTCTAGTGGCTAACGACCTGTCCGAACTCGTCCAAAGCGTGGAAGAGTTTCTCAATGTATGTGAGGAAGCTGGTTCAAGTGTGAACTCCTGTAAAGAAAACTTTTGTCAAATGCCCCGAAATGTAAAGTGAAGTTGAGGAACGAGTTGACAACATGGATAGACGAGGTATGTTCTCTTGGTCAAAAATTTCCTTTGAAAGTGCCAGAGAGAAGGAACCAAAATGTGGTGGAGAAAGTACTGGAATTTGAAAAAAGTCTTCAAAGGCAGATTTCAGATTTCAACCAAAGCGGAGGTTTGGCGTTGCGGTTTTCACCCTGTGTTGACATATGGGGTCCAACCATGGGCGCTAATATGAGGAGAGTTTTCTTTTCTAATAATAATGGTGTGGTGGGCAGGAACTGAAAGCTAGCCGAAAGCTGAATGACTGGCATGAAAGCCAAAAGTCGGAAGCCGAATTTTTTTTTGACTCTTTCCAGAAAACCAAAAAGTGGCAAAAAAAACTATTCGCAATTGAAAAACACGTTCCAAATAAATAAGTGCTAGGCAACCGGGGGGGGGGGGGGGGGGGGTAATAATATTTTGCGAAAACTGCCCGAAAATTCGAAAGTCAAAAGCTGGAAAGCCAAAAGATTTTGGCATGAAAGCTAAAGCCGAAAGTTGAAAGCTGATTGAGTTCAATACCGAAAGTGGAAGCCGTATATGTTTCCAGGTCAAATCCAAAGCCGAAAGCGAAAGCTTTATCGTTCGACTTTCAGTCCCTGGTGGTGGTACTTATGGCGATGCACGCATTCCAAAGTGGCCCCTGAGGGCCCCGGAAACTACCCATTCGAGTATCGCATCAGTGGTCAGAGAGATGCTTTTAGGCCGGCCCGAGTCCCCATTTCGCCGTCCGCTTCCAGTGCGCGCATCCTGCGAGAGCCGCCATGGGGTTCCCTACTGACCGAGGTTCGCGCTCCCAGAGCACTAGCCTGGAATTCAAGTCCCCCACAGCCGGACGCGCTTCCTCTCCACTCCCTCCTCACCTTCCCGTCGTAATACGTATGACGACGCAAGCAGGTGGTAACAACGAGGGAGTCCTGCCGAAGGTCCGCAGCAGCTCTTCTAGGATGGTACAGAGTTGTCCTATTCGATGGTGTGGGCCGAGCTTGGTTTGTCGGCCCTCTGCCTCGATCACTCCATCTGCAGCTTCCTCTTCATGATGGCCGAGGCAAAGGCCGACACTCGGTTCCTTCCGCTTCAACTCTTCATCATTTCCGGAATCAAGGTGTCCGGCGCGAGATGGCTCATCACAGAATCGTCGTTGTCGCTTCTGGTGTTTCCTCCGCTGCCGAGATCGATCGCTCTTACCGTCCCGCGCCTCTCCTGCTCCAAGGTTGCCAAGGTGTGTCCTCCGCCCCTTGATCACCGTGCGTGGACACGGGGCTATCCGGTGTAGGTACATGCCGAAGCACCCGTGGCCGCTCAGGACTTGTGTCTGGTGGAAGTTCAATTTTCCGCGAGATATTCCTGCCCATACATCGATGTCGCGTATCAGCGCTTGGGTCCACTCGCCCTTGGTCGTATGGGCGAGCGCGTCCTTCCACTTCAGGAAGTACGGCCTGCTGGATGACTCGCTTGACCCGAAGTGGAGGAGGTTACGAGTGA
This sequence comes from Acanthococcus lagerstroemiae, assembly GCA_031841125.1. NCBI lineage: Eukaryota > Metazoa > Arthropoda > Insecta > Hemiptera > Eriococcidae > Acanthococcus > Acanthococcus lagerstroemiae. The sequence goes on from CM063112.1 coordinate 41,842,721, forward strand.
CGCAAAGATCAGTGGAACGCAGTATGTTAAATGTCAAAAAGCTAGAGGAAATCAGCAAGTCTTGGTCATGGGCAAAAACGCAGCTGGGGGACGTAGGAAAGGTAGTCAAGAAAAATGAATGGAGACATGGAAGCATATCATGAGACGGGGGGAGGTGGGAAAAGTTAGTGGAGGGGTGGACACTGTACGTTGTTAGAAAGGATAGAGGGAGGCCAACTTCCCGATGGAGGGATGAATTTCGAAAGCTATTTGGCTCGGGATGAAGAAAGACATATCTTAGATAGAATAGTATGGAAGAAAGTTGGGGAGGTATATGCCCAGAAATGGATGGGTGAAATATGAGGGTGGGGGAGGGCTAGAACTCCTCACCACCCGCAAAATGCAGCGCGGAGGCATTGTAAGTTTGATTGTTTGCTTTTTATTTTATAAATTAAATCTAATTTTCCTGGGCTTTGAATGTTTTCCGTGGGGGGGGGGGGATACAAAATGCTCGACGCGCGCGCCCCTTGACATGAATCAATTTTATTTTATACTGTCTTCTAGATCAACGCCTGTGGTTCTTCCAGCCGCGTTGTCCCCGAACATTCAGCACGAAAAGGAAAACTCTGCCAACGTTTTTCCGCACGGCTTCTCGCTCTCGCTAAAAGCTTTCTTAAAAGTTTGAAACGCTGTTTGCCGAACCCTTTGCGTTTCTCAGAAATCTGGAACATCGAGCGGGTCGCACGTAAATTACAAAACGAAGATACAGACTGCGTACGGTTTCTAAGGCGAAGACAGTGCAGCCGGGACGGCCGGGGAAACAAGAGGCGAATGCTCCAGGGTAAAGACGACGTGTATGTAGAGAAATGCCGCGTGTATCTCGTCCGAATTAACGATGATTAGACCCGGGTCATCGCTGGCTCTAAGAGATCCTAATCTGTGTAAATTACATTGTCCCCAAACTACCAAACTACCTTGTATTGTTTCGGTTTTACACGCGATCTCAATGGCTGCAGAAATTCGCTTGTTTGAGAGAATTCCGCGTGTCTGATAATATCGACACACACCGAAACTGGAGACACTCGGGTTTCCAAATTAACGTAGAGCGATTTCTAAGTTGGCGCGAATTCGCTCGCGGGCCGAGTTCGCTCGTAATTTGGATACAACGTCTGGCAGGGTCGTTTCTTCCTTTTCCCCCGAAGCTTTTCTGGATGTTCGGCGAGCAACATTTCCAGCATATCCGATATGGAAAAGCGCGGAAATAAGCGCTTGAATGCGGAGGGAGGGTAATGGAAAAAAAGAAAACAGCAAAAACAGATGATCTCGGCTTGGTTAGTTTGGCTCGTTTTTCCAAGACACGTATATATTTATTTTAACGATGGCATGTTATTCTCCAAATACCTTGTAATGAACCCGTTAAGGGACCAGATTGGTAAGCAACACGAAACCTGGACGAAATAACGAACGAAGGCGTTTTTAATTTGTGGCCTAATGAACTGATAACGATAATTCCGGCTGAACGAGGGCTTATCAAAGGATTGAAAATTTTATAACATACGCCACGTGGATGTTCGCGCGTAATTGGATGCCGATGGGGGTTTTACGAGCTTTGTAGCAGTTTAATCGAATTTTCTTTTCCGCCGTTGAATACGATTTCGCGGCCGTATCCTAAATGGCAATTCGTTTTCCTATTGTTATGTTATAAAAACTTTTTTTTTTCGTTGTTCGTCCGAGTGGTCACGAGCGTCGAATGAATTACAGGTACCGCTACAGACTGAAACGAAAATTGCGAATTTCGCATTTCTAATCGAAATTGAACGCTTGGGACAAATTGGTATGAGTCGAATCATACGGCCGTTTTGGCGAGTTCCCCCGATTGCTGTGTTCAGAGGATGTATATTGTAGTATAATATCAAATTTTTACCCGCTCACCTTGAAATTCAAAACAATTTATAAGTGCGGTGGTAGAATGAAACACCTTTGGGACTATTGAACACACGTGTGTAACGGTCCTTTCAAATATTCTTTCTGACCCCTTCCATATACCCTCCAAAACCATTTCGAAGAGGATTCGATGGATAAAATCACCATAATCTTGACGTGGATTGAGCCTTTTTCTTCAACGCTAAATCGACGTCGATTTGATGCGTTGAAAGTCTGTCAACTTGGAACCTACTGGAAAACTCAATCAGATTGGCGTCAAAATGTATACGTGTTTTGACTGTGGTCGAGGCGTCAGTTTAATCGGAAAAATTACAGACACATCGACGTCGGTTGATTTGATGGTTTAAACCTGCCGTTAGATCGACGTCGTTTTAACCATCGAATCGATGTCATCTCAACCATAAAATTGATGTCGTTACCAACGCCAATGTCGTTTTAATATCAATGCCAACTTCATTTCTAATGAACTAATTTGTCATCTATGATATACCAACCACTGCGTACTCCTTATAATTGGTTTTCCCCTGAGGGGGATAGTTTCAGGACCTTTACTTAGTCAAATCTAAAAAATAACAAACAACCATCCGAGGTTGCTACGTGTTTCTATTACAAAAAGCAAACTTAATGTCCATTTCGTGCCTGTATACCTTGTTGTGCACAATTTCATCTGTGAGTAGTAAGATACATATTCACACGTCGCACAAAACTTCAAAATCTAGGTCAAGATTGCAATGCCGGAATTAGACGGACTATCAAACTGTTGATGTCAAATTGGCGTCGAATTCACGAATTAAAGTTTCATCGATTTTATTGATCAAAATCGATGTCGATTTGGTGCTAAAGAGGGAAACCACAAATTACACCTTGATTACATTCGATGTGAAAAACATAATTTATCTGTAAATTGTAAGTCGAAAAGGAGTGGAATTATCATGAAAATCGGAGGACTACCAAACTACCAATGTTGAATCGACATTAATTTAACATAGGGTGTCCCAATAGAACTGATAGCGACGCTCGTTCCCTGGTGTAAAACGCTCGGGAAGGCTGGCAACCATACAGTAGTGTGTGTAGTAGTTCAACATGTCCTTTTTCTACTGTTTTCGTTTAGTACGAGTATGATGAGCCGTGGCGTTCGATATTCCGAATTGAGTCCCAGAACGGTGTTTTTTGCCGGATTCAGTCCCGGGCTTGCGGAGTTACGTGACATGAAGTTCCGGATTGAGTCCCGGGTTAGCGCGCCTCGTGTTCGGTTCCTTCGTACATTGCATTAGGCAACCTATTACTTCATTTGGCCCAGATTTGGGCTTGAAATTCGACATCATACAGGACGTTTCATTAATTGATTTTCCCCTTCCTTAATCACGAAGTCTAACGAGGCGAAATTGGATTCTTAATTATTGAGAAGGTCTAGTTCCTTTTCTCGTAAAGATCTTCTCTACCCAAAATAGGGGCTAGTACATACAGCGACGGATAGGCCTATCGGGAAATCGGGAGATTCCTGGTGCAACCCTCCCCCCGGGAAAACGAGCCAACGGCGCTCTTTGCATCAACCTATAACATCAGATAATGAAGAGATAATTAACCTTGTTGCTCAAAAAAGTAAATTTGGAACTAATTTATTAATTTAATAATGTTAACATACAAACCATTATGTATCCTGACTTATCGAGTATCAACTCAAGTTATCTACTCATTACTATTGTCACCCTTATTTTCTAGAAGAAATGAGGCATTCAATTTCTATTACCCCTAATTTAGAATTATTTTCATTTTTCCTCCTTTTTTTCTCTATTATAGGTAATCTTCTTTATTATTTATTTAAACTTTCTTACTTTAATGATTATCAACTCAAACGGGGACGTACCAAAGAGGTTTGGACTAAAATTGTAACTGACTCAACTCAAAATTCCCAAATATCTAAGCATCAAAGCCAAGAAAAAAACCTTTGATTGACTTATTGGATTTCTTTAACATAACTGATGACTCAACTCAAAAGTCCCAAATATCAAAGCAAAAAAAGAACCTTTTGACTTGTTGGATTTTCCCAACTTCTCAACTCAATTCCCAAGTACATAAAGCAAAGCAAAAAAAAAACAACAAAAAACTTTTATTGACTTGAATTTTTTCAACTGATAACTCAACTCAAAATTCCCAAATATTAAAGAAAAGAAAACCTTTTGACTTGCTAGATTATCCCAACTTCTCAACTCAATTCCCAAGTGTCAAAGCGAGCAAACCCCTCCCTCCCCCCCCCCAAAAAAAAGGAACTTCTGACTGACTTATTGAATTTTTCCAACTGATGCTGACTCAATTCAAAATTCCCAAAAAGCAAATGAAAACCTTTTGACTTGTTGGATCTTTCCAACTTCTCAACTCAATTCCCAAGTGTCAAAGCGAGCAAAAAAAAAAAAAAAAAAAAACTGCTTTCGCTTCGCGAAAGCAGTACCGACTTTTCGGCCTTCGGCCGAAAAGCACTCGGAACTCGCTTCGCTCGTTCCTCGCAGTAATACCGATACGTACTCGGAACTCGCTTCGCTCGTTCCTCGCGAAATCGAGACACTGTCGACACGTTTTAAGTGGTAAACGTTTTAGAAATCGCAAATGTCGACAAGGACTAGTGGTATTCGGCCGAAATGTTTAAGGCCATTCACGTTTTAAAAAACGCAACTCTCGACAGAGAATAGTATTATAAAAAATATAAAACTACCCGGCTATCAAAATTAGAGTTCGTATAAATTTGAAATCGATACATTCAAGGCGGAAACGTGTAAGACCGAAACATTTGTATAATACAACAGAACTACGCGGCTATCAAAATTCGATTTCGTATAAATTAAATCCCAAACAACATCGAGTACATAAGTCGCCTCGCGCTTCTTATGCTGAACTTAAATTGAGGAAACTCGTGAACGACTCAACCGATTGTTATCAAACTTTCACCAATACAACTTCGAGTACTTCTCTATAATGTACCAAAATTTGGAATCAAATGATTCGATAGTTCCTGAGATTTTTGTGCCACAAATTTTGTCCTCAAGGAAAACTCACGAACGGCTCGACCGATTGCCTTCAAAAGCTTATTTTAACAACTTCGAGTACTTCTCCATAATATACCAAAATTTGGAATCAATTGATTCAATAGTTTCTGAGATTTTCTTCCCACAAAATTAGGGTGTACATATATAAACATATAAACATATAAACATATATATATATATATATATATAAGGAAACCTGAAATTCAGCCACTATTACAGTCGTGTTCTAAACACTCCGAAACGCAAAAAAAACATTGCCCCCGCCCCCAACTTCACAACTGTGACGAGTGTAATACCTCCCTTTTCTTCGAAAAGTCGGTAAAAGACAAAAGAACTTCTGACTGACTTATTGAATTTTTCCAACTGATGCTGACTCAACTCGAAATTCCCAAAAAGCAAAAGAAAACTTTCTGACTTGTTGGATCTTCCCAACTTCTCAACTCAATTCCCAAGTGTCAAAGCAAGCAAAAAAACATAAAAAAAGAACTTTTAACTTGTTGGATTTTCCCAACTCCGCTTGACTGAAATGGTAAATTTTCTCAACTGCTGAGTAAAAAATTCCTACAGGAGGGGAGGGGTAGTTGCCTCCTCTTCCCTATCGGTACGTCCCTGAACTTAAGTTATTACTCATAGGGATTTAAACTGAGAGTTTCAAGTGTTGGCAGCCCTGTATATGTGTGAGTGAGATCACGTATGATTTACCGTAAGTGTGCAAAAGACTTAATCACCATTAAGTCGATTAGAAATTCAGTTTCAGAGAAAATTTGTCCTAAATTTAACTCCATCATAACCAAAAATTTGAATTGTAATCAGTTCTACTGGTACAATAATTTCTACTCATTTTTTTACCCTCCTGAAGATAGCAGTTTTTCTATCTAGTCTGTTCCATTTAAATATTTATTAGTGCAGGTGTCTACCCAGGTAGAACTGGTAAAATTAAGCCTGTCGTCGTATGAGGCTCAAATTCTTTTATTATTCTCTTTACCTTTTCGTTAAAAAAAAAACACAGAAAAACACCACAGTAACACTGACATTATAACGCTCAGTTACTATTTCTCAACGTTAAACATTGAATGTTTGCAAAACAAGTATAATTTTAAACATAGTTGTACTTAAAGCACCTACATTGTTATTTGTGCTGCATGAAGGAAACGTAAACATTCATGCACAAACATTTTTAACTTTCAGGTGTTAATCTCTTAAGCGCCTGCATTGAAGTGGCTGAACTTTCGGCACTCGACAAGCAAATCATACCCACCGAAAATTTGTAAATGAGCGGCGTAACGCGGTTGCCAATTTAAACTCATTCCGTCCATTAAAGTTGCGTTTCACGCCGGCGTTTATTTTTTGCTGCCCATTAACTCGCCAGTAAAAACTTTACGACTATCTTCTCGGGCGTTAAAAATAGTCTGAATGAGTTCGTCAATAACGCCTTGGGACTTTCGAAAATGTCCTAAAAGCTTTTTGAATATTTACTGGTAACAAACTGTACAATAAAGAGGACGCTATGACGATTTAATCGTCGACACGATTCCCTGGAACGGAAATTCCGCGTCCGGCGCTATTTGATTTCACCGGCAATTTTATGACCGCGCCTACGTGTTGTTCTAATTTGAGGCGACGTGTTATCATAACAAATGATCTGATGACCTCGGTTACTGGAATGACATTTTTGAGGCAAATGCGTGCTGGAATTTCTGTACACATCATTCAGCACCAGAATGGCGCATCTTCGTTTCGCCTCGTTCTGTTTCTCAGCTGTGGCTACATACTGCCGCCCGCGTACCGTGTATGTCACTGTGTAGTTCGTGAAGTGCGACAATCCTTGTCTGCTGATCTGCATCACGATCGGTTCCTTCCTGAAGAAGTGGCCGACTAAGTCGACCGGGTGTCTGCGGTTCAGTCGGTCCCCGAAGTCGTACTCTGGCCACGGAACTTGGTCGTGCTCATTCTGCAGCTCCGGGTGCAGCGTGGTCAGCGCTTTCTTCGCCGCCATTCGTTTGGCCTCGTCTCGGGTGTGCGACACGGCCGAGAATCGGCGGCTCATCACCGTGTATGTCACTTTTTGGCGGCGGATCAGCCGGTCTCCGAGAAACTCGCATTCGATTCGCAGCCCGTTCCTGCCATACATTTCGCAAAGCTGCTGAACTGGATGCTTGTGAACGCCGATGACATCAGATTTCCCATTACGGGGCCCTGCGGAGAACGGGCTGCTATTGGAATATCGGCGATGAGATTTCAGTTTACCGGGTTGGGCGGCGAGGTAGCCCTGTGGTCTTGGCTTTCCATGAGGATACTTGCCAGCGGACAGTCGCTGTCGTGGGTGGAGGTTGGATTCTTTAAATGCAGAGGTCTTCTGCTGTTGGCCGCGGAAGCCCGCGGAGAACTTGCGTTTGCCACGCCACGGGAGTTTAGCTAACGGAGGACGTTGTTCCACCGCTGGACGAATGTGGAATGTGAGCGAATGGTCGAGCTGCCATGTTGGACGCCAGTTGTGAAAGTAATATCGCTCATTGACCAGCTTCTGGTAAAGGTAGGCGTAGTACAGAAATAGCCAGTGGTGCATCATCTCTCGGACTGTAATAACCGAACGCGAACTCTGCTGGCTGAGGGTGTAGATCCGTTCTGAATAGGACTGCAGGCTCGAGCTACATATCGCTGTGGTACCAACTGAGTCGTTCGTGGCGACTGACTTAGTATCAACGACGTCCATGATGCTGGAGAGGGAAATGGCTGACTCGAACCTCGAAAACGTGTGAAGGTGGGTAGAGATCTGCGGATAGCTGTGTTCCGAAGATTTATAAATTTGCGTGGAAATGAGACAATTAAGGAGTACTGACTGGGAGATTCAGCGTCGAGGAAAACTCAGTTGTATCATGAATCATGGCTGTTTCAAATTACAATCGGACAGACTGGCTAGGCCAGGTTTTTTGCCAATATTAGAGAAATTAGGAGCCCGGACATTTATGCCAGTTTTCATAGTACATAATAATAATATATTCGTAAAACCGGAGAAAGAGATGGTGTGGTGGAACTTAGTGGCTCCGGAGACGCTGCATCCCCGGCCTCGGAAACTATCCTTTCGTGTATTGCATCGGTGGCCGGAGAGACCCTAGAGAAATAGATAGTTGATGAGCCTCAGATATTCATTCAGCTGTTTACATCCTTCGCCCCCCCCCCTTGAGAAGAAAACGTTATGTCTGGAGTCAAGATCGCAACTCCAGGGGCCAACATGTCTCTGATTCTCTGTACTGGGTTCTATAATTACACATGGGTACAATCGATCTGCCGTTCTGATCATAGGAAGCCAGCTCAAAAATCAGACATATCTCAAGAACTACCACCTTTTTCGAAATTTTGATTGATATTTTGAATTTTGTGTTCCAGACATAGCGTAAAATTGGGTGAAAATCATTAATTCACTATGATTACTCGTACAAAAGATTTTCTATGAAACACCAGTTTGTGAACTGCAAAACTTATAAAATTTCAAAATATTGTTTTATCAATTGATGCTGCATGGTTCCAGTGTCCTCCTGAAACGTAGAATCCAAACCTGCAATCGAAATTTCGAAAAAAATAGACGTTCTTGAGATATGACAAATTTCTGAACTGACTTTACCTACATAAAACTATAGAGCTCTATTTACTTCGGAGTTGTAGACAAATTTGAATTAATCCTATAATCTCTGTTGTTGGACTTTATTAATCGGTTGAGGCAGGGCCGTACCCAGGATTTAAGTAAGGGAGGAGGGAGTAATTGAAATGATTTTTTTCTTGGGGGGGGGGGGGTAGTCGCAAAGCTGCCCTCCTTTCCATCTTAACCCATTGTGTTTTCATGCTTTTTTTTTGCCAATGGGGGTTTACCACTCACCCCCCGTCGGTAGCTCTGTGTTGAAGGAGTTAACTTTTTAAATAAAATAAAATAATAGCAAAGTCTTAATAAGTTTTAGCAATAACAGAGTTCAAATGCGTATGAGCATAGTATCTTGAGAAGCCATGAGAAAGTTTGAATAAACCTCAAGGAATTCGAAACTAATCTGAATATTATGTTCTGTAGCGGGGTCTCAGAAAGAAATGCATCAAGAAGTCCTGAGAAAGTTTGAATAAGTATGAATGTATCTCAAAAAGTTTTAAAAGACGTGACTGAGTTTTGAAGAACATTCAAGTAGTCTGAATAAGCCAGAATATGCATTGAAGAATCCTAAAAAAATTTGAATGCGCCTTAATCTTGAGAAGGTCTAATGTTGTAAGGAGTCCCAAGCAGAGGCGTTTTTTCCGTTAGGCAACCTAGGCAGCGGCCGAGAGCAGCAAATTTTAGGGCGGTAAAATTTTGAATTTTCAGACCAAAAATGAAGGAAAAAAGAAATGAGGAAAGTATAAAAATGGAGAAGGAACAAAATGGAAGTAACTATATACGCCAAAGATTTTTGTCACATAAGGAGAGGCCGAAAAGTCAGTTCCTATTGAAAAATGCTTCGCAAAAACAGGCCCGTAGTCAGTCATCTGCAATAGTGCTGGCTGTTTACCGGGGGGGGGGGGGGGGGTTGAGGATACACGTAGGATATTATGTGAAGATTTCTACGAGGCAGTGGTGTAATCTAGAGGAGGAGAAGGGGGTAAACTACCCCAATGCACCAGAAATTGAATTTAAAATATGCTAAAATGAGCAGTTTTTCCCCTTTAAAGCACCTTTTTTTGAAATCCGATGCCCAATCCAAGGGTCTCAAATTAGTTAACCAAATTTTTATTCTAAATTTTAAAATGCTTCTGTGACAATAATTCTCTTCATCCTTTCTTTCTTTCTCGTTCAGCGTAATGATGATTTTTTTATGGTGGTATCTTTGCCTAGAGGGGCACAAGATACTTTTAGAGGGGCTGAGCCCCAGCTTGCCCCCCATGTAGCTACGGGGCTGCACAAAAATTTCCTAGTCAACTTATCAAGAAAATTTCCACTGCAGCGGCATTCTTAGTCCATTACTATTGAAACAATAGTCATCCTCCGAATTATCAAAACGTACAAAAAGAACTGATCCCACGAAAATGCACTATGTAAATCTTTAATTTTAATTTTGGTTTCATGATTTATTTCAGTCATTTTCCCATTTTTTTCCCCGCTGTAGAATGCAAGATGACGCAGGGTGGTAAGATGACTATCGCGTCTTTTTGTGCGTTCCTGTTGTGTGTTGGCAACACTGACTAATGCTGCATGTCGTTCATTCAACAAAAACACAAACCACAAAATTTAGTAATATTCGGCCGCGAATTTTTCGCTCAAACCCGATTTATCTGTCCTGAAAAAAATTGTAGTTTTTCGAGACTACTAAATAAGAAATGTGTTTCAAAATTTCAAATTTACACTGATTTCTGTTTTAAGAGTCCATAAACATGGTTCGGTAAGTATTGTTTACAGTATGGTAAGAAAGTTGCGTAAAAATTGAGAACATTCAGACTAAAAAATAGTGGCAAGATGACTTTTATAATTTTTTTAGAAATAACCAACGAAAAAACGATAGAACATGTATGGCACAGAAAGATGTTCAAAAAGCAAAAGTTTTAGTATCACAAGGGCACTCCATTCGAGACGCAGCAAAAAGGTGAGCCAATTTTGATCGCGTTTTATTTAGCCAAACTTGAAAAATCACCGATTTTACTTAAAAGCTTTGTAAACATTTACATATTATGTACTGGAAAATTTACGTGTGATTTTTGTGTTTCAGAATGAAAAATGATCGAATAAAATGGTATTTTGTGAAAGTTGAAAATGTTTTGTTATGTGTAGTCATCTTACCCACCCACTGGGGGCAAGATGACTAAACTTGGAACTTTTTTGGCAGTTTCATTAGGTGATCATAGATTACCCCAAAATTTTCAACAAAAAAAAAACAAACAGTTCCAAAGGATGTAAGTTTTTGGTAAAAACATTATATTTGAATTCGGATGAAAAATAAGCTCAGTAGAAGACAAAATATACTAAGTGCGTCATCACCCGCTACTATGCCTATTCTTTATTAAGCCTTATTATTATCAATCAATATAAGTAAATTTAAACTAAGGATTATTTTCTTGACCAACGAAATTAATTTAAGTCCGCAATTTGGTCTGAAGGGTACTAGCACTTTAGCAGCCTAGTTCATACCCCATTAACCAGATTGACACGATTTTGACATCAAAAATGCGCATTATTGATGTCACATTGACGCGTGAAATTGACATCTGTATTGACGCAATATTGACGTCTACTAGACATCCAAAAACGTCCGCCCTTTTGACAGGTTTTTTGATACATTTTTGATGCATTTTTGACATCAATATTGGGTCATTAAAATATTTGATGTATTTTTGATACTAAATTGATATCAATATTCATGTGATAGTTGACGGACATTTGACGTCAAAAATTGGTCAATTCTAATTTTGACATATTTTTGACACTATATTGATGTCAATATAGAGGACATTTTTGACATCCACTAAGCGACGTCAAAAAAATGTGTAGTAAAACATTTCAATTCTGATCTCTTTTTGACGTGATGTACATAATATCTACAGATTTGTTAACAAAGTTTATTGAAAATAAAGCTTTTTAAAAATAAGTAACTGGGGTAAAAAAATCCCCCCGCCGAAAAAAAAAATGCACAAAATACATTATTGTGGGTAAATTAATACATGTATTAAATGAAAATAGTTACAGTAATTGGGATACTCAAAACTTAATAATATGAGATTCAACTTACTCACAAGTGCGAACATTTATGTATGTAAAGAAGAAAACAAAAACGAATACACTAGCGGGCTTGAATGGCGAAAAAAGAAGAGAATATTAAAATAATGAGTCCATTAATAAGATAAGAATGAAAAAAATAGAGTCTCTGAATGGCAGATAAAGAGAGGGTAGGTAATAAAATGTTAAAAATAATTATCCCCACTAAATTACATTAAGCGATGATATTAATAATACAAATATTATGGTCAAATAGGAACTGGAACAACATATTATTAATACTTAGAAGCGATGAATTTTTGATTGGAAGTAACAGCCTTTATGTAGCGCTTTAGTTACCCATCACATCATCAGTAGTCTTATCAAAAGTCAATAGAGCGGACTGAAGCTCTTTATCACAATGGCTGTAATCATTGTGGTGCGTACACTGAGAAAAATCAATTGCTATCCCATTCTCAGTGTTAGTATTATTCATGTTAGAAGTGATGAGGTTATATCTGGTGCATCAATGATACCTAAACAAAGTTCACAATTGAAATAATTGTAATTAAGAACAGTGGCAAATCTAGGAATTTTCCAAGAAGGGTGTTTTGGAAATTAAACTTTTTCCACCTCCGCCCCTTAAGAAACCGAGATGGATGTCATTTTAAATAGTTTCTGAAGACAAGTTTCATAATGTGATTAAATCGCTTCAAAATGAACATTATAGACAGGGGTGCTGCAGATACCCAAAAACAGGAGAAAAACTCAATGTCTTCGCAATGTTCCCCCCTCCCATTTTTCGGCCCAAGGGGGGTCCCCTGCTTCCATAGATCTGCCACTGATTAACAAACTTATAAGAATGGGGATGGTGTAAGAATCTAATTATTGCAGGTTATGTCAAACAAAATAGAAATTTGAAAATAGTTGACTTTATAGTTTATCTTTGTTTCCCAGTACAATGACTTTTTGTGATTTACCACACTTTCAATTTCTCAATCAATTTTTTACTTGATTGACGTATGTTTGAAATCATCGACAGTAATGTACTCATTTCACCAATCTTAAACACCCTGTAATTTACAATTAGAATAATTTGTACCTGCTCCTGAGCCTTCAGTGTTTGTTGTTGTGTGATTACTTTCCTTTCATCTGTTACGAGAATCAGCTACTTGTTCTTCGCGATGAACGATTCCGCAAGTATTTTTCAAATCTGAGAGATGACGTATACTTTTCCACAATGGTCTTTCTTCTCCCAGTACTTTCGAATTCTTTCCTTGTCTGATACACTGTCATGTTGTTCGGCCTCATTACTGGTACGCAACAGGACGGCTACTTGGAATTTTCAACTGAAATGAAACAGCTAAATGTAGAAACGCAAGGTAGATAATAGTAGTTCGAGTTGGTGGAGACACTCACCTACAATGAGGTTGAACAGTGTGGTTTGTGAGATCCACTGTATTGTTAATTCAGATTTGTTGTCAGAATTACTGCGATCACTATCCCACTCCTTTGGGAAGATTCATTTTCAATAGTGAATGGAACGTGTTTATGCCCCCTTGCCCGGCATTATATGACTTCAGAACTGCAGTCTATGAAAAGTGAACAACAGAAACTTGCAACAGGCAGACACCACACAAAACGTACATATGCAAGCTTGGACATAACAACTTGTACTTACAAATTTGGCACAAATTACTTCATCCTATTCTTCTGAAACAAGTGAAAGTTTCCAATCAAAAGCTTCAATATGACATTGCTTAGACATCGGGAAGCCGAGGTCGGTAAATGCTTGAATACTGCTTACCACCGGATACGACTCATCGTCAAGTACTACGAAGCTTCTTGGTTCCCATGACATGCTGAATAGCGGCGAACGTTTGGCAATGCGGAGGAGTGTTCATTGATAATGGCATATGCTCAATGGTGAACTATTCATTGGTGTCATACTGAAACCAGTGTCATGCTGATTTCCTACATAAAAAAGTGGAAAGTATAGAGACACAATGAAAGTAGATGTCTTGTTCAGAATTGAGACGAGGAACGTTTCTGAAGTGAAAAGTCACTAACCATAGTGCGGTGATGAATTGTTCTCTCTCTCCCTACAATGATGACAACGGCGTTCACATATGCGTCTAATGAAACAAATTGAATTAATGGGCTGCACTGACACGAGGAACGATATTTGCACTCGTACTAGTGTGCTCAATCAATATGAAGGAAACGCAAAATACTTACGACTGTTTGTACTATATATCAGGTGCTGGATAATCTTGGCAGGAACAGGTACTTGAAATTAATCGCGAGTTTCAATGGAGATACAGCACTGGCTTTCAATACGAAACATAGGAAATATTGACCAACACGGGCGATACGTTTCACAAAAACAAAATTCACGATAGTTTTTAACGGATTACCAGTTCACAGCGACGATACCAAATACCAACAGCGCACTGCATGAAAAATACTTGTGTTGTGACATAGCACTGACCACTTCACTTTTAATTTAATTTCCGTTTTATAATTATAAAGATAATACAGGATGGAAGCTACATCTAAAAATCGTGTCCAGAGAACAGAGAATTCAACATTCAAATATTCAAACGACAGGTGCGTGGTGCGGGACAGCCGGGCGGTAACCAATGCTGATTTTGTGAGCTTGTGATAGCCGACCACCAACCACGCCATTACGCAACGGTATGAATCGAAGCATCCCAGCCCGCAGACTGCCGCAGGCATTTAATTCATTAACAAAATAAAGGACCATGAAACTGGATTATGCAGACTATCGAAGGGACTTTTTCACAAAACATATGACGACGTAACAAAATTGGGTATTCGAGCCGGGCAGCGCTAGTATCAACTACTCTTATCAGCGACCAAAAGGTAAAGTTTTTGAAACATGCAGCAAAATTTTGGAATCTAGCTATAAAAATAGTTTTAATCGAAAGAAAATTCTTTGTTCAAAAAGTTCTTTTGTTCATTAATGGGGGAAATGCATAGATTCACCGTTTACTACTTATCACTTCGACTCGATAGCGACGCGCTCGGACGAATGCACGTCCCAATGTACATTTTCGCGGCCACATATTACTTATTTTATTCAGGAAAGTGGGGTAGAAAGTTTATTTTTTAATACTGAATAATTTACTGGTACTGTTCTGTAGCATGGCACTTTTTACAGCAATAACTAATAACATGGATTTTTTTAGAACAGATTTTTGTTTATTCATTATTTCAGGAAAAATTATTTTGTACTTAATCCCTCCACCTCGACCTAAATTCCGAAATGGGTTAAATGTGCTGCAGGTGATGTAGACAAGTTATCTCCCAAATTTCAAAATTTTTCTCCTCTCTCCAGAGTGGCGGCAAGTGCCAGGGTGCAGTTTTAAGCCCGGTGTACACGATCAATTATATTGATGAAAAGTGCCAATAGAATTGAAGGCGTGTGCATAAGTTACCAATTAATTGAGCTCATGTCAATCGAAATTCCACTGAAGTGGAATTTCAATGGAAGATTGTCAATTGTATTGACGTCAATATAATTGATCGTGTACACCGGGCTTAAAATGTTTTAATCAATCTGAAACTATTCTGTGATTTTAAAAAAATGGAAGAACTTACGCGGAGGGGGGGGGGGGGTACATTGGAGTGGAGCAAGCAAGATGAAGTTCAGATTTAAATCCTGAAGAAGATGGACATTGTTAACCAAGTTGTATACATAAAAAATAGTAAGATTTTCTACAAAAATTAGTAGGTAGTCATCAGAAAGCCTGGAAGGTGAGCAAATTATTGAGATTTGTTGAGCTTCAGTGGGGCAAGTTAAGCCAAGCATGAGCCAAACCATTTTCAAAGTCTACAAGTAATTTAGGATAAAAGTAAAACTAAGTTGTTGGAATATGCTAAAATTAATTTTATGTCGAGTTTTCAAAAACTCCGGTGCAGTTTATTTTTTTCTACTTCCCCCTTCTTTGAGATACACTTAAGACTTCACAGTATCATTGTCCAGGTTCTTCTTGCAAAGATAAACAGTGCCCAACCTATAAGTCAAATTTTTTATACCAACCAAAATATTCTCAATGTGCTACCTATTTACTAATAACAGTTACCACCATAATATTGCAGACACTTAGTTTCGAGTTGGCGCGAAGCGCCAACGAGTAAAAGCATTTGCGAGCAAAGTGAGTGAATGCTCCATAAAAGATGTCGAGCCGGACGGCGCGCGCTGCAAGCGCCTAGCCTCCAGGGGCGCTATAAGCGTCCCGAGAGAGGCTAGTGAATCTAATAAAAATAATGTGTATATATGTGATTCAAAATTACTAGCCGTACAATTCAATTTTACATTTACGCTATTAATTATGTCTAATCGACGTCAAAATCCAGTCAGCAAAATGCGCGCACTGAGTTAGATGAACTTTGGACATTCAGTTGATGTCAAAATGGCGTGAAGTACACAGGTTGACACGAAATTGACATCAAAATTACATCACATATTTCAGAAAGGAAGTAAGAAAATTTATTGACATAAATTTGACATCACAATTACATCAAATTTGTGTCAATTCCACAACTGACACAAAATTGACATTAAACTGCATATCAATCTGGTTGATGGGGGAGTTTTGATGTCAAATTGACGTCAACATTGCATCAAGTGTATTGGAAGAAAATAAAATATTTGATTGATACAAAATTGATATCAATATGATGTCTAAATACGCTCAGCAAAATGCACATTGAATTGGACTATAACTTTGAACGTCATATTGACATCAAAATTACATAAAATATACTGGAAGAAAAAGTATAACATTTCTTCACGCAAGTTTGATGTTAGTTTGGCGTCAAATTTGTGTCAAATTCATCATTGACACGAATTTGACATCACAATTACATCAAATTTGTGTCAATTCCACAATTGACACAAAATTGACGTTAAACTGCACGTCAATCTGGTTGATGGGGTAGTCACCTGACCATTATAAATTGGACGAACTTATGATTCCATTTGCTCCTACAATGTATTTCTAATCAAATGGGGCGGCAGATATTATATTGCCTAGAGCAGCTTCTTTCCTTAATACGCCTCTGGTCCTAAGTGAGTGGGAATGATCTCAATTTGAGGATTAAATTCGTGCATACAAATTGAGAAATTTGCATTAAAAAAAAATCGTACGTATTTGTATACATGTATAAAAGGTAGGAATTTGGTTTAAATTATAAGCTTCCTAGAATCATCGTTATATTCACGGACGGGATCAGACAAGGTGAATGCATTTGGGCATCTTGAAATCTAGCAGTCACGGGTATTGAAAAGTATCAAATGAGCCTGGGAAATTAATGGAGTCTTAAACAAAGGAAAAAGAATCTTGAAGAGTTTTCTAACAGGTCAGGAAGAGTCTTGGTGAGTTTTAATCATGTCTTAAAGAGCCTCAAAAAGATTTGCATATGAGACTTACACCTTTCTCACAGCATCTTAACAAATCTTAAAAAACTCTTAAAAGGATTTTTGGAGATACATTTTGACGAATCTTAGAGAGTTTAAAAGTAATCTTGAAGCCTCTTTTCAAAGAGCCTAATCACTTTTAGAATAGTCTTAAAGACTCTTGAAAAATCGGGGAAGTCCTGATGAGTCTTAAACAAGTCTAAACAAGCCTTAGAGAAACGGACATGAACCCTGAAAAATCGCAATGAATTTTGAATACCTAATTTTAGACGCATTTTGAAGAAGTGTGAATACGTTTGAAAGTCTTGGAGAACCTCAAAATTTTCTAGATGAGTCTTGAATAGTGTTGTAAACAAGGATATAGAATATACTCTCACCCCTCCCACTCACAATTAGTTGGAATGGAAGAGTAAGTTCTTAGAGCTTGTCAACTGACGCTCTCTTTATGAAAGAAGATAGACAAAAGAATTCAAGTTCTAAATTCTGAAAGCATGATTGAAAAAAAAAAACAGCCGTAAGTATGTATGTAATAACTCACTGACCAGAGGTACATCAATGACTGGATTAACTTTTAATTAAAAGCCTATGTAAGTAATAATGCAAAAATTCTATTGACAATGATCAAACTTGGAGAAACTATAAAATACATCCGGTATTATCGATAGTTCTCCAAAAGCTATTGAATACCATCGAATAACTTATTTCTTTGACTTACAATTATTGATACTCGTACTACTGATAGTTAAAACTATCGACTATCGCCCAATATTAGCAAGTTTGTTTTTCTTTTTCTATCAAAAATAATTTCTTCATTTATTTTTAAATCTTTTTATTTTGTTTATAGTTTTCTTTTTTAACCCGTTTTAATCTCCGATCACTGATACGATACTCGAAAGGGTAGTTTCTGGGGCCGGGGGTGCGGTGTCTTAGGAGCCACTTTGGCATGCGTGCATCGCCATATGCTCTACCACATCATAACTCGTTTCAATGGTTATGTTTTCCCATCTCTTTAAATATTCTAGAGAATATCAGTTCTTTTTCTGTACTTTTTGGTGTTCTTTACTCAATTTTATTAGTTCAAAGAACAGGGAGCATAAATAACTCTACGCTGTCTTGAGAGAAGTGTCCAGGCGTTTTAAGAATCCCATGACAGAGTACGTCAACAAACGCATCTCTTACCGCCTTTTAATCGATTCTCGTTATTTGATGCGTATATGCCACTTGATCGCTTTTTATAAAATAGGGTCCAACTCACACGTACAATTCTCTGGCAAAAAATTTTTGAAAAAAACAGAATCTTCTGAGTCATGTGCTCGCTCTGCTTTCATTCCCCTTCTGAATTCGCTCGCAAATTCTCGTCTTTTTGCTCGTCATAGAAAATTCTGTAACATACGAGGGCTGTCCCAAAAGTACTAAGCCACATTCAATAAAGTAATCAAATTTATTCAGAAATACAAAGTAAGACTAAAACCCTTCAATATAGTCCCCTTGGAGCTCTATACATTTCTTCCAGCGCTCTGGTAATTTTTGAATGCCGTCTAAAACCTTCTCTTTGTTGATCCTTCGAATTTCCTGGGTCACTCGAGCCATCAGCTGTTCAATATCTGAAAAACGGACTCCCCGCATGGGCTCCTTCAACTTAGTTCAAAGTCACGGATCCAGGTCTCGTCCATGGTGATAATACGTTCAAGAAACGATTCCCCTTCATTTTCGTAGCGCGTCAACAGTTGTTGCGTGATCCGCACTTGGTCTGTCTTTTGCTCGTCATTCAGGAAGTGCGGTACCCAGCGCGTCGTAATCTTGCGTTTATGCAACACCTCTGTCAAAATTCTATGGATACTTGATTTGGGAATTCCGCTTACACACTCCATCTCTCGTAGGGTCATTCTCGGGTCTTCGTCTAACATCGTAGCCACGATTACAGCGTTCGTGGCGTCATCGCGCACGGCAGCTGGCCGCCGCACTCTCGGCTCGTCTTTTACGCTCGTTCTTCCTTCGATGAATAATTTTTGCCATCGTTTCACTGTGGAATAGCCTACAACACTCGTAACACATCCCTCCGTAAGCCCTGAATAAATTTCGCGACTGGATTTGCCACGCCATGTCTCCATACGAATGTATGCGCGTTGTTCAACTCGCGTTATCTGACCCGACGTTTCAAACACGTCTTTGTCGCCGCTACCGGACATGCTCAAACTTGCACGGAAATACACTTTTTTTTTTTTTTCTTCTTCAAAAAACTTCAAGGAACACGATGCACACGTTTTTTATGACCCTTCGCTTCGTTATCACGCGTTACAATGCGAAGCTCAATACTTCTGGGACAGCCCTCGTACTAGATGTTATTCACTAAAGCGTGGAAAAAATTTAGAAATTCTCGGACCCAGTCGTGAAAACAAAGTCAACTGAAACTTGCAAGTTCTTTGTCGTGGTGATTTTTTGTGTTTACTTCATCTTTCCTTCTCCTTTTCAAGAACTCGTTCGTCGCACTAACCCTCCTTTAAACTCTAGCATTTTAGAGAATATCTTTTCTTAGGGAGATGTGAAAGGAAAATTTCTCGGACGTCTCTTCCACCCCTCAGCACATGAAGTGCTTTCGTACAAATCGTGAACAAAAAAGCGAAACAGTGGCGAACGAAGGCGAAAAAATCGTGGAGAATGAAACACGGAATTCTCGCATCTGCCGACACGAAAAGAATTTATATTTGTACATCACCAGAAAATTTTCTCAAAGATGTAGCATGATAAGCACAAGGATAAACTAATCTGAGAGTCACAGAAGAACTCAAACATTTTCTCAGAGGCCTTCGCTAGAATACTTTTTCTCTTTTTCTTTTTTTCATTCTGGCACTCTGAACTCGCAGCCGGTTTTTTTAAATTAAGGTGCTCCGTGTTAATGCAACATATTTTTTTCTCGCGGGATCCACACTATTTTCCCAAGATGGGAATTCTTGTTTCACAATCGTCGCTTAACGACATTTTTTTCGGCGATTGTCTTCCCCACCACGGTCTCACGTAACTCGAGTTTCGTCTTTTTGAAGGTAAACATTATTAAAAACTTTTCGAATTAGTCGGTGATTTCCAGAACAGATCCCGTTATTTCTGGGGAAATTTCAAAATATCTTTCCGCGCCTTAAAACGCGCTAATTTTCCGCGTCAGGGTTTAAACTTAGGCAAAAGTTTGGCTACCTCACGCCGCGTGCAACTATTCGCAATATTTTAATGTAAGAAATTGTTCGCCCTTGCCTCCCTCTTTCCCAGCAAGAAGCATATTCAAATACCGACATATTTTTGAACTTCGTAATGCGGCGCGAGCAGACATAAATTACAGCATATTTCCGTCTTAACGCGAAAAGTGAAACTGAGAACGGACGAAAAAGATATACACGAGAGGGTGAACCCGTGACTGTAAAAATCAGGTCGAAGATGGGGAAAAAAACGAAGGTCGACTTGAATAGAATAAAATGAAATGCCTACACTGAAATGGAAAGGCGGAATCTGGGGCGTGAACCAGCTTAAGTAAGGATCCCGCAGTGACAGAGTCCCTTCATCGGTGTATATCGAACAGATGCTGTCGAAGGGAATTTCAATTTCGCCAGTAACAAATACATTTTGGGATCAACGAACAAAAAAGCTTCACTTTTTCAATCAGTTACTAATCCAGGCAGCAAAATCCTGGGAGGGGTTAATACGAGTCTTCACGTTTTCAACCACTGGTGACGGATTTACGAAGTATTACCAGGAAGGGCAGTACAAAACGTCCTCTTCATTTGTCAACCAGTCGCGTATACAGGAAGTAATGTAGGGAATTGCAATTTCAAATGTAGTGAATACTCCCCCCCCCCTCCTTATTCTATGAAGTTTACATTGCTATTTTTAAAATAGATTTCTAAGAGTCCAGTTGAGATAGAAACCTGTGGCCTAATTCGAGGGAATTCTTGAAACCGCATTTCAACATTGATCAAAAAGAACTTGAAAATATGATGAAAAATCGGCCCACTTATAGTCCAGTAAATAAATCGATTCTAAAATGCGGAAAATGACGCACAGATGAAGCTTTATTGGATTGTTCCTTACCGCCTTCTAATCATCCTCCGAAAATTTTCCAAAAATTCAAAGTGAACTAAATGGTGCTACAGGGCACAAAGAGGGAGTGGGTACATTTGGGTTTTGGATAACATCGCGCTTCTTTTATGGGCTGTACAAAAAAATGTTCAAGGCTTATAGAAAATTAACTTTAGAATAAAAACTTAAATATTCATTTAATTACTTTTTTTTTTTGTTAATTTCAAAAACCACAGAGAGTATGGAAATTTAATGGCGTCAATAATGGAGGGAGAGGATATAGTCTCCCTCACCACAGGGCTAGAAAAAGAGGAAAATTTGACAGATTTTAACGTAAAATTTTAAACTTGAGACTCTTTTGTTTCTATATCATGTCAAAATTTGTTGGGTCTTGGACTAATTTTGTTTGCTTGTCAGATTAAAATTTTAGCAGACCTACAAACTTTTTTTTCACCTCTTTATTTTTCCCCAGGAGAACGTCCTACTTATGCTACTTCGAAAATTATTTTATGAAGTTCAAATTCTCTTTGTAGTTCAGAGTCAATTTTCGTCCTCTCAATTTTCGAAACTGATGGATACTCTTCCGGATCAACTTGAACCTTCTTAAAACTTTTTGAAACCTTCTTAAGACAGGACCTCAATACTTTTTCAGAAGTTATTATAATTTGCTGAATTTGTCGACTCATCAAGATTCTCCAAAATCTCCTCAGACTTATGTAAGATTCTTCTCCCTTATGACGTTTTAAACTCTTCGAGACTCCTCAAGACTACTTCAGAATTCTTAAAGATTCTTCAAAATAATGTTCTTATGATGCTTTCTGATTCTCATAGGTAACCGTGGCTCGATTAAGATTCTTCTAGACCTGTAGAATACCTTCTAAAACTCTTCCAGACTTCATCAAGACTTTTTAAAACGATGCTAGATTTATTTCAGCTTCTTGATGTCTGTTTCAGACTTGTGTTAGACGGTTCAAGACACCTCCGGACGTATTAACAAGTTTTCAATACCATTCCAGATCCATTTAAGTTTCGTTAAGACTCGTCCGAAAGTGTTTAAATCTTTTTAAAGGGCTTTAAGACTTCTGTTTTCAGGGCGTGCCAATTCACTTTTTCGTTTCTGTTGTCTATATAGCGCTTTTAGCTGTTACTCCACCTTCAGTGAAGTTCCCTACCATTTCTTTTTATTGGTCCTGTACTTATAGTAATGGGTTAATACCGTATGGTAAACCTGTCGGTATGTGTTTCTATTGGTTGTCTGTGTTTGTGTAGTCTGTCCAATCAGGGAGCATCACGTTATTAATTTGAATGGGTTCTCGCTTTGGAAGTTGGTTGTTTAGTTTTGTTGTTGCCTTTATTATCTCTAGTTGTGCTTTTAATTTTCTTTTCTTTGTGTTGGTTTCTATGTGTATAGGATTTTATATTTTTTGTTAGTGTGGTAGTTGTGTCCCTGGTCGTTACAGTGTTTTCCAAAAAATAATTTGTCAATTTGTCATCCTTTAACTTCTGTGATTTTTCATGGTCTTTCATTCTAGTTGTGAATTTTCTGCCTGTTTCTCCTATGTATGTCATGTCACAATGTTCGTAGAGTTAGTCTGTATACTCCATTGCTGTTGTTCATGTCCTTTGTTTCTGTTTTGTCGTTGCTTATTTGTTTGATCAGGGGTGATCTATTTCTGATTCCCAGCTTTATGTTGTAATGGTTGAAGATTTTCAGTATTTTGTATGTGTGTCCCTGTTCTTGCGTATTTGTATGTTTTTGTGGTTGTTGGGTTCGTGTCTATACTTTTTTGTTGTATTAATTTGTTAATTATTTGGTCTACTGTTTGCAGTTGGTATTAGTTGTTAATGGCCACTTTTTTTTTGGAAAACACTGCACCAAAAAGTGCGAAATCCTGCACATAGAAAACAACTTAAGGAAAAGAAAATTTTAAAAAAACAACTAGAGATAATAAAGTCAAAAACAAAACAAACCAAGCTATTAAACACAACAACCAACTTCCAAAAAGAGATCCTATTCAAAATAATAACATAATACCCTGTTGAATATTTCACCACTCAAAATCCGAAAAATTAACGGTATCACTACAGCGTAATAGAGTGGTAACGCCGCTCAACACTGTATTAATTAATGCTTCTATGCTGGTGCGTGGACAGAGTAAACCAGTGGTGATACCACTGTAAGAGTTGGGATACACTCAATGCACCACTTGGATGCTCCGATGTATCTTGTCTTCTTTACCACTACTTCATGTATGTGTAAGTCATATTATTGACGTTTATGATACTGCTGTATCGCCACTTGAATACTGCTACATTACTACTACTTTACATATGCGTGAACTATATACTTTTCTACCACTGGCACACCGCTACGTATTTTTCCTCCTATACAGCTACTTTGCATACTTGTATAGCGTGCATTCCACGTACCTTATCCCTCTACATCCCACATGTAGTTGATACACATTCAATACAACATGCCATTTAAATAAAGGGTTGTCTCAATCATATTGTCCGTAATGACTTCTTGTAATAATCGCGAGTTCAACAAAATTTCGTTTTTTTTTAATATGTAGTAACGAATTCCAACAGATAAAATATTGTGTTTTATTCTCATTGGAGAATATCTTAGCGTACTGCGTACTCTCACATTTAGTAGCTTCTAAGATGCAGTATGTATGCGTTAAGCATGCGTGTTTGAATTGCAATGCTACGGTAGTACATTGCAGTCAAGTAGTGATTTTGCATATGAGTTACACACAGCAGGCTGCAGTATCACATACGTTAAGGTGAAAAATTGCATAGGTGTATTACAGATGTAAAATAGTGGTGGGTTTGTAGTGGTATGAGCATAATAGTGAGGCCAGTCCGCTCTAAATTTTCAAAGTGGTAATCAGACTGTAATTGATGCGTAATGACTTGCGTGTGTAGTGGTGTAACGCATTTGTACCACTCGTTTTAGCCTTGGTCAATATTCAACGGGACTCCCTGATTAGACAGACTAAACAACCACAGACAAACCAATAGGAACACACACCAATAGATTTATCATACAGTACTACACATTACTATAAATACAGGATGAACAAAAAGAAATGGTAGGGCCTAATAGCTGAAAGCGCTATGGGCAATGAAACGGAAAAGTGAATTAGCACACCCTAAAAAGAGAATATTACCAATATCACTCATACTCGAACATAGACACTAAGCTTTAGGACTTGTTTGAAAATCTGTAAGATACTTCAGAATTTACTTCAACTTCTTGAAGACCCACACAAACTATTTTGAGATTCTTTAAACATTGTTATGCAGCTATCGTCAGATTTGTTCACGTTCAGTAGCATAAATAGGAAGTTCCCTTGGGTGGACTAGAAAATTTTATGGATAAATTAGTGACAGTGGTACAATATCTTACTCAGACTTTAAATTGACAGTAAGTAAAATGAAATTCGCATTTTAAATCACACAACACTGGTCTGACTGTGAAAAGGGAGCCGCAGGAGTGTAGAGTTATATATGGGTAGAATACGAGGAACATATTTAATATCCGACCGCAATTTACAGTCGAATTTTCTGTAGAAGCGAACGATTCATGTGAGTCGACCTCCACCGATCGTAAACCTAACCGGGGCGAACGCTAGTATCTCCTTGCAATCCCAATCCTCGTAATACAATTATCTGGCCGCAACGATCAAACGGGTTAAAAGGTTTGGGCTGCAAAAAACACGACTAATGTTGTAATTTAGGTACGAAAAAGGAGGGAAAAACATCTCAAAGAGTAAATAATTATCTTTCCAGAAATAAACGACCTCAGGCCATTAACTCAGTTTGTATCGTTGGTCGGATGAGGGATGAATGAATCCATTATTATTAAAAGACGTAAAATTTTCGGCAGTCGTAAGGTTTCGGTGGATATATCGCATTGGCGTCTTCTTCGCGGCCCCGCTCAGCCATTAGAATAGCCATAGAATTAACCATGTTATAAAAAAAGCGTTAAGATATTTAACTTTTTTTTTTTTTTTTTTTTTTTCATTCTGGCAAGACTAATAGCGTATTTTATGCGTGCGTGCAATCAATCACCATTTACATCGAAGATCTCTCACCGCGCTTCCGCAATGTTGATGTGCTTTCGGTTGGCGCAAACAATGCGGCGGAGACCGCGTGCGCGAGTATGAAGAGTAAATGCCCGCCAAAATCACACGACTCATTAACTCGGAGGCGCAAAAGCGTTTACAATCCCCCCGAGGCTGATTTATCGCGCAATAACCGCGTACATGGGCAATCGTGCTCCGCGAACAATGAAAAATTATTTCCTGAGAATCTCCTTAACGCGATAAAATTTGATATACGTAGGGGTAGACAGCGCCACGACCTTTTCCTTTTTTTTCTCTACAAGGTAACTAAAAAGCAACCGAAATGGAATCGTTCTTCTGAATAAATCAACTGTGCTAAATTACAAATAGGGGAGAGTGTTTGTTTGTACCATGGACCGAAAATCTTATTGACTCCAGTGAGGCCCCTAATTGTTCGAAAAAATTTGTTCCAGGTTCAATCGAAAATATAAAGCTTTACTTAAAAAGCAAACTTATTGCATGTTGTGAAACCCTTTCTCGGACCACAGTATAGCTTTTTGAATAAAAGCTTGCTTCTGGTCCATAGTATAACATTCTCGACTTCTTACAGATGTAATACAATAAATTTTGTTGAAGAGTCAGCTGAACATTTGCACCAAGGAAATTCTTGTGCTCGCAATGTTCAGAGTTCGGTCTTATTTTTTAGATCATTAAGGAGAACTGTTACGGAGGAACGGACAATTTTTCGCCGCAAAAGAAAGTAGACTTGGTCATTTGAAGATCGCGTTAGTCCAATTTCGATCCGATGTTGTGCTCAAAAATACGGGGGTGGGGGTAAAACGAATAAACTCTGTATAGTATATTACACTTGTTTCTGTTTTATACCCTTCCCCCTTTATCATCTTGATATCTTCTCCTGATAAAAAACTTTATAGTGGTAGAACTTTGAATTATTAGTTGTTGTTATATTCCTTAGTCTCTCGACCAGTAGGTTTCGTCTGTCCACTTTTTTCTCTCTTGCGCTAATCTTGTCATCTCTGAGAAGGATTTTCACTTTCTATCCTTTATTATCTGCTTTTCATAGCTCATTCTTTGCTTTCCTCTCCAGTTTCTTCCTTCAACCGTTCCCTTAGTTATAATAACAATATCCCTAGATGTCTTATATTATGCCCTTGTACGATTGTATTCCAAATTTCTCTTTTTCCTCCTATTCGCCTCAATACTTCCTCATTCCTGATCTTTTCTGTCCACTTGATTTTCAATATTCTCCAATAACACCACATTTCAAAAGCTTCTATCCTTTTTCTTTCTTATGTCCCTATATGATTGTCCAGGTCTCACATCCATTTAATGCTATACTCCAAATATACGTATCTCAGTCTTACTTTTAAATCTATATTTGCCCTAAACATGTATCCTTTTTCAAGCTTGTTCCATCCTACTCTTTATTTCTGTTTCTCCTATTATAATTCAATTTTCTTTTCCTCTTACCTTGCTTAATACTTCATCAATTCAGGGTATCTACCGGCCATACAAGTCATACAAGTCATGCGAAAGTCATATATAAATGTGATAGTGGTCATACAAAGTCATACAAAAGGCATACTATCGGAATAATTCCTCCCTGAAATACCCAAAATACGTGTATTCAAATATACAGTCACCTAAATTGTGATTGATTTTCTGTATAATTTCAGATGTAATTCATATGGATAAGTTGACATAAATTTGAATTTTTAATATGTTCTTCAATACATTTTTTCCTTTTTCCGTTTTTTTTTTTTTTTTTTTTTTTTTTTGTCTTTGCCATTAAACCTGAAAGAAGTAATGGAAAATGGTCATACAAAAGTCAAATGAAAGTTATACAATTCAAAAATCGGAATCTAGTATATATCCTGCAAATTCTTCATAATTTTTTTCCTAGTTCTTCTTCACTATAACTTCCTGTTGGCATATAAACTTGGACTATCATTGATGATACTGGCTTGGCAGAAATTCTTACCATTAATATTCTCTCAGTATGTTGGGTATAACTTTGCACTCTATTCCCTACACTTTTATTCATAATAATACCAACGCTGCTTATCCTCTTTTCGCTGCTATTACAGTAACATACCGATGGCCGGGGGGGGGGGGTAACTCCCCTTCCCCCGTAGAAATTTTTCACTCAGCAGTTGGGGAAATTTACCATTTCAATCAGGCGGAGTTATGAAAATCCAATAAGTCCAAAGGTTATTTATTTTTTTATTTTTTATTTTTTGCTTTGATATTTGAGAATTTTGAGTTGAGTTAACTGGAAAAATCCAACAACTCAAACGTTTTTTTTTCCTTTGATACTTGGGAATTTTGAGGTGAGTCAGTTGGGCCTTCACAAGTTTTGCCCCCCTCCCTGGAAACAACTCTTTGTTACGTCCCTACTACTGTATTAATTATTCTATATACTCCCCTGCCCAGAAATCATTTTCTTCTCGCCATCTCACTTCACTAATTCCAATTAGGTATATCTAACTTTAATCGTTTCATCTCCTTCTTTAAGTTCTCTAATTTGCATACCTCATTCAATTTCCTTACATTCCATGTCCCTATTCTCAATTCTGATAGTTTCTCACTAGGTATTCTCCGCCCGGACATTCGAGTGGGAGACTTTTTACGGGAGTATTATTTACTTGGTGAGTAGCCATCATAAGTGTTGTGGTGGAGACGCATCTCCAGGGGGAAAATATTAATGTACTTTCTCCTTGCTTTCATCAGGGTTTACCTGTAGGAG